>JBAFXB010000011.1:0-1314730 GCA_037177825.1 Diaporthe sp. P3_1W | reverse complement strand
CCTAACCCTAACCCTAACCCTAACCCTAACCCTAACCCTAACCCTAACCCTAACCCTAACCCTAACCCTAACCCTAACCCTAACCCTAACCCTAAGTAACCCTAACCCTAAGTAACCCTAACCCTAACCCTAACCTAAAGTAACTTTAAAAAAAAAAAAATTTAAGGTAATTCTTTTAATAATTTAAAGTAACTTTTTTAAAGGTTTAAGGTAATTCTTTTAATAATTTAGGGTAATTTTTTTAAAGGTTTAAAGTAACTTTCTTAAGTATTTAAGGTAATTCTTTTTAAAATTTAAAGTAACTTTTTTAAATATTTAAAGTAATTCTTTTTAAGATTTAAGGTAATTTATAATAAAATATTATTAATATTTAATTATATCTTTATATTATTTAATTAAAATATTATAAATAATATAATATTTTAAGTTAAAAATAATTAAATTTAAGATAAGTTATAAAAAAATTTAAAATAATTTTTTTAAAAATTTAAAATAACTTTATTTTTATTATAATATAAATAATTAATATATATATTAAAAAATAATTTATATAATAATAAATTAATTTTTTTAAATCCTTATTTTAAATAATTTTCTAGCTTAATTATTTTAATATTAAAATCCTTTATAATATATTATTATATAAAATAACTTTAAAGGGTATATAAAGGATAAAGATTAAAACTTTAATTTAATAATTATAAGGCTATAGCTTATTATTAATATTAATATTATAATAATTATAAAGCTTAATAATTAATTATAAAGCTTATAAATAATATAATAGCGATAAGGTTATTAATAAAATATACCTTATATATATATATTAAAAGATAAATTATATAATTATAAATTAATTTTTTTAAATAATTATATAAATGAATTTTTTAATTAATTTATTTTTATATTAAAGCTTATTAAAGTATATTAATAAATAAAATGATATTAAAAGATATATAAAGGGATAATTAATTAGCTACTTTAATTAATATTAAAGCTAATTTTATAATCCTTTAAAGTATATATTAAATATTATATAATAATAATACAGTATTTATATAATAAATTTCTTTAATTAATATTTAATAATATAACGTTTAGCTTTTAAATAGTTTATATTAATAAAAATACTTTCTTAATTTAATTATAATTACTTTTTTTAATATATAAATATTTATTTAATAATATATAATATTAATATTTAAGTTAATAGCTTTAAAACTTTTTTTTTTTTTTTTATAAATAATTATCTAGCTTATTATATATTATTATTATAAAAAAGCTTTTAATTTAATTATTATTAGCTTTTAATAATAATATATATATTATATATAAATATTAAGGGCTTTTTATATAAAGTTAAAATTAAGTTAAAAAATTAATAAAGATTATAAAGCTAGCTTATTATATAATAATAATATTTAAGTAATTATTATTTATAAGTAAATAATTTAAGTATAATTAATTATTAATTAATAAATATAATATAAAAACATTCTTTTATATTATATTATAATTATAATATTTATAATAATAATAATAAAAGGATTAGCTTTTTATAATAAGTAATTAAAGGCATTTTAATAATATTAATAATTAATATTAAGCTATTTATTAAATATTAAAAGTCCTTTATATTTAAAAAAAACTTATTATCTTATTTATTTATAATGACTTTAATGTATTTATAATATTATTATATATAATTATTTAAAAGTATTAATAAATACTTTATTATTAACTTAAACTTAATCTTATTTAAATCTCGCTATTAAAATATAATATAATTATTATTATAATTAGCGGCGATATTATATTTATATTAAAATTAATTAAAATAATTAAAGAATTATATAAAATAAAGATAATTACGATTATCTTATAAATGAAATAAGGTAAATAATTATATATATAAAAAGGTATTTTTAATATCCTTATTAAATATAAAAAGCTATTTTATAATATTTAATATATATAATATTCTGCTATATTTAAGATTAAGAAAGGTATTAATTATATAAAGGTTAGCATATAAAGTAATACTTAAATAAAGTTATTTTTATAATTAAAGGGTATTAAAGGGGTTATATATATACTTAAACTTTAATGCTTTAATAATAATTATAAATATATATATTAGCTTAAGTTAATATATATTAAAGCTTATATATATAAGCTAAGTAGTATTAATATTATATAAATTATTTTAATAACTAAAAGGTAATATAATAATTAAGTTAATTTAGTATTTAAGCTATTTTAATTTATTATTATATATAAATATAATAGTATAATATTATATATATATTATAAATTATGAGATTTTAATAAATAGGGTTAAAACGCTAAGGTTTTTCTAGCTATATAAATCTTTATAATATATAGCGAAGATATATTATTTAATATAAAAGATTTTAAGCTTATTAAGCTTTAAGGGTATAAAGCTTTATATATTTAAAAATTTAAATACATTATAATTAAGTATAATATAAATATAATATTTAATATAAATATTTATAAATAAAAGGAATAAGTCCTTTATATTTAATATATAAATAAGGTGCTTAGCTATAAATAAGCATTATCATTTATTTATATCTTAAAATTAATAAATAAAATTAATATTATATTAATTATAATTAGAGTTAATATATAACTTATATATATTATATAAATATATAATAATAAATTTAAATTAAGGGGTTTTACTTTTTTTATAAATATAATTAATAAAGGGTATAAGTAAATTAAGATTAAAAAGGTATACATTTATACTTATAAATATAGCCTTAAGCTTATCCTTTAATATAATTATATATATCTTAATATAAATAATATTTATATTATTAAAGCTTAGGATTTATAATAATATATAAAATATAAGCTTAAGGCTAAAGGGCTTTATTATATGCTTTATAATATATTTATATAATATATAAAATAATGCAATTATTTATTTAATTAATATATATAATAAAGAGTAATTATATAATATTATAATAAATTTAAGCTTTAATATAAAAAGTGTAGCGATATATTTATATATAGCTATATTATTAATAAAATATATAATAACCTTTAAGATATTATTATAATAATTTTTAATAATATTAAAAATAAAGCTATTAAAGATTATAACTTTATACTTAAAATTTATTTAATTAAAGTTATTAATATAAATTATATAACCTTTAAATTAATAAAGGAAGCGGTTTATTTATATAATAAAATATAAATAAAAATAATTTAATTATTTATTAATAAGATATATTATTTTATAATAAAAAAGGATATCCTTAAGCTTAAAGCTAATATATTATAGCTGCTTATTATTAATATTATATTTATATATTTATTATTAATCCCTAAATATAAAAACATCTTAGGTTAATATAATAAATAAGCAATTATATAATAATAAGCTTATAAATATAATATTAAATCTTATTATTAAGAATTGCCTTATTATATTAATTAAGTCTTATAAGAACTACTAACCTTAACTTAGCAGCTTAACCCTAATAATAAGCTAATTAATAATAACGATATATTAGCTATAATTAGCCTTAATTAAATCATTAAAGTTAGCTATATATATAATATAAAAAAGGATATAAGTATCCTTAAGCAGCTATATTATACTTATTTTATTAAAAAATCTTAAGAATAAATAGTAATTATATAATAAATATAAGTTATTATCCTTAAAGCTATAATTATTAAAGATATATAAAAGTATAAAAATATTAATAATAACCTCTTATTACTTATTATATTTAATTTTAAAGGGGGCTATAAGTTAATTATATAAGATTTATTATTATTTTTCTTATATATTAAATACTAAGCTAAAGTTATCGCTATACTTATTATACTTACTTATAAGTATTTATATAAGCTTTGCTTATACCTTATTATTAAATATAAACTGCCTAAAGGTATCTTATTAAAAAGATTAATAGCTTTTATTAAATATAAAAAATATTATCTTATAAGAGTTATAAGCCTTAAGTTATTAAATATAAATATTATTACCTTATTATATTAGCTAAGGCTTATTTTAAATTAACTTTAATAATAAGGCATTATAAAGTAAATATTATATATATTTTTAGCTATTAAAGCTTATTTAAGGGTTTTCCGCCTTAATAAAATATATATATTTAAGATAATATAAGTAATATAAAGTAATATAGCTTTTTATATAAGCATTAAGAGGTGCTTTTATTATATTATATATATTAAGGTTAACTTAATAGCGATCTTAATATATAATTATAAAGTTAAAATATATAAATATTTATTACCTTAACTACTAAAATATTTCCTTTAATATAATATTAAAAGTTATATCTTTTAAATTATACCCTTAAATTAAAAGCTTTATATTAATAAACTTTTTTATAATTTTAAAAGATAAGCTAAGGATATCTTAAAGTAACTTAAGGAATTAATTTTATATAATAAAAAATAATATAATCTTTTATTAATTTAGGTTAATATTATTTTTTCTTTATATCTTAACTTATAAAATTAATATTAAGGCTATTATTATATTAAATAATTATAGAAAATATTATAAGGTAATAGATAGCGCTACTTATTATAAATATAAGAATAAATACTTATTTATAAATTATTATTATATCTTATTAAATAAGGTGTTTATTTATTTAGAATTAAAGTTTATTAAGAGCTAAGGGAATATAAACTTTATTATTATAGGCCTAGTTATAAAAAGCCGGATATTTTTATATTTATATAATTTTATATTTTCTTTAAGCCTCTTATAAGAATTTTATATAATAATAAATATAAATAATAATATAAAGTATAGCTTAATGCCTTCTTAAAAGATATTAAAGCTTAATACTTTTATATAAATATTATTTATATTAATATATTAAATAATAATATATTAACTTAATATTTTTTTAATTTTAATATTAGCTTAAGTATACTTTAATATTATTAATGATATTTTAAATATATAATTAATAGTTAAGAGGCCTTATATATTTATATTTAAGTCTTATTTAAAGTTATTATTATTAAAATATAGTTATATTAATAAATAATATAAGGAATTAATCTTAATACCTTAACCTTAAGTATAATTAAGCAATATATTAAGCTTATTAAAAATAAGCTTTATTACTCTCTTAATTATAATACTTCTTATAAATAACCTTATTATATTATTATACTTATAATATAGCTTAAATATATTTTTAATTTATATTATATAATATATTATATTTTCCTCCTTTAATTTTAATTTTTAATTAATATTTAAAATAACCTTAATAAAATTATTATATTTATAAATTTAATTATAATTAAAAATTAAATTAAAAGGTAAACTTAAGCTATTATTTTTATTATTATTATTATTATTATTAAGGACTTATTAAATATTAATAAATAAGATATCCTAGATAATAATAATACTTAAAGGAAATATTAATAACCTCTTATAGCTACTTATAATAAACTTATCCTTATTTATAAGGCTTAATATAAAATAAGTATATACCCCTTAAGTATATTAACTATTATTATTATTACTATCACCTGCTTTTAATAAATTACTATTAAATTTACTTACTTTTAATAAAAAGCTATTAAATTTATTTACTTTTAATAAATTACTAATAAGTTTATTTATAACTAAAGGGTATAATAATAATATTAATAATAATAATATTAATAGGAAGTTATTATCTACTTAAATAAAATTAAAAAGATTATTTAATAGCAAGGGTGATTACTAATAATATAAAAGCTATTAATAATAATAAGTTTAAGCCTTAACTAAGTTAACCCCTTTTAAAAAGTTTATATAATATAAATATTCCAAAGAATTAAAACTAAGATTAAGATTTTTAATAACATTATCTTTTAATATAACCCTTAAGGCAACTTTTAAAATAGCATTTATAGCTTTTTATATAACTTTTATTACATTATTTTTCACTATACTTAGTAAGTTAAAACATTAGCTTAGCAATTTTAATAATAATATATATATTAATAAATTATTATTATTAATTATAAAGGTATAATTAATAAATAACCTAAGTATTATTAGCGATAACTTTAATAAAAACTTCTTTATAAGCCTTAGCTAAGATACTAGCATAAGATTATTATAAGGATATTTTAAAAAAAACATTATCACTATAAAGGAATCCTTAATAGCGTTATTAAATATTACTACCTCTTAACTATTACTTTTAATAAGCATTTATATAATAGCATCCAGTATACTTAATATAAAAAACTATTTTAATATAAATAATATAATTAATAAGATAGGAATAAACTTAACAAGGGTACTTAATTATTATAAAATAAAAATTATAATCTTAATGAAAATAATAATAATAATAAGGTTAAGCTTAAATAACTATATAAATATCTAGGCAACTAATATTATAAAGAAAAGAGATTACTTATTAATATAAATTAATATATATAAAATAAGATTTATAAGATATTTATTAATAAATAAACTAATTTTAATTATTAAATAAGCTATAATATAACTAAGATAAATATTATAAATATAATAATAAATATAAAAATAATAATATTAATAAATAAAGTAAGAATAATCACTTAATTATTACTAATAACTTAAGCCATTATTTCTAAATTATTAAAAGCATTTTATATAAATTACTACTATTATTTTATATTCTTAAGCCTTATTCACTCTTATTTTATATAATTCCTTATAACTTATATAATAATATATAAATTATTAAATATAATATAGTTATTATTAAGTATTAAATAATTTATAATTTAAATATATATAAATATATATATAATATTAAAAAAAAAAGAAGATATTATAAAAAGAAATTATAAGTTATATTATAATTAAAAAAAAGCTATTAAAAGAATATATATAATATATAATTAAAATAATATATTAATAAATATTAATATATCACTATTATAAGCTTTATATTATTAAAGTTACTTTATTTAAATTTACTTATATAATTTATAAAATAAGTTATATAATAATAAATTAATTTTTTAAAAAATATATTTTAAGGAATTTTTTAATAAAGTTAAATTTACAATAAAGCTTATTATAATATATTAATAAATAAGATAATATTAAATAATATATAAGGGTATTAATCAGCTTAATACAATATAAGGTTGCTATATCTATATATATTATTTATATATATTTTAAAAACTTTATCCTTTATAAAAATAATACTTTTATTAAATAATAATATATAATTTAAAGGCTATAATCCTTATAAAAATACTTATTATAACTTATAATAATAAATAATATAAGAATTATAATCCTTAAAATAATACTTATTATAACTTATAATAATAAATAATATAAGAATTATAATCCTTAAAATAATACTTATTATAGCTTATAATAATAAATAATATAAAGATTATAATCCCTATAATAATATTTATTATAACTTATAGTAATAAATAATATAAAGATTATAATTCTTATAATAATATTTATTATAACTTATAATAATAAGCGATATAAAGATTATAATCCTTAAAGTAATATTTATTATAACTTATAATAATAAATAATATAAAGATCGTAATTCTTAAAATAATATTTATTATAAATTATAGCGATAAGCAATTTAAAGATTATAATCCTTATAATAATACTTATAAAGCTTAAAAAATTTAAAATAATTCTTTAATAATATAAATATTAATATTTAAAAAAATTTAAAATAAATTTATATTATTATAAATATAAATCTAAGGTAACTTTTTAATAATATAATTATTAATATTTAAAAAAATTTAAAATAAATTTATATTATTATAAATATAAATTTAAGGTAATTCTTTAATAATATAATTATTAATATTTAAAAAAATTTAAAGTAAATTTATATTATTATAAATATAAGTTTAAGGTAACTTTTTAATAATATAATTATTAATATTTAAAAAAATCTAAAGTAAATTTATATTATTATAAATATAAGTTTAAGATAACTCTTTAATAATATAAATATTAATATTTAAAAAAATTTAAAATAAATTTATATTATTATAAATATAAATTTAAAGTAATTCTTTTATTATAAAGATCGTAACCCTTATTAAATAATAAAGATTATAAACCCTATTAAAAACTTATATAATTATTATAAAATAATTATATTTAATAAAAGTAATTAAAAATATAGCCTTATTTTAATGCTAAGGAAATAAATACTTATTATTCTTAATACTTTAATTTAAAGATATACGCTTAACCTTTAAATAAAATAAAAAGGAAAGTTTTTAAAAAAATATATTAAGATATTTAAAAGAGAATAAATATAAAGATATATTATTTTTTTAAATATATTAAAATAGCTTTAAATTTTTAAAAAAGAATAACTTTATTAACTATATATTCTTAAGCTAAAATTTTTTTTTTTATTAAATCCTATAGCTAAAAATTAACTTTTAATATTAAAATATTATAAATAAAAAAAAAGTTTAAAGTAACTCTTTTAATAATTTAAGATAATTCTTTTAAAGGTTTAAAGTAATTTTTTTAATAATTTAAAGTAACTCTTTTAAAGGTTTAAGATAACTCTCTTAAGTATTTAGGGTAACTTTCTTTAAGATTTAGGGTAACTCTTTTAAATATTTAAAGTAATTCTCTTTAAAATTTAAAGTAACTTATAATAAAATATTATTAATATTTAATTACGCCTTTATATTATTTAATTAAAATATTATAAATAATATAATATTTTAAGTTAAAAATAATTAAGTTTAGGGTAAATTATAAAAAAATTTAAAGTAACTCTTTTAAAAATTTAAGGTAATTCTATTTTTATTATAATATAAGTAGCTAATATATATATTAAAAGATAATTTATATAATAGTGAATTAATTTTTTTAAATCCTTACTTTAAATAATTTTCTAGCCTAACTATTTTAATATTAAAGCCCCTTATAATATATTATTATATAAGATAACCTTAAAGGGTATATAAGGGATAAGGATTAAAACTTTAATTTAATAGCTATAAGGTTATAATTTATTATTAATGTTAATATTATAATGATTATAAGGCTTAATGATTAGCTATAAAGCTTATAAATAATATAGTAGCGATAAGGTTATTAATAAAATATGCCCTATATATATATATTAAAAGATAAGTTATATAGCTATAAATTAATTTTTTTAAATAATTATATAAATAAATTTTCTAGTCAACCTATTTTTACATTAAAGCCTATTAAAGCATACTAGCGGGTAAGATAATATTAAAGGGTATATAAAGGGATAATTAATTAATTACTTTAATTAACACTAAGGCTAATCTTATAGCCCTTTAAGATATATATTAAACGCTATATAATAGCGATATAGCATTTATATAATAAGTTTTTTTAATTAATATTCAATAATATAACATTTAACCCTTAAACAATTTATATTAATGAAAATACCTTTTTAATTTAATCATAATTGCTTTTTTTAATATATAAATATTTATTTAATAATATATAATATTAATATCTAGGCTAATAACTTTAAAACTTTTTTTTTTTTTTTTATAAATAACTATCCAGCTTATTATATATCATTATTATAAAAAAGCTTTTAATTTAATTATTATTAGCTTTTAATAATAATATATATATTATATATAAATATTAAGAGCTTTTTATATAAAGCTAGGATTAAGTTAAAGAATTAATAAGGGCCACAAAGCTAGCCCATTATATAATAATAATATCTAGGCGATTACTATTTATAAGTAAATAATTTAAATATAACTAATTATTAATTAATAAATATAATATAAAAATATTCTTCTATATTATATTATAATTATAATATTTATAATAATAGCGGTAAAAAAATTAGCTTTTTATAATAAGCAATTAAAGATATTTTAATAATATTAATAGTTAATATTAAGCTATTTATTAAGTATTAAAGATCCTTTATACTTAAGAAAAGCTTATTATCCTACTTATTTATAATAGCCTTAATATATTTATAATGCCACTATATATAATTATTTAAAAGCGCTAGCAAATACTTTATTATTAGCTTAAGCTTAATCTTATTTAAGTTTCATTATTAAAATATAACATAATTATTATTATAATTAATAGCGATATTATATTTATATTAAGATTAATTAAAATAATTAAAGAGTTATATAAGGTAAAAATAATTATAATTATCCTATAAATAGAATAAAATAAATAGCTATATATATAAAAAGATATCTTCAATATCCTTATTAAATATAAAAAGCTATTTTATAATATTTAGTATATATAATACTTTACTATATTTAAAGTTAAAAAGGGTACTAATTATATAAGGGTTAATATATAGGATAATACTTAAGTAAAGCTATTTTTACGACTAAAAAGTATTAAAAAGGTTGCATATATATTTAAACTTTAACGCCTTAATAACAATTATAAATACATATATTAGCTTAAGTTAATATATATTAAAGCTTATATATATAAATTAAGTAATATTAATATTATATAAGTCGTCTTAATAACTAAAAAATAATATAATAATTAAGTTAATTTAATATTTAAGTTATTTTAACTTATTATTATATATAAATATAATAATATAATATTATATATATATTATAAGCTATAAGATTTTAATAAATAGGGTTAAAATACTAGGGTTTTTCTAATTATATAAGTTTTTATAATATATAATGAAGATATATTACTTAATATAAAAGATTTTAAACTTATTAAGCTTTAAAAGTATAAAGCTTTATATATTTAAAAACTTAAATATATTATAATTAGGCATAATATAAATATAACGTTTAATATAAATATTTATAAATAAAAAGAATAAATCCTTTATATTTAATATATAAATAAAGTACCTAGCTATAAATAAGCGTTATTACCTATTTATATCTTAAAATTAGCGGATAAAGTTAATATTACGCTAATTATAACTAAGGTTAATATATAATTTATATATATTATATAAATATATAATAATAAATTTAAATTAAGGGGTTTTATTCTTTTTATAAATATAGCTAATAAGGGGTATAAGTAAATTAAAGTTAAAAAAATATATATTTATATTTATAAATATAGCCTTAAGCTTATCCTTTAATATAATTATATATATCTTAATATAAATAGCATTTATATTATTAAGACTTAGGATTTATAACGATGTATAAAATGTAGGCTTAAGGCTAAAGGGCTTTATTATATACTTTATAATATATTTATATAATATATAAAATAATATAATTATTTATTTAATTAATATATATAATAAGAAGTAGTTATATAACATTATAATAAACTTAAGCTTTAATATAAAAAGTATAGCAATATACCTATATATAATTATATTATTAATAAAATATATAATAACTTTTAAAATATTATTATAATAATCCTTAATAATATTAAAAATAAAGCTATTAAAGATTATAACTTTATACTTAAAATTTACTTAGCTAAAGTTATTAATATAAATTATATAACCTTTAGGTTAATAAAAAGAGCGATCTATTTATATAATAAGGTATAAATAAGAATAATTTAACTACTTATTAATAAGATATATTATTTTGCGATAAAAAAGGATATCCTTAAACTTAAAATCAATACACTATAACCACTTATTATTAACATTATACTTATATACCTATTATTAATCCCTAAATATAAAGATATTTCAAGTTAATATAATAAATAAATAGCTATATAATAATAAGCTTATAAATATAATATTAAACCTTATTATTAAGAATTACCTTATTATATTAATTAGGTCCTATAAAAGCTATTAGCCTTAGCTTAATAACTTAACCCTAATAATAAATTAATTAATAATGATAATATATTAATTATAATTAGCCTTAATTAAGTTATTAAAGTTAATTATATATATAATATAAAAGGGGATATAAGCACCCTTAGGCAGTTATATTATGCTTACTTTATTAAAAAGTTCTAAGAATAAATAATAATTATATAATAAATATAGGCTATTATCCTTAAAGCTATAACTATTAAAGATATATAAAAATATAAAGATATTAATAATAACCTTTTATTATTTATTATATTTAATCTTAAAGAGAGCTATAAGCTAATTATATAGGATTTACTATTATTTCTTTTATATATTAAGTATTAAGCTAGAGTTATTATTATATTTATTATATTTACTTATAAATATTTATATAAGCTCCGCTTATACCTTATTATTAAATATAAGCCGCCTAAAGATATTTTATTAAAAGGGTTAATAGCCTTTATTAAATATAAAAAATATTATTTTATAAGAGTTATAAACTTTAAGCTATTAAATATAAGTATTATCACCTTATTATATTAGCTAAGGCTTATCTTAAATTAACTTTAGTAATAAGGTATTATAAAGTAAATATTATATATATTTTTAACTATTAAAGCCCATTTAAAGATTTTCCGCCTTAATAAAATATATATATTTAAAGTAATATAAGCGATATAGGGTAATATAGCCTTTTATATAAGCATTAAAAGGTACTTTTATTATATTATATATATTAAGGTTAACCTAATAATAATTTTAATATATAATTATAAAATTAAAATATATAAATACTTACTACTTTAGTTATTAAAATATTTCCTTTAATATAATATTAAAAGTTATATCCTTTAAATTATACTTTTAAATTAAAAGCCTTATATTAATAAATTCCTTTATAATTTTAAAAGATAGGCTAAGGGTATTTTAAAGTAACTTAAGGAATTAATTTTATATAATAAAAGATAATATAATCCTTTATTAATTTAAGTTAGTATTATTTTCCCCTTATATCTTAGCTTATAAGGTTAATATTAAGGCTATTATTACATTAAATAATTATAAAAAGTATTATAAGGCAATAAGCAGTGCTACTTACTATAGATATAAGAGTAAGTACCTATTTATAAATTACTGCTATATTTTATTAAATAAGGCATTTATTTATTTAAAATTAAAATTTATTAAAAGCTAAGGGAATATAAGCTTTATTATTATAGGCTTAGCTATAAGAAGCTAAATATTCTTATATTTATATAGTTTTATATCTCTTTTAAGCCTTTTATAAGAATTTTATATAATAATAGATATAAATAATAATATAAAATATAGCTTAATACTTTTTTAAAAGGTATTAAGGCTTAATACTTTTATATAAATATTATTTATATTAATATATTAAATAATAATATATTAACTTAATACTTTTTTAATTTTAATATTAACTTAAATACACTTTAATACTATTAATAATACTTTAAATATATAATTAATAATTAAAAGGCTTTATATATTTATACTTAAGTCTTATTTAAAATTATTATTATTAAAATATAGCTATATTAATAAATAATATAAAGGGTTAATCTTAATATCTTAATTTTAAATATAATTAAATAATATACTAAGCTTATTAAAAATAAGCTTTATTACCCTCTTAATTATAATACTTCTTATAAATAACCCTATTATATTACTATATTTATAATATAACTTAAATATATTTTTAATTTATATTATATAATATATTATATCTTCCTTCCTTAATTTTAATTCTTAATTAATACCTAAAATAACTTTAATAAAATTATTATACTTATAAATTTAATTATAATTAAAAATTAAGTTAAAAGGTAGGCCTAAGCTATTATTTCTATTACTATTACTACTATTATTAAAGACTTATTAAGTATTAATAAGTAAGATATCCTAAGCAATAATAATACTTAAGGAAGATATTAATAGCCCCCTATAACTACTTATAATAAACCTATCTTTATTTATAAGGCTTAATATAAGATAAATATATACCCTTTAAATATATTAATTATTATTATTATTATTATTACCTATTTTTAATAAATTATTACTAAATTCACTTACTTTTAATAAAAAGCTATTAAGTTTATTTACTTTTAATAAGCTACTAATAAATCTATTTATAGCTAAAGAATATAATAATAATATTAATAATAATAGCATTAATAGGAAGTTATTATTTACTTAGGTAAGATTAAAAAGGTTATTTAATAATAAAGATAATTATTAATAATATAAAAGCTGCTAATAATAATAAATCTAAGCCTTAGCTAAGCTAACCCCTTTTAAAAAGTTTATATAATATAAATATTTTAAAAAATTAAGGCTAAGATTAAGATTTTTAATAATATTATCTTTTAATATAACCCTTAAAACAACTTTTAAAATAATATCTATAGCTTTTTATATAATTTTCACCATATTATTTTTTATTATACTTAATAAGCTAGGATATTAACTTAATAGTTTTAATAATAATATATATATTAATAAGTTATCACTATTAATTATAAAAATATAATTAATAAATAACCTAAATACTATTAATAATAACTTTAATAAAGGCTTCTTTATAAGCCTTAATTAAGATACTAACATAAGATTATTATAAGGATATTTTAAAGGGGATATTATTATTATAAAAGGATCCTTAATAACGCTATTAAGCATTATTACCTTTCAACTATTACTTTTAATAAGCATTTATATAATAACATTTAGCATACTTAATATAAAAGGCTATTTTAATATAAATAATATAGCTAATAAAGCAAGAATAAGCTTAATAAAAGTACTTAATTATTATAAAATAAAGGTTATAATCTTAATAAAGGTAATAATAACAACAAAATTAAGCTTAAATAGCTATATAAGCATTCAAGCAACTAATACTATAAAGAAAAAAAATTACTTATTAATATAAATTAATATATATAAAGTAAGATTTATAAGGTATTTATTAATAAATAGGCTAATTCTAATTATTAAATAAGCTATAATACAGCTAAAATAAATATTATAAATACGGTAATAAATATAAAAATAATAATATTAATAAGTAAAATAAAAATAACCACTTAACTACCATTAATAACCTAAACCGCTATTTTTAAGTTACTAAAAGCATTTTATATAAATTACTATTATTATTTTATATTTTTAAACTTTATTTACTCCCGCTTTATATAATTCCTTATAACTTATATAATAATATATAAGTTATTAAATATAATATAACTATTATTAAGCATTAAATAATTTATAATTTAAATATATATAAGTATATATATAATATTAAAAAAAAAAGAAAGTATTATAAAAGGAAGCTATAAATCATACTATAATTAAAAAAAAGCTATTAAAAAGGTATATATAATATATAATTAAGGTAATATATTAATAAATATTAATATATTATTATTATAAGCTTTATATTATTAAGATTATTTTATTTAAACTTATTTATATAATTTATAAAATAAATTATATAATAATAAATTAATTTTTTAAAAAATATATTTTAAGGAATTTTCTAATAAAGTTAAATTTATAATAAAGCCTATTATAATATATTAATAAATAAAATAATATTAAATAATATATAAAGGCACCAGCCAACTTAATATAATATAAGGTTATTATATTTATATATATTATCTATATATATTTTAAAGACCTTATCCCTTATAAAAATAGCGCTTTTATTAAATAATAATACATAATTTAAAGGCTGCAATCCTTATAAAAATACTTATTATAACTTATAATAATAAATAATATAAAGATTATAATCTTTAAAATAATACTTATTATAGCTTATAGCGATAAATAATATAAAAATTACAATCCTTAAAATAATATTTATTATAACTTATAATAATAAATAATATAAGGATTATAATCCCTATAATAATATTTATTATAATTTATAATAATAAATAATATAAAAATCATAATCCCTATAATAATATTTATTATAGCTTATAATAATAAATAATATAAAAATCATAATCCTTAAAATAATATCTATTATAACTTATAATAATAAGCAATATAAAAATCATAATCCTTAAAGCAATATCTATTATAAATTATAATAATAAATAATTTAAAGATTATAATCTTTATAATAATACTTATAAAGCTTAAAAAATTTAAAATAACTCTTTAATAATATAAATATTAATATTTAAAAAAATTTAAAATAAGTTTATATTATTATAAATATAAATTTAAAGTAACTTTTTAATAATATAATTATTAATATTTAAAAAAATCTAAAATAAGTTTATATTATTATAAATATAAATTTAAAATAACTTTTTAATAATATAATTATTAATATTTAAAAAAGTTTAAAGTAAATTTATATTACTATAAATATAAATTTAAGATAACTCTTTAATAATATAATTATTAATATTTAAAAAAATTTAAAATAAGTTTATATTATTATAAATATAAGTTTAAAATAACTCTTTAATAATATAAATATTAATATTTAAAAAAGTTTAAAATAAATTTATATTATCATAAATATAAATTTAAAGTAATTTTTTTATTATAAGGATTATAACCTTTATTAAGCGATAAGGATTATAAACCCTATTAAAAGCTTATATAATCACTATAAAATAGCTATACTTAATAAAGATAATTAAAGGTATAGCCCTATTTTAACACTAAAGAAATAAATATTTATTATTCCTAGCGCTTTAATTTAAAGATATATGCTTAGCCTTTAAATAAAATAAAAAGGAAAGTTTTTAAAAAGATATATTAAGATATTTAAAAGAGAATAAATATAAGGATATATTATTTTTTTAAATATATTAAAATAGCTTTAAATTTTTAAAAGAAGGTAGCTTTATTAACTATATATTCTTAAGCTAAAATTTTTTTTTTCACTAAGTCCTATAGCTAAAAGCTAACTTTTAACATTAAAATATTATAAATTTAAAATTTATTATAATATAAATTAAATTAAATTAATTTAATTAAATTTATTTTTTATTATATTTAAATTTAAGTTAATTTAATTTAATTAAATTTATTTTTTATTATATATAATTTTAAATTAATTTAATTAAATTAAATTTATTTTTTATTATATTTAAATTTAAATTAATTTAATTTAATTAAATTTAATTTTTATTATATTTAAATTTAAATTAATTTAATTTAATTAAATTTATTATTTATTATAATTAAATTTAAATTAATTTAATTTAATTAAATTAAATTATTTTATATATTATATATATAATTAATATTAATTAAATTTAATTATATTAAATTTTTATAAAAAAATATATATTTTAATATAAATATATATATTTTTATATAAAAATATATATTTTAATAAAAAGATATATATTATTTATTAAATATAAAAATATATATTTTAATAAAAAGATATATATTATTTATTAAATATAAAAATATATATTTAAAATTTAAGAATTATATTAATAATAATATTATATAAAAGTTATTAAAATTTTAAAATTAAAATAAATTTAAAATTATATAAAAAATATTAAAATTTTAAAATAAAAGTAAATTTAAAATTAAATATAAATTATTAAAATTTTAAAATTAAAATAAATTTAAAGTTATATAATAATAATAAAAATATTAAAATAAAAATAAATTTAAAATTATATTAATAATTAAAATTTTAAAATTAAAATAAATTTAAAATTAAAAGGTTATTATAATATTATTATTATATTTTTAATAATAATATTAAAAATTATTAATTTTAATTATAATATTTTTTATAATAATAATATATAAATATAATTTAAAAATATATTTAAAATATATAAATTAAATATTATTTAATAATATTAAATATATATTATTTTAATATATAAAGGTTAAAAAATTATTTATTAAGCTTTATTTTAAAATTAAAATTAAATATAATAAGCTTTAAAAGTAATAATTTATATTAATTATTATTAAATATATAAACTTATATAAACTTATTAATTTTAATTATTAATACTTTAATTATAATATAAAAGAATTAAATTTTAAAGTTAAATATAATATATATAAATTATATATAATTATATAAAGTTATATATATTTATTTTTAATAATATTATAATTATAAAACCTTATAATAAAATATTTTAAAATTTTATTTTTAATTTTTATTAATATAATATTTTTAAAATAATAATAATTTAAAATTTTATTATATTTTTAAGCATTATAATAATTAAATATTATTAAAATTAATAATTAAAATTATTATTTTAAAATTTATTTTTAAATTATTTTTAAAATATATATAAAGTTTATTATAAATATAATTATTATTTATTTAAATAAAGAATATAATTAAAATTATATTTTAATTTATAAATTTAAAATTAATTTTTATATTTTTATTATAATTATTTTTATAAAAAAAATTAAAAATTATAATATTATTATTTTAAATAATATATTTTTTTAAAAATAAAAAAAAATTTAAAAAAAACTTTAAAATTAAAAAATTATAATTAAAGCTTAAATTAAATAAATTATATTTTTAAAAATTATAATATTTTAAAATTATAATATATTTATTTATAAATAATAAAATTAAAATAACTTAATAAGCTATAATAAATTCTTTAAATATTATATAATAATTAAAAAATTAAATATTTTATTATTTAAATAAATAAAAAATAAATAAAAAATAATATAATATAAGATTTTAAAATTAAATAAATTATTAAAATATAAAAAGATTATTAAAAATTAATTAAAAAGCTTTATAAAATAAATAAAAAATATAAATTTTCTTTATAATATTAATAAAAAGGCCTTAATTTAAAATTTAAATAAAAAAGATTTAAAATTAATTTTTAAAAAAGTAATATTTTAATTAATATAAAATATTAAAATTTTAAAATTATTTAAATAAATTAACTTTTAAAATTATTTTTTAAAATAAAATATAAATAAAAAATAATATAATTTTAAGCTTTAAAAAAATATATATATATATAATTCTTTATTTATATTTTAAAATATATTTTAATTATAATTAAAGTTATATAAATATTTAATTATATTTTTTTAAAATATAAAAGAATAATATTAAATTAATAATATAAAATTATAATATAATTTTAATTTTATTTATTTTAATATTTAAAAGTTAAAATAAATTATTAATATTTATAAAATTAAAAAATATAATAATAAAATATTTATTTATTTAAATAAAATTTTATATTATAAAATAAAAAAAATATTAATAATTATTATTTAATAAAAATAAGCTTATATATTTAATTAAATATTTAAATAATATTCTTTATTATTATAAATATATTTTATTAAATTATAAATTTATAAAAATATTAATTAATTTAAAAAGTATTTATAAGCTTTTTTATATTTATATTAAAAAATTTTAATTTTTTAAATAATATTTTAATTAATAAAATTTTTATATATTATAAAGTTATTAATTTAATATTTTATATAATTTAGCTTTAAATAAAGCTTTTTTTTTTTATAAAATTAAAGTTTTTAATTAATTAAATAAAATTTAAAAAGCTTTTAAAAAATTAATTTTTAAATAAATAAGCCTTAATTTATTTTTTTATTTAATAAAGCTTTTTATATAAATTTTTTTTTTAAATTTATAAATATATTTAATTTTAATTTAAAATTTAAAAAAAAGATTTAATAACTTTATTTTTTAACTTTATTTAAATTTAATTTATACTTTATTTATAAATATTTTAATTATAATTATAATTTAACTTTCTTTTTATAAATTTAAATTATTAAATTATATTTATTATATATATCTTAATATTATATATTAATATATTATTATTTAAAAGTTAATTTATTTTTTATAAAATTAAAATATTTCTTTTAATATTATAAATAATAAAAGCTATAATAAGTTTTATTTTTAATAAAATTATTTATTATTTAAATAATTATTTTTATTTATAAAAATAAAATAATTTAATAAAATAAATATTAATTTCTTTTTATAAAGAATAAAAAATTAAAAAAAAAAGAAAAATAAATAATATTTATTTATTAAATATTTATTAAATTAATTAAAATATATTATAATAATTAACTTTATAAAAATAAGTTATATAAATTTCTTTTTAATTATATTAATTCTTTATAAAATTATATAAAATATTAAATTAAATATAAATAAAAAGAAATATAAATTATAATTAATATTAATAATAAAAATAATAATAAATAATATAAAAAATAATATAATAAATATTATAATCTTTAAGTTATTAATTAAAATAAAATAAATAAATTATTTTATATTTTATTTTATATTTATAAGATTAATAAGTTATATTTTAAAGTTAATAAATTATATTATAAAGTTTATTAAAATAAGCTTTTAAATATTATTTAAAATATTATTAAAAACTTATATAATAAAATTAATAATTAAATAAATATATATTAAATATAAGAATTATTATAAAGTTAATAAAAGTTATATTTTTAATTATAATTTATAAAATAAAAAATATTTTTATTATAATATAAATAATTATAATATTAAGTTTTTAAATTTAAAGAATAATTTAAATATAAATATTAATATTAATAATAAATATAATAAAAATTAAAAGTTTAAAGCTTTATTATTATTTAAATATTTAAAATAAAAAATATAATTTAATATTAAATTTTAATTATTATTTATATTTATAATTTTTATTTTATTATTATATATAATATATAAAATATATTTCTTAAAATAATATATTAAATATTTTATTAATTATATAAAATAATAAATAATAATATTTATTAATTATTTAAATAATTCTTAATTTTAATATTAAATTTTATTATTTTTATTTTATTAAAGCCCTTAATATATTAATTTTTATAAAAATAAAATAAAAAAGTCTTATTTTAAAATAACTTAAAATTCTTTATATTTAATATTTTATAAAAGTTATTTATTTTTATTATATTTTATTATTATATTAAATAATTATATATAATAAATAATATTATTAAATAATATATAAAAAATATATATTTATTATTAAAATTTAAATTTAAGATTATAAATTATATATAATTAACTTTTAACTTAATATATTTATTTATTTATATATATACTTTTTTATATATATTATTAATTTAAATATTCTTTAAAAATATTATTAATTCTTTAATTATATTTTTTAATTATTATTTAAATTATTTATAATTTAATAATAAAGATTTAATATTTAATATTTATATTTTAATATATTTTATTTTTATAACCTTATTATTATTATTAAATTTATTTTCTTTAAATAACTTAATAAGGTTTTTTTTAATATATTTTATTACTTTTTTTTTTAATTATTATAATATTAATAAATATATAATTAAAGTTTAATAATATTTATCTTTATTTTTAAAGCTTTTAATAATATAATATAATAATAAAAACCTTTTATTTAATTTTAAATAATAAGATATATAAGTTTTATAATTATTTAAAAAAGGAATTTAAAATATAAAATTTAAAAATAATATTAAAATTAAAATATAAGAATTATTTTAATTTATAATTTAATATAACTTAATTTAAAAAAATATTTAAAAATATATAAACTTTAATTTAATAATAATAAAAGATATATTTAATATTTAAAAATATTATATAAAATCTTTTTCTTTATATTTTAATTATAATTTAATTTTATATAATATATAAATTAATATTATATTAAAAGCTATTAATTTATATTAAAATTTTTAATATTAAATTATATTTTTTTATATTAATTTTATTAAGCTTAATATTAAATTAATTTTTATTATTATAAATAAAAATATTTTAATTTAATTTAATATTATCAAATATTATATTTAAATATTTTTATTATATAATTTAAATTTTTAAATTATATAAAATAAATAATATAAAATTATTATTTTTTAAATTATTATAATTAATTAATTATTTATTATATAATTAAATATTTAACTTTAATTAAATATTATATTTATATAATATATATATAAAATTTATTTTTATTTTTATAAATATATAATAATTATATTTCTATTTTTTTATATAAAATTATTTAAATATAATTATTTAATTAAAACTTTTTAAAAATAATTATTTAATTTATTAAATTATAAAATAATTTAATTTAATATATATAATTATTATTTAATAAAATAAATATATTTTATTATATAAATAAAATAAATTAATAATTATAAAAATAAATATTAAATATAATAAATAAATTATTTTTAAAATAAAAATAATTTTAAATAATAATTTAAATTTAATTATATTTAAAATAATTAATATATTAATAATTTTATTTAAAAGCTATAAAATTTATTTTAAAAATATTAAATATTTTATAAATATTAAAAAATAATTATAAAAAAAATAATAAATAATAAAAAAAAAAGGTTTTTTAAAATTATAAAATAATTAAAAAAAATAACTTAATAAAATATTAAATTTTATTTATAAAGAATTAATAAAATAATTATAATTTAATAAATATAATTATAAAAATATATTTATAAATTTTTAATTATCTTTATATTTAAAAAAAAATAATATATAAATATAATTTAATAATATATTTAAAATATATAAATTAAGTATTATTTAATAATATTAAATATATATTATTTAAATATATAAAAATTATAAAATTATTTATTAAGCTTTATTTTAAAATTAAAATTAAATATAATAAGCTTTAAAAGTAATAATTTATATTAATTATTATATATATAAATTTATATAAATTTATATAAATTTATTAACTTTAATTATTAATATTTTAATTATAATATAAAATAATTAAATCTTAAAATTAAATATAAAATATATAAATTATTTATAATAAAATAAAATTATATATATTTATTTTTAATTATATTATGCTTTAAAGTTCTTATAATAAAATATTTTTAATTTTTATTTTTAATTTTTATTAATATAATTCTTTTTAAAAAATAATATTTTAAAATTATATTATATTTTTAAATATTATAATAATTAAGGTAATTAGAAATATAAATTTTAAAAATAATATTAAAATTAAAAAATAAAGATTATTTTAATTTATTTTTAAATATAATTTAATTAATAAAATATTTAAAAATATATTATAAAAACCTTTTTATAACTTTAATTATATTTTAATTTTTTATAATATATAAAGTTTATTTAACTTTTATATAAAATAATTATATAATTAAAATATATAATTATAATTATTATTTTAATAAATATAAAAATAAAAACTTTAATAATTCTTTTATATTTAATATAAATATATAAAATATTTATAATAAAAATATTATAAATATTAATATTTATAATAAATTTATAATAAATATATTTAAAATATATTCTTAATTTATTTATATTATTTTATTTTTTAAAGCTTATAAATAATTTTTATTTTAAAAATTATAAGTTTTATTATTAATTATTAATTTTATTAAATATTATTATTATAAATACTTTTTTATTTAAAATTTTAAAAATTTAATTATTATATTTAAAAATAATATTTATATAAAGTAATTATATTTAAATAATTATAAAAAGTATTATAAAAATAATAAAATATTAAAGAATTAATAAATAATAAACTTTAATTAATTATAATAATATTAATAAATATAATTATATAATTAAAATTAATATATTATTTATTTTTATTAATATAAATATTTATATTTTAAATATAAACTTTTTATTTTATAATTTTTATAAAACCTTTTCTTTATATAAAAAGTAATATTATCTTAATTTTAATTATTATTTTAATAATATCTGCTTTATCTTTATAATCCTTTTTATAATAAAGGCTTAGATAAAGAGGAGGCTTATACTAAGGCTAGGAACATTATTCTAACTAGTGCAAATCTCTGCATTCTTATTAAAACTACATTACTCCTCAAACTCAGATGCATAGAAAATCTTGCCCTCCAGCAAGCCGCCCATGTGCGTTTTCTGGATTCCACCCCCATTCCTACGAATCTTTGACATCAGGATCTTGAAGAAACCGACAGGGTTGTCACATGGCCCTGATGCGCCACCCGATCGGCCCTGCTCGTCGCTTAGAATAAACCCATCGGCAGCGACCTTCCAACCCCGCTTGCCCATCTCTTCTGTGATAGCCTCTATAGAAAGCCCCAGAAAGCTGCAGACTTCTTTATAATCTCTGTAGGAGCTTATGTAGAGCTGTCCTGAGAAAAGCGCAAGTTGCATGGCAAGTCCGCGCGGCACAACCGAAGGCCCGACCTGCGCGCTGACTACGTGGAAGTCCAGTTGGTCCAGAGAAGCGTATCCAGAATTGCAACGGGGCTTGTAGACATGCAAAGTGGCGGCAGTAGACTTCTCCATATGCTTGTACAGCTGGTTCGCTTCGTACGGGCTGATGATGATGATGCGATCAACCCAAGTGGTTCCCTTTGCACGGGTCGTGAGCAACCATTGAACATGGCGCTGGAAGGCATCAGAAATAAATGAAGAACGGCTAGACGGCATGACCGTCTTGGCGAAATCCGCGGTAACAAGCAACCTGCCCTCGCCAGCCAGCTGCCTGACTGAGAAGCCACTGGCTGCGCTAGAATCTTTCAATGCCTCGAAGGCAGGCATGTACGCCGTAGAGCCAGTGATGAACACGCCATCGGTGGCGAATTTCCGAACGTGCTCGTGTAGCTTATGCGGTGCTGGCGCAGCAGCTGGTGCCTTCTGCACCTGCCGCTCCTGCTCGATCTCTGGCGATAACTCGCGCTCTTGTTCTTCCTGAAGCGTGCTGGAATTGAATTGGAGGTCATCAAATTGCTGACAGCGTTGGGCGATGCGGCGAAGATCAGCATCTGAAGGACTGGCTAGATGAAGAGGGTGACCATGGGCCTTACGCGGCCGAAAGCGATCATCAAGAGACTGTGCTTCTTTCTCCTGAAATTTCTCGGCATACTCCTTAGACAGTATGGTGCGCCCGTCTCGGCGAACATGCTTCCACAGCTTATCCTGAAGAAAGAACCGCTCGCCTTGGACAGCCCAGAGCGGCATACTGCGGCGAATTTCCACGTGCGTCTCGGAGATAGACCAATGGATAACATCTGCGACCGTGATGTCCGAGCTCCGAGCTGCTGCTGTACGTTCTATGATTTTGGCTTGAATCTCTTGGGAGATGCAAAAGACGACAGTCTGCCCTTTGCCCAACTTCCGTAATCGCATGCAAGCCTGTACCAGTCGATCCTTGGTCAATCCCGCACCCAAAGTCACCGCTGCTCTGTAGTGTGACGGTAATCGTAGATCAATACCACGAGTGTGTGCCTCATCAAGGAAGATCAGGCAGGAATCCATCCGGGTGAAGAAGGATGAGGAACGGAGCAGATCAACTCTGTCCTCACGGTCAACGACGCACAGTTCGTCGTCGTCGTTGACAAAAACAGCAGCATCCTTCGTTGTGTCGTGCTTCTTCAACCAAGTCTTGGCCACTTCGATATTGTTGAGTTCGAGTATCTGAGCACCTACGTCTAGAATGACCTGGACTGGCGGAGTGAGGTGTAGAACAGTGGCCAATAGATGCTCAGCATCCGAAGTTTGTTGCTTCACGTGCTCCATCAGAACGACCCCATTATCAGGCTGCAAGATGTACTCCAGCACTAGTGCGTTTGTGTGTTTTTGATCAGGATGGTCAATATGATGAACATCGGTAGGTAGTACGCAACGAGAGTCGTTTGTGCCAGAGAATCCTGTCACGGGCTGGCTCTTGCGCCTTCCGATATCCCAGCCAGACGCCGAGAGCTTATGTGGAAACTCCTTTATCTGCTTCGGAAACACGATGTGCGAAAGGAAAAAGTCTATCACGCTCTTTGCAAAGCGAAGTGCCGGAAAGACTACCGAGGTGCACAGCGGGTGATCCTTCAGATTGATGCCTTCAAGCTGTCTGAATGCAGCAGGCAGGTCATTAGCATCCCGAACCCAAGCCTGATACTCCACGTCAGACTGATCGGCTTCCATGAGACTTCCCATCGCGATGAAAAGATCGTCATCAGAAAGCCCGCCATAGTAGTAGGACAGAGATGTCAGAGCAATGACCACATCTGGGTGACTGAACTCAGACCGAAGAGACGGGCTATCTTTCGCCCGGTATGGCACAGCAAGTTGAGTGGGCGGTGTACGAGAAGCAAGGCCATAGTTCACACGCCATCGCTTCTGACCTAGCACAAACTCTAGGACGCCACACGCGATAATACCGCGAATCAGGAGGAGTGGCGGTTTCGTTGTCTCGGTCCAGAACAGTGAGTGTTCGACGGCACTGATCTCGGCTGCGCTGAGTTGAATCTTGGTAATGTACGTGTGAACAGCCTTGCGGATTTCCTCTGGTTGTCGAGAAACCTGGAATGCGTCTAGGCCATGGTTGCAGATGTGGTCGGCGAGACGTCGCTGAAGGAGAGCTCCGGCATCTGAGCGGAGGATCCGGATTCGTGGAAAGCTGCCAGGCACCCCAGGATAATATTCCAATGAATGTGGAAGGTCCTTTGCTAGTTCAGACGCAAGCAGTCTCACCAGGTCGAGCAATTGCTGCACCAACAGCCAGCGATCCGGACTGAGTTCGATAGGACGCTGCAAACCCATCGTGTAAATAAGCTCAAATCGTACGCTGAAGTTCTCGTCGCTTTCGTCCACGATGTCGCGTGCATTTCGCTCGAGAAAGTCTAGCGTTGACACGAGCTGCTGCCCGATACCCTGTCGGTCTAAGATGTAGCATTCGGTTGTCATGAGCTGAAAGGACAAAATGTGCTCAGGCTGTATCAGGAGAATGCCACCTGATGACGTACAGTCGTGCAGCATGTTGGAGATGTTGTGAGCAGCCTTGTTGTCCAGCTTGAGCGATCGTGAGATGGGCATGAAGTAGACTTGTCGGTCTAGCAGTCCACCCAGCTTCGAGATCAACATCTGTGCCATCTGCTTGGACTGTGGCTTGGCTACAACGACTCTGACCAGGGTTTTCCCATCAGCGAGAGTAGCTGCGACGTTAGGAACAATCACGCTGGATTTGCCTTCGCCCATGTTGAGCTGCATCACTGCGTTGTTGCCATCCGGTGGGTTTTGCATTTGTGCGGCGACCTGCATTTGAACAGGTCGAATAAGAAAACCGCTCTCTACTTCCATCAGCAATGATTCTGGATGCTTTGCAGGGTCCCAATTTTGGTGCCCTGTGTTTCGTAACTCGTTCACGAGGTCCTGATTTTCGGTCAATTTGGTAAGTCGCTCGGCTCGCTGCAACGCAGCAAGCGCGAGCGCATACCTCACTATACACGCTTTCCACCCCTCAGGAAGATGGTGCCATCTGCTGCGAGATAGCTGGTGTAGAAAGAACGTTGGTGAAACCCTAGGTCGCTGGTATGTGGACCCGGTACCACGTGAGCTTCCTGGCGAGGTCGCAGCAGCCTCGAGAACTCGATACACCCCATTCGCATGTTCGGTGCATGACTCTAGGTGGTATGAGAGTGCCTCAAAGGTCACATTGGCAGATGGCGGTCCATCGCCATATCGCGACACAAGCTTGAGAGCGTCTAGGCTCTCGCAGAGTTCCGCCACGTATTTTTTCTCGTAGTTTGATCGAACCGCCAGATTCTCTAAGCTCTTGACGACGGAATTGAGAAGCGGTGGTTCACCAAGTCCTTTATGCTGAGTCGAACACTCAAGACTGAGATCAACAGCAGGGCAGTATTCCGGTAGCTCCGGTGCTGGAAGTAGGAAGACGCTGTGCTCAGAAATGTAACCAGAAATGCTGGGCTTCGTTTCAGGCGGTCTCGGCATCAAATCGACAGGTTGGATACGTTCATAGACGAAGCTAGACATAGCGTGCTCAATGGATAACAAGTACTGGTGAAGCAGTCTATTGGAATGCCACTTCTTGAACAAGGATCTGACGTCTTGCATGGCCTCATCCACTTTGATGTAAGTTGACGGAACATCTGGACTGTCGGGAATCTCACACGGCCATTGGGGAGCGAGTTTATCCGTAAGCGTGGCCACCGCGGACTTGCGTGCACTCTTCCACGTCTTCTCGCGTCGACTGTAATAGACGTGCTGTTTCTCGTTCTTTTGCCTGGTTAGAGTATATTCTGGGCATGATCGAAGAGGCCGAATGTACTTTTCCAAGACACCTAAAAGCGCACTTTCAGAGTAAGCACTGCCAAACTGTGGTCTAAACGGGCCTCCCTCCGGCGCGCGAACTTGTCCCAAAGCAGGGGACTTGAAGAACATGGCGACTGACTGCAGCAGCGACAAATCTGCATCTGGGTCACAAGCTATCGTCGAAAGCCACATCATGATCGAGAACTTGTATCGTTCTGAAGCGATGGAAGTTCCGAGGCATCGATGCAAGGCTGGCAGCTTCTGCACAATGTAATTGCGCCCATCCTCAAAGAGACCAGCATCGTATTTCAAGTTCGACAACTCAATCTGTAGCTGAGGACCATGGACGATGTCAAACGTGCGCATTTTCTTCCAAAGGCTGCCCGCAGCAGGCTCCGGGTAGAATCGCCCAAAACCTTCTCGGAAGACAAGACGGGACATGGTCAAAGCACGAGTGGCGAGATGTGAGGCTGGATTCTGATCGCGGGCATTGTATCGTCGATCACTCTGAACGGTATGGCTGTCTGCTCCAAAACCCGACACTCTGAATGTAGCAGACCGGATATCATCCCGCTGTAGGAGATGCTCATCGATCTTATCCAGACGCGGGAAAAAGAGCTGAGCCTCTGGGAAGAAAATCAAGGCCTTCTCCGCCTGCTGCAGTAATGACTTCACCGTAGTGATGAAGTCGCCATGCTGAGATAGGAAACTGATGTTGCTGTCCCAGTGAACTGTCTGCATAACCCGCAAATGGCTAGGATAGTAGCAGCGACCAGGACTAAGAGCGGCTATCTTGGACAGCATGTCTATGTGTTCTTGCGAAAGTTGATGAAAGGAGCGGACAGCTGCCGATTTCAAAAGAATACGGAGATTCGCAGGGCTCAAATCAGAGGGTACAGGGGTACATGTTGCCCCCAGTGCACATTTGCACCCTCAATTAGCACGCCCAATTCGCACGCCCAATTCGCACGCCCAATTCGCACGCCCAATTCGCACACCCAGAGCGCACGCCTAGAGCGAAGTTGCACGCCTAAGGCTTTTAACGTGCAACTTAGCTCTGGGCGTATAAATTGGGCATATAAATTGGGCGTATAGATTAGCCCTGGGTATATAAATTGGCCCTGGATATATGGATTGGCCCTGGGTATGCGAATTGGCTCTGGGTATGCGGATTGACCCTGGTGTGCGGATTGGGCGTGCGAATTGGGCGTGCGAATTGGGCGTGCGAATTGGCCCTGGTGTGCGAATTGCGGGTGATAAAGGTTGCGCTGTGATTGGCTGCAGCTTGTCGCGACTGAGCATGTACCCCTGTACCCTCTGATTTGAGCCCTGCGAATCTCCGTATTCTTTCAAAATCGTCAGCGCTTGTTCAGTGCCTGTCTTGCGCGTGAGAGGGTCAACCAGGCAGAATGAAGTGAGTGCATGTAGATAAGACAGGAATAGCTTGCAGCCCAGTTCGCTTCTGTCAAGCAAACGGCCAAGCTGGGGGTCCACTCGCAGAGCGTGGACTTTGTGAATTGACTCTTTGGAGACGGAAACGAAAATATGGCCATCTTTTCGCCGGTAATCGACCACTTTCGATTCAGGTACGAGCACCATGCGGTCGTCCCCGGTCAAATGCTTCAGCACAATCTTGCTGCGTAGGCCGACAAGGGTGCCCAGTGATTGATCAGCATCAATTGCGAAAGAGCGAAACTCCTTGGACTCTAGCAGATCACTACCCTGTGCAAGTTGAAAGCTTAGGCGTATTGTTGGAATGTTGACAAAAAGTGTTTCCGTTTCGCCAGATGGCTGCAGAATGCCGTGGATCCGGTCTGTGTTTGCCAAGGGATCGAACACATGAGATATTCTCTGCGATGTCAAACTGCCTATACCAACGACAGAACATCCGGAGTTCGACAACCGCCACTGAGTCTGCAATTGCGACAACGTCCACACTGTGGGCGAAGATGGATCCCATGGCTGATGGGACAGTCGGAACTGTATGGTATTCGTTGCCCCATTGAGCCAGTGCACGTAATCCTGTCCAAATGAAATTGGGTACGCTTTTTGAACAAGGTGGCTTGGTATCGTCTCGTATGTGACACCGCCTTTTGTAGCCCTTACGATGAGTTCACCGTTTGAGGACATGCCTAGCTGGACAGAAAATCCTCCAAATTTGCGCTTGGTGGAGAATTGAAAGCCGGGAGTTGTGGAAGGCATGATTTCGACGACATTTCTGCCGAAGAGCGTGGAATATAGCGGATGATCGCGATATTTCTTCGGAGGTTGATCCAACGGCATACCATTCACGAGGAGCTCTCCGCTAAGCAGGTTGTAGTGTACGCTCATGCTGGCGGCTTGCGTCGTAGCACGCGTATCCGTGGTCACCCAGTCATGTGCAGTCTCGGACGCTACACACCAGGCTGAGCCTGACACGAACGCCGACCATGCCTTTTTTATTGCATCGTCAAGCTCAGTGGGTTGCTGGGCGAGGATCTTGTAAATGCGAGACAAAAGCCGCTTGCGGCGCAGGTCCAGGATAGCAAGGAGTGGCTCCCGGATAACAGCTTGATTAGGCTCTCCTTCCTGAACAACAATGGAAGCTTGCACAAGGATCGAGGTATTATTCTTTCCGGCCAGGACCACTTCAAGGTATTGGTCATCGATATCGAAAGTCGATGTGCAGATCAGTGCTGTTTCAACGCTCTTGGCTATGAATGCCGCCTTGTCGTTGTGATCTTCCGCTGCGTACGCTTTGTCTCTTAGGCTGATGACCCAGCTCATAGCGATGTCGCGGGAGGTGGCCAGGAACATGAGACAGGCGTCTTGTACTCTGGAGAAAGCACTGAGGGAAAGTGCGCGAGCTGCAAGGGCTACTAATATAAAGAGCGCCTGTGAAGATTCCCAGTTGCTCTTGACACGCTGCAACGCCTCTGTGAGACTCTGAAGGAGAGAATGGGCTCTCTGTTCACTGCTGAAGAAGTCGTGCGAGATGCGCAGCACACTCGATCCATCAGCGCTGCTGAAGGGATCGGTTGAGAGGCTCGACCTTGGACCAGTTTGATAGGCACATTGAAGAAGGAGCATGGTCGTTTCTGGTTTCCTGAAATCCAGACTTGGCATGGAAAGTTGAAGCAGGATATTCGCCCACTGGATGCGACGACCGAATGGGAGTGTACACAATTCCTTATACTCCTCGAGCGCCATGTTCTCAGGACAAGCATCTTGACTGGCAATAACGGTGTTCGGCTCCGGGCCATCAGGGGCAGAGGCCGAGCGGAAGAGGAACCGTTGCAAAGCTTGGCACGGCAGCTTATATGTGCAAGCCCGAGGAATGTCATCGTTGAAAATGAAGCTGCCTGGGTACTCGTCGCTATGAGCGTCGTAGTACTTGTAAGACAGACCGTTAGGAACGCATATTTGAGATTCCTTCAGCGTCGCTATCGTCTTGCTCTTGTAGTGTGTCATGAGTACCGGCTTAACCTGGGACAAGAGGTCGATCCGTGGGCGAGTCGATTGGCGGGAGTGTCTTTGCGCAAGGTGTGGATCGTTCGATGACAGCAGGTACGTTGTTGATGGTTGGACTTTCGGACGCTTGCCTCTGAGCATGTCCTGGAGAAGCACCAGCCGCGCATTCCTCCAATTTTCGAGCCACGACGGTAAGCCTAGCTCGAACACAACAGCCTTGGTTTGGAAAGAATTGCTTGGGAGTGGCCACTCATGAACGCTGATTGACAATTGATTACGCTGAGATTCATAACGGCACTTCTGGCAGCGGGGTGAGTGTACATCTTCTGTCTCCGGGGGGTCGCACCAGGTGTCGATGACCTTGGTAATGAATTTGTGGTCGGTTCCATTATAAAGTGCATCGAGGCGACGATACTCGACTTTGACCTGCTCGAATTCCTTCAACTTTGCTTGACGAGCGGTTTCGGCATCGGACTCAATTCTTGACAGGAGTTCGTGGTGCGCATCTGACCTGTCAAAGTACTGGCTGGCGAAGCTTTTGCTGCTATCCGAGGCAAACAGGAGGTCTGTCGGCTTCCCGCTTTCTTTTCTCCGTCTGTTGATGTAGTCCTCCAGTTGATAGAGCCTCTTCATCTGATCGAGAAACGGCAGAAGCAGGTTCTGAAGGGCTTCGGTAGGAATACCAGGGTCGTACTCGCTCAACCATGGGCACCCTTGAAGTGCAGCTTTGTCGCATGCCACCCATAGTTCGAAAGTCGTCAATACCATCACAGACGTTGCCTCAGGGTTGCCGGAATAGCAAGCTCCCGCCAGGCTGTGGTATTGGACCATTAGATCGTGCAACTCCTTGCACGCATTGTCTTGTTCATTGGCGTCCACCCAATCGTCGATGTGCCATGCCACCCACTGCTCGAACTGACCGAGGTTGGCAGCGGCGTAGTAGGAGTCATTGAAGTGACTGCCAGGTAGGCTTGGAAGAGATCCAGGCTTGAGTTCTATGAGTTGAGAAGAAGGCTTGAAAGGAGCGGGGGTTTTCTCGCGTCGGCGCTTTTGTGTGGCTTCGATGTAGTCATCGAGTGCGGGGATCGCTACTAAGGTATCTCGCTCGAAGTCCAGTAGTGACAGGGTGGGCAGTTGCATGTCTGGAGAGTCGAGTTGCTGAGACACGACCCAGCGATTGGCAAGGGATTTCAAGCATTGCTGAAGGCTTTGGTCGATGCTCGCCATGACTGACTTGGGCAGAACTCGAGACCCGGCGCCAGAGAGCTTTCGCAGCCGGCGGTCAATCTTTGCTGTCATGATGTAGAGCATATCAGGAGGAAGGTGATGGGCTTTGGCTGATTCCAGTATGTGGGTCATAACAAAGACCATGATCTCTTTGTAGAGAGCGTGCGAATCGTCCGATGATCGAGAAACAACAAGCTGTATGGAGACCCGGATCAGCATCCACATTGGCGATCGTCGCCATGGAGCCTGAGCTTGCTTCCAGAGCACCTCATCTCGGGTGTTCTTCGAGATGGACGAGACCGAGATAGGTGACCCAACGGCCGACAGGACTCCCATAAACAGCTCAGAGACCATTGCTGGGTTGGTAGTGTCCCGAAACTCGTCATGTTGGACGCCAGCTTTCTTGGCTTGAGGCCTAAGTTACGATATCTCGTCAGCAACAGTCATTAGGATAACTGGGCGTCTGGCTCTGTGGGACTACTCACTGCATGCCTGGTGCTGGCTGATGGCCCATGGTTGAGAGTGTGCTTGCTACCATTGACGCAAAGTCGGGCTCATCGAGGAGTTTGGCGGGGACTGCAACAGCCAGTCCTGGGAAGGTGCGCGTCAGCCTGCCCTCCGTTTGAACGACGTCAGCATCAAGGGGCGACAGCTCGAACTCCTCAAACACCAGCTCATCTAACCATCGAGTAACGAGGACGGCGGCATTTTGGGAGCTGACATTGGCAACGAGAGTTTGCGACACGGGAAGAGATATCAAAGCCTCATGAAGGCGCACTTGGTCAATTTTCCCGCGAGGTAAACTGTTGATTGCTTTGATGTTCTTGAGGAGGGCAATAGCATTGACCAGCGCTTTTCGCTGCAGAACTGGTAGAGGGTGAACGAGTAGTGCAACGAGTCCCTGCAAAGTGGTGTTGACGAGGGCGATTTCGCTGTCCTCGTCCGCTTGCTGCGGTAGCTTTGGCGGCAGGAAGACGTGATGCACGACGCGTTGGAACTCGTCCGCAGTTGCCGACACCGCCATTATTTTGGATGCTTGAAGATTCAGCACGAAGTCGAAGGTTTGATTGAAGATTGTGTGAACAAAGGAAGCTGATTTTGGAGAAAGTTGTGCGAAAGACCGATTGGGGGGGGGGGGGGGGCGAGGTGTGGGTGTATGGACTTCTATTTATCTGGTTTCGTTTGCAATGAACGCATTAAGAAACCCAAGCACCTATCCAAAGTGCGCCCTTGGCGGCTTCAAAATGACGTCCGATAAGGAAGTGTTGAGATCAAGGATCGGTGTCTAAGGAGATCGATGATGTTGGTGGATACGGCGAAGGTGAAGGCGAAATAATTGGTTAGGACTTATGTTATGGTAGGCCTCATGCACTTGAGACATGTGATGCGAGGACGCGGGAGGCCCACCGTCACCATGCCCTGCAGCCATGTCTCAGTGTTTTTGATCGAGACCATCTTTGTGATCCGTCACAACACCTATTTGCAGCCACAGAATGCCTTATTCTGGGCCATACAGACAACAGCGTCCTAAGGTTCCAATCCCTCACATTTTCCTGCTAGACAAAGCCTGCCGTCTGTCTACAAGAATTCATTTGAAACTATAGACGATGTGCTGCAGAGTTACGTAGGTGCTGTTGTAGGACGTCTATGCTTTAAGACCATTTCGTCGTTAAAAGAAAAACTGCAACTCTCACAGCATGGCATCTTGCTATAGTATTAACATAAAGCAGAGTTCAGTGCTACCGGTAGATATTAGGCACAAACAATTATATTTAAAACCTGCTGTTATCGGCATTATATATATTTTTTTTAAATGCTAGGTGTTTAAACGTTCATCACTGTAGAAAGGGACTGGATGCATATTGCTTAAAAGGCATATATGTATAGATTAAAAACGAGACCACTTTATTCTTAAAATGCAAGCGCTTGTAGCGGAGCTTAATCCAAGCGGATAATAATCTAGTCTATGAGGTCAACTGTCATTTAGCCCTTTCTAAATCATATAGTCTAAAGACCTTGTATTAAGTCTGTTTACTGGAGCATATAATTAATACTGGTATTGCTTCGCTTCTTAGCCACCTCCTCGTTAGTTTAACATTTTGTCTTTATGAGTACGGAATCACCAAGGTGTGGCATAGCCTTTTAACCTAACGTGAAGTAATTATAGTTAGATAAACAGCATCGGAATGCAGGTATATCATGACATTTCGGTACAGCATACCCTGTACATTCGGCTTGAAATGTAAGGGGTGGACATGGTTTGCGACTTAGTGTCTTACTTAAAAGCTCAGCGGGGCACTAAAAGGCCGAGACTAAAATATCGTTGAGAGATAACCCACAGCGCTTCTCCGCCCAGAGGCGGTGTCGATGGCTATTGCATTGTTGAAACCGCATTCCAGGTATGTACCACTCTGAAAAGCCTTCAATCTACATCTCTTGTCCCTTGCAGTGTCTTCACGGTCATCATCAGCTGCTTTGTCGCATTCCAATGATGTATGAATTACTCCTATAATTGATACTCCATCCCTGTCTAGGCAGGTGAGCTTCAATGTAAAAGACATGATGTATCAGTCGCTCTCTATATTAGAGTACGGCGGAAGTCGGACTACATATACAACCAACAACGCACTGCATGCGTAATTGCTGCACCGAAACATCTCGTCATTCGTATGCAATGTCGAAGCAAGCCGTTGAAGAAGGCCTGGAGGCGGTCGCGGAACTGTAGCGTGGCAAAACAATCTGTTGCGATCCGGTCTCACGGGGCCAGATTCAATCTCTACCCAGGCCTTCCACTCATTCTGCCCAACGTCCCTGATAGTGGCCAAGGTCTCAAGCAGCAGATCTTCGGGAGGGATGCTGGGGTTGTGTTCAAGTGTACTCTCGCTGCGAGCGGTCCCGGAGATGACGGTTGATGTTTTGGTAGCGGCACCCCGCTGAGGTCGAGTCCGTTTCTGGTCTGGCTCATTTTGCGTCCGCCCAAATGCATCACATGTCTATATCATGCTCGACCCGGCTCCCTGCGCGCATCCATAGTCTGCTCTCCACTCAATGCATTACATCTCCCCTGTCTTCGCGCTGTAGGTAGACTGTGTAAAAAGAGTTGCTTGCATGATACAATCGGTTCCCGAACGGTTCTCAAGGGGGCCGGGGTTGATGGCCACGAAAGTCACCGGAGCGTTGAATTCATGACGATGCGCTATAGGCACAACATCAACCCGTGCTGTCTCCCAGCGCATACTTCCCACGGACTCCAAGATCCGGATTAGTTCCAGTTGAACGGTACTCATGAGAAGATTCTCGCGTAAATAAACCAGCAGGTAGTACTTTCGGATATGCATTGTGTTTTTGTCCCGCGCTTTCAAGTCCCCTGTTGGCTACTTTGTTGGATACTTGTTGCAAACTTCGTTGTGTACCATGGAGATCTCATAATACGAAACCATATGCTAAACCTTATGATGCAGGAAAAGCTTTTTCGAGCGAGAGTTTAATATGAGCATATGTCTTTCTACCGCCACTGATGTCCCGAATCAGCTGGGATCCAACAAGAGACCAAAACCAGAAGCATCCGGATGAGGCGCAGGGGGCGGGCGGCGACGGGGGCGAGAACTGGGGCTAAGCCAGCAGCCCTTCCAGGAGCTGGCGAGGTCGATATGCCTTAAGAGTTGCCATTCTTATATGACTCTAAGTCGACTCCTGTAATGCTCTGTCTGAAGAGGCGCGTTGGTCATCGCCTGCGAAGAGGACGAGACCTCGTTTGAAATAAAGCTAAAGCTTCTGGATGTTTTAATCTCGTCCATAGGCGTTATGTTGACAATGTCATTCTAATAGTGGGAAGAATCGTAGAAGAGGTGTTCAGAGCAATCACCGCATTGGCCGCCTATTCATGATGCTAATATCAACATAAGGCTCAACCCGCTCCTGCCCCACCCCTCGGCAATGTGGCTGCTATCACAGAGTACATCCCTCTAATCAGCTGGCCATAACGCATATCTTCTCATATTCCCAGGAAGCCCAGCAGAGATTGTTATCAGGCGTTAAGAGGAACTCAGGTTTATCCTACTAAATAATACATTTTAAGACGTAGCAGGCACGTTAGAGTCTTAAGTTACCAGGGCTCTAACGTAATAATTTAATATAATTTACTTGATTTTATTTTCTTCTATTGCATTTTATATAATATAATTTTATAAAGATTTAAAAGGAATATTTATATTAAAATATATATAAATTAATGTTTCATTTTATATATAACTTTAGCTATATTATAATATTTACTTTATTATAAATATTATTTTACTTTTTTTAAAAGTTTTACAATATTGTTAAATATTTTAATAAAAACTCTAGATGTAGTAAATGACTTTCCCGACGGGAGGTACTTGTGCTTGAGGGCGAATGAGCTCCGCTGCTTCAAGCGAGGGGTCTGGAGGTCGACGGGGGAAAGCTGCTGCTGCGACTTGGGCAGAGCGAGCGATTGATTGGGCAAGGCGGCGCCCCATCCTAAGGGAAGGCAAGGGGGTCGTGTCAGGTGCGGCCCTCTGCCTGCCCTCATCTTTGCACGACTTCTGCGTCGGCGTGCGCCCGGGCGACGGGCTGAGCGGGGGAGTGCCCCGGTTGTGGTAGCGGTTAGGGTTAGGGTGTCGTTCGCTTCTGCGTAGTGCGTTCGGGGAACTCCGCCTACTTGTCGTAACATTTGCCCGCCGACGGGAATTTCCATCCACGGCAGTGACTTGGGCATGTCCTCTTCGAAATTAGGGAGCCGTTCCATGGGAGGCAATGTGGTTGTGCCAATAACTAATTTCGAGCCAGTCGGTAACTAACTTGATTCTCGATGTCCGTGACAAGATACAGGAGATCGTACCAGTGCCCAATAGTACTGTTGTATGAGACCATCCATGACGATCTCGAATCATGTGTCTCCCATGCGGACGGAGACTACATGCATTGGCAGTGGCAGGCGTCGGTCTCGCGAATGAGCAGATCGCGCTTGTCGTTGCTGTCGCTCGGGAGGCCACGGTAGACTAGCCTGGCCTAGCACTCGAGTCGTTGTTCGTTGGAATGCACCGAGCTCAAGGAGAGAGATCCCTAACGTTGATTTGGCGCTTAATGTCGACGTAGTGGGCTTTACAGGAGCCATGGTACCCAGGTCGTGCATTCTAGTCGTGTGCGATTTGATGGCGTCTTCCGCCAGGCAGGCGGATTCTACTCTGTGGCGGCGGCGCACCTTTCCTTGTAGGCGGTCGTAGGCGCCGACCAGCGCGACGGTATCGTACAGCTGAGAGTCGCGTCTACGCTCCGTAGTCGTTGACGGGGCGGACGTCTTGCCTTTGTAAACTTCGCAACCGTCCGCACGCGCGGCAAGGGGCGCATTGGTAGGTCCGCGACGTGAACTCCCTCTCCACCCTTGTTGATGACCTCTTAGATGCTTATGCTATCGTCGTTACAGTGCAAATCAAAACTGCCCCATGCCGATGCCCAATCGTTATTGCCCTGATTCTGAAATTCAAAGTCCTGTGGACTCCACCCTTGAGTACAGTTTTCGAGAAAATTCTGTATGAGAGGTGCGTCCAAAGGGGCCGTTACGACCATTGACCGGCCCGTCGAGTCGATGGTACTGTCTAGTCTTGATGGCGTCGGTATGTTGGAAGAAGGTTTCCTGGATTGTGAAGGAGAAAGAGGGCGGGTTCTATTAATGTTTGCTGCGAACGTGCCCGTTGAAGTGATGAATCCTGTGGTACTCCCAGCCATCAGACCTTCTTCGGAGCCTTCCGACAACTTCAGAATCTCAAAGTCACTCTGCAGGGCAGATATCCTGTCAACGAGCTCGCGGGCTGGAATATTACCCTCTTCGACCATTGAATGGAGTAACGTCAAAGCCAACGCGATCGCGTCGTCATCTTCAGTATTCGGGCGAAAAGCCCTCGAGATCATTAGAACCATTGTTGCAGAGAACGTGTAGTGAGCGTCAAAGTAGCCAAAAGCCGAAATGTGACCGTTTATCCACAGCTGCTTGAGGATGTTTGCAGATGCTCTCGCAGCATAGATGCATGCCTCGCTCAGGGCGATTGTGAGAGGCGAAATCTGCTTCGCTTCCACAGTTGTTGAAGAGTCGGACCGCAGACGTCTGAGATTATGATTCAAGATATGGAGCAGCACGGGCCGTGTGGTGAGGATTAGATTCTGAGGGGAGAGGCACATCAGTTTCTGTTCCCCCAAATGTTAACATGGAGCTGGTTCTGACCTGGTTGAAGTGCAGCCTCAAAGATGCGACGGATCTTGAGCCATACGCCGGAAAGCGCGTGTGGTCTAGTTTCAGCTCCATTGGGAGTTCGGCGTCAAGATCCTTCAACTGGTTCAGGATGGTATGCACGTTCCGAATGAAGTTTTCAGCGTGTCTCTGGGATGGCGCTCCGTAGATAAGGCTCAGGATTGATCCCGTGATGCGGCATAGCCTGATATTAGCAATGAGTTGCATGGGATCAAAAAAGTCGTCCTTATCCGCTGGAGGCAAGTTGTCCTGAGATGGAAGGGGAGCGTCGATGTATCCGTCACTGATCATTGGGTGACCAAGCCTCGAGCTGATTAGACCATCGAAAATATACACCGTCCACCAAACTCGTCTGCGATTCTCAACCTCTGCACCGCTTACGCTGGACTCGTATGTTATATTTCGGTGGAGGCCCATGGTCTGGCTCAATCGTAATGCCAGACCAGCGTAGACAAATGCTGTGCTCGTTCGGTTAAGGGCGAAGCAATAGAAACACTGTGTAATATCAGTGCGTGAGCGATGCCTTGAACGCGGTGCTGTGACGCGGGGGCAAACAAACCATTGCCAAGAGGGTCTCGATATACTCGATGCTAGGTTCCTCAAATTGTTCCTGGAAGAGCGAAACGGCTTGAAGGAAATGGCTCGTCCCCGGCACGGTTTTCTCTCCGTCCACAATGGCCCCGGCTTTCTTCAACCAAAGTTCTCCCAAGGCCAGCAACGCGAAGAACCGACTCAGGGAAAGTGAGTCCGTCTGCTCATGTTCATCATATATCGAATCGATACTTTCCAAATAGGACTTCCTTCTGATCAGGTGATAGTCCGACCCGATGAATCGCATCACGACTTGTATCAGCATATTAGCGTATGCTCGGCTAGGCAGGCTGTATTGTGGCTGAAGCCTGCGGCTAAATGTCGGATGCTTATAGACCGGTACCGTGTACGATGTCTCTGCTACGCTTACTGGGCTGCCGCGTACACAGGCACCAAGACGTGTGGAAAAGGCCGTGCAGGCGGCGCCGCCGACGTAGAATGCTCCCAAAGACACACTCTTATCCTGAGCCATGACACGCTGCTCGAGAAGTGGAGTGGCAGTATTCGTGTCTGTCTCGTCGTCGCTCTCAGCGAGGTGCTCTGTCGTCCCAGGACGACTCATTACTGCCTCTGTAGATGACCCGTTGACAGCTTGGTTGGTAGATGGTGTCCCTAGTCTCGTTGTGCCGGACGCAGAATCGTTTCTCCTCAGCTCGGCAATGTCCGCCTGGAGCTTCTGGATGTAACTGGGCGGCATCAGTCTTGTTAACACCCTAAATCGCCGGCCCTGAATCGAAACATTTTAAGCAGAACAGATTCGATACCTTTCTAATACAACTATCTTCCTTGCCCGGTGTGGAAAGATACACTCTGCGGCCCTGCCGGATCTGACACAGCTCAGGCAGGGCTGCTTTCCAGTGCATTTTGTCTTTTGAGAATGGCATCGGCTGGCTTTGCAGTCAGAAAAGTGCCGTTAGGTGGGGAAAGGCCTCCTCCAGTTCTAGATGCTAAAGTTGTGAGCTGACCTGCAAGCCGCAAAGGTTCGCTTCTTGCGGTTGAGCGGACTGGGGGATTTAGCCGGGCTACCGGCAACGCCATTCGAAGGCGAGGGCATGGCGGGGGGTTTTGAAATGGAACAATTTGGCTTTCCACAATGGAGGGAGTTGAGACCAGGGGACAATTGCGGATTCACATGGAGAAATGTCGATACTGCAGCGTGGTAATCTAGGAGCCGGATGATTGCACGTGTGGGTCCAGCGAGAGATAACACTAATGCAGTGGCGTGCCGGTTCGGGAGCGTTTATTAAGCTGCAACCTTCCACCATCGGCAAGGTGTACGTCTGGATGCGGATGTCTATTCGACTCGGGGCTGGGAAGTGGCCATCACTATTTTATGTCTTCATCTACTTCTACACCAAAGACTATTCCAGCTATCCGTGTAAATGATTGATTGGGCACATGTGCAATTGAAAGCCTGCGCGGACTACTCGGCTCCGATTAAGAAGGTCCGTTGGCTGAGTATGTACGCTCCTTCAGACTCGGCTACTACTTATAGACTATACTTGAAGTGAACATCCATATCGCCCATTTCGGGATGAGGGGCCAATGGGTTTCCAGCTTGTTCTGCCGCAGCGATCCTGGCCGCACGCCTTTTGTTCGCTAGGCTCATGCCAACCATGAGGCAAGCCACCATAACCAAGGCAACAGCCGCAAGACCCATAGCCACAGAGAGACCTCTAATGTACCTTGGACTATCGGCAGAAACAAAGATCTGGCCCACGGCCACACCAGCCGTATTGCCCAGGGTTAATGTTGCCCCTACCATTGTGGATCGTTTAAAGTGGCGAGATACGTTATCACTAAGCCACATCAAGCTCATACCTGTCGTTGGATAGATACCCATAACGGTGACTGCAAATAATCATTAGCTAAAGAAACACACACGAATCTAATCATCCTGGAAGGAATGGGGATGCGCACTGAAGCAAGCAAAGTATCGCACAGCAAGGCTGTCAACCGAGATCAAGATCGCGTATCCGACTATAAGACATATCAAGGGTCCGCCAATCCAGTAACCACGGTTGTGCAATCTGTCTGACATATATGCGGTGAATGCGAAGGTCGCCAAGCCCCAAAAGTAGATCGGCACGGTCATGAGATTGGCTTGGACAGACGTATAGCCAAGGCCCTTGATAATGGCAGGCAAGAATGTTGTGAAGCCGTAGAGAGAGATGTCGACCGAGAACTGGAACACGAAACTGGAATCCAGTCAGCATCGGCTGCAGCAACAAGAGTTGGTTGCATCGGTCAAGGTTTGCTGGAACTCACAAGGCAAAGAACTTGGGATCTTTCAGAGCAAGGCCAACCTCTTTCCAGCTGAATTCTTCGTCAAGAACACCCCAGTGGGGGTCAAGATGGTAACGCAATTTCATCATTTCTTTCTCCTCATCGTTCAGGAACCATGCAGTTGTTGGTGAGTCGGGGAAAAAGAGGAAGAACACCGGACAGATCAGCACCGTCAGACAACCTTCCGTGATGAACAAGGCCCTCCACGATGTGAACAGGCCATTGGTACGAATTTGAGTTAGACCATATGCAAAGATGCCACCGAAAGCACTGGCTAGGGCGCTGAATGCAAAGATCACTGAAGACCGCTTGCCACGCTCCGACTTCTTGTATGTCATGCCGAGGAAGACGTTGATACACGGGATCAATCCTGCCTCGAAGAGTCCGATGAGCAACCGACAAGCATACAACCCTTGCCAGTTCTGTATGAAGCCGGTGCAGAGACAGACGACGCCCCATGCGAAGCAGCAGCATGTGAGGAGGTATTTGGGACCGATGATTTTGAGCAAAACGGCGACTGGTGTCTCGAACGGCACGTACGTAGCATACAACAACGTTACAGCCGTTCCGTATTGGTTTCCAACAAGTCCCAGGTCGGCAGGGAGTCCCGCAATCTGTGCGTTCCCAATGTTGCTCCTGTGGGCGCAACGTTAGTATTAGCAGTCATGATATATTCTGCATTGCCACAGCTCATGAGAAGACTGACCGGTCGAGATTTGCCAACATGTAGAGAATTCCGAGAAGACCGACTGCCCAGAACTGTATTTACACAGATTAGCGGCGTTTGGATTTCTTGAATATGTTGTTACGAAACCCCTCACGTCAAACTTTCGCATCATTTTGGCCTCCTTGACAGGGTCGATGTGCCCCACGACCTGGCCATGGCGGACGTCCTGGCTGTGCTGCTCTGTAGCCGAATCTATCACGATCTTAGGATCAATAGTGTCATTCATCCTTCAAGGGGTGGTTCGAAAGCTATGCAGTGTTTATCAATGTACGTAGAATTGTAGCTTAGGATCAGAATCGACGTAGACTCGAAGGCACCGTCACAAGACGCAGCTGCGAAAAAGGGATGACAGAGGCAAATATGGATGGTATGATTGTCCTACCATACGCACAGGCCCCCATGATTTGATGTTGTTGGCTGCTATATCCCATTACCCCTTTGCGGTGAGCTTTATCGCTATGGCGCCGTAAGATCCGCAGCTTATCGCCGGCACGACTGTGGTGGCTCATATTACACACTGCTCCTCCTGATCGGCAGTATCGAACCGAGCCGGGAGAGATCGGTATTAGAATACATGCCGGGCGGCTTATCAGCCTGTGACAACCTGTTCGGCATGCAGCCGCCGCCCTTCCTAGCCCCCCGCACTGAAGACCTTGGCACGCAGCCACATGGCAGCAGCCGAGACAGTGAGTGAATATTGTGATATGGAAAATGACCAACCAAAGACACGAGCTCGCAGCTTCGACATTGAAACTGACTGTATATAAAAGACTCAGAGTAGACGAAACAACGGGGGGTGGACCAGCTTGAAAGTGTCATAACGCAAATATTCTGCAGTTTCACAACTACACAAGTAACCAAATAACCCGGCTGGCCTTTCGGGAACTGCAACCTCGCATTCAGCTTTCCGACGACCCATCCTTCTTACAGCCTACGCCATGCCGTCCATTGTTGGTGAAGAGGGGATCAGAATAGCCATTGACCGTGGTGGTACATTCTGTGACTTGTTAGTTCTTACTTGAACCATAATCCATGTCTCGAGCTAACATCCGAGCAGCTGGGCACGTATCCCCGGTCGCCAAAACGACCTCATCTTCAAGCTTCTTTCCGTCTGCCCAGAAAGGTATGCCGATGCACCAACAGAAGGCATTCGACAGATCCTTGAGCAGGCAACCAGCAGGTCTATTGCAAAGGGGGAGCCGTTGGATCTGGCCCCCGTAGAGAGCATACGCATGGGGACCACCGTCGCCACCAATGCTCTTTTGGAACGGAAGGGCGAGCGGACGGCTCTCTTGATCACCAAGGGGTTCCGCGACCTTCTGATAATCGGCAACCAGGCACGACCGAGGATTTTCGATCTCGCAGTCAAGAAGCTGGGCACACTTTACGAGACCGTTGTCGAGGTGGACGAGCGCGTGACCATAGAGGGCTTCTCCGAGGATCCGGAGCCGCAACCGATCGATGTGGCGAGCGACGTTGACTTGTTCATGGGCAAAACAGGCGAGGCACTCCGAATTTTGAAACAACCCGACCTGACTGCCATCAGAAAGGACCTCCAGTGTCTGTGGGACCGCGGCTTTCGAAGCTTGGCGGTGGCACTGATGCACTCTTACGCCTACCCTGATCATGAAATCGCGATAGGTGATCTTGCACGCGAGATGGGCTTCAGGGTTTCTCTCTCATCACAGCTTCAAAGCATGATCAAGCTTGTTTCTCGCGCGCAGTCTGCCGTCGCGGATGCCTACCTCTCTCCCATCACCGACAATTACCTTGACGGCTTCCGGAGGAGCTTCAAAGGCGAGCTGAAGGACCCGCAGTCGGCCAACAAGCTACTTCTGTCTCAGAGCCATGGTGGTTTGGTCAAGTACACCGAGTTCACTGGCCTGCGCGCAATTCTCTCGGGACCCGCCGGCGGTGTCATTGGGTATGCACGAACATGCTACGACGCTGCAGAAGGCACCCCGGTGCTCGGTTTTGACATGGGTGGAACCAGCACCGATGTGTCGCGGTATGGCGGGGCCCTTGAGCATGTTTTCGAGAGCAACACGGCCGAGGTTCAAATACAGACTCCCCAGCTGGACGTCAACACTGTGGCCGCAGGAGGTGGTTCCATCCTGTTCTGGAGCAACGGGCTGTTCAAAGTAGGCCCTCAATCAGCAGGCGCATTCCCCGGACCGGCCTGCTACGGCAATGGCGGCCCATTAACCATTACCGACGCCAACTGCTTCCTTGGAAGAGTCCTGCCAGATTTCTTCCCCCAGAAATTGCACATGGACAAGGTGAAGGATGGTTTCGCCAAGCTGACCCAGCTGGTCAACTCAGAAAAGCACGGCGATGATCAGCTCACCCCCGAACAAGTCGCCATGGGCTTTATCGAGGTGGCAAATGCAACAATGGCGAGACCGATTAGGACCTTGAGCGAGGGCAGGGGTTTCGATACCGCAGCTCATAATCTTGCCTGCTTCGGCGGTGCGGGTGGTCAACATGCCGTGGCCATTGCCAGGGATCTTGGTATCCGCCGGGTCTTGATCCACAAGCTGTCAAGTATTTTGTCAGCATACGGCATGGCACTGGCCGATATTGTTGTCGAGAAGCAGGACCCGGAAGCGGCCATCTATGGCGCTGAGGCAAGCGACAGGATACAAGAACGATTTGAGGCCATGGCTAAGGAAGCAACCGAAGACTTGGGCTCCCAGGGCCTTCCCCCAGAGAGGGTAACACATGAATATTTCCTCAACATGAGATACAGGGGAAGCGACACGGCACTCATGATTCAACATCCGGATGATGGCGATTTCTCCCGGGCATTTGTCGATCGCCACCAACGTGAGTTCGGGTTTGGTCAACCTGACAGGGACATCTTGGTCGATGACATTCGTGTCAGGAGTATCGGCAAGGCGATTGACGTCCCAGTCTGCAGCCCATTCAAAGACCTCGAAGAAGCGGTGGGCTTTTCCGTCCTGGAAGCAAGCGCCGCCAAGGGAACCCGTGAGGTTTATTTCGAAACGACGGGCTGGACGAATGTGGCTGTCTTTCACATCGACAGCATACCAAGGAAGGTCAAGATTATGGGACCGGCGGTGGCAATCGATGCAACTCAAACGATCCTGATTGAGGAGGATAGTGTGGCGATCGTTTTGGAGGACCACATCATTCTTGACATCGTCGCAGTGAAACCAAAGACCGTCGGCATTGATGAAGTCGATCCGGTGCAGCTATCAGTCTTTGGTCACAGATTTATGTCCATCGCAGAACAGGTCAGCTTCTTCAATTTCACCATACCGCTTTGAATCTGGGTAGGCTTGTTTCATGCTAACTTCCGAGTGATGTGCAGATGGGGAGGACTCTACAAAAGACATCCATCTCCACCAACATCAAGGAGCGTCTTGATTATTCATGTGCCATCTTCTCTCAGTCTGGAGGACTCGTTGCCAACGCCCCGCATATTCCGGGTCACTTGGGCTCAATGAGCACAGCAATCAGATATCAGGCTCACAGGTACGGCCCCAAGGGCCTGCAGCCCGGTGATGTGATTCTGTCGAATCATCCCTGCTCGGGTGGAACACATCTGCCAGATTTGACCGTCACAACGCCCGTCTTTGACGACAACGAAAATCCAACGGAGATTCTCTTCTTTGTTGCAAACAGAGGTACACAAGCCCGTCGAAGAAAGAAAGAAAACCTACTAATCTCACTATCCCACTGCAGGCCATCACGCAGATATTGGTGGCATCCTAGCCGGATCTATGCCGCCCAATTCGACAGAGTTGTGGCAAGAAGGGGCTGCTATTGAATCCTTCAAGATGGTCAAAGCCGGAGTCTTTGATGAGGAGGGTCTGGTTGACGAGCTATACACCAAGCCTGGGAAGTACCCCGGCTGCAGCGGCACCAGGACGCTCAAAGACAATATCGCGGATTTGAAAGCATCCGTGGCTGCTAACAATCGAGGTATCCATCTCATCCAGGCACTCGTCAGGGAATACTCTTGGCCGGTTGTCCAGTTCTACATGGAAGCAATCCAGAAGAATGCCGAAGAAGCAGTGCGTGCGCTTCTTAAGGGATTTAGTGAGCGATTTAAGGGCCACCCTCTGAAGGCGGTTGACTACATGGACGATGGTACGCCATTGGCCTTGAAGGTGACCATCAACGGCGAGGATGGTTCTGCTAAATTTGACTTCACCGGCACCGGCCCTGAGGCTTTCAACAATTTGGTAAGTTCTCTAGCACCTTGCCCATCGCCATATCTGTCACAAAACGCTTTAGCCACGGACTTCAGAGGGATCCCGCCCAGTCGCTGACAAGAATCCCCCACAGAATACACCTTCCGCGGTGATGTACTCTGGGATCATCTACTGTCTTCGGTGCATGATTTCCTCTGACATTCCACTGAATCAAGGATGCCTGGCCCCGATCGAGGTGTACTGCCCACCAAAGACACTGCTATCTCCGTCTCTTGAGGCTGCGACCGTGGGCTCGAACGTGGAGACCTCGCAGCGCATTGTGGACCTCATATTCAAGGCTTTCCGCGCATGTGCTGCTAGCCAGGGTACATGTAATAATCTCACCTTTGGATACGGCGGTACAGACTCGGAGACTGGCAAAATTGTCAAGGGCTTTGGCTACTACGAGACCATTGCAGGCGGTGCGGGAGCCGGACCAGGATGGAATGGCCAGAGCGGTGTGCACACTAACATCACAAACACAAGAATCACGGACCCCGAGAACTTTGAGAAGAGATACCCGGTAATCCTCAGAGAGTTCTCCATTAGGAGAGAAACTGGTGGCGCTGGCTTCTTCAGGGGGGGCGACGGATGTGTGCGCGACATCGAGCTGACTCGACCCATGCAGGTCAGCATTCTCTCTGAGAGGAGAGTAATACCGCCATACGGAATGGCTGGCGGCTGTGATGGAGCGAGGGGCCGGAACATATGGGTTCGAAAAGATGTCAAGAATGGTTCCGAGCGTTATGTCAGCCTCGGAGGACGGGCTACAACCATGATGAACCCAGGCGACAGGATCATCGTGCAGACGCCAGGGGGTGGTGGGTATGGCAAGGATCCGAATGCCGAGGAAGAATTTGTGCCGCTTGAGGAGTTGGAAATCCTGAAGCATTCCAAAATCGCCACAAATGGCTTGGCTGACGGTTCTTGCTCCTTCAGAGCGAACGGCAGTGTTGCAGAGCGGGAGGCTGTGGGTGCGTCAAATTAGTCTGGCGCAGTGTAAACATGATTTCAAAATAGATGTGTGATGATTGCATAGTCGGCACAGATACCGGTGCTGATACCTATTTTCCCTGGCTAACCATCGGTATCTGAGCCGACTCGCTTCCAAGATAACCGGCCTCAACAACACTTGAACCGGTCCCGAGACCGGCATGTTACCTGTGTACCAGATACAAAAGACACTGAAACCCCGTGTTGTTCTGGTAAAATTAGTGTAGATGATCATAGGAATTGTCTGGGGAAGCCAATAGCTTAAAAATTCCATTACTTGTATTCTCAGGCAGAATGGGTAGTCTCGGCCGTTCCACTTCGATATTTTCGTCTATCAAGTCGATCCCGTACGACGAGGCATATCAGGTTACTGCAGCCTTGGCGGCGGACAAGACGCCAACGAAGGTGGACTTGGGCGCAGGCGTGTACAAAGATGAGAACGGATTACCGTGGACCTTGCCATCTGTGAAAAAAGTAGGTCATTTCTCTTCAATAGAATGCTGACACATTCACTGACCACGGCGTTCCATGTGTGCAGGCGATAGCTCGGCTCCCCGATGACCACACCTATCTGCCGCAAAGCGGATTTCCCCCATTCCTGACAAGTGCCCGGTCCCTTATGTTTGGAGATCTCTCTGATGACCAAGACGCGCGCTTGAGCTCGATTCAGACAGCTTCTGGATCCCATGCATGCCATGTCGGCGCCACATTTCTTATCAAAAACGGCCTCAAGCCCAGGAACGTCTTTATCTCGGATCCGTCATGGATGAACCATGCTCTCATCTGGGAATGCGCAGATTCAACCGTGACACAAAATTCATATCCATATTACAATTCAGCGACCCGATCTCTCGACTTTGAGGGCATGATCGCCACACTGGAAAGAGACTCGCGGCCGGGAGACGTTGTCATCCTGCAGGCCTGTGCCCACAACCCAACCGGCCTTGACCCGAACAAGGAGCAATGGGTCGCCATTGCAGACGTTTGTGAAAGGAAGAAGCTTTTCCCTTTCTTCGACTCTGCTTAGTGGGTCTTCGTAACATCCATGTAGTCTGTGGCCCGTCCCTGCTGACCTGTTTGCTTACAGCCAAGGGTTCGCTTCTGGCAATTTCGACGACGACGCTTGGGCCATCCGCTATTTCGCAAGCCGCCACTCTATGGAGATGGCTGTGGCACAGTCATTTTCTAAGAACTTTGGTCTATACGGCGAGCGTGTTGGTGCACTTCATATACTGGCCAGCGAGCCTGGTGTGAAGCCCGCCGTGCAGTCGCAACTCGTACGTGTCTTGAGATCCGAGATCTCTTCCGGCACTGCTTTCGGCTCCAGAGTTGCTGCGGAAGTGCTGGGTGACTCGGGATTGAAAACCCGATTCCTTGAAGAGAACAAGAAAATGAGCTCGCGCATAAAGATTATGAGAGCAGCGCTTGTTGCGGAGCTCGAGAGACTGGGTACCCCAGGAGACTGGAGGCACATTACAAACCAGGTACGCTGAATTCTTTCAGTGGCCCTTGAGCAGTGAAAAGGATGTATCGCTGATGTACCTCAGATCGGGATGTTCTCCTATACCGGCTTGAATGCGCAACAGGTAGAGGAACTACGACAAAAACACCATATCTACCTGTTCTCCAGCGGACGAGCATCTATTTCTGGCCGTAGGTAACACGTCTTCTATGGACAGGCGCGAACTGTCCGACCTCTACACTGGTGGCTAACCCAAAGCCTTTAGTGAATTCAAGCAACGTGGCCCGTGTGGCTGCAGCAATCAACTCGGTGGTTCTGGGACCGACGCAGGGCCACTGAAATTCTAGTCTTATCTAGGCATCATCGTGTCCGCCTGCACGAATTGGCGACGAAGCCATCATCTTGCCGTGTGCATGACGTGGAGGCAAATGCGACAAAATAGACGGCTTATTGCTTGGCCGCCAATCTCCTAGTATCTAATACATGCAAATCGCATCTAGGCATTAAGATGAGACGCACCTGTTTGGGTTTCCGAGGTCCTTTGAGTGTCCAGGTGCCTTTGCAGCTTCAACCCTGCGTCCTAAAAGATGCGCTCTTGGGCCCACGGAAGTTCGTATCAAGTGATCAAAGTTAAAAACTTCAGGGTTGAGGATATATGAAGTGGCCTAATTGTTCATTCGACCACATACGGTCATAGGTGCAGGAAAAGACGGGATCCGGTTCGCTCCCCAGATGAAATTGCACGGGTTGTGTTTTGTGTTCAACTAACTTAACTACTCTGTTAGTTTTATGGTGCAGATGGCACATGGTTTTAAATGCTTGCTATCTCCGCCTCTGATCTGACCTATTTAGTACTTAAGTAGCTGGCAAAACCCACGTGGCTACACAGGCCGAGCTTTTGGCAACGAAGCTCGAGTTCATACCTTTTCTTGAGTAGGGCTAGACTGCCCGGATGTCCTGCCTTGCTCTCGGGCCCTACGACGACAGCTGCTCGCTAATCACCCGTGCTTGTGCTGATGCAGTATGGCGGCCCACGCCGGCAGTCAGCTGAAGGTGCCACGGGGAGCTGGACGGGGCCGTGAACCTGGGGCTGATCGGCGCTGCCGGCTAGGTCTGTCTAGATGGCGCATCTCGCCGTCTGACGGAACTTGAAGGGTACGGATGCACCGTTGATGGGAGCTCGAGTGCCGAGGGCCCAGGCTAGAATAAGCAAGGCTGGCGGCTGTAGGGCTGGCGCTGGCACGGTTGAGCCTGTGCACGCCCCTGCACGGCCCTCCTTATCGATAAGCCCCTCCTGCCTGACAGCTGCAGCTCCAGAAGGGCCCCTCCTCCACCAGAGCTCTCTTTCCTTCCTTCCTTTCTTAGGCCAGCTTTTACTCTTTAAATCCACATAATCTGGTGCACATTCCAACCCTCTATGCGGTGAATCCCAACTGACGTCGCAGCCTCGGGTTCAGGCCAGACCTGCGCCTCGTTGTGTTGCGTTGCGTCACGTCACGTCACGTCAGGTCGCGATCAAGGCAGGAAGGAAGGTAGGAGCTTTGAGTTCGTCCTTCTTTTCCTGCATGGCTCCGGGCACCCTGCGCTAAACTTCGATAGAGCGTGTCGAGGACGTCAACTATGTCAACCCATCAATCGGCGGTCCGTGATCCGCCCTATCGGTATGCCAATGGGCCTCGGCTCTCTCGCCAACGGGCCCAGGCGAGCCAGACTCACGGGTCCATGTGCCTGGAACGTGAACCTCCCGGGCCCAGGCTCACGGGTCCATGTGTCTGGACCGTGAGCCGTTGAGCGCGCCCTGTCCGGCCCTACTCTTAGCTCGAGGCCGGTAGCGACCAGCCCGTGGGAAGACAAAGAACCGGAGTTCGAAAGACCCAAAACTGTCTGGTCCGATGATATGCGGCGGCCCCGGACTCTGGGCTACACAAGCAGACTCCGAATGACCCGACGATGTGGTTCGACGATATGCGACGTCCCCTGATTCTGGGCCACAGCCCCAGCCGAGAGAACTTGTATATCAAGGCCGTGGTGCTCCCTCTATCCCGACGATATTCTTTCCATCCTCAGGAACATCATCATCACTCGCTGTGAACATCATCATCACTCGCTCTCGATAGCCGGTGCTCCATTCTCACTCTCTTTCGAGCCTGACCACCCTCTTTTGGTCTTCTCTTCTTCTTCATACATCGGAACGCACACTCCGGTACTTCAATCTTTCACAATGCGTCCCCAGTTCTTCACTGTTCTGGCGGGCGTGGTAGGCATTGCCTCCGCCGGCCTCCTTCCCCGGGCAGCCTCTAGCAACAGCACAGCCTCTGGCAACACCACGACCAATGCCACGGGACCTATCACCAAGATCGAGAACAAGGTCATGATCCTGGCTCGCGACACCGACGGAGCCAACTCGGCCTCTGCTGGCCTCTCCGCCTACGGCATTCCCTTCGAGGCGGTCCTCATTCCCCAGGCGGGCGGCCCTATCCCCACGCTCAACACCACCGCAACAGAGGGCAAGTACTCGGGTATCATCGTCATTGATGCCCTCGCCTACGACTATGGCGCAGATGGCTGGCGGTCGGCCGTGACCACGGACCAGTGGAACACCCTCTGGGCCTATCAGGCCAGCTTCAAGGTCCGCATGGTCCGCATCAACGAGTTCCCAGGCCCGGCCTTTGGCGCGGGCCTCGCCGGTGCTGGCGGCTGCTGCGACACGGGCGTCGAGCAGCTCATCAGCTTCACCAACACGACCTCCTTCGCTACTGCCAACCTCAAGACGTAAGTGCCTGCTCTGTATATAAAGATACCTAGGTAGATATATGTCTAACACCTTGGCAGCAACGCGGGAATCACAAGTCAGGGTCTGTGGCACTACCCGGCCGTCATCACCGACCCCTCGACCACAACGCAGGTTGCCAAGTTCGGCCCCGGCGGCAGCTACACTTCCGACTCGGTTGCCGCCGTCATCAACAAGTTCCCCGGCGGCCGTGAGCAGTTTGTCTGGTTTACCAGCTGGGCGCCCTCGTGGTCGGCCACGTCCAACTACCTCCAGCACGCCCACATCCACTGGATGACCCGCGGCGTCTTCCTGGGCAAGCGCAAGACCCACGTGAGCGCCCAGGTTGACGATGTTCAGCTCAAGACCAACATGTACTACCCCGCCAATGCCTCGTACAAGATCACGACGGCCGACCTCGATGCCCACATCACCTGGATGACTGACCTCAACAAACGCCTGCCCACCGGCTCCAACTTCAAGGTCGAGCTCGCCCACAACGGCAACGGGGACATCGAGAACGCCACTTCTGCCGACAACACAGCCTGCAATCCCAACTACGCCGTCGAGTACGACGATGCCCCCGGGACCACGCTCGAGTACCAGAAGCCCCTTGGTGCCGGCGCTGACCGATGGCCCACTGAGTTCACCACCTACCCCTGGTCCCTCACCTGCGCCCAGCGCGACGGCTTCGCCAAGTGGTTCAGCACGCCCGCCAAGCTCAACGCCTTCATGCACATGTCGCACACTTTCTCGCACATGGAGCTCAACAATGCCACGTACAACGATGCCAAGCGCGAGATCCAGTTCAACCAGGCCTGGATGAAGCAGATCGGCATCGCTGGGGCCACCTCCTTCTCGGCCAAGGGCCTCATTCCTCCTGCCATCACCGGAATGCACAACGGCGACGTCATCAAGGCCTGGATGGACTCTGGCCTGACCAGCGTTGTTGGCGACAACACCCGCCCTGTCCTCAGGAACTCCCAGAGCAAGTACTACCCGCTCACCTCGACTGTTGCTAGCAACGGCTACGACGGCCTGACCATTGTGCCCCGGTACGCTACAACCATCTACTACAACTGCGATACGCCTGAGTGCACCACCAAGGAGTGGATCGACACGTCCGCCGGTAAGGGCAACTTCACCGACCTGCTCGCGCTCACAAAGGCCGACAACACCCGCTACCTCTTCGGCTTGCAGTCGGACCCCTACATGTTCCATCAGGCCAACCTGAGGGCGGCCGACAGGCCCTCCATGACCATCGGCTCCAAGACGGGCCAGTTGTCCCTCCTCATGGCCTGGACCGAGACCATCACCCAGGAGATGACCCGCCTCACCAACTGGCCCATGATCTCTCTCAAGCACGACGACCTTGCCCAGTACTTCCTTGACCGCCAGACCCTCGACAATTGCCAGCCCGCCCTGTCCTACGGCTTCGCCTCCGACGGCGCCACCGTCACCTCGGTCACCGTGAGCACCAACGGCAACACGTGCTCGGTGCCCGTGCCCGTCACCATCCCCGACGGCACTACCACCGCCACCGGCGGCTCTGTCACCAACGACAAGGTTGGGTCTGAGCCGCCCATCCAGTGGGTTACCCTCAAGGGCCAGCCCGTCACCCTTAAGCTCTCCGCCGGCGTCAAGATCTAGATGGTTTGCATCGGAGCGCTTGGATTTATCTGCATTAGCATTGCTAGACATCGAAATGAGTCTATTCCTCTCTTTCTTGTTGATTCTTTGGAGTAGCCGTTACTATTCTACCTTTTTAAATAACGACTATCATTAAATTTATTAATAAAAGTTAATTTGAGGTTCCTATTAAGCTTAATATTTGACAGATGTTGTAAAACGTAGATCCAGTATATCGGGGCCCGGGACGTTAATGGTGTGTTGATCTACGTCAGTCAGTACAGACCCAAGGCGAGCTCAACAACAGAGGATCTGGTTAACCGGGTTTAGAAATCGACTCCTTCCAATGTGCTTCCAAAGAAGCCCCTGGCGCCAGGCATCTATATATTAATTTCGTAGGACTTTGCTCATCTGGCTCGTAGTGCGGCGACCTCCAACGGATTTCGCCATGGAAAGCTCTATGACCTTCAACCCCCCCCCCCCCTTAAGCTGACATCAATCCTTACGCAAGGGCAGTTGTGTAAGTTGCACTGGGTACGTAGTGCCTCGCCTATTCTTATTCATCCTGTTCCCATGGTTCCGGTAGTTGTCTTAACGAGATCACTGCGCATTATGAGAACTGCACCTTGCGTTTTTCCCGCGGCCAAATGCCGCCTCCTCCTCAGCTCACCGCCACGCATGATCCTCGAGTGGAGCTCCCAAAGCGAAGAAAGGGGACATGCATCACATGCGCGTGCTTCCCGCAGACTTCGGTGGAACATGTCTCCCGTCAGCCCTTGTCTGCGTCCAAGTCTGGATTACTTGAGTAAACATCAGTGACCTGTCGAGAAGGCTGCAAGGCGCTTTGTAAGTTTCTGGGTAAGCCGGCTCCCCACGAGCCCGCCCTTCTGCGCGCTTATGCGGCTGACAGGTGGCCTGACAGGTGGGCTGGTAAGCTGTCGGCAGTTGAAAAGAGACACATCACGAACGCATCTCGGAATGGGACGGTTTTCAGCCCGAGCGCAGCGGTGCTTTGGGCTCTGGTAACGACAACTCTGGACTCTGGGTCCGAGGTAGGCTGGTGGAAGCGGCCTCTAATCGATCAAAGCAACAGGCCCGGGCTGCCTGTTCGCGAGTCCCAGTAGCAGTCTCAGCATTTGCGAGGCGGAAAGTCAATCCACGAGATCGAGTCGTTCCCCGGTGGCCTTCAGGATGTCACGTCGACATGGCCGACGGTGCTGAGGCCGACAGCACCAAAAAGTGGTGGGTAGTAAGCAGCAATTCCAGGACCGACTGAGCTGTCACTGATTTTGTAAAAGATGTTGCAATTTTGTTTCCATAAACGGTGGCATGCATGATCGACGTCCCCTTTGAGTCTGTGTCTCTCTGGTTGACAATCCCAAAGCGCACTCGACACGCCTGCTGCTTGCCGTTCGCTGAGGAAGGAGATTGCGATGCCGGGTGACCGCATTGGGTTCAATTGCACGCTGTGATTGACTCACCGAGAGTCCAGTGTCGTCAGATAATTTGTGATTTCGACCTAATCGAGAATCTTGAAAACTTTTACACTGGTTGGGAAAGTAAGCTATAGGCTTGGCCAAGCAATGTGGTCGATAAAATTGCTTCTCCTGTCGCAATGATTGGCTGCCTCGCCCTGTTACGTTTCCTGCGTGGGTTGCTTACTGTAGACCCACGCAGAGACTCTCTCTGGCACAAGACAGAAGTTTAAATCCCTTTGAAGTTTCCTCACATAGAAGGATCCAACAGGCTGACCAATTGGGGAAATGCACTGCAAGGCTCTCAAAGCGTGGCTGGCAAGACATGCCACTCTTGCGGGTTCCAATAAGCAAGACTGCAACGCAAGTAGAGTAGAAGACCGAGGGTAAGAGACTCTCTGTCCATAGAGCACTAATATATAAGTCCAGTTTCACCCGTCGAGTTCCTATTGTCATTGAGTCAATGCGACACGCTCCTCATACTTCGAGACTATACCGAGCACTGGTCCAACACTATCAGGCAAAGCATCCAGCTTGCAGAATTTTATAAATCTTTTTGATAAATCTCCTCCGTACCTCTAAGCTGTCGCTATGAAGCTCACCGGATTTCTCGTGTCCCTGACTGCCGTGGCCCAGGTGGTAACTGAGATCCCCGTTCTCACAGCCCATTGCACCGAGAATAAGGATACCAGGCTAACCTCAATATCTTTTTTCGAATCCACCAGGTCCAAAGTCTCGAGGCACCCCTGCCAGGCTATGAAGTAGTTGACTTCGGGTGGGAGGTCCAGACCAGCCCTGAAGGACCTCTGCACCACATCAATGGTACGATCCAGGATGTCGTCCAGTACCTCAAAGGGGTTGACCCTACGTACGAAGTGCCGGTAGTGCCAGTCGCAGAGCTGGAGAGCCGCCAGAGCTTGGTCGAGTCACGCCAGCTGAGGATTGACTGTTTCAACTGGCCTGTCGCGAACGGCAACCGCATTCAGGAAGGCATCAACTACCTCATGGGCGTTGGTGGGCAGCCATCAAACGGCCCTGGCCCGGGGGCTTGCGGTAGAGTCAGCTGCTCTTACAATGCCGCTATCTGGTGGTGCAATGACGTGAGTATCTTTTACGCTTGGCCCATGAAGGAAAGACAACCACGAGGCTCACATTCTTGGCAACACATAGAACCGAGTCACCTACACACTCCCCAGCTACAAGAACATCGCCAATGGCGCACAGAACGTCAAGCAGCAGTGTCAGAGACGCCCGTCGGGTTTCACCGAAACCTCTGGCCAGGGGTTCTTCGATGGTAATTGGAATGTGATTGTGCGGGGAGACTCGTGTTGAGTGCGGGACAGCACTCCTCGAGCAGTGTGTCTCTAAAAGGTTGAGGCCTGCAGGAAGTATGAAGCCTGATGTTGGATAATGGGTTTGGCTAGACTTAATAAGATGTCCGTCCCACAAGTCATCCGAAGAGGGAAAATATTCTGAACGACTCGGTTCTTAATAGGACATTGACCACTTGAATTTCAACAATTGAAGTACCAACTTGTACATTCAGTTCAAACTTGAACCACCTGGGCACTCCCGTTGAGATTATGTGAACTTGAAAGGAAACTCGTTCATTGGAGGGGGGACGTTGGTGGAGGCATTCTTCGTGGCTTTGTGGTTCATACAGATAGCTGGGGCTTTCAAATCTGATTTGACAAGACAGCTGCTCGAGTACCAATAGTCTTGCGAAAATAGAATGCGGAGGGAACAGGTCTTAAGTCTCCCTCCAAATCTTGCGATGATATGGAGCGTCGCACCACGATGTGAATAACATCGCTTACGAATGAATGGTCTCACTGAATTGGAGCTTTGACTACGCTGAGGAATATATCAAAATAAACGACGGCATCTTGAACCATTCGATTAACAATATCACCTCCCACTGGAAAGTCAAGAACCTGTGACTTGCATTTTACATTCCGGTTCCTGATGTCTACATCCACTCACCGCCGCGCAAAAGCATTCGGTTTATCTCGCCTTCTGTCTCTCACAGAGACCGCAGCCACACTCAAACCCCCAAGTCGTCATCAAAGCTTCCCTCCTCGCCTTATAGGTGCTCCTCTCGTCGACGTAGCTGTGCAGGATCTCCTCCCTGGCGGATATGGGCCGTTTGGCGCGGACGAGCATCATGTCTCCGACGAATTCCTTCTCCGTGTTCGGCACGCACGAGTGATTTATCCGCGCGGCGCGGACCCAGAGCCCCGTGCTTAGACCCATTCCATCGACCTCGGCCTCTGATTTCCCAGCGTTTGGAGGGGACGGGCCGAGCCCAAAGGCGTTCCGGGACACAATGTCGTGGATGCGGAAGACGTCCACGACCGAGCTGTTATCGTCTGGGTGCACCTCCTCATGATCAGCAACATCTTCACTGCCTCTATAGTCCCCGTAGAGCTCCATCACCCGCGCGATACACGACGGCGTCCCGCGGAGCTTCTGCACCACCGCCCTGACCAGCCCGACGGGTGACACCCTGATCCGGCCATCGCGCACGTCGTACGTGACCGCCGTCGCGGATGCCTTGCCGTCCCCCCACGCCACGCAGAACGCCTTCTCACACAGTACCAAGCTTCCGCGTGGTATGTCACACGCCGCAAACAACCCACGACCTCGCCCGGGACTTTCCCCCACGCGAGTCCTGCCCACGAAACTCGCGGCGTCGATCTCGCGGCATCGAGAGAGGGCGGTAGCTGCTCTCACCCTGGGCCAGTCGTACGCCCCAGTGTCCCGCTCGCGGATGCGCTGGTCGGCCTTCCTGATCGCCGCGTCGCCAACATCGGGCGTGAGCTGTTGGCGCCTCGAGAAGAATTCCTTGGCTTCCTCGTACTCGCAGAGGTTATACGCTGCGCAGCCTGCTCGGTAGTAGGCTTTACTGTCCAGGGCTGCAGATTCCGAGTCCCCCCTGGATTCCGCCCCCGTGAGGGAGGACAGAGCATCGCTTTTTGCGGCGTCGAGGTGGTTGAGGAGGAGGTTGGTGTGGGCGCGGTTGCGATGGAGGTCGCGGGGGAGTGCCTCCAGGTGAGTACTACTGGGATGGGAGGAGCCCTTGACCTGGCGCTGGGTGAGTTTTGACAAGCCGCGGGTGTAATGATTGTTGGCGAGGGCCGGATCTCGTGCTGCAAGTGCCTTGTTTCCTTGCTCTTTGCAGCGCTGTGCTTCTTGAACCGCTGTTTGTTCATCCTCAAGCCCATTCTCTGGAATCTGACCAAGGGACTCTTTCTCATCATCCAGCCACTCCAGATCTGATGGATGATCGATCCTCAATGTCGCCTCCCCCTGCTCAGTAATTGTAAAATACGGCTCCCTCACCACCAAAGTCTTCCCCCCGGAACACTCAAGGACATCTCTGCCATGCTCATGCGTGTGTAAACACACCTCCAACCTCTCTACGTCTTCCTCCCCGTACATACCCTGCACAAGAGTCCATGACCGCGCCGCGAGCTGCACGACCGCACTCACCCCCTTGCCCCGGACCCCAGCCGCCCGCTTCAGCATCAACTTGCAACCACGGTGGTGCGTTTCCAAACGCAAGTCCCCGAGTTGAATTAGGAGCAGGTCCGAGGTTGGAGTGGTGCAGGGCGGGTAGGGCTGGCCGACCGTGAGGACTGGGAGGGACTCATCCCGGCCCTGGTTGCGAGAGGAAACGGCCATGTCTGCCATCAGCGAGGCGGCTGTTGCCTCGCGTATCGAGGATGCGGCATCGCGAGGCTGACGGGGAGTGCCCTTGAGCTGGGAGGCATTTTGGAGTGTAGATGAGACGGTGGTGCGGATGCGGTTAATTTCTCCAGGGGTCAAGTAGACGGTGCTTGCGTCGTTCGGGCGTATAGTCATGCTGAACTCTGTATGATGTGGTCGAAGGTGACCTCTACAGCGTTCTTATCACCTCTATACGGCTGTTGTGTTTGCACTGAGTGATGACTTCGCGTGGTAAATGTGGTCCGCGACAAACGGCTTCCTTGCGCGATCGCTGCAAAGCAGAGCAGGACGTCGTGGCCATGGGCGATCGAGCTCCTATTTTATCAGTTGAACTATATATTCTTCATTTTTTCAGAGAAAATACGCAAGTAGATGAGTCCGAGGTGCATTTCGCTATTGGTCGACACATGTGCTGATAATAAGCACTATCCCTGTACCGCTCATGGATCCTGTCCCTGTCTCTGTCAGCATGATAGTGTACGCGGCCGGTCAGCAATTTCCATTTCTAGCACGCCGATGAAAGTCATACCGACCTAGTCTCACGGAGTCAGCGTGATATCCCGGCGAGACTGTAGCGGTTAGTTAGTCTGTCGAGTCCAGCTCCTTCAGGACTTGAATTAAGGAACTGGCTAGACTTTTAGCAGATGGAGGGATTTCTTTTCAAGGCATTTGCTATCCAGCCTGCCAATTGCATCTATTACCATCGAAGTATGCCCATTCTAGACTGCTCAGCATTTGTCTTTTGTCCAATTGGGATCGGATCGATTGTTGACTTTTGTACGATTGTGACATTTTTAAATATACACTATTAAGTACTATCAAGAAGTTGTGCTATGTCCTTCCAAGGTTGGTCCAAATTGCGTGGAGAGCATGGCACGACCTGAGTTGTCCCGAGAATCAGCGCGCATCCAGCGAATCCGACCTCTTCTGGTTTCAGGAGCACCATCTCTTGAATTTCCGGATATCGTTCATAACATAACCCGTGGCCAGTTCCCATAAAACGCCAGCCTCGAGCTTATTGAGAGCCCTGCGCCGTCTTAGGCGTGTCTTCTGTGTTCAGATGAGCATAATTTTCCACAAGGTTTTTCAGCACGTATTCTTCGACGTTCTCATCCTTCCGGACGATGCTGACCGGCCAGTGGCTCCGCACTGTCTGCGTCATGGCCTGCCTCCCAGCCGTCTTGTCGTCGTCGTCTTCGCCGAGATCCACCGTCTCCTTCAGCAAGGCAACTTCTTGGGGTCGCATCCTGCCTCGGACGACGCGGTACAGCGCCTCGGCTAGGTAATGGTTCCGGCGCTGGTTGTACAGCCCCTTGACGACCAGGACAAGAGTGGACCGAAGGTCTCGGAGCTTTGGCTCGGGTGTCTGGTCATCGATGGCTTCGATGCACTTGAAGCCGGCGATCACAAGCGGAATGACGATAAAGAGGTCCATGGCTTCGAAGCCGTGCCGGAGGTAGTATAGTCGGACAAGGGTTTGGAGACATTTGCTGGAATCGCTGATGATGTGCTGCAGGGAATCTTGTTGATTCTGCTTCGTTTTCGAGTCGACTAACGGCTCGTAAATGGATAATATGAGGTTATGGTAGTACATGCTATCATGATGATGCTTTTTAGCACAAATTTGACGATATGTCCCGAAGGCAACGAACTTTTTGTATGTTTTCCCCGGACTTATGCATGCGAGGTATGGGTGGGAAAATGCTCACTGAAGTTGCAAGTGTCCAGGAAGTACGATCGTCTTTGGCTGGAGCGGTCCTGGCAAGCCCTCGTACCAGCTTCTCAACCGGGAGTAAAGCCCGCCGGCTTGATCAGGCGTCATTTTCGAGCCCTTCGTGTAGGCGATATGACAGGCCTCATTCATGATAACCCGGAACTGAGACCTCGCCTTGAACATGTGACCAAAGTACGACGGTGACCGGTTTTGATTTGCTGGATAATTGACCCATATCTCACCGTACCATTCTGCATTTTCCGATGGATCTGGCAAGGGTTGGTCGGGAGGCTTCCTGAGCAGGGGAGGAAACATAAAAGAGAAGCCGACAAGGCTAAGATATTCAGCCGCTGATCAAGCTCTGAGATAGGGGTGCTTACGTTTCCCAGTTGTACAAGGTCCACGCGGCGTATGCCCAGCCGTTCCGTATCTTGTCGCTTTGCTCGAATCTATCTGCGGGGCCGTCGAAAAGTTGGAGTTCGTGGGCCAAGGCAATGGCATGGATGCGATACGCTTGGCCAATCTCGTCTAATCCACAGAGGTTGTGGATGACATTGAAGATGATGCCGGCCTGTATCGTGGTGATGCGTGGCTTGGGAGCTTCGAGCTCCCAGAGACGTTTGGCCTCGGCAAGGAAGCGATACATGAGAGTTTGCGGGTTCCAGTACTCGGCGCGGTTGTAGAACCGGTGGTAGCAGGCCTAAGTAGTACCGGATCAGACGGACGGTCACGTTGGGAATTATGGGAGTACTGTACGCAAGAATACGCCAGGGTGACGTTGACCAGCAGCGGAGAGCAGAAGTCTTGTCGTTGTGCAATCATGTCCTCCAGGAAGTAGTCTTTCTGGAAGGCCGCGGTGAAGTGGTACTCGCAGCGGAAAAACACGCCGAGGAGATCTCGCATGAGCACGTCGTCATCGCAGATGGTGGTCCACAAGGATGGTCGCGCGTTAGAAAGCCGAGGCTCGATGACTTGTGCTGCGTGGAATGGCTTTAGGTAGAGACTCCCGTATTCAACGGATCTCAAACCGGGGGCTCGGCTCGTGCTGGTTCTCTCTGGAGGCTTCGGCTGATGAGCTGGGGAGTAGAGTGATGCGGCCTCGTAGACCAACGAGTCTAGGTAAGGGTTGTCTATAACAACGTCTTGGGGCATTTCGGATCGGTATGGGAATTCATATCGAAATCGGGTCTCGGGAGAAACAGCCAGCTGAAGTAGAAGGTCCCCCGCCTTGACTTGGTTGAGAATCGCTTGTACGCCAGACCCGGATCTCAGCCTGGCCAGGACATACTGGGCCTCCCGGTCTGGCAGGTTTCGCAGAAGCTCAACCAATTCCTCATGGGCTTCCGATCGATGTTTCAGGTCCCGATAGCCCCGCCTGAGGGCTTGTGAGGACATCTCCCCCGGCTGGAGTGTGTATTCGCAGTCAATGTGCCGCAGCACACAGCGGCGACATGCTGGCCTCTCGCCAGAGCACTGCCAGCAGATTCAGCCTCAATAGATGAGCATTGGGTTCACCTGCAGGGATATTGCTAGTACCTTTGCCTTCTTTTCGCGACAAGGGCGGCAAGCTACTGTCACGTTGGCTGGCCTTGGTCGCGGCCCTGTCGGCTTGGGCGGCGGGCGGCTGGCCGGTGCGGGCAGCAGAGGGCGCAGGCGCCCGGCCGGACTGCCTGCAGCCTGCTCAGACATGGTGTCCCATCTGTGAGCACTTCTTGTTGGTCTTGGATATGTTGGCAAGACAGGAATAAGTGGGTTGGGGACAGAAATCGGCTTGCACGGTTAGGAACCCCAAAGTTTGTGGTTTCGTGTAATTGCAACGTCAGTCGTCAGTACCTACCTAGGCCCGGGTATGTAGTTCCTGCTCACATGCACCACAGCTCTAATTGGCTCAGATCCCAGCATGCTTACCTCACATCCCATTCGCCACGGAGGGACCCCCGAGGCGGGCTTGGGTGGGCTTCCCGACGGTCGATTTGCTGCTCGCCAAGACCTGTCGCGCTGCCGCTTTCGTGTTTGGCTACAGTGGTCATCAACTTTCTCTTTCCAGAGTTTGTGTTCTCCCAAGGTCGTCTGCGATCTCCGCCTGGCTCTTCAAGAGCTGCGCGATTTCGACCACAATCTGCAACGTCATCGCAAGACGATCGAATGGGAAAGTCGTCGCGATTCTGATACTCACATAATAGAATGGACCAGGGAGATCGTTTATCCCCCCGGATTGTCTAGTTTACTTTACGATCTGCTGAGTGAGGCTGGTCCGACCACCACACCTACTGAGACTGCCGGCCGAAAATGTGGTCAGAAAATGTACCCCTTTTAGACGCTTCCTGAGACGATGTATAGTTGGGCATCCTTCACGGTTAACAAACCCCTGAGGAAACTGCTGTTGAATTGGAAGACAGGCAAGCGATAGAGGGACTGGCCAATGAGGACGATCGGCAGACGGGCGAGGAACAAGGGCAGTCATATTCCATTTATGAAGTTTTCTCACTGGAAGAATTGCAACAATTCTCACCGGGCCATCGTGTTAAAGACTTGATTGGCGACCCGGGTGGAGATAATCATGTTGGAGTCTACGGAGCTATTCCGCAATCAGACGGGATTACAGATGACGGCCATACTACAAATGACGGCTATAATAGTTCTAGAAGCTCACAATTTACGCCGTTTCAGGAGCTTGACACTGTTTCAACCACCGCGCAGGACACTTTAGCAATCGCACAAATTATCTCACAACAATGGACGGTTGTCAATTCCTATTATGCTTAGATGGGCGGCATTGTATTTCCTGACATGGACCACGGAACACGCATCATCACCGCATCCCATTTGACTGAAAGGTATGGCTGTGTGGGACATCCCTTAATGCACATAGTCCTGGTAAAAGACGAAATCCAAGACAAGAGTAAGGCAGACTGGATGGTGAAAAGCCTTGTTATTTTATAGGTTGCATGAATTATTGTCAATATTATCGTCCGCTATACCACAGGGCTGCCTGTTCTCCAGATTGAGATTGCCACTGTGGCATTTGCCATCATGGCAGTATTGATCTATCTAGCCAACTGGTGGAAACCCAAAGACACCGCTCATCCTGCTACGCTTCAGTTCTATGGCTTCGCTGAAGATGTCCGCAATTTGCCGGATAGAAAGTGCGCTTTCACTCGGCGGACCCTTTCGCCAACCAAGGTCATTGACAAGGCAGGGAGGGGTGTGCCACGCTACATCAAGCGGGCAGCCAATGACGTTCTCTGGTTGGAGGGCGATATACCCTGCTGTTCTACCTGATGGCCGGATCGCCATGTATTTTCGGCGCCTTGCACTGTCTTGCCTGGAACTTTGAGTCCCCCACACGCGTCGAGCTCAATCTGCTGACGCGTCGCGAGCCTAGCATCGGATATTCTGCCCGTGGTGGCTTTGGCTGTCAGCACCACCCAGACCCAGAGTAGTGCTTGACACGGCTTCAGGAGCCGGAGCAGACAACGTCACAATGGGAGAATGACGGGAGAGTGCAAAATCCAAGAAGGGACCAGACATGTAGAAGAACTACTGATATAGACGGGGTATCAATATTGAATGACCGACAAACAGCTGACCATGCTAAGCATATGCGCGCGCTCCGAGGCCTGCTCTGACACAGATCTGAGAATCGTTTAACTACCAGTTTCCTGCCCTGACCTGTCTCGGGGATGCAAACAGGGGACAGTTGAGCGGACCCGGCTGTCGGTGCACTTAGCCTTTTCGTGCAGTGAATACCACCAGACTTACGTAAATCGAACCGCCGCCGGGATCCTCGGCGCAGCCGCAGGGCGTGGCACGCGTGTGATCTGCGGCGACGTTCCAGAAGATCCTCGCGCAGCCCACAGGGGACGGATAAGCTTAAAACCAGCCTGCCAGCCAGTCGGCCCCTATGCCATCTTAACTTTTTGTCGGCCGAAACAGACACAGGAGCCAATAGTGGAGGTCACATATTGGCGGCTGAAGGTTGGTTTTGGCATTCTGGACCGCGGGTGCCAAGCCGTCTGGGGTCGAATGCGAAACCGAAGATGAGTCGTGTTTGTCGATGCAGATCAGGCGATCTTGGCAGGGCTGTGACGCCTTGGGCGGACATTTTGGGACATTTTGGAAAGGGGGCTAACAATACGAGGCAATCGCCAACGGTCGGTGACTTGAAAGAGGTCATCTCAGTCTTGAGTGCTGTATGCTCGTGCGGTATATAATCCCAGCGTCGTCCTGAGGTTAGCTGCAGGAGTTCACTCTGTCATCCCCATCCATTTCGCTTCCCTCATTCATAATAATAACTATTCTGTCCTTGTCCTAAAGAATCTGCTGCGCAGACCTAAACTTTCTCTTACAAAATGAAGTATCTCGCCATCCTCATCGCCACCCTGGCCGCCAGCGTCATGGCCCAGAACAACAAGAATGACAAGTAAGCTCGGAATCCGAAAGAAAGAACTCGCAGAAGTTGCCCAACGTCCATGACATAGAGAACTGACGAGACCTTGACATAAACAGTTGCGGCTTCCCTGACGGCCCCGACTGCGAGTCTCTCGGCGATGGTGCCAACGGCCTGGAACAGTTCACCGACCCGGCGGGAGTCGACGCTGGCTGCTGTCTTCTTCCCCTCCGCTGCGGCAACGGCGATGGTGGCGAGAGGTGTGAGCGGGTCTAAAATGGATGCATAATGCCGACCAGAGGACCAGGTTCAGAGGGCTACGCGTGCTAAATGCGCGGTCACGCTGGTCATGGGTGCGATGATCGAACTCATGGGTTTGACTCCACTCGAGGGGGAAAGAACCACAACAGTGGATGATCTTTTAAAATATAGCAATTACACACCCTTTTTGTGACTTTATATCACTGGCTGTGGAAACGCAGCGTTTCTCGGTGGAGGCACTGTATCATGACTGCCTCGGTCATAAGAATAGGCACGTTATGACCATCAGCAGTGACCAAAAACATCGCTTAGGATTGTACGATGTTCGTAGCGTTGTAGCTGCTTCAGGCTGCATTCGAGCCCACGGACACTCTTCATTTTTCGGTATTTTGAAATTGGCGTGCATACCATAAGATGTCAGTCATGAAGAACAAGGTGTCAATAGCTTCATTTTATGGTTAATAATCAACATGAACTTTGGTAAAATGCTCTTCCAATTACTTGTCCCCTTTTGTTTCCCAGATTCAGCTTCTGATTTAATGACCTTTAAAAATCTTTTCGAATTCAAATTCATTCCATCTCACCGTAGGCTTAAGCCCAGCCAACTTCCAGCTCCCGTCAACTTTCCGATAATAATGCCTGATCAAAGCATGGCCATGACCTTTGGCTTCCTGTGACCCGGAAGTGAGTAAAACAGTACCATATGTGCGAATTGGGCTTTAGGGGGCTCTAGGCTGATTGAATGCGTGTGCCCTGACACACCTATGGAGAGACATCAATCCAAATGGGCAAAATGTGAACTCACAACTGTCTTCTTGTCCGGGCCCGTATATCTCTGGTGAGCAGCTCGTAGCTGATGGTAGCCCGTCACGGAGTCTTCGCCTGTTTTCTCAAATTTTGAGCCCCCGATGAAGTGTTGGGTGTCGACCAGAGGGTCACCGACGAAGCCTGCGCTGCTGACCATGCCGACAAATTCTTCCTTCGGAAGAGCATCCCACTTCTTGCCCGTCACCTCCGTATAATCGACCTAGATTTCATCAGTCGTCTACGTGACTTTTGTCTCTCTTTCTCAGTGGGTCCTACCAACAGCTCTGGAGCCAATATCTTGCGAAGCCGATCCCAGTTCTGAGGGCGCTGTCAGCTTCATATTGGAACCATGCCGTCGTTCGATCAGGAATGGGTCAGAACCTTCTCGTCATAGCTGTCGCCCCATTCGAAGGTCAACTCCTTCAACTCGTGAGCCACTAGTACAATGTCAGCAGCAGGTATCAGAGGGCACGGGTCTTTGACGACTTACGTTCAGCATCGATTCGAGACATCGCGGTAGGCCAAATGATAGAAGTGCAGGTAATACGAGGTTATTGGTATTCTACACCGGCGAGGAGTCGCATGAATAGCAGCGGGGGACTCATGCTATTGTATTTGCAAAGAGACGGCAGTTCCCCACTCGGTTTGCTTGTATCCCCTCATCCCTTGACTCCACTGTTCCGCCTGGTGTCGCGACCATGTACGGCGCGAACCGCGACATCAGAAAAGGGGCATTCCCTGCTGGCCAATCGGAGGTATCGTACATGCCGTCTTGGGGGTGAATTGTGGATGACCAGTTGTTGATTCACCGGACTGATGTGACACTGATCCAGAGGTCCAAGACGAACGACCCCGGTTTGAGGTTCCACACCTCCGGCATTAGTGTCCACTGCTCCGGTCTAAGACCAATAGCTATGAGACGGAACCCACAACTGGGTGAGCACAGTTGCATCACCCCTCTGCTTACATTTTGAATCCTGCTGTATCACGATATACTAGTCGAATACTTGATATCATGGCTGAAGAGCCAACCTACCAGACCGTCATGGTCACCGGCGCCAATGCCTTCTACTCGGCCGCAATTATCGAGCGGCTAGTGGAGAAGGGCGTCAAGATCCACGCAGTAGTCCGCCGAGAATCAGCAGGAAAGCCCCTGGAGGACAAGTACGGGGAAAAGGTGCAGGTGTTTGTCGCCCCGGACCTCACCACGCCAGATGCCTTCCAGGGCGCCATACGGGGCTGCGACGCCGTCTTCCACGTGGCCTCGCCGTTCCGCTACAAGTTCTCCGACGCCGCGACCGAGGTCCTCGACCCGGCCATCAACTGCGCCGTGGCCGCCCTGCAAGCAGCGGCCAACGAGCCCAGGGTCAAGCGCGTGGTGTTCACGAGCTCCGTTGCCGCGTGCCTCGACCCGCTGCACGCCACGGGCTTCCACCGGCCGGGGCACACGTATACGGAGGCGGACTGGAACCCCGTGGGCTACGAGCAGGCGGCGGGGCTGACGGCCTTCCCGCCGGTGTACACGGCATCCAAGGCGCTCGCTGAGAAGGCGGCGTGGGACTTCATGGCGGCTGAGAGCCGGGGTTTCGACCTCGTGAGCATCAATCCGTGCCACACTTGGGGCAAGTACGGGCAGGCCGTGGCCCGGGCGGCGGACATGAACGCGACCAACTCGGACCTGGCGAAGCTTATCGACGGCGAAGAGGCGGAGGTGCCCCGGACCATCATGCCCTGGATGTGCGACATCTCCGAGGTTGCGCAGGCACACCTGAATGCGCTGTACAGGCCTGAGGCGTCGGGCCGGTACATCATCGCTAACCATGAGTATGACTTCCAGCAGGTGGTCGACTTGTTGCACGATAAGTTTCGGGACAGTGACTGGATAAAGAATGTTCCCAGAGGCACGCCGGGGAAGAAGGCCATTGAGTCCCATTTTGTTCTGGATAACACTAGATCTAGGGAGGAGTTGGGTGTCGAGTATGGTGACTGGAAGCAGAGCGTCATTGACTTCTGTTCTCAGTATCAAGAAGACAGGAAAGGTTTCACCTGAGCCACAGAAGGCGAATTGTAGTTTGAAGTGCACACCGAATTCCGGTATGGCTGAACAACAGGGGCCCAAATATGGAGCCTAAAAAGAACAGCGACTAATAACATGAATCTACGTCGAAGCTTTCACCTTCCGACTGCTGTTCTCTGTGCCCATCTTATCCGGCTGCCTTTTCTTCTTTTTCGTTCCTCGGTGCAATTTTCAAGGCAAAAGACAGGCCATAACTTCGGTCCTACAAGAGTCGGTCCAGATGACACAGAACATGACTGTATTGGCCCCATGGAGCGCACAATCTTGAGCTTGACCGTGCTAGTAGCCGTGACCGACTGGGTGTCATCCGGTGTCTCGGTTTTCAGCTCCAGCCAGCCCCATCTTCTGTGATGATTTGAACATCTCTTCCTTTGAATTCGACATCACGGTCCGAGGTGGCCATGTGCTGGGGGGAGGAGGAGGGGGGGGGGGGACGAGGGATGCCCACCTGGGTTCCCAGGTATGTTCCCAATTTAGCTCGCATTGGCTTGATAGAATTTTCCGACAGAGGCCACGGATCGATATCCTGCCGATCGCCCGAAGCTGCGGAGTCCAAGACCACGGAGCTGAAGGGTAGGGCATAAACTCAGTCGTTCTGGAGAGGGAGAAAATACAACCCCGTCATGTGTATAGTCGAACAGTTCTATTTTTATTGTACGTTCTTCGCATCTATAGCTTCGACCTGACGACCGAAGCAGCCTTCTCCCAGAGACCGTTCTTGTCAAGCCCTGGCTCGCCATCATATATGTCTCTCTCGACTGCACGTGAGTTTATCTAGGGGGTAAGTATGTCAGTGCCAAAGTCGTTGAAGTAACTGAAGGAGTAAATTCAAAGTATATCGTCATGGGGGACAAAAGGGAAGACTTACAAATCTCGGCCCCAGCTCGTCAATATTCTTAGCACCCAGCAGCCTCATGCACGTCTCCATCTCGGCTTGGAGGACTTTAATTTCCAAGTCATTAGCATTGAAACACTTTTCGCCAGACAGAGGCTGGAAGGACTCACTCTCAAACGTCCGGTACACACCCTGCCACCCACCGGCACCCAGGCCCCAGAGCGGCGCACGTCCGATCCCCACCGCCCTCGCGCCCAGACACAACGCCTTGACGACATCCGTACCCCTTCGGATACCTCCGTCGACCCACACCTCGAAGTCCTTGCTGTCCAGCACCTCGGGGCAGTATTTGCGGCACTCGAGGAGGGTGTGCACGGCGGGAGGGGCCGTGTCCAGCGCCCGCCCGCCGTGGTTGCTGAGAATGACGGCACGCAGGGTGCCCGGGTTCTCGCGGGCGTACTTGTAAGCCAGGAAGACGTCCTCGTGCGTCTGGACGCCCTTTAGCACGACAGGAAACTCGGGAGCGTGCTCCTTGAGCCAGGGAAGCGTCGTCTTCCAGGTCAGGTCGGCGGCGGTGCCCCAGAACATGGCCTGCCCCACGCCGACGGGGCCGGCGTCCTTCTTTGCGCCGCCGATGGCAGGGTAGTCGACCTGGGATTCGGCGGGGGCGCCGCTGTCGGCCAGGCCTTGGCGCTCGTCCATCTCGCGCTTGCCGGGCACGGGGGCGTCGAGGGTCAGCACGATGAATTTGTAGAACTTGTTGAGCTTCCTGATGCGGGCCAGCATGGTCTCGCTCTTGCGCCGCTCGTTCTGAACGTACAGCTGCCAGCCGAAGACCTGGCCGTCGTGCGCCTCGGCCACGATCTGCTCGGGCGTCTGGCTCGCATTGTTGGACACGACCTGACACGCGCCGAAGTAACCCCCAGCCTTGGCGATGCCCGCCTCGCCGTCCGGGTGCGCCAGCCGTGCCATGGCCGCCGGGCAGACGAAGACGGGGGTCTTGACGCCCAGCTGGCCCAGGAGAGTCGTCGACGTGTCGCAGGCGGTGCAGTCGACGAAGACGCGCGGGCGCAGCAGGATGTTGCGGTAGACAGCGTTGTTGTAGGACTTGGAGAAGAGGTCGTCCGAGGCCGAGTAGTAGTATGCCTTGCACTTGTCGCTGACCAGCCGCTGGGCGGCGTCGGCTATCTCGTCGAGGTTGAGGAGGTGGTCGAGTGGTGGGCGAACGTACTTCTCGACCGCTGTGCTCGTGCTCGAGGGCTGGGAAGTGGGGGCTGCTGGTTGTGACGAGGAGGCATTGTCGTTGCCGGTTGCTGAGTTGGCGCGTGCCAGGCTGTCTGCGTTGACGCGGCCCAGTTTCTGCTCGGGCTTGAGGTTCTCCTCGATGGTGCCGGGAGGGTGGACCGGGTCGTACTCTTCGGTGGCGTCTTTGCCTGCGAGCTTCAGGATAATCTTGGAGCCGCCGGGGTGTTCTGAGAGGAAGTCTGTCACGTCGTAGACATTGCCGTAGAGGATGACCCAGCAGCTCTCCTTGGACGTGTGCTGGGCGACTGTGGCCAAATTGGATGGTCAGTATGACTGGGGGAATGGATCGAGGTGATCATCTCTGTCCTCGAACTTGCCTTCTTCTACTGTAAACTCCTTGGACATGATGGCTCTAGGATTGCGCTATCAACGACAGAAATACGGGGTGTGGAAATGCGGCTCAGCTCGAAAACAAGAACGGGAACAGGAGAAATCAACGACAGCGAAACAAAAAGTCGCAGCAAGAGGTTGAGGTCATCGTGGGAAAATAAGAAGGCCAGGGCGAAGAGGTCGACATTCTGCCGGGATTAATGACGGCACTCGAGGTGCAGTCCGTCGGAGAAAAAGGTAAGATTCGGCGAGAAATGCCCCTGGGCTGGCGGGCAGCTCGCCCATCGATCCGGAGAAGGGTCACCCCACTTCCCCACAGATTTGCAGCCAGAAGGCGTGGGGGAGCTTGTCGGGCATTTGCAATTGGCCTTGGCCCATTCGCCGGGTCGCTCCCATTTGTACCGAGCTTGGCTCCGCTAATCGGAGTGACTCGCTCAGGAGCACCTTCCAAGAATGCCTTCGTTTGAATCTATCATCACCAAACGGACCTCTGAGATTGATATGCTTCTCCTCTCAAGGAGATGTCATCATTTCTTGGGCATTCAATAACGATGTTGTGATTCTCAAGATGGGCACGATCAATTGCCTTTCAATGAGCGATCTCTCTCAGCGTCACTGCAGATCGTCCACATGTTTTGTACGAATGCAGCCTGCAGACCAGTCGAAGGAACAACACATTGATCGAAATTCACTCTGAGCATCGACAGTGGACTTGAGAGGGGCTTATATAGATTTAGGTGCAAGTCTAGACCACTCCAGGATTACACGTCATATCATATTCAATTGACATCCGATTGATTCTGTCTCCACCCCAGATCGCATTCACCTTCCTGCATCTTACTCACATATCCTGCGATCCACCCAGGTCGTGCCCGGCTGACCAATCTGCCCATCCAGACTCGCGCCTGCTCGATCTAAATGTAATCCAAGTACATACAGTACCTAGTAGTCTGGATGCTCAAGTGGATGCCGCCGATGACCCATGATCCACATTTTCGACGTTGATACGCACCGGCCCGGTCGAATCGGGACCCAGGCAGAGTCACCCCTCCGCCCTACCGCTTGTACTTTCCCAATGCGGTTGACCTAGAGCGTGCCGCCATCCTCCTGCCGCCCAAGTGCTGTCTCACAAGATGGAGAGCATCGACGTTTGACTCACCCAGAGCCCGTGTCGACGGTCCGCGGGCCCCATGTGCGGAGATAAATAATCACTTCTCAGGCGCCTAATTCCAGCAGACGAATCGCCAGAATCAGCAAGTAACGGGCGCAGCAACAGCAGCCTTGACCGAGACCCAGATACCACGCCAACATGTCCAACGACGACTCACAAGTCTACCCCAAGACGGCCGACTCTGCCATCAACAGGCACAAGGAGAGAGGCATGACCACCCAGGCGCCGGCGAAATAGCTGGTCTATCAATTCAGGGACTGACAACCATGTGCCAGGCCACTATGACGCCGAAACAGTCCACGGCGTAATCAACTCCACCCCAGTCGCCCACGTCTCCTTCATCCCAGACCCTTCGGACCCCAAGCCCGTGGTGCTCCCAATGATCGCCCGTGTCGGCTCCTTCAACGGCCAGGAGCCCGCCGTCTACATCCACGGCTACGTCTCAGCCCGCATGTTCCGTACCCAGACGGGACGCCCGGACCAGCAGGCCGCGACGAGGGACAGCGACGCAGGGTTCCCTGTCTGCGTAGCTGCTACCAAAATTGATAACCTCGTCCGTCAGTATATCTCTTCTCCTTCAACCGTTGCCCGATTGTCGCGATTTGGAACATCCCAGAATGCATCACTCTAGGATAATAGCATGCGTAATATTAACACATAGCAGTGGCCCTCACACCCTTCAACCACAGCTACGACTACCGCAGCGCAGTTGTCCACGGCACAGCGCGACTGCTCGATCCGGGCACCAGGGCCAGCCCGGCCAACCGCGCCGAGATCGAGTACGCGATGCGCCTCATCACCGACTCCATGGTCGCGAACCGCTGGGACAACACACGCGTGCCCGACGAGTCCGAGATCGCGTCCACGCGAATCCTCAAGGTGCAGATCGAGTCCGCTTCGGCAAAGATCCGTGATTCCGGTGTTAGTGATGACGCCAAGGATTTGAAGAGCGACGAGACCACCGCGCGGGTGTGGACCGGTGTCATCCCGTATGTCGAGGTGCTGGGCGAGCCGCGGCCGGCCTCGACGAACAAGGTTGCTAGTGTGCCTTCGTACGTTGAGGAGCATGTTAGGGGACATAATGAGAAGGCTGGTGGGCAGGCTGCGGCGAGCGGGTTTGTGGGAAAGGTGTTGGGGTCGCTGTTTGGACGGTGAGAAGCTGAAGAGCAGGTTTGTGTCAAGCGTCGATTCAAGCAGGCCTCTTTGGATGTCATTCACGTCCGCCTCACCAGCTCACGACGCATGCTGTGACAGCACAGGACGCCATTCCGCCGTTGAGTCTTTCACTTCAGTGAGTCAAGTGTCAGAAACCTTAATTGTTATCCCAAGCATGAAATATAATTATAGTTCAAACTCCTAGTGAGAATGTTCGGAAACGACAGTCTAAACCATACGGAAGCACACACGCGCACAGATCCGGATATATAAAAATCCCCTCACAGATGACAAAAGGAACCCAACAGGACTCACAGACCACAATCTCCTGTCTGGACGAGACCAACCATTCAGCCAATATGTACACACCAAAAGAATGAGACATTACCATTACCAGAATGGTTCAATAGCCCAATACCATCGTTACCATACTCACCAAGGTCATCATCATCATGACTCGATCAGTTCCGGCGCGAGCCACGAGGGCGGAACTTGCGCCGATTTCCCTTGCCGGGTCGAAAGGGAGGCGGCGGGGGAGGATTTTGGCCAGGCACTGGCGGGGGAGGGGGTGGTTCTTGGCCTGGCACGGTTGGCGGAGGAGGAGGAGCCTGGCCGGGCACTGTCGGCGGCGTTGGGGGCGCCTGACCCAGAACAAGGGGAGGCGACGGAGGATCTTGGCCTTGGACAGGCGGCGGCGGCGGCGGCGGGGCCTGTCCAGGTTGGCCGGGCACGGGCGGGGGAGGAGGCGGTTCTTGGCCCGGAATTGGCGGTGGCGGTGGCGGTTCTTGGCCCGTAATTGGCGGTGGCGGTGGCGGATCTTGGCCCGGGACCGGCGGCAGAGGTGGAGGAGCCTGGCCAGGCTGTCCAGGCACAGGGGGTGGCGGTGGAGGCTGGCCGTAAGGGGGTGGAGGCGGTGGTGCTCGGCTCTTCCCCTTGCCCGGCCGTCCTCCGCCCAGATTCGTGTCCTGTCCCGCCGGTGGAGCGGCCTGGACCACGACACCATCGGCCGCCCTCGCGTCGCCCGCGGTGAACTGGGCGGGCTGGAAGGCGCACAGGGCCATGAGGTCGTTGACTTCTGCAGAGACATCTCCGTCAGCCTTCGGGATTATTAAAGAGCATATCTAGCTATCTCTGGTTAACTTGTCGACGATATCAACTTACCCCTGGCATCGTTGAACTCGATCGCGTTCTGCTGTACACAGCTCTGACACAGCGCCGTCATGCGCCCGACGTCGAAGCTCTGGTTCTGGCAGTAGCACGCCTGCTCGCCCTGCACCTCGGCCGCCTCGCCGCCCACGAGATCATCGTCGACGTCGCAGGTGCGGCTGAGCTCCAGCGTCGGCCGGCAGATGGCCTGACATGCGGCGGGAACGTCCTGGGTGTCGACGTCCAGGTCCGCACCGGCCTGGGAGAGGAGGAAGGCCAGGGCGAGGGTGGCGGCGATGTGGGACTTCATTATTTTTATTGAGGGGGTATCGTTCATGAAGAATGTAGTGTGGTACGTCTATTAGGATTGCGGTTGCTCTTGGAGATCTTGTTGTTTGATGATGATATAAATCAAGATGAGGCCATGGGGACTTCTGAGGATATTTATATTAATCCGGCACCGTGGGAGCAACACCACAAGAGGATGTTTCTACTACGAGCTCATCGTCATCAGCGACATGTCCATAGCTGAAAGTCGTCATCCTTTCCGCCGACAAGTCAATAAGCTTTCACGGCAACAAACTGCGCGTGAAAGCATGGTGTTCCCCTCGCAGGTATCATGATCAACCGATTCGGGCAGCATTTCTAAGATCAGATTATCCGGTTAAGCAACCGTGCAGTATCATGCCCAACGCCTTGGCGAACTGTCATCCAGTCATCGAGGACAGACTTCAGCCGAGGAGAACTGAGAACAGACGAAGTTTGGATAACAGGCACCGAGGCTCTAGATCGGGTGGAAGTGAGTGGTGGGGTGTTGGTATGCGCGAAGGTATCACGGCTCCGTCATTGTTCCTGATGATATTCTCCCGACCACCGTTGAGCCACATAATAAGAGAGGAGCATTATAGACTAAAACGCTCGGCTGAAACCGACCTTAGATCTTGTCGTGGACCCCTTGGGACCAGTCGATCTTGCCGGCGGCCGTTTCACGCGCCAAGACACCACAAGGCGAAACTCACCCGTGGGACAGCAACCACACGGCCGGTTATGGTGTGGCCCCTTCCATTTTTTAAGCAACCCTCAACACTCGGCTTGGCTTCAGTCACGGTAGTCGGTAGCTGAAAGACATTTATGCGGTGGCCCACAACCGTTCCTATTCGGCGACTAGGCCTCGGCCAAGGAGAAACAAGCCCAAGCGTCCCGAAAGTCTGTGCTGCCCGCGAACCACTCAGCAGCGCTGGCGCCTGGGGGGAAAGAATAAGCATAAGCACTGCATGTGCCAAGTGAACCCCATCCGTGCAGTGCTTTTCTGTATGCCTTCTAGACTTTCCATTTTACCTTTTTGCTAGCTGTGCTCCTGTGGCCGGCGGCCACCTTGGCGGACGGCAAGCATTGAGCAGGTTCCCAGACTCAGATCCACGGCAGATATTGGAATGCTGTCGCCAAGAGGAGTGTCATTTTCCTTGTGTGAGTATTATGTGGCTGTGCGTAACCCAGGCTTCTTTTGCACTGACTCCTAACGTTGACACAATGACCTGCCCAGTCGGTGATGATGGGTAGGGCGATGATAGAAGCTTTTAATGTTCTCCGTCATTTCTTTGTGTCCTCGTCATAGCCTAATACCCGGTGTTTAGCCATGTCGCAAGCAAGGCTGCCGGTCTCTAGGCAAGTGGCATACATGTTTGCCGCAGTGGTTGATGCAGAACTTGAATGGTCTCGCAGGGTACTCAAGTGATACGCCCAGGCGTGACCGGTCTACGGATGCGCTTCCAGGTTTTCTTTGTTACGGTTGATATCGAGACGCTGTGAACAATCATCGAATCGACACTCGTGGGCCACGAGTAGAGTAATCGACGATCGATAAAGTTTGAGTCAAATGCCTGGTTCGATTCATTTGCTGGTTTTCGTGTCCATCATCACACATAGTCTGTCTGATTCAGCTCAACAGGCCCCATAGGGTCCAGAATACTCCGAACCATGCTTGTTGGTAACCACGTAACTTTCCTGCATCCGCACTCTGTCCACGTCAACTTCCTCCGCCGATCACTCAACGAGAAAGTGGTGGAGGCCTCATTCTCCTTGAATCCGGGGTGCCACTCGAAGATCGTGCAGTTATAATCCCGAATTAAGGTCCACGATTTGTCATTGACCAGGACCAGTGGTGTGATATTGTCGATCAGCGTGGTGGACGTGTGAATAACAGCACATCGCATCGACTGTTTGCCCCGCGTTTGACATTAATTTACCTTTCGAAAGTTGGGAAGCGGAGGATTGCGAAGCTGAGGAAGAGGCCCGCGGGTTGCTCCGTAAAGCAAACGTCGCTTCGAATACCTTGCTTTGACTCAGGCTGTGGGTGGCGTTCTTTGGGTGTCATATGCCGAGGATTCATTCTACGGGCGTGACGGCGCTGCCGATTGTTGCTGCTCATATCTCTGCCGTCTTGGAATATGGTTGCCGAATTACCTCGGTAACGCTCACCCATGCCGGGGAATTGCTGAGTAAATGACAGGCGATGAGCATACCGGTATATGTACCAGCATTCCTTCGAGACAACCGGCTCATCTATCGATGTGATCCGGTTCATGAGTATCGGGCAGTGTGATCGTAGACGCTGCCCAGGTTGTTCAATGTATGATTTTTCAGACCGAGTCAGCCTAATTAGATCAACTTGACATCCCAAGGTGAGTCTGATCGTCCAAGATTTGATTTAATGGTGGGAAACTCAGAGCAAGTTGAGAGCCATCGACTGATTAACTTGAATGTATGCTTTGCAGGACTGTCATATTGGTGTTGGGGGTCTGATGGGCGCCATTCTTGGAGATTGGGCCCAGGCAAATATTGCTGCGTTTTGGAAGCTTCTAAATGATTCCAGGCATCCATGGAACCAAGCAAAGCTACAAGATTACACAGCACCCTCCCTCCCGCCTCTCTGGCCTCTTTGCTCGGCCCTCCAGTATCCCCTCGTCCAGCCCCTTCTCATGGCCTTGTCTGTATGCAACATTGTCTATTGAATTCAGGAACAATCAGAATACTATCTTTATAATTTCTTAATTAGGGAATGCATCAGATTGCGCGTACGTATGGTAGCATTGTGTCTGCAGGCGACACACGCACTGTCGCCCGCGCGCTTGTAATGCGACTCCAGTTCCATATTTTCGCAGCCTCTGCAGGTGTCTACATCTTAGTTAGTCACTACCACATAGACCACGTATGGGAACGGATGGCTAGGGCGGAGTTTGCATACGCTCATCGCACCATGATGCCCGCGGGGCGCGGTCGCGATTGCAGTCTTGGAGTCGGCAGCATGTCTCAGGCATGGCAACTGCGAGAACGAGGTTCCTGAAGGGTTCGGATATCTGCAAAATGCAGAACGGTGTCTTACAAGCAGTTATGAAGCAAGAGGCAGTATGATCGTGGGCGATCAAGTGGGCAAAACCTCGTGGGTTCCAGTGGAGGCAGCCATTACGATACTACCTTGGACCATCGTGCATTCCCAACCTCTTATTGAGCACGAAGTAGACACAAAACCTGAAATCAAACTCATCCTATGGATGACTAGACGGCAGAATAGGGCAGTGGCGGGAGCCTACCGGCCATGTCATACGTGCAATCCACGTTCGCCGTTCCAGAGAAGCATTCTGAGGCGCCACGCACGAGGTCAATTACCTATGTGTGACATTGAAGCAGCAAACATTGTAATGACGATCCGAACACATGTGTTCTGGTAAAACCTCATCCATCAGTGATGGTCAGGACCGCGGTGCCATCTGCACCCTTCCGTCTTAGGCATAATCGTGCTGGAACTTGTCGACTACATTGCCAGTGGGCCACGAGCACGTCTTGTCACCGCTGTGAACAACTTCGAGGCCATCACCTACAACTCAAACGTGCAAGGCTACAAGATGACAAGGGAGCCTCCATTTTGGAACAAAGAAAGTTGGTGCATACCGATTAGTAGGCTAGTAAAGTCTCCGCACTCACCATGGGTCTCCTTGAAATCCCCAAATCGCCCATCCCAATCCTCGCCTCGCTTCTCATTTGGAACAGCCCAATCACCAAAGGCGACGGGGTCACAGGTCGATGCGTTGTGGTTGAGCTTCACGTCTTCCAGCACTGGGACCGGAATTAGACAGGACGGAGGTGATAATGGCAATGACTACGGCCCAAATCGGGACCTTCATCTCAATCAAGTCTGCGGATGGCGGAGAACAAACACGACGTTGGATGAACGTCCTAGTCCTTTGTAGGCCAGAATCCCAGTGGGTTCAAGAAAGGACGAGTCGTCCTATAGAATGTGCTGAACGTCATGATTAGGTGCCCATAGGGTGTGAGAAATAAAAAGACTAGGCTTCCGGGGCCGAGCAATGACCAAAAACCTGCCGATGGGGCGGGCCCCTGGAGAGTCTGGCCACCGCCCGTGCTCGGAACGGAAGCCGCAGCATGGAGGCGGAGGACGCTGCACGACTTCCGCACGTGGACTGCGCGCTTGCTACGTCACACAGGAATGGCTGGAAAAGGTGCGAGGCTCTTGATCGTCATCATGTATTTGATTTGAAATTGCCTCGCGCTCGGTGGTCCCAAGGAATAGGATAGTTCGACTAAAGCCACAGTTCATTCTTTGGTCTCCCGCAAGTCTGTGCGAGTGACGTCGCGGCCGTTTTCCACCTCGTGTCACGGACGGCAAAGAAGGCTTTCCAAGCCAACGACTCGTCTGCTAATAGGCCTCTGGTCTTAGCCTTGGAATTTGAAGCGCATATTAAGTCGTTTCGCTTATTGCAATGATACTTTGCTTTTGCACATGTGGAAAACGTGCCATGGATTAATACCGCGGGAGCGGCTCAGCTCGACGCCAGACCAGACGCACGAAGCCGACGCTTGCAGGGTTCGGACTGCCGCGGGGGTCAAGGACGATCCATATCCGTCCACTAGTTCAACACACTAATTCAATAGCACAGGTTGCTACAGTACTTGATTTCGTGACGGCTGCGGAGAATGATTACTGTTGATGGTCAGTAATGAGATGGAGACTCGTTGATGTTTTGAAATTGGCGACAATAAACAGTGAATTCTGAGAATAAACACGCGATTAAAGATAATAAACACGACGCGTTACATGATACAGGTGCTCCGGGGCTGATTTCACAGACAACATGTTGAGGGCTCGGCCGCCCGGGTCCTTCCCCGCAACGCCACGCCCGCTACTAAGAAGACGGCACCGATGAACATGTGTGTGCTATATTGTAGTCTGTGCCACTAATTCAGGGCAATATCCGAATCCCGAAGACTTGATGCGGTCTTTGGGTCTTTGGGTCTTCGACAAACATGGATCTAATGTACTAAAATGTCCGGGAATAACAACATCCGAGTTAAGGCAATTATACGAAGAAGCCGCCTAAACTTACAACAGCACTGGCGTGGTCGATCTTTGATCTTCAGCTAGCAACACGAGCATTTTCAGCGGCCAAGCCTTTAGATATTTGTTTATTTTACCTAGCTAGGTGGCTAGCTTGAGCTTATTTCATACTGTATAGCAAACATGAAGGCACTCGGAGTCATGTATCGCCTTCTTTACTACGTCTAATGACTTTTAGGTGATTTGATATGATCCGAGGAGCCTTTGGTCCGACCAGAGTCATGATGGCAACGTCACTCGAAGTTGTTCATCCGCAGGAGTGGCATTGACAGTACTTGAATATAAACCCCCCAACGGAGAACCACACGGCACAATTTTACCTCAAACATCCATCAGGCCAAACTTTGGATTACGCGCCATCATTGTCCCATAATATAGGACAACAATGAAAGCCAACGTTTTTTACGCGCTCGCGGCCCTTCCCACCCTGGGTTGGGCATTTCCGCAGATGGCCGGTGTAGCCTCACGACGGGAAATGTTAGAGCAGCTGAAGCAGCAACGTGACGAGGAGCTCGTCGCCGAGAAACGAGACCCGGATCCGGAGCCATCGCCCCAATTACTCGGTGCTGTTGGTGGGGTCCTAGGGTCGCTCGCATCAGACATCACAGGTCTCCTTGGCTCCGTCGCCTCGGCTGTGAACCCTGACAACAAACGTCCGGAGGCGGGATTCACTTTCCAGGCCCCAGGACCAAGTGACTCTCGCGGCCCCTGCCCGGGTCTGAACCTCCTGGCCAACTACGGCTATCTTCCCCGAAATGGACACGTCAACCTAGGTCAGGTTATTGAAGCTACCGCGTAAGTCACCCTAGACATATTTGAGGGGCATATCCAGTAATGCTAACATTAATTCAGACGTGGTTTCAATATGGGGGCTGATCTCTCCACTCTGCTCGGGGTGTTCGCCGTCCTGACCGACGGCGATATCGCGACGGAGTCCTGGTACCTTGGAGCTGGCCCCAACAACGTTGGCGGTCTTAATCGTCACAGCACAGTCGAAGCTGATATCTCACCCAACCGTGAGGACTACTACAACGGATGTGGTGATAATCATCATCTTTCCTCGCGACTCTTCAAGCAAAACGTTGCGCTGGCTGCTGCCTCCAAAGACTTTGGCATGGCGACCATGGGCAACCAATACCTCGCCAATTCCAAGTTCAGCCAGACGAACAACCCTTACCTGTACTACTTCCCCTTCCCCTCAATCGTCAGCGTCGGTGCTTTTGCCTTCTATCCCCAATTCTTCTCGAACGGAACCTACGGCGCTGGTGGTGTTGCAAACTATGAGTCAATCTCAAGCATTATTGGTGCTCGGTACAATAGTCAGACGGGCGAGTTTGAATATGTGCCAGAAAGGTGGCCTGAGCAGGGGTGGTACCGTCGTGCGACCCCCTACGGGGCTGTCCAGACACTGACCGATGGGTTTGGTGCCATCTACACAAAAGTACGTATATGTCATGCAATCCCTTTCCGGGGCTCCTTAACTTTGACGATAATGGTCACTAACCAACTGACGGCAGAATCCCGTTGCCATGCCGATCGCACAATTGGGAACCCCCAACCTGAGCCCGCAGACAATACTCTGCGACGTCGTCCTCGGACTCAACAGTATCACTCCCCTTGCTTTGGCCGGGCAAGTTCAGACCGCCGAGGCTAAAGTCAGCTGGGCTCTGGGCAAGTTGGCCGCTGTCGGTATTGGCTCAACCATTCTGGGATGTCCTACGTCTGTCCTCAGCCCCAACTCGAACTCGATTCTCTACCCAAATAGCACCAACCAGGGTGGCCCACTCGGCCCTCCTCCGAGCGTTGCAGCAAACATTGGGAATAATGTATACGGCAAGACGTATTTCGCTGGCAGTGCGCCCACCACTCCCAAATGCTCGCATACCTCGTGAGAGATGAGCTTGGTTGTCACCCTTGTACAATAGAATATTGCAACTTTGTACGGATAATTACTGGTTGGGAGCTTTGGGCTACGGGGTGCTCACCGCAGCTTGTTACCTGAAGAGAGTAATTCAAGATTCTGTCTGAAAGTTCCAGGGGTGTCAATTCGAATTTGACGATCACTAACTTGAGGGTATTTCCCTTTATGAATATTGCTCATGCATAAGATATACCAGAATATGGCGAGGACCTAAATACCTAATGTGGCAATCAAAGCCAGCAAATTGCTGTTTTCTAAATCTCATACTAATGACTTCCAGCTCAGGTTAGGACATGAGTGCCAAGACTTCTGCTGGAAGCTGTCGCTGTCGCCGAGGGAAAGAGCCCTGGCATGTCTCGGGAATAGTAGATGCGAGAAAGATGCATCTCAATACGTCAGGATTCATAACATTGTAATCATAGAACCGTCTTGTAGGAGCGACGGCGCAGCAACAGGCAGCCGTGCCGTCAGTGAACGGGCGAATCAAGTCTATCACATGGGTCCTTTTGTGTAAGCTACGAGCCGTACAAAGAAGACACGCTAAACTGGCTTTAGACTTACAATGCTGATGACAGACGACGAAAACGGCGTGGTGACCCGGACTTAACGGTCACATCTCATTCGTAATCCCCGTCTTAACCGTTCATCCAATGGCAGTTTGTTTCTGGTTACACACGGATCATGATCTGCCCCGACAACCCCGACAGCTGTTGTTTCAGCTCGTCATACCCTGGGGGCCAAATTCGATATATACTGTCCTGGTAGCAACACAATCCCACCTCGTGCATCTAGCAAGACCTCCCTGCCCACATCGCGCCCTCTCTGCCCTGCGCAATCAACAGAGCAAAGCAGAAACCATGGCCACCGCCCGCTTCGCGCTCAAGTGCGCCAAAGAAGCCGCCGGCACAATCCCCCTTCCCAACCTCTGCATCGGCACCTGGGCATGGGGCGACGCGCGGACGTGGAGCAACGCCTCAAAGGACGCAGTGGCAGACCTGAACGGGGCGTGGACCAGCATAAGCGACTCGAACCTCTTCTTCATCGACACGGCCGAGTCCTACGGCCAGGGCGAGTCGGAGCGCATCATCTCGAGGCTGCGGAAGGACACCAAGCTCACAACCGACGAGTTCAAGGCCAGGCTCGTCATCGCCACCAAGTTCCTGCCGGTCCCGTGGCCGCCGTCCCGCCTGCTGATGCCCAGCGGCCTGGTCAAGTGCTGCAAGGCGAGCCTGGAGAGGCTGGGCATGCAGCAGATGGACCTCTACCAGATCCACGGGCCGGTGCACTTCGCCAACTCGATCGACGCCATGGCGGGCGGCCTGGCCAAGTGCGTGGAGCTGGGCCTGACCCGCTCCGTCGGCGTCAGCAACTATAGCAGGGACGAGATGGTCACGATCGATGAGGCGCTCAAGAAGAGGGGCCTCAGGCTCGCCAGCAACCAGGTCGAGTTCTCGCTGCTGCGCACGCTGCCCGAGAAGAGCGGCCTCCTGGAGGAATGCAAGAAGCGCGGCATCGTGCTCATGGCGTACAGTCCGCTCGGCATGGGCCGCCTGACGGGCAAGTACTCCAAGGAGAACCCCCCGCCGGCAAACAGGAGGTTTGGGAACTTCCCCATGGAGGAGCTTGCACCTCTCTTGGATGCCATCCGCAAGGTCGCGGATGCGCACGACGTCAAGCCCAGTGCTGTGGCGCTGAAGTGGGTTATCCAGAAGGGGGCCATCCCGCTCGGTGGGGTCAAGAATGCGAAACAGGCCGAGGAGAATGCGAAGGCCGCTAGTGACGACTGGTTGTTGACTCAGAGCGAGATGGAGGAGCTGGATAAACACGCCCAAGTCGGCACCACAAGCTTCATGTGGCAGCATGGCTGAGGCGGAAGAGTTATGGCACAACGGCAGCCAGGAGTGGTTGGTTATATGTACCCTGTAAACACAACTGATTCAGCCTTTGGTATCGGCGTTAATTGCTTGGAAGATAGACCTCACCATAGATTGCGTAATATAGCACTGTGTACGATAGCCTTCGATCTTGGAGCGACAGCGGTGAGGCTACAGCAGGATGGCCACGAAATCACTCGAAGCTAAGGTGACGTTACCGTTCATTGGGGGGAGCTTGCGTATTCGCACCACTTTCATGGCATCAGGGACCTGGAAGCAGGAAATAAAGCCAGCTTCAGCAGGCCACTCCCCCATCGGCCAAGACGGTGTCCCCGTGCAGTGGCATGCCCCCAGCCCGCCACAGTCTGTGCTTGCTACGTCAAGTTTACTTTGGCCTGCTTGTTGCTACTGAATTCGTTTGGTTTGGTGGTACTTTCCTGTTTGGCAACACATAAATCTGGCACGTAGGTGTGACTGCGATGAGGGTACTGTAATTGTATTTCCCTTCCTGGGTCTACTAGTCCACACTGACATACATTGAAGTGCCTCATGGCCAGCAAGTCGCTATAATTGTACTCCCATTATCGGGTTCCTAATTTATGTTGTCGAAGGTGTCCATTTCCTATCCTCCGAGATAGTGCTTCCCTCTCCATCGGCGTAGATGACAGAGAAGTATTTAGGACCCCTTGGGGACTTCTTCACGGATGATCTCTGTCGTCTGGGCCGGACCGGGACTACTCGTCCACCTAGGACACCTCCTCGTCGTCCTCGCTCACATCGTCCAGGCCTTCCAACTTGTCCTCGTAGACGTCCATGTCGTTGACCTCTGTCGCATCATCCGTCGTGCTCGTATCTTTTACAGCATTCTCGTCATCAGCATCGTGCCCATGGTGTACTTTGGTCGCTTCGACGGGATCGTTCCAGTCGTGTACAACATTCGAGTCGTTCGTGTCCTGCGTCTCCTGTTTTTCAGGGACCTTCTCCACCTGTTGATTACCACTTGTTAATACTGTGGAAGCGATACCATTGGTCAGGATCACTTACTGGTCCAGTAACCTTTTTGAAGCCCTCTTCATCCGAGATGCTTCCCTTGGCGGCGATGGACAGTCTGCCTTCAGTATGGTTGACGTATGCCCAGACGACCACCTAAAACAATATTACTTGTTAATTTGTTTTTACCATTTAGGGAATCTGGGGATTTGGGGCTGTGATGATAAGTCCGAGGAACAGCGCGTGAAAGGGTTGTATATTTCACTCACATCACGGTCCTTCTTTGGCCAGACATAAATCCGCTGCACAAACACAGGAGGATTTTCGGCGTTCAACGAGACTGCGATTTCTCTCAATGCGCCAGATCCCGACCTCGCCAGCACGTCTTCAGGGGGAACCCCGTCGTGATGGCAGTACAAATGGACCGTATGGTGACGTAACTGGCAGTACTGCAGGTTCGGAAAGTGGCCCAGGAACTGATCGAGTTCCATTTGACCCGTGGGAGTAAAGGTGTCGACGGGAACCACGCCTTCGAGCACACGGATGCGTGGTCCTGCGTAGAGTGGGATGGCGTTCAGATTGGCCCGCAAAGACATGTAAGCACACGTCACGGTCGTCATGCACCAGTAAAGGTCCCGGGACTCCTGGTAGACCGCCTTGCAAGTCCGCACAAGTGAGAACTGCCTATTGAAAGGCATGCAAATGCGCACGAATTCGGTGTGCCGATTGGTAGGGTCCTCCCGATCTTTGCGGCGGCGGACCTCCTGCCTGGATCCGCTGAAAAACTCGCGGTAGATCATCTGACGCACCTCACCCGGAAGCTTGGTGAAGAAAGGCGAGTGGATGTGGCCCGGAGGAGGCGGGGTGCTGCTGTCTGTCATGGTGTGTCTATACCCGGTGCTTCGGGGGCAAGGTCGTCGAGGACGGTTGAGAAGATGGCGAGGATGCTGCAGACGAGGTTGTCGTAGACGAGATTTCCACAGGCAACTGATGAGGCTTTCGAAGGTCAAGTATCAAGAGCGAATGCTTCGACTGCCGAGCTTGTGTCCGGATGTGTTTTGCAGATGGATCAGTTGGAGGTTGTGGTAGGAAACAAGTTCCACCATGATTTGTCTCGATGCCTTCAGCCATTTTAAACCGTCGTAGAGCCTCGACCATGACCATTCATTCAATGTTGAGATGCTAGAAGTTGAGTAAATAGAGACAGGCAATGCCTCATTCCCCCGGAGGGATGCTCATGGCAGGCAATGCAAGAGACATTGACCGACAACAAGACGTCAAGGGGGTGGGGCAGCTGTCACCAGTCGGCTAAGGCCCTGTGGTATGCTCCCAGGCGAGACTGCGCAAAGGCTGATCTAACTAAGGTATATCTAGTATTTATTAACATCTCCCGTAGTAGTCTCGCATTGCCGTAGAGGATCATGCTGTGCCCCGCGATACCAGAGCACCCGGGTGCTCACAGCTGTCCCCAGTGGCCTGTTGATGGTACTTCGTGATGTTCTTCCTAGTCCTAGTTATGCTCTTGGGGTCCAGTCTAGTCTGGGAATACCTCATGGCCTGGTAAGAAGTGCGAAGTAATCCTGAAGCACTGAGGTGTAGCAGGGAAGATAAGGGGGGCTCCAGTAACTCAAGAATTTGCCAGTGGGAAGACACCCGGGTGATCTATGCGCAGACGTTACCCTCGAGGATTCACAGATATGGATCCTCGGGGAATGATGTAGATATCGCTAGAACGAGTCCAACATTTTACCGGGTGGATGACCTTCACTCAGTAGATGAGCCCAGAGCCAAGCCAAGACTTTCTGCCAGCCGGCGGAGGTGCGTCTGTCCCCAGAATTAACGGAATCTCATTGAAACCACTGATCTTTCACTGCTGTCTTTTCTGGTGGCATGGGCCGCGCAAACAGGTCCATAGGGCTTCAATGGATGACTTCGAGACGGTCCAGATTTCCCCTCCGCTCTCCTCCTTGCCGAATGGAGACGAGAGGCGACGAGCGAGACTTGGCGGCTGTATACGATGTTCCAACACATGGGGGTTTCCTCTGCTCACAAAAGAGTATGACTTGAATTTCCTTGCGCCGGATCTGTCATGAACGAAGACGTTGGTGGCAAGAGAGCACCGACCGCCACCTCTCAGCGACTGGTCAAGGCTTATATCATATCTTGCGACAGGAAGAACATCGAAATGTGCGGTAGATTTCCCTTTCATTCCGCGTTGCGTGTTCCAGGGCTTTACACACCATAAAGGCCCCTTCTTACATAGGTATACGATTCGCCAAGTCTATAAGGCGGCATAGGAACAGCATTGATTGAGTGGGCTATGTCATAGTGTGGCTCATGTGCTGAGCACCACAGAATTCTCATATACTATCCGATGCCTGAATAGCGGGATAGGGGCCGAGGAGTGGCTTGGAGCTGGATTTATAGTGGTACTGCGTCGAAGTGTTGCCATAAATACGATTGATTGCGAAATTGCTGGATGGCGATGTGTTACAGTTTGCAATATAAGTCTCCACATTTGTAGCGATGATTGAGAAGTATGCTTGGTCAAATGACCGTGGTGCTGGTAGAAACATACTGGAGACGGAATATGGGTACGTCAGAATTAGTTTGTGTGTGTGTGTGTGTGTGTGTCTGTATGCCATTATGCTATGCCAGTGGTTTTACGGAGCTTCCATCGCGATGTAAAAAGGCCCTGGGAGGGTATTAAATTCATTACGTTCATTGTGGGTTGAGTTGTGCTCGCAAAAGGTCCACAGCAGCAATCAAGACAAGTCTTCCGAAACTTAGGATGTGATCCATTTACTGAAGCGCCATCAATAATCAAATCAGCTGTCTTGGACAAGACATGGCACGATATTGCATTTTGAACAGCTAGGGAATTATCGTATTTATGATTGCTTCAATGACCTGCACGAGGCATCAGTATGCTCCATGCTCTCGAGGCTTGAAATATGCAGCCAATGAGCGCATGTTCTGTGCAAATATGTGTGGACCACTCAAGGTCTGCCCGTTTCATCATATTTTTACCTATCCTGGGCACTGGCTGTCGGCTTTGGCAGTTCTGGGTCGTTTCTCGGTGACAGAGATCCTTCGGATACAATTTCAAGGAAAGCGCGATCTTGCAATAAATCCGTCAACAATTTCGGCTTGCACTTTACTGAGGCGGCGGATTCTTGGCCACTGCCAAGAAATCTTGCCGGAAATCCAAAAGGGTATTGTTCCGCAAGTTGCTCTCACCGATCCAGGTCTTTGCCAAAGTTTCATGCGAGAACCCACAAAATACCAACTCTAGTAAGCGTGGGAACACCTCGTAATGATAGCGTGCGAGACACTGGTCCCTGTCATCACTGAAGAGGGAAGATTGCCCAGAAGAAGACTCGTGATGACACCTCTGACCTGTTGACATTGCTAGGCGATGTGTCATGCCCGATTGCAGGAGCCCAGGATGGAAACTCGGGCTCTATCATAATCCGTAAATTAGCAACTGGACTACAAAGAGTGACTATGTATCAGTTTTGCAAGCGAGTCACTTGCATTGGGTAGTGAGGTAGCAGTCACGTGAATATCACCATTGTGGTTGATCATCATTACCCACTCTTTTGCCGTGCATAAGCATAAAGCACAAGCACCCCTGTGATCCAAACCCTTGTGTAAATCTTTGCGGGGGTCGGTCTCTATTCTCCATTATAATCCCGATTCGAGGAAGCGTTCGCCCGCTTCTTGAAGTCCGAAGCGCGCTCATTGACCCGATCATGTCTATCAACACCAACCGGGCCCATGAACGTGATCCGTATAGCTTGTCAAAGTAGCCTCGTGTGACTAGGATCCTGCAAATCATGTAATGTAGCATCGCGTGGATATGCGGGAGTTCGCGAGAGTGTGTCGTAATATTGAACTTTATCCGTCTGATATTGGGGCTACAGGGACCTCCGGAAGCTTGTTAGTGGAGCCCGCTGGGATGTTGAGGCCTGTGGGTTTGTTATTTATGTCATCTCGATCAAATTTGGGACGATAAACCTTAGTAGATCATCCCATACAACTCTTCGCCCCCACCCATTCCTGGTCAGAAGGACCTGAAATACTTCACACAGAGTTGAGCTTGGGGGGATCACCGGACCCGTGAGGTTGGATGCTACCTGGCCTAGCATCTTTTACTTGTGCAGTGGCTGCTGACGTCTGCATGAGTAGCCCTCTGTTGGTAGCGTCTAGTACTGAGGATAGTTTCTCATTGGCGGCTGCGGTTCTCTGCTTACTTGGGTTCTTACTACACATGGCAAGATTGACTTTAGCACCTACATCGGTCAGCAGCAATTCAGTCCGCCGAAAGCGCTCGCACTTGGGAAGCCGCGGAACTCATGGATTACTTCTTTCAGTTTAGATGCACTTCTGATAAAGTTTGTGCCAACGTTGTATGCTTGAGAGCCGTTGGATGGTCAGCCCGCAGCATTCAACACGAATGAGTGACACTTTAATTCTCCGACCACCGGTGCCGTCGATCTCGCATGCTACAGAGAATCCGAAACCGAGAACCGACAAAAGTCTGCGTGACGGATATTACGGGATGTCTGAGTAGCGTCAACTGGTCCCTATGTGGAAGTCGGGTATTGTTATTGTCCGAAGAACGAACATCAAGGGGTTGAACAGAAGAGAACGGGTCTTGGTTGAAGCCACCCTCGAAGGACCAATCTACTTAAATAGGTGAAGCCCCATCATTATAGATTGATTCATTCTCGTTTATACGGCCCAGTATCCAATTGTTCGGCTCCTTCATTCACTATCGTGCGACCTCGTTCACTTGACTTATACCTTCGTTCTAATCGCTTCCCAAGTGTCTTGTCTGTCCCTTTTGTGCCCCATCTTCCAAAGGCCAAGGAAAATGGGTCCGCTAGCCCTTTTTTACGCCCTATCTCTCAGCGCGTCTTTGGCGTTTGGTTCTCCTCTGTGGTCCAGACAGACCGACCCCGTCACTGCTGGGACATGTGCTGAGCTTCACCAGCGCAAAGCATGGCACAAATTGACCGATAGCGAGAAGGCGGCTTATATCGAAGCAGAGCTCTGCCTGATGCGTACACCTCCTTTGACCGGTCACCCGCTGGTACAGAATCGCTGGGACGAATTCACCGTCGCCCACGAGGTCCAGACTCGTAAGCACAAATCCTCTCTTATCACAGTTCTACACCGGTTGGCTTCTAGAATCTTCTGGAATCAACTGCTTGAAGCCATTTAGCAGGTTCCTAATACACACCAGAATGGATTCATGATGTTGGTGGCTTCCTCCCATGGCACCGCTACATCGTCTTGGCCCACGAGCACGCCCTGCGCGACGAGTGCAACTACGAGGGATACCAGCCATACTGGGAGGAAACCCTCGACATGGGCGACATCGCCTCGAGCATAGTCTTCGACACAGTCACGGGCTTTGGCGGCCAGGGCGGCGAATGCATTGATGACGGGCCATTCGCGGGCCTGACGATCCACCTGAGCTACAACTTCACCAGCCTCGAGTTCTACGCCGACGACCGCTGCGTGTTCCGCGCCTTCAACGACACATTCTTTCTCACAGGGAACCAGACGAACATCGACGAGTGTTTCGCCTCGGACGACCCTCTCGTCGCGCTCCCATGCTACGCCGCCGGCCCGCACGGCGGCGGCCACGGCGGCGTCGGTGGGACGATGGTCAATGTCGTCAGCTCCATCGGGGACCCCCTCTTCTTCCTCCACCATACAAACCTCGACCGGCTGTGGTGGGACTGGCAGCGGGTCGACCCGGATGCCAGGACATACGCCATCGGGCCGCTAAGGAACTCGCCGACCGAGACTTTCCTGGTGACATTCGGCCCCTTGCCGGCGCCTGGGCCCGAGTTTTTGGATTACTCGGGGGACAATGGGAACGTCACGACGTTAAACCATGTTCTCTGGCTAGCTGGTCTTGCGCCTAATGTTACGATTGCGGATGTGATGGACTTGGGCAACAATCTGAATTGCGCTGAGTATGTCTAGCTTCATTGGTTGCGGGTCCGTTTGGGTTGGACCACCAAATGCTGCCAAAATAGGGGCGATTTCATATGTCATAGGCTTTCTCCGACTGGTTTATTTCTTGGATAGGGAATTTGTCTCCCCGTTAGGTGGCAAGATTGATGTTGCATCTGAATTGACTGACAATGATCCACAATCATGGAAGCTCATCCCCATCTGTCTTCTTGTTACAAGTTTATCTGGAACTTACTACCTTACCCTTACTAGCTTGGAAACCAACTGCTTTTCGACAGTAACAGTGAAAGTGAAACCCTCATCGGGATCAGACGATGAACTCTTGGGAGGGTAAATCAAGACGAGCCCAGCGGAGAGATGCTCACCCCAAAGATGCCTGTGGGTAATGGGCCTCCCGAAGCCAAAGTCCAACCCTCCCACATCGGCAGGGCGGTGGTCCGTCACCCAGATGGACATGGGCGGCAAGGCATCGACCCGCAAGCTGATGGACCGCTTGTCGCGGATCGGCGCTATCGCCTCCATCAGGGCCTCCATGTGCTCCTGGGTGCAGCTCTCGGTGAGCCTCCGTACGTACATGGCCAGCCTCGACAGGGGGTACTCGTCCTCGGGCGCGATGACCTCGGCCAGTGTCGGGCGAGGCACGGGGGCCGTGTCGCCAAAGGCCCCGCACACTACGTTGCGCATCATGCGATCTGGCAGGTCGGGATTGTGTATCCTCGGGCGCATGTTGACTGCCTCGCCGAAGTAGGGGTGGCTGGAAAGATCGGGGTTGTGGAGGTCGAGGCGAACCCGGGACAGCTGCCGCCAGAGGAAAGCGCACATTGCGTCGTAAGTCGAGATCCATCTGCTGCCGTCCGTAGGAGAGGCAGCCTTCTTGAGCGTTGCCGCCTTGCTCTTGGGCAGGTGGAAGAGAAGAGCCTGCTGCTCCGGGTGACCAGGGTGTCGTAGAGCCGCGGCGGGACCGTCGACCTGGGCACCCTGGGGAACATTCCTGGTGAAGCGGGAGACGTCCATGCATGCTGGGTCCCAGGGCGGGAAACTTGTCCCGTTGAAGATGGCGTAGCAATTTTCTGCCAGCTGGCGCGTGAAGTTGCTCCAGCCCATGACATCGCTCGCGTAGTGGTGGCTGTGCATGCTGAAGATTATGCCGCCGGGGACAAAGTTGGCTTGGTAGGCCGCAACGACTGCACCGTGGTCAGGATCAGCCTCGGGCTTTCCCTCCCCCCAAGTCATCCACGGATTTGCACTCCACAGACTGAGATCCCCCATAGCTTTGCATGCGAAGTGAGCCTCCTCGAGGTCCTTGAAGGGTGGACCGGCATGGTGTTTGACGACGAGTTTGATAGTGGAAGCCTTGGTCTTGACAAAAGAGTGGCCACCGCCGCTCGGGTCTCTCTCAATTGTGCCGCATAGATACCTGGCTTGGCTGGGAGGCTCTAGTCAATATCTGTCGGCATTTCTACGTCGCCCAAACTTGAGTCCTCAAAGGCGACGTGTGCCCGCTCAAGAGAGATGACCGCGCAACCAGAGTATCACATACCTCAGTGTGCGCTCGAGCCCAGCCCTCAACACGTCCCCCACTTTGGCTCTATCTTCGTCATCGAGACGAAAGAATAGGACATAGTGATTGTACGCACAGTTGGGCGTTGGATCAATCGTCGACAGCTTGAATCTCTCCTCGGCGGGGTCGGTTTGCCAGCCTGATGGGCGGAGCTGAAAGATCTCGTTGCGAGGCATTTTGACGAAGAAAGCAACAGTCTGAGAATGCAGGAACGGCGTACATGTAAAATACAAATATTTTAGTCAATGTTAGGTGTCCCTAGAAATATCCTGGCTCCTCTAGCCGAGTGTATTGGCCCGTTTTGCTTTGTTGGAACAGGCTACAGTGGGTGTTTCGTATGCATTCACAACCAACACCCTCTCATCTCTCCACTTTGATGCAGTTGGGTTGCATTCTTCTTCACTAGAATTATACGCTTGTACAGGATGAAGCCCACTGGCTACGCAGTCAAGGTCCAGCTGCTTATGTCATCAAAAGGGGTTACATATTGTCCCCAGTGCACTGATAATGCAGTCTCCAAGACCCGTGCAATATCCGCCGTTGATGACAACGTTTACCATGTTACTGGGAGCTTCACAACGCCGACGTCCTTGTGAAGGGGCGTGAACTCCAGCTCGGAGATTGGAACCGCGATCTGAAGGTCGGGCAGTCTTTGGAAGAGAGTCGCTGGTTTGGCATGTCAGTCACCTGCATTGTATGCTTCATGCCTCCGCTACCGCCATCCTATGGGAAACGGTGCCATGGAGAAGGGAGGTGGAGCGAAGCTGGTGGAAGTGTGGAACGGGGAAGCTATGTGAACGTTCGGGGCTGGGAGTTCGGGAAGAAATATCAAGGAAAGCCTGCTTACCAAAGACCAGCTCCATCTCGGCGCGCGCAAGGGGCTCAGCGACGCACCGGTGCGGGCCGAAGCCGAAGCCAAGGGCGTGGTTGGGGTCAGGGGTGCGGTGCATGTCGAATACATCCGGGTCCGGGAAGACCTCTTCATCGCGATTTCCGGAGGCATTGGCCGCGATGATGCCCTCGCCTGCTTTGATGATCTGCATCATCTCAGTCTTGAAATTCCTCCTGGGGTAGACGGGGCAGGGGAATGGAAGGCCTACCTTCCCGCCGAGGACAATGTCCTCCTTGGCTACCCTCTTCATCGCCATGGAGGAGCCGGTGTGATATCTGCACAGTTCCTCGACGAAGATCATCGAGAGCGAAGGGTTGGATTTCAGGTCTTGGAGTTGAGAGGGGTTCCGGAGGAGTTCAATCACTCCCTGGCTTGCGTTAGCCATCAGCCAGACGATACTGGAGAGTAGGGACCTACGAGCGCAATCATGTTCACCATCGTGGCATTACCCGCGACCAGCAGCAGAAATGCGATCTGCACGGCGTCGGCCTTCTCAATGTGTCCCGGTCTCAGCTGCTCGACAACGAGTCTGCTGATAAGGTCGTCCTTGGGCTGTGCGGAGCGCTTGTCGACGAGGTTGGCGAGGTAGCCGAGCAGTTCCCTAAAGCGGGCGTGAGTAGTTTGATGGAGTTATACAAGAACAAGACGGCTTACTGGTTCGCGGCTTGGGCCTGCAGAGCTGTGCCGCTGCCATTTGAGCGGATTGCGTTTTGCTGGGTCAGGTATTCGAGGTCTTCAAAGGGAACGCCGAGGATGGTGTAGATGATCTGCGCAGCATTCATGTTAGTACCTGGCTTTGTTTCCAGATTCAACCAACGATGGAATACAATCAAAGGTGAAACTCAAACTTACGTAAGAGGGCACTGGCAAGGCGAAATTCTCAATAAGATCAATTGGTTCTTTGCACCCCCTAGCGACCATCTGATCAAGAAGCTGGTCAATCGTTTTCTGGATGTACGGCTTCATCGTCTCAACATGGTCCGCAACGAACAAAGGCTCAACCATGGACCTCTGGTGCATATGGGCAGGGGGGTCCATATCGACGAAGGTGGGCTTGTTTTTGGCGGCGGCTTTGCCGCCGGCGCTCAGTTCGGGGAAGCCTGGTCTCGTGCGTTCCTATGTTGCATCGTGTTAGTCAGTCACTTTGGACTTTCAGTGATCCCCAAAGGCTCACCTTGGACAAACGGGGGTCTGTAGCCACGGCGCAGACGTCCTTGTACTTTGTCACGAGCCATGCTATCGAGCCGTCGAAGAGCTTGACGCGTGAGACGGGCTCTGTAGCACGAAGTCGAGCGTACTCGGCTGGTGGCTCGAGGCCCGAGACGCGTTTGAAGGGGAAGGAGGGGGCTTCAGTGATTGTCATTTTGAGGGTGGTGAGGTCTCGGGGGTTTGGAGTGGTTTTGAAAGACCTGGGTATACACGATATGGAAATCATGGAACGGGTTGTGAGCTGCTCGATGATGCTCCGATCTCAGCCGGTTCGGGAGAGACTCAACAAATATTTTATAGTCTTCGAACATTCTATGGCAACCACGCCACTGAAATCTATCATCTGAAGCACAGCCTTCAGGGGGGGGGGGCGACGGTACATTTCGTGATGGGCTGTGGTCTGATCGTTAACGACTCTTCGTGATGTTGAAAAATGAATTTGTAATAGGGGACACCCGGCTGGCCCAAAGGCTTCATTCACCAGGCATGTCTCACAGAAACGTGGTATGCAGGGAATATGTCGGTCGGTGATGTGCTGACATGAAGCGGGAAGAGCGGGAACGGCGGGAAGGCCCGCGGAGTTGTTCAGATCTGAAGCGGATTGTGGCCTCGCGTGATGCCAAATGGGTCCACCATGTCCTGACTTTGCGGTGTCCGAAGATTCCCTCGCAATATGAATTTCTGAAAGTCGGGTGAGGCTAGTCATGTGTGTTGATTTCATAAGCAGACAAGACCTCAGTCGACGGCCAGTCTGCCAAAAAACCGACTACCTGACGAAGGGAGCCTGTGAAGACGTCTGGAGCGTTAATGGGCAGACTACCTAGGGATGCCCTGGAAAAGCCAAATCGAGTTGTAAACTGCCGCACTTGACGTGGCAGTATTAGTCCTGCAATTCAGCAGAATTGCCACCTGCTTCCACTGACCAACACGTGTACCGACAAACGGGCAGATCCACTTTCCATACAAATGAAAGCATCTTGCTGCGTACTTTGAGCATCTCAGTCATCTAAAAGTTCATGAAGATTGCCAGTACCAGCGGGGGTAACGGGAATACTTCATCGTGGACGGTAACACGAAATCTTATATATCAGAGGTATCTCAACACTGTCTTTTCTATATGACATTGTATGTACCAAATCATAGTAAGCCCACAGTAGCCATTATAAAGCACTACTAGTACACACATTCATCTATCTATATACGCTTCTAGGACGAACCACTGTTGTCTGCACAAGAGAAAGCCCCACCAATCAGACCCTGGGCGTAAGCGTCGATGATATTCTGTATCACACCATAGGTGCCACCGATAGTCAAGAAAACGGCAAGGATAATCATAAGCCAGTTCAGCCAGTAGACCATAATCTGCCACCAATTTCCTTGGCGGTAGTGCTGGTGGTCGTAGACCCAGAGGTAGCCCGGCAATCCCAGGGCCAGAGGAGCGAATGTCAAGCTCCCGGCGAGGGCGAGCAGGTAGTTGAAGATGGGGATGCCGGATGCCAGGAGGAATGAGACGACGGACATGCCGAAGGTGCAAGCAAGCCATACAGACCAGTGCACGACCGAGTTCTTCTGGAGGTGGACTGAGTCGCGGAGGATCCGAACGAAGATGTACTTGGCGGCGACGTGGATGTAAAGGCATGCGCTGACCATGAGACCAGTCAGGCCAATACCATAAGCAACCTTCTTGACAGTCTCGCCCGCACTACCGAGAGACGGCGAGGCCACCCACTGCCCGCAGTAGCGATAAACCACCAGGGAGAAGGTCAGGTACGAGGCCGTGACGATCCCCATGCAGAGGTAGACAGCTTTATTGTAGTCCCTGGGCCTCTTCATCTCCGAGATGACCGGGAGGAACGCCGACGTGCCGGCGCCCGAGCAGAAGATGGTGGCGACGGAGGTGATACCGGTGACAAAGGTTGGGTTGCCGATAACGTGGTATCCGAGCTCAAAGTCGCCCGTCTTCGGGGCGGCAGCAGGTCGGTCTACTTGGGTGACTGAGACCCTGTATTTTGAAAGACCATTAGCGATATTCTTGGAGTAGATGAATCCAGGGGTACATGCACGACAATGAACACGGCAACGTATACCGACAGGAAGCCGGCCCATGTCAGCCACGCAATCTTCTCGAACTTGCGAGCACTGGCCAGTATGAATACTGCCACAGTTGCCACCAACATGAAGTAATTGGTACATATGGCATGGTTCGAGAGGGCGTTGAACGCAACAGACGTGCCGAAAATCCCTGATGCGCCCACGATGGCGTAGGTGACGAGGAACAAGACTCCCACGATTTCTTTCAACCAGACACCACCGACGACGTTGGCCATATCGGCGATGGAGTGGCAGCCGGCATGAGAGTTGCGGAAGTTGCCCTGGATGATGGCGCAGTACGTGTTCAGGAACTGCCAGCCCAGCACGTTGATGGCGCCGGGCAGGGCGCCCAGGACGTACATGGCTGAAGGGATCGAGAGGACACCGGTGGCGAAGATGACTTTTGACAATGTCAGCTTGGAATTGGGCCAGTGACACGTTGGCACAGTGTGTATTATCTTACCCTTGAGGAAAATGACCGAGGCATGGATCCAGCCGACTGTGCGGAAGTCCACCGTGCCCTCGCCCCTCTTGAACACTTCAAAGGCATCCTCGGCGTTCTCGAGCTTTCCGGCGTCGATGCTGCCGCTGCTCCTGGCCGGGACTGGCGTGATGTCGTCGGCCTTTTCCGAAGTAGTATGAGACATCTTCGGCGGTCTCTGTATTGTTGAATTGCCTTACGGACGTGTCAATAAGGACCTAGCTATGGAGTGAGCCGGAGACATTGCCTTGAATCATTTGTAGGGGAGTCTACCATATTAAATGCTCATGGAGCTTATGGTGACACAGACGTCTTGGAACAAGTAAAGATAGACATGAAAGTCTCACGTGGCTTATCTCGCATTGGCAAGGACTCTCCGACCAAGATAACCTTTGACGTGGAAGCCCACCCAACCCCGCGAAGAACCTTAGATGCCGCTCCAAGACTGTGGGTCCCTTATGGGCTACATTTGAAGTCAAAAGCATCTTCAGGGTTGAGATGCGGGTTTGTGGAGTCATATGTTTTCCATATCAGGGTCTGATAGCGTTGGAGTAGATAATGTTCATGTTGGAGTAGATAGACGATATTTTTGGAGTAATTCGATGTGCCAATGCCGAGATATTCACGATGTTATGAGACATCCCTGCATGCTGCTTCGATATACCCCAAGGATCCAGAGACAGTATCAGCGAAGATAAGCATGGGGTAGAAGTGTCTGGTCATATTAGACAAAGATAAGTAAAGTCTTACATGATCCTGGGTTGAACACGTTGACTGGTTGAAAGGACACACTCTGCGGTTCGCAAGCCCAACCGTTCCCATACGAAACATGTCGATGCGGGCAGGGCCACTCCTAAATTTGAGGTAGCCGAGTCTCTTCCCTGACCCGGCATGAGCCAGTCCCCAGGGCCCAATTATGCATTAAAAGATTAGGATTCATTTTACTAACAAATAACTGCTACGACTTCTTAAGCATAGCTCCGGGCGCCGCAGGCATAATAGCCCCCTCCGGCGGCGCAGTCTTCCCCTTGAACTCATCGCATATCTGCTCCATCGTCACAAACTCAACTCCCTCATGCTTCTTGAAATGCTCAATGAGCCTCTCGTGCATGAGCAGCGCGTGCGGGCGGCCCGAGACGTCCGGGTGGATGGTCATGGGGAAGATGAACTCGTCGTACTCGCGGTAAAAGTAGTCAAAGTGGTCGCGCCAGATGTCTTCGACGTCCCTGGCGTTGACGAATCCGTGGCTGTTGGGCGCGTCCTTGATGAACATCATGGGCGGCAGGTCGTCCAGGTACCAGTTGGCGGGGATCTCGACGAGCCCCGTCTCCTGGCCCCTGACGAGTGGTTTCATCCAGTCGCTGGGCTTCTTCTTATAGTCGATCTTGGTCCACTCGTCGCCCGTCCGGAGGTAGTACGGCTGGCAGTCGTGGTGGCTCATGCTGTGATCGTACTCGATGCCGTAGTCGAGGAGCAGCTGGGCGCCCTCCTTGCTGGTTTCCCACCACGGCGCGACGCTGCCCCTCGGGGGCTTCCCCGCGAACTCGGTGAGCATGTGGTATGTCTTGTCGAGGATCTCCCTCTGCTGCTCGATGGTCATGTCGGTGGGGTTCTCGTGGGAGTAGCCGTGGAGGCCGATCTCGTGGCCGGCGTCCCTCACGGCGGCCATGTCTTCGGGGAAGGTCTCAAGGCTGTGCCCGGGGATGAACCATGTGGCCTTTACATTGTACTTTGCTAGGAATTTGAGCACCCGTTGCACGCCAATGGTACCCGCAAAGTAGCCTGGAGAAAGTCCTTGTTAACTGTGTCCTGATTGTGTATCTACAGACGAGCGCCGGAAGAGAAAAAGCAGCGTGTACTTGGCTCTCACCTCTGCTGATGTCGTTGGAGGAGTCCTCTCCACCATATGAACCCAGCCAGCCAGCGACCGCATCTACATCGACACCATAACTCACAAGAACGCGCTTCTTTCCCATCTTGGATATGTGTTGGGCGTGGTGTCTTGAGCTGGCAGTCTGCGAGGTTGAACAAGATTTGTTTCCTGTTGAGCACAACGTCGACTCGCTTCCAAAGGATGTGCGGGGCTCAAAGGATGATAAGAGTCCAAAACCTCCAAGCGTCGAGAGGTTATTCTGTTAGTCCCCGTGCAATTGACGAACGAGACGGCGCATGCAGTGGCTTATCGCGGGGTAAACGCGGTGGCCACAGTTGGAGGCTGTCCAGATACCCCACCCCACTTCAAGTTGGTGATGATCCGATTGTTGTGGGGCCGGAAAGTTGGAGTAAAAACAACGGCTTGGCTCACGAGTTGGAGACCATGACACTCTTCCCTGTCAGTGGGGCTCTTCACTCCAATTTCGGAACATCACACCCCCAACACCATGGGCTTCATTTGTGATCTTCACTATACGTCACGATTAAGCATGCTTGTAACTCGGGAGAGGTCAAATGACTGATAACATTCAGTGCCATTGCCTTTCATCTTGTAAGTCGCGAGAAAGGCCAGCCACTCCGCCCGTGATCCTCGCATGTGAAGGACAAACACGATGGGCTCTGATATTCCTCGCCGAATGCGAGCAGCCGAGATCTCAGAAGTCGGTCGATTCCTACATCGCATTCACCATCGGCAGCAGTCACTGATCCAGAGTAGTACAACAAACCATACAAACTAGTTGAGAGAGATGTACCGGCAATCCGCGACCATGAACTTCTCATCAGAGTGCACGCAGCCGGATTCTGCCACTCAGACCTGCAGGTGCTGCAGGGACAGTTCAAGTCGCCCCTGGGAATGATCCCATCCCACGAACCTGCCGGTGTCGTTGTCCAAGTCGGCGCAAACTGCGGCAACGACTGGAAGGTTGGGGATAGGGTCGGAGCCCTCAACTTCAAGAACTCGTGTGGCAAATGTAGTGGCTGTGGGCTGGCAAAACGGACCAGTAACCAGCTGGACCCCAGGTTCTGCGACAACCGAGAGACTGCAGGATTTCAACATGACGGGGCCTTTGCTGAATACCTCGCGATAGACCCCGAAACGACAGTGCGCCTGCCTCCTTCACTGTCATTTGATCAAGCAGCGCCGCTAATGTGCGCCGGCGCAACGGTGTGGGGTTCCCTGGAGAGGGCAACGACCGGACTGAGTCCTGGAGAGCCCGTCGCAATTGTTGGCATCGGCGGTCTCGGCTTTCTGGGCCTGCAGTTTGCGACCGCGATGGGGTTCCGCACGGTCGCTGTCGACAGTCGGCCAGCGGGAAGGCAGCTGGCCTCTGAGATGGCCAACGGGAAGCTGCGGCCTGCACTGATCGTCGACTCGGGTGCGAAGAATGCCACGTCGCAGATCTTGGACTTCACAAACGGGGAGGGGGTCGCGGCCGCGGTGGTATGCACCGACTCGCTCGAAGCCAACAACTGGGCCTTGACTCTGCTGCGGACTGGAGGCGTGATGGGTGTTTTGGGCCTGCCCGCCGAGAAGTGGAGATTCGATTCCAGCGTGATTGTTTTCAAGGAACTTACAATTCGGGGAAGCTATGTTGCGAGCAAAGCTTCCACGGATCGGATGATGAAGACGGTGGGAGAGGCTGACATTCGATCTCACATTACCTTGGTGCCATTCGATGAGATTCCCGGCATTGTAGAAGCGTACCAAGACAGTTCTTTCAAGGGAAGACTGGTTGTTCAAGTGGCGAGTTAGAAACAAAAAGAGAAAACTTGCAACCGCCGTCGTGATCCTCCTCTTGGCCACTTCGAGCTCTCTCGTGAGTGAGGGTGCATTATTTTGGCTGTGCAAGTCCCAAACAATTTCCAATGGCTCTCATTCCAACACATGTCCCGATTACAGGCACATGGATCCAGGCCTCAATTGGGTTGGCGCCCGTGGCTGACCATTGAATGCAGATGTAGCATGGATGTCACGGGAGGATGGATGGATTTGGAGTCATCCCCTCCAGCTCTCTCGGTCTACTCCAACAGCCACCGACTCATGATCCAGGTCTTGGCCTAATTACTCCACGGCCCGGATCCCACCCCAACCCCAACTCTCGACGACGGAGCACGGTATCTAGCAGGCAGGCGGCATTTCATTGGGTCCACGGAACGGGTGTCGACTTCAAATTATTTGTCATTGGAAACTCTCCCTTGTCACGAATATTGCGTCAATATCCCGACATGGATCAGCAAGTCGGGACCTTATGAAGAGCATACTGGCTGAGACTGTTTGTGGATGATTAGGGAAGGGACCAGCCTAACAAGTCTAAACCGCGTAGGAAGAAGCATTGTCCACCATGTCCGTTTTCTTTAAAGACATAGCAGAGTAAGCAAGCACCCCTCGCCATCATGTAATCATGTTATTGACATCAACTGAAGGGACAACCCCGTGCGGCAGGGCGACGTCGAGAAACTCCTCCAACCCCTCGGTCTGACCATCAAGGCCGAAGAGTCAGCCGATTACCAACGACTCCTTGCCGCAGTGCACGACTGTGCGACTCGCATCGATAAACTCCCTGACTACCAACCGGTACCCGACACAAAAAAGTACCCCCGAAAAAACGTGCATCTCCCCACGGCCGAAGAGCAAGAATTTGGTCATGCCTGGGCCTATCGGTTCCTCATCCGCGGCGACGACTCCGCAAGAGACTCCTCGCTGGCTTCCCTCAAGGGAAAGACCGTCTGCATAAAGGATTGTATAGCGGTAGCTGGCGTTCCCCAGTTCTACGGCAGCGACGCCTTCCCCCCATGGACACCATCGACAGACGCGACAGTAGTGACGCGAGTCCTGGACGCCGGTGCTGATATCCTGGGCACGGCAACCTGCGAGCACTTCTGTAACTCGACGGCGTCATTCACCAGCGCCCAGGGGACCATCGAAAACCCTTTCAAAGAAGGGTATTCCACGGGTGGCAGTACCTCGGGCGGTGCGGCGTTGGTTGGGTCCGGCTTGGTCGACATCGCACTCGGCACAGATCAGGGGGGCAGCATCCGGGTCCCGGCGTCCTTTTGCGGCTGCGTGGGGCTGAAGCCGACCCACGGACTTGTGCCGTTCACGGGAATCACGAGTGGCGATGCGATCGATGATCATGCCGGTCCCATCTGCCGGTCTGTCTTCGAAGCTGCTCAGTGTCTCGATGCGATGGCGGGCTATGACGGCATAGACGACAGGTCTCTGGGTGCTGCTGCCCACGGCTCCTTCGGATACTCTGCGGCCCTTCGATCAAGCTTGGGTCGGTTGGACGGGGTGAAGATCGGCCTTTTGAAAGAGGGCTTCAACCACGAGGTCGTTGACCCCAGGGTAAGGGACCATGTTCTCGCGGCCGCTCGGAAGCTGGAGTCACTCGGAGCAATCGTTGAAGAGGTCTCAGTCCCGCTCCACCTGGAAGGCCCCTCGATCTGGACGATCCAGCAGCGTATATCAGGCTCGTCGGGGATTTTGGGAAGGGCTTCCGGACGAAGGGGCCTAGGCTTGACCGAGTTTGAAAAGACGCGGCTGCCCTGGTCCGACGCAAGTTTCCAGAGACTCTTCCCCTCAACCAAAAACACGGTCATCAACGGGCTGTACCTGTCCGACAAGTTCCCAGGTCTGTACAGCAAGACTGTGAATATCGGCCGACAGATCAGCGACGCCTATCAAAGAACTTTCGAGAGTTACGACGCCATCATCATGCCAACGACGCCGTTCGTGGCGCCGCGACACGGGACACGGGACTCAGTCCTCCGCTCGTTCGAGCCCACGATTGGATTGACGTCAAATACCGCCGTCTTTAACGTCACTGGCCACCCGGCAATGTCGATACCTGTGGGCTTTCTCCCCGCGAAAGACGACGCGAAGGCGCAGCTCCCTGTCGGCATGCAAATCGTAGGTGGGCTGTGGCAGGACAAGAAGGTCCTGAATATTGGGCATGCGTGGGAGATTAACTTTGACTGGCGCGACTTCAAGACGGATGCTGGAGCATGCCAGCCTACTTCCGATTTATCAGCAACGGCGAGTGTTAACGGAAGCACAATGCCTGAACTCGATGTCGCAACATCACCAAACTTGAAGAGGGTGAAACTTTCCGCTTGAGCCATGTTAGTTGCCAAGATACCAATGAAAAGTCGAATCTGAATCCTCGATCTGTTGACCATGCCGCCTGCCACATGGTCTATACAGGGATTCAAATGCAGAGTTCAAGAACTAGATCGTGAGCTGATTGCCCTCGCTCGACGGTACAGAATTGGATGCCCAGCACATGAGTAGCGGCGTTTAGTGTGACCGACCTCTCCAGTGAAATGAAACTAACAGCTGGAAATCATTCAACGCTCCTGCCCTCGCTTGTGTATCTATCTACGGCCTGAAGATGAGGCTGGGTTATCCGTACGGAATTTCTATCGTGAGGTCTGGACTACAAAAGCGTGAAAAACTGGGATCAGAAGCCTTTCAAAGGTATTGAGTGCTAAACTTGGCTACTGGAGTACAAATCAGAGTTTCTCAGTTGATGGTATACCCTCCATCCACAACCATTGCATGGCCCTGAACAAACGACGCTTGACTTGAGCAGAGGAAAAGGACTGCGTTGGCCACCTCCTCGGGTGTCCCCATCCGCTTCATGGGTGCAATGTCGATCGCCGGTCTCAGTCTCTGGATCAGCTCATCTGATGACGTCGTCATTGGTGTAGCGATCACACCGGGACAGACGCAGTTCACCCTGATGCCGTCCTGTGAGTAGTCGATGGCGTCGGACCGGGTCATGTTGATGATTGCTGCCTTTGATGCGCAATACGGGGCTGGGAAGACGGGATATGTAAGTACTACAGCACTTACGTCGATGCCTGTGACAAGGTGTAGAACTCACCAGCCGCTGGCCGCGCCACGACGCCGAGCTGACTCGCTATATTCACGATAGCACCGCGCTGCTTAGGGTGGTCCTCGTGTGGTTGCTGCCGTAGCATGTGGCTGATCACTGCCCGGGAAGCCAGCCAGGTACCCTTGTAGTTGACGTTGGTGATGAGATCAAAGGCAGCCGTTGATGTCTCATGCGACCGTAGTGATTCGCCCAGAATGCCGGCACAGCTCACAGAGTAGTCGATACGTGAGAACCTCTTCCCGACGTCCCGTACAAATGAGTTGACGAACCCTTCGTCCGAGATGTCTCCCTCCTGGCTCACGACCTGAGCTTTAGGGTCGATCTGGAGGATGGCATCTCGGGTGTCTGCCAGTGACTTCCTGTTGAGGTCCGTGATGGCAATTCTCGAGCAGCCTGACCGTGCGAAGCCTCTGGCAACAGCAGCGCCGATACCTGGATGAGACAGTCAGGGTACATCTCGCTTAGGTGAAAGAGGTCATCCAGGTGGATATCTTACCTGTCCCACCGGCGCCGGTTATGAAAGCGACCCCCGGGAACTTGAACATGTCGAATGTTTATAGATTCAGATTGACCGAGTATATCACGATATGCACTGTTGGGATGTCACTTGAAAATGTCCCATATGATAATGTTTCTTGGGAATGTTGGCATCAACTTGAGATCAACTTCAAAGTACTCCAACCCACCATGAGTCCGTCTGGGTCGGACCCCACCATCTGCCCGGACGACTGCGCGAACTGATGGATACTCCGATACTATGATATTTTACTGTGCAGTATGATCTCGGAGAAAACCAGGAGACTCTGAGCTTACCTCACGGTTGTGATAAGTTCCAAGGCACTTGTGGATCCGGGAGATAAGGTCGCGGGTGTCGTGGAGACGGGGATGGTGAGCACAAGTGTGTCTCCAAAAGATTGGGCGGCCGATCCCGCGCGACTTGGAGCTTGGTTATCACGGTTATCTCGGGGGACAAAGCAAAGGACCCACAAATATCCCAAGTCTTCTCCAACAAAGCCAAGCGATGCCCCAATTTGCTTCCCTCTCCAACTTCCCCGGATTCTCGTCCAACAACACCTCCAACCGTGGAGGGAGCTCGTGCGATCTGCACATGCGAAGTGGATAAGCAAGATGTCCCACACCGGCATTAACGATTCGGGCACAAGGGGACTGCAGCCGAATTCGACTCCGGCCAGGCGGAGGAGACGGACCACTCAAAGTCACGGTCTCGGCCCGGATGCGCGTTCATGCCCTCATTGTGGCCGGACCTTCAAGCGTACCGAGCACCTGGACCGCCATGTACGGACTCGTCAGTCATCCCATTCCGTCTTTATGTCTTTACTCAGTTTCACTATCCCCCATGCATTCGAGTGAAGTCGGACTGCAGACCATCCCACCGGTTCGCAGTTCTTCATTCTTATCCAGCTCATGACCTCATCCTTTTGATAGCCAGTATTATGATGCTTACATGCACCTTCTCGCCTGCCAGACACCAAGGAGAAGCCCTTCATCTGCCAATGTGGAGCTGCCTTTGCCCGACGCGACCTGTTGACCCGCCACCAGCGCATCGCCCTTCATGAAGATGCATCTGAGTCCCCGGATGAGCCCCCAGAGCCGGACTCCGGGGAGCAGCATCACGGGCCGGTCGAGGCCGACCTGGCAGCTGCTGTCTCCCTCTCGGGCATGAGCGTGCATCATTGGTCACAGCAACCAGCACCAGCACCACCGGCTGAGCTGTACCCCATGGCAGTCTCAAGGAACGGTACTCTCGTGGATGATGCACCATACCAACAGAGTCTACTGGCAGAGCCCTTCTACGAGAGTGGTATGTCATTCGGCCCGAGTGATTATCTCCTTGGAAGCGAAAGAAGCTGACCCGTGCCAGGCAACCAGGATGCCGTGGGATTTGATGCCCATTTTCGTGAGTTTGCCAGTTTCCTCGACGGCGTTGGCCTCCCGGCAGAATGGAGCCCGTATTTTCATCGCCCTGAGAGAGACAATGAGGTCGTTGATCCGGTGATGAGGGACTCACGAGGAGGCTCGGCCACTCCCGGGGCTCGTCAGAACAGGACTCGGCCCGGGACGCCCTTCAGCTCGTGGTTGCCCTCGGCGCCGACTGGCAATCGTATATCAGAGACCCTGCCCGACGCAAGTAGGTCACTGCTCATCAACACATTAGTGTCATAGGCCAGCTAACGACCAGACAAGATCCCCGTTCTGTTGATACCGAGTCCCAGCCGTACCGCATCTCGGAGGACCAGCGGCTTCGTCTTAATGCCTTGATTGAGACCTTCCGTGACGTCCTCGATCCCAACTTCAAGTTCCCCTCTCGGCATGCCCTCACACGCTACATGACGTCCTTCTTCGAGGGATTTCACTCACACATGCCCTTCATCCATGCGCCAACGTGGCGAGTATCCGAGCACTCGGTCGAATTTGTGCTCGGCATCGCAGCCATCGGCGCGCAGTACTGCTTCGAGCATCGAATGTCCCAGAAGCTCTTCCATGCTGGCAAGACTATACTCATGCAGAGGCTCGCTCGCGAGTCCGACAGGTTCGGGCCCAAGACCGGGTCCTTCCTCCACCTCCACAGCCTGTCGCCCCAGAAGCGAGAGTCAAGACCCTTGCAGGACAGAGACTGGGGCTCGTGGGAACCCATCGAGACGGTACGGGCCCTGATCGCGCTCATGGGCTACGCCACCTGGGAGCCCAGCGCCCATCTTGTGCAGGAGGCATTTGCCCTGCAGGCGCTGCTGGCCCAAGTCCTGCGCGAGATCGGCCTACACGAGGACGATCTGCCTCAGCTACCAGTGGAGCAATCCACACCGCAAGCCGCCTGGCATGCCTGGGTGAGGCAGGAGTCGGTGCGACGGGCCAAGCTGATAGCATTCTCCTTCATGCACACCCATAGCATCGCGTACAACGTGTACCCCGTGCTGCGCAGCAACGAGGTCGGCCTTCGACTACCTTGCTCGACGGGTGAGTGGAAGGCACAAACAGCACAGCAGTGGCAGACGGCTCGGCGAGAGGCTGGGAAACAGCAGCTCTTCTTTCAGGATGCACTGTCTCTGCTGCTGCGGAACACGGACGGCACGGCGCCTCTCGACCCAATCCCGACTCCCCTGGGTAACTACATGCTCTTGCACGGGTTGCTCCAGAGGATCTACATTGTCCGTGACCTATCCCTGCCGGTCATGGACCGTTCAGCGTCACTACCAAGTGAAGAGGTTGAAAAGCTCGAGTGAGTACATCCGACATCTATCATGCTACCATCTTGACAAAACTGACCACCGCAATCCAGACGAGGCCTTCGCTCGTGGACCGCGGGATGGCAGCAGGCCCCTGAGTCAAGCCTCGACCCCAACAACGAGAACGGGCCCATCCCCTTCACATCCAGCTCCCTGCTTGGCCTCGCCTACGTCCGCATCTACCTTCACCTAGGCCCGTATCGTATGCTTGAGTCGCGAGACCCAGCACGCATCGCCAAAGCGATCAATCGGTCACCGGCGGTGGAACGTAGCGGCGGTGTCATCACTGCTCTGCTGTATACGGCCCACATGCTCAGCATTCCCGTCAGGCTGGGGGTTGACCGCGTAGCTCGGAGCCAGGCGTTCTTTTGGAGCGTGCGGCACTCCCTCTCAGGCCTTGAGTGTGCCGTGATGCTTAGCAAATGGCTCTCGTCTCTCACAGCATCTGCTGCCACCACACCGCTGAGTGGTATGTACAAGACCAGCCACTATTTTTGTATCGAGTCGGTTCTAACAAGACGTCAACAGATAGCGAAGACCGAATACTGCATTGGGTCCGGTGCATCGTGGAAGAGGCGTACGACGTCGTGGACTTTGAGGAAGACGAATCTGACCTCCAGACAGACCGGGACCCTGCCTCGCTCAGTCTGGCCGTCCTCAAGATCTGGGCACACTTCTTCAAGAGCAACGCGCAGTGGCCCTTTATAAACATTATCGGGAAGAGCCTGGAACAGTATCGAGAGCTGCTCATCCGAAGCAGCTTGCAACAGGTACCCTAAAATTGGCCATCAGAGACCTGATTGCTCCGTTCGACCCAGCGAGCAGGCGTCGACGTTGGGACTATCAGCTTGGTACTCGCTAGAGCTGTGTTAGGGCTTGTTAGGTCAGGGGTCCCCGTTGTTAGTCGACGTTGGCTCTCGTTGGACACAAGTACTGCTTCGCTATTGGACGCCTAGTGCTGACGCAGGAATGCTCCCAACTAGCCCCTCAGCCGGTAGGATGAGGACTGGCGCCAGTTAGTACCCTTCGTTCAACGGTGAGCTGAGCCTGAGCCAACACATATAAGACGCCCTGGGCGGCGCCTGTCGTCGGCCTGGGATCGGTGAGCAAATTCCTGCCTGATCAGCTCGCCAACATGGCCACGCCCGAAGATAAGGCCCGCGACGCCGGCCCGCCCAAGGTCCTCTGCGTGGGCATGCTGCGCACAGGCACAAGCAGCCTCGCAGCGGCCCTCTCGGAGCTCGGCTTCAAGCACGTCTTCCACGGCCTCGACTCGAGGACCAAGCCCTCGCACTGGGCCTTCTTCGAGCGCGCCGCCATAGCGACCTGGCCCGAGGTCAACGCCCCCGGGCAGTCACCACCCCCCAAGCCCTTCACCCGCGCGGACTGGGACGAGCTCTTCGGCGTGTACGACGCCGTCACCGACCTCTCGTGCTTCTGGGCGCTGCAGCTCGCCGACGCCTACCCGGACGCCAAGGTCATCCTCACCGAGCGCGACTTCGACGCCTGGTTCCCCAGCTTCGCCGCCGAGGTCCTGCGGCCGCTGTTCGGGCCCCTCGTGGACTTCTTCCTCAAGGGCGTCGGCACCATCATCGGGAACCGCGCCGGCTTCGCCATGCAGAAGACGGTCAGCGGCTTCTTCGGCGGGGCGCGCACCCTCGAGGAGCTCCGCCGCAGGGCTCCGGATGTGTTCCGCCGGCACACGGAGGGCGTCAAGGCTCATGTTGCGCCTGAGAGGTTGCTTGTGTACCGGGTCGGACGGGATGGGTGGGGGCCGCTGTGCGAATTCCTCGGCAAGGAGGTGCCGGAGGGGAAGGAGTTCCCGCGTGTGAACGACCGAGACTCGCATCGTCAGGGCGACAAGGAGCTTAAGAGGGCGATGGCGATTCAGGCGGCTCGCTCTACCGCGCCCTTCCTGCTTGCCGTGGCGGCCATTTGGGCAGGGTGGTATTATTGGAGGTAGATGTTCTCTTGAACAGGTGTTTTCTGGGACGCGGATCGGGATACTCTGGTGTATGAGGAGCCGTCCAGTGGAAAGGTTCCAACCGACTCATAAAATTGCGGGTTGCTTCGTGACCTTCACACGAAGTGCTACCATGCATCCCTGGTAATATTTTGATAGAAATCATCATTCCCATCGCCAAATAATACTTGATGTCCTTATACAGGGCTCGCGTGACTCTCCTCGCCACGTCTGCATATCTCTGTGCTTGTTGAAGTGCCAAGATAATGGGATGATTTTGCTCATCGACGCTCGAATATAGTACTGAGGTTCCGGTCTACGTGGTGAGGGTATGAAGTTCTTGGATCAGTATGACAATATTTTCTGACATTTGCAGCGCCCCGCCATTATGTAGGATTTGGACATCTTGCATCATCCATGGCAGCTTGGCTACTTTACCCTCTCGGGAAACAGCCCAATTATCACGAATGCTTACCCCAGGCCAAGGCCAATGCTACACAGCACGTCACCGCATTATTAAGACGAAAGAGGCAGGCGTGGAGCTACGTGATTGTGCAACAAGAAATCAACTAGCCAGTCAATCAGCGGAGAACCCCATGCCTGTGCAACGATGTGAATCTATGTTAAGACAGAGCTCGTCCGCTGTTCTCGCGCGTAGGAAACTCCTGTCGGTGAGCTTCGTGCTCCCGCAAACACGCCTCTTCCAGACGATATGAAGTACTCTTTCGCCGCATGGCTGCTCGCACAGAGCACCACTGTGCTTGCAGATCTCCATCTCCTGCCAGTCCATTTCACGGCGCCATCCATTCCGCATTTCCAAGATATCATTCGTAACGAGACCTATGACTTTGGCTGCCGACCAGCTGCCCTTCCGACAGAAGACGGGTTCAAGCTTCATGCCTTCCTCACGGAGGAGCAGATCGCCGATTTCAAACAAGAATACGGCTCCACGGAGCTTTCCCTACAGAGAATTCTAGTCAAGAGACAGGCAGGTACTGCCCCCATCGGAACCGGAGATCGATTCCAGGGCGGCAGCGTCTCCCCTCTCGGCCTGGGGACGAGAGCATCAGGCGCACAAATTGACACCCTTCTGAATGTCGGTGAGATTAGCACTGCTGTGCAGGGTCTTGTCAAGCATTACGGCATCTCCACATTAGATCTTCCACATAAGACATTCGAAGGTGCGACACAATTCGCTGGTTATGTTGGTGGTGGTTCGGACAAGTCCAAGTACCACCTTTATCTCACAGCCGGGTCTCACGCGCGCGAACGTGGCGGCCCCGACCAACTGATCTACTGGATATCTGATCTTCTGGCGGCGAACCAAACCGGAAGTGGTCTTGCATATGGCAATAAAACATACACGAACGCTCAAGTAAAATCCATCCTTGATGCCGGGATCATCTTCTTCCCTTTAGTAAATCCCGACGGTGTCACCTACGACCAGGCAACCGGATCACTCTGGCGCAAGAATCGAAACACCAAGTCCGGCACCGGCAATGCCGCCGGCGTCGACATCAACCGCAACTTCGATTTCCTCTGGGACTTCCAGAAGTACTTTGACCCGTCCGTGAACCCGGCGTCCACCTCACCAAGCGCCCAGACGTTCCGCGGGACCGCGCCCGAGTCCGAGGCGGAGGCCAAGAACCTTGTTTCCATTTATGAGGAGTTTCCGAACATTCGCTGGTATATCGACATCCACTCCGCCACAGGCGACATTCTTTACCCCTGGGGCCACGACGAAGGCCAGAACACCGACACAAGCCTGAATTTCCTCAACCCCGCCTACGACCGCAAGCGCGGCGTCCTCGGTGATTCCTACAAGGAGTATATCCCATCGACAGACGACAACAATTTGCGGACCGTGGCCGCCAAGTCTGTGGCGGCAATGAGCGCTGTCGGTGGGCGCTCCTACTCATCCGGGCCGGGTGTGGGATTGTATCCTACTTCTGGAGGGGTTGCCGACTATACGTTCAGTAGATACTGGGGAGTTGAGGGGGCCAACAAGGTGTATAGCTTCACTCTGGAGTTTGGGTACCCGACGAATTTCTATCCTACGCTGCAAGAGTTCAACGAGAATATCCTCGACACCAATGCGGGATTCACAGACTGGGCCTTGGCTGCTATTGAAATTGGGCTGGCATGAATTCAGTGGCAAGATGGCGTGTAAATAGCAATTGTGGAGTGATCGTTAAAGAATCCACGTTGTGTTGATATAACAAAACAGAGTATTAGACGTGCCATGCTCGTTATGACCTCTTTCCCCAGCTCCAATGCGCCTCAGGGTCGTCCAACAAAGCCACCATCTCCCTCACACCAACAGAATTAGCGCCCTCCTCCACGACGAACTGCTCCAACGCTAGCAATGCATACTTGATCGCCCCCTCGGCCCTCCGGAACGCATTGTAATTCAGCGCTGCAATTCGGTACGCCGATGAGCCCTGTGACTCAAGAAGCCTCTCCTGCTCGTATATGGAAAGCAGCAGCGACACCGCGTCCAGAGTACGGGTCTCGTACGAGCCCTTGTCTTCCTTCTTCTTTCTCTTGCCTCCCGCCTGCTTGTTGGTAACATCTCCGGAACCACTCAGCAGCAGTGAGTTCTCCACCTCGTACAACCGCCACAGCCGGTGGTCGCTCGCGTTGGCCAGCGTCTCTGGCAGGCTGCACTGCGCGCAGGAGCACCCGAACCCCCAGTTCCTCATGGTGCGCTCCTGCCTCACGGCCCTCACGCGGAAGCCGTCCACGTACGAGATGCTCAGCTCCCCACCGCCGACAACGCCACCTGCGGCCGCAACCGTCGTGCGGTGGATGATGCCGTGGTCCAGGTGGAACGCGACGTTGGGCCGGCAGTCGTGGTTGTACATGGACACCTCGGGAAAGTTGCCGATGAAGGGCCCCAGCCCCGTCCCGGGCAAGAGCGGCAGGTTGAACGAGTTGTTCATGACAATATCGAGGATGTCGTCGTCGCCTTCGGCGTGAGTCTGACCTAGCTGCTTCCAGAACGCGGCGCGCGTCGTGTCCCGGGGAAGGCGGCCCACCGCGTCGCGGAGGAGGAGCAGCTGGTCCGCCCGCCCCAGGTCGTCGACGAGGTTGCGGTGGAGCACCAGCGCCGGCGTGTACGCCATGACCTGCGTGCCGCGGTGCATGGTCTGTGACGCCGCCAGGCCCCTGCCCTTGCCTGGGATGTGCCGCACCTCCGTGGCCGGGCTGCGGACGTTGATGTCTGCCGACGCGGTGAAGGCGGCGGCGGCGGCTGGGCTTGCCAGCTCGGAAAACACGGGCAAGTTGGCGAGGGCTTGGGCCGACTCTGGGGTGGTGATCAGTGCGATGCCCCGGCCCGCGGCGAAGGTCGGGTGCGCGTAGACACAGTAGTCCCCGGCGCATGTGTGCGGACCTGTCCACCCTCCCGAGGTGTCTTCTTCATCCTGGGGCACGTCATGCGTAGAGGCAGACTGTGTGGTGGTCGTGTTTTTTGCTGCATTGAGAGAGCATTGCGATTCTGAGTCCCGCAGAGACTGTTGAGAAAGGGATAATGGGCTCACGGCACAAAAGTCTAGGCTGAACCGGTGGTGTGATGGTAGGTGGGTTGTTGTGTCATGTGCGAGTGCTGAAATTGTCCATGAAAGCACGAGCAGGATGCTAACGGCCCTTGTCATCGTGATGACCTCTGCCAGTAGAGTGGGTGTGAGGCCGAACGAGAACGACTCGGAATTAAGCAGACTCGACTTAAGATGGGTTGGGGCCGAGTTTGAACAGATGGACTCGATTGTTGAATTTTTCTGATTCGAAAAATCCCTGAGATGTCCACGCGACGTTGGTGTTGAGCCATGACGTTTCACCGGCCCGTTTCATCTGATGTGGTGGTGAGCCTCCGTGCGCCAAGCCCCTGGAGAAGCTCAAGCTGTTGCCGGCAGATGCTGGACCCTAAGATAAAGTGGCCCAGACGCTATTTTGCGACAAAACCCCAAAACCAAAAAATCTCTTCTCAATAAATCATTATATTTACCCTAGTAGGGTATTATCTATACACCCTTTATGCCCTCTATACCCTCTATACCCTCTAGCCCTCTAGCCCTCTGGGCGCAATTCGCCCTCTGGCCCTCTGGGCGTAATTCGCCCTCTGGCCCTCTGGGTGCAATTTGCCCTCTGGCCCTCTGGCCCTCTGGGCGCAATTCGCTCTCTGGCCCTCTAGGTATAATTCACTCTCTGGCCCTCTGGCCCTCTGGGCGCAATTCGCTCTCTGGCCCTCTAGGCGCAATTCGCTCTCTGGCCTTCTAGGTGCAATTCGCTCTCTGGCCCTCTGGCCCTCTGGGCGCAATTCGCTCTCTGGCCCTCTAGGTGCAATTCGCTCTCTGGCCCTCTGGGCGCAATTTGCCCTCTGGCCCTCTGGCCCTCTGGCCCTCTGGGCGCAATTTGCCCTCTAGCCCTCTAGGTGCAATTTACCCTCTAGCCCTCTAGCCCTCTGGGTATAATTTACCCTCTGGCCCTCTGGGCGTAATTTGCCTTCTAAAAAATTGGGTGCTTTGGGAAAGAGGGGGTGAATATAAAAATTTAGATTGGAGATTTTTTAGTTTTGGGGTTTTGTCGCAAAATAGCGTCTGGGCTACCGTACTAAGAGTATGTCATCCAATTGAATGGATTATCCTACCAACCCTACGAAGTTAGAGTACGTAAACGAGCCGAACAACATCTAGAATTCAATGGAGCCCGAACCTCATAATCATCGACAGTTCGCTGCCAGCAAGATACATCTTCTCTAATCAAGCAGTGTCTCAGGTACTACTAACTCCACGTCAGGGCGCATCAAGAAAGGACAACCAGGCGTCATTTCCCAGAACCTCGCCAGCTGCCTCCAAAGCATTCACGTTTGGCCACATCATGGGGAAAACCTGGTTGATCTGGGTCTGCGGGCTCTCGTCAATGGGCCCCAAGAGCTGCTGTTGCTGGTGCGCGTCTCTCGAGGAGGGCTCCGACGGCCGCGTTGAGAACGCTTGTCGAGTAGCATCGACCCCCTGTCTGTCCCCGAGTCCGCTCTGACTGTAACGGGAGTCTCTTCCGGTTCCCGGGCTCATTGGCGGGTCTGCACCGGCGTTGGCAGTATTTTGATTGAGATATCTTCCGCACAGATCAACAATCACATCTTGACAACTGCTGCAGCTCGCATTGACGGGGGCTAGGGCCCGGATCGTCCTCAATGTCAGCGAGACTTGGTCACACCAATTCGGCGCCTCTGGAGACAAGGGCATGTTCCGGAGGCAGATACAGGGGATCAGGGCCGCCTGGAAGAGGAAGTATCTGCATTAAATATCTCTTATTTAGCAGGCTTGTCTCGAACATAGATCGAGCGGGAAAATACCGAGAAGTAAACGAGGCAACCTACAAGGCATACCAGGCAGCTAGCCTATTGTGCTCATTCGTCATCCAGTACTTGCTGATGGACTTGATGGTGACATCGGCGTCCGCTAGGCACTGATTATACGCGTGGACCTCTGCAGCCGGCGCGTTGTTGATCATCCGTCCATTCCGACCGGTGGCCAGTGCCATTCGTATCACAAACGGGCGGTACATGATTATGCGGAAGTTCCGATAGCGCCACTGCATCACAGCGTGGGCGAGGGCGTAGCGAGGCTCCACCAGCGAGTCCTCACGGAACCACTCGGGGAGTTTTGCCAGCCAGGGCGCCAGGAGGTCATCCTCCAGATTCCTGAGCTCCTCAGCCGTCGCGAAGGGTTTTGAGATTACCCTCGAGTAGATCCGATTCGTCGCGATGTGGAACTTGGCTTGCAGCCCAACCGATGTGTATGGTGTTATGGCCTCTCGTTCTTTGGGGTACGATTTTGAGTTGGCAGTCAGGTCCTATGATACGGTCAACATGGAAGTCCAAGTGGATAATTGCTGTATACACCACCCGGGCTCGGCAAGGAGGTGACTCACTCGGTCAGTGACGTTCAGCGGAAAGGCCACTTCGACGCCTTCATACGGCCACACTGTAGGACGGCTGAAGGTGATGGTCGCGCCTACATCAAAGACGCATAATGACCACCAGACCCGGCGGCGGATCTCCATCTGCAACGGCGAGATCTTCCAGCCTGCGAATTCCTTGTGCAGCCCCAAGCCTGTCGCCATACGCACGGCCAGGCCAAGATAGTTGTAGCCCGAATTGGGCTTGTCCCTCTTCTGCTGGTAGTTGGAGATGAGGGTAAGCGCCTGGACGAGCGTTAGATTCCCGAGCTCGAGGTGATCGAAGGACAGCATCGAGCGTGCGTGTGCGAAGAGGTCTAAGTCCAGGTTGTTGCTCGCCGTGTCGGAAGACGTGTACACGCCGATGGCGGCGATGGTATAGGCCAGGATCTGCCAGCACTTCCCGTGGGGCTGCGGGATGACCTCGGCATACTGCGCGCGGAACGTGGCTTCGTGTATGATGGGGTAGCTTAGATGGTACCTCCTGAAGTAAGCATCAATCATCGCATCTCCGATGTGTTTGTTCGGATCCGGCGCCGAGCAGAGCCCCAGAGTCGTGAACGAGGACGACGACGTCCGATGCGTTCTCGAGCGAGAGTTCCTGCGTATCTTCTTGGGCTCCATGATGCGGAGCAGTGCGGCCCCCGACGCGACACCCAGATAACCCGCCTCCTTCTCGCTGACGGGCAGAGATGCCATGCCATCAGGGACGGGGTCAGTGTTCTGTGAACCGGCCGATATGCCCCCGATATAATCGTCGAGGCGTTCCGAACTATCCTGCTCGTCCCACTCAAAATCATCTTGTGGCGGCGTTTCTGCGAGGCTCAGGTTCCCGGCCGGCCTTGCATGAACGTTTCGACGAGGATCTACGACTTCATTCTGGGTAGGCTCGTGATCTGACCGTGGTTCATCATTTCTACCAGGCCGGGAAAAGGTTGTGTTCTCAACACGAGCGTAATGATGTATGCTGGGGCTGGTCATGGAAGAGGGATGCGGTGGAGACCCGGCAAGGACAGCCGTCACCGTCGGTGACGAGGCCCTAATACTGGTGCCGGATGTGTTTGTACTCACGGCCACAGGATCTGTCCCATTAAAATCCAGACTCGAATTACTGTTGAACGCAGGCAAGGGCTGCGCAGGCTCAGGGCGGGCCACATGGATGGCACAAGGATCTCCATTGTCCCGTTTGAGTCGTTTGATGAGGGCCTCAGCTCGCTCGAGGCGGTCTTCGACTTCCGTCAGATGCCTGATTTCAGTGTGTTAGTGGTCTGCTATCGAGGGGGTCTCGCAACGTGAGGCCAGGCTGACGCACTTCCTCGTTAGTGGCGTCCGGGAATGCCTCTCGTAGACACAATGTCTCCGGTACTGATGGCATAGTCCGCATGTGGGAATCGAGCGGTCACATTTCGCTTTACGTCTCCGGCACTCTTGACAGCTTTGTTCCGCTGTGACCGCGGCGCGATCAACATCACTGTCCACGGATGCCGTGGCCGTCGCCATGCCTTAACACCCCAGTCTGCGTTGCTCCTCGTTTCCGCAAATGGTAAGGTGGAGTGGCCCTGGCGAATTGTGGTATTATGTCTGAGCTCGGACAAGCAAGGGGACGGCGGCATCAGTCCGCTGCAAGACGGAGGGCATTGGAACCTCTTCCTACATATATGGTCCCCGCATACCGTCATGCGAAGGTGGAGCCAAACTATACCCAGGACTGAACGTATTATTAAGTAGCGAGTATGCAACCTCGGACAATTAAAGCCTCGCCTGTCCCCGGGACTTGTCATCAAAGTCACGACTCCAGCGCAGCCCCACCGACAAGTGGAGCCGTGGGTCAACATATCCGGGGTAAGAGGTCGATCATCGAGGGGAAGTGGGGATGAGCTTAGCGTTGTCGGAGAAGCTCGTCCTAGTCGCGGAGGTGGATCGAGATGGACTTTCTTCTCCTACAGTACGTAGTATCAGTCACGCGCCCATAACGTTTACTCCGCTCTTTTGCAGCGGAGCGGGGCTCCGTGACGGCAAGTGAAGAGGAAGTATAACGGACTTTCCTCTGTGCGTGTATACTATGTCGTAGCCGTGGTACGGGACCAAAAACTGAGTAATGTGTACAGCATCTCCGAGCAGAGAAAGCCTTCCAGCTTTACCCAGTACTTGCCCAGGGAGAAGTCTGCCAGCAGTGTCCGGTATCAGGGCTCCACTTCGCGTCGGCACTTCTATTAAATCGGCCAGCAAGCGTTCGCAGGATAGATCCCTATACGAGCTAGGTTGGATTTGTACACGCCGTATTGACACAACTGCAATTGTCGGTCGATAGTTCAAGTTCTCATCAGATCTCACACGCGGCCGTATTTCCTGATTTGAATCGGCGATATACCAAACATACACAAACACACAGATACACACTTGAGTATCTCTCAATAAACAAACCGTCACCATGGTCCTTGCACCCCACCCAAATCCAGACGCCCCTGTGCTGTCGCACTTTGACCTCTCAGGCAAGACAGCCCTGGTGACGGGAGGATGCCGTGGAATCGGTCTGGAAGTGACGAGAGGCCTTTGCGAAGCCGGGGCCAAAGTAGCCATCACGTACACGAGCACCGATCCGGCCGAGGCCGATGCCATAGCCTCGAGCATCTCGTCGGCGAACGACGGCCGCTCCGTCAAGGCGTACAAATGCAACGTCCGGAACAGGAGCGAGGTCGAGGCCACCATCGAGGCCGTGACCAAGGAGATGGGCGGCGGGAGGCTCGACGTCGTGGTGGCGAACGCGGGCATCGCGGACCACATTGCCGCGGTGGACTACCCGGAGGACAAGTTCCGCGAAATGTTCGACGTCAACGTGAACGGCGCGTTTTACACCGCCCAGGCGGCGGCCCGCGTGTTCCAGAGGCAGTGGGAGGCCGGGGGAAAAACTGCGGACCACCGGGCCTCCATCATCTTCACTGCCTCGGTGTCGGCGACGCTCGTCAATATACCACAGAAGCAGGCTGCGTACAACGCGAGCAAGGCGGCTCTCGTGCACCTGTCCAAATCCCTTGCTGTGGAGTGGGTGGATTTCGCCCGGGTGAACTGCATCTCACCGGGTTTCATTGATACGGACAGTACGTTGGCCCGGTAACATTATCCAGTTTGGCATCTGGTTCTCGGAACTAACAGACATCTCTAGTGCTTAAAGTCCACCCCGAAGCCTGGAGGAATCAGTGGTTCTCAATGATCCCCGGTCGTAGACTTTGCAAGGCGGCAGAGCTCAAAGGTGCATATGTTTTCCTGGCCAGCGAGGCCAGTACTTACATGACCGGTAAGTCACTGAAGGTCACCATGAGCACCTGAATCGAGGCCGAATAACTGACAAAATAATCCAGGAGCTGACATGATCATTGATGGCGGGTACACTTTACCTTGAGCTTAGGCGACCTAAGTGGCGCAATGGTATTAGAAGAAAATGAAATCTTGAGAAAACTTATTCATTATCCATTGTGCATGATATACCATCAAGACACATTCAGCCCGCGGGTGGGTGGGCCTATTTAACAAGAGTACGGAGATTCGCACCCGTCGGAATGGAGGATTCACCCCTCACGGACCACCCTGATCAGGTGACCTCCCCCAACGTCGTCACCGCAGGGCCCTTTGCAGCTGCAACTACCAATTTGCTGCGCAGCCTCCATCGCCACCAACCTTCACACAACTACCCTATGTCAACGCCACGTTATATCGATAAATTGCTCGTCGGAATTAATTGATTTGGCATTAGAAATAACTTTTAATTGCTCAAATATTGTTGATTTTTGTGTTGCAGCGATAGCGCAGCTTTCAGATTATTCTGGTCTTGAGGCATACTGGCAGATTGACTGTAGAAGGGTGACGATGAGATCGTTGCCAATGTTAACCTAACACTGCCCTATACTTTTTTGGTGGCAGAGTGTTAATCTTGCGCTAGGGCTAGTATTTGATCCGTGCGGGTGGTCCGTGAGGGGTGAATCCTCCATTCCGACGGGTGCGAATCTCCGTACTCTTTAACAAAATGACCTAAATTTCATAGGTTTTGGGCCCTTCATTCTGCGTGAGGTATGTTGGTCTATTAACCAACATTGAAGCACTCTGAAGTCTCGTGCTCGAAAGCTACCAGGGCCCGGGTCCATAAGTTTGTGCCCGCTACTGACCAAATTAAAGCACACTTTGACTATTTTAAAACGTGATGTAGTACCGTCAAGATATTCTGACCCTCTATTTAACTAGAAAATTCCTTATGGCCATACCTGGGCACAGTTGATTCATGCCTGGGCAGGGTCGACGTTTCCAGCTCCCATTGTACATATGTAATGTAAGCCCATTGAGAACATAGTTGAGATGGCAACTGATTAATACTCTTACATGTCGTCGGATGAGTCACGTTGATTGCGAACCAAGGCAGAAACCCTCTAACGTAGGCTCCATGCAGGATGTCAATCATGCATTTGATGATGGGAAGCTCTGCTACTTTTGAACACCCTCAATGATAACCTTGAGCGTGTCTTCCTTGGCCTGTCTCACAATTTCAAAAGCCTCCAACGCCTGTTCGAATTTGAACCTGTGCGTGATGAGCCTTCGTGGATTCACCTTGCCAGAGGCAACGAGGTTTACGGCCTCGGGATAACAGCCGGTGGTGTAACGGATGGAGCCCAAGATACGCAAGGCTCTAATACACGCCGTTGTAATCGGAAACACGACGTTCTGTACACTAAAGGTTAACTTGCACTCCTATCAGACCGGGGAGGCTCTGGTCAAGCAGTTTCTTCACATACCTCTTTGCCCATGCCGGCCTGTACAAAGGTCCCTCCCTTCTTGGCCGCAAAGACGCCTGCCTGGATGCACGGCTCAGCCCCGGTGCACTCAAGCACCACGTCTGCGCCATCGCCCAGGCCGAACGTCTTCACGATATTTTCGGCCATCGCACGAGATGCATTGACTGGATCTACGTTATCGGCGGACACCTCCCGTGAAGGAACGTAGACGTCGTCGGCACCAAAAGATCTCGCAAAATCGGCGCGGGATTTCGACAAGTCGACACCGATGACCTTGCTGGCTCCGTACGCCTTGGCCACGGCCTGGCACAGGGCGCCGATGGGTCCGCAGCCGAAGACGAGGACGCTCTGTCCGCCGCGGAGGCCCGCAACCTTGCAGATCTGCACCGCGACCGCCACGGGCTCGACGAGTGCGCCGTCCTCGGCCGTCATGTGCTCGGGGATCGGGTAGCAGTAGTCTCCGGCGACGATGTAGTACTTCTGTAGCGTCCCGTCCCACGGTGGCGTGGCCGCGAAGACGGTGTCCGCGCAGAGGTTGTATGAACCGGCACGGCAGTAGTCACAGCTGCGTGTTCAGAGGTTAGTTCCGCACACAACCATCACACCTCCCTCGTGCTCGTGTCACTGCCTCATCAATTTGAGGGTACATACTGTCTGCAAGGGACACCAGGCTCGATGGCAACCCGGTCTCCGACCTTGAGATTCTTCACCTTCTTGCCGACCTCGACAACAGTCCCGGAACTCTCGTGGCCCAGGACGATGGGACTCTCGAGGACGAAGTCGCCAATGCGGCCCCGCTGCCAGTAGTGAACATCTGAGCCACAGATTCCGGTCTGCTCGACGTGGACGCGCACATCGTGCTCGTCGCGAAGCTTCGGGACCTCGCGGTTCTCGAACGAGACGTTCTTGATTGATTGTAGGACAAACGCCGGGTTCTCAAACACTGCATTAGCTTCCTGGCTCGAAGTAAACGTCAATTGTAGCTTGGACTCACTACTTCAGCCATGATGTACTACACCTACAACAATGTGATAGCACTGCCGAGCTGTTTGGTCTATAGTATCAGGTCGCTGGTGCGGGGCTGCGTCCTGACCTGACAATGAAGGGTAACGTCCTCACGAATATTCACAGCGAATACACATTATGACGATGTGAAATGAAATGCACTACCGTATGTGGATATTCCGCAGTGGCTCGTGACAGAGCTTCCTGGCTCGTCAATCCGTTCGGAAAGGTGGGTCGAAATGTGGAGGTGGAATGAGCGCGCCGGCCGAGACTCGGCACACGTCCTCAACGGCGGACGCCGGGTCCGAAGACTTCGGCCTGTGGGGCCGGGTCCGGCGCGCAAAAAACCGGACGACTGTGCTCCGCCACACGTGATAAAGTCAACCTTCAAAGCAGTTCTGCTCCAACCATTCGAAACGCAGTTACATCCCGCCCAGCCTGGTGCCAGCCGTCCCTTTCCGTCCTCACCAATGGAGCCAGCATATCAACTCCTTGTCGATCGAGTTATCCACAAATGGTCCGAGAAGCCCCATGACCGGATCCTGATCGCGCTGGCAGGTCCGCCAGGATCAGGTAAAACGACTATCGCCCAGGAGGTAGCCCAGCGCCTTGCCTCATCACGCCCGGCCGCATCGGCCACTCCAAAGACCGCCGTGGTCTCCATCGACGGGTTCCATCTAACCCTTGCCGCGCTGCAGGCGCTCCCCAACGCGAAGGAGGCACTAGCCCGGAGAGGCGCACCGTGGACATTTGACGCCGAGGCGGCGGTCACACTCGTGCAAGAGTTACGGACGAGTGGTCCGAGCAGATCCCGGACGTCACCGCCGCGTGACGTCGTCGTCCCTACGTTCGACCACGCCGTCAAGGACCCCGTCGCCGGCGGGCTGGTGGTCCGGGCTGACGTGCAGGTCTGCATATTTGAGGGCAATTACCTTTTATCCGATGAAGGGCCGTGGGCTGATATTTCCGACGTGGTGGACGACCGGTGGCTCGTGAAGGTCGATCCTGCTGCGGCGCGGATTAGGGTTGCAGCGCGGCATCTGGCAGCGGGCATCGAGCCTACCATGGAGATGGCTCTCGCGAGGACTGATTATAACGACCTCCCTAATGGAGACTACGTAATGAAGCGTAGCGAAGGGCGATATGATCTACTTGTTGAGAGCATCGAGCAGCACGTGGATGCATAATATATTAGATGTAACAATGTGTTTCTGCGTGACAACCTACTGGAGTATCTCTATCCCGGGAAAGTAGATTATACTGTGTCTGTGTTGAAATTCGTATCAACGAGTTGCTGATCGAGTACTTGATCTGTCTAATTCCCGGAGCAACCCATGGTTGAGGGCGCATGTTTATTCAAGTCAAGATTGTCGGACGACAACGCCCGTACCCACTCCGGCGACAACTACCGCCAATGAACCATCAGAGGGCTAGTTGCTAGGAACCTAAAGACGTATATGTACTTGTGCCTTTGATTCACGAGAATCGCGGCGTTGGGATTGAAGAGATCACAGATTATTTCAGCACTCGCAATTTCAGGCCACGATACTCTAGTCGGCGAAATGGCCTCGAACGGCACAAACGGGAGGACCTCGATCAGGGCCCCGAACCCAACCGTCCAAGACAGTGTCTTCAAGCAATTTCGGCTCGATGGACGTACCGTCATAATCACTGGTGGCGCAGGCGGAATTGGATATGAAGTAGCTCGAGGCCTTGCGGAAGCAGGTGCCAATGTCAGTCTCCCCCATTAAATGCCTCTTTTCTACCGACAGTGATTCATGCATTTCACAGTGCTGACACGTCTCAAGCAGCTTGCTCTCTGGTACAACTCGTCATCCAAAGCAGAGAAGTTGGCTGCTGCCATTGCCCAAGATTTCGGCGTCAAGGTCCGGGCCTACAAGGTCGACGTGTGCCAGTACGAGGCCGTCGAGAAGGCGGTGGACCAAGTTGTCCAGGACTTTGGCCGTCTCGACGTCATGGTCGCGAACGCCGGGGTCCCAACCAAAGCTGGCGGACTAGATGACAAAGTGGAAGACTGGAACCACGTCCGGGCTGTCGACTTTGATGGCGCGTATTACTGCTTGCGTGCCGCGGGTCTCGTCTTCCGCAGACAGGGCCACGGTGTGGGTATTGCTACGGCATCCATGAGCGGCCATGCGGCAAATGTGCCTCAGGAGCAAAGTTGTTATAATGCTTGCAAAGCCGGTGTAGTAAGTACATTCACCATATATCACATGTACCGGATCTCAGATGTATCACATACATCATCGACCAGGTACGAATGGTGATTGTTTGACCGGGCCGAGTTAACATACTATTCTCCAGATCCACCTGTGCAAGAGTCTGTCCGTCGAATGGGCCAAATGGGGAGGTCGCATCAACTCCGTGTCGCCAGGCTACATCGACACGGAGATCTCGGGAGACTGTCCGTTCGAGATGAAGGAGGAGTGGTTCAGTCTAACTCCTATGAGGAGAGATGCGGATCCCCGGGAACTCAAGGGTGTATATTTATATCTTGCGAGTGATGCGAGCTCGTACACGACTGGTGCAGACTTTGTGGTCGATGGAGGCTACACCGCCCGGTAGATAGTCTTTGTTGCACAGAATATGCTAGATCTAGTGTTTTGGCCCATATGTCGTCCAGTAGTAAAAGACTTCCTGCCTAAAGACCTGCCATAATGGAAAGTCAGTAGTTACAGTGTCTGGACATCTCGCTCAGTCGTGTTCGACTAAAACTGCCTTACACGGCATTTCCCTTTCCGGGGGATAACAAGTCCTTTCAACCAGATGGAGGTGAGACTCGTATCTAGCTCGTTTTCATCGTGGTCAATCCAGTGTGAATTGTCGAAAGACTACTATGCCTCACTCTTAATCGTTTTTCCTAGGTACCTAGGTAGAAGCCGCTTACTCTCAATCGGAAATATTGAAAAGTATATCTAAGAATTTGTTATGCCAATAATGTCGGCCCACGAGGAGACGTCCACAAGATCAGATCAAGCATCTTGGGACCTGATCCCGCTCTACTACATCAACCGTGGTCCCGCCACACCTTTTCCTCCATCTTTTGAACACCAGCTATGCCGAGGCTGGTATATCAGAAACGGATTAGGGGATCCGATCTGTTTCTATATGCATCCTGGGGGACGACATCAAAATACTAGTCTCCTTGCCGATCCGCGGTGCCTTGTAATAGGAAGCAAGCCCCAAGATGTCATGCGACCAACGACCAAGGATAGGCGCAAGCATCCGAGGAAGCTCTGGTGCGATAGGGAGCTCCGTCTCACTACGGAAAGGACTCCGGCGCCACGGACGACAGTAGTCCGGGTGCTACAAAATGCCCACACCAAGGACGCACATGCGGAGATCTTCCCTTGAAACATCTAGGCCTTGTCTAGGGATGGTACCCACAACCCCCATGGGGAGGAGACCGGGTTTAATCCAGGGAAGAGGAGAAGATGGGGTACCTAGGGTAGTCTTAGCGGGTCAACGAACTCCAACCATGATTCTCCTCAGGTGACGGATTCTGGATGCACTCTGTACATACATAAATACGACGAGCGCCGGCAGTCATGCAAGCCCGATGATAATATTCAGACTTCAACGCCCTGAGGATGCAGCTGGCGCTCTGTTACCGTTGCCTTGATATTTTTAATCTCCAATTGGATTTTAAGACACCATGAAAGAGGCCGAAATTGTCGGCGAGGCCCTTGCCCGGGTGCTCCCCCAAACAAATAAGTGGTGGTTCCAACAGCCCCACCTGCTCAGGCTGAATCTGGTGCTTCTCGTCCCCCTCCTATCATCCTCTGTGTCCGGATACGATGGTGAGTAAAGCCTTGGACTTAATATGGTGGCGAGGCCCAGCTCACAAGATCCTTGGACAGGCTCCCTCATGAACGGGCTTCAGTCCCTGAAGCAATGGAACAATTACTTCGGAAACCCCACGGGTACCAGGCTCGGCGTGGTCAATGCCGCGCAGTCGATCGGCTCCGTCCTCTCGATCCCCCTGATCGGAAGCCTGTCCGACAGGTTTGGCCGCAGGCCGATCCTTCTCACCGGCGTAATCCTCATTATCATCGCCACAGTTATACAGGCAGCATCCGTCAACTATGCCATGTTTGTCGTCTCGCGCGTGATCGTCGGGTTCGGAGGCATGTTCGTGGTGCAGCCGAGCCCGATGCTCATCGCAGAGCTGGCGTACCCCACCCACCGGGGGAAATATACCTGCGCATTCTGGACCATGTACTACCTGGGGGCCATCCTAGCGAGCTGGACGACTTTTGGCACCCAAGACTACGACAGCGACTGGTCGTGGCGGATCCCCTCGATCCTCCAGGCCGGCCTTCCCCTCGTCCAGCTCGTCTTCTGGTGGGCGGTCCCAGAGTCACCGCGGTGGCTGATCGCCAACGACAGGGCCGACGAGGCCTCCTCCATCGTCTCCAAGTACCACTCCGGACGGGACGCCTCAGCCGAGGGTGCCGAGGGCGCCTCATACACCCCGCTCGTCGAGCTCGAGATCTCCGAGATCGTGCAGACCCTGCAGATGGAGAAGGACGCGGCGCGCACCACGTCGTGGAAGTCCCTCGTGGAGACCGCGGGCAACCGCAGGCGCACTCTCATCGCCGTCTGCGTGGGCGTCTTTGCGCAGTGGAACGGCATCGGCGTCGTGTCGTACTACCTGACCCTCGTCCTTAGCTCGGTGGGCATCACCGACACCTTCGACCAGACGCTCATCAACGGCCTCCTGCAGGTCTTCAACTTCGGCGCGGCGCTCATGGCGGCCGTGCTTGTCGACCGGCTGGGCCGCCGCACGCTGTTTCTCTGGAGCAGCGTCGGCATGCTCGCGTCGTACATCGTCTGGACGGCCTGCTCGGCCGTCAATTCAAACACTGGCTCCAAACCTGCGGGTATCGTCGTGGTGGTGTGCCTTTTCGTCTACTATGCCACCCGGACCACCCGTACACCCCCACCACTCGTACACCTTTTACACCCAAACTCACCTACTATTAGCACAAGTACCACAGCCCTTAATGATCTGAGGATTAATAGAAACGTATATATATATAGAACCTTGAATGGACTATTCAAATATATATAGTTTGTAAATTCTAAGGGTATATTTTATAGAGAAAATGTTGAATATATTAGAGGCTTTTACTTTTGCTAACAAATTTGGGCTTTGGCTTGACCTTGGGAATTGCCGACGCTAATTTTGTATGAGAAAAAAAGACTATCAACTTCAAAGTCTTCTCAAACACTCAATTTAGCTTCAAACTTAATTTAGAAAAAGAAAGCCTATTCTCCAACCTTTCAATATTATACATATAGAGTCTCGTATAAATTGGATTCGTTTCTGCTAAGATATATGGAGGTAAAGTGCATGAGTTTGGGTGTAAAAGGTGTACGAGTGGTGGGGGTGTACGGGTGGTCCGGGTGGCATGGTACTACTTCCACTACGACATCGCGTGGACGCCGCTGCTCCTCGGATACCCGACCGAGATCCTCCCCTACTCGCTCCGCTCCAAGGGCATCGCGCTGGAGCTCTTCTCCATCTATGCTTCGCTCACTGTTGCCGCCTTTTGCAATCCCCTGGGCATGGAAAACCTTGGCTGGAAATACTACATCGTCTTCTGTGCTTTGCTGGTTGTCTTCCTGGTCGTGGTGTGGTTCTTGTTCCCAGAGACCAGGGGCCACAGCCTGGAGGAGATTGCTGTGATCTTTGATGGAAAGCAGGCAGCCCTGGTTGAAGAGGTGCCGGGGAAGAAGGAATTTTCCTCGGCGCATTTGGAAAAGGTGTCTGACATTTTAGAAGACCCATGAGAACCAAAAGTGCGTAATAATTGTACAAAACAGGACCTGCATGTATTCAAATGGGTACGTTGTATATAAGCCTTCCTGGATTCAACAGCGATGGGGCGAGTGAGTCTAGACTGGCTTTTAGACCGGAAATTAGTGTGTCAGCGCTGGGGAGAGCGTGTTGGAAATGGAGGCTTCCAAATCATAATGCGAAGAAGACCAGCTGGATACGTGACGAGAAAAGGCCAATACCACTGGCTGAGGCCGTGTTCGTATTCTTGAAAGTTGCAAAGCTAGAATCATCTGCTGATCGTTGTCCGAATCCATCTTTAGCAAGTGCTTCAGGCCGTACAAGTGCCCAGAGGCCGGTGAAGGCGGCTTATGATCTCGTTGTATCTGGGTTCATTCTCAAATTTGACGAGACCATGACGGATAAAGAAGTCCAGCATGAGGCAAGCATTCGCAGGGATGAAATCTCCATCATCAAGAGCTCTCTTGATTTCGTTGACAGAGTAAAGGTGGATACTCGAAGCCTCCATGTCGTTCGGTGTGGGGATCACGTCCTTGCCCACTTTCATGTCGTAGATGTATTGGATCTCGGCCCGAATCAGTCCAGGCTCTCCACCGCTGGTGGTCTTAGTCTCAGAGGAGGTGACGTAGCTGATGGTGCCAACAGATGTTGCGTGAGATTCCACCAGCTGGGACTCCAGTCCCGCCTCCTCGTGAGCTTCACGGATCAGGCACTCGTAAAGAGTTCCTCCAGCTGGCAGGCTCCCGCCGACGGTCACGCCGAGCCTGTTTGGGTAAAGGGTCTTGTTCAGCGAACGACGAGCAGCCCAAATGAACAGGCCGTCCTCGTCCTCTCGGTACGTGATGAGTTGGACTCCATAGGTAACCATTCCAGAAAGGCCAGAGGCTGAGCGCTCGAGGTCTGTGATGAGTTCTCGATTCGGCCCAAAGATGGGGACTCTCTCTCCTGTCCACTTCTTCAGAAACCCTGAATGTTCCGTTTTCTCTTTCTAAAGACAACAGGCGATCAATGGCGTCACGCCGTTCTTCGAAGGTGGTCTTAAGAAGCTTGACGGTATTCTGTTTGTGGTTAACCTCCCAGTCGTCGTTCCAAGAGAAACTATTCACGGTGGGTTCGATGAGATGACCAAACACGCCATAATAACCTTCCATAAGAGGCTTGTAGCAAGTCTGTGAGTATGACTGAAGGCTGAAGAGTGTCAGACGATTGTTTTGGGTCGTGACTCGCGGAAAGGAATGAGGCTGCGAAGGATGGTGGGCAACTTTGAAACCCACCCGTCTCACTCACCGATCACATTCTTCGCAAAACCGCATGTAAGACGCCATGATGGACTGAATATGTAGAAGCAAAGGACTGGCACATGAATGATGACGGAGGTCTAAGCCTAATCGATGTCGAGATTGTGTACTTGTAGTGGACAGTCTAGGCTGGAGAGTCCACAGATATTGACGAAAAGCTTGCTATCAGAAGCTTCCCACCAACACAATGCCTAGCAGTATGCCTCTGGTGATTCGGGGTAGTTTGCCTGCCTGGCTGAGACTGACTTCGGTGCTGCGCTGTTTGTGTACTAGTCCTTGGGCGATGAGTAGGCTCATTTGTGCGACCTTTGGGCCGCGATCAGTAGTGGGCGGTGTTTGGCAAAGTGTCAGACTTGTGGCAGAGTCGATTAGGTCTGGTAAATGTGTTATTGCTTGTATTCGAAATGGGCGTATGGCCAAGTCCAAAATGCAGAGGGGGCCCAGAGGTCAGTCACCCTTTTTTAAGACGCGCGTAAAGTACGCACCCCCTATTCACTGTCGCATGCGTCTACTTTTCCGGACCATGGCGTTTCCGTTGCCCAATCTTTGTGTATTTGATCAGTTCTGACAGGCCATGGCAACCTGTGCTTGGTATCATATCTCTCGTGTATTATATATACATCACGTTGCAACCTGGAAGTCAATCACTCAACCTCCTTAATATCTCCCGCCACAGCATTCACCAACGCGACCCTCACCCCAGCGCCTGTCAGGACATGAATCCAAAGCCGCTGGGTATCGCTGAGCCGGTCATTCGCGCTCTTGACCTCCGCAAACATACACTCGGGCTCGGGCTCCGTCCTCCACAGCACGAGGTCGGGGACCCCGCCGCCTCTTTGCCTATACTCCTGCGCCATGACCTTGCACACGGCCGCGAGCGCCTCGCCCCAGAAGCAGCCCGCGAGCTCGACGAGGTCCTCCAGCTCGTAGTCCCAGTTTAGCCCCACCACGCATGTCCTCCTCTCGCGGTGGTCGGCGTCAACCCCTCGGATAATGCGCGGGGCGTCGCCGTTTGAGATCTCGGCGAGGCGGTGGTTGATCTCGGACGCTCGGGTGGGGTAGAAGGCGTCGGTGTGTAAGTCCAGCGGGCACGTTTGGTATGCCGTCTGGAATACGTTCGGGATATAGAGGAAGAGTATATCGTAGAACAAGTAAGCAAACAGCGTTCTTACAATACCGCCCTCGGAGTGATAACCTTTCCAGCCCTTGGTGCGGTAGTGAGACAGGCACATCTCCTCGACGCTGCACTCGCCGCCGCCCTCGGCCTCATCGACCCATATCGTTTTGGTGCTGGTCCCACCACGCTTACCGGCTGTAGGATCGTCACGCTTGATTTGGGTCCCCGTGACGTTGTGTTCTTCGGGCTTGTGCAGGCGGACGTGGCCAAAGTCGTGCTGAAGGCGTTTAGGAATGCGGATGCGTTTTTCCAGCTTGGTCAGGCGTTTCTGTAGATCAAAGTGGTAGATGAGATGGCAATCGCGGTCCTCCAGGGCAGCCTCACAGGTCGCGACGGCTATGCGGCGCCAGTGTTTCTTCTGCTGCTCTTGATCGAATATACTGGGGTTAGGCTTTTCTTCCCACATGTAATGTTCTTCAAGCAAGGCTTTCCGTTGATACCATGATCCGCGCCGGGCCATCTGGAAGAACCGCTGGTCCAGGAGCTCGGTGAGGAGGGCGTGTTCTTGCAGATACTCGTGCAGCCGACCGTAGACGTACGCTGCCTTGTGGGCGATTCTGGTATACGCATGCGCAGCATTGAGACGGCGGAGGTATGCGCCTTCACCGAACTCGTACACTTGGTTCTCTTTCCGTTCTTCTTCCTGCAGAAGCCTCCTCCAGCGAGCAGTGATACTATCGAATATTTCCAGCACACGTCGGTGGCCTTCCTCGCCAGGTGGGCCATTGAACTCGAGCACCTGATCGACCTCAAACTCTAATCGCATAGCCTGCTCGAACTCTAACAAGCTCCGACGGTCGGGGAAAATGTTGGATGTGCGGTCGACAATATACTGTGGAAAGTTTCGTCTCGAGATCTTGGCCAATATGATGGTGGTCAGGGACTTCTCAGTCCACTCTGTCGACCGATAGAAGACAAGATGTACTCGTTCAAAAAGCTTGAAAACTGGAGGCGAGATCCTGATGCAAGGCCCGGTGATGGCAGTGATCTTGGCGAGGAAGTGTTGATTGCGATTTGACTCCTGTCTTGGATCGGGGTCAGGAGTTTCGCTACCTGTCTCACGGCCAGTCGAGTCCATCGACCCTGTCGTGCTCTCCCGGCGCAGTCCCACCGACAACAGACCACTTTGTTGTGAACTCATTCGCAACAGCTTCTTCAATATGTCGCTCTTGTTTTTGCCCTGGACCTTGGCCTCCTTGGCTAGACCCTTGAGTTCGTCCAAACTTAGTAGGGCAGCAGCTTCGTCAACTGAAGTGATGTGTTCATCGGAAGAGTCGGCAAAGGTGAAGGTATCGTCCAAGAACCAGTCCTGCAGGGCCACACCGGCGACTTCACCATCGCCAGCATGATTCTTAGTACTTTCTTCTGCCGCGGGCAATGCGCGACGCCGTTGCAGCGTCTCAATAGCGGCATCAGGATCCGATATATCGCTGTAGTAGCCAAGCTTGTCGCGCCGATGCCAAGCGGCCACCTTCCGCAGAAACAGACGGACGTATAGATACTGGGCTTCATAGTTCAGACTGCGCCACTGGTCAAAGACAGCCATCTCTTTCTCGTCAAATAAGTGGGCCTCATCTTCAAGCACTGTGTCAAGGGCAAGATTGAAGGCGTCGACATAGATGGAGCTCTTGCCTCTGACCCACTTCCTCCGGTCGACATCAGACTCTGGCTGGGCATCTTTTGCGTCCTCGGTGCTGATTTGAGAGGCTCGCATTGCCTCGTACTCCTCGATTGCATCCTCATCAGCCTTGATGTGAGGCAGGGCACTCTCAAGGGCTGTTTCATGGTGGTGGTGGATTGAGGTATCTTGGCCCACATCATCCTCGTCCTCAGAATCCGGTATGACTTCCCTTGCGCGCCTTGGTGGTGCTTTGACAGACTTCTTCACGGACTGGCGTGTTGAGGTGTCGGAAGATTGTCCATCGTCGTCAGAGTTGTTGTGCTGACGTCGGGAGCCCTCAATCTTCACCCTCTTTGCAGGTCGGCCAGGCATTTCACCCGAATTTGAGATGTCAGCCAGGGGTTCTCGAGACGTGGACGAGGCCGTTGCTCTGCGCACAAAGGCGTCCATGGCGTGGCAACATTGAGGTGGTGATATTCAGGAAGAGCAGCCATCTAAACAAGACGACTTGCCCTGCTCCGGTTTGGTTGCTCTGCCAGCAGCCAAAGCCGCCCGAGACGGGCTGACAAAGGCCTAAGACGGACGCGATTGATGTCATTCGGCAAGGCGCGTTCTAGGCGCGTCGAGCCCGCCCTGCGGGCGGGTCGCACCCTTTAGGACCCCTGCGTTCCTGCCGCATTAACGGTAGAGATGCGGTGGGCGGGCCTGCCGCGGCCGAGTCCAGCGACAGGGAAGAGAGAGGAACCTCGAGCTCCCAAATCCAATTCTGAACCTCCTCTTGCACACATCCACCAGAACAGCTTTTTGCGACCCGATCAACAGCTCAACGGCGTGCCGGGATATCCAATTGTTTCTCAGAAATTCAATACAGCTCGAATTACCAGCCATTGTCGCATCTCAAGTCGTCGGACCGGTTACAACAATGTCCGAATCGACCCCCGTCTTCGACCCTCCGGTCCTCGAGAACGGAACAAGCGCTGTGGAAGCCGAGAGCTCTGCGACAACAACAGACAATGGGGCACTCAAGGAGAACAATGGCCAGGATGTTACAATGGCAGGGCTGGAGGAATCAGGAGGAAAGGTCGTTAAGACAGGAGCTGATCCGGCTGTGAGTGTTTACCATTTGCTATGCACGCCCGCTACTGCTTTGCTCTGCTTTATTCACCTTGATCGCATTCACCAACCACACACACAATACGATCGCATTCACCACAATAGCCACCATGAAATCTGGTTCCCAAATACTTGACATTTATCTGGGCTGGTCTTTTCCCTGCCTACAAGTCTTTTGGAGTGACAGGACCACCATTGCGATCCCATCGACCACCACCTTTTCACCTCCTTCACGCCTTCACCAGACCACACCACACCTCACCGTCGAGCTGCCTGCATCTCGCGAAGACAAAGATGGCTGCCCGCAACACCACCTTGACCCTTAGCCTCGCCAGGCCCTCTACCACGAACTCCTACCGAAGCCCTCACAAACCGGGCCTCGTCCACCTCAGAGCTCCTTCTGACTTCCTCGCCCAGCTCTCCCTCGCCAGCAACAACAACCCGACCACTACCACAACCACGGCCTCCTCTTCGACGAACCCACCTACGCCCAACCGCACCTCCACGCCCACCGGCACCAAGGAGGGCGTGCCCGCCCGCCTCGAGAATAACTCGTCGCGCGCCGCCTCCGCTGCGCCGGCCGACCGCACTGCTGATAGAGTCACCATGCCCACCGAGCCCGCCGCCCACGGCGCCCCGACCCGCCAGTACCTCAATAGCAAGGTCACCTACCACGTCATGGAGGGCATGAAGATCATTGCAAAGGAGCAGTAAGCGCCTTGCCCGGTCCATTTTCCCTGTCTCCCCCACTCGCACACGAGATCAACAAGTTTGGTGGCTGACTGGTACTTACCACACAGGCCCGCCGACCCCCTTCGCGTCCTGGGCGAGTTTCTACTTAAGCGCAGCGCCGAGCTCGAGCGCGCTGCTGCCGACGGCACTGCCGCTATTTCTGCCCCCGAGGGCGACAAGGACAAGGCGAAGGAGAATGGCGCCGACACCTCCGCCGTCGAGCAGTAGATACAAGACGGTCGCGTAGTCTTTTGCAAGAGGACTATACGCTCGGATGCTATGCCGACAGGTTGGGCAAGGTCGCCTCCTAGGAATCGACGGTATGGTGGTCTTGCGTCTGCCTGCAGGTTGGCTCTAGGTACGTTGCCTAACACAGATCCGACCTATCTCTATGTGTTGGACAAAGTTCTGACCTTCTGCATTTATGCACAGGCCATAGCTGCTATTATGTTTGGCACTCGGTATGACCCGGAAGATCTGCGACAGCTTCTTACATGCGCCTGGCAGAATGAGGGAGGACCTTGGAGACAGCTCTGGCCGGAGAACTAGCTTACGCGGAGGGAGCTCTGCAGATTTCGCCAGGTTACTTACTCGCAAGATGGTTCGACTGGTAATCAAAAGTTGTGACGGCATGAACTGCCTAGGAGGGTAGTAAGGCGTTTCAGGGGTGTAATGTTCTGCTTGGGTCGGCCATCTCACAAAGGTTCACAAGGCGGCGTAGGAACAGGGACTATCGCAAGATACCAGTTTTCCCAATTGCACATATTTCATCACACACGGATCTCTCGCGGATGGCATGGTAAATCTCCGTCATTCAGTGCTGCTGTACGAGTTGGTAGTGCAGGCGTGTTGCGATTTTTGCTCATCTACCCTCTACCAAAGGGAGGTGTGAGATGGTATCATCCTCCTCAAGCCGAGCCTTTTTTTGATCGGGGGTTGGTGGCCCCGTCGGTTCGGTTCCCGTCCTTCCCCAACTCCATACCAGATCGTGGTCATCGAAAGAGACCGAAGAATAAACCAGCCAACAATGCACCTTTTTTCCTCCTCCACAACAGACTCCGTCCATCATCGACTCATAGCGGCAACAGCAGCAGCAGTTAACAAACAGCCGGCTATCGCTTAGGCGACGAGGGTGGAGGCGGTGGCGGCCTCGTAGCGCCAGGTGGGGGGGAGGACACCGACGGTCTTGTAGTAGCGGGCGAGACGGTGGATACGGGACTCGATCAGAATGAGGCGGAACTTGGAGTCCTTGTCCTTGCGGTTGCGCTCGAGGTGCTTGCGGACGGCGACGGCCTGGACATCGACACGATGGTGGTTAGCATCCACGGGCGGGGCTTGATGATGTTACAGGGAGGAGTGTGTGACGCGGGAGAAGGGGTTGGAGAAAGGGTTGTCTGTTTATCTTGCTCACCTTCTTGATCAACATGTACAGGTCCTCAGGGATGTCGGGGGCGAGGCCTGTTGTGAGATCACTCTGTCAGCACATGACCGAACAGAGGCATTTGTTTATGTTTGCGCGTTTTGTAGCCGCCCATGTCACGTCCTGAAGCCGTGCCGTGGGGGGCATCGATCCTCAGGCGTGTCTGCGTTGCAGAGGGCATGGCATCGCATTGCAAAGTATTGGTTGTTCGATTCGATCGTTCGGCTTTCTTCGAAGGATCGCATTTCACATGGGTTGTTCAGATTGGGCAAATCGTACCGCTGGACTTGAGGATACGCAGGATGCGGTTACCTGGGCGCGCACAAAAAAGTCAGTCTCCATCACCGTTCACATATATCCACACCGTCTGCCTCAAGCTCCTGCCGACGCAGCCATCCAACGCGACAAAAACATACCGGTGACGACCTTGACCTGGGCGATTCCGTGGGAGTCACGCAGGATGACACCGATCTGGGAAGGGGTGGCGCCCTTCTTGGCCAGCTTGCAGATCTGGTCGACGACCTGGTCCGGGGTGGTCTTGAGCCACGAGGGGGGGCTGCGGCTGTAGGGGATAGCCGAGGCTGAGATTCCCTTTCCGTTGGAGTGAAGACGACCCATTTTGATTGATTGTCGGGGAGGTTGGTTGTTGACGGTGCGAAGGGGACTGGTGTCGTCGTGGTCGTCGTCAAGAGACTTGGTCGTGCTGGAGAGTTGGCTGCTGCTGCAAATTCCTGGGGCAGATTTTGGGGGAAGTGACAATGTTCGAAGTTTGCGTGGGCCTGCAGTCGAAAGTGGGTCCCGGCAAAAAGGTCGGGCCGTCGTGCTCGTAATGATTGGCGGCGCTAGCGTCGGACGAAGAGCTTTGCAAGCTTGAGCGGGACGTGAGCGGGTCCACCTGCGAGCTTCATCTGCAAATCTTTCGAGAGAGCTCGCGACCTGCTTATTTCTCAGCAGAACACACTCGACAACATCGCATCCTTCAGAATCCAAAGGGTCAAGCCAGTAAGTTCAAAGCAAATCACTTTCATTTTCCGTCCCTCGATCTGTGCTCAAGTGATGATCAACAACCTATTTTTTAAATACTATTCTGGTACCTCTTATGTTAGGCTTCCTTCGGGATTCCGATGAATGTAATGGACTTCTGACAGCACACCGTCTCGACGCGTCTTTTCTACTCAACTTGCTTGTGGAACGCGAGTCGCTGACTATAGCTCTGCAGATTCCTGGCCCTTTGGTCCTGTATGGCGGTATTGTGAGGTGGACTGGCAGGCTTTTTGTAGGCCGAGCTGTCTCTGCTTTGGGCCCTGAGCCGTCTGTGTTCAGGCTCACCAAAACAAAACTCAGTTGCACACTCGGGCTGGACTCGCCTAGCAGTAGCTTGAATATAGAAGTTATTGATCCCGTACCTCTTTGAATTTTTACGTGTGCAATGCAATTATGTTGGCGTAGCTCCCTAACTCCCCGGATTCCCACGACACTCCTCGTCGAATTCATTTTGCATCCGCTCAGTGCCCAAATATCTCTACTGTACATGACCCCTTTTACAGCTTTCTCCTGGTCCGAGTCTCAGACGATCAATTAGACTTGTCCCCGCCACCTCCTTCCTGCCAACCGTCACAAGGTTTTGGAATATTTATTGGAGCTTCCTGTGCTACTGTGCGCTTCCCCTCTCACTGATTGACTCCTTGATACTCGACGAACCCGTTCCCATGCCGCTATGACGTGCCCGCGTGTTGTTCTCTTACCAAGCGCCCACCTCAAAGTTCTCCTCCGGGAAGTACGTTGTAACCACGGTCCGGTCGGCGAACTTCCTGCCAGCTAGGGCCTTGAGAGCCTTGGTAGCCGATTCAGGGGTGTCATACTTAACATAGATCTTGCCCACGCCGGCAGACTGTCGACTCCCGCCAACTGGTCGGGGAACCTTGATTTCGACAATCTGGCCGTACTTGGAGCACTCCTCGCGGACGTCGTCACAAATCTCTGCAGAGTTGTCAGCAAGTCTGCCATCCTAATGGGCCGTTTTCTCTCGACGACGTTCGACGTACCTTCGTAATCATCGTTATCCATCAGCTCCTCGGGGGTCACCATGTTCAGAAGCTGCAGGATACGTGTGACCTCCGAGTCGGTGGACGTGGTGCCGGCGAGCATGGACATGGCGTTGACGCCCATCTCCACCCCCGCAACCTGAGTGATTCCTATACTAGCTTTCCGGACCTTGAGGTGGTTCTCGCCCAGCTCCATGTTGTCGAGAGCCTTAATCGCGACTTCGGTGGCGGCTGGGTCGAGGTATTCGCAGAAAGAAATGCCCTGTCGAGATACTAATTAGCCAAAGTGCCGTTCCATTGACAGAAGAAATGTGAAGAGATGAAAACTTACCCGTGACTCCTCAGTGCTACGGTCCTGGACCAGGACGAACGCCTTGAGCTCACCGAAGCTGCTGAGCAGTTCCAGGACCTGCTCGGTTGTCAGGTACGGCGGGATGTTGGTCACGCTGATCTTGTTCGGAGTGTCGATCACGATGTTGGAAACCCGGCCAGGCTCGTAGTTGGGGTCATCGACGATGGCTGGAACGATGTAGTCCTTGGGCCGTCGAATCTGCAGGCCCGAGGCCACACCATTGGCCGCCCCGCTGGCATCGTCTGCCTCCATCGACTGCCCGTCCCAAGCCAGGGCAACAGTGGCGTCGTCGGGAGTCTTAAACTCGACCAGGGCAAAAGAGCGGTCGGCGGATAGTTGGACGAGAGCGCATGGGTCGGTGGATTCGATTACGTTCAACCCGTTCAGCTGCAGGTTGAAGTAGCTGGAGATGGCCTCCTCGGTCGCCGAGGGAGGGAGGTTCGAGACGACAAGGCGCTTGGCCTGCCGCGAGTTGGTAGGCTTGAGGGTGGCGCTGCTGACCGAGTTCCCGGGCTGGTTCATGAATGCCTGGAGCTTGGTAGGGTCCATCTGCTGCTGCCTGGGCGCGCCGGGCAGCGGGAACATCCCAGAGAGCTTGGCCTGCTCTGCCGTCACGTTCTCGTAGCCAGGCGGCTTTATATCCCACTGCACCAGGCGTCGCTTACGCTCCAGGACGGGAGTGATGTCGGTCAGGTCCGGGGTGGGCTCTCTCTTCTTAGGTGGCGGCGAATCACTACGGCGTCGCTGGTCCCTGAATTCGTCCTGTTCACGGTCCCTCTCCCTCTCCCTGTCCCGTCCACCGCCGAAGCCACGCCCGCCGCCGCCCCCACCCCGGCGCCGGTCGTCAAAGAGGTCACGATCGCGACGAGGAGGTCTGTCGTCGTCCCTACGGCCGCCGCCTTCACGTCTTGGTGGTCTCTCGCGGTCCCAGTCCCGATCTCCACGGCGGTCGCGCCCCCCATATCTATCCTCGCGTTCTCGATCGCGGTGGTTCCTGCTGGACGAGTAGCTGTCTACCTCGCCGCCTGCGTCGCGCCGGCGGGAGCTGTCGTAGGGGGATCGAGAGCGGCGGCGGCGGTCGCGGTCATGGCCACGGTCTCGGCGGTCGTCACGGTCGCGGCGTGAGGACTGGATGGAGCAGGTTGTCAGCAAGTTGAGGAGAGGTGGGAGGACAAGTGCGCAAGCGGGGGATTTCGAGGCGCTCAATGCAGGATAGCAACGTCCAGCCTCCGTATGGGCTCGATCAGGCGTCTCCCATTGGCAGGTGCACCTGGAAGGCGAGGATGCGGGTGGAGGCGACACAAAACTAGGCTACAGGAGAAGATTGACAGCACTTACACCGTAGTCCCTGGATGAGCCATGGCGGCCTCCGTCTTTTCGGTCCATGGTTAGCAACAGTGCGACCCGCGCTCAAGCTGGGAGGGGAGGCTGGGGCGGAACCTACCACGCGATGAGTATGTGTCGCCGCTCATGATTGACCTGGCAGAGGAGCTTACCCTCAAGATGCGACAGGAAATGGAGTTGCCGTGATGGTGTTTGTTTCCGCGGTCAATGGGCGGCTGGCTGATGGCAGCAGAGGGTTGTGGTGTTGAATGTCGCAAGGCGAAGCCAAGGCAGGGGCCCCAGATAAAAAGCTGATGCCAGGAGCACAGCAACGCAAGCACCACCCGCGGCCCAAGCTTGGGCCCTCCTCCCACTCGAAAATCCAGGGCGAGGCTGGCTCTGGGAGGGTGGTGCTAGGCCAAGCTAGGCCAAGCTAGGACTAACGCCTGTCAGGACCCCTGTACGTGCGTACCTTCGTACCTTGTAGTCCAGCTGCCCAAAGTGAGAAGAATACCTGCAGCTCGCGGTTCTGGCTGGCAGCCCCCTGTGACTCGACCTTGGACTCGGCCCAGTACCCCGGAAGGAGACAGTGAGCGTGTGTGCGACCTACAGGCAGTTAGTGGCAAAGATCCAAAAAGCTCACAAGCCCCTTTTGCCCAAGGGCACAATTGGCCTTCAACTTGATCATCTTCGAGCCCATCCTCAAGCAGAACCTTATTCTCCTTTCTCAGACACAGTCCGACCATGGGTGCCCTCAAAACAGCCGAGTGGCGCAAGCTGCCGTTGAGTCTGACCGAGCTCTGCATCGACACCACGTTGCGATGTGGACAGTCTTTCAGATGGCGCAAGCTCAACGATGAGTGGTCAGTTCACACTCCCTCCGACTCTATATGTCTCGCTTCGAATTGCATCCACTGACATGGTCTACAGGCACTGCACCCACCACGGCAGGATCGTGTCCTTGAAGCAGGATGCAGACCACCTGCACTACCGCTCAATCTGGCCAAAGTCTGCTGCTGGGCCTTTGACACCTCCTTCGTCCACAGGGACCAATACGCCAGAGGAGCCACCGGCAGATGACACGGAAGCCTTGCTGAAGAACTACTTCAACCTGCAACATGACCTCGCTGAGCTGTACAAGCAGTGGGCAGATGCTGACCCAAACTTCCGGAAACGGGCACCCAAGTTCACAGGCGTCCGCATGCTGAATCAGGATGCGTGGGAGGCCCTCGTCGGCTTTATATGCAGCAGCAACAACAACATCTCGAGGATATCACAGATGGTCCACAAGCTGTGCCTCCACTACGGTCCTTGCATCGGGACCATTGGCGAGGAGGTCTTCCACGACTTCCCCACCCCAGCCGCGCTGACCGTACCCGGCGTCGAGGCCCACCTCCGCGAGCTGGGTTTCGGCTACAGGGCGCGGTATATCGCCCAGACGGCACAGAACATTTCAGAGGAAAGGCCAGAAGGCTGGCTGCTCAGCCTGAGAAACCCCGTCAGCGTTGCCTGGGGCGCAGCAGCGCCGGTGAAGGACACGGCGCATGAGCCACCGACGTACAAACGCGCCCACGAGCAGCTCCTCGAGCTCACCGGCGTCGGCCCCAAGGTCGCCGACTGCGTCTGCCTTATGGGCCTGGGCTGGGGCGAGGCCGTCCCCGTCGACACGCACGTCTGGCAGATCGCGATGCGCGACTACAAGTTCGGCGGCAAGAGCAAGAACAAGACCCTCACGAAGGCCCTCTATGACGCGGTCGGCGACCACTTCAGGGAGCTGTGGGGCAGCCAGGCCGGCTGGGCACACTCGGTGTTGTTCACGGCCGACCTAAGGACATTCTCGGACAGGCTGGTTGAAAAGGCTCCGGGGGATGATGCGGCCGCTGAGGTGGCGGTAAAGGTAGAGACCAAGGATGATGTCGCGTTTGTCACACCCATCACTACGCCGTCGAGGAAGCGGAAGAAGATGGTGGTGGCTGAGACAGTAAAGGTGGAACCGGATGAGAAGGCCACGGTAGAGACCGCCAGGACAAGGAGGAGCAAAAGAAGGAAAGCGTGATTGCATAGTGGTAGCTGATATATGGAATGTTCTGTCGCCATTGTCTTCGCATTATACTGTATTTATTTAGCGGCGAGCGAGTCGAGGCATCGATACACATCCGAATTACATGGATCTACTGTTTTGAAGCTCGTCAATTATTTTCTCTCCACATTGATTCGTTCCATTTGCAACGTTTGCAAATCTGTTGCTAAAATTTCTTCAACAGTGTAGATTGGTCATGGAATTCTCCATCACCGCCTCAGTGACATTGCGTTGTCCTTGGCTCTACCTAGGTGTGCAGAGGATACATGAAACGTAGCCACTACAATCCGCTGGATATTCACAGGATACATCTCCACGCGCATGGCTTCCTAAGTACATCCACCGTTCATTCTCTCCTTGTGAAAGTGACCATGGTTTGCCGAAACCGCGAAGTGCTATACGACCTCCGCACATGCACATTCTCAACCATTATATCCCACCCGGCCACCTGCCCGTCGAACTCACCCTCCAGACTGTCGTTAAAATACCGCTCGATAATGACCTGTCGAAGGTTGTGCATCTGCCCGTGCTCAAGCAGCTTCCTCACAGCGCCGTTGACAAAACTACAGCGGAGACTATAAACCTCCCGAGTGTCCCAGGGCAGGCCATCGTAGTGCAGGTACAGTGTCTCGAGCGACGGCGGCAAGATGTCAGCAAGCACGGGGACTTCCTCAGGATCCTCCCGCTGGAAGATATCGTCCACAAGGTGTTCGATGACGACGCTGAGGTGCCTGAGGGATCGCAACTCTACGAGAGAGCCGAGGTAGCCCTCGTGCTCGCCAGGGCCGTCGCGGAAATTTATGAAGTTGTTGGTTTGCAGGCTCAGCTCCACCAGATCCTGGCCCAGCTCCCTCAGGATCGAGCCGAACTCGTTCAGCTTCAAAACCCACTGCTCGTTATAGTGATGCCTATCTCTGTCGCCCAGGTGGATAATCAGGGTGCGCAAGCTTGTGAAGCGCGTCAGGATGAGTCTGAGGCTTGACGCCTCCACCAGGCTCTCCCTCAGCTCGAGGAACTGGACGCCGCAGGGCTCTTTTGGCCACTTCAGAAGGTCGAGGCTCCTACGAAGCCAATTGCTTCCGAGCAGGCGCAGGGTCTTGAGATTCGCGTGCAACAGGGCGGCCTCGATGTGATGGATGGGTATGCTTCCGTACCTGTAATCTGCAGCGCGTAGACGTAATTCTTCGAGATGGGGCAGACCATAGTTGGCAAATGATGATCTTGAGAGGTCTCGAGGGCCTTTCATCTCCGCTTTGTCACTGCGGGGCTCCTCCATCACCTCGCCTTTCTTCTTATGTCGGCCCTCATCGTCAGGGTTTAGGATGAGTTGGTAATGCACATCTGCCTGCCCGCTTATCATCCAGATTAAGGCTTGAGAATTGCAATAGGTGAAGTCGACCAGGCGAACGCGCGGCATCAGGGCGAGTATGAATACACCGATCTGGAGGTATATGTGAGGGTTGCGGGGGTCTCTCGACTTCTCGAGCTCAATTTCCATGTGCCTCTGCATGGCAGTGGGCAAGTCGAGAGACGGTAGTAGTGCTTGTAACATGGAAACGAAATCAGGGGTCCCTCGTGCCTTGCGGTCATCAAAGCTGATTGTGCGAGTGTTGAACCCCAGCTCCGTGGATGTCGCCAGCGTGCGGGTGAGTTGTTGTTTGTTCCAGTCCCTCTCGTAGGCTCCTCCCCCGAGGAGGACGGTTCGATAAATGAGAGGCTGTGCCACGCGATGAAAGTGCTTTGAAACGAGGGAGATGGAAGTAAGCGTTTTCTGAGAGGACTTGTCTCCTTGATCATCGTAAATCCACCACTTGTCTTTGGGAGGAAGTCCTCGAAATGGGAGAAGATCTGGAGCCAGATCTCGTCTGGAAGGGGTTTCATTTTGGCGTTGTCAACAGTGGTGAAAAGGAAAATTGCTTAGAAAGTATTCATGGATAGGAAAACTCGTGTGATAAGCAGCAAGTAAATATTTATACTCCATTCGCAAGTTGAAACTTGACTGGCCGTCCAGACTGTGCAGTAGGCAGCCACCAGCAGTGTGGTGTGGTTCCAGGCAGGATAGAAACAATGGCAGCCAAAACAGCAAGGGGACAATAACGAGATTCTTTGATCTTTTGCACAACTGCTCGGATCAAAGACATTCTCCAGATAGCCATGCTATACGTACTTGCTCGCACTCTAGACTTGCTGCCTCCAGGTGACGCCCAGCTATGCTCCGTCCACTTGCTGATGCCTGTAGAGGGCTTGCTATTCTGCAGCATGCGTCTTAGACTTCACTCAATCACCTGGGCACTATTTCTGTTGTCTTTATTTTATTTCGGATGCACTGTATATTATAGGTAACAGTAGTTGTGGAAACATGTACGACTTTTGCGATTCTGAAAACCCAGGACTTCAAAGGAAGTAGTACATCAACAATTTCAACCAACCGCAAAACGCAGGTCATCACGGTTGCACATAACGTCAAATCAAATGCAATGCTGGAGTCAAACAGATCAATTGTAATTTCTTACTGAAAAACGATACTGGTCACCACGATCCAAATACACCACCTTGTCCTGGAGCCCAGCCTGCTGAACCTCCTTTTTAAAGTCGTCCAATGGCGACAAGAATACATCGTAATCATCATAATGGATCGGAATCGTCACTTCCGGGTCCATTGCCTTCATCATCTTGATACCCTGCTTCGCATCCATCGTCACCATGACTAGTGGTGCCTTGGGGCCAGGGATCGTGGTGCCGCCGAGGTGCACCAGCATCAGGTCGATCTGCTGGCCCTGGAGCCACTCGAGAGTATCCTTGACGAGGTCATCGATATACAGCGTATCTCCCGATATGTATATGCGGAAATCCGTGTTCACATCTCTCGGCTGAGGCTCCCCGTCCTTGGAGTGGCCCAGCTCCAGCAGCCAGCCGTTCGTCGGCGGTACGGCGCCCAAGAGATCATTCGCGAAGGCCAGCGGCCCAGGGGCGATGTGCTTCCCTGGCATGCCCGTGACTTTGAACACGGGTCTCCTCTGCGCATCCAACCCGGTGACCTCCAGCATCGCACTTTCGAAGTGGTCAAGGGCCGTCACGGCCTGGAAAGGCCCGCCCTCGATTTTGGCGTCCGTGAGACACTTCTGGGCGTGCGGCGTCGTGAGGATCGGCACGTCCCGGCCCAGCGCCCGCTCGACCTTCTTGTCAAAGTGGTCCTCGTGGAAGTGCGACAGCAGGATGCAGTCCAGCCCGGGCAGCTGCTCCAGGTCCACCGCCGGGTTGGTCCTCCGCTGCGCCGTGACACCCGGGCCCAGGTGCACGTGGTCGCCCGCGTGCAGGAAGTTTGGGTCCGTCATGATGCGCACGCCTGCCCATTCTATCACCGTCGTGGCCGTGCCGATGAAGTAGATGCTGCCGTCTTCGCTGCCCCTGGTCCCGCTGGGGTGGGTTCGTGTTTCCTTCACGGGAAGCCTCGGGGGCTTTTCGGTTTCAGCTGGGGCTGGGGCATGCCGGAGGAGTGTCTTTCGTTTCGAAGGGTCGATCGGAATATGCAGGAGAGGTTTGGAGTCCATGTTGCCTCTTGATGGGTATTATACTTCGTGTTCAGTTTGATTCCTTTCCACCTCTGTATATAATACCGCTAACGAACATTCTATCTGTTTTGTCTTTTTTTGATCATAGAAACAATTTAATTCTGCAAAATCAAATTCCGGTGTTGTTGGAAACCCGTGCCAAAATCCTCTTTTCTTGTTTTGTTGATGTACTGCAACACTGTCCATTACTGATAATGCCAAGCACTCGGCCATGACGGACTCGATCATCATTCAAGGATCACCTTTTCGTCACATTGACCCCTCCACCAATGACTGTACCAGCTCGGAAGTATAAATGAACAAGAAGTAGACTACTCACTTGGACGTGTCAATCGATTGCAGAACAATGTTCAATCAACCGATGATGAGTCCATCGTACCAGTCGCCACCGGTCGTTTAGTCCGGCTCCCCTTTTTCAGTATTTGACCCGAAGGCAAACATGATGTAATGAAGAATTATGGTACTGGAGGGAGTCAGGATTGCCATAGTAAACATGAGCATTGTTGCCACGACTCTGAACTGTCCGTGACATGAAATTGCTTGCATCTGGTGTTACAGCCGAAACAGCAGAGTTCTAAAACAATGCAGATATCTATTTCTACCTGTATTTCTATACGGACTTCTTTCTAGTTGACTGCGCAAACAACGATCTACTTCTAGTTCTGTGTAATCGCCTCTCTAATCCCCGGAACACTTGTTTCAACGCAAAATCATCAATCGCTGGACCCTCACTCGATCTTCACTCCATTCCCCGTCAACAAACGCTGGGCAATGTTGAGACCTCCCAAGTCAAACGGCCCGATATTCCCCAGGATTGGAAGGATGGGCACTCCGCTGACTGTGAAGTTCCTCACCGTGAACCCCGTGATGGAAACCACATCCCCGTCCTCGTCCTCCCAGAGCGGGAACTCACTCCTGTAGATACTGTTGCTCCTGTCGCTGAACGCCTCCAAGCTGACGCTCTCGATGGTGATGTTCTCATAGTGCGAAAGCGGCACGATGCGCATCAGATTGCCCCCGATCCCTTCCGCCCTGATGTTCCCGAAGAAGACATCCCGCACGGTATTGTCCAGATCCGCCGTGCTGGTGTCATCTTCCGAGTACCCGTAGACCTGGTTCGCGCCGATGATGCTGGGGTGGCTCGCGTTGCTCGAGTACTTCATATGTATGACGTCCACGCCGTCCACGGTAATGTTGCGCAGGTTCCTGCTCTGCCAACCGAATTGGATCACGGGTGCCGTCTTGCCCTTCCACACTACCACGTCGCGCACCGTGATGTTCGATCCGTATGTCTTGATCGTGTCGTCGCCCGAGTGGTAGAACGTGTCCCGCACGCTCGACCCCGTGTGCAGCGTCGTGCCGTCCGTCTGGCCGAAGAAGGCACCCACCTGCTTGTAATCCGACTGGTCGATAGAGATCGTCTCCAGGTCGCCAGTGAAGTCGATGCTGTTGAAGGGCGGCGCGTTAGTCGTGACGCCGGCGAGGACGAACGTCTGCTGCTGGTCTGGGGTGCTGTAGCCGCTCCACATCCGCAGGCTGTCTGCGTTGGACTTTTCGTTTTGATAATCGTCCGCTGTGTTGGCTTGGTAGACGTACTGCTCCCCGGAGAGGACACCGTGGCCCGTTGCTTTGATTGTGCTGGCGTTTGTGGTGAACTCGATGGCGCCCTTGACGAATGCACCGGGCGCGAGATAAACCCATTCCACGGACTCCGAGAGGACAGTATGGTCTGTTCCCGTCATCCAGTATGTCCCAGCAGCGAAATAGATGTTCTTGTTCTCGATGTTGCTCAGGTCCGGTACCCGCCCGGGCGGGACAACGTAAGTCTCTGGCGAAGACTGGTCTGGGACAAGGTCTGCCGATGGCATTGGACTGGCGAAGATGAGGAGAGCGTCGTGCGGCTCGACAGACATAACAGGCATGTCGTCAGTAAGCTCCGGAACGTAGTTTGGCCCGTCCGGGTGCCAGTTTTGGACGAAGTCACAGGTTGTCGAGTCGCAGCTGTCACGATAGCTGTACAGGTTGTCCTGGAACTCCACCGAAAATCGGTAGCCTTCGCTCCGATATGGAACCAAGACATAAACGTTACCGTCAGCATCATCCTTGATCTTGAAGTCAAGGTTAGAAGGGCGAATGATAACATTGCTGGCTTTGCTCGATTGATTGTTCTGTCGAGAGATCTTGACCCATGCGTCCGCACTGTAAAGAAACTGGGTCCACGCCATGGTGATCCAGATGTCGGCTTCGATCGTGATGGCGTCGTCCGCGTCGGTAACCGAGTCTGGGTCACCCGGCGTGATTATGTTCCCTTGTCCATTGCGTGGTATGGACTCGTAGACAAAGGAATTGTAGCTGGCGTTGTCAGCCCAAGTTCTTTTGTCTTCGCAAGAGGCTTCGTACTATTCTGCAGCGTCTTCCGCGTTGGATTTGACCCAAGCTGAGTAAATATGGGACTGGCGGACATTTTGCTCCTGAACCACAGTCTGGTAGTTGATCTCGCCGTTGTCGTGCCACCAAGTCCGCAATCTCGAATCTGAGGCGGTGACGTTTGAGACAGCGGAATCACCACTAACGCACGCTACTGATGAAGCCAGAAAACTGGCGAAATAGTACACCAGATGCTTCATTTTCACTCAGGGGATCGAATGCTCGAGGCCAAACCCATCATTCTCGATCACAACGTGGGGGCGGTTCATTGTTATCTATTCCAGGCACATGCTATCTGACGCCAAAATCAGGGGCAGTTGGAATGTGACGCTGTGGGCTGCTGGCATTAGTGCGAGTATTATTGCAAATTAAGGCGCGAAGGCCACCAATCTGCAACCGTTGGAGAGTGCATGCTGCATTCGGCCCGGCTGGACCAACCCAGCGTTCCGTCGAAAATCAAAACTCTATCATGTCTGTTGAGGCAAAGTCCTACAATTGGCTGCCAACAGTCAGAGCGGCACAAACCCTGTTATTGGAATGGTACACAGAATCTGGTGTACCAATTGGCTCACAAGAATGTCTATCTAATCAACGGGATGCTTTGAGATTTGTGATATGCTGCCAGCAACTGATAAGGTCTATGTGGTATTTCCCAAGGTATGAAGGATATCAGCGATCCTTATATCAGCTCAGATTGACCGCATGTACGACTGCCACGCAATTCAGCTGCATTTCCGACTTACTCATCTTTGCCAATGAAGCAAAACCACTTGATTGTAACGACGGACACACAAGCGTCCAAACTTATGTCACGAAAGGAAAGGGTCAATTCGAATTAAGATTCGCTGTCGTGACGAAGCCGACTGGCTGGCAAGGTTCGTGTGATTGTTGTCTCGATAGGACTATTCTCATCCTCACAGCTCCCGATTTACCTACCGCTCTGCTCATGACCGACGAGGCAAAGCTTTGCACTTCTGATAGGAGATCAGTTTAACCCGACCTTCCTGTTTTGGAATTCAGCCCTGCAGTACTGATCCCTTGGCCGCCCACAATCCGCACATTGTGTGCCATATGTCCAGTCCAGTGGGCCAAACTGACACCAGGCGCAATGCCACTTTTTCTCTTGTATATACTTCGGTCTTCTGGATGAATTCCTTCCTTCTTTCCATCCAAGATGTGTATCATTTTCAGCGTCCAAAAAAAAATAATAAACGGGCGAGCCATTTGGGCTGGTCAACTGTTGTATTTGACCCCTGACCATCTTTCCGGGGTGATTGAAGTTCTGCTACCCCATGTATGCTTTTTTCCTCATCCTTGCCCCCGTCTGCCTGACCACCTTGAGAAATTTCAAAACGGCCCTCCTGTTCTCCTTCTGGCTTGATCTCGGTTTCTCGATGTTTTTCTGCTCAGTTTGTCCTGGTCATTAAATTGAAGCCTCGAAAGTATTGTCGAAATATCGTTTTCTGAGCTTGCTTTGACTTCCGGGCCTGCCCCGCTGAAAATATCTTTGTGGTACTCATTGGTATCATCAATACCGTTCATTCTCGTCTCTGCTGTTTCGCGGTAGGCTTTCGGCTCAATGTCAAGGCCACACTCCTGTCTCTCTTCATGCCTTTTTTGCCTTAACATTCACATTCTTATGCTCATCTCAATCAAAGTCTCCCATGACTGGCAGCGCAGAGAGTGCAAATTGTTTAAAATGGCGGCCAATCTGCCATTCGTACTCATCGACAGTTATGAGCTCGACTCTCTGGCACATAGGACACAGTCCTTTCGCCTTATTAAGGTCAGTACGAGTCCTCGGAACTGGTACGTGATTGACCCTCTCAGTGGTGAGTTCTTCTGGGTGTGCACTCCTTAGATGATCTTCAAGAGCTCTGCAGTCATCGAAAGCAGGGAAACATTCGAAGGGACAGACCCAGTTTCTCCAGTGCTGCGAAGTCATGTGGCCACAGAGGCATTCTAGGTCCCGCAATGGACTACACCCAAGCAAAGGGGAAGACAAAACCAACGCAGCTTGAGATAGGCCCATCATCAAAGTAATAATATGCAAAGTCGCATTCGATACATAACTTCTCGACAATTTATCGGTGGTCTAATTAATCTATGATATGGGTATATGTCTATCATCTGACTTGTGTGGCTCGCTTCTGGAGAATTCATGGGGCTCGGGTGAAGTACCTGCGTTGAGTGATCTCATTCCTCCGTTTACACTTTCTCATCATTCACCACCACCGTCTTGCCTTTCCAGGTCAACCAACATACGGCAATAACCATCTTGATGGCACCTCCGATCCACAACGCAGCTGGCATACCAGCCTTAGACTTCTGCAGCCAAGCACCGATAATTCCACCTGCGACCATCAAGAGGACGGCCACGACCCGCCTGTTGCGCTTCACATTCTTTCCAATGGGCGCTATGATCAACGGGTCGGAGAACAAATCACAATACAACGATGTTAGCACATTCGTTGGCACCTCATTGAATCCCAAAACTCGACTCGTCACGATCTGCCCTCCAAACTGGAATGCCAACAACGCAACCGGGAGCAGAGTCATGCTCTTGGTCTCATAGCTTGCAAGCCGCTCGTGCGCCGCAGCAGTGCCGAGGGACTTCATACCAAACGCAGGGACCCCGCCGCCCTGGGACACCGCGGCGGCGATGAGAATGAAGGCGGACTGGATGAAGAACGAGCCCGCCAGGGTCGCCTTGCCCTTGGCTCCGACACGGCGCGACTGGCTGAAGAAGAAGCAGCCTGCCCAGAAGCAGACGATGGAGACGAGCGCCCTGAGCCAGAGGGTTTCGGCGCCGAAGGGCAGGTTTGCTGTGCCAAGGGCGAGGAAGATGGTGTTGCCTGGATGACATGTCAGTCGGGACTTGTCGGTGACACACACTTGCCAGTGGGTCCAGGGGCGCGCGAGACGGGGACTTGCCTGTTTGCATGCTCACGAAGACGCTGCTGGCGTTGAACGCGACGCTGTCACATATTCCGGATACGAAACAGGTCGCCAGCACGGGCAGGTCCGAATGCGCCGGGTTGATCTCCTCTCGCAGTCTGGTCATGAGGCCGGGTTTCGGAGCCGCCTTCAATTCTTGTTGAGGCATCATGGAGGTGTCGGATGAGTCTCTCTCACTGAACATACCCGGCGTCCCGAGGTGCGAATCCTTCGATGGCTGCTCTGTCGTCGCCATGAGGCCTGTAGTGAAGCTATCACGCAGCCAACGACGGGGTCTGATGTGTCACGCAAATTTTATAGTGAGCAAGTCTCAGATCTGGAACAGGTGCCGTCGGAAAAAGACTCTTTTCAAAATTTCCAGTCAGGGGGCCGGGCCCACCTGTTTGCCCAGAACTTAGACCGGATCCACCACGTTATCTCCCGTCAGCGGCGGCGATGGATCGTCTTAGGCTTATCGGCCGATTTACCCGGACGTCGCCCCGAACACGTTACTCTGTCATCGTATAAAGCTGAGAAAAGCACCTGACCATACCTACGATACACTTGAATGAAATCTCCATATCACTGGATTCGCGAGGCCGTCCGTTTGCACATTTTCGGATTCCAGATGGATTACTGAGCGACCGAAGTCATCCGGGGACAACGAGCTCGCTACAGAAGCCAGCCCACCCGCAGCCTTGGATAGACAGGGGGACAATCACGCCATCGTGGCTTGGACTCCTTTGTTGCCAGAAGGAGGTTGATAGTCACATCTGACGGTGAACTTGGCGCGCCAACACATTTTTCCCTATTACGAAACTTGAACAAGACGTTGTAATTCTTCTTGAAGCACACCCCGCGGTCACTGTCGCGGACTGAACGCAAACGATTCTAGAGTGGGTGCACTGCGCGTGCTCTGGGCTCTGGTAACGCTTCGGAGAAGGGGGCTGTGTGACGATCTTTCGAAAATGTGGTGCAATTCATCGCGGCCCGCGAGCGTTGTCACAACCTTGGAAGTGGAGAGAAAGCACCAGGGAAACGCTAGGAGATGCTGTGTTTTCAGATGTGCAACCAATTAGGCACGACCAACTCAGTTAGTTCAATTGCCGGTTTTCCGAGGTGGAATGGGAGCGTTGAGCTTTGAGGTCATTCTCGGTTGGGCTTGGACAGATCAGGTTACAACACTCTAGCTTTTTGCTTTGATGAGTCAGGGCGAGGTCCCTTTGTTTACCCATGCCAAAACGTGCAGCCTTCCTAGCGCCCGGGGTATCCTGTCAAGTCACTCCCGCTGCTCATTGGTGTGTTCCTGACAAGGTTTGGGGTCGAGATTGGAGTCGATGGGTGTATCGGAGGGCCTTGTTTAAGTTGACGGTCTTAGCTGCCTCAGCCTGATCGGCAATTATATCTGGACAGTTTCTTGTTCTCTAACTTTAGCAATAACAAAGCGCAAGTACTTGTAACTAGACCTACAAAAACATGCAGCGACCCGATAACCTCATGGTGAGTTGAGTCTGTAGTTAAGCATCGTCACAGCAGTTAGGCGCGCCCTTTGCCAATACGCCCTTTCTACTCACATATATCACTGAAAGTACTGAAAACGGGCACCACACAAATAGTGGAGCAGTGTTCTGCTAGAAGCCTCAGTACTACGCCTAAGGGCACTCTAACGCGAGGAGGAATAAAAGAGGGCCATAGTGCTTAGGGGCGAAGCAAATAGTTATAAAATTTGCACATTATATCTTTAAAATAATAGAGGGGGGTTGATTGTTCTGATTAGAATGGATCTAAAGCAGCGAAAGGAAGCCGAAGCTATTATAATAGCCTTTGGAGAAAAGAATAGCTAGGGGCAGGAATTACCCATACATGGGTAATATTTAATGGATACCCGGAAGACTTATAGGTAATTATAAGGATAAAATTATTTATAAGTCCTAAGTAGGTAATTAAATCTTTATTTCCTTATTTATAAAATTATTAACTTAATTTTTTATATTAAAAGTTTTATTTATATAATTAATTAAGATATAAATTAAAATAACTTTATATAAATTTAATAACTTTAGTTTTTATTTAAAAATTAAGAATTTCTATTAAATATTAATAATAAGCTAAAGAGCTTAATAAAAGCTATAATAAATATATTATTACTTTAAGCGATTTATTTAATAAGGTTAAGGGTTTTAATTTACTTTTTAATTAATAAAATATCTTTTAATATAATGATTTTATCTTTAGCGTTAATTATAATATTATTTATAATATAATCTTTATTATTAGCTATAATATTATTAATATTATATATAATATAATCTTTATTATTATTTTTATTATTATCTTTAATATTATATATAATATAATCTTTATTGCTATCCTTATTATTATCTTTATTATTATCTTTATCTTTACTTTAATTTAAATTTAATTTAAAAAAATCTTTATTAAGAAAGCTTTTATTTTATTTATTATTAGGATTTTTATTAAAAGGATTTTTATTTTATTTATTATTTATATTTTTATTAAAAGGATTTTTATTTTATTTATTATTAAGATTTTTATTAAAAAGATTTTTATTTTATTTATTATTAAGATTTTTATTAAAAAGATTTTTATTTTATTTATTATTAAGATTTTTATTAAAAGGATTTCTATCTTATTTATTATTAAAATTTTTATTAAAAGGGCTTTTATCTTATTTATTATTAAGATTTCTATTAAAAAGATTTTTATCTTATTTACTATTAATATTTTTATTAAAAAGATAGTTTAGATTTTATTTAGGCTTTTATTTTCTATCCTATATTTTTATTTTTAATTTATAAGGTAATAGTTAATTAAATATTATAGGAAAGAATATGCTTATATTTATTATTAAATAATTAATAAGGTAATAATCTTTTATAATAAATATAATTATATTAATAAACTTTATATCTTTTTTTATAATAATAATATATTTATTATAAATAATATTAAGATTAATAATTATTAATTATTAAATTATAGGATTAGAATAATAATTAAGATAAACTTATTAGCTATATATATAATAAGGTAGGTCTTTATATCTTTTTATAAGGTATATAAGGTAGTGGCTTATATTTAAAGATTTAATATATAAGAAATATCTTTTATAATTTCCTTAATTAAATATTAAAAAGGAAACTTAAGAATTAAAAAGTTAATACTTAATTAATATTTCTTAATTTATTATAAAATGATAATTAAGAAATAATTAATATAAAGAAATTAAAATAAAAGGTTAAAAACTTATTATTAAATTTAAATCTATATATTCTTTTATTATTATTTCTAATAAATAATTATTTAATATATTTTTTATTGCCTTTACCTTTAGCTTTACCTTTATTATTATAATTAATAGTTATAGCTTTTTAATTAACTTAATGCTAAGTAGCTATATATATTATAATAATTATAATTAGCTAATTATTAAAAAAATATTAAAATATTAATTAAAATAAAAAGAAAGTATATTATATAGTTTAGCTATAGCTTTTTTAATAAATAAATAAATATATAAAAATTATAAAAAATTATAATAATAAATAAATAAAATACCTTATTTTTTAAGTTAATATTATATTAATAAATAAAATAAAAAAAAAATAAATAATATATACTTAAAAATAGCTTATAATAACTATAAGAAGCTATAAATGAATTATTAGTAGATTTATAATAAATAGTATTAATATTAATAGTTATATTTAGTTGCCCCTTTATTATAGCTATCGCCTTATTATTAATATTAAGGGAGCTTAAAGCTATAAATATAGAGTAATTTATATACTATAATCATCTTATATAAAAACTTTATATAAATAGCTTTTTGCTAAGCCTTTTTATAATTTAACTATTTATACTTAATTATTTATTTTTACTTATTATATTATTTAATAAATAATATTTCTAAATAATAAATATCTTAATTAATATCTTAATGCTTACTTTTTCTTTTAACCTAATATATTTAATAAATATAAATATAATAAAAAGTATTTAATAAATCCTTATATTATTAAAGCTAATAAATATATTAATATTATAATTAATTAAAAAAAAGAAGTATATTAAGCTAAAAATAAAATTAATAAAGTAATTAATTATATATTTATTAAGCTTTAAAAATTTATAAAATAGATAGCTATATTTATTATTATAAAAAAATTGCTTAAAAAGAATTATTAAGATATAATTAATTAAAAATAATAAGTTTTTATTATTAATTATTATCTTAATTATTATCTTAATTATTTTTAATTACCAATTAAGTATATATTTAAATTAAGTTATTTAAAATTATAAAATCCTTATTAATAAATATAAAGAAAATTAAATAAATAAAGATTTTATTAAGAATAATATTTAATAATTTAAGGAGGAGGAGATTACTTAGGACCTTTTAAAGTATATTTATTATTTATATATTTTAATTAAGAGAATTATTAATCTTTATAATTAAAATATTTTAATTAAAGATTAAGAATTTATGATTATTTAAATGATAATAAATTATTTTCCTAAGGCTATTAATAAAAATACCTTTATAATTATTATCCATAAAATTATATAAGAGCTATAAAAAATTTATATTAATTAAAATTACTTTAATAATTTTATTTATCTTAAATTAAATAATAGCCTTAATAAATATTTAAAATTATTTTAGAAAATTTAAGTAAGTTTATTTTAATTTTTATCTTAATTAATTAATTTAATATTATATTAAAGCTTTAACTTTAAAGCCGTAATTAATAATAATTACCTTAATAGTTTTTAGGATTATTAGTATAATGTTCTTTAAATTCTTTATCTTAAGCTTTAATTTATATAATATTAATTTTAAAAAGCTTTTCTTTATTTTAAGGTATATTAAATCTTCTTAAAGCTTAATTTTATTATAGCTATATAATTATTTTTAAATATTAATTTTAATAAAATCGCTATAAAAAATAAGACCCTTTTTAATAATATCTTTTAAAATTTATTAAATAAAATAAAAATTAAGGATTATTTTAATAATAATTATAAGGAGATCTTAAAGGATAATAGAAAGTATATTAGCGTTAATAAAAAGCTATATATTATTTACTTTTTAAATATCTAGGAAATCCTTTCTCTTTTAAAGGCAATTCTTTAGCGTGAATTAATTTAAATTAAAACTTAGCTACTTAAAAAGTATAATTTAAATAAAAATAGTAAAAAGAAAAAAAAGAAGAAGATAATTAAGGTAATTTAAGAGAAAGATATAAAATAATAAATAAAAGGCTATTAATATATCTTAATTAATATCCTAATCTTAAGGTATATAAATTTTATTATTTTAAGATTTAAATACCCTACTATTTAAATAAAGAGCGTAAGTCCTTTAAGATAAGGTAAGTTTATTAAATTTATATAATTTATTAATTCTTTATTAATTATAAATAAATCCTTTTCTTTCTTTAGTTATTTATATATTATTAAAGGCCCTTATAAAAGAGTTAAGCTATATTATTTTCATTAGAATTACTTTATTTATACTTATATTAAATTTATTTAGGCTTTTAGCATCTTATAAAGGATTTAGTGGAGAAAATATATAGCCTTTATAATTAATCGCTTTATTATTCTTAAAGCTTCCCCCCTTTTAAATATCTATAATGCTATATTTAGTCTTATAATAACTTTTATAAAAAAGAGGCTTATTAAGCTTATTTTTTAAATATTCTTTTATAAAGGTAATATTAATAATTTATTACTTAATAGTATATATATTTATATATATATGCCTGATCCTTATCTAGATTGCTAGGTAATTTTAAAGGATTATAAAGATAATAAGATAGGTAGTATTTAAATGCTTTTAATGGGATTAAGATAATAATTAGGATATTTCTATTTAAGCTTATATAAAGTATATATTTAATTAAGAAATATAATAATAAAGCTTTATATAACTTTAAATATTTTAAATATTTTATTATTATTATTATATAAAGAAATATTATATATTATTTATTAATTTAAAAATATATTATTATTTTAATAAATTAAGATATAATATAAATTATAATTATTAATATTATATTTATTAAGTTAAATTATTTTATTTTTATTAAGTTTTTTATTTATTATTTTAAGTAATTAAAGATTTTTTAGAAATAATATCATTCTCTTAATATAAAGTATATATTATAATCTTATTATAATATAATTAACTTTATATCTAAATTATATTTTTAAAAATATATTATTAAAAAGAGTAATTAAATATTTCTTTAATGCTTTTTAAAGATTAAAAATTATTTTTTGCTATTATTTAAGGTCGCTAAATATCTTAAAATTAACCTTTTATATAAGCTAATTAAATAATAAAAAAGGGAATATAAGCTTAATACCCCTTTATAATTATTTAATATCTTAATAAATAACCCTTATATTAAAATTAAAGGTATCTTAATTATTATCTTAATTAATTAAATATTTATATCTTAATTTATTTCTTTATATATTACTTAATTTTATTATTACCTGCTTAATATAATTATTACTTTAAATTAATATCTTTAAAAATTTTAAATTAATGGCTATATCCTTTTTTAATTTTTTTTATATTATCTTAGCTTTCTTTTTTTAATATATATTAGATTTATCTAAGGCTTATAATTTTAATAATGTTTTAAGGATTTTATTCTTAATCCTTCTTAATAGTAATTTTAATAAGGTAAAGGGATTATCTTAAATATTATTAAAATATTTATTCAACTCTTAATTTAATAATTATTTAATATTTAATAAATAAGGTATTATAATATGATAATATAAGAATTAAAAAGAAAGTAAAGAAATATAAATAAAGATGAAATTTAAATTAAAAGCTATAATTAAAGATTAATTTTTTTATATATATATATAAGGATTTAGCTTTAAAGTATATATTAAATCTTATTTTTTATTATTAATTATTCTATATATATATTATTAATATAAATACTTATATCTTAATTTATATCTTAATTCTATTTTTTCTTTTTCTTTTATAATATTTCTTTATTAAGTTATTATTATAGCTTTCTTATAATTTATAATATTATTACCTTTATCTTTATAATCTTTTTTAATAAATCTTTTTAAAAGTTATAAAAATTTATTTAATATTTTTATTTAATATATACTTTTACTTAATATAAATAGCTTTTATTAGTTATTTAAGAAACCTATCTTATATATTTAAATATTTAATAATTTAAATACTTATCTTAGTTTTTTCTTCTTTCTTATTATTAATATTAAAGATAATATATATTATTTTTAGCTTTAGTAGATTAATGATTTTCTATATTAATTTTATTTATAGCTATTTTTTAATTATTAATAATATATTAATAAGAATAATATAAAAAAGCATAATAATATTAAAATATGCTTTCTTAATAAGAATTAAAAGTTACTTAATATATAATTAAAATTTAATTAAAATACTTAAATTATTAAAGGTATATTAGTTATTATTTATAAAACCTATAATATAAATCTTATATATCTTATCTTTAAAAAGTAAGGGATATTTTTTATAAGGAAGTATTTTATTTTAATAAAATATATAAAAATAAAGGTTAAGATTATTATTATTTAGCCTTTAAGCTTAAGCTTTATATAAGGCTTATTTATTTTTAAATTAAATTTAAGGAAATAATAAAAATTAAAATATAAAAGCTTAGTAATATTATTTAATTAACCTTATTTCTCTTATTTTATATCTTAATTTTATCTTATTTATTATTTTAATTAATATTTTAATTAAATTAATAGGTTAATTTATATTTAATAGTTATATAAATTATTTAATAATAATAAGAATATATTATTAAATTATTTATTTTTATAAATAAGGGTATAAATTTAGGAAAAGATTTTATATTTATATAATAATACTTTTTTAATAATTTATTTATTAGAAATAAATTTAATATTAAAACCTTATATAAGGTTTTATATAACCTTTTTTAATATAATATAAAGTAAATCCTTTTTATAAAGTAATTAAATATTAAGGTTTTATAAGTAGTTAATAGCTAATTATATAAAGCCTTAAAATAATCTTTTTAAGGTATTATTATTATATTTATTAATAAGAAATAGAATTTTTAATATATATTTATTAATATTTAATAATATAATTATTCCTTAATTTAAAGTTATATAGCTAAGCTTATAATAAAAATATTTAAAGTAATATAATTAAAAGTAAATACCTTTATTATTATTATTAATAATACTAAGAATTTTTTTATATTTATTATTAAAGAGGTTATTAATAGGAAATTATTTTATATTAAGCAAATTCTAAAAATATATTAAATTCCTTATATTAATTACTTTTTATAATTAAGTAAGGATATATTTTATTAAGAAATAAATATCTTAAAGGTTAAAATAAGGGTAAAGATTAAATAATATAAGTTAAAGAATTTAAAAATTTTAATTTTAAAAATCTTAGATAAAGGTAAGGAAGATTATAGTTAAATATTATTCCATATATATTTATATTTTAATTTATATCTTAATTTATTTATATATTAAAATTAATATTAAATTTATTAATTTGCGATTTATATAAATATTAATACCTAGAGAAGATCTAGATTTAAGGTATTATAATATAGGGTTGTTAATTATAAAGAAAATTATTAATAATTATTTTAATTAATCCTTAATATTTATATAAAATAAAGTTTAATAATTAATATTACTATTTATATATAGAAATTCTAATATATAATTAATGCTTTTATTAATAAATATTTTTAAAAAGAAAAGAATAAGGGTAATTTAAAATATCTTTAATATTATATATTTACCTTTTAAAATTAAGATTTTCTTAGTAGCCTTATTAAATATATTATTTTAATCTTTTTCTTTATTATTAAATTTAATAATAAAATTAAATTTCTCTTAAATATTATATTTCTTAGCTTTAGCTTTATTCTTTTAAAATTAAATAATTTTTATTAACTTTATTTAATAAAATTTTAAGTTAAAGAATAAATAATAAAATAATATCTTTTTAGAATTATTATAATATATAATAAAGTTTAAATATATATTAATAAGTTTATTAATTTAAATAAAGTATATAGCTTTAAAATTTTCCTTTTATTATCTTTTAAGGGCTTATATAATTAATAATAAAAAGGCTTTAATTAGTTTAAAATATATAAATTAGCTAAATAAATTAAAGAGAAATATAAGGCTAAGTTTAAGGTTAAATATTAAGAATATTATTTTTATTTAATAAATAAAATCTTATTTTTAATAAACTTTTATTAAAGTTTTATTAAAAAGATTTTAAGTAATTTAATTAAGTTATATAATATTATAATATTATATAATTAATTAATAAATTAAAAGCTATAAAAATTCTTTAATATTAATAAGTTTATTTTATTTATATAATTTATTAAGATTAAAATTAAAATTAAGATAGTAAAGTTATAAAATAAAATAATATTAAAATTTTAATATATAAATAAATAAGCTTTTTTATATCTTATAAATATAGCTATAAATATCTTTAATACTTTTTTATTTATAATTATATTTAAATATATATAAAGCTTTATAAATATTCTTTTTATTAATAATTAATATAATTTTATAATTAATAATATTAAAGCCTTTTTTATATTATATATTAATAATAAAAAGATAAAGAAGCTATATTAAAAATTAAAAGATTATTAATATTATATTTATTATATTAAAAGGCTTAAGAAGATTTAATAATTACTTTATAATATATATATTTTTTAATTTTATTAATTTATAAATAAAATATCTTTTATTATAATAAAAGATATTTAAATTATATAAATTAAATAAAATAAAGTTATAAATATAATTTAAATTTAATATTAAGTAAAATAAAGAGATAAATAGATTTTTATTTAATATATAGCTTAGGTTATATATAGGATATATAGGATAGCTATTTAAATAAGGCTTAATGATAATAAAGGTAGATTATATATATAGGGATGATCTTTTTGTAATAAAATAAGGAATATTATTAATTATAATAATTTTTATAATAATAATATATAGAATTAAAATATAAATTAAGATAAGGAGGTATATATATTTTATTTAAATATATAGTTTAATGTTTAATAAATTACTTATAGAAATATTTATTACTTATGGGTATTTAGGATTTAGTAATTATATAAACTGAGTCTATAGACTTGGGGTTTAAGCTTAGGTACCTATGGGTACCTATGGGTGGGTAATTCCTGCCCCTAAGAATAGCTAAAATGCCAATAATGCATTCCCTGCACCTGATAACAGTACGTAAAGACATGTTCTTGTTCGTCTCAGTGGGAGAGAAAAAATCGAAGACCGGAGTAATTAATTTATCTCAATAATCAGTAACTCGCTACCGTAGCGGTTGGGGACGTGCCTTTCAATGTCGCTACCAGTTTGTGGCCCAGGTGGGTCCATCTCTGGCACAGCAGTACTGCTGTGCCGCCTTGGGGGTCATAGATGAGTAGTTATCAATATATGGCATAGGTATCACTTGAGAATTTGGTATGACTTGGTCAATGTTGTTCCCGACTCTGGAAAGCTAGAACCGGAATATCGGCCATGTTTTGGGTACTGGCAGTGGCGTGTGCTTTTGATGATTTGCCGAATCAGTGTGGCAGGAAGAACTAGGTCTGGAAATATGTGATTGTATGTATTAGAAGTGGGCGTGTGTGGTCAGAACTTGACTGCGGAGAGGCCAGAAGGCACCCTTTTCAAAGAAGAATTTAGGGAAAGCCCCCTCCCCCACCCCGTAATTCACATGATGCGGTCAGTTTAATCTTGGCTATTAGACATTTACCAAAATCAGCTCAAAATCAGAAGACATGAACGACCATAGGCGAGGTCTTAAAACCAGGTTCTTAAGTATTAAAATCTTGTCCCAGCACAGGACATCAAATAAAACACATACCCAAAGCGATCTTGGAAATATGGGCTCAAGCTGCGTGTCAGTTGCTCAGATCAGACAAACAAGTATAAGAAAATATACAGGCAGTCTCTTGCATCTCAGACGATCCGCCTGCCATCACAAGTAGCCACTGGGCCTTCGTACAACTTCCGGCCCCGTACGAAGTATGCAACGACGGCCAGCAACGTGGCACCACCGAACATGGCCACGGCCCAATTCATCGTCTCCGGCGTGGGAGAGTAGTAGATAGGCCAAAAGCACCAAAAAAATGCAAATGAGGCGTAGCTCACCCCAATCCCGTTGACTAAGATGCCCCAGCGGCCCAGACTCCAGCGCACCGGCGGCAACGTCTCGGGCCAGCGCAGCCGGCGGTACAGGACACAAGCCGTAGACAAGCCGTACGTGCCCATGAGGGCGACGACGCCAATGGACAGGATGGCGTTGAAGGCGACGCTGCTGCCGATGTAGACGAGGCACATGACGATGGTGAAGCCCAAGGTCATGATGCACGCGTTGCGCGGGACGTTGAGCGCCGGGTCGACGCGGCGCAGCCAGTCCGACGCCGGGAGCCCCTGGTCGCGCGCGAAGGCGAAGCACTGCCGCGACGTCGACGCGAACGTCGACACGGCGATCATGAACATGAGGACCACCATCAGGGACGTGATGGCCTGGGCCCCCGCGGGCGGTAGGCTGCCGCTGTCCAGGATCGCCAGGAAGGGGAAGGCGTATTGTGTCGTCGCGATGGTGACGTCGGGGATTGTGAACAGCGACATGAGCATGACGGCGAAGGCGATGGGCATGTTCAGGGCAAAGGACCAGAACATGGCGCGCGGGGCGATAATACTAGCATCTTTTACCTCCTCTGATATATGCGCTACGGCATCAGATGCTGCAATCCTATTAGCGCACTGGAATGTGAATGTGACTTTGCTAGATCTTTTGGGTGGATGGATAGCCCACGTACCGCAGACATTGAACATTGCGGCAACCTGCCCAACCATGACAGCCAGACCAAGGGTCGGATAATTGCCGCCATTATCCGTCACCTCCAGGAATACCTGTCTAGCGGGAGTCTTCTGGCTGGTTACACCCATTATGACCATTACGATGACGAAGCAGGCAATGTGGAGGAGAACGAAGAAGTTCTCAATGGCAGGCAGCCTCTTTGCGCACCAGATGTTGAGCGAGGCGACCATGGCCGCTATGAGCATCGCGAGGAGGCTCGTCTGCCACAGCTCGGGGGAGAAGGCTGCGTCTCCGACCGACACGGCCGCCATCACCAGCTGGGCGGTGAAGATGCAGTCAGAAGCCGCGAACGCCTGCCAGCACAGTGCACTGAGCCACCCGGATGCATAGCTTGCTATCTTCTGTATGGACTGGGGCGAGAATTCAGAGACCCAGTGATACCTGCAGTCGAATCAGCAAACATTGAACCATTGCCACATTACTTGCTTCCCTTTTCCCAGTCAAGGATGGGTGGAGGACTGACTGTCCCCCAGCAGTCGGGGCCATGGACGACATCTCCGCCAGAGACAGGACAACGAAAAACTGGCCCAGCATCACCCAGCAGTAGCCCCAGAACGTGCCCGCCCTACCGCCATCGACAAGGCCCTGGAAGTTGTTGACGAATACGAATTCCCACGTGCCCATCGTGCAAGATGTGAAGGCAATGCTGCTGAACCAGTTGAAGTTGCGCTTGAACTCCTGCTCCTTGCCCATGCGCTGCATGTCCCTCTGGTCGGCCGAGAACTCGCTCGCTGAATCGATCACTGCCGGGCTGCCGGGGGAATTCGATTTCTCACAGACGTCCATGGCGATTAAGGCAAAGTATGAGGAGGAAAATTTTTATTCTTCACGCCCAAACGGCATGTATCATGTGAGTGAGATGAAATAAGACCGTCCGTAGAACGCTGTTGTATTTGTACTGATGGAAGTCTGACAGCTTACGGCAGCTGCACAAAGATAGAGGCGCATACTCTATGAATCAGCGTTACAACAGTCCTTTTAGTTTAGGGCTATAGTGACCAGGTCATATCGGAGGGGGGGCTGGTTGCAGTCTCAAGCCTATGATAATCGCCTCACCGTTACATCTCTATTTGTTCGGAGGAATCAGTAATTGGCTGTATTTTTAGGTCTGCTGCAACCTGCTTACTTAAGTATGCTGTCTCACCATAATCGAACTTGGCTTATCGCAACCTGCTCTTGTGCAATCCTGTAATCCCTGTAATGCAGTCTGCACTGCTGGTTTCATAATTAGCTACATGTACTAGCTTCCCACCACTAGTTCTATAATCTATCCTTTCAAACCAACGGTTCTCGCCCAGTCTGTGTGCTGGAAAAAAATCACATTTGTCTGCAAAGACCTTGAAAGTCTTCGAAAGATTTCTGTAATGTCATCTTCTTCGTCTCCCACACTGCAGCCAAGACAGTGGTTTGTTACACGGCTAGGCAGCCGTGGTGTGATAGACAGCTTAGCCGCCCGGAACAACTCGCTTGCACACATGCAGGTCGCAGGTCATGACCTAACCCCTCCTTGGACATGTGGCTGCCTGGTTGCCTTGCTGATGGGATGATTTAAAATGAACTTCGTTAATTCTATTTGATTCTCTCCCGAGTACTTTTATTCACAGGTTTCATGCTCAATCTTACCCAGTCAACAAAATCACAGCTTGCCTAGCCCAAGCATCACCAATTGCTACCTAGGTATCTTGGGACAGGTGCCTGAGGCGCTTCTAACTGACTTATCCACGAACGAATAATGTCTTCCCAAAGCGATGAAGAGGCTGTCATTATTGACCACGACGATCTTAGCAACTACAACCCCGAACAGATCTTGCCCGAGTCACCTGAAGTCATTCAAAAGCTCAGAGCCTGGCTCAAGCCCACTTCGTACGACCTCGAAAGCAGCGAGTACCGCAAACACCTTGGTTCTCACGCGCCAGGCACCGGCGACTGGCTGACGACCAGTCGTTCCTACAAGGATTGGCTGCAGGGCGAAGACACCGGACTGCTCTGGATCAAGGGGATTCCAGGATCCGGGAAATCGGTGTTGGCGTCAAGCATCATCAAGGAGATATCAGGGAAAGATCAAGGAAGTCCAGTACTGTACTTCTTCTTCCGACAAATTATCGATGCAAATCATGAACCGGTTGCACTTCTCAGAGATTGGCTGGATCAAGTCTTGGTGTACAGCCCGCCTCTCCAAAAGAAGTTGAAAGGCTACGTCGTAAAAGAGGGATATGGCGACAAGACTCGAGGACTTGCCACCATGTCGATGCAAGACTTGTGGGACGATCTTCGACTCGCGTTTTTTGGACTCCCCGGTAGGGTCTATTGTGTCGCCGACGCTCTCGATGAAATGGACCATGGCAATGATGCCTTCCTGCAAGCTTTAGCTGAGCTTGGGAGCTGGAATCCTTCAAAAGTCAAAGTGCTGATCACGAGCCGCCCAGTCCCTGCTGTCGAGGGTCCTTTGCGACAGGCAAAGTGTACCAAGATTCGTCTCCAAGAGAACATGGTCGATGCCGACATTTCGACCTTTGTACGCCGGGGATTGGAGAACACGAATATCTGCCATGATGATCAACAGCTGATCCAAGAGGCCATCCCTGGCCGGGCGAATGGTCTCTTCCTATATGCTAAGCTGGCCATGGACGCTTTCTTAGAGCCGGGGGCCAATATCAAGGCAGTTCTCGACTCTTTGCCAGCCGACATGAACCAGATGTACACCAACCTGCTCCACGAACACTCCCGCAGGTCTGGAGTCCCTGACACTATCCAACGTCTGATTCTGCAGTGGGTAACCCATGCGACACGCCCGCTCAGACTCCTCGAGATAGCTGAGATGATACATGTTACATACAACAACGACACCGATCGAGACATAGGGTCAACCAAGGACCTTGTCAGGGCTGCATGCGGCCCCCTCTTGGAGATCCTGCCCGACGAGACCGTCTGTGTCATTCACCACTCCTTCACAGAGTACCTCAAGGGCACGACCAGATCGCCTGAAGATGATGGCTACCCCGTGCTTCTTTTTGGGGAGACACACGCTAGTCTAGGCTCTGCATGCCTGGTTTACTTGCTGTCCGGTGTCTTTGACAATGTTAAAGAAGCAAAAGACACCAAGGACACCAAACTGAAGCTCAGATATCCTTTCTTAGCTTACGCACTGAACAGCTGGCATGTCCATGTTGCTAGATCGACAGCCGCAGGCCACGATCAGACCGACGTCAACCTGTCGCTGGAAAAGCTGATGCGCGATCCAGACTCCGTCGAGACCTGGACCAAACTTCAATGGTTCACCATGGGCAATGCTGACTCTGGGATAACACCGCTGCACGTTGCAGGGATGTATGGGCTCACTGCGTACGCAAGACACCTGCTCTTGTCGACCGAGGTCAACGTAGATGCAGTGGATGCTCACGGCAAAACCCCCTTATGGTGGGCTGCCTCAAGCGGGATGGCCGACATGGTTCAGGTCTTGATAGATGCTGGCGCGAATCCCGACCAGGAAGAGACTCACAACGGTCGCAAGCCTTTACACGAGGCCGCCTCGAAGAACCATCCTGAGGTTATCAAAGTCCTCTTGGGCGCTGGAGTGGACCCATTGACGAGGAAGACGAAGGAGAATCCAGGAAATTGGTGCGGAAACGCACCGCGTTCAGTTGGACATACGCCTCTGATGGTAAGTGACGTTGCCGTTGCAGTCTGTGTAAATGCATCAACTGTGTTGGTTTTGCTGACTCTGTATGCAGTATGCTTGTCGAAACGGGCATCTCGAGGCCTTGGAGGCATTTGTGCCTTTCCTCAAGGATGACGAATCTGTTCATAAAGCCCTGGCCTGGTCTGCTGGAGCGGGCCGACACGATCTAGTCCAACGGATCCTCCAGCAACCCGGGGTCGACATCAACCGCAAGGTCCGTGGCGCGACACCTCTGTTCATGGCAAGCCAATGGTCACACATGAAGACCATGAGGCTTCTTCTGAATGAGGGGGCCGATCCTACGATACGATGCGAGTTTTATGACGAATTCGCTGGGGCAGGCTCCCTGCCGCCATTCCTTTTCCATGACGACGGCCAATCCAGGATCCGCGGCCTTACAGCATTATATTCCGCACTCGAAGGTTCCCAGCAGGGAAGGGCCCCGAAAGCCCAGCCAGAAGAGCTAAAAAGCCTGCTAGAGTTGTTCGTCGACAAAGGGGCCGATATCCATGACCGGTCACCTTCCGGTGATTCTCTTCTGCACTTAGCGACTGGTCACCCCGTTTGGCTCAGGATTCTACTCGACGCAGGTGTTGATGTCAATGTCGCCAATAGCGACGGTTACACTGCTCTTCATAAGATCCTGTCGGTTGGATGCTTGTCTCTACTGGTGGAAACTGGCAAGGCGGACATTAACAAAAGGGCAACTTCCGATGGAAAAACGCCACTTCTTCTCTCGCTTGATGGCTATCTCGACGAAACGGCCCTCAAGCTCATTGAATACGGAGCCGACTGTACCATTGTCGACAAGGACGGCAACGGGCCCCTGCACATCTCATTGCAATCCCACAGGTCAAAGCCGGAAGTCATCGAAGCGCTCCTAAGCGCTGGTGCAGACCTGAATCTGAGGAACAAATCCGGACAAACGCCCCTTGATGTCATATTCTCGCGAAATTCAGAAGTATTTGATTTGATGAACGTCATGATCCAAGCAGGCGCCGATATAAACACAAGGGACAACAAGAATGGCGCGACGCTCCTCTTCCGCACGATCTCCGGGCTTGGCTTAAGAGCAGAAAAAGACTACCGAGAGGCTATCACGAGCCTCTTGGAACGTGGGGCTCTGTTGGAATCTCGAGATTATGAGGGAAGAACCTTGCTTCACGAGGTAATTAAGTCACAGAAAGGGTTACAGGGCTCTTTCAATCGACAAGAGCCTGGTCCTCCCCGCTTCGATTTCCTTGTGAGTCTAGGCCTGGATATTCATGATATAGATTACCAGGGCAACACTCTGCTGCACGAGTTATGCTCGCGGATCAATACCGACTCCTGCACCAAAGACACTCTCGCCATGTTGGAGATGCTCCTCAGCTTGGGCATTGATGTCAATCGACCCAACAACCGTGGTCGAGTGCCGCTTCATAGGCTTTGCATTAAGGGTGAGAGTAGTCGCGGCGACAAGGACGAGTCTCATCTTGACCTGGTTATTTCCCGTACGAAAGACATCAATGTTCGCGATAAGGACGGGATTGCCCCGTTGCATCTAGCTGTCACTGTATCGGAGTATCTCACCAGAAAGCTGCTCGACGCTGGTGCCGACCCTACGATTGAGACGTTCGAAGGGTTGACACCGCTTCACCTCGCCGCTAGATCTCGAAGAGGCAATATCGTTGGCATGCTTCTCGACGCTCTTCATAGACTAGACTCAGATCAGCCACCTAGCAGCCTGATGACCCAGGGAGCCTGGCTCAAAAGAGCGAGCGACAGCGCAATTACCGGAGTCAACGCTGAAGCCAACGGAACCACACCACTCTACTATGCTTGTCTCTCTGGACGACCAGAGATAGTCTCCATGCTCTTCAAAGCCGGAGCAGAGGTCAAGGGGAGGAACTTGCGATCCGCAATCACTGGATTCGAGGGCGAACTCGAACTCTGGCGCAGGAAGACCCCTCATGAAGCGGAGAATGGAGCTTGTGGCGGTCTCACAAAGGAAGACCTCACACGCCCGTACATGGGGGGCTTCCGCAACGGCACGTACCATGCCGACCCCCTAGACGACACTGCCAGGCTCGAGGAAATCATTGAAATGGTCTTGGACCATGGCGGTGATCTGACCGGGGGATTTTGTTCCCCAGTGCGTTCTGATGGATATTGGTCAATAACCGATACAACATCCGACTGTCGGGACTATGCGCTGAAGTGCCTGTCAGATGCAAGCAAGAAGCGATCATTGAAAAGTCCGGAATCTAAGTCGCGATTTGGGCCGAGAGCGCCGACTTTCGACGAGAAGCTGATCCCTCACCGACGTGAAGCCTTGCACAAGGCACTCAGTGAGCCTGGAGTCATTGAGCCAGGGAAAGCAAACGAAAACCTGTTCATCACGCGACTCAGACGTCGCGAGTACGATGTGGTGGAAGATTTAGCCAAGCTGGGCGTTGACTTCCTAGCCCCTCACATGAACCATGGGCTTACCAACTTGGGAACCCTCGTGAAAGGAGGCTTTACTTCTCTGATCAAGCGGGTTGGTTTGCTCGTGGCTCAGGAACAAGTCGACAAGGGCATTTGGCCTGCTCCAAGCGATGGAACCCAGCCTGTGTTCGGCCACAATAGGACTTGGACCCATGACATATCTAACACCTACGGCAATACTTATCGCCAGCCATTCCTATTACAAGCCGTGCAACAGGAGATGCCCATGTTGGACATGGTCCGTCTTCTTGTGGAGGACTTCGGTGTTGACATTGATGAGCTGCACGGAGAATATAAGCAGGTTGACGGTGGATACGAACTCAAATCGCTGAATGATAGTGCTCTTCACTCGCTCGCCAAAGGACACCACTGGTGGCACGTCGTCCAAGCTCTGCCGTACTTGATCAGCAAAGGCGCAAACCTCGAGGTCAAGAATTCGGGGGGCCTGACACCACTGCATATATCCTTGGGCGCGGAACGTGGCCTCGGACTTTTCCACAAGGACGCCGCCCGGCAACTCGTCCTGAGTGGAGCAGATGTCAATGCTACAGACAAGGCGGGACGAAGTTGTCTTTCCTATGCCGCTGGTGATGTCGAAATGATTCGTCTCTTGGTTGAGCATGGAGCGACGATACACGCCGATGCAATCTTTGGTGCAATCAACAAGAAGCAGCCCCACGTGCTTGATATTCTGTTATCGGCGGGTGTTGATGCCAACATTCGATTCGAGAAGAACGATAAAGAACCCTGGAAGATCCAGGGTGGGTGGGATATTCGAAATCTACCAGACGCCGAGTGGTATCCTCTGCATCACGCCGCGGCCATGTCGAGCCAAAACATCGCCGGCCAGAAAGAGAAGGAGGCACTTCGCGCAGCAGGCCTGAGGTTAATCGACGTCCTCTTATCACATGGAGCAAACCCGTTTGCTACTTTTGTGAAATGCTCTGGGAAAGAATGCTACCATCAAAAGTTGTACTCCCGGAAAGACTTGTTTGGCTCTCGTCGCCTTGGCAAACGGCCCGATAGACATAACGCCACGGCAGACCTGGAGTACTCTTTCGAACCCCACCTGCACGAGGACTGCGTCGTCCTGCACCAGCTCATAGCTGACGGACACATCGTACACCCCTTTTTAAAGGTGCCAAATATCGACGCAAATCAACGAGACGGCAGTGGTCGAACCCTTCTCCACGCTGCTTGCTCCTCTAGACGAGGTCCCGATGTGCCGCTAAGTTTGCCCCCGTGGGATAAATGGGATCCCAAGACATCGACAGAGACGTCTCTATTCCGCCATCTCGTCTTCCTCGGCGCGGATGTGGGAGCACGGGACGACCTGGGACAGAACGTGCTACACTATATGCTCAGGTGCCCTTCGGACCCCTTCTACCACTTACCACCTATTGACAAATCACTTGCATACTCGCTAGAGAATCACCCCTCCATCATCAATCAGAAGGACAAAGACGGCAGGACGGCGCTGTACTTGGCAGTCGACCGAGCCATTTTCGACGACAAGAGGACAACAGCAGCCGACGCACTTCTCAAGGCCGGAGCGGACCCTCACATTGCAGACAACCAAGGCAACACCGTCCTTCACGTGCTCTCTCGCGTACTCTGGGTCTCCTCCATGCGGCCCCTCTTCAACAAGCTCATCGAGCTCGGGTGCGACGTCAACGCCCGCAACTCAAAAGGCGAGACGCCATTGTTCTGGTACTATGCCGGGTTCAGGGACAACAAGCGCGAAGTTTACAGACACCTTTTTGACCCAGAGAACCGTGCGTACGACGAAAGGCACGGTATCTCGTATGACGAGGAGGGCGGCATCGCGGCGTTCGAGGCGGCCGGCGCGGACTTTGGTGCGCTGGACAATGCTGGGCAGGGCCTATTGCACGTTGCGGCCGAGGGCCACGCGCTTCGGTTCAAGACTCTGATGGCGAGGGGGCTGGACCCCATGTTGGAGGATAACGGACGGAAGACGGCGGTCGATGTCGCGGCTGCGTGTGGGAATAAGGGGGTGTTGAGGCTGTTCAAGCGGGTTGATGCTGTGGACGATGACAAAGATGACGACAACGATGAATCAGTTGATCTGGGCGCTGTTTTCTGCGCTTGATTTGTTTTATTTCGATTAAAGTTTGTTTGCGTTACTGTCTAGGGAATGCCTTCCCTTCCCGAGGTCGGAGCTTCAGCACCTTCCACGGTAGAAAAGTGTGAGAATGGGTTTGGGTGCTTGAGGAGCTGTGCAAAGTAAAGAATAGCTGTGCCTCAGCCGGGTTCCTAAGGCAAGACATCACAGTCTCCTCTTTATTTCCATACCAAGGCCGAATATAGCACCATTCAGATGTCTTCAACAAGCCTCCCCCAGACCACATTTGTGAATGTGATAAAAAAAGCGCCTGCAGCTGCCTCACAGGAAACCATGGGAACTTGGCATGATGCGGACTCATTGAGCATTGGTGAGGTCTGGGCAGGCTCTGTAACCGGCATGCAAAGTTGACCTTTCTCACCAAAGTCGAGCATAGTTATACAACAAACAACCTTTTGCTTTTGAATTACTGCTCGTCTCCGTGCATCCATGGTCGTAATTTTGTCATAGATTGCAACCCGGGGAACCACCTCCCTCCCCCCACCTTCTACCAGCTCCCCCTAACCCTGTGATCTCCTGATTTACCCCATAAAGGGAGCTCTCTCCAGGCAGACAAGTTGGACAGCTCGTAACACAGAGCGTGAGGGCAAAGGCTCCAGCCATTTCGCTCGCATGACCGCTCAACACCATCATCTCCTTCCTATAAATTCAGCAGACTTTTAATACCTCTAATGAATTCTCCGTGCCTCAGTAACACATCTATTTTCTCACCTGTCCTTGCACAATAATCGTACCAGTCCGCTTCACATCCGACAATGGCCAATGAAGAGAGCAACACGTCCTTGGGCGATGAAGCTGCTCACATTGTTGACGGAGTTGCAACCTCATCGGTCATTTCGCCCAACGCGGCGTCTGAAAACCAAAGCGTTACTGATAAGTCTGCGGACTCAGCCTTATCACCAACCTCTTGTGTACAGTCACCGCCCTCTCGACCGCTTTGGGATACACGAGAAGGGAGGATCGCAGGGTTTAAACGCATGATAGAGAAAAATCTTTCCCCGGAGAATCGTGCCAACATCGAGGCACTTATTCGCTACTACGAGGATGGTGGCAAAGTCCCTGAAGGGGACGAGGAGGTTTGGGCATTTGATGGGCAGGCCTCCTTTGGTATCAGGAAATACACACGTTTCGACCAGATGCCCGAAGGATGGTTGCATAAGCATAGGTATTGTGATGTAAGCGGCTTCTACCTGTGTCAATATTTGCTCCGAAGTTCCTTAGTTTCGCTTCTCTTCCTCTCATGGCTAACCCCTGTTTTCTCTCCTTTTTCTTAGAGCTCGAAGTACTGTCAAATCAATTATGTCCCTAAGTCCGATGAGTATATGATTGCGGATAAGGAGGGAAGAGTGTTTCTGTAGGAAGAGTAATGATACAGTCAGGGAGAAAATAGGAACTGAGATGGATTAAAAACTTATTACTAGTAGCAAGTCTTGGGTTTTTAGATATCGATGATGTGTATAACATTGATGGCTTTTGCTAGGCCCGCTAAGACCGGCGCGGTGGAGCACTCATCGCAAGTCTTCTCATGCTGAACTAAATGCGGGCCGGCCTCACAAGAGGACTGATTGCTGGTAAGTAGGGAGTAGTTTTGGCAAGTGAGAGAATTCAGCGACAGAATTTTCAATCATTCAAAGTGCCAACTTCGGCTCTTTTCTGTGCCCCCAACGCGCAGGATTGGCAAGGATCCCGAGCGCCTATCAACTGGCGATCTGGTACCCGCGAAGACCAGCCTAGCATGTTACCCTGCCGTAGGATCAACGACCCGCTTCCCCGCTGCGGTGTTGGTTCTCCCTGGTGGATCCTCCGTGCTGACGCCCAAGTCGTTCGTGGCACCTGAAGAATTGCTTTTTTCAACGTTGCGTCCTCTTGAGCTCGCTGGCTGGCCTGTTTCATACCGAGTCCCCGGGCATGGCTAACAAAGAAATGAGCTCACCAGAAGACGCCATCCAGGCCCAGTCTCACATTGATGAGTTGCCCGAGTATTCGGAATTCTCGCACGTCCAGAAGAATTGCATCATTGGTCTGGCAGCATTCGCAGGCTGGTTCTCGTCGGTCAGCAGCTTCATCTATTTCCCAGCCATCCCGGCGATAGCCAACGATCTTGACGAGAGCATTGAGAGGATCAACCTCACGGTCACATCGTACCTCATTGTGTCAGGCATTTTCCCCTCGATCACTGGGAATGCAGCGGACCGTTTCGGGAGACGGCCTGTATTTCTCACCGCTTTAACAGTCTACCTACTGTCGAACGTTGGCCTCGCCCTGCAATCCAATTTTGGGCTCCTGTTCTTCTTGCGCATGGTCCAAAGTGCAGGTATCTCAGGGACATTCTCCGTCACATACGGCGTCTTAAGCGATCTGTTCACACCTGCTGAGAGGGGCGGCTATGCAGGCCTCATCTCCTTTTTGTATGTAAACCTCGTCTGGCCACTCTCTTTGTCCCGACATAGACTCTGCATAGCACATAAAAAAAGATCTCGTGGACTCATTGTTTTGCCAGTCTGAACACACCGCCCAGTATCGGACCCCTTCTGAGTGGCTTGTTGCTGTTGCGGTGGTCATGGCGCTCCATCTTCTGGTTTCTCTCGGCTGCCACACCGTGCTGTCTTATACCTATAGCACTTTTCCTTCCAGAGACCAATCGAGGCATCGTTGGGAACGGAAGTGTACGAGTACGTGGGGTCAATCGACCTTTATTTCCTCTTCTCGTCCCGAATGTGGCGGCCAAGTCTATTGGTCAAGCACCGGATCAAGAGAAGAAGCGGGCTAGAGCATCTATGAACCCTTTTGCATCAATCAAGCTTCTTCGATACCCGGGAAACGCTCTCATGATGTCAGCGTATGGCGTGGGCTACGCGACTTATTCGTGTCTACAAGCATCGCTGTCTTCATTATTCCTCGATATCTATGAAATATCAGGACTCGCTAGTGGGCTCATCTACATACCTTTTGGTGTTGCATGTGCTCTGTCTGCTTTTGCCACCGGCAAACTACTCGACAGAAACTTCCGGAAGACAGCCACAGAATTAGGTGTTCCCGTCACCCGAAACAAAGCGGACAATCTGTCAACTTTTCCAATCGAAAAAGCCAGACTCCGGACTATTGTGCCGCTCGTTTCTCTCAGCGCCTGCCTGATTATCGCATACGGTTGGCAACTACAGGCGGGCGTGGACATGGCCGGCCCGCTTGTGACGCAATTCTTCATTGGTCTCACCATCCAGACAATGTTCACGGCGCTGAGTACGCTGCTCGTCGACGTGAACCAGGAATGTCCGTCAACCGCACAAGCTGCCTGCAACCTTGTACGGTGCGAGATGGCTGCGGGCTATCTTGCAGCGCTTGATCCTCTTCTCCGGGCCATTGGGCCTGGATGGACCTTTCTGCTCTTAGCTGCCATTTTGCTTTTGTCGGCGGTTATGCTCCTTGCGCTGCAATGGAGGGGTTTGCGTTGGCGTCAGAAAAGGCTAGATGCGCAGCATGTACAGGGGGCAAACGGAAAGATGGTGGCTGTAGACGATCAGCGAGAGTTGAATATCGGGGTCGTCAACAACCCTGTCGGTATACGAACGGGGACGCGGAGCGAACCTTCATGAACCACAGTATATCCTCAGTCAATTTCATCCTCTCCTTGGCTAGATCCTGCATCAGACCACATAGAAGGAAGTCACAGGGGAAAATGTTGCAAGACAGCCGAGTTAGTTGAATACAGGCTCATCATTCTCCCTGCCCAGCGTTAGACCCCCCCCCCCCCCCCGGACGCTTTGATCTCCACGGGAAAGGAAGTCAAGTGTGAAAAGTACTACGAACACCACAGAGATCGTGCTGAACAAGTCCTAGACAAAACCACACCCTTTTACGATATTCACATTCTTTGGCTTGATGTCACCAAATACGCCGCGCGAGGTAGAACTACGTACAAGAAGGAAGCCTCTTTGACAGTATCACGCCGGTTCTATCAGAGGCCATGCTCCCCCTGATTATGCTGCTGGCAACCCGTTGCATGGCTGTGAGTTTGCGGGATCAAGGCTGATCGTCTTTTCAGTTTGTTGGTTTTCAACGAATCGAATGACGTCGCATACGTTGCAACCGCGTGGGCCGCTGCCTTCGTGTTGACTAGGAAGGCCTCCATGTTGAGATTGTCCACAGTATCGCCGACCTGGTGATAATTCGGGTCGTAGGCTTGGCCAGCCGTCCCCCCAAATGCGGATGCCTCAGCCGCCGTCTTGGCCTCCTCGGCTCCGGTAAATGGACCCGTGGATGGAATTCCCGCGTAGATAAATGCCTGATAGTCGGACCGGTTGTTGAAATAGACCGGCGTCGACGTCTTTCCCACGTCGCCCATATAGTTCGCAAAGAATAGCTCGGCCTCGCCTGACCCGGCCGGCCCTGCCATGCCCTCTGGGGAATCCGATCCGTCGCCGTCGTATACACCGAGCTTATAATTTGGTGACGCAATCATGTCGAAGTTGAGGTAGAGGCGGATCCGGTCAAGATCAGCGGCCGAGGACTGGTTCACATAGTATTGAGACCCGGCCAGACCAAACTCTTCAGCCGACCACCAGGCGAACCGCACCGCGTTGGTGACATTGTATTTCGCCAGCTGGAGCGCGACCTCGAGCAGGCAGCTGACACCTGAGCCATTGTCCTGAATACCAGGCCCGTCCTCTACCGAGTCCGCATGTGCTCCAAGAACGAGGACATTATTCTGGTCTCCAGCCTTGGTCTGGGCAATCAAGTTCATTGTGACCCGGTCCTCTGCCACTCCCTCAACAGTGAGACTTCCAATCCTCTCGCCACTAGCCAAGGATGTGAGGATTGTGCGGCCGGAGTTCTGGGAGATTGCCACAGTCGGCGGGTAAGGGCCTTCGGGGCGGCTGCGCTGGATTAAGGAGCCCCAAAGATCCTCATCCCCGCCTTCATTGTTGTAAATAACAACACCGGCGGCTTTGGCGGCACCGGCGAGAGCGGATTTGAGCCCGTACTCACAGCCCCCACGGGAAATCAGCGCAATGTTTCCGCTCACATTCTCCGGAAAATCAGCCGCGTCACAGCCGTTGTTCGAAACAGAGACCACGGGTGCCTCGACGTGCCCGCTCGGCGAGAAGGTCATCTGGCCAGCGTTGTGGTCCGTTCCTGTCACTGACAGACTGGTGTTGTAGCTGGTGAACAGCGCCGTGAAAGGCTGCCAAGTGATATCGTAATAGTCGCTGAGAGGCGCCAGGTGCTTGTGGATGTACAGCGCTGAGAAGTTGTAGCCCAGGCTACCAAAGACTCGATTTCGATCCGGTGTGGTGTAGGCGATGGCTTCCAGGTTCTCCGCGTGGTGGTGGAGTGCATCCTCGCTAATGTCGTTCTGCAGAACTTCCTGCAAGTGGGCTTTAGCTGTCAATTTGCGATACATCATGTTTGACGCTCCGGCACATGAAAACTTACCGAAGATAGAGCTGATCTATCTTGGTTAGCAGTTGGCTGCACTGAATCCCATACCGCGTATGGGACACTGGGAAAGTCGCCCCATGCCGCCGTGTCTGGCTCCCATCCACTAGGGAACTGCTGGGCTAAAGCGGCGCCGAACAAAGTCAGTATCACGGATATCATCGCCGAGGGGATACAGGAAGTCATCACGACCGTGACATATGTCGTGGAGAGAGAGATCCTGAGAGGGACTTATTCACTGGCAGGATGTGAACGGATGAGGAGGAATGCTTTAAGCTCTCCATTTCCCAAGTACGAATCATGTCTGTCTATCCAAAAGTGGGCAAAGGAACTGATTAACCCCGGCTGCACAGCTGTGAATGTCACGCAACCCATGATCGTAGCCCTACGGCCCTTCCAAAAAAAAGTCCCCAGGCTGATCTACATGTATACCTTGGCTCTGCAAATACGGCATCATGCACGTGGTACTATTGGATGATGGGACGAACCCGTGGTGGTCTCCTAATTATTCAGGACCATGCCAGATCCCCGCCAAGCCAGAAATACCAGTCATTGTGCTGGCGGTGCGATATAAATAGAGCTCTTTCCCGCGTAAGGACGAGTCAGAACACCTCGCGTCATCTTTCACGGGGGCGAGATTGACGGGATCCAGCCTTTTCCCCTAACTATGATGTTTGCACCAGTCTTTGCGACGAAACAAATGAAAGCCGATCTGTTATCGTGTGTTATTTACGGCTTCATCGTTTGGCGTTCAGTAGTTCAATCCTGGGTGTTGATCAAGGTATTGGGACCATTGGCAAGTGTTACCAAGTCTCCATATCACATGGCTTTTCACAGCCTTTCAAGCGTCTGAGAACCTTCACCTACAGTTTTAAGCGCGGTAGCCGCTCCATTGCTATTGTTAGAGTTACCAAAGGCGCACATGCTAAGAAAAGTGGTGGGACTGCAAGAACCAATGTAATGGCAAGATAACGATCCGTGGGTTGATCAGACAACTGTGTGAAGAAATACACAACAATTTGATTTCCCTTTTTTTATCTGCATTTAGAAATTTTTTCTTTTATACCATGCTCCAGTGGGGGAAAATGCATCTAGAGACCGGTACAAATTACATACATCCTCACCATCAGTCATCGATGGGTGCCTCATGCAATGTGAACTCGTGCGCGACAGATCAAAATCATAACCAATGGACTGGGGTTTGGAGACGAAGTCTCCAGCTCACGACGGATAATACTAGAAGATATGACAGGAGGCTCACAACATCATGGTACGAAGAACCTTGAATATGTACATGTTTACTGAGGTCATTTGACTAAGACCGTTGCATCAAGTATGCCTTCATATCTACAGGTAACTTGCATCAACCCAAACCTCCTGCTCGAAATCTTCTCCAAGAATGTCGGTGATCTTGACAGCCTCCTCCAAAACACCACTGTAGGCAACCCGCTGGGAAAGGTCCGCACCGGCGCCAGTGTTCTGGAACTCCTTGAAGTAGACGTGGTCAGTGACATTATCCCCATTCCAGTCCGTCCAACCTGCCGGGTTGACAACATCGCTCAAGTCGCTGTTCTGGAAGACGACGCGGGCGTATGGGCGCCAGGGGCGACCCAGATACGTCGAGCCCTCGCCGGCTGTTCCGGTGACCGTGGCCTTGTTGAAGACGTAGAAGGCAGAGCTGTTGTCGGACTCGCGTCCGCTGGCTGTGATGTACCCGGGCCCGATCGACTCGATGTCGCAGCCCTCGAACCACGACTGGGCGTAGCGGCCAAAGATGAAGTCGATTGCGCCGTTGATGTAGCAGTTAGCGTACAGCTGGCGGCCCTTGTCGCTAAGAATTGTGTCCTGGTAGCCTGCTCGACGTGTCAGTACTGGGTCAAGTGCAGCTGCAGACTGAGATGCGTCTTCTCACCCGTGAAGTTGACTCCATAGAAGCCGTTGTTCGTCGCATTGACGTTCACGGCCAAGGCCTGGCCCACATTTCCAGCAGTGTTGGCAATGTTCAGGTTATAGACCCTGATGTTGTCCGACTTCAATCGGAGAGTACTTGTGAGGTCGTTACGGGCCTCTCCGGTGACCTCGGCGGGAATATCCTTTTGCGCGAGCCCATTGGTGATAGTCACTTCGTTTTGCGCGTACGAGCTTGAATCGCAGGTGTAGCCCTGGAAGACGAGCGGGCCCTGCAGGGGCGAGACAAGGACCTGTTCGTGGTAGGTGCCCGGCAGGATAAAGACAGTCTGCTCCGCCGTCGTCTGATTCTTCAGTGTGGCGACACCCTCGCTGATGGTCTTGTAGCTGCCAGCGTGGGCGCCGCTGGCGTCAATCACGACCGCGCCAGTTGGGGGGTAAACCCGGGAGTCGGGTCCGTCGCAGCCGGGGGCGGTGGGGGCGGCGGGAGCCGCGAGAGCCCCGGGCACCATAGCCGCGAGTCCCGCGAGGGCGATACCAGAAGTAAACATGCTGGTCAAGTGCGCGACAGAAAGATTGACAGTTCCGAACCAAACGAGTGTATTGATACAGTGGTGGCTGATATAGACTCGCACATTCTCCTCGGCTCATGGCGTACACATCTTGCTTTATAGCAACATGCTCCCAATATCTCGTGGGGGGTTATCCAATCTGCCAAGGTGGTAGTTAAGGTTAGGTTTGACTCGAGACCCCACAAATTGGAAGCCTCAGGGGCACATTGACAGCGGAGGTTGCATTGAGGGCGGCCGGCCCGAAGGACTCACCGCAAGTGGGATGATTGCTCAAACTCTCGGAATTAGAATAGATCATTTCAATTGGATGGAGGCAGGACCTCGGCTTGTTCCGCTCATGTCGTCTGCCCTACGATGATAGATGGAAAATCAAGGCCTAAGATTTGCGGAGCGGAGCGGACGACCTGAAACCCCCCCAGTGGAAAGGAAATGGAACCCTGGCAGCTGTCATTGTGACTGGTTACCAGAGCTAGCGGTTCTAATTCAGCATCGCTTCCCATCCGTGAGGCTTGGCGCAACGCATTCGGCCCACTCCGTGCCTCCAGGACTTTTATCTACTTGCAGCCTAGATTGGAGAAATTGAGAGATCATGGCGCAAGGCTTGGTGGAATAAGTTCGGACAGCCGGGTTCACTGCTGATGGGCTTCTGCCGATTTCAACAGAACACTGAACTTGAAGTGCTGAGTTCCTATGCACCCGTAGCTAAAACAATGTTAGTTACTAAATGAGCAGGCCAATTCAAATTTCCGTGCTTGACCTGACACCGTGTGGAAAACATTACTCATTGAACTGCGATAGTAATACCGGAACAATCAGAATGCACCGCAATTACTCCATCGTGGTGATTAGATACTGTCTCCAAAGGTGGGTGCACACTCAGCGAGGTGGCCAGTTGAGATCACTAATCGTCACTGTGCGGGCTCTTTCCTCCAATTGTTTCCGTCCATGCATCGGCTCTTGGGTGGATGTAGTAATTTTTGTTTTCACCTGGCAATTTTGTCCTCTGAATGACGCTGAACGATTTCAGACACTTGAGTTTGGCCGTGTATCAGATCAATGTTGACATGATTGCACCAACCTGGACATGCTCAATCAGGATTCCGCTAGAACACACTCGCACACCGGGCCGTTCTTGGAAATGACCATGGTCATTTCTTGGTGTGTGCCTCTCGGGAAAGGGTTGTCGGGTAACTGAAAAATGACAGTCGTATTGTCACGTCGCTCTGAAGACTTAGCTAGTATTGACAGATGGATTATCCTGCCGTTGTGATCAACACACTACGTGTACGTAAATCTACACGATTCGATATTTCCGGCATCGGTATCGTATTCCCGTAATATTGAAAACGAGCACCACAAATACGGTGGAGCATTGTTCTGCTAGAAGCCTCGGCTATACGCCCAAGGGCACTCTAACGCGAGGAGGAATAAAAGAGGGCCATAGTGCTTAGGGGCAAAGTGAATAGTCACAAAATTTGCAAAATATAGCTTCAAAATAATAGAGGGGAGTTGATTGTGTTCTGATCAGAATGAATCTAAAGCAACGAGAGGAAGCCGAAGCTATTATAATAGCCTTCGGGGAAAAGAATAGCCGAAATGCCGCAGCGCATTCCCTGCACCCGACAACAATATGAACTCTTGAACCCTTGCCACAGCCGTGGAGTCACTCAAGCATCCATGTGCAATTCATCGCCAAGAATAGCTCACATATGAGTCAAGTTGAGAGTAGAGTAAAGAACCATTCAGGACAGAGACTCCTGCAGCACATGAAATGCAGTACTCCTCTCGCACCCGAGATCTGTGTTGCGTTACGGAAACAGAGTTGCATTAAATGTAACTGCTACATTCACACGTGGCACTTGACTTTAAGTGACTGAGGGATGCAAGACAATGTTGTGCATTTGCAGTCGTACACCATTCCATCTTAGCTAATGCCATGACTATCTCAGGTTGACTCAGCTCCTGTCTTGTTCTGATCGCCATTTGCTGCAGGAACTTTCGGCCGAGACTTGACGCTCTCCCACTCCATGAAAACGGCCCCAATGCAACCCAAGCATGCGGTGATCAGCCCGATTAAGAACGTCTGTCTGAGGGCTTGGTTGTACGCGTCCGTCACAGCGCCAACATACTGCACAGGCACGACTCTGTGCCACGCAGTTGCGCCTGCTTGAATAACCTGTTCTGCGTCCACGCCTGGGAGCTCGAGTGAGGCGATGTAACGTGCCAGCCTATCATTGAGAACGTTGTTCCCCACGCTAACAAAGATCGAGCCACCCAGACTCTGGAAAAACAAAGTGATGGCAATGCCAGTTGGTATATCCTTGAAGGGTAGCACAGTCTGAGCGGCAACCTGGGGAACTTGAAACCCACACCCGCTGCCAAACCCGTACAGTATTTGGTAGCCTATCCACCGGGCAGTACTTGTGTCGGAAGACAGCGTAATCAACAGGCCCGCACCGACAGCTGAGACAACCACCGAAATATAGATGAATGGCATGTAGTATGCGATCTTGCTTGTGAGGACGCCTACCATGATTATAGCCAACACCTGACTGACGACCAGAGGGATGGTGTCAATTCCCGACTGCAGGGCCGAGGCACTCTTGACAGCTTGGAAGTAAATGGGAAGGAAATAGACAACGATGAAGAAGGACCCTGTGAGAAGGAGAGTATAGATACAGGCAGACCAGATGGTACGCTGGCTTGCGATGCGAGGTGATACTGCGTGAGCGGTTCTTAGTACACTTCCTGACTCATGAGGAGACAGACATTGGGAAGGTAAGTGTGACAACTCACTGGTTGCCGTCTCATCGAGCCAGACCTGAATACCAACGAAGACGATGAGTGTGAGCCCGAACACAACAAAAAGAGATATGATTTGGCCGCTTTGCCAGGCGTAGGTGGTGCCACCCCACTGAGAACTGTCAGATAAGAAACAAGAGTTTGAGTTTGGCTTTGGTGAAACCTACTTCAAGAGCCAATAGCAGACAGATGATACTCGGCACAAATGTCATGAATCCAAGGGGATCCAGGCCCCACAGCACTCTCAGGATGCCCTCGTGCTTGTTCGGGCTGTCCTTTGGCGGCAGCCGTAGGACGAAAGCAATGACCAGTGCGGTGACGGCTCTGAGATGATACCAAGTTAGGTCCTGCTGTCACATTATCCATGACGACGTGGTCTTGTCTTACCCGAGTGGAAGGTTGATCCAAAAGCACCATCGCCAACTAACGCGGTCCGTCAGGGCCCCCCCGACCTATGGGTTCGCATGTAAGCGGGAATCGCCGAGACATCCGCGTATTCCTTGGGGTTGGAAGGAGCCTTACCAAGGGAGCAATTATTGAGGCTACACCGAACATGCCCCCGGTCAGGCTTTGGTACGTCGGCCGCTTGTCCATGGGCGCAATGTGTGCGATGATGATGAAGGAGCCGCCCGTCACGCCAGCACTGCCGATCCCGGCGACAGCTCGCTTGAATCACATGGAAGCTTCAGCACTAGTTGCCAAACACGACGATGGCATTCACTGAGATGGAGTGCAGGAGGTCAAGCGAAGCCACTCACCCCGATGATCAATGCCTCCGACGTTGGCGCAGTGGCGCAGACAACCGAACCAACCTCAAAGAGTAACAGTGCGGCAAGAAAAGTGAGCTTCAGACTGCAGGTCCTGTAGACCTTTCCGAAGAATAATTGGAACGCACACTTTGTGAGAAGATAAGCTGAGAACAAATTAGCAATGCCTTTCTGCAGATACTTTGGTAGAGAGGATGGTGTAGCGCACCGGACCCATACCAACCGACGTCATGAAGGTCATGGAACTCATCTGTGATCCTTGGTATCGCCGTCGAGACGATGGTACTGTCGAGGGCCACACACAAGACGGCGATCAGAAGGGCAAAGATCGTCATGCCAAACCTGAAGGCGGATGGATACACCATCTCATGAGAAGGCTGCAGCCGCGTAAGTCGGCCAACCTGACTGTCATCAACGCATTCATGCTTAGAAGGTGCGCCGCTCGATGAGTGAGGCTCCTGGGCGTCGATCTGGGGGTCTTTCTGCGACATGTTGAGTTTTGCTGTGCTGATATGACGTGAGAAGAGTCTGAGTTCTCACGAAAGAATTGAGGTGTTTTCAAGACTCAAGGAGAATTGTTGATTGGGGGAGCCATGAAGAGGTGGGAGCAAAAAGGCTCACAGAGAACAGAGGCAAGGCTTGGCTTGAGCTGCCCGAACCGTTGGCGTACGACATGCTGGATCGGTGCCCGAAGAGAAGCAGACTACACCGCCGTCCAGCCTAGTTTCCTCTTCAGTGACACGGCCAATGATCTAGACAAATACGACGGAGGCTCGTGTTGGACAGCCACGGACGAGATTGGAAATTGCGGCAGTCGCACACGCATGCACCAAGACAACGGACGTGACACAGAACGATAAAAGCCAAGACGCGCCACGCAACCGTGCCACAAGTCTTATCCCCGAAAAGGCTGACCGCAGATTTAGTAGCTAGGCAATGGAAGAGAGACAAGATGACACCCACATACCCACACACGGATATCCGGGGTGATCTTTGCCGCCGATGGTCAGAGCTTGTGCCGGCGTTTCACCCCGGGGTAGTACGCCTTATATACAACCAAACGAGAAACTGGGTGCGTCTGGCTGGATCGTGAATGATATCTCGATGAGTTCTGGGAACTTCGTGTCCTGCTTCCTTGAGAAAACCACAGAATCAGCATGGCTAGTCAGGTGATCTCCCCGTTTCTGGTCCTTAGGGCCCCTGTTCTGGCGATCCTTGTGCTCGCAGCCATTTCGATCGGAGTATGGATTCGTCGTGATCGACGGCTCGATAAGATGCCGGGGCCCAAGGGGTGGCCTCTGGTTGGCATTGGGCTTGGACTGCCAAAACAGAGTGCCTTCATGCACAAGTGGGGCCTCGAGTATGGCGAAGTGTTCAAGCTCAGGGTTGGCTGGTATAATTGGGTTGTTATCAACAGCCCAGAGGCTATGAAGGAGATTATGGACAAACAGGTGAGGAGAGGCTTCCATCAACTATCAACCCATGGCAATCTCAAGCTCACACAACACAGTCAATCCACACCTCTTCCAAGGTTCCCGCCCCTCTGGCACATGATGTTGTCACTGGAGGTCTGCGCCAATTCACCATGCGATACGGTCCGCAATGGCGGGCCTATCGCCACGTTTCGCACCAGGTGCTGTCTACGCCAATGACTGCCTCATTCATCCCAGTTCAGGAATTCGAAGCAAAGCAGCTTCTTTACGATATTGCCTTCGACAACAAAAACCAGCGTGACTTCTACTGGCATGTCCGCCGCTTTTCCTTCAGCATCCACATGACTGCCACGTACGGCCGTCGCGTGGACAGCTGGCAGCACGAGGACGTCAAACAGGCCAACAAGACATCACAGATCCTGGGCCAGGTGTCCAAGCCGGGTTCTTTCCTGGTGGACGAGCTGCCGTTCCTGGCGAACCTGCCAGCGTTCCTGCAGCCCGGCCGGGCGCGCGCTGCGACTTACACCAAGCCGATCCTGGATGCCAGGCTGAGACTGTGGAACCGCCTGAAAAAGGAGCTGGAAGCCGGCCACGCGCCCAAGTGCGTCGGCCGCGAGCTGCTCGAGAACGAGTCCTTCTGGAAGGGCCAGGGCCTCGCCGAAGTAGACGCCGCGTGGAACATCAGCGGCCTGGCCGAGGCAGGGTCCGAGACATCCTTCGTCACCATGAACAACCTGATCCTCCACCTGGCCGCCTCGCCGGACTCGCAGAAGCGGGCCTTTGACGAGCTGATGCGCGTCGTCGGGCCGGACCGGACTCCGGTCTTCGAGGACGTCCAGAACCTGCCTTACATCCGCGCCTGTGTCAAAGAGATGCTTCGGCTGCGGCCCGTTCCCATCTGGGGCACCAAGCACTTTACCGACGCCGATGTGAAATACAAGAATTACGTGATCCCCAAGGGGACCGTTCTTCTCGCCAATACCTCCTTTCTGGGCCAGGATCCGCAGCGTTACGATGAACCTTTCACATTCCGGCCGGAGCGTTTCTTGGATTATCCCAAGTACAGCGCAGAATATGCGGCTGGGGACCCCTACAAGCGTGACCATTTCGGTAAGCCACCTCATCTTCGTGATACTGGAAACGTCGGGCAACTGACACCGCCTTATGTAGCATTCGGCGCCGGAAGGCGCATCTGCCCAGGCGCAAAGCTCGGCGAGAACACGCTGGACATCGGGCTGATGAACCTCCTGTGGGCTTTTGAGGTGCGGCCGCCGTTGATGGAGGACGGGACGGAGGCGACGACCATGAACATGGACTTTGACACCGCCTTCCAGCCGACGGCGTTCGCAGCACCGAAGCCGTTTGAGGCGAGGTTTGTGCCACGGAGCGAGAAGGCGTTGCGCATGGTGCAGGAGCAGTGGGAGAGAGGGTTGAGGGAAGGCTACATGCTTGGCAAGAATCATGTCACTGCTTCTGGTGTGGATCACTGAAGACCTGCTTGAAAATCTTGTTCTAGTCATCATTCATATTTGTTTTTGAGCCGTGATCCTAGTATTTGCTCGTTTAGACCTTCTTTTATCAAACATAGAGATCACAATTTTTCACATTTGTCTCAAGAGCTGAGTCGGCTAGGCAGATCTTTGGCCCACGTGCTGAATACGATCTCATCGAGAACGAAGTGATTATTCACTGCTGTGAAGCGTCCGTCAACCTGAAAGGTGAGACATGGAAATATGGGTAGACCTTCCGACGACAAGGCTCGCCTTTGGTGTCACCCCTTTGAAGGTCTTTGTGTTGGCCGATACGGGCATGTGACGGCGAATTGTGCAAGCCACAATAAAAGTAGACGGTGTGGCACCCGTAGTTTTGAGACACGACTAAACCTTGTAATATCGTATATAGTGCACATGTGTGGTCAAAGCGGGTACCTACCTACCCAGATACCGCCAGAGGCGTAGACATGTTTACACGACATGCCCGACGTTAAGTCGGGTTATACCGAAATCAAGGTCAGTAGCTGTTTGTGGTACCAATACGGTGCTGACTGTAATACCGGCATATCCGACCTACGTCCCCGAGACGTGTTTTTGGTGAATCTAAGGTTCGCATGTGAGCTTACATTATTCTCGAGAGCCGATGATCCGAATCTGCGACTCGGTTTTATCGTGTGTACGAGTTCCCGAGCCTTGGCGATTTGATGTTCCAAAAAGGGTGGAAGGCTTTCTAGATTCTTGTGATACGGACGATCGACAAGCGTTTGGGCTTGCTGATGGCAGAATCTTGTGCACGAGGCTGGAGGTCATCAAGCAGCCGCGGCGCTATGACGCGGATGTTGTGCGTCGGCCACCCTACCGTTCAGGGATTTGTATCACGGACCTAATCGCCCCTGGCTTACTCACATGTGGCTGTTGACGACAGATCAACTGATGTGGATCTTCAACCTCGTCTTCGGCCAAAGTACCTACCTACCTTCGTCTGTATTACTCGGCACCCGTTTGTGACACTCGGCTTCCTTATGTGACACTCGGCTCTAAATTCGGCCTTACCCGGTGGGACAGAGCAATGCCCGTCGTACTATGGCGATAGACTTTAGCCCGCGAGAAAGGATAAACCTTCACTTTCGGGAACTCCTAGTGATCGTTCATCAGCCGGAAATTGATCGTGGGGATCTCCAGCCATTCCAGAGGGTTCTTGGCTGCATGGCCCTAAATTGTAAACATGTCATTTGCAGCGATACGATCCCAAGGGATGAGGCAGGCGCTTTGATATCATACGATACGAGGAATCAAAGACGTCAGAGTGGGCGCTTTTACTTGAGGCTCAACCGCGAGCGGAGGTTTTCTTCAGGCGCCGGGCTTTGAGCACCGTGCTGAGATCACGCTGATCGCATTTTCTTAACCTAGACAATGCAGTGAGTCACGACCTTGATGGTATGGGGGTCAGTCCCGAGCCTCCATGGTGATCGTGGGCATCCCGCGCCGGATCCCTCACATGCAACATAACACATGCAGTTCCTGCATTGCTTGGGAGGCAGGGATGAGGGCCTAGACTCTTTAGTAGAACTCGCCAAAATGCATGTGTCCAAAATTGTTGGCATTTTGGCCTGACTAATCAGGGATCATATAACTGAATTTTGTGTTCATCGTTCCACGACAAGTGGCTCAACCATGGCTACTTCGACGGATACGATGGTGGCTGAGGCTCAATGGCTGTCCGAACAGAGTGCAAAGCGGACACCCCAACGGCGGCCGTTCAGAGTTGTGATCAACCGGCCGTGGAAATAGGTGGCGTTTTATGAGCAACTGCACAGCTCGAGAATACCTAGGTCGGGTACTTCGAGGGCTGGGAGATTACTGAAAGCTACTTGTGAGCTCAGGGAGCAAACCTCATCACGCCCTATTTCTCTTGGACTTCGTCATTATCGTATTCTTTTGCCACAGCAGAGATGGTGTTGAAAATCTCTCTTGGCGGCATCCGGCTCTGGTCTCAGCCGTGAGAACTACTTACTAGGTAGGTACCATTGGGTTTGCCCAGAATAACGGCTCAAAGCTCAAGATCCCAGTTGTAAGTGGGTTTTGAACTCGGTGTTTCTTGCATGTCTGTCTCCGAAGGTGGCTGACAAGATGAGGGTGAGCATCACATTTTAGGTCTGTGGCCCAGCTGAGGCCTATCGTGCCTAGTACGCCTCTTTCCCCCCAATAATGGCCTATAGTCCTTCGGCTCTGAGGCGCATTATCTCGGGGAACACTGCATACTGTCAGCCTCGGCAGGACCCCTCGGACGCTCCTCGTCGGATTCTCATATTCTAAGCTATTTTCATATTTTCCGGCCCACGGAGCACCCGCCCCTTGATCCAAGGACACAGTCAGACCTGAAGAGGAATACTGTAACAGTTGAAGTCCATCGGTACGGTATCCAGTGGAGGAATTAGTGAGGCTCTTTCGTGGATCGTATATAGATGTCGGCTTGCCATACGATGTGTTCGAGGTTGATATCAGACTTCTGCATGCGGAAGCGTTACCAGAGGTCACTTTACTCATAACTATCTTGTCGAGATAATACCCATTCCGTAACCAAATATCTGGACGTCAGCCATTATGACTCCAACGCAAGTCCACCTTCATCTCTTTGGAGATCAGACCTACGACATTGGACCTCACCTGAAGACACTCCTTCTAGAGTCTCAGCGTGACAATGTACTCCTGGTTGATTTCTTCCAGAGAGCCTATAATGCCCTTCGCAAGGAGATCTACCAGCTGTCGCTTCAGGAGCGAGAGTCTCTCCCGCGCTTCACTTCCGTCGAAGATTTGGTGTTATGGAGGGCGACTTCCGCGGAAGAGGCAAGACAATGCGTCCCTCTCGACATGTCTCTGACCTGCATGTATCACATCGCCGCCTTCATCGCGTAAGTACACCATCTGTGCTGTACACTATCGGAATACCTGCTGACCATAGCATAATCCAGTCAAACCAAGCATGAATACCCCAGCCCACGTGACAGCCGCCTTCTGGGCCTTTGTACTGGTGCCCTCGCGGCTGCAGCAATTAGCTGTGCCCAAAGTGTGGTTTCTCTGCTTCCCCTAGCAGTAACCTCTGTAGTAGTTGCTTTCAGGACGGGTCTATCCGCTGCAGGTGCAGGCAGCCGTGCCACAAGACTTGAGCATATTGAATCCAAGTCGGGCGTTTCGAGATCTTGGTCTCTGGTTGCGGCAGGCCAGGCCGCTTCTCAAGCAGTCAAGGAATTCGGCGAGCGAAGCGTAAGGATCCCAGCTGGTCTCTCCACAAAATGAAAAACTCAGACTGACATGGCAAATTTAGACACTCCCGTTGACAGCCAGGCCTTTCATCAGCGCTCATGCACTGCATGGTATCACAGTCACTGGCCCACCTTCCTCGCTCGCAAAGCTCACTGCTTCTGAGGAATTCAAGAATGTCAAATACAAGGACATTCCCATATTTGCCCCTTACCATGCGAAGCACTTGTTCTCCCAGGAGGATGTGCGGGAGATACTCGAGCACTTTCCAGAATCGGAGTTGGCCGGTTCCCCCAAGATTCCGGTCCTGTCACCAAGCAGTGGGCAGGCTCTCGCGGCTGATAATTTCAGCTCACTCTTGAAAGCCGCGGTAGAAAGCATCCTACTGCAGGAGATCAACTGGACTGAAACATTGGCCGGCATCCAAGCTGCGTTCAAGAATTTCAAAGACGCCCAACTCAGGGTCATCCCATTTGGTACGAATGCGGACCAGCTCATCCACTCGGGGCTCAAGCAGACCCCCCTGGGATCTTCTCTCCCTGCGCCACCATCGGGATCAAAGCCGTCAGTCCAAAAAGAGCCGTCCTTCTCACCCAGCCCGCCAAGTGCAAACTCTGCTTCAGGAAAACGATCCAAGATTGCCATAGTCGGCATGTCTGGACGTTTTCCTGGAGCAAACAGCACGGAGGCATTCTGGGACCTCCTCAAAGAAGGGCTCGACGTGCACAAGGAAGTGCCTCCCCTTCACTGGAGCAAATCGACCCATTACGACCCGACGGGCCGAGGCAAGAACACCTCCGCCACGCCCTTTGGTTGCTGGCTAGATGAGCCGGCCTCTTTTGACGCGCGGTTCTTCAATGTCAGCCCGCGCGAGGCACCGCAGATCGATCCCGCGCAGCGCATTGCCTTGATGACAGCATATGAAGCCATTGAGCAAGCGGGAATAGTCCCTGACGCGACTCCCTCGACGCGAAGGGACCGGGTTGGCGTGTTCTATGGTGTGACGAGCAACGACTGGATGGAGACGAATAGTGCTCAGAAGATCGACACCTAGTATGTTACACCCCGTGGTTATTACGCTCATCATCGCTAACCTTCCGCGTTAAAGCTTCATCCCTGGTGGTAACAGGGCGTTCATTCCCGGCCGGATCAACTACTTCTATAAATTTAGTGGTCCCAGCTATGCCGTGGATACTGCTTGCTCATCTAGTCTTGCTGCGATCCATATCGCCTGCAACTCTCTCTGGGCCGGGGACGTCGATACCGCCATCTCAGGCGGTACGAATATCCTGACGAACCCCGATTTTACAGCTGGATTGGATCGCGGCTACTTCCTCTCCCGAACTGGCAACTGCAAGACATTCGACGATGCAGCAGACGGGTACTGCCGTGGCGAGGGCGTCGGGACTGTTATTCTGAAGCGTCTCGAAGACGCCGTGGCGGACAAGGACCCGATTCTTGGCCTGATTCTCGGTGCTTACACGAACCATTCAGCTGAGGCGGAGTCTATCACCCGTCCTCACTCTGGTGCCCAGAGGGCGATGTTCAACAAGATCCTCAACAGCTCCCAGGAAGCTGTCGACCCGACAAGCATCAGCTACATTGAGATGCACGGCACCGGAACACAGGCTGGAGATGCCTCCGAGATGCAGAGCGTGCTGGAAACATTCGCTCCTTCGGTCGGCGTCAGGAACGAAGAACAGTCGCTCTACCTGGGAAGCGCGAAGTCCAATATCGGGCACGGAGAAGCAGCATCGGGCGTGTCGAGTCTGATCAAGATCATGCTGATGATGCGAGAGAACACAATCCCGCCTCACTGTGGCATAAAGTCCAAGATCAACCACAAGTTCCCGACGGACCTGAACGAGCGCAATGTCAGGATCGCCAGAAACGGTCCAGTATCATGGCAGAGAACCGCTTCTCAGCCCAGAAGAGTTTTTGTCAACAACTTCAGCGCTGCTGGAGGAAATACCGCCTTGTTGGTTGAGGATGCACCCTACGGTTATGACATGTCGACTTCTGCAGGGAACGACCCGAGGACAACTCACCTTGTCGCCATCTCTGCGAAGAATGCGTCATCTCTCCAGGGAAATCTGCAATCTTTGGTGCGCTTCATCCAGCAGAACCCCGAGGCGTCGATCAGCGAGCTGTCTTATACGACTACTGCACGCCGTATCCATCACCCGCACCGTGTGATGCTGGCAACTTCCTCCATCGACGACCTGCGCATTCAGATCGAAGGGGCAATCCAGGATAAGACAGGCGCCAACCGGCCCAAGGCTCACAAGACGGTCTTTGCGTACACAGGTCAAGGTGCCCAGTTCGCAGGCATGGGAAGGCTGTACTTCCAGAACTTCTCTCGCTACAGATCCGAGATCCGTCGGCTTGACCATCTCGGCCAGTCTCTTGGGTTTCCTTCAGTGGTTCCCGTGTTCGAGGCGGACGAGTCAGAGAACATCCTCGAGTCCTCGCCCGTGGCCGTGCAGCTCGCAAGCATTTGCATGCAGATTGCCCTGACGAAGCTCCTTGCCTCTTGGAACATCTTCCCATCTGCCGTTGTGGGCCACAGCCTTGGCGAGTTCGCCGCGTTGAATGCCGCTGGTGTGCTGTCTGATGCGGACACAATTTATCTTGTCGGCAAGCGAGCGGAATTGATGCAGGAGCAGTGTTCACAAGGAACACACTCAATGCTCGTTGTCAGAGCCTCTGCGACCGAGATCGAGGCTTCTCTACGCGGCAAGGACATCAAATACGAGTTTGCCTGCGTCAACTCTCCCACAGAGACAGTCCTGGCTGGCACTGTAGCCGAAGTCGACAAGGCAGAAAAGGTTCTTGTCAAGTCCGGAATCAGGACGACGATACTCAAGGTCCCTTATGCCTTCCACTCTTCCCAGGTTGAGCCCATCCTGGAGAAGTTCTGTGACCTCGCCAGCGGAGCAACGTTCTCTGCGCCGAGCATTCCCGTCATTCGCCCACTCAGCGGTACAGTCACTTCGCCTGCCGATGCAGACGCGGGTTTCAGCCCAGAGTACCTGGCCAAGCACTGCCGAGAGCCTGTGAACATGCTCAAGGCACTACAGACCGCCCACGACGAGCGTGTCATCACCAGCGAGACTGTCGTTCTGGAAGTTGGCCCCCACCCGGCTGTCTCAGCCATGGTCAAGGCAACACTGGGATCTCACATGGTGACACTGCCCACGTCCCAGCGCACCAGCTCTGCCAAGCAGTCCAAGTCCCCCTGGCAGGTACTTACCGACTCACTCAAGCGGATGTACTCTGTGGGCGCAGACATCCGATGGGCAGAGTACCACCGCGACTTCACATCGGCACATAGAGTTGTTCCCCTGCCCGCGTATAGCTGGGATCTCAAGGATTACTGGATTCAATACGTCAACGACTGGTCACTTAGGAAGGGCGACCCTCCACTCGTCTTGTCTGGGGCCTCCCGCCTGGACACGACCACCATTCACAAGATTGTGGACGAAACTGCAGGGTCCGATGGCAACAGTGTCAAAATCATAGTCGAGGCTGACGTGACTCGGCCCGACATGAACCCTCTCATTCAGGGGCACATGGTGGACAACATTCCCCTGTGTACCCCGTCAGTCTATGCCGACATGGCTCTCTCCCTCGGGAAATACCTCGCCGAGAAATACCAACCACAGTTGTGTGACGATCAGCTGGTGATTGACGTTGGCGACGTGACAATATCGAAGGCATTGATAGCCAAGCCCAAAGGGCCTCAACCACTGCAGGCGCAGGCCGAAGTGAACTGGGCTTCGAGAGAAGCCACTTGCAAGTTTGTCTCATTCGACAGCAAGGGAAAACCTCAGGAGCATGCCCGCTGCGTGATCCGCTTCCAGGACAGATCTCACCAGAAGACGCTGCAAAACGAGGCTGCTGCAATCAAGGAGAAGATGCAGGCCCTCCGAAAAGGCATCGCATCGGAGACGACTGCAAGGTTCAACCGAGCCATGGTCTACCGGATGATCCGCCCCCTTGCCCAGTTCCACCAGGACTACCGCGCAATCGACGAGGTGGTCCTGAACAGCAGCACGCTGGAGGCTTCAAGCAAGGTCAGCTTCGGAAGCGTCAAGCGGAACAGGGACGACAGGTTCCACACCCACCCGGCCATCATCGACGCGCTGACCCAGAGTTGTGGGTTCGTCATGAACTGCAACGACGGCTGTGACCTCGACGTTGAAGTCTTTATGAACCACGGATGGGGTTCGTTCCAGATGTATGAGGAGATACAGTTCGGAAAGGCCTACACGACCTATACACGCATGCATGAGGGCAAGGATAGACTTTGGCATGGAGACGTCGCTGTTTTTGACGGTGACAAGATCGTCGCAAGCTTCCGGCAACTTGCAGTAAGTAGCCTTGATACCCGTTTTAGGATCCTTCCATGTGGTAATTTCTGACCCTCTCTACAGATCCAAGGTGTTCCACGACGGGTACTCCAGGTCATCCTGTCTCTCGAAAGCGGCAAGAAGGCACAGAAGCCCCAACTCACGTCGTCTGCTCCGGCAGCCGCTCCATCAGCCGCACCGGCGCCTGCTGCGACCGCAACTCAAGCCCGGCCTAGTAGGGTCTCGGCTGCGTTGGAAATAATATCAGAGGAGAGCGGGATTGCCGTGTCTGACCTGACCGACTCGAGCTTGTTCGGCGACTTGGGTGTCGATTCTCTGCTGTCACTCACCATCACCGCGAGATTCCGCGAGGAACTGGATGTCGACATTGACTCCGCATCAATGGTGATGGAATTCCCCTCAATTGGTGACCTCAAGAAGTTGTTTAAGGGAGATGAGCAGGAAATGCTTCCAAGTTCGGGGCAGGACTCGAGTAGCCAGGTGAAGGAGGATTACAATGCTCCTGCCCAACCAGCCCCTGCTGTCCCGCAACAGTCCATTGCTGTGTCTCCGCAGCCCAATATTGTCGGACGTGCTCTTCAAATCGTGTCCGAAGAAAGCGGAGTGGCTGAAGCGGATCTCACTGACGACACTCACTTCACGGACAGCGGTATTGACTCGCTCCTATCGCTTGTCATCGTCAGCAGGTTCCGTGAAGAGCTCGAGATCGACGTCGACCATGAATCCCTGCTCATGGAGTGTCCCACCGTCGCCGATCTGAAAGCATTCCTGCTGGGCGGCCAGTCAACACCATCAGACCAGGACTCCTCTGACCAGACTGCCTCCCCAAGTGACAGCAGCAACACCCCTTCCAGTCCTGCCAGCGACCCGGAGGAAGACGACGAGTTGGTCGAAGTCAAGGCCGAAGACCTCACTCCTCTACCAGACGCTGTCGCAAACGCCAAGTGCACGTCGCTCATTATCCAGGGCTCACAACGCACCTGTACAAAGACGATATTCCTCTTCCCGGATGGTTCAGGATCTGCCACTTCGTACGCCGGCATACCTCGCATCGCCACCGATACTTGCGTCGTGGCCCTCAACTCGCCCTTCCTCAAGGACCCAGAGTCCCTGCGCGCCTGCCCACTGGACCACCTCATCTCCGTCTACCTGACCGAGCTCCGTCGCCGGCAGCCCTCTGGGCCATATCACCTTGGTGGTTGGTCTGCCGGTGGAGTCCTGGCGTACCGAACGGCGCAGATACTGGGGACCCAAGGCGAGCAAGTCGCGAGCCTGACACTGATCGACTCGCCATTGCCAACAACTGGCCTGGACCCGCTGCCGAAACATTTCTACGACTTCTGCAGGTCCCTGCACCTGTTCGGCGGCGGCCAACACGGGAAGCCCGCGAGCTCGAGGCAGCACACGCACACGTTCTCGGACGCGGAGCACGACAAGCTCATCTCGCACTTCAACGCGTCCATCGACGTGCTGCACGAGTACCACGCGAAGCCGCTCAGCCGCGGAAAATGCCCCGGGAAGGTGTCCATCATCTGGGCCCCGGACACCATCACGGACCGGCCGGGCGTGAAGAAGCTCGAGCCTCACCCCGACGACACGGAGGGCATGAAGTTCCTGACCGAGCGGCGGACTGATTTCGGGGCCAACGGGTGGGACACGTTGTTGCCGGGTAGTGAGATCAGGATAGGAAGGGTCGAGAATGCGCATCACTTCTCGATGATGGTGAGTTTCTACCGGTACATAACGCGGTTTCCATGCAAAAACTTACTGACTTCTGCTTGTTACAGCGCGAGCCGTTTTCTGTGGAGCTTGCTGCTCACATTCGCGAGAATTTGAGCTAAAATGTTGACGATGGATTGAGAGGCAATTAGGAACGCCGTATACCGAGTAACCTTTGTATTCTGGTTCCCGAATCTTCCGCCTCTGAGGGAACAACGATAAGAAGATTTTGGTGTCACTTTCATTAAATCACACTACTTGACGGGAGTTAGATCATTTTTCTAGAGTACTATGAGTTTCATTAAACCCTCTTTAGATAGCCAGAAATTGGAATAACAGGAATCTCTGTAAGCCGCCTTCTTTGTAAGCAGAATTAAACGCGGTGTGTGGAACACTCTAAGCCTTGACTGCTGTATTTCCTTCCGTCGGGTCATGCAGAGACTTCCGCACATCCTCATACTCCGAGTACGCGTTTGCCTCGACATCGAAATTGAGTATCCATTCTTCGCGCTTCAGATGCAGGAGAGTCGGGTCCTGCCAGATCAGGTCCCAGTCCGCCTTGTGCCATTTATCTCGTGTTGTGACGCCAGTCGCCTGTATCTTGTGGACTCTCTCGTACCGAATCCTCTCGTACACCCGCATCGCCTCCGTCACTTTCTCCTTGCCGGCGATATCGAGGCAAGCCGCCAGCGTCACTCCATCTTCCATGGCCTGGCTTGCTCCCTGGATAGATGTCGGCAAGAAGGGGTGTGCAGCGTCACCAATAAGAGCAATCCGGCGCTGAGGAGAGACAAATGTTGGGAGCGGATTTCGGTAGACGAGTTTATAGTCGAACAGACGGTCGTGCGGCGTTGCCTTGACAAGCTCCTGGACCACGGGCGCCCATCCGTCCAGGACCTTCAAGACGTCCTCGACCTTTCCGGGGAACTGCCAGCTCTCTTCGATCCCCGCCTCGTCCTTGTGCGTGCACACCCAGCTCATCTCCTCGCCATCCTTGATCGCCGCTGCGATAAAGTGGATGTCCTGGCCGATATAGGCATTGTGGCTGTCCGACTGCACGAGGTGCTTGGTCAAGTCGTTCTGCTTCAGCTTTTCCGTGCAGAACCATGCTCGGTAGACGGCATACCCAGACGGCTGGGGCTTGTCGTCGAACCCCAGCACTATCATCCGCCCTTTCGACTTCACACCCTCCGCGGCCAAGACGACATCAGCCGTGTGCTTGACGCCGTTGGCCTCGATACCAGCCTTTTCACCATCCTCGAAATAATCTGTGATGCTCTGGCCAAGCCTCACATCTATGCCCCGGTCCAGGGCATGCTGGTATAAGATTCTGTGCAGCTCCCCCCTGTGCCCATTTATCCTGCGGCCCCATTTCCTCTCTGGCGCAAACGACTGCGACGTGACAAACTTGCCCTCCCAGCTGTGGTAGTTGATGCCGTCGCTCTTGTGTATGATCGGCTCCATCTTCTCCATGACCCCGGGCCATTTTGCAAATATCCGCGAGGCGTTTTGGCCAAAGCTGATGATATCCCCGAGAGGTTTGAGCTCGGAGACCCTTTCAAAGACGGTGACGGAATGTCCTTTGCGGTCGCATTCGATGGCTGCAGTGAGTCCTGCGAAACCGGCTCCGACGACGATCACCTTGATGCCGGAGCTGGGCAGTTTGGGGAAGGACTCCATCTTGTGTATTTTGTTTCTAGGGCTTAGACTCTCGTGTGGTGTGTATTCCGGTGGCGATGGTCAATTCAATCTCAGTGAAGCTTTTATATAGATAAAGACAGTTTCACAAGAGATGGCTGCACAACATGCCATTTGTCTCCTCCCATGCAGTCCTAAGTCTGGGGTCAAAGTTTCACCACCCTTACCATTTATCCAGCGAGATGCGGATGACGGGGATAATGTCGCAGCTGTTTCGGCCGGGGCATCTAGATCATCTACCGAGGGAGGACGTCTGTTACCCCGCAGAATTAAGGTGTGTCAACGACAAGGGCGGACGGCGCCCCTTCCGATCTACCTCAAGTGCTTGTCACGGAGCTACCAGAAATCCGGTAAGCTTGGCTCGACCTCTGTGCTAATTGGTGAACTTGATCTGACATCTGGGCCTCTCCACCCAAAATACTGGACTATTGGGGGGAATCCATCCACTAGTTGTATGATATCAAAACAAGGGGTAGTCAGCCACTCAGCCTGGAGAATGCAACGTGATGAAATTAGAGTTGGACACAGCTGAGGAAAATTGGTATAACTACAGGTGTAGATTTGATCTAGACCTGCTGACTTTGCAGTCAGCAACCATATCGCCGCCTCCCGTCTGACTTTGTCTAACTCCAGTCAATCTCCACCCCTTACTCGTTTGTCTGCCCATACACCCTTTGCACGATGCCGTTCGGCATACTAGAGTGCAAGAAGATGGAGGTCGTCCCTGGTACAGGTGGGTAGAAAGCATGGCAAAAATGAGACGCGTACTGCGACGGTTATAAGGGCCTAACAGTCTATAGCTTTTATGAGCGACCAGGACGACCTGCCCCCCGAGTATTCAAACATCCCCAGAGAGCTTCTTAAGCATGGAAAAGGGAGATTCAAGGATGTCATTCTCGTGCCTCAGCCGTCTAACAGCCCCAACGACCCGCTGAACTGGCCACAATGGAAGAAAGAAATGATCCTTCTCATTGTCGGACTCTCGGCCGCCGTTGTAGGAGCCTACGGACCCATGCTCTCCCCTGGTTTTGTCCAGGTCTCATCCGACCTCGGAATCACGGTTGAAATCCTCTCGCAGGCCACGGCTTGGCTGATCCTCACGATCGGCCTGAGCCTCTTCATCACCAACCCGCTTGCCAAGATCATCGGGCGTCGGCCTGTGTACATCATCGCCATATGCATCATGTTTGCGACAAGTGTCTGGGGCGCGGCGGTCACGGACTACAGCTCGTTCTTAGCCAGTCGAATCGTGGCGGGTATTGGCATGGCGCCTTATGAGATTCTGGTCCAGTGCACCATAGGTGACCTATACTTTGTCCACGAGCGTGCCACACGAATCGCTGTGTGGAACCTGTTCCTGCTCACGGGAATCAGCGGCGGTGCCTTGATTGCCGGGTACATTATTGAGCTGGACGGGTATCGGTGGACATTCGGCGTGTGCGCCATCTTCTTCGGGATCTTGATGATCGGTGTCGTCTTTTTTGTCCCGGAGACTGCTTATCGCAGGGACTCAATTGTACCGGTCATCGAGACTGACGAGAAAGGGATGCATTTGAAGCTGGGCCACGAGCATGCAGCTCACCATGAACAAGAGGAGGGCGCCCTTCGGGTTGGGAGCCAGGACGACGAGAAAAAGCATACCTACATCCAGTCCCTGCGCGTGTTTACCGGAAGATACAGCGATGCTCCGACATGGAAGGTCTTCCTTAGACCAGTGGTGATGTGGTTCTACCCGGCTGTACTCTGGGCGTTTTTAATCTACGGCATGTCTAATGTCCATATTTACCTTCCTTGAGCAGATCATTGCTGACAACCAGACAGGGACGACCATCACCTGGATCGTGGTCTTCTCGGTGGTCAACGGTGTGATATTCGTCTCGCCCCCGTACAACTTCACAGTCAGCCAAACTGGCCTCATCAGTCTATCCCCATTCATCCTGACCATCCTGGGCGAGGTCATATCAGGACCTGTTAACGACTGGATTTGCGTCTACCTGACTCGGAAAAACAAGGGCATATATGAACCTGAATTCCGGCTGCCGCTCATCCTTGTTGCAGTAATCTTGGGGACTGTGGGCTTTTTTGGCTTCGGGGCCACCATCCACTACCAGACGCACTGGACCGGCCCAGTGCTCTGTTTTGGGCTTGCCAACATGAGTCTCGTCTTTGCAGCCACTTGCGTATTTGGATACATCATCGATTCCTACCGAAGACATAACGAAGAGGCCTTTGTCGCAATCAACTCAAGAAATCTGCTAACATTTGGACTGACATACTTTGTCAATGATTGGTTGGCGGAGCAAGGTGCTTTGGTTGTCTTTTGTATTTTGGGGGGCTTGTTCCTCTTTGTTTGCTCATTGACTATCCCGCTATGGTAAGCCTGACATTGTGTCTCGACCTTGCCAATGCTGACAGTAAAATCCAGGATTTTCGGCAAGAGGATTCGAAGCTTCATCGGCCGTACACAATGGCTTCAACGATTCATGAACGATGACTGAAGATCCTTGGTGAGACTTAATAAAAGTAGTGCTTACACAGAGCCGGGAGGTGCACATCTGCCACTCCTGTTGCTACCCCATTGTCTGTGAGCAGGCTTACGTGGTGACTGTTGGAGGAGTAGGTAGTTAGCAAACGGGCCATTAGTGGTGCACGAGGATGCGGGGCAACAATACGTACAGGACGTTCGTCTTTGACCTCGGCATCTCCAAAACGGCGACCGTGATACAGTGAGATGAAACCCAGTACACATGCAATCTCCCAGAACACCCCTCGACTTCCTAATTGTGAGCAAAATTGAACTTGCGCAGATACAACGCAACTAGCGAGGTCGAATTAAAACCAAAGAAAATCCTAGCCAACTCCATCATGTCGAATGAGGACGACGCTGCTCCCCAACTCCCCTGGGCGGAACCCGCCTGGCTCACATCCCTGGAGTCGCCTTACTACACCGAGTCACACAGGAAGCTCCAAGCCTACGCCAGGAATTACATCAACCAGAACATCCTCCCCCATAATCTCAAGTGGGAGCAAGATGGCGACTGTCCAGACGCGGCAAAAGCAGATTTTGTCAATTCCGGGCTGCCCTTCGCCAACATACCCGCCCAGTACCGGCCGCGTGGATTCGCGTCGATAGCCGGCATACCAGCCGACGAATTCGACGTCTTCCACTTCATGGTCCTCACCGATGAGGGGGCCCGTATAGAAGGAGGCGTCGGCATCGCGCTGGCGGGGGCATATGCCATCGGCACGCCGCCCATTCTCAACCACGGCACCGAGGAGCAGAGGCGGCGGTGGCTGCCGGGGCTGTTCACGCGAGAGACGAGCTTTTGCCTTGGGATCACGGAGCCGAGCGGCGGCAGCGATGTCGGTAATATCTTGACCAAGGCGGTCAAGACTGAAGACGGGAGTCATTACGTCGTCACGGGCACGAAGAAGTGGATCACAGGCGCGCAGTGGGCGACGCACATGACGACGGCCGTTCGGACAGGGGGGCCAGGCATCAAAGGCATCTCGCTGCTCGTCGTCCCTCTCAGCTCGGAGGGTGTAGAGATCGAAAAGATACACAACAGTGGCCAGAACGCCGGCGGGGCGAGCTGGGTACGCATGCGCAATGTCCGCGTTCCCGTCGAGAACCTGCTCGGGCAGGAGAATGCAGGGTTCAAGTACATCATGACCAACTTCAACAAGGAGCGGTTCCTCATGGCCATCGTCTGCAACCGCAAGGCTCGGACCTGCCTCAGCACGGCGCTGCAGTACGCCCACACCCGCGAGACCTTCGGGAAGCCCCTTGTCCACCACCAGATCATCCGCCACAAGATCATCACGCTGGCCAGGGAGGTCGAGTCGCACTGGGCATGGCTGGAACAGATCGCGTACCACATACAGATACACGGGTGGCAGAGCGACGACGTTGCGGGGCGCATCGCCCTGGCAAAGGTGGCTGGGGGCAGGATGCTGGAGATGGCTGCGAGGGAGGCACAGCAGGTCATGGGTGGCGTTGCGTACCAGAGAAACGGCCCCGGCGGAGGAGGTCGTATCGAGCAGATTACGCGTGATCTGCGAATGATGGTGGTCGGAGGGGGGTCAGAGGAAATTCTTGGGGATCTGGCGTTCAGGCAGGACACGAAGGCAGCGCAGAGGAGGCCATCAAAATTGTAGCGGTAAAAGATGAGAGTGAATATTCGTACCGATCAAAACGGATAGTACACCGGTACATTACCAGTATTGAACTAACGCCCAATCCCAATTTACATACCCAATACCCATATACCAAAAGTCCAAACCCAACACCCACACACCCATAAGTTACACCCAACACCTATACACCCAACACCTATACACCCAACACCTATACACCCAACACCTATACACCCAACACCTATACACCCAACACCTATACACCCAACACCCATATACCCTTTAATTATATACTCAATGCTTATATATACCCAGATTATATACCTAATATATATTAGGTATGTGAATTGGGTCTAGGTATAATGGGGGTGGGCTATATAAGTACCGGTATACCATCCGTTTTGACCGGTGCAAATGTCCGCTTTCTAAAAGATTGGCCCCCTCTGCGAAGGCGCTTGGAAAGCTTTGGTAAGTTTTAATGGTCGATGGCCAAGTGGGCGGACTGCTGCCATCAATGATACGTGTACCGCTTGGTATAACCTGATAAAGAACGATCCGAGGAAACCGTGAAGCTTCTTCGTCCTGTAACGCTATCTGAACAGAAAAGATTACTACCACCCTAGACTACAAGCCTCAGCGTCTCAAGGGACTCACTTAGGAAAGTCAAGAGGCAAAGAGACATGCCCCAATGCCCTGCGGTGCCGGGGAATAATGATTCAAGTCAAGTGCTGGAGAACGAGGGGGACGTTTGTGAATTATCAACTGGTATTTGCATGTGTGGTCAGGGATACCCGAAAGCATGCATGGTAATTCCAGATGGAAGACCAAGCAGCAATTGAACTGGCTGGTAATGCGTGCCCAGCGTTGCCCCTTACTGGCTCGGCTCTCGGCCCATAGCCCGTTTTCAACGCGCATGGTGTTGAACAACTTGAAAAGCTAGGGCCACATCACGGAAAGCTCAAACGCGAACAGACGCGCTAGTTATCCGGATCTACAGGATCGGAGTATTAGGCCGCACGCTAACCTTGACGCAGGAGGGAGTGGGTCATGATGGGAGGCACCACCTAGGTCACCAAAACTCACACTCGGGTTGCAAAAACGAAAAGAATGGAGGACAGATGGATTGAACACCTGACCTTCCGCACGCGCACCATATCAAATGACTTTGATTTTGTTCAATGCAAAGCGGACGCTCTACCACTGAGCTAGACCCCCGATTGGATGAATATTTCAAGGAAATCTATCATTCATATTCCTTCCTGTTACTTTTGTTCGAGAGAGATTCCTAGGTGGTTGGACGGTCGTCCCATTTGAATAATCATTGCCTTGCTGAATGTGTCGGCACAGGACGTGCAAGGGATTTTGAAATCGAGAAAGCCTTCAACAGTCTAGACTTGCTCTGGATTACTTGATTGATTTATTAGCGGGTTGGTTAATATGGAGTTTCTGCCTGCTGCAGCCTGCTGCAACCTGCCTGACAACAGCGAGCATGAGCGCCGGGAAATTGCGCTGATTCCTGCCGCACGCTAGAAATCCTTCGCGAGGCATTAGCCCCAACCTCGCGAATGCCGATTCGATCACACTGCCTGAGTCTAGGCAGATCTCCAGGGGCAAAATAGGCTTCTAGACGGTTGAGCTCCTATTCAGACCAGGCATGAGAAGAAGGAGGCGGGTGAGGATGTGTATATAAACTGCCGATATCCGCACAATTGAGTGGATGGCTTGGTGCAAACCATCACAGCCCTCGTCATTGACATTCGTTGATGTCACTGGATCTCCTCAGCAGCCCAACAATCGTCACGATGCGTTTCACCTCTCTTCTGAGTTTGGCTCTGCCAGCCCTTGCCATGGCCCAGGTATGCAGACCTTCCCCGTCCTAGCTGCCATGTCTGCACCTGCACCTCACTAACAAAAACTGCTCTTCAATAACAGAGTGCCAGCACAACGTTGGCCACATCCACCACCACCGCCGCAGCACCCTCAGCCACCCCGGACTACGAGGCCATCTGCGAGGAACAAGCCGGTAGCTACGCGGATAGCTGCCCGCAGTGCCTGTACCGGTGCATTGGTTCTGCATACGTTGAGCAGTGCTACTACAGCACTTTCTTCACCGTCAACGGCATCCAGTCCCAGTGCTGGCAGCAAGGTGGTCAGAACTGCAGAGGGCAGGCCCTTGCTGCTGTCTGCCCTGGCCCGTCGTCGAGCTAGACGCCGTGAATAGGAGCTGTCATGGCAGGGGTCAGGTGTCTGCATGCGGTTCAAGGATGAGGAACGACGCTCGGCTTCAATTTTGAGAGGTGCAGCAGTTAGACATTGTCGATAGGCGTGTGCCAAGTTTTCGGGTTCGATTAATGCATCCATAGATTGCTGTGTCTGTTCTCGTTGGATTGGGAACCTCTACCTAGTTGGCTTAACGGCCCATTTCATACCGAATTGATGCTGTAAATCACGTTCTGTACAGTTCATCCGTGGCATTCATCATGCATATGCAGGATCGCGGGTGACTTCGCGGTCTAGAACCTAAGTTGCAACATGTCGGAAAGTATGTTCTGTGAAAGGCGTAGACATGTCAGTGTCAATTGGGGTTCATTGAATATTTTTGGGAAAAAGGCCGATATGATGTGTTATATTGGGGTGCACGTGGAGTAAACACCCCGGATAAATCTCACCGAATCCATGTAAAAAGAAAAAGGGGGACCCTTTAACCTCGGTGAACGAGCTTAGTAAGAAACTTCTCGAACGAGAGGCTGCGTAGGTCGGGCTGGAGAAGGTGACTTATTGCAAGTGAACTCACTGACTCCCGAGTCCAGAAAAAAGTTGCTGCATTGCAGCCATTTGCGAGACCCGACATGACCTGTGCCACACCGTCATTACACAGGACTTGGACTTTGTGGCCTGATGGCGGGACTTGAGGTGAAAATAGTCTTTTTTTATTTTGCCAAGACTTTAGATGGAGGATCGAAGTCCATCGCAGAGTTATTAACATGACACGTATACAACGGTGTGGGAGAGTTGTCCGCCTTCTTGATGCGTTCATCAGATTGTTTAGCCTTGGGACTGATCATGTGGAGGGGCCACGGTGATGAATCGAGTCTGTTTTGCAGATCACCCGTCCGTAGCATGACCTTGCTCGGATACGCCGGGTTTGAGGTAAAGAGGTACGGTAGTCTAGTCTTAAACCAACTAGGAAACAAGGCAATGCACGAGTAAGCTCAAGTCAGCTTCAACCGGTTATGTAGTAGGCTGCTGAGATTCAGATCACTCATCAAAATCGAAACATATCCTCAGGTCTTTCCGGAGGCTGGAATAAGCTTTAATTAGCAATTACAACCTCAGACAAATCGTCTCCGCAGTCTGGGAATAGGTACTAAACACCGCAAGGCTGAGTCAGGGCAGGGATAGTTGCACTCCACTGTGGAAAGCCTGCCAAGATGTAATCTATGTACAAAGTTTAGAAGCTGCTCCATGTATGGGGTCTTCTCACTCTACGACTTAATCGTGCTGTTCTTCGACGTATTTATGACCACTTGGGTGCCTGTGCAGGGGAGCTTGTCCTTCTTTCGTCCATCTTTCGTAAACACACATTACATTCATTTCTCAGACGACGGAGGTTCGTCGTATTCACTCTTTACAAAAATGCACGCCATCAGCGTTCTGGGAGCCGCCGGGGTTGCATCCGCCGGCTTCACGTCGATCCGAGCCGCGAATTCCAGTGACCCCTTCGCTGATTGGAATGCGGAGACGGCTTTCACGAACAAGAACTTCACCGTCACCCCGAAGGGTGTGCTCAACGCCTACGAGCGATGCGGAGGTATTGGCCACTACGGCCCGACCGCCTGTAGCCAGGGCATCGATGTCACCTGCACGTTCCACAACGACTACTACAGCCAGTGCTGGCCCGTGACCGACCCGAACGCCCCCGTAGAGCCAAAGCCCGCCGGACCCAAGCCCGCCAAGCTGAGCCCCCTGGTCAGTGGCAAGCCCGTGGGCTTCGCGTCGGACGTCACCGGCGGCGGCGACGCCGAGCCGGTCCGGCCCAAGGACGTCAACGAGCTCAGCGACCTGCTGCAGGACCCGGAGCCCCGGGTCATCGTCCTCGACAAGACCTTCGACTACACCACCGCGCTGGGGACGGGTGTCATTGACGGCTGCAAGCCCTGGGGCGAGTTGGAGGATAAGTGCCAGGTTGCCCTGGGCCTCGGTGGCGACTGGTGCAACCGCGAGAAGCCCGACGCTCCCAAGGTGCAGGGCCTGGAGTTCAACAAGGCTGGTATCAGCCCCCTCTGGATCCGCTCCCACAAGACGATCATTGGCGAGGGCGACAAGGGCATCGTCGTGGGCCGCAGCATCCGCATGATGGGTGTTGAGAATATCATCATCCAGAATGTCAAGTTCGAGAAGATCAACGAGCAGTATGTCTGGGGAGGCGATGGCTTAGATGTCTGGGGGTCAAACAACATCTGGCTCGACCACATTACGATCAGCCGTATCGGCCGCCAGATGGTTGTCGTCCACGAGGGCAGCAACCAGAACATTACCATCAGCAGCGTCCACTTCGACGGTTTCACCGAGTATAGCTCCAAGTGCGGCACAGAGAGCAGCACCTCGCATTATTGGTAAGTCTCATTCAGCCCAGGCATCTTTCCCACTCAGATGCGCCGATCAACATTTGAAGGCTTTGAAGCACCCGCTGACGCAGGATGGAAATATCCAGGGGCTCCAAGTTCTCGGGCCAGGACGACTCCATCACATTCATCAACAACTACATGGACCACTTCTCCGGCCGCGCTCCCCAAGTCGGAGACAAGAACGAGACCAGCGTCTCGCTGACCCACGTCGTCAACAACGTCTGGGAGGCCGTCTCGTCCGAGGCCCACGCCTTCGAGGTCCTGACCGGCGGCGTCGTCCTCGCCGAGGGCAACTTCGTCTACAACACGAGCATCGTGCTCGACGAGACCCACGGCGTCGGCCTGGTCTACACGCCCCAGGGCAGCGCCGACGACAGCCAATGCACAAAGGCCATCGGCCGCTCCTGCGTCCCCAACACCCTGGTCCAGAGCGGCGCCTTCAACGCCTCCAAGCCCGCCACCCTCGACGTCCCCGCCTGGAAGGAGCACAGCAACTATGCCGTTGCCGAGCCCGCCGACGAGAAGCTCCGCGAGAAGGTCAAGGCCAGTGCTGGCTTTGGAAAGCTGTAGAGAATGAGGCCGATGGCGATTCCAAGCGCTAGCTGTGTACCGCACGGTAGCCTCAGGGGTTCTCTTCCACAGAAGACTTCCATGTATATTTACTTCAACAATCCCGTTATCAGCTTCATCTAGAGTAAAGCAAATGTTAATACTTGGGGCTCTCAATAATAGAAAGCTGTCTTTCCGAACAAGTTCGAAATAGGTCCCAACTTGCGTGAACAGGGCTCTTGTTAGTTTGGCCTAGCATGACCCGTACAGATTCAATTCCTGGCAGTCATGTAATGGGAACCGTTCCGTAAAGCCGCGTTGGTTATTCAATCCTAATGAGTGAGACCAGTTATACACAAGGTGGTCGCCTATAATATGATAGTTTATATCGCCGCTTATCTATCTGCATGTAGGCGTATAGCTAAGATATATATGCCGAAAGGTTAAAAATATATAACTAGAAATACATAGAACGTTTTATAACAGCTGTTGTTGCTCCTAATCTTAAGTAAACAAGTAATCTAGTACTGCTATATCTTATTTAAGGAGATGAACGCATTAATAAGTACACCCCCCCCTTTGTGTAATCATTGTAGCGTAGATGGTGGGCTCTTATTGGTTGTAGTTGGATTGTGGCTGCTTAGTTATGTGACAATCGGTGTGCCATCCGTTCTGACTGGTGCAAATATCCGCGTATTTGAGTCGTCCGTTGTTGACATCATGTTTCAGGGTCACTCTGATTGCTACCGTTGGAACGAGGACTGACGGCCTGCTAATGCCGATGAGACTACAATCACCATCCTCGATTGCCTTCCGCACTGCTCCACGGCTTCTAAAGCCAGCAGTGACTAGCAGAGACAAGTCTCGGAAACCATCTGATATGGATTTGGCGAGATCAGAAAGAAGGCGTCACGTTGAGCTGTTCGACTTGTAATTCTGGACGTGCACAGTGCCCTTTTCACCAATCGCTTAATGCGCATTTAAATACGACCCTTATTGAGCTTTGATTGGGCTTTGAGCGCTGGCGAGCTCGAGCTTGTCACACCGTGGTAACCATGTGTTGGAATCTTCCGGGGTCATAGAGAGCGGTTAATTGCAGAGTTTCGGTTCCCCCTGCATATATCATGCAGTCAGCACTTGCAATCCGGTTGGTCATGATTTGGATTTTAATAGGTCCTTCGGCACTGCAGTTAATGGGGATCGCCTCCCTACCTGTCTCGAATGCCACACGTCGTCCTGGGCAAAAGTACATTGTGTAGCCTTAGCGCAAATACGCCACGAAAAACTAAGCCAGTGGTCCCGAGATATCTCGCTTCGTCAGATGCGTGCACTCATAAAACTAAGACCCAGGCTTTCAGGCGACAGCCATCAATGTAGAATAGAAGTTACGTGATGTTTTATTACTTAGGTGGGAAGGATTGTACCTGAAGGTGAATTGATCCAAGCATTTAACCCCGCATCTACGAAGTACAGATGTACCTTGTGATGTCCTGTTCGAGTGCCTGCCCGTTGTTGCTACACACACATGCGGTCTGTGCACATCAACGTAAGACGGGTGTCAGCATTCCTTTTCTTCCAATGCCCAAACATTTTCCCTTTCTCCAATGCCCAATTTCATTCTCCCTTCGTAAACCACAGCTCTCTGCCTCATCAGCACAGGTTGCATCTGATGATTGACTCCTCATTATGGCTACCAAGACCGTCACCGTAGACCCATCGGCCGTCGTCACCAGCAGCGGCATCGACCTGGACAAGGCTGCAAACGCGCAGCAGCATCAGCATCAGCAACACCAGCGCGTTTCAAGCTCCCCAAGGGAGGAAGCCCAAGATGCCACGAACACAACCACTTCTCCTCCCGCCGAACCCAAACCCTTCAAGCCCACGCGAGCCTTCTGGCTCGTCATGCTGTCCATTACGGTCCTGTCCCTCTGCGGTTCTGTCGAAGGCACCATCGTCGTGAACGCCTTGCCCACCATCGTCGCGGCCTTGGGCGGTGGCAACCTGTACCTTTGGGTGCCCAACGCCTTCTTCCTCGCTTCCATCGCAGTGCTCCCGCTGTTTGCCCAAGCAAGCGACATCTTCGGCCGCCGGAACCTGCTGCTGGGTGCTGCCTTCTTGTTCGTTCTCGGCTGCGCCCTGGGCGGCGCCAGCAACTCCATGACCATGCTCATCGTGGCCCGCACGATCCAAGGCATAGGCAGCGGCGGAGTCGACACCTTGACAGAAACCGTCGTTCTGGACCTGGTGCCGCTGCGCGAACGCGGCAAGTACATTGCGCTGGTTCAGATAGGCACCACCCTCGGCTACGTTGGAGGACCCTTCGTCGGCGGCCTGATCGTCGTGAACCTCGGCTGGCCATGGGTCTTCTATCTCAATGTCATCCTCTCCGGCGTCGCGCTCGTCATGTTCTTCTTCTTCCTTCGCGTCAAGCACCGGCGTGGTCAGAGCCTGTGGTCCAGGGTCAAACGGATCGATTTCGGCGGCAACGCCATCTTTATCGGGGCCGTCGTCGCCGTGCTGTTGGCACTGACCTGGGCCGGGCCTGTATATCAGTGGAACAGCGCCCAGATCATTGTGCCCCTCGTCATCGGTCTACTAGGTCTCGTGGCCTTCATCGCCTTTGAGTGGACGCCTCGACTTGCTCCAGAGCCCTCGTTTCCGCGCGTCATTGTGTCCAATCGCACATCGGCAGCAGTACTTGCCATGACCCTGGTCAACTCGATAACCATGTATGGATCCTTCTACTTCTTGCCTGTCTACTTTCAAGGCGTACTTGCGAAATCTCCACTGGATTCCGGGATTGGCCTTGCTCCCATATCCGCCGCTGTGATCCCCTTCGCCATCGTTGCTGGCACGTTGCTATCCAAGGTGGGCAAGTATCGGCCGATCCATATCATCGGCTGGTCTGCCATGCTTATTGCCCTTGGCCTATTCAGCACTCTCAACCGCAATTCCTCGACGGCGGCGTGGGCATGTTTTGAAATAATAGGTGCCGCTGGTCTAGGTGCGCTCAGCGTCACACTGATACCAGCACTGCAAGCACCGCTCGAGGAGCGCTATGCCGCAACTTCTACGGGCATGTACACCTTCTTCCGTGGATTCGGCGCCATCTGGGGTGTTACCATTCCATCAGTCATCTTCAACAACGTCGTGAAGCAGCAAGTTACGGCTGACCCATCGGCCTTTGCCACGAACCCAACCCTGGCCGCACGACTTTCCGACGGTGCGGCCTACGAGCTCGCCACCAAGGCCTTTCTAGACTCCCTGGATCCGTCGGACAGCCAGCTCCGGGATCACGTCATTGGCATCTTTGAACACGCCATCCACATCGTCTTCTATGCCTTGGTGGCTTTTGCCGGCCTCGGCCTGCTTCTGGTGTTCCTGGAAAAGGAGGTCCCGATGCGGACGGAGAACGCCACCGAGTTTGGCCTCGAGGAGGATGGGAGCAACAAAGGCCGCGTCAACGACAGTGGGGAGTCAGCCGGCGGCCTGATGGCTTCTGCTGACGTGAGTCGGCACAGTGATGGTAGCGGCGCGAGGTCTAGAGGTGTCGATGGTATCGCGTTGGAAGAAGTGTCACGATAAAAGTGTCTTCCCACACCTCGATGACACCCAGGAGGTGCTCAATCTCATTCACTGGTTTCGTTGCTTTCGTTTCTTAACCCGTATACAGGCTCTTAGAAGCAGAAAGCCGTAAACTTTCTAATAAGCTGTGTTGGTCGAACTATCCACAATATTGACACACTATTGATTCATGAAGAAGACTGCTTAAGGGTTCCATTACATTGCTTGTCTGAAAGAGCTATACTAGTGAAGAAGAACCGTCTCGCCAGACTTTAACTTCAAACCCGAAATACGAAAGGACGAGCATACGGCTATAGTCTCTAGCCTATTATAAAAATGCATCCAAAACTCCAGAAAACCAGCATGTATCACCTTCAGGCCGACTTTGCGTACGATCACAGTGAGAAGCTCCATCACGTGAAACCCCTATTCGCCTACCGCTCTTCACCATCATGCCTCGTGGATATAACGAGGCCTTCATCACGACAAGACCGAGTCGACGCGGGAATGACCCCGAGAGTTCTTTGTGGCCCTGGATGGGGAGCACAGATCCACAATCCCGGACAGGCTGCGCTCAAAGGACTCTATCCACCGGCGCGCAACGTCGGGGGCTGTGGCGTATTCAAAAACGACCTTGAGCCTTGTCTGCCCGTCTTGTGACCTGGCAATTGGGGGTACGGTGATGGAGAATACGGACCAGGGGATGAAGCGAGATGCCATTGTGCGTTCCAGACTGGCGGGCAGAGGGAGCTGCTGGATCTTGCCGTGGCTTTGTTGTTGTCCGTTGACTGCAGGTACTGTGAGTTGCCTCTCCATTCCGTTTGAGGCTCTGGTGGACCATGGCGAGAGAGATCCGTCATCATCACCGTTATGCTGAGGGCTGAACCCGGCCTGATAGTTCAACTGAACTTCATACAGCCCCCCGTGGTTTCCACCCCCATCAAGTTTGCCATTGGCCAGATCCCGTTGTCCCTCTCCATGGTCGTGGTGGTATCTGGAAAGGAAATATTCCGCTCCTTGACTCGGCAGTTTGCGCACCGCCTGTGCTTTAGCTTCACCAATGGCGGCACCGATCTCTGCACACGCGGGCGTAGACATCTGAACCGGGACAATGGTTGAAAACCAACCGATGGTATCAGACATATCCACGTGGTGGCCACCTTCGTAAGGCTTGCAAGTATTTCTTCCCATGCCGATGTTGAAACATGGCGGGACGTTGCGATCAGGGAAGGCTTGGTGGAAGCTGTGCGTGAGCGCCGCCGTGATCAGGTCAAGCGGGTGGGTGTCAAGCACTCGGTTGCACCGCCCCAAGATGGCAGTGCTGAGCATCGCGTCCAGTGTGAGGTGAGACTCCTTGTACCTCTGACGGGGCAGAGACTCGTCGCTAAGGTTCCAATACGACAGCTGTGAAGGCTGCAAGGGGGTGGCCAGGAGGGCGTTGGCCGGCTCCAGATGCGTCCTGGCATATTCTGCCTCGGAGCTGACCCATTGCTGGAAGCTAGCTGGGGGTGGCGGCAGCGGCCTTTTGGTCAAGATCATCTCAAGTTCATCGAGGAGTATCTGAATCGACGCCAAGTCGACCACGATGTGGTGGATGGAAAGGAACAGGAGATGGCTGTCGCCCTGTTCGCCAATCATGGCGGATACCAGAGGCCCGTTCTCGATATCTATCGAGTCAATGCAGCTGAGCATGCTGGTCTGGAAGGCTTCCCCGGCTGTCGTATTTATGTACTGAATCGTGAGTGAGGCAGTCGTGCTCGCGGAAATGTGCTGTGACCACTTTCCAGTCGTCTTGTTCTGTTCAAAGCGGGCCCGTAGCATGTCATGTCTCGACACCAAAGTGTACAAGGCGTCACAAATACTCTCGGGTGAAATTGCCCTTGGTATGGAGAGTAGTCGACCCATAACAAAACCGGTCTCCTTGCTGTGTTCTACTTCAAAGTAGAACTGTTGAATTGGCGAAAGCTCAAATGCTTTGCCGCAGGCAACGTCACCGTTCAATGCGCTCGACGACGGGACTTTGGGTGATGTCTTCTTGGAATCAATAATGCCAGCAATTTTCTTGATTGTTGCAAGACGGAGTAGATCGTCCATTCTGACGTGAAAGCCAATCTGTCGGCAACGTGACGTGATCCTCATGGCCGAGACACTGTCTCCTCCCAGGCTGAGAAAGTGGTCTTCTGTTGAAATATCGTCCAGCGGACATCGTAGAACGTCAGCCCATATCTGGCAGAGTGTAGCTTCTGTGGCATTGGCCGGACCGATAATCTCCCTAGATCGCTGTTCTTTCATGTCGTATGCGGCCCCGAGTTGCTGAAGCTTTCGACGATCCCGCTTCGAATTTGATGCGGGAGGCATGCTCTTAAGCGGCACATATGCATCCGGTAGCATGTATCGCGGAAGATATTGCTGAAGCCACGGCTGGATCTCAGCTGCTATTTCGACGACAGTATCGGATAATGTCGCCTCGGTGATTACATCGGCCCCGCGCGGTACGATGAATGCAGCAAGCGCCTTTCTGTTCACATTTTGAGGCGATATGACCTCGACAACGACCTCGTCCGCCCGACCATCAGGAGCGGGCGGCCTCGTGGCCGCCAGCGCCTTTCGCAGATGATGTTCAACTTCCTGCAGTTCAACTCGCTGACCCCGGATCTTGACTTGGTCGTCATTACGTCCAAGAAAGTGAAGGGTTCCGTCTTGGTTGTATCTCACAAGATCCCCTGTACGATATAGGCGACCGCGCCGTCCTGGATGCGCCACGGATCCCGCCAGTAGCCAAGAAGGATCTTCGACAAACGCAGCGGCGGTCTTCTCGGGGCTTTGGAGATACTCTGATGCAACCAATGGACCTTCGATCCACAACTCCCCAACACCGCCCACCGGGACAAGATACGTCGGAGCGTTTTGACCACCTCCGACGACCCATGTGACACCGCCCACGCCACGGCCAATGTTGGCATGATCATCGGCGTCTTCAATACCAGTAACCAAACCGGTACATTCGGTTGGCCCATAGGCGCTCCGGACGCGGCGGCTGGGATCAGACTTCAGCCTGGCAAACAGGTCGGCGTTCCCCAGTTCCCCGAACAGCTCCACGCCCCGGAGACACTCAAGCGCCCGGTCATCAATGATGCCAGCAACAGTGGGCGTCGCGCAGATCCAGTTGGCACCAAGCCTCTGGATGGCCCCAGAAATGTCATGTAGCCGCTCATCGTCACTAGGGACACAGAGACACGCGCCTGCGTAGAGCGTATGCAGGAGATTGTACCAGGACATGTCAACCGAATACGAAGCGAAGTCAAACACGCGTGACTTTGGCCCGAGGCCAATGGCGTTCGCTTGGTGCTGGAGGGCGCTGCTGAAGTTACCATGTGTGATAACGACGCCTTTGGGAATTCCCGTGCTTCCTGATGTGAAGCATATGTATAACCGATTAGTTGCGGTGACGATAGGTAGCTCCTGTCGTCCTTGCAATGATTCGGGTAAGGAGGCTAAGAACGCTCGGTCGATAGCTACGACGGGGGGAACGTCTGCTAAGCTGGAGGCAGCATCTCGCTGTAGAGGAGATGTGAGGACCGCAGAAGGCGTCACCTGCCGCGAGATTGCAAGCAGCCGCCCGCGAGGGAGTGATACGTCCATGGCGATGCAGACGCCGCCGGCTCTCATGGCCGCCAGTGTAGCGACCGGCATCCAAACAGACTTCTCAAAATAAAGCAGGACGACCTTCTCTCGATCAACACCGATACTCTTCAGATATCGAGCCAGACGGTACGAAAGCGCGTCCAACTCCTGATACGTCAGGTCGCCATCCCAAGCAGCAACAGCCGGAAGGGACGGCTGCTTGATCATGGTTTGGCGGATCAGGTCGTGCGTATTCGATTCAATGGGTATTGGAACCTTAGAATTCCACTGCCAGATATCGTTTGAATCGCGAGCCCCGGCAGTCATCATGTCACCGAGTGGCCGCTGGCCGTCATGGCTGATCAGGCCAAGAACGTGCTCGAATTGTTGACACATCCGGGACACGAAATCGTGCCGCACGACGTTTGAGTCAAAGACAATCTGAACATCCAAAGCATTCTCATGTTGCTGGCAGACCAAGAGTAAAGCATACTGGCTAAAGGACTTGAACGCATCGGCGTCAGACGCACTGCGACTCAGCAAGTCGCGATACAGCCCGCCTGTGGCCACGTCCTTCGGCTTTTCTGGCTGAACCAGCAGCAGCGTTTGGAAACGACAGGCCTCAGCTGCTTCGGGGCTGAGCCGTTGTATGTTTTGAAGACCCAGCTGCTCGTGCTCAATCATGTCGAGAGCCTGCTGCTGAACCAGGGAGAGGAACCGATCCGCCGTGGAATTGGGATCCACGGGTACACGTAGCGGGACTGTTGAGATGGACGGGCCAGCGACGCTTTCGATTCCTGCTACCGTCGCCTGGCGCCCCGATACGACAGCGCCAAAGAGAACTTCAGAGGCGTTGCTGTAAGATGCCTGGACGATTGCCCAGGCTGCACGGATGGCAGTGGCTCTTGTGAAACCGCCTTCGGCGTGCTCGAGGCCAGTAATCTTGTGCTCGAGACTTGAATCGGCACGGGGGCTGTATGTCGCCGACGGTAGTGTAGGAAAAGATTCGGCCAGCATACCAGAGAATTGGCCGCGCCAGAAGTCTTTGGTGGACTGGGACTGCTTCACTCCCATGGAGTATTTGATAAAGTGCTGGAAGGGGATGCATGAGGATTGCCTAGTCCCGTAGTAGGCTCTCTCAAGTGTTTGGAAGATTTGCGTCAGAGTCCAGCCGTCGTATATGGCATGATGTGCTGTCCAAAACAAGCAAGGAGGTTCTCCGCCGGCCGAATATTGGATGAGACTCATCTGATTTAGTCGAGAGCCCAGAACCGCCCGAGGCTGAGAGGTGGTTTTCTGAGAAGCACTTTCGATTGATGCATGCTGTGGAACAGACAGTGTTGGGTCAGGGTGCAGAACGACTTGCGCGAGCCCCTCATTACCCAGGTCAACAATGCACGTCCTCAGTATGGGCATTTGACGGACTGTCCCCTGCCACGTCCGGGTCAAGAGATCCATGTCAGTCGCATCATTGAGCTCAATGATGACTTGGGCCTCATAATCCCCAGGTCGCTTGTACGACATGGCCACCAAGCCTTCTTGCAAGGCTGTGCAGGGGAAGACATCCTCGACTTGAGCCTCTTCAACTCCACATAAGGAAGCCGCTCGGCTCCTCAAAGCATCCACCTCGATGGAACTCTCAAGGAGAGAAAACGGTACGATATCGAGATTCACGCCGTTCTTACCAGTCGCCGGGGTAAGAAGTCTCGCTTGTTCCCGCAGAACCTCATTCCCGAAGATCTGAGCCACGCTGATCAAATAACCTTGATCCCGGGCTGCCGCAACGAGATGTATCGCAGTAACAGAGTTGCCACCCAGTCGGAAGAAGGAATCTTGTTCAGATATGGAGGCTGTGTCAATGTGAAGAACAGAAGCCCAGAGAGATTTCAAGACAGCCTGCGAATGCGTCTCGCGGGGTGACACCTCCATGCCCCCACCGTTTGTGCTTCTTTCATTCTTGTCACGGGAGATGGACTGCTGCATGCTGTGCCCAGAGGGAGCAATGCGATGAACAGAGACTTGATCTGGTGTCAGATCCTGTGCCATTTGTCGAAGGAACTTCCGGTCCATCTTCCCTGAGGCAGTAAGAGGGATCTCGCGAAGGCGGAAATAAACATTAGGAACCATGTATTCAGGCAGCACCGCAAGCGCACTTTGACGCAATCCGGTCATTTCCACTGACAGGGGCTCAAGGAGCAGGGAATCATGATCGAAACTCTTTTCCGTCGCGGATGGAGGTTCTGCAGGCATTGTATAGAAGACGGCCAGATATGCCTGCCCCTGATCTTGTCCGTTGGGCCGCACAAGCTCTACCACCAGCGACGAGCGGGTATCCATTAGTTTGGCAAGATGGTGCTCGATTTCACCCAGCTCGAGGCGCTGACCCCGAAGTTTAACCTGGGTGTCCTTTCGGCCGAGGTAGAGCATCGATCCATCAAGCGTGTCCTGGGCAACTAGATCCCCTGACTTGTAGAATCGGTCCTTGAACTCTAAAGCCGGAAAGTCTTTCACCCAAGGCGGTAGGCGATCTAAGAAGACAGCAGCTGTTTTTTCGGGGTCGTTGAGATAGCCACGTGCGACCAGTGGCCCTTCAATCAGAAGCTCGCCAGGACAGCCGAGTGGGACGAGTCGATCATGATTATCTGGTTGCACCACCCAGTATCGGCAGCCGGCAGGATGTCCAATGTTTTTGGAATCAGCATCCTCGCTACCGGCAGTAACATGACGGCTGCTTGACCACACTGTTGTCTCCGAAGGCCCATAAACGTTGACCAAACGCACATGACTGACCCAGGTTTCAGCAACCCTCGTTGGAAGAGGTTCGCCGCCGAGCGCCAGGGTACCAAGAGTGCCAGTGACATCTTCCGGTCGGACAAGAGATGACTGCGTGGGCGTCATGTTGGCAAAGTTGGCACGGAAATGCCTGAAGGCCGCGCCCATGTCTTCGGCAAGCTGTGTTTCCGAGGGGAAACACACAGCACCACCGTGCATGAGCACGCACAGCATGCTGCCGATGGAGGCATCAAAGACGAAGTTGAGAACTTGCAGTGCGCGGGTCTCGGGCGTGATCCCGAATCGGCCCTGGAAGTGACGGAAAAACGTCGCCGCATTACGATGAGTCACGACAATTCCTTTCGGTGACCCCGTGCTTCCCGACGTGTAGACGACATAGCAGGCATTTGAAGGCGTAGCGCGTTGTGAATGTCCTTCAATTGGTGTCTTTTCGCCCTCCCACAGCATCTTGAAGTTCACAGTCAGCGGCTGCGCAGGTAGTTTTTCAGCGACACCCCGGTTTCTGGGCGACGCAACGACAACGGGAGACGCACAGTCCCGTACGATGGACACGAGTCTATCGATTGGATGTGACGCATCTAATGGTAGCAATGCGCCACCCGCCTTTAGTATACCCAGCATTATGACTGGGGCAAGCGCCGATTTCTCGCAGAGGAACGGCACAATGGTCTCGGCATGAACGCCTCTGTCTACCAGGAGCCGGGCCATGCTGTTCGAAATCTGGTCGAGCTGAGTATATGAAATGTCTGTGTGATCCCAGGCGCAGACAGCTGGGCGCAGAGAGTGTCGCTCAACTACCCCCCTAAACTGCTCATGAACACAGGCGTCAACTGCCGCAGGCATATGTTGATTCCATTCTTGCAGTTGCTTGACTTCAGAGATGCAGAGAGGGCTGATGTCTGATATTGGTCTCTCATCGTTGAGCGAGGCCAACTGCGAAATGAAATGTTCGTATTGCTTCAGCAGCATGGCGGTCTGATGAGATGGGACTCCGCGGGTCCTCGCCTCAATCACGGTGCGAGCGCCACTCGAGTAAGATTTGATGAGGACAGGGGCATCTGAGAGGTCGTCGCGCTGGGCAGCATGTGTCTCAAGCTTGTCAGAAGGCTTTTCAAGAGCAACTGTCGTCCTGATTTCGAGGCTCGTGCCTAGAAACCTGTCCTTTTTGTACTCGCCTGAAGGGAGCTCATCTTCACTTGTGGAGGAAGCGACTTGGGCAGCTCTCCTTGTGCCTTCAGAGACGAGTTCAAGCAGGACTCGGGCAGTGATATTGGCTTGAGAGGGGTCAACGACACATGTTGCGTCGACGGATGTCAGACCGCATACGCCATCACTACCGGGGACCATCAGATGATCAGCCTCATCAATGTTGAGACTGAATGCAACTTTGTCGCCCCCTGTACGATAGGCAAGAAGAAGTGCCCAAGCAGCCTGCAGAATAGCCTCTGGTTTTGTCCCATACCGCTCGTAAGGGACCTCGATGACCAGTTCCGTGGATTCTGGCTCTTCATCAGAGTGTGTTGATAACCCAGGGAATGGCCATATCTCCGCGCTTTGGAACTGCTGTCGTGGCTTTATCTCGCTACGTGCTCGACGGTGCATAGAGTAATCCACAAAAGAGCGGAAAGAATCCAGCAGTTGCACGTTGGAATGATAATATGCTTGCTCAACGATCGCAATGATACGAGCAAAGGCTTTTTCATCGCAGACGGCTGGGTGTATGGATAGGACGGCATGACCGCCCCCATTGTCTGACTCAATTCTTGCGAATCGACACAGCGGTCCTCCATATCGTACCGGGGCCTCAGCAGCGTCTTCAAGATACTCCTCAAGACTGTGGTCTTCCAGCCATGCCGCTCTGGCCTTATGGACAACTTGGTAGACGCCGAGTTCGTCCAACGACACGATTCGAGCACGCAGAGCGGTCACTGAACGCTCGGCCATGTTCAAGGCTTCACCAAGCCGAGACAGTTGCGCATCCGAAGTTGCAGTCCACACTTGCGTGCGCCACCCTGGGCTTGCACGTGTTCCCACAGATTGTGAGATGCGTAGCAGTTGTTCTGGAGTACATGGGAAGATGTCCTCGATGCGTGACTTGATGAGTTCGCACTGCGCCACAGCCATCCTTTTCACTCGTGTGACATGTGACTTCTGCAACAGAGAATATGGAGCAGGTGGTCGCATTGCTGCGTTTGCGGTGTGTATAAATTCATTCAGTGTCCGATCAGCGCCATTATCCAAGAGGCTGGTCATCACTGCTGCGAGCGTACGGACGACATGGGACGCCAGTGGATCTGAGATGGAGGTTGGCCGATACTCGATCCAGGTACGGAATCTTGTCTTCGAATACCCGACCTTGAGACCCAATTCGTATTCATTTGGGTCCTGGAAGAGTAGTTCATCTATATCATAGTCGCTCTGGGTATCAACTGCGTTGCTGTCCCACAAATGTACGACTGATACAAGCGTGTTGAAGAGTGCGGCTCTGCCAAGGCCGAGAAATTCACGGATGTCAGCTAAAGAGCATGCAGGGTGAGACATGGCTTCGGCAGTACCGTCACTTGTCGCACGCAGTAGTTTACCGATGGTATCGTTTGATGTCAAGTCGACGCGGCCCACAAGCAGGGACAACAAGGGCCCCATGGTATTCTCGACTTCAGCTACGACGTCTCGGCCAGAGTAAGTGAAGCCGAAACAGGGCGATCCAGCTCCCGTCACCAGCTTCAGCATCACGGCCCAGGCGAATAGCATGATGTTGCTGACCGTGAAGCCTTGACGCTTGCAAAAGGTCTTCAGCTGGTCAAAAGAGTCGAAAGGGATGTCCAGCTGACGCTGTGGCTCAGGCGATTCTGAATCTGCTGTACTGCTCATAGAATGAGACCGTATGAGACAGGGTTGCGTTCCATTGAGTCGTGAGCGCCAGTACTCTTGAGATGACTGCTGGTGTCGTTGCATCCAGGCAACATAACCCTCCAGACTCGGACGGAGGGCCAGTGGCGATGGGTCAGAACACGCTCGGTGTAAGTCGGCCCGCAGAAGATCCATGGTCTTGGCGTCAATGATTGCGTGGCTGATATCTAGAAGTCCATATAGACTCTCAGGCTGGTCTGATGAGCTCAAAAAGGTCAAACGATGTGGCACCTGACCTGTGCGGAATGTAGGTCGCGCGTACGTTCTCAACTCCTCGACGATACTCTCGTGCCGCGAAACTATATCCCTTTCAGTCTGTACATAGTCTTCTCTCACGTTGATATGACGCAGTACAATCTGATAGAACCGTCCGTCGGAGCCAACCCGGGCGGTGAATATAGTCCTCAGACTGGGCTGACTATCGCAGATAACTTGCCAAGCTTGCGTGACTCGTTCCAGTAGATCGGACGTTGATTGTCCATGCTTGGATGTGATCCGAAAAGCAAAGCGATTCAAGTATTCATCCCCGCTGCCCTTGAGCTGAGACAAGAGGATTCCGTCCTGGATGGGCAGGCAAGGGTATGCTGATTCGACCTGCGATTCGTCGACATCGAGCTCATCTAGTATAGCTCTGAATGATGACACGCCAAATGCGGATAGAATATCCGTCGCAGACGGAGGCTGTCTCTCTTTATCGTCTTCGATGGTGTCCATATTTCTGGTCCACTTGTCCTCTGGGGATACATCTCCGAGAGGCTTCATATGAGCAGCGGCAGCCATAGCAAGAGTGGTGTTCCGCAGAAGTTCTCTAGTCGTCAATTCAAAACCTTGCCTTACACAGCGACTTGCAACTTGCATGGCAAGGATGGAGTCGCCGCCCAGTTGGATAAACGAGCTTTCCCGCCCGATGGATTCTTCGGGCAGATCCAATACTGACGACCACACAGATTGCAACAGCTTCTCGGCATCCGTCATGGGAGGCGTGAGCGATCCGGAGCTGGCAAAAATCTGGCTTGTGTTGATTGCCGCAGCTGTCAGTTCGTGCTCATTCTCCTGCAGCCACTGGCGGATGAGCTTGCGGTCTAATTTAGATGTCGATGCTGAGGGCAGACTCTCAACCACAAGCCACAGTGAGGGCAGCATGTAGGAAGGAAGTTTGGCTTGAATGCTTTGGTGAACTTTGCTGATCTCTTGAATTGCCTGATCTCGATCTGGACCAGCCAATGGCCGCAAGATGTGTTTAGACGGAAATTGTTCATCAGACAGAGTGACGACCGCAGCGAGCCGCTTCTGGTCCGGTGAAGGGGAATGCAGAGTCGCAAACACATTGCGGACTGCTGCACATGCAGTAATGGAGATCTCGACGTCGCCAAGCTCAAATCGTTGCCCCCGAATTTTGACTTGGTTGTCTCGTCGGCCAACAAAAACCAGGCTGCCGTCAGGGTAGTAGCGTGCAAAATCACCTGTACGATAGAACCGTCGTCCATCTGCGATGGTCTTCGCACGCGCAGGAGCCCAGGACGGAGGCGAGATGAAGGACGCCGCCGTCTCATCTGGTTGATTGGCGTACCCGCGGGCCACACCAGGTCCTTCGACAACTAGTTCACCCACACTGCCGATCGGGGCGAGCTCGTCGCAGTTTCCTGGCCTGGTCAGCCATACGGCGCATCCCCTGGGCTTTCCAATCGTGTCGACGTAGCGGGATTGCGGCGTCAGCTGCATAAGCGTCATATTCCAGCCGGACTCGCAGGGGCACCAGACATTGATGAAGCGTTTTGAGGCTCCCCATATAATTGCCGATTTGGCGTCCACCAGCTCTCCGCCCGAGACGAGCGTTCGCAGTGATGGTACATCGTGGGGAGAAAGCGTGCGGATCACGGTGGGCGTAAGCAGAGCCCAGTGGACATTCTTGGCCGTGATGAAGCCGGCGAGGTTCGACAGCCGGACATCCTCGCTGGGGATACAGATTGTTCCGCCATGCATAAGGGCACCCCAAATTTCAAAGGCGCAGACGTCCCAGGCATGCGCCGCGAATTGAAGCACGCGAAACTCTCCTTCCCAGCCCATGACCCCTGAGTGCCTGGTGATCCCTGTGACGAGGCCACCATGTTCAAGCTGCACACCCTTGGGCACGCCGGTTGATCCGCTGGTGAATTGGAGGTATGCGAGATCGCGAGGCCCTACAGCAATCTCGGCCATGGTGTTCTCTGGATAGGGGAGGTGGGAGACGTAGGGCTCGTCCAGCACGACAATATTAGTCGCACCCAAAACACCGAGTTCTTCATACCAGGGTGATGATGTGAGAGCCAACCGTGCTTTCGATAAAGTCAAGATTGCCCCCTTTCGCTCCCGCGGCATCGCCGCATCGATGGGCACACACACGCCTCCTGCCTTGAGAATGGAGACCACGGCAACAACGGTCCAAAAGGACTTCTCAAACATGAAGACCACTGGGCTCCGGACCCCAAGGCCTCGACGCTGCAAGTCGAGAGAGACACGATCGGTCATGTTATCAAGTTCTGCGTAGCTCGCACACCCATCATGACATTCGACAGCTGATCGCGACGGCCACTCTCGGGCACGGGAGCGAAACCGTTCATGGAGACATTCCTGTAGGTACTCGTCTATGTCCTCATTCCAACCCGATAGCTCGGCGTGATCACTGGGATTCAACCAGGGGAGATGCGACAATGAATCTCCTGGGGGCGCTTTGGTGAGACTTGCCAAGTTGTGCTCAAACTGGTTCATCACGCGTCGGATTTGTCGATCTTCAATAATGTCTGGGTCGCTCGAGACGTCAATGACAATACGCCCGCGTTCTGCGAGGTACATGTTCAGACACAGTGCAAAGGGGCCATCAGCGCCCTCCCTCGCCTCCAGCGCGACCTCGTCTGAGCTGACGCCGTTCTCGCCCCAGGGCATGATATTCAGCAGCGTCTGAAATCGACAGGCCTGTCTCGTCTGCTCGTTGATTGATCTGATGGCGTTCAGCCCGTGGCGCATAGCAGGGTTTGACTGTACTTGTCGGCGCTCACGAGCCCGCTCTTTTAACAGATCCTGCACAGATCCATCCGGCTGCAGGACCACCGACACTGGAATTGTCTCTAGTGTTGGTCCCAAGGTATTCTCCAGTCCGGTGGCCGTGGGTGCGCGACCAGAGAGGACCATCCCGTAGCTCACGGCAGTCTCCCCGGTGTAGTTCCATACCGTGAGCGCCCAAGCCGCCTCAATGTACGACGGAATCAACGGCACTGAGAGGGTCTTGACCATGGATATGACCTTGGTCATCTTTTGTGTTGGCGTCGGCAGGTAGCTGTCAGAAGGGAGCTGGGGAAATGGGGTTGGGTACCCCTGGAGGCGAGCGGTCCAAAAGCCATCTGCGACCGTAGCGTCGATGCTGTGATGATATCTCACAAACTCTTTGAATGGTGTACGAGGGCTGGGTGACTGGCCGCGATAGATTTGGGCTATATCTTGCAACATGGCAACATTGGACAATCCATCTCCGATAGCGTGGTGCAAGGAGACGATTAGCCGTTTCCCAACGATGGCAGTGATTAGGAGCGGCTCTCCCAAGCCCATCGATCGCGACTTTTCTTGTTCCAGGTAGTCATCCAGTGACATGGTTGGCGGTGCCCGAAGCGTCATGTGAGTTTCCCGTAAAACGACTTGAAGTATCCCGTAAGAGCAGTCGACAATTCGAGTCCTGAGAATAGATTCGCGCTCTACGACAGCCTGGACAGCAGCGCAGTACCGATCGAGGTCAACATGAGGCGCAATGGCCATGATCAGATGGTAGATGTAAGCGCCACGCTCTTTCATCGAATCTGCCATCATTCCCAACTGAACTGAAGTACATCCATAAATGTCCTCAATATCGTCATCGTTGACGTTGCAATTCAAAGCGATGTCGTGGAGGGTGCTTTCATCAAGGTCATCGCGTGACATGATGTGGCCGCCTGCGGCTTTGCCCTCATTGAATATTGCCGCCATTGTGTCAAGGCAGTCTCGCCGTCTCAGAGACAATTGTCGATACTGTGAAGAATTTACTTGGTGGCGTTTGATTTAAACCTTGAGACGTCACTTGGGCTTCACGGCACGAAGGCTTGAAATGTGCACCAAGTTATTTGGATTTAAAGAACAGGCTGGCCTATAGAAGAAAAGAAAGGAAAGAAAGAGAGGGGGCTCTGGAGGGGGGGGGGCCACTTGGCTACAACTGCAAGGCAGGAGAGGCTGAAGGGGGTCCATGCAGGGGCTTGCACAGGCCCAACTGACCTGACCACAGCCGCCAGCCTTGACTAACCTCGGCACCCGCTGGATTCAGAAAATCCCAAATATTGTGCCTTATGGCAGGGGCAAAATTAGCGAGGAGTATTAATGAAAGAGATAGTTGGAAGGTGTGTATAATACGTCATTGATGGTCGATAATGTAAGTGAAAAGTATCCCGTAAAGTAAATAGAAGTACTGCTACTTAGTCTCTAAGTCTCTGACTAGGTTTCTCATGAGAATCCTATACATTTGGATAGCGTAATGACTTTACCTTGCTCGGATTGTCATACGAGTAAAGCATAAACCGTAAGCCTAAAGCAGAAGTTTCAAGTCAGTTGTTAATTGCGAGGGGCAGAGCCTGTAGTAGGCCTAGTCGTATTCATTGACGACGAAGTCGAGAAGGACGAGGACGACGGGAGCGATCAAGGAGCTCAGTAACCCCCCCCCCCCCCCACCCCTTCTGCCAAAATGTACCAAACCGACAAAAGGGGGGTGTGCAGGCGCTCACTTCGACGATTGGCTTGGTCGGCAATGATTAGTTGGAGCCTCACTATGTGATTACCTATTTTGTAAACTCGGGGAACGCTTGGCATTGATCCGGTATGTTCTTAGGGATGATCTTCCTCCAAATAACTCTGGTGTGGCTCCACCATTTGCAAAGAAGACATTCAATGCGAGACACCACACAATTACGCGTATTAGAAATACCGACTGTGGTATCTGACATCAGCTTATGGTTGTAATGTGCTTGATCCACAAGCCTGACTTCTGCGTGTGAGCCAGACATCTAGACGTATTGGGAATACTGACTGTGGTTCTGACATCAGCTTATGGCTGTGATTTGCTTCTTCCATAAGCCTGACTGCTGAGTGCAAATGCCGCCACGAGCGCCAAAAATCCCGACCTTGGCACGCTACAACTTGAAGTCGTGATTAGATCATCGTGCACTATGGTACTCGCTCAAGCCTCCAAGGTCAACTCGATTGCCTTGCACCCTCTTCCCTGACTTGTACTCTAGTATAGAATCTCAACGGAGCATATATCCGATCAGTGCGCGAATTAAGTGTATAATCGTACGATGGGGCGTAAACACTAGTAAAAGTCCTTTTCGACAGATCATCAACATCATGCCTGGTATACCCTCCTTTACGAAAAGGACATCTATGGACATTTACCCTAAATGGTCATAGTATTAGGAGATGATATGTCTAACAATCTCCTTTTTTATCGCAACGTATACATTACTTAACATCCCCGGCCTATATTTACCATACCCCTTAATCTGCCGCACCCTATAAATGTATTCATATATAAATGCATTTAACTACCCCCTATATAAACTCCTTAATATCTTTATAAGGGATTTTTTTTTAATTATTAAATTTCTCCTAAATATTAATCTATTTATTATAAAGCTATATTATAAAGATAATATATTTAATATTATTATTATAATTAAAGATAAGATAATAATTTAAGCAGCTAATAAAATATAATATATCCCTAAATGTATACTTTAATATTGTTTTAATAGCACTTAAAGTTATTATATTATTATAAAATCTTAAAGGTTTCTTTTTAATTATTAAAAGGTTTAATTAGCTTTATTTATAATTAATTAAAGTAGCTTAAGGTTAATATTAATATAATATAAAATAAAGGCTTTAAAAGCTTAATTAACTTATTTAAATAAAAATTATATTCTTTTTAAAAGGAATTAATTAAAAGCTTTTCTTTCTTATTACTTTATTTTTTAAAGTTAAAAAAATTAATATATAAAGGTTATTTATTTTTAATTAATTATTAAAAAGAATATTAAATCTTAATTTAATTTTCTTTAATTATTTATTATTAAATTTATTTAATTAGTTTATTATTAAAATATTAATAAAAGGAGGTTAATAAAAAGTCGCTTAAAAAATATCTTTATTCTTAATTATTTAAATAATAATCCTTTTTTATAAAAAGATTTTAATTTATAAATCTAAATCTTATTTATAAAATATATATCTACCTTAAATAAATTATTTAACCCCTTTATTATTTTTAAAGGATTAAATATATAATAATAATAATTTCTTATTACCCTTAAGGATTATAATAGTTAGTAATTTATAATAATAAAAAAGGAGTAGATAAAAAAAAGAATTATTATTAAATAGCTTAAAAGGGTATTTATTCCTTAAATTACCCCCTTAAACCTTTTTAAATAGTAATTATTAATTATAAATAGGTATTATATGTATATAATTATTAATTTTATATAAAAGTGCTTTTTATATTAAATATATATAATCTTTTTATTTATATATATTTTTTATATATTATAACTTTTTAATATATTAATATTTTCTTTGTTAAAGATAATATTTTAAAAATATTTATATTTAATAAAGTAATATAACTCTTTATTAATAATAATAAAGAAAAGGTTTCTTTATTATTATTATAAGGTATAAAAGGAAGTATTTATAAAATTAAATATATATTTAAAGTAAAAGGTAATGAGATTTTAGCTAATATTTAAGTATAAGGTATTTAAAAATTATTATATTTTTAAAAATTATTAAATTAAGTATAAATTATTAAAATTTAATGTGAAGAGAAGCTTTATTAAGTAATTTTTTATATTAAAGGCTTTTTTTTAATAATTAAAATTTATTTTTAAAACCCTTAAGTGATTATAAAAGATATAAAATTTAATAGTCCGTTTTATTTATAAAAAATATATAAGCTTTATATTATAAGTATTTTTTAGAAAGCTTATTAAAATATATAATGAGAAAGAAATGTAATTAATAATAATTATATAAAAAAATTAATAATTAGAAATTTAAATTAAAGTTAATAAGAAAATTATAAAAAGAAAGATTTAAATTAACCTTAATGCAACTTTTATTAATATTAAGGCTATTTATTATATTTAAATTAAAATAAAGAAGATATTAAAAGAAAGTAATGCTTTAAAAAAAGCGTTAATATTAATAAAAAAAGGATTAATTATCGTTATAATGAGTAATTAACGTTAATAAAAAGGCATTTAATATAGGCGGTGATGCGGTAGATTGGGAGGTGCGGCAAATCGTAGCTGGGGACGTTATGCAATTAAGCTAACATGATTTCGATTTATAGGATGTTCATAGTGAAGGTCTCTTATAATATTTCGTATGGCAGGAATGAGCGTATGGGTAAAAAGGACAGAGCTGGCAAGATAGATATAAGAAAGGTAGAGGCTAAGCGTATAATTAATAGTTTTTATATTGAATTATTCACATTATATATTACTGTATTAATATAAATACTGTAAGGGGAGAAAGTTGTTTTAATAATGGTTTCAAAATGAGTATTAAATAATAGGTAAAAACGTGCCATACTGATTCTTTTCCATTTATATTTAAAAATACTTAATACTAATCAAACTACAAACTAAATCAAATCAGTTCCTCATCAATAATGACTGTGTTTATCAGCTTTAAGCACTCCCTTCCCACTCTTTCCTACAGTCCTACTCATTCAACCAGAGATGGGCCTTTTCGGGTCTGCACAAAGTTCTCCGCGCCATACCTAAGCAATGCTGCAAATGTGCCCTCCCCCGCATCTCCGATCCTAGTAACGTCTTCGTCCAGGACCACGCCGAGCTGCTTTGTCTTGGTCAACCCAGGGGCGTGGCCGACCTTTTGCATGCAGCTCTCTGTCAGAAGTCGAAAGACAAGCCCTTCCGCTTTCTGATATTGCTCAGAACTTGGGTCAGCGTCAAGAGGGGTTGTCAACAACTCGAATTGCTCTGCTCCGGCACTTGTAGGCAGATACGCCTCCATTCCCCAAAGTTCCTTGGGGCCCTGCAATTTCATAATAGACTCCTGCCAGTATCGTCTTGGGTTGAAATCGCCATCATCCTCGTCCAGCTGCGTGAGCCGCTCCCAGCACATGATCTGGGTAAGGTATTCGTAGAGTGATTCCCGACTGACCCTGAATCCGGCTTGAATAGCAGCATCAAATAGCTTCGTCGTAGTAGGGTCCTGCTCGTACGCCAATGCCGGATGTTCCATTAGACCCTTGCAACTGGTCTGGCCTTTCCAGACTTGCGTGAAGAGGCTCAGCCAACGACGGATGAAAGGATCGCCCTTACGGCATGCTATCACCGCGTTTGAGATTATTGCGCCTTGCATTAACGGCACGGCAGCTCTGAACGGGGTCGTTGCGCTCGTGATTGTATCCCAGCAGATCCAGTCGAGATTCATACACAGGATACAGCCGACATCAAGCCAGACACCCCCGTGGAGGGACAGTGCCACTCCTCGCACAAAGTCTGAGCTGTGCTGAGGAACATACGGCCCGTGCATGGTTCCGTCCACGAAGCAGTCCGGAAATTGGGACGCGGGGAGTATATTGAGAACGTAGTTGGGCGAGTCTGGCTTGTTATCCAAGACGCGGACGGTCCATGAAGAGTCGTGCATGCGGACCCACGAGGCCACGTTACGTTGACACCAGTCTGGCATGTCGGCTACACCGCTGTGCCAATACGCCCATATGTTCTTCTCGCTTGTAATGGGTGCATGACTCTGGAGGGAGCGGATGATCTCGGCGTCTGTACGGATGTCGGCACACGGAACGTGTTGGAGTTGGTCTTCGTATTGCGAGGGAATTGAAAATAGATCAGGGTATGACATATTGTTCCAGCTTTGGCAGATAATATAGTCTATGAAGTTATCACGGCGTACAACCATCAATAAACTGAAAGATCAATGACCTCAAATGTCGATATTCTTTCATATCCCTTGGCAGGAATTTATACCTTTCAGAGAAGGTGGTCTCGTTTTTAATTCATGTACATATGCTTCGTACCACCTCCTGCGCAGAATTGCAAGGTAACTTAAGGTACCAGGGCGTCGGCCTCCCATGCGGCGAGAACAGTACCCAGTACATTTCGGACACGCTTCAGAACGTACACTCTGAAGATTCAGACCTCAACGTGATGGTCAGGTCGACGGTGGGACTTAGCAGACCACTCACTAAAGGCACGGTAGTTCATGTACATATGCTTGTTAAGAAGTATACATCTAGTTCCTTCCGATAGTAATAAATGGTGAAAAGAAATAATATAAAAAGAAAATGAACTATCATAGATTTTAAATATAATATAATATAATTCGTAGTTATAAGAATAATAATAATTAAATAGATTTTCTTTATAAATAATTTAAGTTAAAAGCTTAATCCGTTTATATACATATTAATATTACATATATTATTTAAAAACTAGTATAATAATCAGTTTATTTAACGTTCTAATTAGAGGTAATGAAAACTCAAGTTATGGTTATGTTTGATGCTTCTAAGTAACCCACTATATTGCCTCCGTAACTGCACGACTCAGGCTACTTGGATACAGTATACTTTATGCAGATAGCTAGTCTACAAACCCATTGTCCATACATCCTTCATTCAGTCTATCTGTAAGGTCTTATTAATCTCGTCACAATCTCACTCAGCAAAGTCTAGGGCTCACCTATACTTTTACAGTTGATGTATAGCAAAGCCGGGGAAGGAATCATACCATCCTACGCCAGGAGTCAAGAAAGTGTACTGTGCCACTGTAACATAATGATCGTGATCAATCATCATGTGCTGTGATCCTCTTAAACCTTACGTACACATGGAATCTTATCCCGGCAACTGCTAATACACATCTGACTAGAACAGCCCGCCACAAAAAGCCTGGTGATGAGGGCCGAGTCCAAGACCTAAAGACATCCTGATTCTCATTCATGCATCACGATGATCATGTTGATGGCAGGATTCATCACCTCAGCATGATGACAAGTGTCGTCACCGCGGCACTTCGATAAGATGACATGGTGGGTAGTCGAAAGTGTATAGAAGGATTTATATATGATCTGAATTTTACAGTTGCTCGATATATCTGGTTAGTGGCGGGGGTTTTCACATTGTGACGAGACTTACCATTGGCTTGATCGACTATATGTGTAATTCTCAGCCCCGTATTGAGCAGGCTGGCAATTGGGTGGGTGCCTCGGAGCAAGCAAACAGGAGGTTGCAAGTTATCATTGGCTTGATATTGCTAAGCCACTTATTCGTGATGGCCTCCAATGCATAGCTCGTACGGATCTGATCTAGCCTGTATGGACTCAATAAAGCTTTCCTGGCAACTCTTCATTTTGCCCAGACTCCGGGACTACATAGTCTTCCACCCAGTCATACAAGCAACTACACCCGGCAGTTCGGGAGTTGCGGAAGCCACCCGTGCCGTATGACCAGTCCTAAAGTGCGGCTCAGGTGCATTGTATCAAGACTCTAGGACTACACTTCTCCACCCACCTTTTACGTAAAGGTCCTCAGCATGTATAGTGACAATAAGGCTTCGGAAGAAGCGGGAATGTTGATCATAACCACTTTCCCCCTCTTTTGGGTATTTCTTCTGCTTACCATGGCGTCTCTCTGCCGATCAGTCAGACGGCTCAGACCGAAGTTCCGAGAAGGAAATTCCGGTACCGAAAATCAGCTGACATAATCTCCTTCCCCTTCTGACTTTGTTAAACACCAGTTCTACGTTTACCGAATAGTCTATCATTTATCGGATTACAAAACTTTCCAGGAACGAGTCACTGCTACCGCTTGTATGCAGATGAGGTCGTTCAAGTCGGTTTCAAAACGCAAAATCCTGCCGCTGGTGATGCGGATGAGATCGTTCACAGTCGATTTCAGTTCGCAAAATCCTGCCACTCATGTCCACGGCAAACGAATAAGGCAACCATGTCAGCAAAGGATTCCTATAGGGGAACATATCGACGTGCTGAGAAAGTTCGTGCCTTTGCCTCGTCACACCGGCTGCAATGACTTGGTACAATGGGCAAAATTGCAAGTTTTTTGGACGTCAGACGGCAGTTGAGTTGGGCATAATCTGGGGTAGAAGTTCAGTACTCACAAACGAATTCTGAGTCACAAGGCTCCGGATAGCCTGGTCTCAATGAGGACCATGCACACCACTTACGTGCCGAGAAATACTACTCTGACAGAGAAGGTGATGGCGCGAAGGATGATGTGACTGATCCTAATGCTGAACCCGAGCATGATCCGATGGGCCCCGGGACCGAACCCGGGACGTATATACCACCCTCTGGATGTGATCAAGACGAGGCTAGCTGGTGGCACATTTATTGCCCCGGATTAGGCGGGTGGAACTTTCAGCTATCGTACTAGAGAGAAGATCAACTGAGTCCATAGTTAGCTAACCAGAATAAGCCGTGCGTACATGGTATAGATGTATAATAATTACAATACTCTGATAGTGTCATCGTGAAGTATAAAGACTAGTTACTTTGATACTATGTTGAGGGTCATAGGTCTTCCTGCAACGTATCAACACAACTCTCATCGAGCAAGTTATACAACAGCAGTATTACAATTTTCAAAATGCCTGCTGATGTTCCAATTGCAATTATTGGCTCCGCCTACCGGGCCCCAGGCATCGGACGCAAAGGTCTATGGGAGTTCCTGTCCGAGGCCCGTTCAGCATGGTCGCCGGTACCAAAAGATCGCTTCCAACAGTCCGCCGTTCACCATGCGGCATCGAGTTCGCTCAAGCCAGGCCTCTTCTCCGGGGCCGGCGCCCATTTCCTGCCGGACGACATCTACGCCTTCGACCCGGCCTTCTTCAACCTGACCGCCGACGAGGCACGGGCTATGGACCCACAACACCGGGTCCTAATGGAATGCGCGCTCGAGGCATGTGAGAGTGCCGGCCTGAGCCTGCCCAGCATCGCCAACACGCAGACTGGTGTTTTTGCCGCCCTCGCGCAGCCCGAGTACGGATACCAGGCGTTTGAGGACCTGCCGACCACCACCAAATTTACGGCCACCGGCATCGCCATGACCATGTTTGCAAACCGCCTTTCGTATTGGTTCGGGCTCAGAGGCCCGAGCATATCGGTCGACGCCGCCTGTGCGAGCAGCTCTTATGCCCTCCACCTGGCCTGCCAGAGTATCCGGTCCGGGGAGTGCAGCTCTGCCTTTGTCGGCGGTTGTGCGCTCATCGTGTCGCCTGCGACCTGGGCGACGCTGGACCTGATAGGAGCCCTCTCGCCAGAGGGGAGGTGCTATTCTTATGACTCGAGAGCGTCCGGGTTTGGTCGCGGCGAGGGGGCGGGATGCGTCATCCTGAAGCGTCTTGATGACGCCCTTGCCGACGGCGATCCGATCCGGGCGGTCATTCGCAACACGGTCGCCGGGCATAGTGGTAGGACAGACGGCATTTCGATGCCATCTGCTACGGCACAGGCCGATCTGCTGCGGCAGGTGCACGACGAGATCGGCCTTGTCCCTGCCGACACATTGGTGGTTGAGGTACGTGGTAGTCCAATGACAAGTCAGAAACACCTGCTAATGAAGACGTGACTACTTCAGGGGCATGGCACCGGTACAGCAGTCGGGTAAGATTGGCACCAACCCCAAACTATGTAGGCTGGTTAAGTAATGAATATAATAGCGACCCCATTGAAGCAAGCGCTATTGCAGGCGTCATTGGCAAGGATCGAACGCCAGAGAACCCTGTCTTCATGGGTTCGGTCAAGTCCAACTTTGGGTCAGTACCGTTGATCTTTGCAATAGATGCTTCTTCTAATACATCGTCGCTAGGCATTTGGAGGGCGCCAGCGGGATTCTGGCGACCATCAAGGCCATGATGATGGTAGAGAATGGTCAAATCCTACCCAATTCCGGGTTTAAAGAATTCAACCCGGCAATTGAAGACAAGGACAAGCTTTCCGTATGTAAAGATCGTGGTACTGATTCCCTTGTTACGAAGTCTAATCAACTGTGTTAGGTTTTGACAACGCCGACCACTTGGCCCTCAGATGGTCGACCACGGCGTGTCTGCGTGTCCAACTTTGGTATGTCTAACGTGGTTCATAACACTTCAACTTTTCTCTGTCCAAGCGTCTGACGATTTATCTGTGAATCCAGGAATTGGTGGCAGCAATGCCGTGGCCCTTTTGGAACAGCCACCTTTGACAAACAGACGCTCCAGGTCCAGTGTGTTGGGGCAAAGTAACGGGCAGCTGTCCAACGGACACAACTTTGCCACAAATGGTAATAGCAATGGTATTATCAACGGTTACAGCAATGGCCATACCAACGGCCATGCCAACGGCCATGTCAACGGTCATATCAACGGCCATGTCAACGGTCATGATAATCACGACAGCAGGGGACACCGCATCTACGCATTCTCGGCAAAATCAGACATCAGCCTCTCGACTTACCTGTCGAGCTTCTCGCGCTGGCTCGACGAAACGAGTGACACACCAGAATTTCTGGCCGATCTCGCGTTCACACTGGGGCCGCGCCGGAGTCACTTTGCCTATCGATTTGCCGCCGTGGCCGACTCAGTCTCGTCCTTGCAGGACCAAATCCGGTCGTTTTCCAAGTCCACCCGATCGCGACCGCCCGTTGTCGCTTTTATCTTTACCGGACAGGGTGCCCAGTAAGTGACACAGCGCGCCAAGGTTGGTGTATATCTCACAGGTGTTAACCCATGGTTAGATATGCGGGCATGGCTACGGAACTCCAATGCTACAAACCCTTCCGCGACACCATAGATGAGGTAGAAGACCATCTTTACAAGCTTGGAGCAACATGGTCATTGAAAGGTGCGTGAACCCGTATAGTCCCAACGATCCTGGATGGCACTGACGACTGGGGTAGATGAACTCAGTCAAACTGGGCCGGATTCACGAATTAACGACGTCGAGATCAGCCAGCCAGCTTGCACCGCCGTGCAAATCGCCCTCGTCCGCCAACTGGAGGGCTGGGGCATACGCCCAAGTATCGTGACGGGTCATTCGAGCGGTGAGATAGCCTCAGCGTACGCCGCAGGAGTGCTGAGCTTGGAAGCCGCCATGGCTATCGCATTCTACCGAGGCCTTGCGGCCCGTCAAGTGTTCGACGACGACAAGCTGAAGGGGTCCATGCTGGCGGTCGGCGTGAGCGCCGACCAGGCCGAGGCCCTGATCCAGCAGCACGAGAGCAGCGGCTACGCCACCTTGGCAGCGATCAACAGCCCGGCCAGCGTCACCATCTCCGGAGACGAGGACGCGATAGGAGCCATCCAGAGGGCGGCTGAAGCGCAGGGGGCATTCGTACGCCGTCTGAAGACTGGTGTCGCTTATCACTCACGACACATGGAAAAGGTGGCTGCGACTTACCTGGCAGCCATCAAACCGTGGTGCAAGGATATCGGACTCGACAGCGATATACGATATATCTCGTCTGTGACCGGCCGAGCCGAGACGGCAAAATCCCTCGGAGCCTCGTACTGGGTCATGAATCTGCTCCAGCCGGTGCGGTTCATGGATGCTGTAGAGGCCGTCGCCTCTGGCAAAGACACGGCGCCCTCTGTTATACTTGAAATCGGGCCCCATTCCGCCCTCGGCAACCCGATCAAACAGATACTTGAAAATCTCCGGTCCCAGCAGGAGAAGGCGCAAGCCCAGAACATAGCCTACCTGCCTACTCTTGTTCGAGGAAAAGCAGCCGACCAGGCGTTGTTAACGTCGGCTGCCAGCATGTATTCGTTGGGGGCGACTTTGAACTTCTCCGAGATCAATCAAGTGTCTGGAGGAACGCCAGGCCAGGTCTTGACAGATCTTCCGGCGTACGAATGGAACAAGTCCGCACGCTACATCCATCAACACCGCATCACGCAGCAAAAGCAGCAGCCCGGACATGCTTATCACCCGCTTCTCGGCTGGAAGTCGCCGTACAGCGAAGGGCGAGACTATTCGTTCCGGCAGATCATCTCGTTAGATGAGATGCCGTGGATTCGCGACCACAACATCGCCAACTCCATCATGTTTCCCATGACAGGCTACATATGCATGGCGGCCGCCGCTCTTAAAGCCGTTCGGTCGTTGCCGTCGTGTGCCGTGGTCGTGCGAGATTTCCATGCAAAACGTGGCCTGAGTATCCAAGAGGACGAGCGGGTAGAGCTGATCACCAAGCTCAGTCCCGCGGCGACAGGGACCGAGTTCTTTTCACAGACAAGCTGGGCGGTTGAGATTTCATCATGGACAGAAGCGCGCGGGTGGACAACGCACTGTTATGGCACCATCGAACAGGACACGAACGAGGACATCACCCAAAGCCCGTCCCTGTCAAGCCGCTCGGCGCTGGCGACGAGCCCCAGACTCCGTGCGCGTGATGCATCCGGGGAATATGCACTCCTTGCAAGAAACGGCATGCGATACGAGGGCATTTTCAAGACCATGGACAAACTAAGCACGGCGCCTGGTCTGACTGTCATGGAGACACAGGCGCGGCGGCTGCACAGCTCATACACAGATTCAACAACGGCCATAGACCCGCCAATGCTGGATGCTTTCCTGCACGGTGCCGCCATAACCGTCGAGTTACCTGGCGAGGAGAACATCCGGCACACATATATGCCCGTCTCCTTCAGCCGGCTGCGTCTCCCGGCGAGTCTCCCGGCCCGTGACGACCACCGCTTCACGACCGTCATGGAGCTTCTTGATCGTGACGAAAAGTCAGGTGACTTTCGGACACGCTTGTCCATCTTCCGACATGATGACCAGGACGGCCGGCTGCAACCGGTGGTAGAATGGGACAATGTGCTGTGTAAAGCAGTCTCGCGCCACGAAACCAAGGCCTCGAGCTTGGGACCCGTGCCTAATAGCTACCACGTACAACACGTGCCGCATGTCAAATTCTGGGACCCCGCCGAGGTGCAGCGGCGTATCGCAGTCGAGGCGGTGCCTGAGGAGGAGATCCATATTGCGCGAAAGTCCGACCAAGTCGCCCGATACTTCATGTCGCGGGCCCTTGAGCATATGGCGACGACCGAGGACCTCACAACATTGCTCCCGAGCCACCTCGTAAAGTGCACGAATTGGTTCCGGCGGGCAGTCGCCGCAGGACAGGCGGTGCCATCAGAGCACGAGGCCGCAGAATTGATTGCGACATTGTCCAACAGTGGCGCTCAGGGTGAGATGCTATGTCTGGTAGGACAACACCTGCCTGCAATCCTCCGGGACGAGATGCAGCCGCTGGAGCTTATGCTACGAGACGGGCTCTTGTCTCGCAACTACGAAGAAGACCGGTGGTTACGACGGACCAACACAGTGCTGGGCAACTATGTCCGCCACCTGGTAGAGGCCAACCCGTTCCTGCGCGTGCTCGAGATCGGCGCCGGCACTGGCAGCTCCACGAAGGCCATCTTCGAGGCACTGTCACCAGACGCCGGGCCAGCAGTCTATGAGCACGTCGACTACACGTTCACGGATATTTCAGCTGGCTTCTTCGAGGGTGGCCGGGCCAAGTTGTCCCCGTGGGCAGAGCAGATCACGTACAAGCAGCTCGACATTACCCGGGATCCCTCGGCGGAGCAGGGCTTCGTCGCCGAGTCGTATGACCTGATCGTAGCCAGCAACGTGCTGCACGCGACACCAAAGATACAGGAGACGCTGCGGCATGCGAGAAGTCTGCTTCGCACCGGAGGGCAGATGGCCCTGGTCGAGTTCACGGCGAACATGCCGTACCATCTGCCGTGGACGTCGCTGCCTGGGTGGTGGGTGGCCGAAGACGATTATCGTTCTGACGACGGCCCACTACTATCCGAGACATCGTGGGATCGTGTGCTGCGCGATACAGGCTTTGCTGGCACCGATATGGTTGCCCATGTCGACAGCGACGTCGTGGGAGTACCCCTAGGCCTTATAACAAGCACCCGCGTAGACAAGGCGTCCCCTTCTGCCGACACCAACGAGACAAGCCAGCGGGTTATCATCTGGGGCGACTTCACAGACAATGTGACAGCCGACTTTGCCCAGTCGCTCGCCGGTCAGCTTTCTCAACATCACAAGTATGACTTTGTTGTGCAAAAGATTGAAAGTTGCGACAAAGAAACGCTCAGTCGCCAAGATTGGAGCATCGTGGTTGATGATCCTACTCGAAGCATTCTTGGAGATATGACAGGGGCCAAGTTTGAGCACATCCACAACCTCCTGTCGCAGACGGGCGGGTTACTTTGGGTCATGCCTCGCGGGCACACCCCCGAGTCTGCCATCGCACAAGGCTTGCTTCGCCCGCTGCGGCAAGAAGACCCATCCAGGTCATTCCTCCTGTTCCAGGATGTCCCACTGGATGAAAACGGCATGATCAAAATCGGCCAGCTACTTCCGGAGCTGGACAATAGCACAGCGGCGCAGCGACGGGACCAGGAGTTCGCCCTCAACGAAGCGACCAACGACATCGAAGTGCCCCGTGTCCGCATGATCGAGGATGCAAAGACCCCCTTCCTGTGCGACGCCGGTGTCCCGCCGAGGTCGGAGCGTGAGCTATGGGAAGCCGCGGGGGACGACGCTCTCGAGATGACCATCGACGCGGCTGGCAGTCCGGACTCCATGTTCTTCCGCCGGTCAGACGTCCTAAGAACACCGCCCGGACCAGACGAGGTCATCGTCCGGGTCGATGCCGCCGGTGTCAACTTCCGGGATCTGCTGCAAGTCCTGGGCACGATCCCATGGAAGGGCCTAGGTTTCGAAGGGGCTGGAGTGGTCAGCCATGTAGGCAGTGATGTCACTAACGTATCCGCCGGCGACCACGTCTTTTTCATGTCCGCTGCCGGCGCCTTTGCCACACACGTGCGCATCCCCAGCCTATGGGTATGCAAGATCCCCGACGGGACCTTCAGCAGCAGCGAGGCGGCGAGCATACCACTGGCGTACTGCACCGCCATCATGGCGCTGCGCCGCAACGCCAACATCCAAAAGGGGGAGAGCGTCCTCATACACTCAGCCTCGGGGGCCGTCGGCCAGGCGTGCATCGCCGTGGCACAGGCCGCAGGCGCCGAGGTCTTCGTCACCAACCACTCGCCCGAGAAGCGCGAGTTTATGCACAAGACGCTGGGCGTGCCCGAGACGCACATCCTCTCCAGCCAGACGTCCGACTTCAGGGACCGCATCCTCGCGCTCACCGGCGGCCGCGGGGTCGACGTCGTCGTCAACTCCCTGAGCGGGCCGCTGCTGCAGGAGAGCTGGTCGCTCATCGCCGAGTTTGGGCGCTTCGTGGAGCTGGGCCGCAAGGATTTCCTGGAGAACTCGCACCTCGCGATGAAGCCGTTCGACCGCAACGTGACGTTCAGCGGGATCGATCTCCAAAAGTACTTTACCCAGCGGCCTGAGGCTGTCGCCGAGTGCTTCGAGCAGCTCATAGACGGATGGGGCAGCGTCGTGCGCCCCATCCGTCCGGTGAACGAAGTCCCCGTGTCCAAGATTGCGACGGCGCTGCGGAAACTGCAGTCTGGTGTCAACGTGGGGAAACAGGTGGTCACAATTGGCCAGCACGACCGCGTGATGGCTGAGAAGGTGTCGCCTCTAGGGGGACCGTCCACTCGACTTCTCAAGACAGATGCCACATATCTAATTACGGGTGGCACCGGTGGTATTGGACGCTCTCTAGCTCGGTGGATGTTTGCCCAAGGCGCAGGTAATGTGGTGCTTCTGGGACGCAGCGGCTCGTCACGACCCGAGGTGGCCCAGCTGTTGGAGGAATTCGGAGGCAAGAGCGGTAGAACTTTACGTGCAATCAGTTGCGATGTGGGTTCTCGCGACGATCTTCAAGCGGCACTTGATTCCATCCGAGACTTGCCTCCAGTCCGCGGAATTGTCCATGGGGCTCTCTACCTTCATGTAAGTCTTATTCAGCCAACCCATATTATACAGAGATGAGTATGACTGACCATGGTGGCGCAGGACGCTTTCTTCGCCAATGCTACCCATGATGACTGGGAGAAGATCACAGGCCCCAAGATCAGTGCGGCATGGAATCTCCATCACCTTTGCCCGGATCTGGACTTTTTCGTATCATTAGGCTCGATCGCCGGTATCCTGGGTGACGTAGGACAGAGCATATACGCAGGCACGTCGACTTTCCTCGACGCTTTCACCGACTACCGCGTGGCACGCGGGCTACCGGCCACGTATATCAGCCTGCCCATCGTGTTAGACATTGGGTACGCCGCAGACAAGGGCATCGACAAGGAACTAGGAGAGTCGACAGGGATGACCTTGACGGAAGACGAGCTGCACACAACCGTCAAGGCGGCCATAGTGGGCGTCTCGTCTGGGATGCTACCCCGCGGCAAGGGACTGACCTTCGCCCAGAGCGAGGCAGCGCTGCAGCAGCCGTCTCTCAACCTCCCGCTCGCCATGGCGGCTCTACGTTCCCGAGACCGTCAATCTTCGTCATCCAAGGCGAGCACAGGCATCGAGCTCGGCGGTGTGCGCGACCTCCCAACACTGCTCGACGCACTAGTACACAAGGTTGCCTCGATGACGCTGATGGAATATGAAGAGGTCGAGGCGGATCAGCCGCTGGCCACCTACGGGCTCGACTCCCTGGTGTTGGTCGAGCTACGCAACTGGATCCGCAGGGAGACAGACGTGGATATCTCGGTGGCACGCATTGGCGAGGCGGAAAATCTGGAGGCCCTGGCAGAGATGATGCTCAAATGATCATGGCAAGGAGTCATGACACGGGTATCCTGTGCGCGTCTGGGCTTCAAACAACTGCAGGCCATAGCTCTCGGGGGGGCTTATTTTGCTCCTTGCCCTCCGCAGAGTCTGGAGTCTCTTATGTCAATGCGTTTTGCCACGGCTCTTCTTATTCTTCCTACGACGTATACAGTACCCTTTGTTATTACGTATCCCAGAGGGGCTCAAAATCAGTTGAACCGATGAGTATTGTATTGATACAACGTGTCGTTGGTGAAGGATGATTGAGGTACCTAAGCAACTTTGATGACGACGGAAGGTGTGCACTGCACAAGTGGGGGTTGTTGTTGTAGCGAGAGTGGGGCAGATGGTGATCTCTGATTGGCTGTAGTAGGGTGGTGGCTTTTTGTCACGTGACAACCGGCACGCGATCCATTCTGGCCGGTGCGAATCTCCGTCTTCCTTAATCTCCCCATTTCGAACTCGCCTTTCTTGTCTTCTTGACCTTGCCACTTGTGAGACTCCGAAGCCTCTTCCCGTAGACGAAAAGGAGCGGGATCCCGGATGACACAACTAGTAACGCCACGGCGATGTACGACATGAATTTGAGGGGGCCTGTGTGATTTCTGTGTAAGTGGTCCGTGTAAAGTCTTATTGGAATAACAAATAAGGTACTTACCAAGTTGAGATATCCAAGTCGTCACTTGTGTGTTGAAGTAAAAAGATGTGAATATGCGGAGCACAGAGACGTTTGTCAAAACAGCGCTGAAACCAAAGCACACGTCAGCATCAAAACACAAATGCACACCGAACGGACCCCCAAAACCCCAAAAACACGTACCCTGCCCACTGAGGGTATGACTCGATGACGTAGTTGTTTATGATTGGCGCGGCCATGAGTGGGGAAGTCATGAGGAAGAATTGTCCAAGGAGCAAGACCATGTAGTGGAGGTGAAACTGGTCCGCGTAGCCAAACACTATGGCACCGATTATGGCAAAGACGATCGGCGTGATGAGGTTGATGAGCTGGTACTCGGGTTCGCGAGATCCGCGGCGCTTTGATATCCACATTGTCACCTTGTCAGAGAGAGCACCACCGATGACGAAAACGGCAATGGTGGACACGATTTGAGTGAGGTTGCTCAGACCGGTCAGCTCGAATGGTATTCTGTCATTGGCTTCGCGTCAGTAACAGTAGTCTTTCCTTGGTATAGAGCAGGGGAAGTTGGTGCTATGACGAACCCAGCAGCAAGAAGAGCGAACGAGACAGCCTGTCCGCTGGCGCCCATAACGATGCCAAATGCGGTCTGTAACAAGGTACAGAATATCACGGCCGGGAAAAAAGTTGTCTTCGCCGTAGCGAGGATTTGGCTGGCACCCTCTTTCCATTCATACCCATACTGGAAGAAGCCAATATCATCCCACTTCGTGCGGCGGCCATAGGCAACATAGTCCAGCTTTGTGCGGCTCTCGCCTGGCTCGACCGGCCAGAGCTGCTGACCAGCTGCGGTAGGATGTCAACAGGCTGTCCCCGGCTGCGGAACTTGAAGTGCGGTACCCACCGAGCTCTGCCTTGGTCCGCTGCCTCCTAGACTCGGGCACAAAAGCAATCAAAAAGAACCAGGCAAATATGCCAATGGCAGATGTGATGTAGTACACCCAACGCCAAGTGTAGTTGACTGAAATCCAAGGCGCCAAAATTCCGAACGTGATGATCATTGGTCCCTGTTCAAGTTAGCAGAATTCCATTACGCTTGTGTTGTCTGACAATGGATGTTGTTTACCTGGGCTGCAATGATAGCGGCGACGGCTTTGTTGCGTTGATGGATAAACATTATATCCTGGACAATCAAGGGAAGCAAAGCCTCCACCGCCCCCGAACCAAGGCCGTGGAAAACACGTGCAGCAATATGGCTTGTCAGTGACGTGCTAGCACCTGCCCAAAAGCCCGAGGCCCAAGACAGTGTAGACGTCAAGATGAGAACCGGCCGCCTGCCGATGGCTGTGGACAATGGGACCAGCAAGTACGTCGCGAAGCCGTTGCTGAGAAGAGGAATCGTGGCCAGAAGAGAGACCTGGGCGAGTGAGACAGGCTGAACACCAGGAGGGATAACGGCCAGGGGGTCCGGGTTGCCTTTGAGGTCGGCATGCTTCAGAGTCGAAGCGGGATCAACGCCGGAGTACTCGAGGAGGAAGACCGGGGTCAAGCCGGCGATGGCAATCTCTGCAGCCAGCGAGATGGAGCCGAAAAAGCACATGGAAGCAACCGCAAGCCATTTCCGCCATTCGCTGAGATTCAGAGGGTCTTTCGGGTCGGGCGTCGGCGTAGGGACCAGCCTGATGTTGCCGTCTTTGTCGAAGATTTCTGTGCTTCCCAGCACGACGTCCTCTTTCTCTTCAACCTCCAGGTCGTCCTTGAGTGAATTGTTCGTCTCGGCTCTAGTGAGCGACAGTTCGTCTTCTTCGATACGTCGTATGTTGGTTGATGGGTACGCAGGGGCGGGCGGCTGCCCCGGCTGGCCATGGTGACCGGTCCACGAGGCTCGGGGATCTATAATGTTCATAGGCACGAGGTATGCCGAATTGCGCTTGGCCATCGCCACAAGCGAGTTTCTGTTCTCCATGGTCGAGACGCACTGTACGCTAATTCCTTTTTTTTTTTTTCTTTTTTTCTTTTTCTCCTGTTTTTGATTCTTTTTAATGCTGATGATTTTAAACCCAAAAAACAAAGAGCCAGTCTTGCGAAGAGAAAAGAACAAAAAATGAAGAAGAAAAAGAAACACAAGGAAACTTTGCTCTCAGAATCAATCTGAAGACCACGAAGAGAATGATGGTGCCGCCGGCGGCTGGTGATAGAGGTTCGAACAAAAAGTCAACAACTATAGGAAATAGGAAGCAAGATTTGCATGCTACTCTTTGTTGTTGACCTTGACACTTTTTGACCTACCCCTATGAGGACCGTAACACAAGATCCCAATCTACTCGAGCGGCCTCGATGCATGTATCAGGATGCCAAGCATTTGCTGCTACGGTAATAGTCTCATCCCCCCGGCACCCTCCCAATAAACACGCTGCCACATACGAACATGCGACCATATATCTGTCACTGGTCACAGATCAAATATGGACCACACGATTGATAGTTCTCGCAGGGGACAGTGGTACTCCACAGGTACCAAAGCCAGCCGCTACATTTCCAAAACAGGCCTCTGCTCACCTTGGGATTTCTAAGCAGCGCTGCCCGTCGGTGACGCAGATCAATGGATACAAGATCGGCAGACCCCTGGAGTCAACAGAAAGCACAAACCAGCCTCATGCCCGTCCGCCGTGATATTCGTCAGCCGGGTGCATTGAAACAGCCCTCGATACAAGACCGCTGTTGAAGATGCTGATACTTGAATCGTTCTTCAACACGGTGGCTGGACTTCCCCCACCGATCCGACTTGCAATGGCTGAAGCAAGAGGACTGACGCGGCGAGGCAGCTCGAGTTATGCTGGCGATTTGTTCGGCTTTTCCGAGCCGTTTGAGAATTTGAGTATTGCAAACAACCGCTCTTCACGAGACGAAGGCGAGAGCGACGACTCTGGTCCAAGTGGCAACAGCAGAATGCAGCGCTGTACCGCGACCCGACCTGCGTGAATCGACCACACAGAACCCGGTTTTGCGGCAGGATCTGCTGTCAAAGTGCCTTCAAGGACTGGTCGTTGAAACGCAAGATATACTTTCTTCCACGTCGTCGTGCTTGCTAAGGAATTACTCGAGCTGCAGATTCTATGGAGCTGCTGATATAATCGTTTTGCCATCGGACGATCCGCAAACAAACGCGCCTAAGTAGCACCGGCCAGAAGCTCTTGGCACACACGCAAGCGCTGTTTCAATGGGTCAATTGGACATGCCGCTCAGTCACCAAGCAGTAGTTTCAGAGAAAAGAAGCTTGGGCTCTCCTTGCCATGCTATATGCAAGATGCACGAGCTGTTCTCCTTTTGGCTACCTGAAGCAGCAACTGGGCGGCCCACACCGCTCTGCCGCCCGCCGCCCACATCGGAGAAGCTTCGGCTCCACGAAAGCCATGACACGCCCCCTGCACGAGACGCCCGCCGGAAACACCTGCCGTAACAACCCGGGACTTATCACGGCAGAGGGGGACGGTGGGGCATGCCTGATCGCTGACACCCTCGAGCAACCAGGTCCACGTAAGCTCCCCTGTAGCACGGCGAAGCTGGGGTCTTCGAAAACCCCGAGAGAAATTCTGGACCCTATCGCCGCGCCGCCAAGGAGCTGCTATTAATTGAGCAAATCGACGATCTTAAGCTTAATTACACCTCCCGGAATGACTTGAAGTGTAAGATCCACGCCTCGCCCAGCCCTCTCTTGGTGCTATGATTAGATGTCGGCGGTTTCCGACTCAGCTCATTCCTCAACCCGGCCGGACGACATGAAGGAGGAGGGGACCAAGATGCCCGAGAAAGTCACCCCCAACGTCGGCACTGCCTCGCCTTCCCTGGAGGAGCGGCCAAGCAGCCAAGCACCACGGCCGGATGATGGGTCCAACGGCCGCATCCCTTGGTCCCGTCGTCTGAACCCGCTCAAGAGCAGCACGATCCCGCCCGTACCAGATGAACGGCAGCCATCTGGGGAGCACAAGGCCAACTTCTTGAGCAAGCTCGTGTTCCACTGGGTCACGCCTCTCATGCGTGTAAGCAGCTGGTATTTCTTTTTGCAGTCTACTTTTCTCGTTCAATCCTTATTATTCGCCCGTGACACCAATATCTAATTAAGCTTTACTACAGGTCGGGTACCAGCGGCCACTGGAACCAAATGACATTTGGCTCGTGAACCCAGAGCGAAGCTTGAACGTTCTCGAACAAAGGTTCAATGTCGAATTCCAGAAGCGCGTCGCCGCTGGGAGCAAAAGACCGCTACTGGTTGCCCTCGTGAGGACTTTCAAGAAGGAGTTCCTGCTCGGTGCATTCTGCCAGTTGATGAGCACAATTGCACAGACTATATCGCCCTTTCTGCTGAGATTCCTCATCTCCTTCGCCACAGAAGCTTTCAATGCCAAGGAGACCGGTGGCCGTGGGCCAAACATCGGCTATGGCGTTGGTCTCGTCGTTATCATCACTGCCCTGCAGGTCATGATGACCTTCTCCATCAACCACTTCATGTACTGGGGCATGACGGTGGGCGGTGAGGCTCGCGCGGTGTTGATGTCGCTGATATTCGCGAAATCACTCAGGATCTCCGGTCGGGCAAAGGCCGGAGGCTACATCCTGCCACCGCCGAGCAGCGTCAAGCCAGGAAGTGAGGATGAGAAGAGATGGTACCAGAAGGCCCTCCCGAAAGGGAAAGGCACTAAGAACAAAAAGGAGACCCCATTGCCGACAATTGGCAGTGATACGGACGGATGGAGCAACGGCAGGATTGTCAACCTGATGTCAACCGATACGTATCGTATCGACCAGGCCTCTGGCATGATCCACATGCTCTGGGGATCTCCCCTGTCCATTATCATTACTATGGTCCTCCTCCTTATTAATCTGAGTTACAGCGCCTTGCCGGGATTGGGCCTGCTGTTCCTTTGCACACCCGCCTTGACGGCGGCCATCCGGGCACTCTTTAAGAGGCGCTTCGCCATCAACAAAATCACTGACCAGCGGGTCAGCCTGACCTCCGAGATCTTGCAGTCCATCCGGTTCGTCAAGTTCTTCGGGTGGGAGACCAGCTTCCTGGAGCGCGTCCAGGCCATACGGAAACGTGAGATCCGGTCGATCCAGATCCTGCTCGCCATCCGTGATGCTATTCAGGCGTTGGCCATGGCCATTCCCGTCTTCGCATCCATGCTTTCTTTCATCACCTATGCCTTGACTAGCCACACCTTGAGTCCGGCTCCCATCTTTTCCTCCCTGGCCTTGTTTAATGGTCTCCGCATGCCACTCAACAGTAAGGACCCTCCTCCCATCCCCTTCCCGCGGGTAAATCGCATTCATAGCTGACTGGAATCTCCACAGTGTTCCCCATGGTCGTTGGCAATACCATTGATGGCTTTGCATCAATCAAACGTATACAAGAATTCCTGCTAGCCGAAGAAGCATCAGAAGACGCCGACCAGGACCCGGGCAACGAAAACGCCATCGTCGTCCAAGACGCCACATTCACCTGGGAGAAGACACAGACCCAAGGGACAGACGAAGGGACCCGGACGCCCGACTCCATCACCCTCTCCGAGCCGTTCAGCCTGCCCAGCCTCACGCTCACGGCCGGCCGCGCCGAGCTGATTGGCGTCATCGGCAGCGTCGGCTCCGGCAAGACGTCGCTCCTGGCCGCCCTGGCCGGCGACATGCGCAAGATATCCGGCTCCGTCACGTTCGGGGCGTCGCGGGCCTTTTGCCCGCAGTATGCCTGGATCCAAAACGCGACGGTCAGGGACAACATCACGTTCGGCAAGGAATTCGACCGCGAGTGGTACGATGCTGTCACCGAGGCGTGCGCACTCCGTACCGACTTTGCCATGCTCCCCAACGGAGACAAGACCGAGATTGGTGAACGCGGCATCACGGTGTCAGGCGGCCAGAAACAACGCATTAATATCGCCCGTGCCATATACTTCAATGCCGATATCGTTCTGATGGACGATCCCTTGTCCGCGGTCGACGCACATGTCGGCCGGCACATCATGGACTCCGCCATCTGCGGGCTGCTTGCGAACAAATGCCGGATACTAGCCACTCACCAGCTGCACGTACTGCACCGGTGCGACAGGATCATCTGGCTGGACGGCGGCTGTATCAAGGCGCAGGGGAGCTACCAAGACCTAGTCTCGCAGAACAAGGAGTTTGTCGAGTTGATGACCCTCACGTCCTCGAACGAGGAGACTGCAAAGAACGACGATTCCGACGAGGAAAGCCTGCATGTTCCCGACGAGAACGAGAAGCTCGTCAAAGTCGAGACGGCAAAGTCCAACATCGCCCTCATGCAGGCTGAGGAGCGCGCTGTCAAGGCTGTGTCCTGGAGTGTCTACGGTGCTTGGTTAAGGGCAGGTGGCTCCATCCTGATTGCCCCGCTGGTGATAATTCTGCTTGTCTTGTCTCAGGGCAGCAACATCGTCACAAGCCTGTGGCTTTCCTGGTGGACGGCAGACCAATTCCCGCTGACGACGGGCGAATGGGTAAGAACTCTCCTCGCGATCCTCATGGTGAGAGTTTGAGTCTAACAGAGTAACAGATTGGTATTTACGCGGGTCTGGGCGCCGGCCAGGCCATGTTCATGTTCTTGTTTGCTGTCTCCATCTCAATCTTCGGGACACGGGCAAGCAAGGTGATGTTGAAGCGCGCCATGTTCCGGGTCCTCCGCGCACCAATGTCCTTCTTCGACACAACACCCCTTGGCCGAATTACAAACCGATTTTCCAAGGACATCGACGTGATGGACAACAATCTCAATGAGTCCATGAGGATGTACCTGCTCATGCTCGGCCAGATCATAGCCACCATTGGCTTGATCCTCGCGTACTACTATTACTTCGTGGCGGCCATGGTGCCCCTGATGGTAGCATTTATATTTGCGGCATACTACTATCGGGCGTCGGCCAGGGAGATTAAGCGTCACGAGGCTATACTGCGATCGCACGTCTTCGCAAAGTTCAGCGAGGCTGTCTATGGAACCTCCACGATTCGAGCGTACGGCGTCCAGGACCACTTCTTGAAAACGATACGGCAAACCATCGACGAGTTCGATGGCGCATACTTCCTCACATTCTCGAACCAGCGCTGGCTGAGTCTCAGGCTGGATGCAATCGGCCTTATCATGATCTTTGTCCTCGGCATGCTCGTGGTCACGTCCCGGTTCACGGTGAACCCTAGCACTGGAGGGCTCGTCTTATCATACATGATCAGTATCATGGGCATGTTCCAATTTGCTGTAAGACAGATGGCAGAGGTTGAAAACGATATGAACAATACGGAACGGATCCACCACTACGGAACAGGGCTGGAAGAAGAGGCCCCTCTCCATGTTGGCCAGGTACCAGCAGAGTGGCCTCAACGTGGCAACATCGTCCTCGACCACGTCCAGCTGCGCTACCGTGCCGGACTACCACTGGTACTCAAAGACATTTCGATTGATATCAAGGGCGGTGAGAGGCTGGGCGTCGTCGGCCGAACAGGAGCCGGCAAGTCCAGCATCATGCAGGCGCTATTCCGCCTGGTCGAGCTCTCGGGCGGCTCCATCACCATCGACGGGCTGAACATCAGCAAGCTCGGGCTGCATGATCTCCGCTCCCGCCTGGCGATCATCCCCCAGGACCCCACATTGTTCAAGGGTACTATCAGGTCCAACCTTGACCCCTTCAAGGAACACACGGACGCAGAGCTGTGGTCGGCGCTCCGCAAGGCAGATCTCGCCAGCGAGAGCGGCGAGGGCGGGATCGACCTCGAGACCGTCGTGGAGGAGGAAGGGCTGAACTTCTCGCTCGGCCAGCGCCAGCTTATGGCTCTTGCCCGGGCCCTGGTGAGGGACGCCAAGATCATAATCTGCGACGAGGCCACGAGCTCGGTCGACTTCGCCACCGACCAGAAGGTCCAGCGGACCATGGAGGCTTTCCGGGGCAAGACATTGCTATGCATTGCCCACCGCCTCAAGACCATTATTGGCTATGACCGTATATGTGTTATGGATCAGGGGTATGTGGCAGAGCTGGGAACACCAGTGGAATTGTTTGATCAAGGTGGCATTTTCACGAGCATGTGTGAAAAGAGTGGGATTAGGAGGGAGGATATACTCGAAAAGGCGGCTGAAGTCGGTAGAAAGTAAGCCCCGTACGTGGTCATAATGTGCAGACCTTTTTGATACCCAGCTCCTTTCCAGATGGGGTGACGAACAGACCCATTCCTGAGCCATCGCAGCTGGAACATCTGCCCTGAAAATAAACGTAAAATCTCAACGTCATAAACCATTGAGGTGCAAGCTCTACTTGACTACCAAGCCTGTCTCAATCTACGAAGCAAGCAGCAGTCAATTTGTCTGTCATGGGCTTCCAATATCTCTAGCACAAATACAGGCGGCTGTCTTTCCAGGACCTCAGTATTATCCAGCTAGTTCAACGAAATCAATCTAGTTAATTTAGAGGGCCTGATTTGCAAATATACTCACGACTAAAATGAGGTGACTTGATCCAATGGGGTTGAGCACTTTACTGCACAGGGTTGTTTGGATTCTTGGGCATCTCATATGACAGTTGAGAGTATTCCTATTGGTATTAATTGCTCACATTCAATCTATTCTTATTTATTCAAATGGACACGGATCTTACATCATTTTATTATGGTCTAATATCATAGTATTTTAGTGCCTTTCTTTTATTTTAAACAAATCTTCAGCCTTTAGCCAAAATCAAGCACCATACCCAGTGACCCAGGAAACCAAAAGAAGCAAGATAGAGACAAAACGAAGAGACTAATAACTCTATCAGTCCTAATTACCTGGCGGCACCATGATTGATGCACTGGAGGGGTCCTCTGGAGCAGTATATTCCAAAGCGCACGGGAACCAAAAGGCGTTCCTGTCCCCCATCAGAATCTTCTGCTCGACAAACCTGGCCTCGTCGCGCAAGCCAAGATCGTTAAGCAAGTCTATAACATCATAACGATGAGACTCTCCCCCGTTGGCTTCGAATGCAAGCTCGGCCTCCAGGAGGCGCTGGAGCAAGTCCGCGAATGCCGTTTCCTCGGCGTCGAGGCAGAACTCGACGATTCTGGAGCATATTCTAGCCCAAGCTGCAACCCATTCAGGGTCGAGCGACCCAGTCGCTTCCCGGAACTCGACTGTCATTCGCATCGGCACTTCGCCAGCCTGAAAGTCGTACATTAAGAGATTGTAGTTGAATCGCTGAGAGTTATAGCCTTGGAGCAGGTTTACAGCCCGCGTTGGGTCAGCGTATATTTCCGGCTGGCAAAGCGTATGAAGTCCGTCAATGATTGACGTGCATCGCTCGGTAGGCTCCGTGGTGGGCAATCCGACCTGCCGTGGCTGGGAAGGCCCCCGCTGAAGGAACTGTTCGCGTGTTAACTGCTGCAGTTCTATCTTCCTGCTACTGTGATAACGTGCTCGGGCTCCCTCGTCTTGGTAAGGGTTGGTACGTACGGGAGGAAGTCGCTGGACTCGGGTAGACTCTGTGCGAGAATCAAGGGCAGGGAAAGAACCAACGTTTTTCTGCAAGGCTGTGATTCGACGACTTGCCTCTGCAGGATCCTCGTCGTCCTGGGCCGTAGTTGAAGGGGAAGGCAGATCAAAGTACTGCCGAAGCTCTTCCAATTCCTTCTCCGCCAGGCGCCAATTTTCCATTTCACCTTGCGCTAGGTGGCTCCAGTGCCGGATGGACGGGCAATGCTGGCTAAGTATCCGCTCCGGTGGATGTAACTGTGACAAAATTCCGTCAGCGCACCAGAGGAATTGGCTGAGACGACGCACAGCACGCGGCGGCAACCGATGGGAACCCATTCCGACGTGGACGTGAAACCCAGTCGACTCATTGATCCTGAGACGGAAATTGTTGATAAGCAGACTCACCACGTGCTTGATCTCGGCGAAAGAACTAGGTTCGGCGAATAGTGCCGGACTACGAAGCTCAATGCCGGTAAAGTGATATTGTTGGAATCCGAATTCTCGAACAGACGAATCGCCTCCAATAGAATATTCGCAGGGTGGGCCAGATTCCTGAGCAGTATTGTTGTTGGTGACAGGAATGTCGTGAGATCGAAGAAAATCCCGGAGGATATTTTTTACTCGGTCGTGTGCTGTTAGGAACACTTCTCCGGGACCCATATCTTCTTGTGAGAGGCGGATCACCTGTCTCTCATCCGTGTCTGCCTCGGGGTCTGCCTCACCGGACCAGAGATATGGAACTAGAAACTCAAGTTCAATCCCGAACGTAACCCTCTGGGGTTCGGTAGATGAGGATGCAGCCATGATGCAACGGTGAGTCAATTTCGGTCCGAGTTGGATGCTTGTAGATTCGGAAGACACTTGTTTGGTTTTTGTGTGTTTGTGTGATTATGGTATTTTGAAGGCAGAGGGACAGTGATGAGGCGATATTTAAATTCAATAAAGTTGACACCAACGTTAAATTAGCATTCAACACACTAAAGTATTGTAATTCAGCCTGTGCCGTTGACTTTGGCTTAGAACACAATGTCATTGTTGGTAACAAAGACACCACGGGAAATGCATAAAGGCACTGTTAGTGAAAATTACTTTTGTGCCCCATCTACTATGGATTAGATGCTAACAATACATGAGCTTGGGGTGTTTTGAGGTGAGTGTGGAAAGACTGCCTTGATATTGCTGACAGACCATATCCTTCAGGCCTGATTCCTTGCAGGCACCTCAAGAGCAGTCCAAGCTGCCCTGCGGGTCACCCTTGACCCAAAAGGTGCCAATCTTTACGTTGTTTTCGATTTGCCCGACTTTCTGCACACCCCCATGACCACAGTTGTCATAAATATGCCTGAGCATTTCCGTGACAAACAAGTGGCCTCCCTCCGTATACCCCGAGGACACAGTAATGTCGAATTTGAAGCAGAGCTCGCCGATGTGGATCTTTGCTCTGACCTGCGAATTGTGAGAAATGCACGGAAACGTGCACTGCAACATTTGGTTGCTACTCACTGGTTCACTGTCCGTATTGAGGTACCCTGTATTGTAGATAGGGTCGCTGTCAAGAGCCTTTTCGATGTCGTCCCAGGTCCCCAGGTCATCCCACTGCGTTCCCTTCTCATAGCACCCGTCTGCATCCATGGCTGAAACAGTACGGATGCTGTGAGAGCTGTGAATCATCATCATGAATGTCTGCAATAGGATGGTGGTCGGTAGTGTCAACTGCATCGCGAAAGTGGTGTTGTGGGTGATGCTTGTTGGGTGGTGTTTGCTTTGAGGTGGGGATGTGGTACAGTGATGAACAGGATGAGGGTGGTAAAGAGGGGCCACAAAGAAGAAGATCCGGTAACACCTCGAGTTGGTCTTTGTGCTATTGCAGCTGCAGCAAATCCATTGCAGAAGCCAGTCACAGGTCTTATTGACTAGCTCCTTCCACTTCTTTGACCTGGAATGGGCTTGCCAGACCAACCAGCCAGTCACACATCCTCCCAACGATAACCATCTGCTGTTCAAGATCCCGGGCAACTTTAGGCAGAGCTCTTTACCAAGGCTGTTGCACTGGAACACAACCCCATCTCTGTTCTTTGCAATTCCTTCTTGTGAACACACAGATCATCTCAAACAGCTTGCCAAATACAACCTTGACCATGCAGCTCTTGATTGCCCTCCTCGCATTCCTCGCAGCCTCTGTCCAAGGTCTCATGTTGCGCAATCAAGCAGCGTGGTGGAATCAATAGATTGATTACAGAGCAAAAGGAGCACTTAAAAGGGTTACTCTTATACAGGGCTATTTATAAAGTAAATATCCCCTTATTATATAATATACCCCTTTACACCTTACCAGCTTAGCGAGCATAAATAAGCCTTCTTTATAATACTTAATCTCTATATAAATGCACTTTTAATATAATATTTTTAATTTATTATACTTAATTACCTTTTTACCCTTTAAATAAAGCACCCCTTAAATAAAAGAAATATTTAAAAGGAGCGTATTAATTATACTTTTTAAGCTTTAATTATATAATTAAGTTATAAATCTTATAATATTTATTTAACTATTATATTATAATTTTTATAAGGCGCTATTATGCTTAATATTTAGGTTTTTAAGGCAATAAATATATCTCTTAAGTGCTTATTTTTCCTCCTTTAAGCTATTTATATTATTAATTTTCTTAAAAATAGGCTTGTAATACTTTTATCCCTTATTAATATATATATTTTATTAGCTTAAAGCTTAATATAAAGATTTAAATACCTTTCTTTTTAAAGAAGCTTATAAATATATATATTATTATCTTAAATATCTTTATAAAGCTTTTTATATTATTTAAAAGGATATTTATATAGATTACTTAACACCTCTTAATATAGGCAGATATATTAAATTAAGCATAATACTTTTAGCCCTTACTTTTAAAATATAAATATCCTTAACGCTATATAATTTATTATTATTCCCTAATATATTTAAATAATAAAAATCTATTCTAATTATTTAAATAATTATAAAAGTTATTTATTTTAAAAAAAGGTAAGGTCTTTAAGCTATTATTATATCTAATTAAATATAAATTGCTTACCTATAATAATTAAAAAATCTTATATAATAAGCATATTAATTATTTTAAATATATTTTAAGCTTTACTATATATATACACTTAGTACTACTTTCTATATTAATAAAGTGGGTTTTAATTCTTAATATTAATAAAAATCTTATAATATTTACTTTAAATATTCATTTTAATTATTATTTTTAATAAAGCATAATTATACTTAAAGAGATAAATAATTATTTAAAGAGATATTATATTAAGCTTTATAATTTTAGTATTTAAGAGATATAAAGTAAGCTTTTTTATAATAAAGAAGAGTAAATTATAATCTATAAAATATAAAATTTAGTCTTAAATATTTATTTAATATAAAAAAAAAATATTCCATTTAGCTATTTTAATTATATATTTTTTTTAAAGCTCCTTAAAATATTTAATATTAATATTATATTTTATAATTAATTAAGGAGCTAAGGGCTTAAGGCCTTATATAGCTTTTAATAAAGCTTCTTAATAAGATATTTAATTTTTATATTAATTTAATTAGCGCTTATTCTTAATATTAATAAGTTATTAAATTATTAAGGTAATTAATAGTGAAAATATTTTTATTTATTTTAAGCTTTTAAAATTATTAAGGTTAACTTTAGCCTAAATACCCCTAAATATATAATTATATTAAAACTATATATATTATAATACCTAACTTAATTATAACCTTTAAAAGAATTTAATTATAATGATAATTATTATAAAGGGTATTAAATATATATTGGAAGCTATAATTAGTAAATAAATAAAGCTTTAAGGGGAGAAAATAAATATAAAAACACTAGTTATTGCGATTATTTATAGTGTGAGGAGAATTGATGAGATAACTGGGTTTATAATTATTGTGCAATTAAGCAGCGTGGTGGAATCAATAGATTGATTGCAGAGCAAAAGGAGCACTCGAAAGAGTTACTCTTACGCAGGGCTATTTATGGAGCAAATGTCCCCTTATCACGTGACATCTCAATATCCTTTTCTTCGGTGCGGATGCCTACTGCGATACCATCAATGACGACTTCCTAGTTTGCTCCGACCTGCCTGAGCACAAATGTTGTCAATCGCTGCAGAAGGTCTTCTGCGGAACTTCCATGCTCGAACACATCACCGGCACCTCTGACCACTACGTAATGGCTGAAGGGCTTTGCGACAAGAACGGCAAGTACCTTTCTGTTCGAGACTATCCCGTCTTGAGCAACTGCATCGGAATTCCCACCGATGATGCCAGCGATCGGTGTTCGTCATACTGGGAGTCGGTCACCGGGGAGGATGGGGTTTCGGGAGGAGGGGACTACAAGATGGATTGTCAGGAGCCGGACAAGATGGTTTACCACGATGGGACGGCGAAGAGGCAGATTCACTTGCCTGAGGGTACGTTTTGGGATGCGATGAAGTATTACGAGGACAAGAATTACGGGGAGTTGGCAACCTTTCCAGCTTGGAACGGCTCAAACGGCGGAACCGACGGTTAGGGATGGGAAACGGGGACTTCTTGATGGAACAAGGGTTCAAATTCATCAAGGGCACATGGCCGTAGCCAAAACCTGCTACCTTCTTGGAGCCTGTTGAGTGCCGGCAGACAAATCAGTCGCTGCAGAATCAGAAAATCAATTCTCGATGATTTTTTTGGGGCCTAATGACCAGATCCGGGCTGTTTTCCTGAAGTTATTGCAAAGATGCGCAGTGTCCGAGGACAACGTCGAAGGCGACCCCAGCCCCACTCTGCCCCGGGCATAACACGGATGTGGAGAAATCGATCACTGAGTGGTGTTGTCCTGTGTTGCATTAACTGCCCGCGGAGCCGCTTACCACAATTGCTAAATCATACACCAAACATGCACCTTGGCAGTAGATGTATCATGTCCCACAGGTGCAGGGTCGGTCATCTTCGTCGTCTTACCCGGTCGATCTCGGAGACTGACGTTTTGACAGGTCGTGCAAGTGGGCTGGACGTACGTCACCGTCCAACCAGTGACATTCTGGATCCACAGCCCCTGTGGCGATACGAAGATCATTACGTTGAAGGCGGCCGTTTTCATCACCATGCCGCTGCGCATATATAACAAGTTGTGTCTCGGAAATAATCCCAGATTTCTTAGATATTTTCAGTTCAAAGCCAAGCATCCATCCCTCTTTTACCACCATTGATCCACTGAATTTTTACAAGTGCATAACCACGCAAAACAACCCGATTCCACAGGCCATCAGCCATAAGCCACAAGCCACAAGCCAGCCATCTATCGCCACCACCGAGCCTTCTCTCAGGAACCACACAAGCACCAATATGTCAACAACAACAACAGACAGCAACAGATTCGGCGCAAACGGCCTAGGCAAGGACAAAAATTCAAACACAAAACCCCAGGGATTGGACACAGAAGACCCAAAAATATCAGCAGCAGCAGCTGCCGCCACCGTCCAGCACGCCGAGAACCACGAAGACTCCGACGATGCGGCCGCCCGCGCCGCCCTCCGCAGGCAGGCCAAGCCCGTCTTCAACCGCGGTCCCTCGATGCTCGACTTCACCGCCATCACGTCCGCGGGGCCCACGCCGGCCGCCGCCGGCGAAGGGGCCTCGTACTTTGACGGCTCGCGGCTTCGCGAGTCGCACCTGCCCGACGAGGGGGAGGAGGCGGGGGTGGCCCGGATGGGCAGGCAGGCCGAGACCACGGAGAGGAGGAGGGTGAGGAGGCAGACGGTTACCGAGGCGGACTCGGAGCTGCCGCGGCGGGACCCCGGGGGAGAGGTGCAAGGGGGTGGTGACGAGTGGGTGGACAGGGGCCAGTGATACCCGTACGTTTGGTGGTCATGTGTAGATGATGAGTGTATAGCCATGTGAATTTCAAAAATCAAGCATCCCCCGTTTCTAGTGTCTTCGCTCTATCAGCTCGTCGTACCAGGTCCCTCGTGGCAGGTTGCCTATCTGTCGGTAGATTAGGTTTTCGGTTATCTCGTGATGTGCCAGAAGGCGAACCCCTGAAACGAACATTGCCGAGGGTGCCTCATTGTCCATTCGTTTTCCTGGTGTGTGCCTTGTGCCTTGTCTGTGCCGGATCGTGCTACAGAACTGTCTCTGATCGATAAGGATAGGCCCGTCGAGTGGCTTCAGAGTTGGATGTTGTTCATGCACTGACCAGGCTGTTGTCCTACTGTGGGTACTACGACGTGGGTGTTACGACTAATTTACGTTTGCAGCGTACTTGCACGGATACCCAGTAATGCATGTCCAACTTTCTTAAGGTGCAGGCGGTGGCAGGATAGTGCATTGTAGACTCAAGCAGTCACTCTGATCAAGCATGTGTGGTAAAGTCCTTGTGGGATTGGGTATCTAAATGTACTCGACCATGCAATCATGCATCTATATCTAGAGCCTATGCATATGAAAGCTGAATGCTCGCTTGTTCCTGCATGCAGACCTCCACAAGCTCCGTCGTGATCGCAGGTCTTTTCTGCTTTCTGGTAACCGGCTGGTGCGTAACACCATGGCCTGCCAACGCGTCTAGGCCGTATCACGAGACCTCGAATCCTGAGGGAGCAAGTGCTGATTGTGACCACCGTCCCACAGCTCTATCATGACCGCTATACATCACGATGACCCCTCTCAAGGCTCGCTGCACTCAGACAAAGTCGACGGTCGCATTCGGCGACCTTGGCGGTTCCACGAATCAAGCTTCGCAGTAGCCATTTTCAAAACCGACCTGGGTGAGGATAGACACTGTGGGTCTTCTCTTTCTTCTTCAAAACTAGCCGCCCTGGACACGTCCTGCGAGGCCTCACGTGAAGCATTTCGGCTGGCCTGTTCCTTCGCAGCGACGTACGAAGACTTCATTGAGCCAGGCCCAAAGCGAGGGCGTCCGGCACGAGGATGAGAACCCGCACTACCCTACGGTTGCTCGGACTCAATCTTGGCCAGGGGTGCCAGTCTGCTGTGGAGTTGCTGGGGATGAACATGTTCCGCAGTTGCGCCAGATGTGCGAGGCGTTCGAGTCCCAGGCGTGCGACCCCCGGAGGTACGCTTGCCGGGAGGTGGTGATGCATAGGGGTTGGTCTCGCCATCCCTATCTTCCTCAAAGCTTTGCGCTCTTGACGCCGCTCTGGACGCGTGGCGTGAATGATTCCGTGAAGCGGCGTCCCTGGCGGCACTGTAGGAGCTGGTGCGGGAGCCAGGGCCGAAGTGTGGCCGCTGAGCACGATGGGTACCTCCTGGGGTCATGGCACCTTGCCCAGGCTGCTTCTCCTTCTCATTGATAGCTGGCGGCGGGTGGCTCGCGGCCGTGGATGGGCGGCGCTGTCTCTCGGTATCGACGCCTTTGGCAAGACTCTCGGCGAACGGAGATCTCTTTCGTAGCACCGGACCCTTCCAGTAAATAACATAGACGGCGATGACGAGCAGAAACGAGATGCAGAAGAGAATGATGGACGCGTTGAACAGGGGCTTTCCGTTCTGTCCTGGGATGTTTTCGTAGAAAGGGGTGGCCGCGCAGGTGAGCACACCAGCCAGGAAATCGCGCGCCCAGCCGTTGCCACCAGTGGCGGAGGCAGAGTAAGGACCATAAGCGCATATCATGTAGTCGATGGTGGCCATGTAGATGGCATAGTTTGCAATGCCTATGATGGCACTCGCAAACATGGAGCCGACCCAGTGGATTGGGGGCCCGTTGCAAGTGAATGCGAAGATGAAGAGACCAAGAGGGAGGCACGGCGCGAGAAAGAGGAGCCACCAAAGGCGGGACTCGTACTGCGCGTGCTCATCGTCAGGCCTTGCTCTCCGCGCGTGCGTGTTTCGCCTGATGGCGGGAATGAAGGAGAGCCAGGCAATGACATAGCCGATTCCGATAGGGATGAAGGCCAGGCCAATGTCGTAGTCGTTGAAACCCCACTGCGTGTAGACGAGACTGAAGGACTGGATCTGCATGAAAATGAGAGCGTCTGCGAAACCGGAAAGGAGCGACAAGACCAGGACGATGGGCTCGGTGAGGAACATGGAGAATGGACGGGTCCAAGTGTGCATGAGCTCGCTCCAGGTGAAGCGCTCGCGGAAGGGCTCGATCTCGTTGGGGCCCCAGACGTCCTCGCCATTCTTCCTGCGCTTCTTTGCGATGTGGTCGATCATGATAGTGGTGCGCGTCTCAGGGACAGTGATCAGGTGCAGGATCTGGACAAAGCCACCGAATATGAGCTGGATCCAGATGCACCACCGCCAGGGCAGGAACTGCTGGACAAAGCCGCCAACGATTGGTCCGAGAATGGAGCCACCGACCGAGGAGAAGACGATGTAGGCGACAGCGTATTGCTGGTGGTCCGAGTCGAACATGTCGGCGATCATGCCGAGGGTGACGCTGCCACCAGCCGATGAGAGACCGCCGAGACAGCGGCCGACGATGAGACTGGCAAAATTGGGGGCGAGGGCGACAGGCAGGGTCCAGATGTTGACAAGGAAGAGGGAGGCCTGCATTATGGGTTTGCGACCAAGCTCCTCGGACCAGGGGGCCCAGAGCTCGCAGCCAAAGGCGTAGAGGATGAGGAATAGGGCGGCACCAAGACGGGCGACCTGCTCACTGACCTGGAACTCCTCGGAGATTCCAGCCAGACCGTTGGAGTAGAGGGAGGTGTTGAAGTTCATGGACGTCTGGACCAGGAAGATGACGGTCAGGATCCACCACTTCTTCAGCTCCGGGTACGCAAATGCCAACTCGCTCTCACACTCCTGGGCGGTAAGCTCTCGCTTTGCGCCGGCAGCAGGAGGTTTGTCATTGTGGTTGGCCGAAGAATGATGGTCGCCCTTCTCGTCTATGACGGCCGTCTCGGAACCGGAGGGCGAGGTTGATGCTTCTTGTTGAGCATTGACGTTGCGACCCTTTGGGGGAGGCTGCGTCGTGGTGGCCGACATGGCGTTTGTGTGACAGACGAGCCGAGGGAGGGATGTCGGACGGCGTCGGGATATATTAGTGACTACTGAAGATGATGCTCATGGACCAGACCAGACCGGGCCAGGCTGGTGTGATGTCCAGGAGGGTTGATTGACAAGCCTCGGTGCTGTACTTTGTGTGTGAGCTGGTTGAATCGCGAAATTGAACACCGCCAGATCAGGTCAGTGCAGTGGGATCCCATGGAAGAAGGGAGGGGCGAAAGATATAGATTTGTAGAGGAGAGGGAGTTTGGACCAAACGGAGAGTAATGGGGCAAGAGGGTTAAACACGAATACATGGCATGCCGGCAGGGGGACGGCGCACAACCAAGGTACAGTAGTGTGCATGCGGTGTAGAGGATCGGTACATAAGCGAAGTAGCGTGGGCCATGTGGTGAGAAAGACGTCACAGGTTTGGATGATGGATGCAACACGCGTGGGGACTGGGGAAGGCAAGGAGGAATTGTTAGATAATCGCAGTCTTCAAGGTGAGCGAGGAACGGCCAGGCCGGAAGAAACATCCCTGGACAGCCTGCACCTGCACCTGGCGTAACGAGACGCTGGTGGTAAGGCAGGAGCAGGCTCGGACTGGTCACATTGCTGCAACGTGGAAATAGAGAAGGGATCGACACGATGGCACGTGCGACTACGGTCGAGGCCCAGCGAGGACTACAGCGAGCGAGATGCAGTCGCAGCAAGGCGGGCAGCCAGTCATTAGTTCAGACGGATGGAGATGATTGATTGAGAGTCACGTTGTTCCTGGTGTGGTGTGGTCTGGTTTGTGCATGTATGCTCTGCCTGTGGGGGGAATGCAAGGACAGTGGGGAAATGGGTGAAGTTGCAGGAACGACCTGGAGGTCTGAGAGTCTGGAGTCTGGAGTTTTTGTGGAGGAATCTGGATGGTTGAAGCCCGTGGGGACGAAACGTTCCTGCAGTCCCATCCAACCCACCGACCAACCTGCCAACCAGACTGCCAGAGCAACATCGGTCGTACCAGTCGTGCAGCTCATGCCACCGCTGGGTTGCGGAACATGGCCGATATATGCAAACTGAGAGACTGATCGCGATGCATCTGGCCGTCTCGACTTGCCTCGTACGGCGATCTCGTGCCTTTTTTTGTTCTGTTTTTTCCCTTTCTCCATCTGCTGGTTGAAGTTCCCACACAGGAACCGTTCCTTCGAGGCAGTCACATCCGTACAATCTTAAAAACCTTCCCTGCAAGAGTGCAGTACAACGTTGGGGTGGTCTGTTGCGTCATGGTGGGCCTCTGCCGCTCCCGGCCCGATTGCCTCAGCACAGAGCAACAGCGCTGACTTGAGAGCAGGCGGGTGGCGGTTGCCTCCTACCCGTTCTGCTGAACAGGAAGGCGCACGCACAGATAGCAGTGCAGTACAGCAGAAGAGGGCGGCACGGTATGAATGACGTCAGCGGGAAAAAAAGTCTGTCTCTGCCGATGACCACCCACGGAAAGACTAAAGACCAGACCGAGTACTACTTGGTAGGTATCTAGTCCAGTAGTGCTGGGGAGGGAAAGGTTCGGTCACTCCCGGCGGCGTCTGGCGATCTTTTCTTCCTCCTGGCTGAAAACAGGGAAGTAACGCATCTCAGCGCTTTTTGCACCTGCAGGTGCAACCTCATCGTTGCTGCAATTCATCTGGCCACCGCCGCCGCCGTCGAGTCCTCCTTCTTCCTCTGCTTGCAAACGGCTCCTCCACACTCCACGGTTCTTTGAGGTTGATGAGGCTCACAACTGGGATGGGTGGGTGGACGGGTTGGCCTCGCCAATGGCTTGGTGCCGATCAAGCATTCGCCAAGCAGTGAGGCTTTGCGGGAAGGGGAGGACAGGAAAGGAATGGGCTAACCAAGGCCGGGTTCAGCTTGGCACGCCACGCCCCAATCCGAGGCGGGCGTCCATTCGCATCTCGCATCTCGACTCTCGCCTCTCGCCTCTCGCCTCTGTCCAAGGGTTGCCTATCGTGGGAATCCGAACGACCGCGACTCCAGTTCCGCCTTTGAATGTCTGGAATGAATACGCGTACCGTGCTCTGCTGCAAGTTCAGCGTACTCGTTGATGCCACTGCCAACTGTTCCACGCGTCTTTCGTCTCTCTACTTGTCAGCACACACCAAACTGAACACAGGCTTGCACGTAGTGAGTTGAAATCCAGAAAGCCCAGGTAATCCATCGCCTTCAATCAGCACTCTTGGCCCGAGACTCCCGGTTTGCGGAAGGCGGTGATGGGTCGGTCGGGTGTATTTGGTGGTGGGTGACTGGGGGGAGAGAGGTGGGACTAACTGGGTCCCGCTTTCATTTGCGGGGATCTTGTTAGCTAAGCACCAGAAAGCCCAGATCGAACCACGCACGCCCCCAGTGCCCACGGGGATCAAATGTTTTTCGCTGTGGGGTTTGAGGGGTCGACGACTCCATGACGACACCGAGGCATTTGCTGTTGTGGCCCCCTGCAACCATCACAGCACGATCGACCACTGCCACTTGACCACTCTGAGTCAGTCAAGCCGTCCTCATAATTGGAGCATAATCAACATACAACATTCTTCAGTTGATCATGGGCATCGGATGCACCAAAGATCTAGAGCTGAGTTTTAGAACGAGGTCGCTGTTGCCTTCGCCGACAGCCCTCGACGACTTATTGCACAACCAATTGTGATGTGCAGACGTCCGACGTCCGACGATTTGCCGTGCATTTGTAGTCTCTAGCAACACGACCAGGTATACCGTACTGCACTTCTTCTCGAGCTCTGCAGTCTCTCACCGTCTCACAACACAGTCGAGATCTATGCCTCCAACTCACCATCGCCACATGCGGGCTCGGCTGCAGCGACCGTTCTGTGTCTGCGTCTCGGAACTGCCGGGTGAGCCGGGCGACCAGTGCTCGGGATTCCCGCCATGGCGTCGCCTGGAGCGACAGGCCTGGGGCAACATTGCATCCATTTCGTTAACAATTGAAAGAAAGCCACCAGCATCACCGTCGTGACGGCCATCACACACAGTCTGTGATATCTGTTCCAGCTTAGGTATTTCTGTATTGCAGCTGGGAAGTCGCTTGAGATGGAGATTCGTCCTCTGGGCCAGTTGCTGACTGGCAGGCACTTGGAGACGAACTGTTTTGCTGGGCTGTCGTCTTCTTCAGTCATACGAGGACATCGCGAGACTTGAGGGTCTGGGCACCTGTTTTATAGTCTTGCGGTCTGCTTAATGGCCGACTCGACATCTTCCATGCCTTTACTTGCTCGACGGTCCCGGCTCTTTGGAACCCGAGCACAGGATGGGAGGCAACGGCATCCCCTGCATTTTCGTTCACGTTGCCCCAGGTTCCCCACAACAGAAGAACAAGCCATCCCCACACCAGGACTTGGATTCGCTGCGCAAACGGCTCACTGTCACGGCACTTCCTGTGGGGAAGCCCACCCGTTCCTTGCAACACCACGCCGCTAGAGACCGCAATGAGCGGGCTAGGCCAACTTCGGGGGAGATCCGTCCTGCTCGGTCCGACTCAGCCAGCAGGGCTCTGGTCTGTCCTGGGCACCTGAGTCGAGAGACCTCTCCGAGTATGCGTGACCGCGCATGGATACTAGGCCGGTTAACACGCGGTGCTATGCCAGTCTACTCATCACCGCGTCTGAGATTCGGCCATGGATCGCCCTACCAGCTCCGCATGGCCTCGGTCAAATTCATCGCGACCACCTTGGCATCAATACCATCGGGAGGGCATTCGCCCGGCCTTCACGATTGATGAGAAAGTAGTGTACCCGTATATAATAAAAGCTCCCCTAGGAGTATCGCGCCTTATTTCTCCAGCTCAGTAGTCAACTGCAGCAATCTGCACGTCCCTGTCTTCAAGTCGTTTCAGCCTCTCAGCTGTGTGATTCCGCAGCAAAAGAGCCGCGACCATGTTGCATAGCCTGGCATTGCCGTTGTACCTGTTTGGCCAGCTCGCTTCCGCGGCTGCGCCTTATGGGGAATACATCCTAGCCCCAACCTCGAGGACCGTCTATCCAGCCTCAATCTACCGCGTCAACGGAACCGTCTCTGAGGCGCAGTCTCTCGTCGACTCGCCTGAGAATGCAACTGCAATCCTGCGAGGGAACTCCACCATCACCTTCGATTATGGCAAGAACATCGCAGGGCTCGTCAGTGTAACCGTCGGCGCATCTTCGTCCCCGGACGCCGTGCTGGCCCTGACCTTTACGGAATCAAGTCTCTGGATCAACGGGAAGGCTAGCGACGGCACTGCGGATGCTGGGCTGGACACTCCTCTCTACCTGTCCGTGGGAGCTGGCCCTGGCACATATACAGTTGGCGACGAGTTTGAGAGGGGTGCTTTCAGATACTTGAGCGTGGTGGGCAACTCGACTGGCACGGTCGAGGTAAAGAGTGTCGTTGTGGACTACAGGGCGGCCCCAGCTCAGGAAGATCTGACTTCGTACACTGGGTACTTCCACAGCAATGACGAGCTACTGAACAGGATCTGGTATGCTGGTAAGTGACTCTCAAGCACTCTGAGATGCACCAGTATGAGAAAGAAAGCTGACAGACCGGATAAAACAAGGCGCCTACACATGCCAGATCTGCAGCATCGATCCCACCCATGGCGACACTCTTGTTTGGCTGAGGGTCATCAACAGCACCCAAGTCATTGAGCTGCCAGAGACTGTCGGATGGTGGAGCAACTACACCATCACCGGCGGTAAGACTGCTCTTGTCGACGGCGCCAAACGAGACCGTCTTGTGTGGCCAGGTGACCTTGTAGTGGCAGCACCAAGTATCTTCGTCAGCACCGGCGACATGGACTCTATCCGGAACGCGCTGGACTCTCTCCTCAGCCTGCAGAACTCATCCGGCGCATTACCGTACGCTGGCTCTCCATTCATACAGGTCACGAAGCTCTACAGCTTCACCTATCACCTGCACAACCTCCTGGACATTGCACTGTATTACGACTACACCAACGACCTGTCGTACCTCCAGAGTGTCTGGAGCAACTTCACCTTGGGTCTGAGCTTCACTCTGAGCTACGTCGACGAGACGGGTCTGCTGGATGTTGCGACGGACGCGGACTGGCTGCGGATCGGCATGGGTGGCCATAACATCGAGGCCAACGCTATTCTCTACTACACGCTTAACAAGGGCATCGGTCTTGCCAACATCCTGAATGATACGGAATCTGCATCAAACTGGACCAGCTATGCCTCTGGCATCAAATCCGCGGCTAACGAGCTGCTTTGGGACAACTCCACCTCTCTGTACCGTGACAACGAGACGACCACCCTCCATCCACAGGACGGCAACGCCTGGGCCATCGTCTCCAACCTGACACTCTCCACCTCCCAGTCCCTCGCGATTTCCGACGCCCTCCAGTCTCGCTGGGGGCCGTACGGCGCCCCGGCGCCGGAGGCAGGAGGCTCCCCGGAGACGGTCTCGCCCTTCATCGGGTACTTCGAGCTCATGGCGCACTACATGGCCGGCAACGCGAGCGCGTCCCACGAGCTGATGCGCACCGAGTGGGGCTTCATGCTGGACGACCCGCGCATGACCAACAGCACCTTCATCGAGGGCTACAGCGCCGACGGCAGCCTGCACTACGCGCCCTACACCAACGACGCGAGGGTGAGCCACGCGCACGGCTGGTCCGCGGGGCCGACGAGCCTGCTGACGTTCCACACGGCCGGGCTGCGCATCGAGTCTGCCGGCGGGGCCACGTGGACCGTCGCGCCCAGGCTGGGGGGGCTGAGCACCGTCGAGGCCGGGTATACTGCGCCGCTCGGTGCGTTCTCCGTCAGTGCTGAGGGGGACTCGGGCTCCGGGGCCGTCACGGCGCTGAACTTTACCACGCCTGCCGGGACGACGGGGACCGTCGACCTTGGGTCTGGTGTGAGTGGCAGCCTGCAGGACGCGAGCGGAAACGTCGTGACTTTGACGAACGGCCAGGCGACTGGTGTCCAAGGAGGAAGCTGGAAGCTTGTTACCAGCGGGCAATATGTCACCAGCGGCTCCAAGTCGACGGCGAACAATTGGTTTCTGTCGGCGTCACTGGTTGCCGTCTCAATTTTCGCGTTCATAGTAAAAGGTTACTAGCATAGTAAAACGCAACACAAAGAAATTATGACATAATCATGCACAATTAAGAAGCTTTTCTAAACGAAGACCATGAACACTCTTCCTCTCCAGGGCTGAGGCGTGATGCCATCATATTGAACCCGGGTGATACCGAGCTTTTAACCTACCGCCTTCTGCCTAGAACAACTCACTCAGTCACGCATGATAGAAGGGAGTATTGCAATGAAATAACTGAGTGAACAGAATGAGAGAAATAACCCCATAAAGCCGTTTTCCCTCTCTTTTCAAATTGGGGTTCGTTGGCAGTCTTGAGGATCTATGGGCTTTGCATTCGTCTTCCTTGGCAACACCACTATAAACGCCAACCTTGAACATGCTGGAGATACCAATCTGATTTCCACGCAATTGAAAACTCTCCTCTACATTTCTGTACGAACTTGTTCATTTCAAATGTGGCTCAGAATGAGTCTGGTGGTGCTGACGAATTGTCCAGCACACTTCGCTACGTCATACAAAATAATGGTATCAATCAGGCTGCAAAAGACCAGTGTGTGCGATAAACATTTCTGACGGTCTCAGCGCCCTTCTTTATGGCATTTGACTGGCAATATATGTTTTGGTCTTTTTACTGGCACTACTGAAGTGTTGGCTGAATGTTCCTGATTCATGAATTTGGGTGTGGAGCACCCATGCACCTTTTTCGATACAAACACCTGGATTCCAAACAGTCGCGATTGCCATCCAACAGAAACGGGTCCCCCGAGCCTGTTTCTAGAGCTAACTAGCAACCCTAACCCCTCTCAGCCTACCTAGGTACGGCCCGAAATCCACTGAGCAAACGCTCCGTGGAAGTAGTTTGCGAGAATCGAGCGGGCCGGTGGATCTGTCGCTCCTGCCGTGTTCACCGTGCTTGACTCGGACCGGGAGCAGGGGTTGCGCGACGGTGTCGACTAAGGGAAAGAACGGCCCCCAACGCCTGGAATCTTGTGATGACATCTGGAACCCAAAGCTGACCTCGTGGACCCTCGAACCGAGGCGGTGAGTAAGTAAGGCTGACCCGATTACCTCATGGGCGTTGCGAGAACGCCGTCTCACATAATATGGGAGAAGAGCCGCCGCCACATAAGAACGAGGATGGTAGGTCCAAGTCCAGCTGGAATGTTCCAGCGTGGGAACAGAAGGCTTTGGTTGAAAGTTCAAGAAAATTGACCGTCTCGAACTGTCAAACAGGAATCAACAACATCCGCGCGCTTACCCAGTAGGGTCTCCTCTGCAGCCAACATGAAGGTCGAACAACCTAGCGCCCATGCCTATACGCTGCCACGCAACATTGTCACGCTGCAGAATGCGGCACAGCAGCAGCCACCACCAGCACAACCACCACCACAACAGACAAGCACCCCACCACGGGCACGCGCGCAGACAGCGCAGCCGACAGATCCCCATGGCGCGCACACCGCCAACACCATCGAGCTGGACACCACTCTGGCCGAGCTCTACCAGGCCAATGGGATCCAGGGCCCATTCATCGTCACCATGTACTGCGTCTTTGGCCACATGGATCTGCACCCGGCCTGGCCGCGCGAGCTGGTCTACCCGGAGGACGAGGAGCCCGTGCCGTACGCCGAGGGGAACAAGCAGGAGATTGCGAGATTGCGCAGCATCATCCTGGGCATGAAGCCCCTCCGCAGGGCCTTTGGGGTGGGTAACATGGATGTGCTCCTCCTCGCGCCCAACGTCACGGCCGCCGGCATGGAGAGGGCGCTCTCGCAGCTAGCGCCGCACCAGCGGCACCGGCCTGTCATTGTGGACCTGGACGGCAAGGAGGACGTCGACACGCAGCTGAGGAGGGCCACGCGGGGCAAGAAGCTCCTGTTCTGGCGGCCGCAGGGCTGGATGGACGAGCACGACTGCCTCCTGGACCCGAGGGAGATGTTCGACGTCAACAGCAAGGGGTTCCTCCTCACGTCCGGCATGCGCACCCCGCCGTCCGAGGTCGTCGACCTGCAGGCCGTGGACCTGGCCGACAGGTCCTCGTGCGTGTTCTGGACGAGGCCGCTCCCGTTCGTGGTCAAGCTGTATCGCGCGGGGTGCAGCTTCGGCACCTACATCGTCAAGGCGGAGCGCCAGCGCGGCGAGATGGTGGGGGCCATGGCCAGGTACAAGGCGCGCGGGACGTCCGAGGTGCTGCTGAGCACGTACATTGACCTGGTGCAGGACCTGAGCGTGCACTTCTTTGTTGGCGCGCCGGGAACGGCGCATGACAGGGATAAGCCCCAGATCCTCGGGGTCACGGTCCAGACGCTGACTGAGGCCGGCAAGTGGGTTGGGGGCCACATCGACTATGGCATGCAGGAGGAGCTGCAGAGCCTGGTGTGGGATACCGTGCGGGACACCACGAGGAGGATGCCCGAGACGTTCATGGGCTGGGCCGGGGTGGACATCGTCGTGGACAGGGAGGGAGGGCAGTGGGTCGTCGACCTCAACGCCCGCTTCACTGGCTCGATGCCAATATGCCTCATGTCTGGCCACTTCTGGAAGCAGAGGGGCCTGCCATTGGCCCAGTTCTCGGCTGTGGAGTACGGTGGGGACGTGGATTGCATCTACGCCAGGCTGGGAAGGCTGGTGCAGACGGGCCAGGTCGTGGTGACGGCGACAGCGAGCATCGAGGAGGGTGGCAACATGGCAGACGTGGTGTGGGGTGGGAGAAATATGAAGGAGTTGGCGGACGTTCAGACATGGATTAGACAGGCGCTTGCAAAGGCATCCTAGATATCACTCTTCCCCGAGAGGACACAGCCTCATAATGAATTAGACTCGGCATGTTCCGACCAACATGGGGGCCAAGCATTGTGGCGTAACACTCCATTCGCCAGCACACTGTGTCACTAAATCTCCTCTGGTAACACCATAGGTTGGTAAGCTGTACTGTACCGCAACCCAATTTCTTGCCCACCAGCTGTAGTACGAATCATTGCCCCCCACACTCTTACTAGCAGCGGTGACACAAACCCGGCGAATACAAGACTAAAATCAAGTTGTGTTGCATGCAGGTGTCCACCATCAGTCCAGTCCAGCGGCCGCCCTCATCCTGGCTCTCTTGGCCACAGAACGCTTGACTATCACGTCCTCATCGAAGATCCTTGTGATGCTCTCGTGGGTGGATGTGGCCGTCGCCCACCTGTGAAAGTTGGGCGCCTCTGCCTCGATCCTCGCGTTCAGGCTCGTAGGATACACACCATGCCTGCTCAATGCGACCGCCCGGATCACGAATGGCCCCGTGATGACCTCCGCCAGGGTGAGCCTGTCACTTCCACCCCAGAAAGGTGCCGCATCCGCTAGCAGCGGTTCGACCTCCCTCTTTATGCCATCAATAGCGTCGTCAATCACCCGCTCCTCGTCGGCGGACGTGGGCGACTCAAACAGCCTGAACAGGATCGTGTGAAACTTGGTCCAGTAGGCGTCGATGAAGAAGCTCATTTTTGCCCGTTTCAACGCCCCATCCGTGGACGTGAGAGGAGGGCATAGGTGCGACGGGAAGACGTCACACAGGAACTGGCACACGATCTGGGACTCGACAATGACCTCGCCGTTGAAGATGAGCACGGGCACGAGGCCGCGGGGGTTCAGCTCGAGGAAGTCGGCCGGGCGGGGCCCGTCCACGTTGATGATTCGCTCCTCGAAGGGGATCCCCAGCTCGGCGAGGCACACGTCCGCCCGGTTTGCCCCTGGGTGAGGAGATTGTGATTAGCCTGGAAGGAATGAGGAAGGTAGCAGCTTTTCAGATGATTGAAGGCCGGGTCCACTCACATGTGCATGTGTGGTTGGTGTAGAGGATGATCGTGTTCTCTGCCGAGCCCATGTTTGTGTGTTTTAGACTGCCGGACAACGCGACGAAAGTGTGTGTGAGTGTGTGGTGTGTGTGTGTATGAGGGATCTATCTCCTAAGGCAGCTGGCTACAGAGACAGCACGGTGTTTCCGACTGACTCGGGGATTTGAACACAGTGCCCGGTGAAGACGTCGTCACACTTTTGCGCAAAACAATATGGAAAGGATGAAGCGAATGTGGGAAGGGAACCAGATAATACTGCCCTTTAGTCACTTTTGGTTGTGAGCCACGTGTTACTCAGCGCTCCGCACCGTCTGCGCCGTCGTTGGCGAAGTCCGGCTACTGCACGTCATCCCCACATGCGGGCGCAGAAGTGGCAGGAGTCTGCGAAGCTGAGTGACCAATGAACTTGTTGGTCGAATTCTCCGGGCTAAGTGGGCTTCTCATGCGCCCCAGATACTGCCCTAGCCTAGCTACCAACGGGTCGGGCTGTATGCAACACCAACTGGGTTTCTAGACCAACACGGAATATATTGCAGCATTTTAACACATCCTCACGATAGCCTTGCATTGCCTCACGGGGTGGGTCCCTGCACCGGGATTTGGAGGACGGGACTGTTGGTCTGCTCGCTTCCTTATCAGACGGGCATACACAGATCTCCTTGCATTCCTTCCTGGATACTTTGCTCCGAATGCCTGCGCCCGAGCCGACAATATACCTAACTTTGCCCAAATTAACATGATCTGCCCGCACGAAGGACCAATGGCTTCAACCCGGGGGATTGAATCACATACACCGGTGCCACCAACATCCGGGATTCTATGTGCATGTGGGTCACCAAAGCCCACACTGCGTCGGGATGGATTGAGTGGTGTTACGGTCGTATAGTCGCGCCCAGTGACTCCTTCCATGGGGATTGATGGAATGTCTGTGTTCCCAGGTATTTATCATGCAGGACCGTGTCCCAACTTGGCTGGGAGGTGGCCAGGACAATGTTCCAAAGTTGACCATCCTTTTACCACTTTCTTGCTGTGATCATGGGAAACCAGAAACATTTGGCCGAGGCAAAGGTGTTGGGCTTGGGAGATGCCAGTGATTTGGAATCTCCGTCGTTTCAACATGCATCGTCTCTCGATACCCAAGAATCTCCCGGAGAAGTTCTTGATGTTTCCACACATTCAAAAGTGTCTAGAGCCAGAGGTGTTACCATGATAGTGACCCTGTCCGGCATCAGCTTTCTCAACACGATGGGCTCCGGCATCCTGATCGCAGCCTTGCCTCGCATCGCGGACGATGTCGGGTTGGACAAGAGTCTGATCTTGGTGAGCTTTCTCCCTTCCGTTACACTGCAACCAAGTATACCCTATTACCCCGTGCATGCGACATGGCAGTTAACGAGAACGAACAACCTCCCAGTGGCCAGCAGCCGTGTACGCCCTCGCGGCGGGTTGCCTCCTCCACGTTTTCGGCAGCATTGCCGACATCCTCGGGCCCAAGCCCACCTGGGTCACCGGCAGCTTCCTGTTCATCATTTTCACCGTGGCCCTCGGCTTCGCGACCACGGGCATCCAGGTCATCATGTTCCGGACGTGTCTCGGCGTCGCCATGTCCATGTGCCTGCCAACCACCGTGTCCCTGATCACAAATACATTTCCCAAGGGCAAGTGGAGGAACACGAGCTTCGCGATGAACGGCATGGCTCAGCCGCTGGGGTACGCCCTGGGCCTGGTGCTCGGCGGCGTCTTCACCGACACGATAGGGTGGCGGTGGGCATACTGGATCATGGCCATTGTCAACTTCTGCGTGTCCACCGTCTCGATCTGGTCCCTCCCCAACATCCGACACATGTCGTCGAAACCCTGGACGAGGCGGCTCATCGAGGACGTGGACTGGATCGGGGTGGCAGGGTTAAGCATCTCGCTAGGCCTTATGATGTACATACTCGCAGGTAAGCTGACCACCACCACCATACACCATCACCGCTCGAGAGGTGCCCCGGTGCAACAAGGGACGGGCCGTGCTGACATGTGGTGCTACAGTGGTGACATCCGACTACCGCAACATCAGCCAGCCCGCGACCATCGCCCTGCTGGTCGTGTCTCTGCTGCTCCTCGCGGCCTTCCCGCTCTGGATGCACCACCAGGAGCGCCACAGGCGGCCCGCCCTGATCCCCAACCGCCTCTGGCGGCAGCCCGCCTTCACGGCGTCGTGCCTGGGCGTCTTCTTCTGCTGGGCCTCCCTCAACGGCATCGAGTACTTCACCACCCTCTACTTCCAGCAGGTCCAGGGCCTGTCGGCGCTCGACTCGTCGCTCCGCTACTTCTCCCAGATCGCCATGGGCACCTCCATCAACGTCGCCCTCGTCTACCTCATCCCCCGCGTGCGCGTCGTCACCCTCTGCGTCGCCACCGCCGCCGCCACCATCGTCTCCCCCGCGCTCATGGCCACGGCGCGCCTCGACGAGAACTACTGGCTGCGGCCCTTCTGGGCCCTGCTCCTCTGCCCCGTCAACCCGTGGGTGCTGTTTAGCGTGTGCAACCTCGTCATATCCGACGCCTTCCCGCCCGGCGTCCAGTCCCTCGCGGGAGGCGTCTTCAACGAGGTCGCGCAGTTTGGGAACTCGGTCGGGCTGGCCGTCACGGCCGCCATCGCGGCGTCCGTCACCGAGCACTCGTCGTCGTCCGGCGGCGGCATGTCGGAGAGGGAGGCGCTCATGGATGGGTTCCGGGCTGCCTTCTGGACCGTCTTTGCGAGCACGGGGATGGTGATGCTTGTCACCTTTGTTGGCTTCCGGAAGATTGGCATAATTGGGAAGTGATGGTATCTACAAAGACAGTTTGCAGTGTTCCGGGTCCCAGGGACGTCAACTCTCGATTACGACAGGTCGAGAAACGGGTGAAGCCCCTCACTAATTTGATGTTAGGCTTGAAGTGGTCTGATTTTTGATCTGTACACATATGTTTCTTAAGCAGTATGCATCCAGTCCTTTCATATAGTGATAAACGCTTAAACACTTAGCATTGAAAAAAGAACACAGCGCCGATAACAGTAGGTTTCGAATATAATTATCTGTAGCTTGTGGCTAAGAAAACAATGACAGCCTTGTGACAGCCGCACAGACGAGGCTAACGAGAACCGCTTCTGGCGGCGCCATAGACCGTCGGGGCTTGATAAGGTGAACGAAAAAACATCTATCTAGTCGAGAAAGCTTACACATATGACGTGGCTATCGACAAGGCCTTGGAGAGACTATGGGTCGGATTATCTGGGGAACTCACCAGGGTTCATTTGGAGGGTTCGTAGGTTCTTGCTCAACGAATACATGGGAAAAGTTTATTATTGAGGTTCAATAAGTGCCCCGGGCTTGCTAATCCCGGAGGAGATGTCCCATAAAATGTTCCGATCTGATAATTGGCTTCCAACAAGGCCATTACCATCAACACGAGGATTAATCAAGTTTTCAAATGAAGCTAGCTTTTCGGGACCATCAATTCACTCACGGCACTATTGGTTATTCCCAGACGTTCTTAGTTATATACCTCGTAGTCACCATCGAAGGGCTTTGAAGTAGACGTAACTGCCGCAGATCTAACCCATATATCAATCCAACCTGCCTTAAGGTTTGCAAGGCGGGCCGAGTGTTTCTGAAGAGGAAGTCTCCAGTCTAAGGCCTGATCAGTTTGGAAGGCTGGGATTGGTTATCAACTTCCTTGCTGGCATATATCCAAAAATACATACTGGCTAATGTCAAAATGTTTACCCTCTGACTGCAATTCTGCTGCAATGGCCGCAAGCTTTCCACTAGATCACAGCCCAGACTTGAACCCAAATACAAAGGTCAAGGATGATCCGTCTCAACATAGCGATGTTGCGATCTGAAGTTCAATGAAAGCGGAATTTAAATCCACGTCTTTAGGACACATGAACATTGGGCATTTTACTCCGGAGAATGTCTTCACTCTTTCATACCTACAGACTGATGACGCGCGTAGAATAGGCTCTCAACGGAGAATCTTAATTCAGGTCCTAATTCGCACATTGTCACCTATTGCTTGACTAGAAATTTTACATTGTCCTTTTCCTTTGCATGATGCTATCAACGAACAGCAATATGGTCAAAGCCGATTTCGGGAATATTTAGGGACCTCGATCTATATCCGCAACATAGTTGGGCGAGCGAAGAAAGTCATTGCCTTCAGCCTTGATTTTCACTTTCTAATCAGTCTCACACTTTCAACTGTGCTTAGCTTGCGAATCATCCGCTATCCAATCTAGCGTAATGCTTGAAAACTTCTTCACAATCATTTGCCGACGATGGTCGTGTTCGACCAGCCCTCTTTAAGAAAATAAATATAAAAATTACCGCGCTCGATGCTGATCTGAATTCTGACGTCTTTTTTTAAGCCGATACTCGGTCGAAGATTTTAAATTGAGCGCCATATTCATGAAAAGTGGGCATAACAAGACTCCGCAATTATAGTGGCGACATAGAGCGTCGGTGACATGGACCCAAGTAATCGAGACCCGGAGATGTTGTGTCATCCATAGCTGTGCTGTGAGTTGTGATTTCATTTGATTTTTTTAATGAGTAGACGTAATGAATTCAGATTACGCAATATTCAAGAAAGGCGAGTGTTCATATCACCTTCGTGCTTTTAACTGCGAATGATTGATGGTTGACAGTTTGCTTTAATTGAGTTGCCAAGGTCAACCACATAGCCTGCTAAACTATGTTTCTATCCATTTTCGATTGCATTCTGGACAGTGATGATCATTTTCGTGTAGATGTTCACTTGAAGCCTCCAGAAATGCATGCCCGTACTGTCTATGATAAATTATCTATTACCGCCTTCTGTAAGAATGTACAGTATCTTTCTTTGAAATCGTCCAGATTGAAGGCAGCGGTCAACCAGTCATGTTTCATGTGAGATTCGCCGTCTCGGTGTTGGTTCCCTTGCCCTATGGCATGGTTAGTTCAAGTGCAGGCTGCCAAAGGCATTGAGGCTGGGTGGAACGTAGGCTCAGATAGCGAGCAGAGATCCATACTCATCTTTACAATATGGGCCTTCCTTCTGCATCTGAGATCGGTACTTGTATGTACGGACGGGAAATATTGTTTCACTGATCCCCAGGCCACGGTTGGAAATTTCCCGAGTTCCAGCCGGGCACATCCGCATCACCACGTGGATCATGATGGAATGCCCGCCGTCGGTTTGTTTTTGGTTGCACCCCTGCCCGACCGGTCTAGCTGGGCTAAGCGAGAGGGATACCCCTGGTTGGCAGCGGAACACGGCGAGTAGTGTACACCAGGACAGGGGTTGATCCGGAGGCCGGAGAAAATGAAATTGGATGACCTCTCACGTGCGCATCACGGTGCTTGCGAACTGCTGATTTGTCCTGCAAGGCCGTCCAGTCCTGCAAGAAAGCCACTATTTACTCGGCTGGTGACCTGCTGCATCGCATTCAGGTGGTGTGGTCGACAGAGGTAGTTCCTCCAATCCGCGGGCATGTAGGCGTTGATCTATCCGCCGGTAGCCATGCGAATCAAGCTCACCAAGACTACTTGGTGCTTAGCTTGGCTCGACATGGATTAGTTGACTTGCAAACACCTTCGGATATTGTGACGTGGGTTCAGGAAATGCAAGTACACGAGAAGGAGAAGAGAGGACATCAGGATGGCGGGATGGAGTGTTCTCTAACGGTGCATGCCGCAAAGGACGCCGCGAAGCCCCGCTTCAAATCTCGGGGATGAGGGACAATGGCTGCCGCGAGTCTACATTTATTACCGAGGCACGCTCGTGAGGATGGATATGGGTCCTCAGTGCTGACTATTTTGCTTCTTTTCCCATCGAGCATTGTTCTAGATCTCTTGTGGAAGGTGGCGGAGGTGCCCCTGGCCACATTTTCCAGCCGGGCCACGAGCCACATCCCGGGATCCGTTTCAGATAAAAACGTGGTTGAGCAATGGGGTGAGGTCTCGCTCGAGTGGGGACCCGCCCTGTCTGCCTGTCAGGCCTGTCATCCCCGACTCTGAGTACACTAACAGCCCTGGAGGCTGCCGACCGATCCCTCGTAACTTCGTAGCGTCGCAATAGTCAGTCTGAGATCGTGAATAGCAGGAGGCTACGGATGCGCCGCAGACAACGAAAGCTTGGGATCCCATGCCAAGAGACCACGTGTGACCCGACTCGAAGGTTCGGCGCTGGGCGTGATTAATTTGCACATACGCTACGTACAATGTTAGGGCTACGTACGCTGTTAGGCCGCTGTCGGATCTGATCCTCGCGTCGATCTCAAAAAATGATTATCGCGACGCAGCTTTTTAGGTGGGCAAGTTGGGTGGAGGCGCATTGGAGAGCAGCACCCCCTCCCACATCGATGATGAAGCCGTCACACACATCTGCAGCCGGTTGTCACATTTGCCAGGTGTTGTACGTACCACCACTGGTGGATTTGATCCGCTGCGAAATTCAAAGAGGCAACGTCAGCGGACCGAAAGGAAGGATCGATGCACAGGCCAGGAGACGAGTGCGCTGCACCAACGGCGAAGCATTCCTTTTCCAGCCCTTGTGCGGCGCGAAAATTAACGGAGTCATTTTCCCAGCGCAGGCCCTCAAAAGTCCGCGTGCGCAATCAACCTGCAAGTAGGCGACGTGGGTCACGGCAGGGGCCCAGCCCTGTAGGCCACCTAATTTCCAGCGATTCTTCTTTGAGGCTTATCCCCTTCCGGACCGAAAAGGGCTTCTCTTGACTCTTTTCATCTGTACGGTATTCCCTTTCTCTTGGGCCCTCTTCCCTCTTACTTTCGATTCTCGCGGTGCTGGTGCCAGCGGACAAATTATGATCGACTCGAATGGACTGTTTATAACCCACGACGACTGAACCCCACACGCCAGGACGTGACATGGCGCCGCTCCGTGATTCGATCATGATCCCCGATCTCCCGGCCTTGTCTCCTCGGAAAGAACACAACTACTACGACCCCGCAAAGGAGCTATACGCTGGACTATGGTGTCTCTTTACTGCTGCGACCGCGTTCTTGGCGCTGAGGGTCTGGGTCAAGCTTTCTCGTCGCCACGGGTTGTGGTACGATGATTACCTGCTCATCTTATGTTGGGTAAGTACTGTCATGGAGATGTATCAATGGCCTGGAATCACTTGTGGCTTACACGCTGGTTGTCATTCTAGATCATCCTCTTGGGCACGGACATTCTCATTACCACCGAGTATGCTATAGGATATGCGAATGGGAACTGGGACGACAGGATGCATAGTAAGCAGCTTCCGGATACAATCTCAGTGGTTCAGACAGGCCATGGACAAACTATAGTCCTAAGTTCCTATTCGGATTTCATGTGCACGTCCTTGATGCTTTCAGCAACTAACTTTTGTTGCCGCGAGTTTAGTCTTGATCAACATCTCATCGGACGGCACAGTCATTGGGCAGGCTCTCACCAAGACAGCCTTCGCCGTCACACTCCTCCGCATGTGTCATGCGTCGACACGATCGCGTTGGCCCTGGCAGCAGGCCCTGCTATGGTTCTGCATCATCACAATGGACGGCATCGCCTTGACGAAATGTGTCTTCCAGTGGGCCAAGATGTGTACCAGAGACGACTACCAGCAGTGGTATCGGATACAGGGATGGTGTCTGGATTGGACCTTTTCTCAGGACTTCAAAGAGGTTGGGAACAGTGAGTCACCGCCACGGCAAACTCTCTTCAGAATATGGGTTTGACACTGACCAATTCCCAGTTTACAACATTGTTATGGACTTTATGTTTGCCATTTTCCCTTGGTTTATAACGTGGCCCCTGAATCTCAAACGGGGTGAGAAGATTGGACTATGCCTCACCTTGAGCCTTGGTATGATGTAAGTGCACGAGTCGATATTACGATGCCCGTTGACTTCAGATGTCAAAGTTCCATCGGCTAATAGTAAAATAATAGGATTGCTATCGTCACAGCAATTCGAACTTGGTGGAAAGACACGCCGCTCATGCACGTGCACGACACATGGTGTAAGTGCTTGTCGCCTTTTCAGTTGTTGTTGTTTTAGCTGCTTGAAATGGATGAGAGACACTGACATGGCATTGCATAGATATATGGCGTGATGCCGTGAGCCAGATCTGGTACTCTGCTGAAGTCGCGGGGACGATCATAGTTCAGTGTGTTCCGGTGCTCAGGCCGTTCCTCAAGGATCTGCATACCTCGTTGACATCGAGACGGCTTGACGCGACTGAGCCATCGCAAGCGAAATCGACATGGCGCGGTTCCACGCTGGTCGACCACAAATCAAAGTCAATCCCCTCCCGGACGGCTTCGATACTATCCAAGAACGAGGAGAAGAAGTCGCCTGGACTGTTCGAATTGACGGAGATACCCGAGGAGCCAGGTGCACTACACCAGGGACCCAAGGGCTTTGGATACCACGCGGATGCGTACTATGAACCTAGTTCCGGTTCAAGTATGGACCTACCTGTTCAGGGCATAACCACCACTACGACAACGACCCAAAGGCTGAACGGCCCGTTGGATTCATGGCCGCTCCCAGCAAGCGGAAACTACTAGCTAAAATCAATTTGTCTTCCTCCATGAGCATTGTACACTTTCACAGGGCCATGTGTGGCTAGGGCAGGATTCTTGACGTTTTGCCTATTCCTTCCGGCCTTTCTCCTCTCGGTATATATGGTGGAATCAGCAATGTTTAATCTCTTAATGTCAAATCGATGTCCTCGGTCATTGCATTCTTTGATGAGTAGCCGCGAGTCCAGGAAATGCGCGAACATGTAGCAACCACACAACCAGCACCTACACACCCAATATCCAGATGCCTAATGCATATACCAAATTAGGTACATGGGTATTAGGCGTGATTAGGTATGTAAATAAGATATGTGAGTCGGCTGTGGCTGTTGGCTGCGGGTATTGGGTAGATATATGAATTCTCATGTGGTTTAGTACTGGCGATGTACTGGGTGTACCCTCCCCTTTGCAGGTGCAGATCTCCGTAATATTTATTACAGTAACAGCAAGGAAAGCAAGCCGATAGGGTGGCCAATTTTAAAGTTATGTCGAAGCGCAGACACCGGGCATACACTACGTGTGATTTCCAGTGAACCACGGCGCCTCGGGCCGAGCCCGGTGAGCCGTTGAGCAACGTCACGTCCCTATGACGTGGTTGTGATCCCACGTAGACCTTCGTTTGCACGCAACTGTCTCTCATCAGGCCAAGCGCGTTCCAAAGTCGCGTTCATCTATTGAGTTCGGTACCCGCCATTTCCCTCCTTGAAGCCAGCCACAAGACCACAGTTTCGACTCAAGAAGTGTTTCTCCCTGCTCAACGGCACGCGATCTCGATACAGCCAAATCCGCTCAAATGTCATCCACGACCACGTCGGGCCAGTGCCTCTGTGGCAAGGTCCAGGTGAGTAGCCTGACGCTCCTGGATGACATGCCGTGGCCCTCTTCCACCCATTGCTAACTCGGCTTGAATCTCATCTGCAGGTCACCGTCACCGGCAAGCCCCTAGCGTCGTTCCCGACCCTGACCTGCCACTGCGTCTCGTGTAAACGGCGCAGCGGCGGCGTCGCATCATACGCCTTTGTCGTGCCCAAGCAAAACGTCCGGTTCCAACCAGAGCCCAACCCCCCAAATCCAATCGGCCCCGCGGGCGGACCTCACAAGATCTTTGTGGACAACGATACCGGCTCTGGCCACCCCATGCAGAGGACCATGTGCGCCGAGTGTGGCAGTCCTGTCTGCATAATCGAGTCGGCCGACCCCGATGCGAGGTGTCTACAGTTCGGGCTGTTTGCAGACTCTCCGGGCGTGGATCTGAGCGAATGTAAGCCGGCCTTGGAGATGTTTGCTTGCAGACGAGTGAAGTGGATTCCGGAGCTGGGTGATGATGTGCGTGAGAACTCTTGAATTGTAGTCGGCGGTGACTGCGCGACGCACACATTAATGCTGCATGTAACTACCAAACATTATGAGAAGCCGAAGAATACCATAACGATGCAATCCAATTTTGGGTGCTTTTATAGCCTTCCCCACTACAAGTGTACCAGCGCAGATCCCATATCGGTCTTGGCTCATGAAACAATCGTTGCATAACACCGCGCGGTACTTTAAATTTTGCAGCCTCAAGATTGATTCCGTCGCAAGGCAGGCGGCTAAAGACTACCTGCAACGTTGTTCTTGATGTTCGGCAACAAGTGACATGCTTCAAGTCGCGGAAGTCCCCGCGGTGTATTTCTTTTGGCGAGCCACAAGTTCCATCTCGGCTCTCATGTTTTCCCCGATTCTGAATCTCCGCATCACCAGCGCATTGCCGCTTTGCAATCCGCGGTGCGTTCCGCGATCTTCAAATCATGCCTGGTCTCCATCGGCCATGGAATAGATACGCCCTCTGAGGAAACATGTTCCCAGTTTATAAGCTAGGCAACGCCACGTCTCGACTCGAGGCAGTCCGCTCGGAACTTGGGCTAGCAAGCGAAGCACGCGACCAGATCACAACACCAGGAGACTGATCGCCATGGCAGAGGTAAAGCTGCGAGACTTGGGATTCATGGGACGTGTCTTGGATAGTACGTCTCAGGATTTCCAAGGCTCCCTACGCCGTTTCACGGTGGTGGCAGAAAGAACGGCGAGATACGTCGTCTTGCCGAGCTCGGCACGAGATGTCTCCTTGGCCATCAAATTTGCGGCTGAGTCTGTACATGTGGCACTCGATATCGTTGGTGCGAGTTTCTAACACCTACGCAGAGAGAACCTGAGTATAGCTGTGAGAGGCGGTGGTAATCATGCCAGTGGCGCCAGCAGTGCTGAGGATGGTCTCGTCATTGACCTTAGCAACCTCAACAGTATTTCGGTTGACGCAAACAAAGGCCAGGTCGCTGTTGGCGGCGGGTGCCGCTGGGGAGATGTGTACTCGGCACTACAAAAGGAAGGGCTGATATGCGTCGGCGGCGGCGTGCACATCGTTGGAGTCGGTGGCCATCTGACTGGAGGTAATGGTCCGCACGCTCCGTCTCACTCCCTCGCTCTAATTTATGTCGACAGGTGGGTGGGGTCCGCTGACGGGAAAGTATGGCATGGGCTGCGATAATGTACTGTCCTCAACGGTGGTGCTTGCAGATGGGCGAATCGTCACGGCCAGCGAGACCGAAAATCCAGACCTGTCGTGGGCGATCAAAGGTGAGTGCCTGGCCAAAACGAGGCGCTATATGGTCGCTAATTTGGATCATCAAAGGAGGGTCGTCTCAATTTGGTGTTGTGACAGAATTTGTTCTTCGAGCATTTACTGAACCGGTAAGGAAGCCAAGACACGTTTACTGAGCGACCGACTAAATGAGATGATGCATTAGAGCCAGTTCTTCTATCGAAATATGGCTTTCCATAGTGAAAACCTCTCTGCAATTCTTGAAAGGTTCCGTGTAAGATGCCAATACTACCTTCGACCTCTGTTGTAGTGCATGACACCAACGACTGACGTGCTTTTATATAGACTTTTCTTGCTCGGAGATATGAGGGAGACGAGTGGTTGATCGGGTTTATTTTCTTTATGAGATCCCCAGATCAACATCATATAGTTCGTTTCCACTTCTAACACAATCTGACACGATTCTGACAAAGTTGCAGCCGATTGTAATGCTCAACTTCACTGGTGTTGGAGACCCAGACCGCTACAACGATGTGTGGACTTCATTCCGAGAAGCAGCCGAACCTTCCATGGAGCAGACGGTTGGGAACCTCTCCATGTCGGACCTCTCCCATTCTTTCGACGATGCTCTGCTGAAAGGACCACCACGTGTGATGAATGCTGGCTGTGTTGTTACGGACCTTTGGCCAGGAATGGCCGAAGAGCTTTGGGAATCCTTCGTTACTTACACAGAATCCAGCCCCGATGTCGTTGACTCCATGGTCGCCCTCGAGTTCCATGCCACCCGGCGAAAACATCCGGTACGCATGGACGACCAGCCCCTCCCCTCGGCCCCTATCACCCTTGTCAGCCGAGTATGGGATGAGCTATCTCTAACAAGTCACAGGAACTTAGTTGCTTCCCCATCAACGAGCCTGTACATCACGCCATTGTCATTCACGGCCAGTGAGTTTCTCCGTCGTGACCTAACTGCACGTTTCAGGTCTGACCGCGAGCAACGCAAGACACCACACTTCTGCGAGTGACCAAGGGGCCGCGTCCTGGCTCAATAGCAGCACCACAATCATTCGACGCCACCAGGCTCGGAACACGGGCAAAGACTTGGGCCTAGCAGCGAATGCGACGAGCATCCCAGCCAATCCCCGGGACGTATGGGGGGGAAGCTACGAAGGATTACGAGTCGTCAAGGCAAGCTTGTTCGAACAGATTAACGCAAGAAAATTTCCAGCTAATCGGGTACATTTAGACCAAGTACGATCCGAACTCGGTTTTCAACAAGTTCCATCCGATTGAGCCTACTCATTCCAAGTCGAAGACACCACAGCAGCCCGCGGTGGCGGGGGAGAATGGCCGGCTTCATGTGAGAGAGAGCCTGTAGTGTGATATGTGATCTTAGACACTATAGAGCCGAGCAAGCAGGCAGGTAGGCTTTATCGGATCAATCTGGATTATTAAACATCTGATCACATGTGCATCCGTATTCCAGGGATATCGTCATATTGGGGCTATAGATTTGTACATCGTAACCAACTAGCCTTTCTTTCGGCGCCCAGTATTATGCTCCATCTACCGAATCACACGTACAAACCTTACGCCTCTCGATGTCCGGTTCTGAGACTGGACAAGGGAAAAGATCTGAGCGTGTCATCCATCTCTCATGAACCAATGCACGAAGGCACAAGCATCAGGTCCACTAAGACAGGGCGCCCTGCGACCACATTCCGATATCTGCTAGAGGAGTCCGGGGAAGTGGGGTTGCCCACGGAAGAGAAACGCGGGGAAACAGGGACCATGGCAGCGGACAAAGTTTCGCTTAAGCTTATTCAGTAAAGGAGTAGCCTTTACGGCAAGCAATCCGGGTACGGTCAGAGCCCTGCCCCTGGTTGTGTTGTACGCCACAAAGCCAGCCAGACAGGTTTTAGACACAGCTCCATCATTTCCAATGTTCCCCTGGCGTGCCTTGCGTCCAGTTTATACGTGTGGAGGGATCCGCGGAATGAAGGCACGAGTCGGAATGTGATAGCTTGTGTGATCGCTGCAGGCAGGGAAGGAAGGCTCCAGTCAAATATGAATGTGGACGAGATCCCTTACATCGCTGCTTTGGCAAACTAAAGTGATGCTGCAACCCTCGTTCCTCAACTATCAAACGGAAAGCTAAGAGAGTCAATACCAACCATGGTCCCTGACAGAGACGAAGATTCAAAAGAGCGGGCGGATTTCGGGGAGGTCGACACGGTAGAGGATATCGGAAGAATTCCCACGATTGAGGTTGACAATTACCATGGACTGACATTGTCTGTTGTTCTTATTTACCTGGTGAGGCGCTGTTCAAGACCAGAGATCAATACACATACTGACGCGCACAATCTTCACCTAGGCCCTCGTCCTCGTTAATTTCGCAGGCATGATAACAGTCGTGTCTTCGGGATTGGTATGTCTCCCGCCCACTTCCACCTGCACGTCGGTGCCGGCTGCTAAGGCTACACACATGAACAGGTCGGGACGTACATGGCTGAAGACATCGGGGACCCGGGCAAAGCACAATGGCTACCTCAGACCAACACGATCATAACCCTAGCCTTCGTCACGCCCATCTCCCAGATCGCAGACTACTGGGGCCGCAAGGGCCCGCTGGTCATCGCCTCGGTGGTCACCTGCGTCGGGAGCATCATAGTCTCCCGGGCGACCAACATGAGCATGGCCATCGCGGGCAACGTCTTCGCCAGCACCGCCAACGCGGTCTCGCCGCTCGTCTTTGCCGTCGCCGCCGAGATCGTGCCCCGGCGCTACCGCTCGCTCGCGCAGGGCGGCATGACCGGGATGCAGTCCACGGCGGGTATTGTCGCGCTGCTCGGCGGCACGAGCCTGTGCAAGAACTACGTCGAGGGCTGGCGCATCCTGTGGTACCTGATCGCCGGCGTGGGCGCGCTCACGGCTGTCATCACGTTCCTCTGCTACAACCCGCCCCCGAGGGAGCTGCAGACCGCCCTCAGTCTGAACGAGAAGCTGCGTTGCTTGGACTGGGTAGGCATCTGCGCGGTGCCGATCGGGCTCACGCTCGTTGTTGTTGGGTTGACGTGGTCACAAAACCCGTATGGTTGGAATGATGCACACATCCTGGCCCCCTTCATCCTTGGTATGGCGATCCTGGTGTTCATTATCTTCTACGAGGTCAAGATCAAGAAGGACGGCCTGTTCCATCACGAGCTCTTCAGGAAGAGCAGAAACTTCCCGCTGGCCTTGGTCCAGATATTCGTCGAGGGTTCTGTTTTCTTCACGGCCAACACCTTCTTCACAACCGAGATCGCGATTCTCTTCACTACGGATCCGCTGCAGATCGGCCTACGCTTCTCGATGACCTTCTTCACCGCTTTTGTAGCGAGTTTCATCGTGGGATGGTACATCTCCTGGCAAAAGGCGCTGCGAGGCGCCATGATCCTGGGATTCATGTGCTTCACAGCTTTCTATGGTATGTATGACCAGGTCTGAATCCTTCGAGGTGAAACATGCGATGCACACCACTGGCTAACTCGTTCTCAGGTGCGATGATAGGGGTCGACGAGGGGAGTTCGAAAGAGATGTGGGGACTGGCCGTCATCCTCGGATGGGGCCTCGGCACCGTGCTCACGTCCCTGATCACGGCCGCGCAGTTCGGCACGCCTCCTGAGCTGATTTCACTCAGCGTGGGTGCGCTGCTCTGCGTGCGCACATTCGGCGCATCGATCTCGCTCCCCATCAACAACGCCATCTTCAACTCACAGGTCCAGAAACACCTCGGCCCCGGCATCGCCGCTGCCGTGTTACCCCTGGGACTCTCCCCGGACGTCCTGGGCCGATTCATCGAGGCATTGAGTGCAAACAACCAGGCTGGTCTTGCCGGGATACCCGGGGTGACACCAGAAATCATTCAGGCTGGGGTTCACGCACTTCAAGCAGCCTACGTCTCGTCTTTTCGCATCATGTGGATCATGCCCCTGGTGCTGTCCGTCTTGGCGCTCTCATGTAAGTCACCAGATAGTTCCCATCGCCCCCGTAACGGCCAATCTCTCTTTTTCCACCTTCCACACACTAACCTTCTGCACCTAGCCTGTCTGTTCCTGGCCAACCCGCGGGAAGAATTCACCATGCACGTCGACGCACCGGTCGAGTCTGAGTCTTCGGGCGAGAGTGATCTAAAGACTGCAGAGTAAATAGCCAGTGACGCAAGGTCTCCCGGGGATTGTCCGTTTGCTGCTCCTGGTTAAAATAGTTGCCTTCTCTAATAACCTCATTGTAAGCACTGTAAAAGTTCCAAGGCAGCTTCGTCTGTGTCTCATGAGCCAAGGAATCTGTTATGATTCCTGGGGGCGGGCTATGATGCGTTTCAACTGCCCTTAATTCGCTTTTAATGTATTGTGCCGCAATTTGACCAAGCAACGGGACAAATATGACCTCAGTGTGACCTTCAAATACTGGACTGGGTGCTTCGAGAGGCTTGTCACCAGCGATTATTGTCTCCCGTCGTACGAACTCCCGCTTCAGGCATCCATAGTAGGGAAAGACAAGAAAAACCCATGATTTTAGACATGGCACAGGCAAATAGTTATCAATACAGATTTCAGGGAAATGATCATGCGAAGCTACAAGTTTGCAGCCCGTTTTGCCTGCGTTCGTGGTCGGAGGTTTGCACTTGCAGGCAACAACACAACCGTAGACTATCCAGCGCCGAGCTTCCTATAGTGCGAAGAAGAGGAAGGAACTGGCAGAAGTATCTGGCATAAGAATGTAGTATAATTTGCCAGCCACTCTTCTACATACAGATCTACATTACGACACAAATGCAGATGTAGGTGTCCCGGCTGCTGAAGCGGCCAGAAGACCAGTACTGATAATCGCCTTGCGCTGGACCTTGTCCTCCTCGCCCCAAGTTCTCACCCCATTCTCGCCCGGTACCATCGTCGAGTCCGCGTACAGCAACGGCACCAACGACGACTTCCACGCGCGCTGGTGTGCCGCGCGAGTCTTCCAGATCGTGATCCACAGGAGTGCTATCGAGCCAGCAACCGTAACAGCAGACAGCGAGAGCCATTCCCAGCGCACCCGTATGAAGGTCTGGGTCTCAAGCAGCGCACTCCGGGACACCTTCGCGCTCGGCCCACTCATCATGTTGTACGTTATCCCCGTGGCCATGTCCCGGAGGGTCTGGGGGATGTCCGGGCCGGCCAGGTACGCGCTGTTCCAGAAGTACGGGACCCCGTTGTTGCTCTCCCCCGAGTACCAGATCGTGGACAGGGTGAGCTCCATGGCCTGCTGGTCCAGCGGGTTGATCTCGAACGTGCCGTTCCCTGGGAAATCGGGGTCCGTGGCCGTGTAGGTGCGAGACGTCTTGGCGCCTGCAGCGTCGAAATCGTCAGATGTGAGCACTGTCCCATCACTGACGACGGGAGATTGCGCGGTGGTGCCGTTGACTAGGATCCCGTTGGTCATGCCCCAGTCCCCAAAGGACCACGCGCATAGTTCGAATTTACATTCGTAGGCGGTCATCGTCTCGGCCCATTTTGTCGGCTGGTCCGGGTCCTCGTAGTTCGTTTTCTCATCGTCATTGTCGAACCGGACGATGCTGATGGAATTGATCCCGGGCGTCCCGTCCAGCCCGGCACTGCCCCCACGGATAAGACTGCCCAGGCTGATGTTGAGATCAGGAGTAGTCACGCCGTACACCGACGTATAGTACGCGTAGGCCCATATCTCGGCCCCGCCAGGAAGGGTGTAGTTGCACGAGCTATATGGGCCGCTTCGCGACTCGGCTGTCAGGATGGTGTCGTTGCAGGCGACCTGTGTCCGCGCTGTGACGTCTTCGCAGGAGCTGCAGACGCCGAGGGACGTCACCAGCGGGAAGGTACAGTTGGACCCTGGGCAAGAGAATGGAGGCTCAGGCAGGGTGCCATAGACACTTGACATGACGCCGGCCATGACGGCGTCATCATTGCGGCGACCTTTCAAAACATTTCATAAGCGGGACGTCTGGTTATGATAGGAGTCCAAATGATACTAGACTTACTTAAGACGTTTGTCTTGTTCATTGGGCCTCTATCATATAACTGTGAATGCCTCACTTCTGAGTACATATTAGGTACTGGCTCTCCGAAGGGCTGATTGTAGTGGACGATTTGTTGGGTGAAAGGATCGAGAGCAAGTGCCAGGATAACAATAAGGCACGCAAAATAAGACACCAGAGGAGCTCCCCTAGCTTGTAGGAAGAACTGTAAAGAACCTGCTGGCCCCCGACTGGCGTTATCGAATACCTGAAGCTGCTCAAGACTAGCGAATTCCGTTATTCAGATTCTGGTATATCAATTGGCTTAGGGTTCTTACTGTGACTTCTTGCTCTGTAGGTGGATCCATTTTAGTTGGCTTATGCACTCAGCCACAGGCAGAATTAAACCTGCTTTACCAGCTGTAGAGAGGATGGAAACAACAACGTTGAGTGATATGGGTACGGTCCACTTTGACAGGGGCTTCCCATCAACATTATAGAGGATAGCGACGATGGCCACTGTGCAAAGTATGCACGAGATAGCACTGAGGATTTCCTGCCACCATTCGCTCAGAACGCCTTTCTTCTTTTCAAGTTGCGGTTGTACCTCGAAGACTTCCTGCTGATATGGATCCCATACCCCTTTACTCGGCATAGCAGACGTGCCAATGAACTCGTATGACTGGGGCTGTTGTTGAGGTTTGGCTGCGTCAGAAGCCATCGTGGATGTTGGAGAGAATGAGAAGATCGGCGAGACTATATCGTGGTGATCGTTGCTGGGGACGTGTGCCCACCCGTGCTGTTGTTCGGTTCGAACGTGTGGGTTGCCATTATACTCATCGTCTCCCGTCATGGCGGCCAGCCAGCCTGAAGGTGTGATGGTCGCGAAACGAGTTAAACAGGAACGAGAACCAGGGAAGACTTGAGCCCTCTGATTGTATTGCACAATTGACAAGAGGATCGAAAGACTTTTCGGCTGGCCTCGAAGCCTCTAGACGCTGTCCTGAAAGGCCCATATATCCTCTGATGGGTGAATCCACTTTCTCTAGCGCCAACAGACAATCACAACGCATGCGCAGGATTGCGGCACAGCACTCAGGGGCTGCATGACTTGTGCGTGAGCTCGAGAAGAAAATACGGTTGGTTGTGCACATGAAACTCGGCATGATTCCTCCAGCAGGGCCGGGAAAGCGTGGTCAGAACCGTCATCAATATGTAGTATGTTTGGTGTTGGTTGGGCTTATTCGTGTGGACACAAGGGTCGCTGCGGCGATAAGTAGTATGGTGGTGTTGCATGGCAACTTGAACAGCATCATTGACAAAGGCCAATGGAGAACTGAGGCACAAATCTCATCCAACAGATCCCTGGCAGCTCAGTTTTGGACATCGCCGCCAGCTTCCTCCGCGTTCCGAGAGTTCGAACAATCGCCGTCCTCATTTGCCATGTTGGCCAGACTCTGCGTGGCACAATTGCTTAGCTTAGGGACGCACAGAGGATGGTATTTATGATGCGACCCTTGAGGACCTAAAATGGCCGGGGTCCACGAGCACTGCCAACGGCGAAATACCGCGCACCGTTGCGGAACGGAGCGACCGGGGGGTCGCCGGTTCCGCGGGTATCACCGACTTGTGCAGCGCGGGAATCACATCCCCGGGCGGAACGTTCCCGGGATAGCGCGCCCGACCGCCCCAAGGCTTGAGGTATATGTAGTCAGACCACGCAGGCACCACGACGCAGGTTTGTCGATTATTCAATTGTTTCTGAGCAATAAATTCCCACGGAACTAAGAAGGAATGGCGCGCAAAGAATACATTTTCAAAGGCGAGGGGAGCGGCGGCATCGCTGCTGATGTCTTCTACCCGGAGGGAGACTCTGCTACGACATTCCCCATAGGTTCGTTGGGCAAGGGTTTTGCGCCGGTTGCAGACAGTGACACGGTTGGCTGACACCCGCTTTGTTTGCAGCACTGTACTTCCACGGTGGGAATTTCACGGTCGGGTCCAAGGAATTGCTTTCCCAGAACCACGTCGACAAACTACTGGGCCTGGGCTTCGTGGTTGTCTCAGCAAACTATCGACTCTGCCCCACCATCTCCGTGTTCGAGGGCCCAGTTACGGATGCATTGGACGCGTATAGCTGGGTGCAGGGCGTCTTGCCAGGCCTGCTGCACAGAGATACTGGTGTGGGAGTTGATGGCTCCAAGATTGTGGTGCTGGGCCATTCGGCCGGTGGTCTTTTGGCTCTTCTAACGGTACGTTCCGGGGAAAGAGAGACACACAGAGAGCTCCCGGGGTCAACGTCCGACTTCAAAAGCATACGATATACAGTGTACTGATTAGGAACCGCCGCCACTACACAGGCTGGCTCACCCAGACCGCCTCGAGCCATATTGGACTTTTTCGGCATGAAGTATCTGCAGGATGCATCCTTCCACACGCCCAGCGCCGCCTTCGCAAAGCTGCCCCCCTTCGACAAGGCATTCCTCGACCAGGTACACGAGCAGGTTCCTCCCCCGAGCAGCGGCCCGCCCCCCATGACGGCCAAGGGCCCGGACTTGTCCAACCCCAGGGTCGCGTGGATGTTCAATCTCGTCAGGGAAGGAAAACTCTTTTCGACCGTCGTGGCCGATGGTAACTACGATCGGGTCGACCCTGCTACTTTGTTCGCCAGGCTGGGAAAGGATTTCCCGCCCACGTATTTCATCCATGGGACCGCAGACACCCTCGTGGACTGGAAACTGTCGCAGCGCGCGCACGACGAGCTGCGGGCCAACGGGGTCGATTCGAAAATAACTCTTGTCGACGAGGCGCCCCATGGATTTGACGCCAAGGCCCAACCGGGAGACGAGACGTTCGCCATCGTAGAGAAAGGATTTGAGTTCCTCAAGGCGTACCTGTGAAAGATCTGCTGGACGGGCCCGTTCGTTTTGCTGAACCAGCGCCCGGAACACGGCAACGCGCGGTTAAGACGAGATAACACTATATGGGGTTAGACAGGTAGTCAAGCTGCGTGGTAACCATGCCCAGAATTGCCATGTAGTTGTCTTCTGTCGCGTCAAACGTGCCAAAGATATCATCCTCGACGCCCTGCGCATGCTGCATGTCCAGGAGCTCGACCGCGGTCGACTCGGAGGACGCGTCCGTGCCGACGGCGCTCAAGTTAGGGGGTGTCGGCTTGTCGGGCGTGGGCATCTGGATCGTCTCGCCGAGCCTTCGCATCTCGTCCAGCGAGCACCACAGCCTCGGCTTCGACGCGGACCCCGTGTAGGGCGAGGCGGTCAAGAAGTCAATGGCGGCGTGGAACGCGGAGCGGCAGATGGGCCCGTACGCGGCCGGGTTGCAGGACGCGGCCAGGAACATGCACGACGCGGAGCCCATGATGAAGCGGTCCGCCAAGGGCCCTTCGAGGCGCGTCAGCCCCTGGTGGCCCGCGGCGTGGTTCATCTTGCCGTACAGCGCGACGAGGGCCTTGGGGAGGGCGATGGTGGCCTCTGCCGACTGAGGGCGGCAGGCGAGCGCCTTGCAGGAGCTGAGGGATCGGAAGTGCGCCAGCATCCGAAGGTATGTCGTGCGCATCTGGAAGAAGGACTCGAGGACGACGCGCTCCGCGGGCGGGGGGATCACGGGGGAGTCTGGGGGGAAGAGGTCGACTCGTGATGTTTCGTCGGCCAGCTTCTGGATGCGATGGTCCAGGTAGTCCATGCGATCGTTGATCTCTTTTGACTTGTAGCCGCCGCTCTCGGCCTTGGAACTGCTGATTAGTTCAAACAGCTCTGCCTGGATAATGTTCAAATGAACCATTGCCGAAAGGAGCGGGTAACGCCCGTGCTATTACTAGCGGTCAGCTGTATTGTCTCCAGGCGGGTGGAGCCTCGGTCTTGGGCTTGTGTTCGGATAGATAAAATAAAACATCGTACCAGGTCCAAGACGCTGTCGTCTATTTCCCTGTCGTGTAGGTGATAAGGCAGGTTCACCATGAAGCTGCATCTTTTGTCGAGATCGACAACGCATGCCATCAGCCTCTTGAGAAAGCCTGAGCGCTCAATTGTGCCGCTACTTTGCCGGTAATATCTCTCTTTATGGAGCCCGACCTCGAAAGCGGACTGGACCATGAGACCGGCCAATCGCCACGCCTTCCGGACCTCCTGTCGTAGCATGAAATAGATGGTCTGCGCCCGTTCTTACGTATAAGCCTCGCATTCCCGAAACCAGAGACAACCTGGAGAGGAGGCACTCACCAGCAAGGCCCCCATAATTACATCCTCAATCTGGGCGTGATCTCGCCTAATTATGTTGTCGGCGTTCCAGATAAGATGGGACTCCAGAGAGGAGCTCAAGGGGCTGTCCGCGTTACCCTTGATGAGCATGCCGATGGCCATGACCGCCTTGGTAGCCTCGATGTCGATCAAGTCCACGCCCAGGTCCTGGACGCCGCCGGCGAAAGAAAGCAGCGAGGTCCTGAAGAGCGAGTCGATGTTGTCCTTTGCGAGGGCCAGGTCGATGCAGGGGTATAGGGGGAACAGGTGATCGCGGAAGGCGGCGAGGTGGGCCAGCGCGTTCTCGTGGCCCAGCTCGAGCACGGGCCGGGCAACCTCGAGCGCGGCGGAGGGGTTCTCGTCAGGCAAGGCGGGTTCAACGGGGGCCGGCGGGTCCGCGTCGGCCTGGCTGGTGGTGGTGGTGGTGGTCGGGACCGTGATGATGCCTCGTTGCTCCAGGATCCGTCTGGCCTGGTCCAGGGAGTCGACGAAGCTGATGGGTTCGGAAGTGCTCGCATGGTTGGGGGCGCCGGCCGTCTCGCTCTGGCGGCGCCTGAGCGAGGATCTGAAGTGGGAAGACGGGCTGCCGAAGCGCTTGGTGGAGGACTGGATGTCGTCGCAGATCTTTCTCATGCTGGCGAGGAGCTGGCCGAGGTCTTGTTGAGTGGCGCTGGACACGTCTGCCGCCGCCGTGCAGTCCTTCCGGGGTGCCGCATTTGCGCGCCTGGGAGGTGCCGCACACCGTCAGCAATCCCGAGCAACATGTGCTTGCTCATGGTTCATGGTCATGGAGATGGAGGCACGAAGCCCAGGGGTGAAAGGGGGAGAGGGTTTAAGAAATAGAGAGCCTCGTCGTACGCGTTATCGGGCTGCGGAACATAGTCGTTGTATTTGCAATTGGCGTTGAGCTCCACACATCGGCTACAGGGCAGGCTGCCGCTGCATTTGACCTTCCTCGTCTTGCAGGACTCGCTTCGGAGGGAGCATTAGCCTGTTGTTCTAGTCAAGATGTCTCGCATGCCATGCATGGGAAGCACGGCGCGGGTTGTCTGTATATTGTAGAGTAGGACCAACCATGCGATGCGCGTGTATCTCTCTCGCTTCCGGGAGCGTTGCTGAGTCTCACGGCCCTCTGCGTCATGAGCTTGGGATCGCTTCTCACTGGGCATTATTGGTGGTTTACTCTTTCTCGGGAGGGAAAGGGGGGGTTAGTGGGTAAGAAGGCTGACTTCCAGGGCTGGGACGACGAATATTGAATGAAGCACTGAAGCAGAACGGGACTCGCACTGAAGCATTGTGAGCGGCCAATCGCCGGCGGTGAAATGTCTTCGCTGGGCGCATTGTGGGCCGGGGCCCGGGGAACCAATTAACCCCGCAGGCATGGAAGGTCCCAAGGGCCGCCTTGTGCGAATACGCGTAGACTACTCCGTATTCACCACGGCATTACTAGCGACCGCATGTACATCTACACACCGGACGGTAGCGTTCAGCCATAAGAAGCTTTGAGCCACGCTAGCATGGCAAGCCAAGCCCTGCTTGCCGCCCTCGTGAGTCGTTGCAGACGTGTCCGAAACACAACGGGGGCCCAGGACTAGTCTCAACGGCCCAGAAGCAGCCCCCCCCTTGCCCTCGCCCAATTCCTGCCTAGTTGGCCCGGAACGGTGGAGCTTCCCCGGAGTGAGGTTAATGATCCCCTCCCGCCCCATGGGGCTGTCTTTCTAAGTTGAGCTTGTGAGTCGGCCGGTCCACTGGCCTTGCGCATGTTGAAGCCGCCGGACCGGGTGTTGCGGTAGTCTCATCTTCTCCCCGCCGCCCGGAACTGCCCGCGGAAACGGTAGTGTCGTGCTAAACACGTGGGGTCTGCTGCTTCGAACTACGTGGGCACGCCATCGCTCTCTAGGCGCTGTCCGAGCACCGTGTTGCTGGCCCACGGGACAATGGTAGTGTGCGTTGCATAATAGGCGACACCAAGTCCTGTGGCAAGAAAGACGTTGGTCAGCAATATTTAAATGGGCTGTGGACCGCCTGTGCCGGTGGGGGTGGGGGGACAGAGAGAAAATCAAAAGCAGGTGGGAGGCGGCCCATTTGCCCCGTGCAGTGTTTCAAGGCCTGCGGTCTGCCTCGCTATTCTTGCCTGCTTTACAGCACATCCTTTGCGAGGATCGCCACCGCCTTCTCAGGCCGGTTATGACCGTCAGCAACTACACTGCATGCTACCCTACCAACCGGCAGATTCGTCGCTCTCGATTTTCTTGCCCGGGTTCGACCCCCAGGGGAAGCAGAATTCCCCCAATGCAGCTTATATCTCAGGCTCCACAATCAAGCCTGGCTTGCAAGGTTTCTCACTGAGGTTGACAGGGGCCGAGGGCTTTTTCCTTTCCGATTGCATGTCGCCTTGGGAGCCAAGACGTTGGATCGGTTATTATATATGATCCCGATATGATCTCCCGTCCGGGGAGTACGCGGAAATTCGACATCCTCGAGCCTACTGGCTAGGTAGCCACACTGACAGGACCGGGCCAGAACCTGTTTACGGTACATAGTTTCAACGGGCGGCAGTAGGCTTCTCAACATGCCTGCACCTTGTCCCCCCGAGTCTGTGGCACACCATTGTGGCGTTGCAAGCTTTCAGCGTTACGCCGCTAAAGGATCGAGAAGGAGTGAGCAGACCTGATCATGGCAATTTGTCATCAAGTATCCAAGGTGTCCCAGTGATTCCAAAGCAAAAGTGCACGTGAACAATGTGCCAAATCATCATCCGCGCTGTACAGAACCAGCCCATAAAATCAACGAATGGTAATGTTCAGGAGGCAAGAATGGCAACAAAGTCGCTACTCTTTGCATTTTCACCGTTGAAGGGTACAGGGCGACGCAGTCGGTTACATTTCAAACGTGATGTCCAGACTGTTCATTCACAATGAACTCACCGGCCTCCCTCCGATCGTGTGAAAACCGACCACGAAAGGACAACAGATTTAAGCCATCACTCTTCTAACCGTTAAAAGGATGAGAAAAATCATGGCGCTTGCTCAATTCAGAGTGAACATAACCAACTTCACTTATCACTACAAGAAATGGTGCAACCCATTCATGATGGGCAAAGGGAATCCCCATACGCCAAAGACCACCCCCCTCCCCTAGCCTTTCCTTGAGCTTTATTTCCGCCAATCACCCTGACAAGGATTTACAGCTCATATGCACAACTAAGGTGTTAGAAACTCACTATTAGGAGGTATCTATAGTCTTGGCTACGGGATAAACATTCCTGGCTGACACGTGAGATGTTAAGGCAACTCTTTAACAGATAGGGGGAACTTCTGTCGTAAACGTGTAATTATCAAGTAGAAGACTGTTGTCACCGAAAAAAAAGTTCTTACGCAGTGAACGCAGGGCGTTGGAGCTATCACTCTCATGAGCGGATTGATTAGCAAGACATTGCATCCAGCACTAATAAGCTTACCGTGGAAAGAGATGAGCAGGTGCGGTACCAGACTCTTGATATCTACTCTCTCTGGTCTCCTCGTAACATATTTCAATAGTTTTCGAAGTAACCTGAATTACTAGTTTGCAATCCCAGCCTGTCTGTGTAGACCTTGTAGATGTGGGCATATGGATAAAGCAGAGGTTGACGCTGAGGGTCAGGCGAGGGGCGATGTGTCTAGCCCTGCAGTCGGGACATGTCTTAAGGTGAAGCTTTCGCCTCCCATTGTATATGGGCAGATCGTTGGGTATATGAGAGAGTGACTTGAGGCTATCGGCTGACTGCATATTACTTCGGGCAAGTTGGGGCTCAACCTTGACGATGAGGCTATAACGACCCGCATGGCAAGCGGTATGGGCACTGCGGTGAGAAGAGGAGGGGGGAGGGGGGCTATTTGAGTCGCTCGTGTGCTCTCTTAGAGGGGTCAGGCGAGAGGTAGTTATAATTGGTTTTTTTTTACGAACAAATCTTTTAAAAGCTCAAGTTCTTGTAGGCTGCTAAGCTAGCAGAATTTCCTTTTAGCCTCCACAGCAAGCTTCACAGCAGCCCACGTAGGAGCCTCCCAAGTCCACTGCCTGTCGAAGACGGTCAAGAATCCATTCTCAAATCCTCTTGGACAAGTTGGGCTCTTATCAACCGGTTTGGGCAGGGCCTCAGCGTCTCGAGTCCTTGTTGGAATACCTTGGTTTTGTTATGCCCTGGAGAGGCTGCCTCGGCTAGTAAAGGGAGAATACAGAGCATCATGAAAAAATAACATTAACACCTGATAGTTTAGCCAGGTTCAAGGGCAATTGATATTCTTTGAGCATCCCCTCGGTTGCGTTTATTCAAGTCTGATATAATTTGATACTTCGAAATTTCTCAAGCAGCAGAATTTGGCCTCTCCTACTTGTTATACAGCTTATCTAGGCTCCAGAACTTACATTCTAATATACCATTTCTCACACTTACGCATACGCCAAACAAAGGGCCTCCCTTGACTGTTCTCGGTCTCGTGGGGAGAGTGGATGTTCTCCAGACACGATCAGCGACGGTGAGTAAAGTCCCGACCCTGCCCAAATGCAAAGCACCTCAAGTCACCCCATCTGTATCACTTGAGCAATCGATTTGAACCACTATTGGTTACTTTGAAAACATTCCAAGTCGCCCTATTTCCCGAAATTCGCTGACTAGAGCAAGCTCACACGTAGTATCAAACTGCCTAATCAGCTTACCGATCTCGGTATTGAGGCAAAAAAAGAAAAAGGGAGGGGGGGGGGGGGAGGCACAGTGGAGGTATCAACTCAACGCCTGGGAGACTCGGTGTTGCTTCCGAGGCTGCTCGGGAAAGTTTGAAATACCTGGTCGCCTTGAGGCTCCCGGAGCACTGGCGCTTGCCAAGCAGTACCCCAGTCCCACCAGGAGTGGGCGCCTCTTATACTTAGTGAGGCATTATCTTCTTAAATCGAGATGAAGAGCACGATGCTATAGCCATTCCTGTCGAAAACTTGGATATAGCTTCGCCACATAGCTAACACCGTATTGCCTGTAGAATTACATGCTCATTTGGCCGGTGTCCACAGCCTTACGCGGCGGGGGAGCAAGGCCATCTGGAGAGTCAATCAGGGAGGGGCCTTTCAGAGTCTATTGGGGCTGGGGACGACTGCGGGAGATGAGGATACAATACATACCAATTCGCAAGAGGAACAATCTGTCGATGTCGGCCGTGTCACAGACAATCGGTTAAGTGCCCGACATTCTCGTCGGCTTCGGTTGGAGGCCGCGAGACCCGAGATCCACCCGCAGACAAGCTTCGAGACTGCAATAGAACCACACGTGTTCCCGCACCGACGTGCACTATTGCCCGAGGCGGGTCAAATCCACGTGGTTTGAGGCAGACGGCCGATGTAATCCCAAAAGCTTGAAATTGATGGCTCGAATCCGTTAGTCTGGAGCCCTGTGTGGCCATATATCCAGCCATGACATCCATCATCCGATGTGCGACTATCGATATGACTCATGACGAGGCCCGTTCCGGCGTGGCCATGAGCCTGCAGGGACCAGGCGTTCTGTGTTTTGAAGCTGACAAGGGTCGTCTTGTTGATCATCCGGACTCGCTTATAATCCCCGCTACCACGCCCTATAGCTGACGTCTTGGCTAGATTTTTGCGCGTGTAAGTGACCTGGATGACATATCCAATACCTTCACCTAAGGATGTGTCGTTGCGGCGCCCTTCGAATTGATGACGTGAGTCGGCCGGTGACTCGACACCGGCCGTGTGGAATCTCCAGTCGAGCCCCGGCGCAGGGGGTTGTGGGTTCCCGCTCAGCCTCGGAGGACAGTTCCTCATCCGTTGAATATTGATCAAAGCACCCTATAGTGGACCTGCCAAGTTATAGCTCGTTATCAGTCGGATGCGATCCAGGAAATCCAGGATCGGGTCTTTGCCGAACCTACGGCCTCGCAGTATATCATGGAAAGAACATCCCCGTAATAAACGTGCTTGTCTCTCTTCCGGACGTGCTCTACAGCCCTGTGTCCGCAGTCTCACTAGTCATTCCTTACCAGCGTGAGAGCTCCCAGCCTCGTCATCCATTCATTGTGTCCTCCGTACTATCTCAGCCGACAACATGCATTTCGCCAACCTCGCCCTCGCCGCCATGGCCACGGTCGGCCTTGCCGCACCCGCGACTAAGCGTGACGTCCTGCCCACCGTTGTCTTCACCCCCGGCGCGTGGCACGGAACCTGGGCCTTCGACACGGTCCGCTCTCAGCTCGAGACGCTCGGGTATCCCACAGAGGCCGTGGCGCTGCCTTCCGTTGGCAACACCAATGCCTCCGTTGGTGTGACCGAGGATGCAGCTGCCCTGGCGGCCGAGCTGGCCACGCTCACCGATGCCGGCAAGAACGTCGTTATGGTGTGCCACAGCTACGGCGGCGTGGTCGCATCCGTTGCTGCCGAGGGATTTGGTTATAAGGACCGATCGGGCGCCGGGCTCAGTGGTGGCGTTATCATGTTGGTCTACATGACTGCTTTCGCGGCGCCGGCTCAGACCAGTCTTCTCGACGCACTTGGCGGCGAGTACCTCCCGTGGATGAGCCCCGGTGCCTCCGTGAGTCCCTCCGCCTATTTAATTTCTTTCCCAATGGGAGCCCTAGATGAGCTGACTGTTAGACAATACTGCAGGGTGAATTCATCACTGCGGTCAACGGAAGCCAGATCTTCTACGCTGATGTTGCGAACGAGACTCTTGTCGAGGAAGCCCTCGCCGCTCTCGAGCCCGAGCCCGCCCGTATCTTCTCCGACGACAACACATACGAGCCCTGGAACCAGGGTGTGGAGGTCGGCTTTTTCTTCACCGAGCAGGACCAGGCCATCCCACTCGCAACTCAGCAATCTATGGCGGCTCAGTTCCCAAGCGGCTATGTGTCTTACACCATGAACAGCTCCCACTCGCCGTTCATGAGCATGCCGGACAAGGTGACGGAGGGCGTTGTTCTTGCTGCCACCGCGGGCTTGGCAAAGATGCTTCTGTAGTAGGGACGGAACGGGAACAGGAAGGACATAATTTAATTTTCGATTCATGAATATGATGATCATTCATTCAGCCGTGCAAATGGCTCTGTGCTTTCCCAACTGAACGATGCAGTTGTGATCTTTTGTGTCCTGTTTCTGAGCGAGGATCGCATGCCCAGGTGGGTCTGTCGTCTCCCTCCTGTGCTCACACTGGCTCATCCACCGTCTCGTCAAAGATGTCAAATCCAACCTTGGCTGTAACACTCATAAAACGTACTTTCCCGGTTTCCATATGCACTTTGTTCACTTGTTCGAATAAGTCGTCGGGGAGTCTGCTGATTGTGCTGTTCTCGATCATGCGCGATTGGCTTGTTGTCTTGGGCACGACCGGGATGCCACGCTGCACAGCCCAGGACAGGCAGACTTGGGCAGGAGTCATGCCGCATTGCCTGGCAATCTGAGCGATCGCCGGGTTGTTCAGGGGTGATGATCCGGTATCATGGCCCTCACGACCGTTGTTCACTGGCTCGCCACCCAGAGGCTGATGGGCCACAACAAGAATGCCATGGCTGTGGCAAAATTCGACGAGGTCGTGCTGTGGGAGCAGCGGGTGTAGCTCAACCTGATTCACTGCTGGAACGATCTGGCATGTCGAGAAGATGCGTTTTGTCTTGGTTATGCTGAAGTTCGCTAGTCCAATCGCACGAGCCTTGCCGCTGTGGACCAGGCCTTCCATTGCCGCCCAGGTATTTTGGTAGTTTCGGGATAAGTCGAGATCCATTATTGGCCTGCCACTACCGTCCGGGTCACGCAACGCGTTGTGCTCAGAGTCAATCTGGTAGGCGTGGGGGACTGTCAGGTGTTATTAATACGACAGACCCAAAAGCTTACTTGTTACGAGACTGAATATGAACCCACAATGCATCAGATATAAATCAACTGAGAGATAGCTTTAGTCGCCATGCTTTTGTGAAGGTGGTGGTCATGCTTACCGTAGTCGGTGCCAAGTGCTTCTAAGCTGCGATCCATGGCCTCTTCCACATCTTCAGGCTTGTGCCAGGTATTCCACCTGTTGCGGTTATCTCACTGAGTCAGAAGCGTGGAAGGGTCACGTACAGCTTTGAGGTTATGAAGATTTCTTCCCTGGGAAATCCGCTTTCTCGTATAGCCTGTCCAATGTGTTTCTCCGTTCCATATTGAAAAGCCGTGTCAAGATGCCGATATCCCACGCTCAGTGCGCTAGAAACCACTTCTGCCACTCCGTCATTCCCCGCGATCGCCTGGAAAGTACCCAAGCCCACGGACGGTATCTGATGCCCCGTATTCAGTGGAAAGGACTTTGGGAGCGCCATAGTGGTTGAGGCTGATGTCGCTGGTGACGTATCTCGAGACGTTGGGACCTGGTGGCGGGGAACCAGTATCGTAGTTCAAAATTCCTCCTAGCCAACACGTTCACGTTCGAGCGACATAGGTGAAATCGGGGAAAGCGGGGTGATCGAGGAGAAGAGCAGTTCGGCACGTGACACTCATGTCAAAGTACTGATAAGAGAGACAGGGGCAGGGAACCAACATGCGATTCTAAGTGAACAGGGTGAAAGACTCGATTCAGACAGTCACACACCCTTCCTGACTAACTATTCAAAACGAATTACCAATATTGGTCTTTGGAAGGAATTAGTTTATAATCCTGAACTTCATAATTCGTTATGTCAGAAGGCAAAAATGCCCGCCCTTGAACAATTGATCACATTTCCCCCCTAGATTGTTGTCATATCACCCTGATAGATCCCTGAAAATTTAATCTGACCCACGCTCTTTGTACATGTCGAAACCACCTGGATACTTGTCGATTAATCTCCGCATGTCATCTAGAACCCTTTTAGACGCAGCGTATTAGTACCTAAGTATCGTAAACCACAAGCAGGTGTGTTATATTTACATTTGGAAACATTCCGTTCTGTCGGGGAAGATCGTTGCACCATTTGCATTGAAGCGCCTAGTTAATCGAGTCATTGAGTCAGCTTGTTCAATTTGTTCATCAGTACCAGCAGCACGGGTGTACAAACATACAAGCTGTATAGTGCGTTCCTGTCATCGTAGTCCTCCTCCGGCTCACTTTTCGGAATATGGGTGTGATAGGCTTCAAAGTAGCGCTGTGAGAACATGTTGCGTTCAGGACGCCAGTTTCCCAGCTCATCTGCCTCCTGGAATTAATATATATTTTTCAGACACAAGCCCAGCACATTCAATGGCATACGAACATTCATTGTGCGCCCAGAAGCTAGCTGGGTCGAAGGCTATGCCTTCTTCGGTATCCTCATCAATAATTGCAGCATTGCCACACCATAGATCACCATGGACGAATGATGGCTGCAGTTTCCTACCGGCAGATTCCAGTGGCCGCAGGAGCCGCGGGATGACATTGCTGTAGAAGTCAGGAAGCATTGCCTCGAGCGCGGGTTGTGGGCCAGCCCTCTCCCTGTACACCTTGAAGACATGTTTTATGCCATTGGTGAAGCACTCTTCCCAGCTGCTGGACCAAGTATTGTCTTGTGGCAGGTTTCCGTTGTACGTTGTGACGTGGAAGCCGAACTTCCCTTCGGGAGAGGTGTGGGCAGAGTGTAATTTTGCTACTTTCTCGCAGAACGACCTTGGCTCGGGAACGCCCTCTGACATTTCGTAGAACTTGCAGATATAGAAATGGGAGCCAGGGTCCGTTTTGAATGTGCCTCTTGCGATAGGATCTGGGCAGAATTCGGGGGCGATCGTGAACATTTGCCGTGTAGCCTCAAACTCGCCCTTGAGTGCCTCATGACCATGGTGTCCCTCGGAAACCTTCATGAAATATGCCCCGTCAGTACCATCGAGATGCTTAGCAGTGACTCGGTAGGCCTTTGCCCATGGTGATTGCGTGTGTAGACTGATCTCAAGGATTTTGCAGACATCCGGAATGACTGTAAATGTGTCAACGTGGCGCCCTGCAGTCTGTCTGATGATTATGACCTCTGATGCGTTCGCTGCATAGTCCTTATTTGCTCACCTTCCAGCAGTTGAGGCATATGTGAATCCATCTCGGCGGTGCCGCCAAATGAGGGCAGTATTACGATCACCCCGAGCTCTTGTGTAGCGTTTATAAGTGAACACAGAAATCCTACAGTCAGTCCGATGGCTTGCGCCGTATTCTTATTATAGCTTGGTTGCAACCAGGCTACCATGCAGGTCTCGCTTGCCCACTGTGCCCCCGAGCGGGGTTATGCAGTTGGTTGCCCTAAACTAAAATAGCCAAGAACCCGTGTGTGCACTGGTCGGCTACCGATTGCCTCAAGGTGTGGGCGGTTGAACGACTGGCTGTCAATGAAGGGTACTAGAGCCAACAGTTTTTGGCGTTTTGGCCCTTGTGCCATCACCTCTTGGCGCGAATTGGCTGACATACGGCGTTGCACCACTTCAGCAGATTGTAACCGAGAATTCGTCACCAGGAAGAAACAAGTCCGTTGCTCACCGGGCATTCTCCTTCACACCACCGCCACCTTGATTCATCCGAGACCCCGCCTTTCTCAGCCCTGTAATCTTTACCGCGGAAGACTGACCTCAGCGTGGCAAAGGACGTCCATCCCGGCTGCTCCAGCACTCATTTTTTTGCTTCAACCTGCTCCTCAGACCTGACCCGTCCTTGACATACAATTCTGTAGATGTCATCATTTCCAGCTCGTCGATATGGATCATCAAGATACCGTAAGCAATATCAATGATAGCCCAACCGAGACCACTTCTTAGGCGAGTGTTGTCGTTTCCAGGGCAAGACTCTTCCCCGGTTTTCGCGCCCCTTATCTGAAACAAGCAAACGAGAATGACGGCTGATTGCTTGAATTTGCATGATCAGGATCAGAATCCACCCGATGACACCCACAACGCGACTACCTCGAAAGAACAATCGATCCCCCAAAGCGCCCGCCGCACGACTAGCTACAGCCTTCGCGGCCTTTTTCGACGCTCTGCTGCGTCGCCGGAAAATGAGGAAGCTCCATTCGACCCACATGGACCGTTGGGACTCCATACACTCTCTTATCCAGAGGCAGGGCAATCGTGTCTTGTCGATATCGTGTTCGTCCACGGCCTGGGTGGAGGCTCTCGGAAGTCATGGTCCTTAATACCGTCGGACGATGGATTATTCTGGCCCCAGTCATGGCTTCCACACGACGCAGATTTCCAGCAAACCCGAATACACTCATATGGGTACGATTCCAATTGGGGTAGACGAACAAAGAGTGTTCTGAATATCCACGACTTTGCCCAATCTCTTCTAGCCGCGATCAAAAATTATCCACCGATAAGACGCTCTGGGACACAGATCATCCTTGTGGGGCATAGCATGGGTGGTTGTATTGTGAAGAAAGCGTATGTTCTCGCGCGTCAGAACCATATCCACGAAGAGTTCGCGTCTCGAATCCACTCCATGTTCTTCCTGGGTACCCCTCACCGCGGCTCGAACTTGGCTGTGACTCTCCGCAACATCTTGCAAGTGGCCTGGGGCTCGAAGCCATACGTCGACGACCTGGCCCCAGACTCAGCAATCTTGACGGTGATGAACGACGACTTCCGCGTCTACGCATACGACCTACATTTATGGTCGTTCTTTGAGACTGTCCCGATGACTGGCCTCAATAGGCTGGTAGTTGATAAAGTATCTGCTACACTTGGGTTCGGGAATGAAGAGGTGTCTTTCATGGATGCAGACCACAGGAATGTCTGTAAATTCAGGAATCCGCAGGACCCAAATTACAGGAAGCTCCGCAACAGCCTATGCAGCGCAATCGACATGGTGAAGACAGACTCAGCCCTACCTCGAGACATGGAGCACACAAGCCCAGCCAACAGCCGCTCAAAGCTACGGAGTTTCCTGATGTCAACTGACATGGACTCCCTCGAGGACGACTTCGCAACACTGGAAGAATTTAAAACCACCGGCTCTTGCTCGTGGCTAACTGAAATGCCTCAGTTTCGTTCATGGGCAGCTCGCAAGGACAGAATGCCGTCCATTTTCTGGTTGACCGGCGCCCCCGGAGCTGGTAAATCTGTGCTCTTTACTCACGTTTTGAAGCACCTCACCACGCGGGACAGCCACTGCAGTTACTACATCTTTAAGCACGGCAAGGCTGGAACCAGGACAATTGCATCCATGCTGACTTCCATGGCCTTCCAAATGGCTGTCCAGGACCCCCAGATCAACCGAAGAATTCTGCAGCTCGACGCAGATGGGGTTGGTTGGGAACCCCACGACGAGAGAGCTATCTGGCGAAAATTGTTCTTGTCAGGCATATTCAAGATGGAATCTGTCTCGGAACATTATTGGGTGGTAGATGGTCTGGATGAGTGTCTTCACTTTGGCAATATCTTCAAGCTCGCCTCACAATTACCTGAGGGACTTCGTATGTTCGTGACAAGTCGCAGCTTGCCTGAGATAGAAAGAGGAATCATGTCAATGGGCCCACGGATCTACGTCCATGAATTGACCTCGATGGACACCATGGAGGACCTACGCTTGTATGTCAACACGATACTTGACGAGATGGCTTACAAAGATGCGGCCAAACTCGTGGAGAGAATCCTTGCGAAAGCCAACGGCTCATTTTTGTGGACACGTCTCGTCATCCAAGACCTGGAAATGGCCTTCACGGAAGAAGAGGTGGACGATATACTCAACAACATCCCGGATGACCTGTTTGCTGTCTATGACCGCATCCTGCGAAATATCGAGAGCGACCGACGGCGGGCAAGACTCGCAAAATCGATATTGACATGGGTTTCACTTGCTGCGCGGCCTTTGACAGTGAAAGAACTTCAGCATGGCGTCAAATTGGACATTCACGACACAACACAGCCGATAGAGAGGACCATCACTGCAACGTGTGGGCAGCTCGTTTTCATTGACCCTACTTCACGCGTCCAGCTGGTCCACGAGACTGCGAGGGCGTTCCTCCTCAGCGAGGAATTGGTTTCGGAACTCGCCATTTCAGCACCTTCTGGTCATGCTCGGCTAGCAAGTCTATGTGTGAAACATCTTTGTGACCACTTCAGATCTCGGCGGCCTAGCATGCCGATTGTGTCACAAAAGGCAAAAGCCAGTCAGGGTCTCGGGCAAGAGTTGTTATCCTATGCGGCGTCCTATTTCTCCGATCATGCTCTGAAGGCAAGCTCAGGGGATTTAGAAATACTCTCAGAGCTGAGGGCATTGCTTGATTTCGCGGTCCTTCCATGGTTAGAATACCATGCTCAGCGAGGAGACTTGAGCCCCGTCACACAGACTGCTGTGAACTTGAGAGGCTATCTCGGCAGGCTGAGCAAACACGTCCCACCAACCGAAGAGACATTTCAACTCGTCGAAGCATGGAGCACGGATTTGATTCGGATCTGTGCACGGTTTCAGAACCATCTTCTCAGCTGCCCTTCATCCATCCATTTGATAGTACCAGGGCTCAGTCCAGTCAACTCCGCGATATCTCGACAGTTCACAAACCCGTCTTCCACCATCGTTCTCAAAGGCAAACGGCAATTGGATTGGAATGATTGCTTGATGCGTGTCGACTATGATGAAGGTTTAACCACGGCTGTGGGGCACGGCGAAAGGTTCTTTGCCGTGGGGAGATCGAATGGAGTGATTTGTGTCTACGACATGCCATCTCTGCAAAGCAGCATGACCATGAAGCACCCAGGTAGGGTTGCATGCATCGAGTTTGGGCCCGAGGATGTGCATGTGGCTTCTGCAGGGAAAGACCAAATCGTAATCTGGGACCCAAAGACGGGAGCTGAACTTCAACGGGTCCAGAATGTGCAGGCTTTAGCAATGCAGCTCACATCGGATAATCGAGCTCGACTGGCATCAAGATCGAGTGAGCTCATCACGGTCGATCTAAAGTCCAGACACATGGAAACAATCCGTTTGACTGAAGCGAATTCTGGTTCATCATTCCTGCCAAGCCAACCGCCTACGAAAGCCGCACTGTCGGTTCCAGAGCTGGGCATGCTTGCTCTTTACTACCGAAGCCACCCAGTCATGTTGCTCGACACCCAAACCGGCTCATTGTTGGGCCAATGTACGGTTGGCTGGAATAATGGGATTAACTCACTGGTATTTAATCCTAGGGCAGACATAGCCGCTCTGGTTGTGGCCTATACCGACGGGAACCTCGTCGTCTACAATCTTCACAACTTCACGTCTACGTTCCTCACGAAACACGTCTACGCTCATTCCCTGGCTTGCTCTTCCGACGGCAGAAGTCTGTTGGCGGGCAGCAATAACGGCGTCATCGAAATCTACGAATTCGCCGGGATCGAGGGGAACCAACTGGAGCTGATACACCGGATTGCAACAGACGAACCGGACATTCGGGGCATGGCGTTCAGTAGTGATGGTCTGCGCTTCGTCAACATCTGCCCCAGGAGATGCCGTGTTTGGGAGCCGGCCGCACTTGTCCGCCGTGACTCGGAATGGATGAGCGCCAGCGACCTTAGCACATTGGTGCCTCTGCCGGCAAGAACTTCAACCGCGGGCATGATGCAGAAAGCTGGGAACCCAGCCATTACTTCTCTTGAGTGTGTTCTTGAAGAGAACATTGTCATTTGTGGAAAAGAGAATGGAGATGTGGTCATGTTCTCTACTGAAAACGGCTCCGAGATCGAGGTTCTCTACAGCCATTCAAAAACTGTCTCTGTGGTGTCCGTTTCCGCTGTTGGGGACAAGGGGATGGTGGCAACCGCCGACAACTCAGGACGCATTATCGTGACAAAGGTGGCACAGAGACACCAACGTTGGTCCCAAGGAGAAACACAATTAGACATACGAGTCGGACGCGCCATCAACAAGGTCATATTGTCTCCCAACACAGAGTGTTTACTGGTCAGCGGTGGTGCGGCTGACGAAATCTGGAACGTTTCGGATGGGGCAGTCACCTCCAGGATTGAATGGCCTGATAATAGCCACCGTGCGATTCAAGCGCATCCTCTGGCCAAAGACCGCTTCGTGGTCATCCAAGACGGCTCCGCTCACCTGCTTCATTGGGATGCTACCGCTCCGGCTGTCGTGGTAGGGATGCAAGGTCTCAGAATTGGTTGTCTGAGCGGTGTGCCGTCCTCAACCCAAGAAGTAACATATCGATGGAACCGCAAGTGGCTCACACAAATGGTCAAAGTCCGTGGTGATCAGGAGCGCACGAGCATTCGATGTTGGCCGAGTTCCTGCTTGCTATCCGAGGTTGCATTCCCTGAGCCTGTTATAGCTCTGGACCAAGACAACGGCATTGGGCCAAGAGTAAGACACCTTCTTGGTTTGAGTGGTTCTCACTTGATATTTGTTGATTCCAGTCATTGGGTCTGCAGCGTCGACCTGGACACTTTCAAGACCGCGACGCTTGCAAAACGCCACTTTTTCATCCTCCCCGAGTGGTTGAGATCTGATGGAGAACCTCTCTGCGAAATAACGGAGAAACTTGACATACTGTTCGCCAATGGGGACGGGCTTGCTGTAGTCAAGCGTGGCCTGCAGTTTGTCGAGTCGATCACGCCTCAAGCGAATGGAAACTGGAAAGTGGTCTCAGGAAGCATGCACGCGCAAACTCCTAGCTCGACCCCGGTAAATACACTGCGACCGTCAGCTGGAGGGCGGCTGTACTCAGCAAATCTCAGGTCCGATGAAGAGGTAGGAATATTAGATTAGTTAATACCAGGTAGCGCTACTTGATCTTGTCCAGCTCGGCGGTGCGCTCCGCAGCGTCACATGCGCACGGTGGACTTTCAAGCGAGTTGTAGCGATTTTTTCGAGACAGCTATGGGCTGATTTCTTGAGCAACTTGGCACATTTTTTGGTCGCATCTCCAGGACTGCCAAAGGCTTACCTTCAATATGTAGCCAACACGCCAGCATTCTTTGTTATATTACGCTTCAAGGATGGATCAAATCGAGATACACGCAAATGGCTTTTGTTGTGCAATGCCTGGGAGCTCAGGCACTTTGATTGTCTATAGTCCTATCCGATTTTGCATAGCAAAATCTCTTGGCATATTAATCGAACCTTTCTAAATGACTGTAGCATCCCAAGTGATTTACCACCGCGGAATTTTACTCGAGAAGTCCGGTTGAAACTTCTGCATATAAGTTGTGTCATCTCTTTTCTTCAATCCGCAGTCCAGGTATTGCTGGTGTAAAGCTGCCAGTCTCTCCCTGTCGAGTTCGACTCCAAGACCCGGTGTAGTTGTTACCCGAACGCCTCCATCCTCCCATTTAAGTGATCCGGGAACTATGACATCCTCATCGCGGCGTTTCCACGGCCAGTGTGTGTCGCATGCGTAGTCTAGATTTGGTGTCGTAGAAGCCAGATGTGTCACTATGCCACCCGGAGTCAGCATCCGCAATGTCGTGGGGAAAGGGGAAATAAAATGGAAATGCGGTGTTTTTGGACATTATCTGCAACTTTTGTGTCCTGGGAAATTCGATGCTAGCCAGAGGATAGGCTATACATAAAGCAGAGGTCTATCCGGGAGAAGATGTATATAGCTTCAAGGAGTGACTTACTAGCTGCCAAAGATATACCCAAGTGGCTGTTTGAATGCATCGACAATCGCATCCCCCAGGTAGCACAAATACTCGCCAGCGCCTTGGACTGACGCAGCCCGCCCCAGAAGTGGTGGTCTGACAATACTATTTGGACCGCGTCTTGTGCGATGGAAGGCGGGAGATGGGCAAATGAGACAACGGCCATGTTCGTTGCGAGCGGCATGTTAGCCTCCTTGGCCACGGCAGCCATGCCCTCAATCTCGGGGGCTGGGTCCTCGAGATACTCGAGCATCCCGTCCAACTCTCTCGCAACCCACTTGGACGTCTCGACAGTCCATGCAGCATTAGGGTCAAGTCGCAGTGGCAAATCAGGGAACTCGGCGCGCAGGGCTTTGATGGCCTCCACCTCGTCTTTCGGGGGAAACACGCCGCCTTTCAGCTTTATAGCCTTGAAGCCATACTCGTCGATGATCTTGTGGGCTTGTTTAATCAGCCCCGCGGGGTCGAGAGCCGGGCCGTACTCATCATCAGGCTGGCCCGGATGCCCACCCCACTTGTAGAAGAGATAGGCAGAGTACTGCACGCGGTCCCTCACGCGCCCGCCGAGCAGGTCGCAGACGGGGACACCGGCGAGCTTGCCCTGGATGTCGAGGCAGGCGACCTCGAACGGGGAGAAGACCTTGGCGGCCGTCGACGTCCCCGTCACCATCCCGCTCATGCCATCGCCGCCGGTGCCGCTGTCCGAGGCGAGCGAGTCTACGACGGCTTGGTAAACAGCATTTGTATTGTGCACCTCCAGGCCTCTGATCTCGGTGGCTGCTTCTCGCATCCGATTCAGGTGGGCTAGGTCGCCATACGATTCCCCCAGGCCGTATGTGCCATTGCCAATGATGACTTCAACAATGCTCCTCAGTGCAAAGGGTTCGTGGACACCAACGCTGTTCAGCAGGGGCATGTCGTGGAAGGCGACGGGAGTAATGACAATGTTCTCGATCACCGTTTTGTTTGACAAGGCAGGCGCCGAGCCATTCTTCTCGTTCCCGTGAGTCATTTCTTCTGTCGGTGGTGATTCGGAGGTGACAAAACCGGATGATAGGCCTTCTGTCGCACAACCCTCGAGTACGAAACACAACTCAACTAAAGCCTTGTGTCAACAATGGTGTGGGAGGTATATCCGTGCTTGTTGATCTATGCCAAGAGCAACGCGGTTAGCCGTCACACCGTTACTGTTGGGCAGAAGATGACGGAAAAGCGACGCCGGAAAACGAGGGCGGAAAAACAACGCCGGAAAAGCAGCACCGGGACATCTGCAGACGGGGAGAGGGGTTTGAGCCAACCGGCTCCAAGCCAGCTCAGGGAATAGGTCGGGGTCTAAAGATCCGTGGCGCGATTAGAGTGGCATCATTCTGGCCGCCATCTGCAGTCATCCTCACCTTTGAGACGCCTTTTCTGGCTCAACACCTCCACTTCTGACAGCAGCGGGTGTGGGCTGAACTAACCGCCTCGAGTCCAAACCCCGGGCACCAGTGGAGCTTCACGTCGCCAGAGTGATTGTCCTGCCGTCCCAACAGAGCCTGGGGGAATTCGTCTGTTGCTGGAGAAGGCAAGGTTCCCCGCAAAAGCCAAGGCTCCTTCGACACCTCCCCCAGACTTCCCCGGATCCCCTTATCAGCTTTTTGCGGAGCTCAACGTGTACCCACCCGGATCCCCAGCCGCGTGGGCCAAAGTAATAAAAGATCATTATACCCATCGCGTGTTCTTTCAGTTCTTGGGTTTTCAGACCAGCCGAAGTCTTGTCCATCTTGTTCTTCCACCCTTTTGAGCCACTCGAATCGGTGTTCACAATGTCTCCCAAATCATCGTTGGACAAGGAGGCGGCCTTGGGCCATGTTGAGAACCTCGACGGCGCCCCTCAAGTGATTGAGATTGACGGCTTCAGAGTTCTTGGACTCTCCTCAGACGATGCAGACTTTTACAGAGACTTTTCCGAAGAGAGGAGGAAGAAGGTCTTGCGCAAGGTGAGCAAAGAGCTTGCTGCTCCTCGGCCCTCGAAGCCTCCCCACAACTAGTATTAATAAACCAAACTCGCAGGTCGATATACGGCTCGTCCCAATGCTGGCAGTCTTGTATCTCATCGCACACATCGACCGAGCCAACATCGGCAACGCCAAAATCGAAGGCATGGTGGAAGAACTTAACATGACCGGAGTGCAATACAACACAATCCTGGCCGTGTTCTTTATACCTTATGTGCTATTTGAGGTTCCCAGCAACATTCTTCTCAAGAAATGGGGTCGCCCTTCATGGTACCTGGGCACTCTCATCACTATCTGGGGTATCATTATGACCCTTACTGGTGTTGTCAAAAACTATGGTGGTCTCATGACCACACGCATCCTACTTGGCGTCTTCGAGTGAGTACATCTGAAGTGTTGTGTCGGCGTGTCTTGAGCTCCCTAACTAACCATCGAATTTGAACAGGGCTGGTTTCTTCCGTATGTAAAACTTTATCCCATGTTCCTTCGACCACCCTCGACGTCGACCGAAGAAGCCCAAACCTTTATAAAAGACCTCTGGTTTTGCAGTCGCTGACTTCTATACCGAACAGCTGGCGCGATTTATCTGTGCTCCTACTGGTACATGCCGAAGAACTTGGCCACTCGCATCTCATACTTCTACTGTGCCAGCGCATTATCCGGTGCGTTCTCCGGCCTCCTCGCGGCCGGTATCGCAAAAATGGATGGCACGGGCGGATACAGCGGTTGGCGGTGGATCTTTATCCGTATGTAACATGTGATGTTTATTTTGTCATCTCTATCCTGGGGAATGAAACCAAGGCTTACCATCAACCCAACCACAGTCGAAGGAATAATCACCGTCTGCCTCGGCGTCGCCTGCTTCTTCTGCTTGATCGACTCCCCGAAGCGAGGGACACGGTGGCTCGAGCCGGATGAGATCCGGTTCCTCGAGCTTCAAATGTTCATCAAGCAGGGCGGCAAGTTCCACGAGGAGTCCGGGTTCAAGATGAGGGACCTTAAGATCGTCCTGTGTAACTGGCGCCTGTACCTGCAGGCCTGGTTCTTGTTCTGCCAGTCGGCTACGTCCTACGGTAAGATATGGAAGATCCGTCACGCCCATCGCAAAGCATTATGTCATACTAAGAGACACCTAGGTACTAAATTCACCATGCCTACCATCACCAAGGTCATGGGTTTCTCAACGACCAATGCTCAACTCATGTCCGCACCCCCCTACGTCGTCGGCGCCATCTCGTCCATCGGATTCGCTCGCCTATCAGACCACTTTTACTGGCGGATGCCCTTCGTCGCCATCCCCATGTCGATGCTCGTCATCGCCTACGCCATCATCATTTCCTTCCACGGTGCCCTGGCCGCGAACCTGGGCGCGGCCTACTTTGCAGTCTGCCTCGTCTGTGCAGGAATCTATCCCATCCAGCCGGCCGCTGCTGCCTGGAACGCCAACAACCTCGCCCCCGCGACACGCCGGAGCATCGGCGTGGCGCTCATGAACGCGGCAGGCAACTGCGGCGGCATCGTCGGGAGCTTCATGTTCATCGACAAGGAGAGCCCAAAGTACTACACCGGCTTCGGCCTGGGCCTGTCGTTTGGCGCTACGGGCTTGTTGGTGTCCTTCCTGCTGGAGATGATATACAAGTGGACAAACGCTCGCAAGGCGAGGATGTCGGAGGCCGAGGTACGGGCGAAATACACGGAAGATGAACTCCTGGACATGGGTGATAGGTCACCTTTGTTTGTGCATGTTCTGTAACTTGTTGTTTGAGGTTATCGTGGCTGCCACGAGGTCTTCAATTCGAGATACAAAACAGTTATGAGTTGAGGGCTGAGGAATCATCACCAGGCCCTAATTACGCCTCTGAGTCTTACAGTCACTGAATATAATTCTCTGCTTCTCATTCAGATTCTTCGTAACAAGCTCGTTAATTTGGTCCATACAAGCGCAGACGCGCACTCCTATCACTCAGTATTTCGGTTCTTCGTGAGCAGCCTGTAATAAGACAAGATATACAACAAGGCAGCGAGTGCCCTAGGATTCAGCGAACAAAAGCTGAAGGCCAGACAGGCTCATTATGTTTGGATTATTTAGTTGGCGTTGTCAATAATACATATTTACTGCTTTTCCCACCAAGTTGTGCACGACGCTCGCCTCTTCTCCGCCCGGTTTAATAACGAAGCCCGTCTCCGAATTTAAAGACCGGGTCCACCGTGTCAAAGGGGACATCTTCAAAATTCGCCTCGACTGCCTCCATGGACCTAGGCAGGTCGAATGGAAGCTTACCTTCCGGTTGGCTCTTGCCAAATACAACGTCCAAAAATGCCTCCGGGCCACTGCCATAACTTCCAAATAGTGCGGCCGCTTGCTCCGCGATCTCGGGGATCACAGCTGGGCGGTCGAGCTTCACGTCCACGATGCTGGGGACAGCGGAGTAGATGGCAGCTTGCCGTTGCTGCTCTGTCGAGTTGAACGCGAGGGAGCCTGCGTGATACCTCGACTCGAAACCTCCGGGCCGCGGTTCAAATGGAGCGTTATACCTTAGCAGGGCATAGTCGGCTTCTTCGGGCGTGGACACGACAGTCAAGTTTCTGGCCTCCAAGTATGATGTGTTGAAGCCCTCGACATAAAAGCTGGCTTGAGCGGCGTCCTTGATGGGGAGGATGTTGTCTCGGTTCGTAAGAAGAGTGTAAGCCCGGCGCTGGGCGTCGTTCCCGAGTTTCACAAACTCCGCATTTCCGACGATGCTTTGGGCTGCCTCGGGGTCGACATACGGGTTCTCGAAGAGGCCGAGGACAAACTTTTCACGCAGCAGCCGACGAACAGAGGCATCGAGGCGCTCCTCCAGGACCAGGCCCTCCTCCACAGCTTGTACGATCAGCTCTGTTCGGTTCTCCCCGCCGAACTGGTCACACCCGGCGTCCAGGATCCGGACGACACGCTCGATCTCGGTGGTGTTCTCCAGGCCCCATGCCCGTGCTGGCATGTCCTGTCCCAGGATGTTGGTGTCGGTGATTAGGCCCCAGTCCGTCACGACGATGCCTTGAAACCCGAGCTCCTCCCGGAGCAGGTCTGTGACAATCTGGCGGTTGAAGGAGAAGCCGACGGGGTCATACTCAGTGCCGATAGGTCTCGAGTAGTAAGGCATCATCTGCCTGGCACCGACACTAATGGCGGCTTTAAACGGTATGAGGTGGTGGTCGAAGTTCTTTCCCGGATATGTCTGATTCTTCCCGTACGTGAAATGAGAATCCTCCCCGTTCTCCATGGGGCCGCCACCAGGGAAATGCTTGGTTACAGTGGTCACAGAGCGCGACCCAAACTCTTCACCCTGAAAGCCCTCGATGTATGCCACAAGAAGCTCACTGGTCAGTTCTGCATCCTCCCCCCAGGTCCCGCCGATCCGCGCCCACCGCGGTTCCGTCGACAGGTCAACCTGGGGGTGCAGGGCTGACCGCAGACCCACAGCCAAGTACTCCTCACGCGCCGTCTCGGCAAACTTCCTGACCAGTTCCGCGTCCCGGATGGCGGCAAGGCCCAGGCTCTCGGGCCACTGCGAGAAGGTCCCTGCCTCGAACCCGGTCCCGATGTTGTCCGTGAAGGAGTGTCGTGGGTCCGAGGACAACGTGATGGGTGTCCCGAGGCGCCCGCCGACAGCCCGCCGCTGAGCTTCATTGACGTACTCGGCGACCTTTCCGGCATCCAGGATGTTACCGACTAGGTTGAAATGCGATATCAAGTTCTTGCTGATGAGGACGTCGGATGCGCTGCCGTCAACGAAGGTGTAGTTGGCGGGCATGTTCAGTTGGGTGTGGAACAATTGACCGGCCTTCTCCTCGAGAGTCATCCGCTGGAGAAGGTCCTCGACCCGCTCATCAACAGGATACGAGGCATTCTGATAGATGGCAGGGGCGTCGTCCGTCTGTCGATATCCCAGGTGGCCCACATCGTGGCGAGAAATCGAAGAGGAAAGCACGCCAACTGACAGTGCCGCAGTGAGGACCGCTTGAGCGTGCCGGTACATTGTCCTAGCCATCTCCGAGTATGAGGTGCTCTGGTAGAATACTCGGACTGGAGCGAAGTGCGAGAACCGGATTAAATATGTTCTCAATCCAGCCAAGCTTCGGACGCGAAGACACACCGTTCTTTGATAATCGCTGACCTCGCCATTTGTCGAACGATCGAATGGTAAGTCACGACAGAACCAGTAGACAAGTTCCGAATTTTAACCGGTGGGGGCGGGTTGGAAGAAGCTATTACGAAGTTTACGGGGCGCCACGCGATGTGCCAAGCAACAACACCGGAATTGCCGGTGGACGTGGAAACTCGGCTGGCTGTCTGGACAGCAGAACCATCACGACGCATGTGCCGAAGCCACGCCTGAATCTGCCGAGTCCCAGAGGCCAAGCACTTTTGTTAATGCCAAGAAACGAGTCCCGCACACAGGATTAATGTTGGTGATGTCGAAGCCTAATGTTAGCCAGGCCGTGTTGCGTTGTGGTCAAGTTGCCAAGAACCGGGGTTGTGGGGAAGTGGAGAGAATCTGGGGAGGACGGTGATGAAGAGCCGAGATACGGCCGATCAATGAAAATATCATCGTGTCACGAGATGGTGGTCTTGGCCTCTCCTTCTTGCACAAGCCGCCTAAAAAAAAGTCTTTCTCCCCTTGACAAGATACATTGGTGCTTAGCAACTCAGAGCTTCGAGTTCACGAAATGGTGTAGTTGGCGTATTTTGAGAGACGTTAAAAGTTCTTTATAAGACAAGCGATATCCTATCTTTGCCTTGTACGACATGTCTTAGTGTATACGAATTATCACTGTATGAAGGGACTGATGCATACTGCTTAAGAGGCATATGTATACAGATTAAAAACGAGACCACTACGAAGTAGACAGCTTTCCAATTTTTCCATTTGTGGCGCCTCCGCTTTCCTGACGGCCCACCTAGTAGCTACTTACAGTTGAGCTTAGAGCAAGTGTCAAGGAACCTTGTTATTCGAAAACGCCTATATAGAGATGCCTAGAGGATAAAATAAGCTTATATGTGTTTTCTCTTCCAATCTTGATGAAATGCAAATCGGAAAGTCTGGGTCCAACATCAAGATATCGAAATCTGTCGTCGACCAGCATTTAAAATCAATAAGTAGGCACTTACACAATTATCTCCCAAAGGATGTATCCTCGTCCTGACACCCGAACTCGGGGCGGGTTGATGGAGCTAGCGTATCGCACCTAGCTACCCCAGGCTGCGTATGATGACGAGTCGTGTGGGTAGGCCTTTAGTAGAGATCCGAACAACGGATTACGGGTCCCAAAGAACGGGGGAAGAAAATTATTACGGGATTGAGAATCGCAGTGGGCCAGACCGTCCAAACCGCTACGACAAACCCACACCTTGGCGAGTCCGCCGTGAAGATTGCATCATTCGAAAATCAAAGACTTGGCTTTGCTTGGCATGCTATCACTGAGCTTATTACCCATGCTTTCCTTGCGCACAGCCTGATTGGTTTTTCGGGTCAATATTCACTGCTTGGACATTTGCTTCGTGCACCCTAGGGTAGTAGCTTTGCATGCACGTGTAGAATCTATGTACAATCCTACACCGAGACGTCGTGTCTCAAAACACTACCACATCTACCACTCTCGTGGACCAGACATCTTCTGCCCCAATATAATTCTTCTCTACTTCTACCATTGCCGCCGCCTCGTCAGGGCACTTCGCCAACCCTGTTAAGCTAAGCTTCTTTAATTTCAATTTCGTCTCTCAGAACTCATAGAGACTACCGGAGTCGGCGCAATGTAATGCACATGAACGAGAAATCCAAAGGCGTTAAAAATTGCTATCTCAAGGTGTATTCATAACTATAGACAAGGCATAAATCTGCAGAACTACATGGTTCTACAGAGGCTAGGGCCGACAATTTCTTAGCTGTCTAGCTAATCCCTCCCCCCCCCCTCCTTAAAAAAAGAAAAAAGATAATGAAAAGAAAAAGAGATACTTTAAAAGGCATTATATCACGTGTCAGGGGGTCTACTAGTATGCTATTATAGTACTCCATTTTATTTAAATGGATGCATTTTTATTTTATTATTTATAATTTAGAATAATTAGATAAGTTGCTTTATTTAGCACGCCCTATTTAGAATTGTAATAATTATAAGCCTGGCTTTATTTAACCTCTTTATTTTATATATATTTTAAGCACCTTTCATTATTTAGGTATATTTATTTTATATAATTATTATATTTTTAATTAGCTTAGATAATATTATTTTAATTAATATCATATTTTTTTATAATTATAAGAGCTATTTAAATTAGTTTTTTTAGCTTAAATTCTATTATATATTTTAAAGCATTTAAAATTAAATTAACTTAGAAACTTAAGATTATTTTAATGCTTTTATTAAATTTTTTAAGTATCTTATACTTAATAATTTATTTAATTAATATAAGATTAAGCTAAAAATTTAGTATATTTAAAAGCTTAAAAAATAAAATAAGCTTTTTTTTATAAATTAATTAAAATAACCTTAGTAATCACTTCTTATAAATATTAAAAAAGCTTAAAAAGAATTTAATAAATAATTATAGAAGTAGAATGCAAGCTTTATAATTATTAATATAATCTTTAGTTAATATTAATAGGTTTGGAATTAGGTAAATTATATAATTAATAATAGCTTATTTGCTTTTATATAAGTTAAAATTATTATTTTTAAAAATATTATATTTTAAAAAGTGATTTAAATATTAAGGGATTACTTAATATTATTTTATTTAAGTATTTAAATAATTATTATAAAGGATTATTAAATAGTTTTTGCTAAGGCTAAAATAAAGGGGATGGATTTATTTAAGTAATATACTTAGTAATATTATATATTTCTTTACATATAAATATATAATCTTAGGGAAGTTAATAAGGTGCTTATAGCTAAGGATTTCCTTAATATTATAAGTATTTATTTAACTCTTAATTAAGCTTTTTAAGCTTTTTAGGATTTTATATATAATAATAAGTTTAGAAAATTAATACTTATATTTAAAAAGCTTAATATTTAATTTATTATAATAAGATATAAAAATAATAATTAAGTAATTAAGGGATTTATTATATTTATTATATTTTATAAGTAGCTAGATTTAAATTAAAAAATTTAATTAAATAAATTTAAAAAGGTTATAAAGTTTTATAAATATTTTTATTATAATAAAGAAGGGGTTAAATATTTATAATATTTAATTAAGTATATAAATTTTAAGTAAATTATTTTAAAATATTTAAAGAGAATAAAGGAGTTTAGTTATAATATTTTTATATTAATATAATTAAATATAATAAAGAAATGCTTAAAGTTTCTTAAGTAGGATAATCTTTATTAATAATTAATTAAAAAGGGATGATATAAAGATAAATTAAATATTAATTTTAAAAAGAATTTTAAATTAAGAAAAATCCTTTTTTTTAAGAAGTTTATTGCTTTTTTTTAAGAGAAAGGAATATTTAAGCTTTTTAAAGTTTATTTTATAATATAAGATTTTCTTTATTAACTTTTAAAGAGTATATTATTTAATAATTATAAAGCTTTTTATTTAATAAATATATTAAACTTTTTTAAGCTTAGTATTTATTAAAGGGCTGAGTATAATAAGATTATTAAAGTAGGGATGATATTTTTTTTTATTTTAAGATAAGGTATATGAATTTTTTAAAATATTTTAAATAATAAATATAGCTTAAATATTAAGGATTTTATATTTAAAAATATTTTGATAGTAGAGGGATTTTATATAAATATTATCTTAGAAGTTTAGTTAAATAAAGTAGGAGTTTGGTTTTTTGGGCTTAATTATATGTTTTGCTTTGATATCTTAGAATTAAGTATTATAATAAAGTAATTAAAGTATTATTATAACTTAGTTTTTTTTAAATATAAGCTTATTTTTATTTATTTAAATAACTTTATAGTAATTAATTTAAGTGATATAGGGATTATAATTTTTATTTTACTTATTTTTAAATAGAAATGATTTTTATAGCTATTATTTATTAGAAAGGATTTAGAATATTTTTGGTATTTTTAAATAGGATATTTAGGTTTAGGTGTTTTAAGGGCATTAATATAAGTTATAAGGGGAGTGAAAATTAATAATATATTGTATATTAAATGTAAGTATTATGTTTTAATATATATAAAGAATATTATATTAAGATAAGTATTAAAAGATTATATAAAGTATTTTTTTTAATATATAAGTTAAGATTTATTTAATTTTTTATATAATTTAAATAGCTTAAGTTAGTTATTAATAATTAAAAATAAATTTTTTAAGATGTTTTATATTTAATTATTTATATTGAAAGTAAAAGAGAATATTTTTTTTATAATTTAAGAATTTATAAGTATAATATAAGTATATTATAGGTTATTAGTTTATAAAATTTATTAAGATAATGATATTTTAGTTATTTTTATATATAATATTATTAATTATAAAACATAATATATATATAAAGAAATTAAAATTAAGCTTATATTTATAAATACTTATAAGTTAAATAAAGGAAATAAATATATAAGTTAAAAATTTATTATTAAGATTATTAAAATATATATTATAGTATATCTTTTTAAGTATTTTTAGCTTTAAGTGTATATAATAATGAAGTATTTATTTAATAAATTATTATATTAAGGGAGCTTATGGTAGTTATTAAATTATATTTTAAAAGCTTAATTTGCTTAATATTTTTATTAATATATTCCTTAAAGGGTTTATAAGCTTATAATTAATTTATACCTTAATTAATTAAATATTTTTATTTATAATTATTAAATATATTTTTTTTATAAAGATAGGGAAGCTAAGTAGTATAAATAAGCTTTTAAGAATAAATTATATGTTTATATTAAGTATTTTATTAAATATAAAGTATTAAATATCTTTTATATTTAGGTTTTTATATTTAATAAAATAATAGTAATTTAAAATATTATTTTTAATAAATAAGTTTTTTATATATTTAAAGATAAAAATAATAGATTAAGTAAGTAAAAATATATAAAGGTATTCTTTAATATTATAGATTAAGAGATATTAAAAATGCTTTTAATATATTAAGTATTTAGAATTTTAAGTAATATAAATAAGTAATTTATTAAAAATACTTAACTTATTTTAAAGCTTTTAAATATATAATTTAAAGGTTTAAAGGTAGAAAGGGAAGATTTAATAAGTTTATAAAGTTTAGAGTAAATATTTAAATTAATATAATAAATATATAAAGGTATTAAGTTATTTAAAATAGCTTAGGAAGTTATTTCTTTAAAGCTAAGCTTTATTTTTTATATTAATAAGTAAGGGAGAGAAGAAATATAAGAAATTATTATAACTAAAGCCTTAAAAATAAGTATAAAAGATTTTTTATTAATTAAAGAATTAATTAATAATATTATTATAATATATATAAATTTATTATTATAAATAGCTTAAGTTATTATTAAATATTCTTAATAAGTAATATAATAATTAATATTAAAAATAAATTAATATTAATAAAAACTTTTATTAAAATATAGCGTGATTTTTATTATAATGCTTTATAAAAATAACTTAATTAATATCCTAAAAGTTTATAAATAGTTACTTTTTTTAATACCTTTATATTTAATTAATTAAAGGCTTTAAATAAGAATAATTAAGTATATAAAATGCTATATATAATAATTTATATTGCTATATAATAATATTTTATAGTTTGAAAAAATATAGGTTTTATTAAAAATAAGAAAATTTATTAAAGTAAGTTATTAAAAGAAGAATTTAATAATTAAAAAAAGCTTTAGAATTATTTAGCTTAAGCTTTATTTTTAAAAGTAGCTTATTTTAAGCTATATATTTAATTAAAAATGGAAGCTTAAAGAAAAATAAAATAAGTATCTTTATATAGTTGGCTGCTTTTTTTTAAATAAGTATTTAAGTATAAGTTTAATAAGGATAGCTTTTTAAAATATAAAAAAGCTTGTTTGTATATATATAGAGATATATAACTAATTAATATGCTTTAAAGTACCTATGCTATTATATTTGCTGCAAAGTTATTTTAAATAGCTATAGTTATAGCTGTATATAATGATTTGGAAATTAAGTAGTTTAATATAGTTAATATCTTTTTATATATATAATTTAATGAGAAACTTATTTATTATAAGCTTTTTAATGGATTTAAGAAATAAGATATATATTTAGAATTAAAGAGTATACTTTATAAATTTAAAGATATATTGTTCCTTTAGTATAAAGAATTTATATTAATATTTTAAAAGCTTAATTTATTTTTAAGTGTAAAAGAGGATTATCTTTTTTAAAATAAATAAAAGATTATTATAGTGGTATTTTATATAGATAATTATTTTATTTTTTATTATTAGAATAATAAATTAAATGCTTGAAAAGTTATTAATAGTTTAAATATTATATATTATATTAAGTTATAAGGGGATGTTAAGTGGTATTTTAAAGTATGTATTTTAAGAAATTAAGTAGTCAAAAGGCTATATTTAGCTTATAATTTTTATATTAAGAAAATTATAAAGTGCTTTAATTTTATAAAAGGGCTAGCTTTAAATATATTATTATTAAGTATATTATTTTAAAAATATAAAGGGATTACTTTAAAGGAATAAATTAAGGGATTTTAAAAGTATATTAGATTGATTCTTTATATAGGAATTTTGATTTGAGTAAATATAATATATGTTGTTATATAGCTCTTTCTTTTTTTGCTTAATCCTAGCCTTAAGTATTTTATAGTAATAAATTAATATATTATATATTTATATGTAATTTATATATTTATTATTTAATATAGGAATAAATAAGAGGAAATTTTAATATTTATTTTAGATATTTTTTTTATAGATAATAAAGAAATTAAATATTTATTTTATAATTATATTATATATTTATATAAAAGGTTGATTAGTTAAAAAATAGTTTAATAAGATATTATTATAACTTTTATAATGGAAGTTAAGTTGCTAGAAGTAATATATATTGGAAAAGAGTTAATAGCATTAAAAAAATTATTTTAAGATTTTATTATTAATATAAGAAGCTTTTTAAAGTTATATAATAATAATTAGTAAATTATTTAGCTGATTATTATTAAATATAAGAAAGTAATAATAAAGTTTTAATATATGGATATTTATAATATATAGTTAAAATAAGAGTATAATAAGGGTATTTTTTAAGTAAAATATCTATTAATTAAGCTTATGCTTATAAATAAATTTATAAAGAATTTCTTATAGGCTTAATTTAAATATTTTTAAGTATTATTAAACTTTTATAATATATAAAAAATATTTAAATAAATATAAAAATGATTTTTTATTTATTAAAGTAAAGCCTTTTAAATTAGATTATAAAATTAAGATTAAAAATATTAAAAAATTTATTTTTTAAAAAAAAGGTTAATTAGGATATAAAGGCTTTTCTTAAGCGCTTCTTTATATTTAAAGCGTAATATAATATTACTTATAGGCTTATCTTTATCTTTATCTTTATCTTTAGCTTTTTTTTCTTTCTTAAACTCCTCCTTAGATTTAAAGGGTTATTTAGTAATATAGTTATTAAGATATTCCTTTAAAAGTAAGTAAAGCTTATTTTAAATGGCTTTAATTTTTTATAATTTAATCTTTATTAATAAATAAATTTAAAAGAATAAAAATAAATATTTTACTTTCTTAGGGGTATTAATAATAAATAATGAAATAAAGCTATATATTAAGGTATATAGGATAAATAATAAGCATAGGTATTTATACTTATTTAAGTACTTAAGGTAGCATTAGGTATGCTTAATATTTATAATATTGTAATATATTTTTTTAAAGCAATTTAAAATTGCTAAATATAAGTAAGGTAGGTAGGATATAGTTTATAAAGGATCTGTAATAAGTACCGGAGTTAAGGTAGCTAGATGTTATATTATTTTTATTAATATTAAATTATATATAATTTTAGTAATTAAGTATATAATTTATATTATAATTATAGCTTGCTTATTTTACTTTTTAATAAAGTATATTAACTTAAGATTGCCCTTAATAGTATACTTTAAAGATATTAATATATTATATTATAATATATAAATATTATTAAAAGAAATATTTATATAAGAAGAAGTTAAAATTAACTCTTAATTAAAGCTTTTAGGCTTAAAAAGGAGAGGTATTTTATATATATATATATATATATATATATATATATAAATATATATATATATGCTAGTATATATATATATATAAGAGTAATCAGTTAGCCTGCTTTAAAAGAAAAGAAAGGAGTAAATTAAGGAAAGGGTTTAAAGGTTTAAGTATTATTTTAAGTACCTAAAGGGTATAAGGGTATTGTTATTTATTTTATTATATTTATTAAATAATACATTATTCTTATTATAAATATAATAAGCTTTATTTTAATTATTACTAATTATTTCATTATATTAATTAAGTTTCTTATTATTATTATTTAAAATATAATATAATTATAATATATGTAATTTTTCCTTTTTATTATTAAAATATTATAATAATAAGTATATAATATATATTTAAATAATTATTTTGCTTATTTAAGGGGTGTATTATATATTAGGGGATTTATTAATATATTATTATAATGCTCTATTTTATTTAAATGGGTATATCCCTGTTTTATTATTTATAATTTAAAATAACTAGATAAGTTGCTCTATTCAGCACGCCCTGCTCGGAATCGTAATATATTAATATACTATTAAAGAAGCAGCCACTTAACTAGTACCTATGCTGCGTCCACTCCTCGTATAAGCCCGGCATTGGGAAAGCTAAACTGCCATAGCTACTTGGAGAAACACGGAGGGTCCAACATTGTTCCTAGCCTCATCGCCACTTCATTCCGGAAACCAGCTCGCAAGGGCAGGATGATCCAAGAGAGATTTGCACTTTGCAATCTCTCAGAGTTTCCGGAGTTCTATCAACCACTTCAAAAAGTTCTTCGTCTTCTTGAGTGTCTCCTCCACTAGTTTCCGACCCATTCGGGGTGGAATCTCATTCTCCTTGAGAGCCGCCTCATATTCGCACTCCATATCTCGGACGTCATAGGTCGTCTGAGCGTGGAGATGAGGATGGTGTTTCATCAAGTTTTTATAGAACTTTCTCCGCCAGACATAGTCGTCCTCGGATTTTGCCATAAAACGCTCAACGTAGAGGACTTCAAGGGTCCAGTCTCGGTAGTCGGGATATCGCCTCAGTTCGTCGGTGAGGTTTTGCTGAAGTCCGCCGGGCTTGAACGCGTCATCCTTCAGGGACTTGATTTGGTACTCTACTTGGGCCAAGTAGCCGAAGTAGTTGGGGCCCATTTCTTTCCGCAGTTCGGGCGTCACTGAATCCTGGATTTTGTCCAAGACCTCCCGTCTTTCCTTGAGCAAGGTGGGCGTCGCCGTGCAGTTCTGTCTCCCAGGTGCGTACTTGTACTTTTCGTCAGGCGGAGGCCTCGGCGGCCTGGTTGGCCCCGGCTCCAAGGTCGTCGAGGTTGAGGTCGTCGAGGTTGAGGTCGTCGAGGTTGAGGTCGTCGAGGTTGAGGTCGGCAGGAAAGACGTTGTCGGCACGGTTGTTGAGTTTATCAGAGAGGTTGAGGTTGGCAGGAAAGATGTAGTTGAGTTTATCAGAGAGGTTGAGGTTGGCAGGAAAGATGTAGTTGAGTTTATCAAAATGGTTGAGGTCGGCAGGAAAGATGTTGTCGGCATGGCAGTTGAGTTTGACCAGCGGGTGGAAGGCAATGCGGATGAGGTAGTGTTAGTACCGTTTCTGTTGCCATAGTGGCTCGGACCAAAACGCTGGTACGGGAAGACGAAGCTCTTCCACGTGTTCAGTATTGGTGGTTCGCCAAGGGCGAGGATTTCCTGTCGGATCTCTGGGTTCATATCATCTTCCCATTGGGCGAGAATGTCCCACATCGCGTTCGTCACCCCGAGCCAGAACATGAATGAAGCTCCCAAAGCCTCAACGGCAGGGTCGGTCCCAGTGGCATCAATGCCGCGCGGACTCAATACCCAGCCGGTAAATGGAAGTATAGCAGCTTCATTGATCACGTTGACCGCGTCCATGTAAGCCTTGTCTTCATCGCTCCCGGCCTCTTGGACAGCATGCCTTACCGCAAATGCTGTCTTGTCCATAATATTGTCAGGGACACCAACACGGCGAAGCTGGCTGTCAAGTGATGGACCGGGACCGGGGTATCCAGTGATTACGTTCCTCACTGCTTCATGGATAATTGCGCCCTCAAGCCCGGCATTGTCTGCGATGACTTGTGAAGAAGCTTTGAAAGACGCGTCTCGTTCGGGCTTCCCTGGCTTCGTCATTTTAGTATGTTCGAGAATTTCAAGCACCTTAGCGATCTCGTCTTCAGGCACACCTGCTTGAGCCAGGTACGGACGTATGCGTTCCGCGCCACCCCCGTAGGTTGCCAAAAGTGCAGCGTTTGTGATGCGTACCATCTGCAGACCCCCAGGCCGGCCACCATTACTCGCCATATCAGGAGAACGGTGAGAGGCGCTGTTAGCCATGGACTCTTCTGTCGTGATCATGAAGTCCTGGAATTCCTCGAGGGTGCTGGTCGCCTCTGCGGCAGGTACCCCTAGATCTTGTAGAAACCTGCGGTACGCTTCAGTGTACCAGGCTGCGTTTCGGTCAACTCGTAAATACCGGCCGGGATTTTTTGGCGGTATTGGCGGTGGAAGGTCCCCTGGGCTGGGCGGCGACGGCGGCGACGGCGGCGGCGGAGGCGGCGGAGGCGGAGGGGGCGGCGGCGGGGGTGGATTTGGCGGGGGATTAGGCGGGGGTGGAGGGGGTCCTGGTGGTGGTGATCCTGGTGGTGTTCGTGGGTTTCCTGTGCTCCCGCCTCCACTGCGGATCACACTTTCGAGCATTTGGTCTGACTTCGACAATTTGTTCATCAACCAGCGGCGAATGCCTGGGTCCCCGTGCACCTTGTGGGCAAAAGTTCCCGCCCATCCGAATAGCCCAGCACCAGGGAGACCAAGGCCTAGGCCCAGACCAAGGGCGAGTTCAAGCTTCTCTCGCCGTGCATGGTTGCGATCAAGAAGCTCTCCTATTTCTTCCAAGCTTTTTGTTGGGGTTGGGCCTGGGATCATGGTTCTGTCTGTAGAGGTCGTAGTTGCAATACGGCGTGTAGAGGTCCCTTTGGTAGAAGACGGCCGCGAGGACCTATCGCTAGAAGTGGATGAGGGTGGCTCTGGCTTTCGTGATGATGTTGCGGTTTCAGTAGAGGATGAGGGTGGTTCTGGCTTGCGAGAGGATGTTGAGCTTTTGGTAGTGGATGAGGGTGGCTTTGGCTTTCGCGAGGATGTTGAGCTTTCGGTAGTGGACGAGGGTGGCTCTGGCTTTCGCGAGGATGTTGAGCTTTTGGTAGTGGATGAGGGTGGCTTTGGCTTTCGCGAGGATGTTGAGGTTATGGTACTAGTGGATGAGGGTGGCTCAGGCGTTCGCGAGGATGTTGAGCTTTTGGTAGTGGATGAGGGTGGCTTTGGCTTTCGCGAGGATGTTGAGGTTATGGTACTAGTGGATGAGGGTGGCTCAGGCGTTCGCGAGGATGTTGAGGTTTCGGTACTAGTAGACGAGGGTGGCTCTGGTTTTCGCGAGGATGTTGAAGTTCTGGTACTGGTGGACGACGATGGCTCTGGTTTTCGCGAGGATGTTGAAGTTCTGGTACTGGTGGACGACGGTGGCTCTGGTTTTTGCGAGGATGTTGAAGTTCTGGTACTAGTGAATGAGGGTGGCTCTGGCTTGCGCGAGGATGTTGAAGTTCTGGTACTAGTGAATGAGGGTGGCTCTGGCTTGCGCGAGGATGTTGGGCTTTCGGTTGACGTTTTTCGTGATGAGGTTCCAGGGCCGGTTGAGGACGGGGACGTCGTCGGCTTGCGTGAGGACGTGGGGGTTTCGGTGCTAGGGTATGACGAGGAAGACGTTGGCTTAGGTGAAGATGTCGGGCTTCTAGTAACGGTAGTGCGTGTTGACGGTCGAGCGGTAGTAGACGGCGGGGCTGACGAAGAGGACCTTGAATCTGTTGAAGACGTCGGCTTTTCGGAGCTCGTCCGACTTGTTCTGGGACGAGAAGAGGTTTCCGTTGGCACCACATCACTGCTGCTGCTGCTGCTGCTGCTGCTGCTGCTTGTGGGTATACGGGAGGACGTTCCAGGAGACCTCGTGTCCGAGGTGCTTGTTCTTGGTAAGCTTTCCGTTGTTGATGTTTTAGTTGTAGAATCACTCGTTTTTGATGGCTTTGTCGTCACCGTTGTAGTCCGACTATCACTCGTGCGCGATGGGTCTGAAGTTGTCACTGTTGTGGGAAGGCTTGTGGGGAGGATCGACGTTGTAGTAGATGGTGGAACCGGTTCTACTGTCACCGTTGTCACCGTAGTGGTGGTAACGACGGGTCCTGTTTCTGTGGTGGATGCAGGTGGAGGCGGAAATATTGTCACAGTTGTTGTTGTTGTGGTAACGTCGATTCCTGTCTTTGTGGTAGATGAATTTTGATGCGGATTTTCTGTCACAGTTGTCATTGTCGTGGTGGTAAAAACGGGTTCTGTCGTAGTGGGTGGGTTTAGATGGCGCTTTGTCAGTGGCGTTCCGGGCTCCGTGGAACACAGCTCATCGCTAAAGCGAGAAATCCAATAAGGAGGGAGGGGGCGGCGGCAGTGGACGTCGCCATCTTCACAGTCACATCCGAATTGGTCAGGTTTCGGTGGCGGGGTGGCTCCTGCGGCTTGATCAATAGTGTAGCTGTTCCTTCTGGCATGGCAACCGCGATCCAAGGGACCCACGCCTACAGAACAGTCGACATCGAGTTCGACAGGCAAGTTGTCCACCTCATCGGAGACCGGTGCCGCATGGATACCTACGGCACCGAGGATGAGAAGAAATATCTTGTGCTTGCGCATTGCATATATAGACGAGACTCTTGATTGAAATCCGAAGACGAAGAATTCAGGTTGTAGGGGGGGCGATGAGGTTGGGGGACATCGGGAAGAATTGTGGAAAAGAGGTTCGGGGCAGCAGGGGAAGAGCAGCCTGAAATATAAACAATCGTTACTTGCATTGCAGGAGTATCTTGAGCCTGAGTTGTTGTAGATATTTTGCACTATTTCGTAGCGGGACGCTGGGTTTACCAACGGCTTTAATTTAGATGTAATTTAAATACGAGTTTGGTTCTCGTACAGAAAGGTTTGGTCACGTTCGTAAAACAACGGCCTCGCGACCAGCACATCACATAAGTTTAAAATTATGGGACTGAAACGTCTGCTAAATCCAACGGATAGACAAGACTACTTTAGATGGTTATACAAATGTATGGTTTTGACACTCAATAGCCGAGGTTTCCATTTTGGCGTGTGGTCAATTGATCTCGTAACCAATTAAGTTTGATCTAAGTAGCAGGATTAAGGCTACAAGATACAGCTTAGTCTGAGGCCGATGGAAAAAATGCTAGCGTGAATTCGTGACACAAAAGATCTTAGTTGGAAAGTGCCTTCAAGAATACGGCGAGATACGTGGTCGAGGAAGTTGTGAGATCCAACCTCTAGGCCACGTCGCCAGACACGGTCGCAGTCGCCGCGCCTTTCAGGAAACTGAACGCTAGACTTCCTTCTTGTGTCCCAATTCAAGAAAGTTTCTGATAGCACGGCCTTGGGACAAGCAGGGTGATACAAGGAGAGACGAAAGGAAGGGGAGAGACGGAGACAAGAGCTTCGATGGGGTGAGCACACAGCAATCTTCCGTCTGCTACAAATAATGTGCGTGGTGGAGGTAACTTTCAATGTATTTGTTGATGAGAAATGGAATTATCCAATGAGATACGATTTACTAGAGCCTCGGTATTTTTTTTTTTAACGCTAGGTGCTTAAGCGTTTATCACTGTATGAAGGGACTGATGCATACTGCTTAAAGAGGCATATGTATACAGATTAAAAACGAGACCACTTACTAGAGCCTCGTTTACATCCACGTCCGGCATGAGGCTCGCTAGTCCATCCCTCGTCAGCCTGCTTGGTGCCTAGACCTAGCTTTATCTACAGACTAGGATGTACCAAGTATGCTTGAATTGCTTTTCTCAACCCAAGGACACACCTGCAAGGACGAGTCTGCAGCCAACGGGACCAACGCCAGAATACACGATGCCATATTAGTCGGGCTGCCGGGCTCTGCGTGCGGTCTGATTCCCATGGGACGGACTTCGTATATCGCAGCACGTTACAAAACCGTCTCCTCGATCGCTTATCATTATTAGGAGCCTTATTACAGTTCAAAGCCGTATGAGACCTCACAGCCAGTGACGAGCGATCTGCACACACACATGATAAAACACTGCTCATGGATAAACTCATATTACCGCGGCGGATGTTGATCTGTTCTGATCTTCCGGATGAGGTAATCAGGAGATATTGTCCACTGAGAAGTCTGCATTTGGAAAGGCCTTGAAAGCGTGCTCTTCAAAGATAATTTTATCACATTTGCTGCCGATAGGCGAGCAGTTGACGTTGCAGAAGACTGTGCCGATACAGAAGAGCTAAGGCACACGGGCGGGCAACGAGGTCTCTTGTGGCCGCCGTCTCCTCGAGTTAGCTGCGCTTATCGTCGGTCCGGGCCGGTCGAATTCGTGTTCATTAGTAAACATTTAGTTTGGACCACGTCCAGAGACGGACGAATGTTTACCTAGCATTGCCGCGGGCTAATAACCGTCTGAACCGTTCTATGGTGTAGCTAAACGACGGTTTATAACGGGCAAAAGCTCTAATTTAATCTCATGGATAAAAAGACCAGAGTGGCCCTTCAGCATCAACCTCGGCAGATTGAATGCCGAAAGGAGGCAGAGCTCGTTGCCGTGGTACCGACCAACGCGTGGGCGCAATGTTTGAATAATTACCGTCAAAGGAGCCGAATGAAGCTTGGTTCTTCGACCAAGCTGGATGTCCGTAAATGCTTTGCCGACCCGGTGTTATCAGTCATCATCTACTGTGGACTCTTCTTCGGCCTCGAACGATATGAATCGCTCCCATCTACATCGTAGGGTAGTGGGAAAGGCCGAGAAAGCGAATTATCATCGCAGCGTTTGCTCTGCCATGCTGGCATACTACACTTCAACGCAAAGAGTTGGTTTTGAGTCAATCTCCCCTTTAATAGTACCTTCCTAGTCGACAATCATCTACGCGGGAACGGATATGATCTGAAAGCCATCACTTGGGACTGCACCTAGTGGCAGGCCCTAAGCGTGGTGCAGTTGCTCTAGTTATATATCAAAAAGAATGTGAATCCTGTCCATTTTTGCAAATATCAGACGTTCTCAACATGCTCGATCGTGCTGCTCTTCTTGTTACCATCCACGTAATCAGACCCTTCAACGGTCTTGCCCGTGATATTGCCGACGTCCCTTGATGGAACGAACTTCTTCCGCACGTCATCCTGCTCGAATAGCTCGTCCATGAACTCAAGAGAGAGACCTGATACAAAGGTGTCAGTCACTTTCCATAGGATCGGCCTATACAGGCTGCGTTTCCATGGGATCACTGACCTTTCGTTTCCGGAACAAAGTACCAGGCATAGACAACCATTGTGAAACAAAACGCTCCATAGAGGAAGTACGTCCCGTAGCCGTGAGACCCAAGAGTCGCAAACATCAGAGGTGTGCACTTGGCCACGACAAAGTTGAAGAGCCATTGGGAAGCTGTCGCCATTCCCATGTTTAACGGCCGGAGTCTTGCAGGTGGAATTTCCTGCGTGCGGATCGCGGTGTTAGCCTCCTTGTAAACTTGTCTGGGTAGTTTCAAAGGGAGGAGAAATCAACTCAAAGTGGACATACCGAGCAATAGGTCCAAACCACCGGGCCCCAGCCAAATTGGTACACGGCAGCGAAGATGTATATGGCGATGAGAGCTATGTAGCCAGAAGCACTGACCGGTGCGCCATCGACTGGTGGATTGAAGCGGATGTAGAACCCGACGTAGTACAGCGCCAGTCCCTTGGACGTATCAGCAAAAGCAGTCATTCCGACGAGATCTTGGAGTTGATACCCACCTGCACGATAGCCGTCCAGAGTAGGGACTTCCGTCGGCCGAGCGAGTCGGACACAAAAATGATGAATATGGCACACGAAATCATCTTCACAATCCCATAGATCCCGGTAGCGAACAAGCCGATTGAAGGCCCGGACAGGCCAACGCTCGTGAAGATGGTCGGAGAGTAGTAAGTCATCGCATTCGTGCCCGTTAGGTTGCTCCACATCATTAGCGTTATGCAGAGGATACTGCGCCGACGGTATGACTTGACAGTGAAGGCCTCCTTGACCATGGTGAGGCCGGATGAGCTACCCATCAACTGTTTCTCATCTTCCAGAACCCTTTCGATGTTTCCCATCTCCTGCTGGATGTACGGGTGGTCTGGGGGCAGGCCACGGAGTCGGGATAGGACATGCAGGGCTTTTTTGGGGTCCTTTTGCGCGAGGAAACGCGGAGAGTCGTCCACCATCAGCATCCCCACGAAGAGGACGATACCTGGTAGAGCTTGGAGGGCGAGCGGGACGATGAATTGCTGCCTCCCGGTCAATGTGAGTGTACATGCGTAATTAATCCAAAAGGCAAGCTGTGGTTATGTGTTAGCAAATGTCAAAAGATAGCTTTTCGGTTGATGGCACTTGCTGTGAGGCCGGTTACGAGCGTCAGCTGGTAAAGACCAGTGAGAAGGCCGCGGATGCCTCGAGGTGCGTTCTCTGAAACGTAAAGAGGGTTCACGGTTGAAGCGATGCCCACTGATACACCGGCGATGAACCTAGGAGGAGTCAGTCTGAACTCTCCAGTGATCCTGCCCCGTGGGGGCTGCTTACCTCCCGATATACATCACAGCCATGATACCGCTCGCTCCAGCCTGCATTGCCACGCCGATGAAAATGAGGACAGAGGCAATGATGAGCGACCAGCGACGACCGACTTTGTTTGCCAGCCACATGGCAGTCAGGGCCCCGAGAAAAGCGCCAGCCTGCAACACGGAGACGATATTCGAGGATAGGTTGGCTTTTTCGGTCTCGCTCTTGCCAAGGAGGTTATACTCTCTGTATCATTTGTAAGTCGCGAATTATGATTCCAGCAAGTGCGCGGGTCATGACGTACTCCTCGAAAGTTTGCATGACCAGGACGCCACCAATGACTCCCATGTCCATACCAAAGAGCAGCGCACCGCCGCATGCCTGTGATGTATTAGCTTTGAGTGAAGTGTGCGTACATGCTGGGTTCGTACTATGAGGCTGACTGCCAGGGCGCGCCCGTTGTACACCTCCGGAGGATCATTCTTGGCGGCCTCGTTCCGGACGAACTTTTGCATAAAGGACATGTTCGGTTGGATGATGTATGCACAAAATCGGCCGAGGTGATTCAAATGAGCTGATGATCAGTCCATGCGTCGGGAGGTTGCACCTTTAACGAGGCGCGCATTGGGTCTTTTAACCATGACTCTGGAGTCAGTCGGTCTCTGCGAATCCATCGTGCTAAAGTCGGCAGCAGACGGAAGGGCAGGGAGGCTGAATTGTCAAAGCCCAGGTGTGTTGAGGTGTTGAGGTGAACGTGAGCCCTTGTAGCACAGACTACCCCAGATTCTCCACAATCTAATGGCTAGGAGGCTTGGCATCCGGGGCATCTGTGTGGGGGAATCTGGGGTAGACAGCCCCACAGCGTGCGTCCGGTGGCATTGTTAGTCTAACAGCTGGTGACGTTCTCGGCAAGCCGGGCGAAGGATCGGCGTCGGCTGTAGATGGCCATACAACATGGTTTCCATGTTAGGCGTCTCCGGCCGAGAGCACCCTGGGGCATCCACCATGACCTCACAGAAGGCCATGCTGTGCTGGAAGAGAGAGAAGTTGAGGAGCCACAGAGGTTCTCAATACTTGGACATGACTGACCGCAGCTAGGAGATTTCTACATTGGAGTGATTGGGCTTACAAGATAGGGACAGACTCGTGCTTCTGCCAGACCGAAGTTACATTCCAAATCCTTAGCATGTGGACGCTGCATACGAAAATCATCGACACTGACACCAAGTGGTGATAAAATGATGAGCCAATAAACCCTAGGTCACAGGTAGTCGGTATCGATATCTGAATGTTTTTGGCTTTTAGCGGCTCTAATCAAGGTTTTTCGCCCATGCACTGGTGGCCTCACGAACGCTGCCACCGCAGTCATTAATATTTATAGCTTCTACATGAGTACATCTCACAAAGGCAGAGGGAAATTTCACATTTATGGAATGGGTACGTCAATCTATCTATTGAGGGGCAATTACAATCCATCAAGAGGTCTATACACCTTCATCCATCGCTCATCATACGGCTTCTCGGGGTCCACGAACCGCAGATCAGTAGCCAAGCGGATACGATTCTCCGGGTCCATATTCTTGCAACTCGCGTGAACCATGAAGGGGTTATGGAAAATGACATCTCCAACTTCGTACTCGGTGATAAGCCACTTCCTCTTGACCTCCTCGCCGTACTTCACCGTGTCCCTGCTCAGGAAGCCGCCGTCGTTCATGTTTTTGTTGAAGGCTGAAACGCGCTCCTCATCGGTGAGGTTCTCGGCGTTACGAGCGAATTCCTCTTCAGTGGTCTTTCCGATATCCGTAGATCGGTCGAGGTACATTAGCCCACCACCCTCGAGGGAGACGTTTCCAATAGGGACCCAGGCCGTCAGGCTTGTTGGAGGACCGGCACGGAGGTACATCTGGTCAAAGTGGACCGGTGTCAACTCGCTCTTGGGAACAAAGGCCCGGAGCATAGTGCGCTGTAGCATATGTTCCCTCCTCCAGCCGGTGAATTCCCGGACGAAGGTCCGCAGCTCGGGGATTTGGCAGAGCTTCAGGTAGAAGTCCGCTTCGTGCGCGCTGATCATGCACTCGACGTACTTGTCCGATTCGGGGTCATCCTTGAGGCCGAAAAGTCGGCGGAGGTTGCCAGGAGGGAGGTATTTGCGGCTGTCGGCTCCGCAGTAAATGCCTTCGACGGGGTTGGTGCCCGGCTTGAGCAGGCCGGATGGTGACATGTGTTCAAAGTAGGCTCGTCTGCATTCTAGGACTGGTTCCTTTGGCAGTAGCCCTTTCACCTGAACATGAAAACAAAATTAGTGCCAAGAAGCCATACGTCTCTTGATGCTCTTACATGAAGGTACCCATCCCTGAAATATCTTTCTCGCATGACCTCAATGGGTGTGTCTTTCGACGTGGGTTGGAGGTAGCCCATCTGGTCTGGGTGCATTGGGCCGAAGTTTGACTCCAACTTCAGTTCTGCGGGATCGATAGGATGGTAGGAACCATAATTGTCCCGTTCTATCTCCGCCTTCGAGACAGTCGATATCCCTGCATGGGGGATGTCGTCGACGAGGATTCCGGGTGCCATGGTCAGGTTTCGGCAAGAGGATATGAGAGGATATCAGGAAGAGATGCGACCAGTCGACCTTGTGTTAAAGAAAGAGGTATTCGACAAGCAAAGCGTTGAAAAGATTGTGTAAAAATGAGACCTCACGGCCAAGTGCCTTTCGTTTGTTATAAATGCCCACAGCATCCCAGAAATAACACCCGGCTTCAGTCGCGGCCGCCGCTCAATGACATCGGCTGTAGCAAGGAAGTGGGGTCTCTAACTATAACCGACTACAGCCGCGCCATGGACGCGATTTCCCCTCACGTTTGGCCCCAAACATTGCTAAGGTTGGCCCGCATGGCTGCTAGCTAATTCCCCATCGCTCATTGCCTGCGTTACCGACTTTAATGCTACGACACTCCTGCCCCACAAAGACTGCAGCGATGACCCAAAGCACAGGTGAGAGGCTCTACAGAGCCTGTGTTCGATGCCGGAAGAGGAAAACCAAGTGCGATTTGTAAGTTCCAATCCCATCCCGGCACTCAGCATACGAGACACTGTACTCAATCTGTCTGCAGGAGTTCAATTGGAGACAAAGGCAAGCCGCCTTGCAAGCGATGCCACGTCGAAGGTCAAACTTGTGTCCTCGCCGGGTCGCGGAGAGGGGGCGATTATTCAAGATTTAAGAAGACCAAACGCTCAGCTACGGCCAGTGTTAGCTTGCGTGACAACGCGATACGGCAGGATCCGACAAGTCCAGGCCAAAGAGCAGGAGATTTGAGAGGAGAGTCGGGTGCGCCCGTGGAGGCGGCCTTTGAGGGCATCCAGAACCCTCTTGAAGCCCTCCGGCTGTTGGCCGAGGCAGCCGCCGACGAGAATCGTGACGAGGTCGTTTCTTCTGAAGATTCGAATTTGAACACCAGGAATGCCTCGGATACGGAGGCTGCTCATGAGAACGCCGTCCCCTGCGCTGCTGATGGGCGTACGGAGCATGCGTCCCGGACGGCGAGGCGCAGTGGGCTTCAGCAGTACGAACCCGTGGCAAGTGGAATGTTGCATCCTATCCTTATTGGCACGCTTCTCGAGAGGTAACGCGGAGTTGCTCCCTGTCTGCGCTAAGACGGTCGATGCTGATGATGTCCCAAAGCTATTCGGAGCACTATCACCCTTTCATGCCGATTGTGAATAGCCAGTTCCTCTCACCAAGGAACATCGAGCGGACAGCGGCCGAAGAGCCGTTCCTGCTATCGGCAATTCTGATGATCGCCACCAAAGACCGAGCTGATCTTGAGGCAGAGCATCGGTGTATATGGTCGCACTTGCAGGGCATGATTCTTGCTGTTTCTCTTGGGTCAAGTTCCACCAAATGCGTCGGAGCAATAGAAGCATTGCTTTTACTCGCTGAGTGGGTACCGCATGCCCATTTCCAACGGCCAGATAATAGTCATCGTAGAGGCAGGCGAAGCGATGACGAGGACAGTGCTGCTTGGACCCTGGTTGGCCTAGCGGTCAGGCAAGGATATTTAATACACCTCGACAGATATGCATTCAGAGGAGGGGAGCAAGGCGATTCGAAATCCAATGCCGAAAGAAACAGACTGACGTGGACATGTGAGCTCTTTGGCACAATTTTCTAAACCCATAAGACTATGACTTGGCTGACTTGTACAGTTACCTATCTCTCTGACCGACAAATCTCGATTCGCATGGGGCAAGCCTTCTGGTGTCGAGGGCCAGGTCTCAACACCCGATTCACGGTGGACGATTATCCGACCTTGAAACGAACAAACGCTTACGAAGAGGACTTCGCTTCGGTTCTACAGGCGCAGGTCGATCTAACAACGCTGTTCGGAAATGCTCATGACATCCTGTACGCGTCCAAGAACAGGACTGCCGGGCTGATGCTAGTAGGCGACTACAAGAAGTACCTTGATGACAGCATCAGGGCAATGGCCGCGTGGAAGGAGACCTGGTCCACCCTCAACGTCTCGATTCATCTCAAATGCATGCTGGAGATACTCTTCCAATATCTGAAACTCTACGTCAGCGCTTTTGCCTTTCAGGCAGTGCTTTGTAGATCTGCCAATCGCTCTGCAGATGCATCTGGCCCGCTACCTCGCAATTGCTTTCCCCATGGTGTTATGGCTTGTCCAGATGGGCAGAATATTTACCTCGCTATTTCTGCAGCAAAGAAGGTTTTAACACTATTGATCGAGCGCCTGGACCCAGTGCGGCATCTACGATATTTGCCAGTCCGCTTCTACTTGTAAAGTACCTTACTCTACACCTTTGTTCCGACCAAGTCGCTGAAACATCTATCAGGTATGAGATCCACGCGGTCATGTTCCTCTTCAAGGCCTACTCGTATGGCGCGATTTCCGAAGAGGAGCACATCCAATCGATTGAACTAGTTCAAAGCTTTGTCGCTAAGCTGAGTCAAGCTGCCAGCAGCGATCAGCACATCGCATTCAGGTATTCAAAGCTCCTCCGCAGCCTCCTGCGCCAAGGAACGGGCAACGGCAAATCCCAAGACAGCCAGGCAGACTACTACCTCCAGGCCCGGGCGAGCTTATCAGCGCAAGCCAGTCCAACTCCCTACATACCTCCAGGTTCTGCCGAAGGCCCGGTAGGACAAGGACCGGCACCAGCGGATAGGGATTCCGACATGGATCTCTTCCATGTCTCACCCGAGGACACATCTTACAGCGCCACATCCTTCGGTAACCAGGCCCTATGGCCATTCCCGACCGGAACGACAGGAGCGTTCTACGATTTTCCGTTTCCGGCTATCGGTGGAGAAGGGCCAAACAATTTGGACTTCTTGACCTTCTAGAATTGGCTGGTTTGAGCTGCAGAGTGGGTACTCACAATCCTTACGGATCCGGGTGACGTGGGCGTCCGTTGCGGCCTTGTGCGACGATAATCTCAGCCGGTGATAACGAGAAAAGAAAGTCCGAATTTCAATACAAATCAAATGCCGGGAATATATGATATTCTCCGGGATCGCCCCTCCCGAGTCCCCCATCATTTATCTCTTGCACGGCCACCCGCACCCCCTGGCTATCTGTCCAGTCTTCTAAAATTTCAAGAACAGTAAACATGTCTACACACTCTGCGGGAGGATATATCAGTATCGACACACTTTCAGTAGTACACCCGGAGACCACTGGGAGTGCATCAACGCGTCTTGAAGGCAAGATGCTATCTTCCGCGCAAAGTGAAGGGTACGTCGAGGGACGTTGGGTCAAGATACCGGACCTGTTCACATCCATCATGTCTAAGGAGCCGGTGGTGAACGAGTTCTACATGGCATCCAAGGTCGCCTCGGATGAGTGGCTTCGCGGGTAATTACCACCTCTAACACTAAGTCCACGATAACACAGCCGATGCTAATCACCCGGCAGTGCCCTGGCCATGGACTCAGAAACTGCGCACAAATGGAACAAGCTTGACATTGCGTATATGAGCGCCATTTCCGCGCCATATGCCGATTTAGAAACCCTGAGGCTCATGAACGACTGGAACGGTTGGGTCTTTGCTTTTGACGATCGTAAGTGGGCCAGATGTCCCATTCCATTAAATGTCCTACAAAATCGCCACGATTATCGTCTTTCTCTAAGACTCTATAACTCTCCACAGAATTTGACGAGGGCCACCTGCAGCACGACCCCCTTCAGGCCGCGCAGGAGATCATCCAAACCATCGCCATGCTCGACGACATCTCCCCGGTGGTTTCGGCAGACGAGAGCCTCCTCCGACACACGCTGCAGTCCTGCTGGCTGCGCTTCCGGAAGCGCGCGAGCCCGGGGCTCCAGTACAGGTGGAAGCAGCATCTTACCTGGTACTGCCTGGGTGTCCTGCGCCAGGTCGGAATGCAGACCGTTGCGTACCATCCTACGGTGGAAGAATACATGGACTTTCGCTCCGGGTGCATTGGGGTCTACCCATGTATCGGTCTTATGGAGTAAGTATCATTTTTGAATGTGAATACGCACTGGGGCCCGGTCAGCTTTCATCTGGGCGTGCCATCTTTGAAGTGTTTTCAGCCGGAGTAACTAAGACGTGCTCAGATACGCTGAGGGTATCGACCTTCCTCTCGCCATTATAGAGCATCCTTCTCTACGTGAGATAGCACGCTTGACGTGCGACCTTGTCACACTGTAAGCCCATCTAGCTAAAATATACAGCTCCATGGTCGTAGCCCAAGTGGTCATATTAACACCTCTTCTCAGTCAAAACGACGTCTGCTCGTACAGAAAAGATCTCGAAGAGGGAGGCCAAAACAGCATCATCCTGGTCTTAAAGAGAAGCGGACTCACAGACCAAGAGGCCATGGACCGGGTTGGTGACATGGTTGAGGATTGCTACCAGCGATGGCATGAGGCATTAGACGACTTGCCACCTTGTGACGACGAGAAGACGCACAGAGAGGTAGTGCGGTACGTTGAGGGTTGCCAAAATATCGCGCTTGGGAATCTACATTGGAGGTATGTATTTGTACCTTCTAATGAGACTTACGTGGTTCTGCATTCACTGAGGCTAATATGAATTATGCTAGTTTCTACACACCACGATACCTAAAGGATGAGGGATGGAAGATTAAAGAGACCAGGATGATGAGACTTCTTAAAGATATACGTGATTTCGTTGGCGCAGCAACATTGTGTCATGGATAGTAGCACTTGAGAGGAATGAGTCTCGCATTTGACGTCACTGCCACATTTCTACAGCATGCATAGGTACATACGTTTCTTTCTACCTAATGACGAGCCTTAATGATATCAGCGGCCTGTGAAGCAAGTCAGCTAACCTATCGCTTCACGCATTAGATTCATTTTACCTTCTCCGCGACAGCGTACACTGAAGCGCACGTATGTGCTCCAGGAATAAGCGGCATAATACTAGAGTCTGCCACACTCAGCCCCGTAACTCCATAGACCAGAAGATCGGGGCTGACGACGCCTCCCAGCTCTCGCGGCATCATGGAGCACGTTCCACTAAGGTGGCCTGTAGTAGCACTTCCGGTGGTCCGTGTGTAATACTCCAAGTCCTCATCCGTTGTGATGCCCGGTGGAGGAGCTACCTGGACTGGGGCAAATGAGGTGTTCATGGTTGACGTTTGATGGAAACGGCGCGAGAACCTCAAGGCCTCGGTAGCCACCAGAAGATCAACCGGGTTGGTGTTAGTGCCATAGTCAAGGATTGGCTCGGCGTATACATCGGTCTGATTAAGCGTTACACTCCCCCGACTGGTTGGTTTCGTAAGGACCAAGAACGTGTTGCCTCCTGCGTTGATGGGATACTCGATGACAGCGTTGTCTTCTCTTGACATGGAGTCTGCAAGGATCTCCCGCTGGGCTTCATAGCCGCGAATCAGTTCAGTTGTGTATGTATTGGGCAGGTATGACGCCACGGGCTGCGACTTGTAAGCGTCCACAATTGACACCCATTTGGTAGGACTAAGCTGCTTCAGCGGGATCAAGCCCGCTAAGTTTGTCGTGGTCTGTGAGTACGGCCCACGGCGGTATTTCTCCCACTCCTCGGTAGCCCAGTCCACGAAGCTGGAGTTGCTGAACGCAGTACTGGGATTTGGTTCGACATTCTTGGTGTCTCGTAAAACTTACTTAGTACACGAATAGACCGCAAAGCTGGTGAAACTCACAATTAAAGGACGTATTACTGCTAGGGTGGTCTTGAAGGTTCCTGCCAACGCCCGACAAGTCGACCACAACGGGGATATCCGCTTTCTCGAGGATCTCCGCAGGTCCGATACCACTCCGCTGAAGGATCTGTGGACTGTGTAAAGCACCTGCCGTGATAATGACTTCTTTTCTGGAGTTGACGATGAATGAAGATTCGGTACCATTTGTTTCTCTCGGCCAAACTCGAATTCCAGTGGCATGCTTCTTGTCATCAAACAGTACCTCATTGACTCTGTGCATTGTCACCAGTTGAAGGTTGCTTCGATTGGCGACAGGGTCGAAATACCCAGATCGAGCGTAAGATCGCGTAACGGTCTCGTTATCAATTGCATTCTTGTCGTTCGTCAATTCGTTATTACACTCTATGGAGGGAAGGCCTCCTCAGGGGTGACTTACTGGGATCCAGACAATACCATGGGCTTTACCACCAGCGCCTTCGACCTGCGTCTGCAGGCCAAGCTCCTCCATACCCTTCTTTTGAGATCCTAAAAAGAATTAATAAAGGCGTAGAGTATTGATTTCAGCCATTTCATACTTATGCCGGGCCATTGGAATTTAGCGAAGCTGAGATGGATTGGACCATTCCCATATACACTTAGGTCCCACGTCATGTTGAATTCTTCAGCCAGAGTTATGGAAGGTGTCGAAAATAAGGAGCTCTGTTTATTCGTTCTTTAGAAAATCTATTAGAAAGTGTTAGACATAGTCGAGGGCTGCTTACCTTGATGAAGTACGGCAAAATGCCCTCGAAGTCCCACCCAGGGTTGCCAAGTTTCTCCCAATTGTTATAGTCATCCGCTGCCCCTCGATTCAAAAACATGCCATTGACTGTTGAGCCGCCTCCCACGACAGCGGCAGCATAAGACGTGTACGTGCGGTTGTTAAGCCCTGGCTGCGGGGTAGACGTAACATTGTATAGGTGCTTCCGCTGATACGATTTCGCGCTTTGGGGCTGGATTTGCGACACATTATTTTCGAAGTAACCATACTCAACCACTAGGACCGTAGCTACCATGGCTTTTGTGTTTAGTTACTTAAATTCTTTCCTTTTTCTAATCCCTACTACTCAATGCAGAGATCGGTGGTGAAAGAACACTTACATCTTGGATCCTCAGAAAGCCTATTTGCGATGACCAGTCCTGACTGGCCTCCTCCAACTATAATATAGTCGTATTCCTGCTTAATATCATCGCGAGTAATTTGCATTTTCGCCCATGCATATTGAGGATATGCGGACACTAACGACACACAAAGAAGGAAGGGGAAGACGGCGAGCGGAAATGATGAGTGAAGCATTGTGTCAGATCTAAACCAGACACAAGTACATTTAGAGTGCAACGTTCTATACGGACGAATGAATAATCTCTTAATGCTGGCTTTTGAGGATAGTTTTTAAGGTGACCTCTGTGTGCTGTGAGGGTCCCTAAGTCCAGTATATAAAACATCACAAGTCTAAGCTTGGCTGCTTGCTCCACATGCCATCTTTTTGTGATCGGAAAATAGAGCCCGATAGTGAGACAAGTGATCCGAGCAGGCGAATGAAACCCCCCCAAGGGGTAATGGTAGGTAAGCTTAGACGCAGCTTGAAGCAGAGACTCCACACTAATACGCAGCATGTGGTAATATACTGCTTACTCCCCATGCAAAAGAAGTTCGAAAGGCAGGACATTCTTGTTTACCCTTGTTCCAATGGTGATTGTGGGTAGCATTGGTAACAGGGCTGGAAACGTCTAGGAGACAACATGAGCAGCTACCCCCCAGGTGTCCTGAATTTGAGGAAGGCCATTGGGCATACGGAGGTAACTATCGAAAGCCACCCAGAAATGCTGGGGTTACACAGCCTAAGCCATTTTCGTGGGATGGTTGCACAAGGTCATGGCTAGGCTAGTAGACTATGGTAACAGCAGGATAAGAATTAAAGCCATGGTTGAAAGTAAACTAACTATTTCAGAATCCATGACTTCCTCTGCATTTGGTAGGAGCAGAGTGATATATAGTTTAGTTGATAAAGTAGGCTGTCTTGATCACTTGGATTATTATCCCTTATTTGTGCTGTTTGTGAACAGCGAAAGGCTCATTTTTGCACCATTATGCTTGGCGATGTAGTCAGCAGTGCGTGCATATGCATTGCATGCGTACAACACTCAAATACCAGCGTGGCAGCACCACGATCTTCTCCTTCCTGCTCTTTTCGTCTCGACCATCCGTTAAGTGTCGTAATAGCCCATCGCTAGAGATTCCGACGCGTTTCTCGTGTGCTGCTGTGCATCACACAGTTGACATGTTCGCGTGATCCACCAACATCCAAGCGAAATGCCGCCCCCTCAAACTGCCAACCCCTGGCAGGCTCTGCCCAAAGAGAAGGGGCCCCAGGTCGCAGGAGGCTCTGGTCCTTTATATCCTTTTTGAGCTCTTATGAGCGCGTGCTGCGGTTCCGCGATAGGGTGATCATGAATGCACAGGCCTGTAACATACAACGTCATCGCCGTCTGGCTGCGCGACGAGGACCAACTCCGCACCGCGTGCGAGCTGGCCCAATCGCTCGGCTACGGCGACAATAATCTGGCCGACTATAAGAACGAGTTACGAGTACCTCTTCCACCACCCCATCAATTCCAACATGACCATCGTCAACTTTGTTAGGGGCCATGAGGAGGTGCCTCCAAGTCAAGGCCTTCGTGCGCGACGAGATGGACGAAGTAGGATACAAATTGACGGCCGAGGGGAGGCCAGTCCTGGTACCCTTTCCGCTAGATTACATTTGAAGAAAATGTCATCAGGTCTATCAGGCATAATAGAGGCTCCATTAATTACATTTGCTAAACAGCACTAATATTGCCCCAGCTAACATGAGGAGACCGGGGTTCCAAGAGCCAACCACGTCGTTTTGGACTGATCATGCCCGTGGAAATACTTTCACTAACAGTTTAGATCCTAAAATTCAAATGTTCACCCGTATAATGCTGTGCTCAATCACACGATAGTTACCCTTTCTATGGACCAGTCTGCAAAGAACTCTTCAGGTGACGTATAGCCTAAGTCGAGACCCAGGTATCCAACTCTTTCAAATTTTCCAGGTTGAGACACCGATCGCCCGAGAACAAGGACATCAGCATTACTCAAATGACCAGACTTGAACGTATACAGTACAAGACACCAGACTGGAAAGTCTACCGTCCCGGTCTCGACGGCCCGATTCATAGAAACCTGACGTGTCGCGGTCTCAATAAGACTGCCTTCCCACTCAACTTCCGAATTTCCCAGGAACATGTCAGCATGAAATGCGTCATTCGGCCACTCCTTCAATTGGTAAACGCAGTTATTTTCATCAAGCAGCCTGGCCTGGGTTGTCCGAAACGTGGCTGTAGCCGACACAAACAACCCTTCGAGCGTGATGTGGCCAGCGGACACGGAACCAAACGGACTAATGTCCGATAACGGTGTGCAATCGGCCTCAATGATATGGCAGGTCGAAGCCAGCCGAAGGCCCTTGATTAGCATATTCCATGTTACGGTTATGCCAGGATCGAGAGAGACCCAGCTCCAGGAAGGCCCAGTATAGCTGTTGGTTTCAAAGCCTTCGCAAAGTAGCTCATGTCTGTACCAACCCAGGTCGCGATGTAGCTGTTTCCTCCATAACCCGGCGAGGAACTGGTCATTCAGCCTCTCATGAAACGTTGTGGTTATGGCGGACAGCGCAAACAGTCTGTCTGTCGAGAAGGTGAGATCGCGATTTGAATAAGGATACACGATTGCAATCCTCCATTCGTGGTACAGGTCTTCTTTCGAGAGCTGATCGATCCTCGGGAACAAAAGCGTTCCGTGTTTCTGCATGTCGTAGAAGTCGTCGTTGGGCTTTCCCCTGCGGACGTGCGTCCAGTCGCATTCGCAGTCCCACAGGGCGCTACAATTCCAAAAGAGCTCACGCTTCCCAAAGGACACGAAGCGCTTGGCCATGGCTCTCTCTTGGAACGTCCATCCTCGTGTCTCGAGAGGTCCTTGGGTTCTGCTTGTTGAGTTCGGCATCGCATGATTCACCACTTCCCGGTAATGAATGGGAGCCATCCAATGAGGGCTTGGGCAAGGGACCTTGAGGCTACCTTCCCAGTGATTGGCACGAGGACCGAGGAAGCCTTCGCTGCCGCCGGCTGCGGATGACGCTGCCAAGACGAGATGTGCCAAGCCGTAAACGTCGACCATTTTTGCAGCTTCGCGCTCCCAGTCAAGGCTGTCGTCTTGAACGATACAGAGCGAGTCGATCCAGAGGTACTGAATCTCCAGATATCGTGTTACTGTGATAGCATCTTGAAAGGTTTGTGGCAGGGCACGCGGATCAATCCCTTCTTGATGTGATGCAATGTTTTCTTTCAGGGTCTTCAGAGGCTGCGATGCTCCCCAGCAATGGCTCAGCGCAACATACTTTCCCTGCAGCGAAGTGTCTGAGACGACGAGTTTTATTGTACTGCCAGTGACATCAAGCACTCTTGTCGGCATAATACCACCATCTCTGTTTGAACACTGAGGATGTGAGTCCTGACATGTTGTCATCCAGTGTTTAAGCAAAGAAAAGCACTCTTTTGACCCAGAATTAGAGGAGATATCTTGATCAAAAGGAATCCCATCCCATGGAGATTTAGAATCTGTCAAATCAATCAGTTATCATGAGATTAAGGCAACGAAAATGAACCAAACTTACTCATGGGGTTATAGAAGGTGATTCGGGTCTTGATCTTCTTATCAGTCATCAAACCGCCCGTGTCACACACGAGAGAATACCTCCCAAGCATGATATTGTAATCAGGCATAAAACAGACTTTGTACCGACCGCCACCAGAGAGGTCAATCCCGTGCTTTTGTTTTGCATCCTGCAGCAGAGCAACAACAAGCCCACAAAAGAAGCAGGTTTTGGCCCCTTCTGCCCATTCCTTGAGTGTACATGTCCTGAGCATCTCTATAGTACCGCTGACCTCGCGCCTGCAAACAGAGCATCCGTCTGACCTGCGCGACATTATCGTACGAGGATGCTTGACCGTGTTTGCAAACCGATGCCATTTAGAAGGTGGATAAGACATCTCGCCTTCAGCTAGCGACTAAGCGGGAAGTTGAAGGAGCAAGTGCTATTGTCATGGAATGCCAGTCCCTGTCCAATGGAAGGTCTGGATCATACCCAGCGACCAATTGCTCGGAAATAACCAATTAGTTTACTTGGACGTGAGCTGTCACTTGGGTTTCACGACACAGAGTCTGGCCTAAAGAAGAAGAGAAGGGAAAGAAGGAAGGAGGACTCTGGAGGAGCCTTCTTTATCCTGGTGGTTGACATGATGGGGCACAGATTACGTAACCAGGGGTGGTCCGTGCCCGGTACATCCTCCGTTCCAACCGGTGCGAATCTCCCATCTGCAGTGTGAATAGCATGCTTTGTGGAGGACCTCGGGAGATAATAGATAGAATTAGATTATGGAGGTGGAGGTGCCATAGGCAATTTGGTTGTTGTGCACAAAGCGAATAACAACGTTGTGGAATTAGGGTTATTGGGTTCCATGCAGTTTTAAGCAATCACTACTCTGCGTTACTGGCTGGGTTGGAACTCCAGCGCTGCGTTGTAAAATAGTCTGTTGCTGTGGCCTACAAGGGAAAATTTTTAGTCTCTTGCCCTTGTTGTAATTAAAGATCAGGTATTGAAGAAACAATGCTGTGCCTCGATTGCTCCTCCCAGCCACTATAATTGGTTTGCGATACTTGGCTTGTCAGACAAGGCGTTCTCTAAGCCATCCTTAACCCTAGTTAGGCGGATGAGAAAAGAGAGGAGCATGCAAGGCACGCCACCTTCAAACTGAAGTGGGCATTGGGGGAACTACGTTGGCGTTGTCAGGTCTCTGTGGCTCGTGCTTTACAGGGGGCAAGTCGCTTTTTGCCGCCAATGCTGCAAGAAGTACCTGTGCACAAGGTCTCCACCCAGTCTGCATGACAAAGCCCAGAAGGTACAGATGTGCTATCATGTATGCCCTTGCTATACTAGACAAGACATTAGTGCAAATGTATTGTCAGGAATTGCTTGGTGTACATGGCTGCCAGGGGGGTTGATCTGCAACTTGCAGCTGCAGCTCCAAACGTCAATAGCTACCCTGATATTCACTCTCGTGTACTACAACTCCCGAATGTGTCCTTCGGAGAGGGCGACGGCCCCGGCGGTCCATCATGATATGTATAAAAGTGGCCAAAGTAAGTCTGTTTTGCCATCACTCGAATCTTGTTTTCTTTATCCTGCAGGACACGCATACCATACTGTTCTCGTCTGGTCTTGTATCATACACACGGTTGGCTTCTCATTCTGTCTTGCAACCAACGTTCATATTTACTCTCTACTAAATCTATTATTTCCATGCATATCAGTCAAGAGATGGCCGATAGTCCTCACATCATCATGGAAATGCCCACGCCCTCATGGCTAACGGCCTTAACCACCGTCTCATGGCTGGCGGTCTCGACCGCCATCTTTGTTCTCTTGTCCAAACTTTACAGCTTCGCCATGCGTCCTAAGGACTATCCCCCAGGGCCGCCTACAACCCCTCTTGTTGGGAACCTGCTGCAAATGCCGACCATAGACACTCAATTGACGTTTGAAAAATGGGCAAAGCAGTGTAAGTCCAACCTATGGATGCCACGGTGTAGGACTAACCAGTAAAAATCCGGTTAGACGGCGAGATTTTCAGCATCAAATTTGGCGCCACAAATATGATATTTCTCAACAGCCGGGCTGTTATCAAGGAGCTCATGGAGAAACGAAGCAGCATCTATGCATGCAGGCCTGACATCTTCTACCGATGGTATACAAACGGCAGTATATTTGTTGGGCGAGAGTATGTTTATCCTTCCAACAAGAAACAATATGGTCCCAAGCCACGTCTTGATTTGAAGCTAACTCTTACAACAGCAACGACGAGGTGTGGAGACGCGCCAGGAAGAGCTATCATTTCCGTTAGTACCCACACCTTTATACATTGATGCTATACTGACACACAGTCTTTATTAGGCCTCAACGCGAAGGCCACGGACACTTATGTCCCATACCAGGAGTTTGAAAGCCTACTACTCATGAATCAGCTTCTGGTGGACCCTGACAATTTCTCTACACACCTATCCACGTACACGACCAGCGTTGCCTCGACCGTCATATATGGTTTGCGGTCCACAGACAACGACGAAACTGTTGCTAACCTGAAAAAGGTACGTCCCCATGTTGGATTGATTTGCCGTCTAAGGCTACTATCATATCAGCACAACTCGCATTTTGTGTTAGATAAACACTTGCTGATACCGATTTCAACAACTTAATTAGTGGATGGCCATGCAAATTGAGGCCCAGAAGCCACAGCTCATTGACCTGTATCCGGTTTTCAGACCCTTATATCGCCTGCTTCCCGCCTGGCTGGACTCCTACAAGATGCTTCTGAACGAGCTCAATCGTCTCGAACTGCCGACCCTCTTGAAACTTGTGCAAAAGACTAAATACAAATTAGCAAGTGGGAAAGTCTCCCCAAGTAAGCTGCCACCAGTGCCCGTTCACCTCGTCTCTGCTATCACGTGGTATTCACTTGAGTCCTTTGCTGATAAACTCCAACAGGCTTCGTCAGTGACTTGCTATCATTAGACGGAAAGGACCAGATGAGCGATGAAGAGATTGGCAGAACTGCTGGCACTGGATTTGGCGCTGCTACGTTCGTTATTACCCCGATCTAGCCATGGTTTTCGCATAACAGCTGACACTTTCCCCGCCCAGTGATACCACATGGGGCACATCCCGCGCATTTGTCAAGGTCAGCAACAACCACGCAAAACATTCCCTCAGCACCCCAATTCATTCACATATGGGATGCTAACCCCACCTGCAGGCGATGGTGCTCTACCCTTCCGCCCTAAAAGCCGCCCAGGAAGAAATGGACCGCGTCATCGGCCCCGACCGCCTGCCGACCTGGTCCGACCGCGCGCAGCTCCCCTACATGCGCGCCGCGGTCGAGGAGACGCTCCGCTGGGCACCCGTCGCCTTCACGGCGGTGCCGCACGCGGCGGCGCGCGCGGACACGTACGGCGGCTACACCATCCCGGCGGGCGCCATCGTCAGCGCCAACGTGTGGGTGCTCAACAACGCCGACTGCGAGGGGGACGAGTCCGGCCCGCGCGACTTCGACCCGGCGCGGTTCACGCCCGAGGAGACGCTCGTCGAGCAGAACTGTATCACCGCCGACAGCCTGAGGCGCAGGCACTTCACGTTCGGGACCGGCAGGCGCGTGTGCCCCGGCGTCCACGTTGCGCAGCGCGGGCTGTTTGTGGGGATGAGCCGGCTTGTTTGGGGTTTCGACTTTGCGAAGAAGCGCGGTGCAGATGGGAGAGAGATCAACATTGATCGGGATGCATTCGACAACTCGTTGGCGGCACAGGTCCTTGAGTTTGAGTTAGTTACCATGGATTCTGATGTGTTTGTGGTATTCGGGTTGCTGACAATTTCGCGCTTCTAGGTGCGAGATCACGCCCAGAGATGAGAGGCGTGCTGAGATCATGCGAAGAGAGTGGGCTGAGGCTCAGGTTCACTTAGATGTTGACGGAAACTTTACGAACGAGTTCTTCAAGAAAGTATTTGAGGGAAAGAGGGAGTGAGGCCCTGCACGACCATATTCAAATGCGAGATGTAGACGGTAGGACCTCAAGTACTTGAGTCTGGACTATGGATGAAAATGAATCCCGGAGCAGTACCAAATACCTGGCAGAGAAAATGGCCCGCTAAAGTCTCACAATGTGGCGCTGCTGAAGAGAGGATGTCCCACGCTTTCAGCGTCAAGATTGCATCCATAATAGACACAGATTTATTGAGATGTTCAGAGGATCGTCGTTTAAAATGAACCAAAGAATATTAGCATGTCTTGGCCGAAATGTCCTTTCCCTTTGAGCTAGAAACAACTGTACGCCAACGGTCTACTCCCGAGGTGGCAAATGCATGATGCGCGTCTTGCGCAGCTCGTCGCCTTCCACACCCCAATACCGACCGGTTCGGAAACTAAACGCCCTCAAAGTTACACATAAGATTCAATATTAGCCCCGAAGAGACCGGCGTGCTTACCTCCAGTGCAGACTTCCGAGCGCCACATTCCTGCAGGCGTCGACAAACCGGAGCACCTCGTGGTCGACGGCCTCGCCCCAGAGGGGCAGCTCGGCCAGGGCCAGGTACCAGCGGCGGTAGCAGTCCTCGATCATGTGGCCAGCCTTGTCGACGGCCTCCTGCATGCTGCGGCCCTGTTCCATTAGCAGCGAGATCAGGTTGTGGTCGACCCCCAACAGGAGGTCCTTGCGGAACGATACTATGTCGTTTGCCCTGGGACAAAATAAATTTGTGTCAGTCACACGAGGTACCTAGGTAGCGCTGATCTTCCACGTATACTCACAACCACGTCAGATCTGTGCTGATTTCCAGACACTGCTGTAGACTCGGATGCTCGAACGGCTCGGACCCCAGCTCGATGCCGTCGCCCCACTCGCAGAGCGCGACCGTCGGGCCGACGCCGATGGTGCCGCGGCGCATCTTGATGTACTCATCAACGTCCCTGGTAAGGGCTCTACCGCTTGCCTGCTGCTCCACCTGGTTCAGGACCCCGGTAAAATAATCTTGTTGTTGCTCTTGGAACCTCTTTACCAGGGCTGCGAAGTTAGTTTCTCGGATTAGCTGTTGTCGTTTCTTCGAATGCCGATATCACAGAGCCTCAAATATTACAGAGCCTCAACAAGGAGTGGATGGGAATAACAGGAGGGATATCGGAACTTACTGGGATTTGCACGCAACCTCAACCTGTCGCAACATGTCTGGAATACATATCGCAGTTTTGGGAGGTACTCAGTCGCTTCGGCTGAGTATCGCGGTGCGGTGCCGTTCATGATGGCGACATACGCTGCTATTTCGGCCTGTGCTGCAGGGAAGTCGTCCTTGAGATCACCCTCATCAAAGTCTATCGGATTGTCAGCATGCCATGTCAAATAGACCCCAGAGTTTTGCGAGAGAAGAGAGAGGCTCTATGAACGAAACATACGATCGTCAAAGAGGAAAACCCAATTATTGTAATCTAGTATCATCCGCAGCGACTCCGCGTCGGCTTCAGGCGACCATATCGCCGTCATGTAAGCAAAGTCGGTCGAGGAGTTTTTTTTGCGGGTCTTTTCATCCCATCCCATGAGACTAAGTTTAAAAGGTGTACCTGTTAGCGAATAAATTCTCTTCTGGCTCGCCTGGCTAGTTTTGTTGTGTTTCTGCGGTGGCATTTTGGAATCGGACGATATTACATACTCTCCGATCCATCGATCACCCTCCTCCTTGACAGTGAGGTAATGTGGATTTAGGACAGCCTTGGTCGACAGGATAGAGGAAAACAGGTCTGGCACGCGGATAGATGTTGAAGGTGTTCTAGCATGAGCAGCTTTCTGGCATTCTGAGTTTTTGACATCTGAGGTGACACCGCCACTCAAGGAGATGGAGGGCAGCTCTGATGACGGGGACACATGCATGGCTTCAGACATTGCAGACTCGATTTCAGATGGAATATCACAGTCTTTGAAGTCGTTGTGCACAAATTTTCATACGACAGAGCTTTTATATTCCCATACGTGACCGGGCGCATCAAACGGCCGGCTCCGTGCAAGTATTTACGCAGGAGACCGCGATCACCATCATGGGAGTGTCTGCCTCCCAACTTCTTGTCTAACGAGAGATTTTTGTGGAGATTAGCAATGTAAAGCTCTTTCTTCCCGAACCGGTCTACGTGTGGACCAATGGGGTTTTATTCCTCGGATAGGTGTGTTGGTCACATGGATGTAGGGGGCATGTCAGCCACGATGACAGCTACCGTACTGGGAAATGGGGGCTATTTGCGGCTGCTGGAAAGGCTGTCACGAGAGGGGATACAGAGATAAGGCAGCTATTCTCAATATGACAACTCAAAGTAAGACGGCGCTGCCTTGTATTAAACAGAGATGTTTATCAGAAATTGTAAGCGAGGGGTTTGAAGCCTGGAGGGTGTGGGGCCCAGAGCCTCGTTGAATGCAAGCAGTCACTGGGGCCCACCCACACACTCACAAAGGCCACCAAGCATTGGATGTTTTCCGAACAGTTGGTTGACTTTCCACGAGTTGGGCGTTTTCGGTTGTCAGAATTACATCAGAGAGGACCACTCGGCCACCGATTCGGATAATCCTGATCCTGTCCCACCCAACCCCAGATCACCGACATAATCAGATGGACATCCCTTCACCGAAAAAAAGAGCATGAAGCAGCCAGAGTCAACCCACATAGCTTCTACCGTTGGGGTGCCCAGCACGTAATTCTCTCAGCAGAAGGCGAGGAGGCCAAGGTTTCATTTTTCCGTACATATATTCAAACTGTCTTTCTTCTTTGACCATGGTCCGCACTGACAACCGTACTCAATGATCTGACCGCAGTCAAGGCGGTGAAAATCTACGCGCAGGTCCAGCATCGAGCCTCAGCCGCCGTGCCGCAATCATGGTCAAAGATGGACTTTTGTGGGTAAGGGCACAAGACACGATGTTGTAATCCTCCGGATAGGTCTGTGATCTCCACCGGTGTGCTTTCCGGCTCGGTCCCGTTCTCAACCCATGCTCTCAGCTGATCAAAAAGACTCGTCGGGCCTCCGCTTCGTCCTCCGAAGCAGTGACGCATCCCGGGCACCTCAAAGTGGCGGTAAAAGTCAGGGACGTTCGGGATGAGGGCCGAGACCTGATTGTAGTACTTGACTGTGCCTTTCGGTGGGATTATCTCATCACTCTGTGGACAGGGTCAGCAGGTACGCTCTTGCAAGATGAACGTGAAGGAGGCCCCAATTTAGCAGATGCTTACAACACCATGATATGTGACGAGCTTTCCGCCGGCGTCACGGAAAGCAGACAGATCCGCATCCCCAGTACCGATAATGGAATCATATCTCTGGCGGCCCTGGTGAGCTAGCGTGTCGAACTCGGCGTGGCTCAGATTGGCCAAGTCAAAGTCCGCGCGTCTCGCAATGAACAGGCTGAACCATTGCATAGCGAGGGCGAAAGGCCCACTGACACAAGACAGACCCGCACAATCAGCCCCCACGGCACCAAAACTCAAGTCGCTACCTGGGTTCAGCCCGAACCACGTCTGGACGCCTTGGGCATTCCGCGTCCCCTGCCAGGTCGCGTTGGCAACGGCGGCCGCCGCAGAGGTGACAACACGCGCCTCAGAACAGTTGGTGGCGCTCCCGACGAGGTCGAAGGGCCGGAAGCTAGCCAGGCAGTCGTCGACCTCGGTGACGATACCGTCGACTACGCCATCTAGGCCGTCACAGGCCGAGATCGCAGCTGCCGTGATAGCCTGCAGCTCGCATGCGTGGGGATATTCGCCTAGCATGTTCATGAATTGCAGCGGCCACATGAGAAAGGGGACGAGATCATTCCAGTAGATAGCTGGCGCTCCTGCTGCGATGCCATCGAAAGAAGTTGGATAGCGCTGGGCAAGCATCAGTGCCTGTCGACCGCCTTGGGAACAGCCATTGAAGTAGGAATAGTCAGGTCCACGGCCGTAGTAAGACTTGACCAGAGATTTTGCTAGAACACCCTGTAACACACATTAGAAGTTGGTCTGGTTTATGCAGTGGATAGCTAATCATTTTTATCATTGTTGAAACTTGCCATATCATCCAACGAGACCGACGCAAAGTTCTGCAGAGCGTAGAGGTCCACATTGCCAGGACTCAGGAGTGCCCATGGGATAGCATCAACGGAGGCATTGACCAGGCCGGCATCAGTCGTTACCGTTGCATATCCGTCAGCGATCGCTCCGGCCATGGCAGCGTAGTAGACATCCGAGCGCCCAGCAAGCATCCCGCCGCCTCCCACGGCCTGAAGACGCCCATTCCACCCGCACGAGGGGAGCCAGGCTTCAACAGTAACGGTATCATCCTGGCCAGGGTGAGTGTAAGCCACTGTGACGTTGCAAAAACTGGCGTTGGTGACCTCCACGGCTGGCTGAGTGTACCGGACACTCGAGGGGACAGAGATACTATAGTTGGTAACAAAGTCCGCCTCCACGGAGAGGACCTCGGCACCAAACCAGGTGATGTTCCCGAAGGTCGCAGGTACACAAGCAAGTGCCATAGTGATCAATAGAAAACTAGAAAAATGTGGCAATGCAGACACTTACCAGGGGGCGCGCAAATTACTCACAGCAAGGGAAGAGAAGAATATATACCTAGAGAGCCATGGCCCCAGCCCATGCGTGAAGACGACGCTCAATTCAAAGATTGCTTTTGTCTCTTGTTGGCATTCCATTTGTGACTTACCCCACATCAATGACCGTTGCCTGCATATCTGATAATCCATTAGGTAAACCTGAGTGCGCAAATATGGACGAAAAGGAGCACCGACATTCGTGTCTAGTGCGAATTCACCCCGGTGGGACATTGCACAACATCAACCGTAATCACGCCAAGACGCGGCTTCTTGTATAAGGTGCAGGATGCTTGACACTAACAATGGAATCGCGTCCGGCTGCTCGAGTGGATGGCGGGGGCGGCAGGGGGAGGGGGCTCAGCCAGCGCAACCTCCAGGGCCTCGCGAGAGGCGGCGGTGGCGCGGTCGAACTCCTCGGCAAACACGGCGGCGTTGCCTTTCGGGATATTGGGGCCCTTTGATCCTCTTCGGCTTCACGATGTGGGCGTTGTTGGGGGAGGGTCGTCGCCTGCGGGCGGCGCCACGCGTTCCTCAGCAAAGGCGAACCGGCAAACGCGCGCATATTAAGCAAGTTGATTAATCAGCTCGAACAAGCTGACCCATCTACCTTAGCTAATCAAATTTATTCTCTCTACCAGCCGGGCCAGGGCATGGCTTTCAAAGTCGGCATTGAAAAGGATTTGGTGGGATGTATACTGCTTTTAGGATCAGCTATACCCTGATGTTATTTGAGACTTAGTGGAGAAGGGGAGGGTTGGAAGGGCCCTGCAGTGTAGAGAAGCTGATGACCGGGCCGGTTGGCGTTGGACAGCAGACAATATGTCTCAAGTTGCTGAGCCATACGAAGTAAAAAGCAACACCATATTCCCGCATCTCCTAGACACGTTCCAATTCGCTGTAAGTTCTGTTGCAGCCGGCACATGGCAAGGGTGCTCACTTCTCCGCAGCTCTCAAGCAAGTTGCCTCGTCCGGGAATGAGTAGAAGTCGGGATTGTTGTCGACCGATTCCAGGTCTCTTTTTGAGGCTGTGGACCAGGACACGATGTTGGGAGGAACATTGACCATGTCCGGAAGACACCCACAGCAAAACGAAAACGTTGCCGTTCTGATTGGAACAAGCCTCCTTCAAATGTGTTTGAGTGTTCCAGAAATCTCTCACAACGCCATCCAACGATGGGACCAGACTCGCCTGTGGTTGGGTCTCTAATGTCTCACAGCAACCGGCTATGAATGTCCCATCGCCACAGTTGCCCTATCACCCGCAGCATGGGTATTTTGAGATAGAAGGATGGTTTCCTCCGGGAAGTCGCGGTCACATACTTTACTCTGATTCCAAGTCTCAGTTCCGGTGGCAATTGATATGATAATTATGCTAAGGGGGTGCAAGTTACCAAGTCGGTCCGTCAGTTCCAGTGACTATTGCGCTGGGCGACTTCATGACGCAGAAGCCCGTTCTTCGTTCTTTCACAAAAGAGTTGTCGGGGCGTCCAGCGACTCAGACTCTCTCATTCACCTCCGGAACATCCAAGATATGTGCACTCCAAAACTGTTGGGGGCGGGGGGCAGCATTCGTAAGCCGCAACAAGTTCCCCGTGTCTGATACGCGCAGATTTCAAATCCATCGAGATGTGTTGTTGGCGACGATAGAGGAGGATTACTATGCAACAGCGTAGCAGGAAATGTGATATATCCTGTATGGGAGAAGAGTTGTGAGAGAACAGTAGTAAGGACTTGGGGTCAAAAGAAGATTTTCCATGCGGGGGTTTCACTTCTCTTAGCACTTGTCTGTGATCCCCTGTTGCAGCTCGCCCAAAACCACATTCAAGATGGTGGTCAGCAAGCTGCAACGGGTGAGCTAGGCCCACATGGTTGTGCCGCATACCTGCATTGTTGTCTGACAGCCTGGGCGGCATAGTGCAAGTGCAAGTTGTGGTGGATTGACATGTGAGTCTTGGAGGCAGAACCGTCAAAATGTCACCTCACACGATACAGTCTTTCCAAGCCACCAGCGCACGGGGTAACCCGCGAAGGGTGCCCTTGGGGAGAGGACGGACGACCGAGGGAACGAGGACAGAAATAAAGTGGGTGGACCAGTTTCTCTGGGGATCGCGAGGTCCTCGGACAGGTTTTGGCTTGTCTCGTCTGTTTCTTTGCCCATATGTGCCAAGTCGTCATCGTGGCTTTTGAACGGTTGGGAGACCCCATTTTATCTGCCGCCCTAATGCGTCAGAACCCTACCCCATCTTGCATGAAATATCGATGCGACTCTGCGACTCGAGCCGTTATTGCCCAACGTGATATGCAGCTTGGGTCTATATCGGCCGTCAGGGAGGAAGCAAGTGGCCGATTGACTGACTCGCTCTCACTCTTTGTTGTGCCTCATCAAGCTCTAGAAATATTATACAGTACAATTGTGCCAGTTGACAGGGGTTGGGACAGTTCGTCCTAGAGCCAAGCGAATAGGAGATCTGACGATTCAGTCAAAATTTCTGAGAGCACCTTACCCACGTTAGATTCACTAATCAGGGAGCTCGCGTTGATGGGGCCGCCCTCAGCCCTCCGCCGACCAAAACAGCCCACAAAAAGAATGGGAAACGAAGGCGAATGCCGACGGCTCATGGGCGCAGGCGCCGAAGGAGCCCACCCATTCGCCAGCCCCCGTCCGGCCCCGAATCGGTGCCGTGCGGGCCGTCCCACAAATATCCGGGGCTTGGCTCGTCGCCGGCGAGTGAACAGTCGTAACGACCACCTCGAACGAGAAACTGTATCTGTGCGGCAACCGGGAAGCTTCCCTACGCCACAGCCCGGTTGCGCTACACCACAGGCGGGAAGCGTCGTTTCGTTGCCGCGTCAGGGGGTTCCGCGACGAGAAGAAGCTCGGGCGGTCGGGCGCAAAGATTCCTCCACCATGACCGCTCGTCGGCGACTTTTTGACGACTTTGTTACATCACACCGCAGCCCGCCTGATGGATGGAGAAATGAGTGATGATGAGACACCTTGTCGCCACGGATGCGAAGAACTTGCCAAGTCTGCCTTGCGGTGTCTCGCGGGAAACACTTGCCGTTAGACTGCTTGGGAGGAGAGGGGACTAACCAATGCCTGCCTCCTTGATAGTGTGCACGGCGAGGACAAGCAGAGACACGATGTGCCCTCCGCCATCTCGACTGCTCCGATCAGTCGAGATCAATAGTGGAGCGACACTAAAAACAAACTCCAAGCTGCCGAGCCCGGAAACGCCCATACCGGGGGGATAATAGCTACTCCCCCAGGATAGCACACCGGACTGTGTTGAGTTGTATTACAACACACGCCAATGCAACTTAAAGATTACCCGATACCACCTCCTCCGCCAAACCAACCAAGTCTAATTCCCCCAAGGTTCCGGCCTTGCGACAAGCGCCGTGGGCAGAGCGGGAGCTAGAAGTGGGAATGAATTACCATCAGGGCGGCCGCTGTTGGCCGACACCGTGAGATGAGGGAATAAGATGGATTGGATGCTTGTGGATTCGATGTCGTGCAGCAAAAGATCGAGACCAACGGCCCACTCATATCTTCGGGGCCGCTCAAGATGCCGGGCACTCCCAGACAGGCTCTCTCCCTGGGGAATTTTAGCTGCCGTGACCACGTACCCACCAGGGGGGCGATGAGTGAGAGACGACGTCAAGCGGCGCGGAGACTTTTTCGTCCTGGTTACAGAGTAACGGGGGAACTTGTCGGAGTGGTGGGGTTGACATTGGATATAAAGGACCATGGCCAGCAGTCCACATTCACAGCAGTCCATCATCACCACCACTCATCCGTGTGAATACATTCTCATTCTTATATTCATAAAGAAATCGTGCTGACAGGTGACGAAAGTTTCACCTTCGACGGCTAGAAATGGCACCGTCACTCAACAGCGTCCTGCCCCGAAATATCGGGAATGGGACCGTACCAATCCACAACATCGCAGCTCTGGCTGTGGGCGCAGGAGCTGTAAGCCACACCCAACTCAATCATCAGATATCCCGTTCTCTGGTAGTATCATAGCTGACCATGCCCAACTCCAGCTTTTCGTCCTCTGGCGCATTGCTGTCGTTGTCTACCGCCTGACACTCCACCCCCTGGCCAAATATCCTGGACCCAAGCTCTACGCAGCAACAAACCTGCCACACGAATGGGGAATCAATGTCGCCGGAACCTTCGTACGGGAGAGCCGTCAGCTACATGAGAAGTATGGCCCCATCGTGCGCATCGCCCCGGACCACCTCGCCGTCGACGGGTCCATCGGCTGGCCCCAGATCTTCCAGCACCGCCCGGGCAAGGCCGAGTGGCTCAAGCAGCCCGGGTTCTACTTCCCGGGCGACACGCTCAGCCTGATCGGCGGCGACCACGAGAACCACAAGCGGCTGCGGCGCCAGCTCAACCACGCCTTCAGCACCGACAGCATGTACGAGCAGGAGCCCGTGGTGCAGAAGTACATCGACCTGCTGCTGTCGCAGTTCGGCAAGAAGGCCGCGGCGGGCGAGGTCTTCGACATCGTGCCGTGGTTCAACTTCCTCACCTTCGACATCATCGGCGACCTCACCTTTGCCGACAGCTTCCACAGCCTCGACGGCGGCGAGTACCACCCCTGGGTGCTGGGCATCTTCAAGGCCATCCTGGGCGGTGGCTTGCTACGCATCACCAACGCGTACCCCCTGATGAGACCATTCTTCAAGTACTTTGGCACCTCGGCCAAGAACCTGCAGAGCGAGTTGGACAACCGCCGCCTCGCCAACGAGAAGGCCATGTCCCGCAAGGCGCTGGGCGAGAGCCCCGGTGGGCGAAGGGACTTCATGACGTACATGCTCAAGAAGACGCGCGACGGCAAGCCCGGGTTCGACGACCTCGACATCCTCATGAACGCGCCCTCGGTCGTCACGGCCGGCAGCGAGACGACCGCCACCACCATGGCCGGGTTCACCTTCCACGTCGGCCTGAAGAAGTACCGCAACGTCTACGACACGGTGACCGACGAGGTCCGGAGCGCCTTCAAGAGCGAGTCCGAGATCGACATGAAGTCCACCGCCCGCCTGCCGTACCTGATGGCCTGCATCGAGGAGACGCTCAGGATGTACCCCCCTGCTGCCCAGACGCCCCCGCGTGTCAGCCCCGGAGCCGAACTCGAGGGCGAGCATATCCCCAAGGGAGTAAGTCGTGAAAATTCATCGCTCACACCGAAATAGATAAACCCGTTCTCCCCGTTGTCAAAAGGCGCTCCAGTTTGCTAACCTATGCGGTGTTTCACCCGTGACCAGACCCTCACCACCATCTTCCAGTACGCAACCCACCGCAACCCCAACAACTTCCACGACCCAGACACCATGCGCCCCGAGCGGTGGCTCCCCGCGACGCACAGGCTGTACAACCCGGCCTTTGCCAACGACAACAAGGCGGCATTCCGTGAGTAGCAAGCAGTCCCATCCTGTCCTCCACCACAGTCTTGATCAGACACACTAACCCGCTTCTGCAAAAACAACAGACCCCTTCAGCTTCGGCACGAGGGACTGCCTGGGCAAGAACCTGGCCTACTCGGAGCTGCGCGTCGCCATCGCGCGCTTCCTGTTCCGCTTCGACTACGAGCTCCTGCCGGGCCAGGAGGACTGGGCCGACAAGAGCAGGGTCATCATCGTCTGGGAGAAGGGCCCGCTCCAGGTGAAGCTGACGGAGAGGAAGCTGGTCCCGATCGAGGAGTGAGCGGATTGTGTGGGGCTATGATACTTGAAGAACACAGGGTGGGGATGGGGAGGTGGCCCGGGGGTTGGGACGGGTTTGAGGGGTAGGCGTAAATCTCCAGTCACTTTCATCACTTGAGCATCTAAGCAGGTGCAGCACTCAGCACGAGCATTGTCGTTTTCATTTGTTAGACAGCAGAGTCGGTTTCTTGCGTTATTGCAAGCGGAAGGGCGTTACTAGTAAATCACAGACTCTCCACCTACGGCTCTACTTATTATGCTCCCGGTGATCCGGAGCGCATCCATCATGTATCAGTCCGATTCCAGGGTTCAATTTGGTGAACCGCAACGTACAGTTCAGCCACCGTCCTAAAGACCTAGGCTAGACAAATGGTCTTTTTCTCCGCCACGGAACAGAACAATTCATCCTCGGCCGGCAAGACAACCTCCTCCATGAACTCGGCCTCCCCGTCTATGAAGAAGATGGGCTGGTCAAAATCCAGAAAATGCCAGTGTATCAACCCTACACGCTTATAAACTTCACCGCGCAATCGCCTCACGACCAGGAGGTTGCGATCACGGGTGAACAGGCCCGGCGAGGTGTCCTGGGTAGTGCCAAAGTGCAGAGCGAAGCAGTCGTTCCACTGGCTGACCTCTTGGTCCAGCCAGGGCCGTATGCACATGTATACCCCACCGCAGACCTGCACAACCGCGAGGTGGCCACCCGCTTGGTGATTAGGCCTGCGGCTCCACGCGTTGATGACTGCGCTCGAAGGGTGTTGGGTCTTCATGACATACTCATCGTTGATTCGGTCCTCGTGGAGGTGAAAGCGTTGCATCCGCAGGGGCAGGACGTGGCAGGACACCAGCAGTCTCCGCGGGCCCAGCTGGGACTGCACGAGGTCGCGAGTCTTGGCCTTTTTCAGAAGGGCGTCGGCGTATTCGTATAGTGTCTGGTCTCCGTCGTTGCCCGTGACGGAGATGTTGGTGCTGCCCTCCGGGTGGTTCGGTGGTGGCGGCAGGCGTAGTCCCTCGGGGAACATCCGGACCTTGTTTCTCGTGCGGAACCTCACGGGCCCGGCCCAGCCTACCCAGGTCCAACTTGGGAAACTGTGCCTCCGTGTGCTGGGGGCTTCGTGCCACCAGAAGAGTTCGAATAAAATGTCTCTTGGCTGCGGCGCTGAGGCCTGATCCTCGTATAATGGCAACCCCCAAAGGTGGGCCATGGGTCTCGTGGTCCTCGAATTGTAGTCGAGGACTCCTAGAAAGGCATTCAGTGAGTCCTCTGGATGACTCAGATCTCTCCGAGTGTATTCTTGAATCTGCTCCCGAAGGTTTGCAGCACTAGCCCGGTGACCACTGAACGAGGTGTGGGGGACGAAGCGCGCAAATGAGTGTTTTCTGGCCCAGTGTTCCTTGGTCCACATGGCTACGCCAGTGGTCGATTCTTGCTTCCTGAACGGTTCGGGGGCAAACTCTTTGTTGCACAGGTACAGAAGACGATATTCGGTGAATATAAAACGCCTCGTGGATAAGTATCCTTCCTGGTAAGTCCAGCCCCTCGTCGCCCACTTGCTCGAGCTCAACAAAGCCGAGCCGTGGTCCTTGCTGTAGGGCAGCTCCATCAAAGTGACGCCTTTGACGTTGACTTCTCGGTGTTGTTCACGAGTCCTTGAGACACCGGGCAGTCCTGCTTGAGCGTCTTCGCCCGCAGCTGCAATGACCGTACAGTAAGCATTGGAGTAAATTTCGCCCATCCGGCTAAACATTTCCTGCTTTTCTTTGCCCTCGCTAGTAATGCACTTAATAATGTGTTAACTTCTCCGTACTTCATATTGTGCTATAGCGTATGTATATACTTGCATATTTGTCAATCCAGACGTATTTCAGCCCCAAGTTCTCAGCAACTGAAAACGTGTCTTGGATCACCGGAGGAGCGGCTCTCAGATCGTCTGAATGCGCATGATTGCCCCAAACGTAAGACAATGCGAGATACTCACACTGGTCCGAGGCTTCGATGACCTTCCTGGATGACACTTCGATCACCTTGAAACCTGGTATCCTGGAAGATTTGGACATGGGTCTGCAAGTTTGACCGTGGCTTTGCACACAGTTCCTCATTAGGCCCTTCAAGCCTTTGTAACACTTTCCATCTATACGGTTCAGCTGAACTTCCATGCTCTTTAAGTCTTGGTCGTCATTGGATCCTATGACGGTCAGACAGGGAAAGACCTCTTGGTCTGAGTACATGCGTAGGTTCTGCGTCTCCAGACCATGAACCTGATGGGAAATCACGCGCAGTTGCGTATATCCATGCCAGTCTCTGTAGGCGTAGAGCACACATCGGTGACCGTCATAAGTTGGGGGTTTAATGGCGGACAATATGCGGCAGACCTTGCATGGCGATGAGCTGAGCTCGGCCGAGGTCGCATCGAGTGATGGCATCACCACTCGCCAGGGATACCTCTGACCCCGATATGTGTCTTTGAAATTCGCAAGACGGACCCAGTCCACACCATTGCACACTTCGCAGACGAAATCTGATGGTGGTGGCTCCGCCGGTCTATCCTCTGGTGGACGCGGTGGCTCAGGGCATGGATTGACATGGGTCTCTCCCAACGATTCCTGAAGATTAGAGGACATGACTGCTCACGGAGAATTTTCAAACCCATATAGGAGCATTGAAGTGGTTGAACGTATTCCTTGAGCTCAAGTGACAGGATTACATTCTGCTGTGGTGCTTTTCTAGGGGTAGAGCTTGAGAATGGGTACGTTTGAGGTTGTGAACAAGGTCTTTCGGGAACCATCAGCCCCCTCTCGAAGGAGCCTAGGGTGCCATTCAGGTGGTGTGGGTCCAAATCAGATACTACTGTGCCACGTTGAAAATTGGGTGCGCATATGAAAAGTGACTGCCCAGTAAGTGGACACAGAAGCTGACCCACTGTTGCCCTGCGAGACAGTGCATACATAGAGTGAAGGGGTCAGTAGTTTTCCGATCAACTCGATACTTTCGAGCACATTATTCTATGATTGCAGAAATAGCATTTAGACCTCAAATTCCCGAGGGGCTAGTACTAACATAAATAGGCCCCTTGCAAATGAAACAGATCCCCTCCAGGTCAATATCATCCTGCGCGCCGAACCCCTCCATCTTGCGCACGACCAGCCGGCCGTCGCGAAACTTCTCGCCGCGCGCCGGCGCGCCCGTGCCCTCGGCCTCGTAGGGGACCCAGCCGCCAAAGTCGCGCTCCTCGTGCACATAAAAGCCCACCGCCGGGCACGGGTACGGCATCGTGTGGCCGGCGTCCGCGCCGCAGTGGTCCCGGTGCGGCACCTCCACCGACGGCCGCAGCTGCACGCGGTCGCCGTACCCGCCGTAGCTGCCCATCAGGACGATCCCGCGAGTGCCTGCCCCGGTGGCGGCGCCGCTCGTGTTGTTGTCGCTGGCTGCGGATTTTGGGGGTAGGTAGTGCACCTGGCGGCCCGTGGCCGACAGGGGCAGCATTACCGGCAGGCGAGGCGCGCACGCGATGGGGTCGGCGGGCTCTGGTGGCGATGGTCTTGATCGGAAGAGGCGGATGCGAATCACGTTGAGGCGGTGGCCACTAAGGCTCAGGTATACGTATCTCGGTGCCCAGTTGAAGGTGATGGGGAGATTATCGAGCGACAAAGCAGCGTATCTTCCGAGTCCCACGATGGCCCTGTGGATCAGCCGCGGTGGGCAGCGCGTCGTTTTGGAACCAGACAGCCGATGAGTCGTCACGAAGGCAGAGAGAACCAGTTCTTGGCTGCGCAGGTTGGGGTCTGTCGCCCATACAATGGCAGACTGGGCTGACTTGCTCGCGAGGAGGCTCTTGCTGCCTGGTTCCTCGCCATAGCGGTCCGACTTGCTCTTGTGCTTCTCGACGATACGTGCTTCGATGCTGGCGATGTGTAGGTATTTCCCACATGCTGAAAAATGACTCTGCATCGTGATATGTCGACCTAGAAAACACGTTGTAAGTACTTACTCTGCGAAAGGTTCACTGCTTGAGAAGACGAGATTAGCATGACGAGAGGGAAAATCAAAACACTTACTGTCCTGTGTGTTGGGGACTGCTCCCCGGATGAAGAAAGTGTTGGCCATATAGTCGGCAAAGAGAATATCACCCCCTCCAAGGGGCCAAGCTACCAGCGACTTGGAGGGGTGAAGAGCTGGTGGTGAGCTGTAGAGCATGACAGGCAAGTCTTGTCTGAAGCGGAACAGCCGGACCGGATGGCCTGAGCGCATGTCGTACACGCTCAGCGAAGCGTGTACCATATTCTTGCGCTGTGAAAGACGCGACATGGGTCTCTCCCGCGTCCTGGTCGCCTGGCCTTCTTCCTCATCAAACGTAAGATTGCTCTCAATAATCCCGCTCGCGAGTGTCTCCTTCCGACGCTGACTGCTTCCTTTTCGCCTGGGTTTTGGGTACCCATCCTCGTCACAGCTGCTGGAACTGTCGTAGGAGTCATCACTTGAGTCCTCATCTGCAGTGGCTTCAGCTGAAGAGGATTCATTATCATCTGAAGAGGATCCAGTCCCGTCATCTGAGCTTTCCTCGTCCGAATCAAAATCCGTAGAACCTTCGCTGCATGTCTCTTCTGCTGCGTCCTCGTCCTCAGATGATGAGGAGTCAGATTCTGAGCTGCTCCAGTCCGGTGTAATCTCGATGGTTGCCACGGATTTATTCTTGTGCTGTTGAGAGAATCTGTGCGGGACTTTCTTGGACTTATACTTGCTCCTCCTGACTGACACCACGATGTTGTCTCTTGTTCGGAAATCAAAGCTGATGCTTTCCCGATCGTGGCGGGTTTGTTTCTCGTGAAGTAGCATCAGATTGGACTCATGATCTGGAACAGACACATCGTTAAGCCAGATATACCCCTCTTTGAGATACTCTCTAGGCATGACGGACACGCTCGTTGTTCGACCAAGTATCTCACTCAAGTCATCGGCAGATACATTGCTTGTAGATACGAGACATGGCATTGCAGTCTCGCTCAGGTCCCATGTTTCGATGCGGATGAAAAGGGGCGATGGGTCTGGCTCGATTGCAATAGGCACTAGAAAGCCTGCCAGATTTTGACTGGTCGTCATGTGTTATTATCAATGTAAGAATGGTACGAGAGTAAGCCCATCAGCCCGGGAGAAATCCTAGGAGAACGTACCGTGGAACTGTAGAAACCACCGTAAATCGGTCGCCGGTGGGAGAAAGCCTCTCGACCAGGACGCGCGAGTTTGACATCGTGCAGTCGAACGGTTCCTGGCTCAGCATAAAGCTTGAATATCTCTCTTTCATGTGAGACAGAAAGCTCGACGGTCCCATCATGCCAGACAGGCATCGCTCAACTTCCCCCGGGAAGTAATCCTGATCCGAGGGATAGGTTGCCCGTGTAAGCAGGTAGCCCCATTCATTGACAAAATGTCGATATTGTCCGCGATATGGAACATATTCCCTGAAGACACTGTTCTTATGATAGAACAGCCACTTGGGGAAAGACTGCCGCTGGAGGTGATGATAGCCATCGCGCCCCATGATCAGAGCCTCCTCATCCGTGCAAGCTCCGAATGCGATCTGCTCAAACTGGTCCGCAACAGTGAGACTTTGAACCTGTAGAAGGGTTTGAAAATTGCTGGAGTTGGCGAAAGCAGTGACCGCTTTTCTTTGGTCGGGCGTTGGCTCGATATCCTCGATGTGCTTCGTCCAGAATTTCGCAAAGTACAACAGCAGAGAGTCTGTGTCGCGTAGACCGCCTTCTTCTATTGGCAGCAATTCGTTATATCTCGTCTGAGATAAGTATCGTAGACAAAGGTGCCCAAATGTTGTCGGCGAGATCAGATGCTCACAAGATCTCCCAGCATTACACATGCTACGGTCAGGGCACAGAATATGAGGATTCGAAGTCAGGAAGCTGTGGACTGTTGAGTGGCGAAGCCTGCAGAGAGGGTTCTCCGGGTCGATTGAATCGTGTTGTGTCTCTATAAGTGGTGGGAACAGAACTTCAAGACGACTTGGCCGTTGCAAAGGGTCAGGCTCCTTGGAGGGATCCGAAAGAGCCAAGGTCATGGCATCTTGCAGCTCCGAGAGGCGGAGAGGACGGCGCGCAAATGCTACCAAGGAAAACAATAGGCTTTTTCCAGGTTGGTATCCAGTCAGTAGTTTTAAACCAAATTCTCAGGGCTATGAGCAGGCACTTGTTTGTTGCTGAACTTACCTGACGTATTTGTGCTGGGCTTTATGGTATCGAAGAAATATGCGTTCATACATGCCTGTGAAGGCGTCGGGAATCTCTGAGGCTAGAAAAGAAATCAAGTCGCTCGGGCTGATAGTACCACTCAATTGGTCTATGGCCAATTTGGCATAGAGAAAATTGCCTTTAGCCCTCGTCTGAAGTGTGTCAAGTACCCATGGGACAACTGGTTCAAGTTTCATCAGTTTCTGTTAACGGCAATTCCAAGGATTGGTTCACTGACAAGGTTTTCCATGAACTTTATGGTCAATGAGCCCGAATTTCAGATCCATAGTCTTTGGAACTTCTCGAGCAAGGTGATCACGGACGTCAGACTCAGCCTGGTCATCCAGATTGATCACCGTGCACTTTGGCAGGCTACTGGTAAGGTTCAGGTTGTCTTGTGAACTGACCCACAATCTCAGGCAGACATCTTTCTCAAGGCCTTGGAATAGATCACGCGCAACATTCAACAGATCCTGTCCGGTAAAGGGGCCTTGGGTCTCGTCCAGACCATCTAGTAGAAGATAGATCTTACGTCGTGGGGATCGTGAGCTCTCGGTCTTTTCTACTGATGACCTCTTCAACAGAATGTGGGCGACTTCAGCAAGAGTCTTGGTGTTCTTCTCTTCGATTTCAATGAATTGACAGATGCGATTAGCAATAGTTGGATCATCTCTCCACAGCTGACGTAACAGCTGGTCAATAAGGAGTGACGACATTCGCAGTTTGTTCTCATGGGCCGTATTTCCGTGCGGCTCGGATGTTGAAAGTTGGTAGTCGAAGCGATAGAAGTAGTAAAGATACACATCCTGTGTTTTCGACACGCTGTCAATCGCCTTGGAGCAAATGTGCGACTTTCCAGAACCTGGAGACCCTTTCAGCCAGATACTCGCTGTTCCGTCCGAGCAGGGTGGACTGTTCATCCAATCGACAAATTCAGCGTGCGATTCAAGCCACTCGCAACTCCCAGGGTATCGTGAATGGCCATGGTCCTGGTGGCGTTGGCTATTCATGTCGTTGTCGGCTTGCGCTCCGAGCCATGCCTTGACCATGGCATAAGAACTGCCTGGATGTGCCAATAACCAGTCAACACAATTCTGATTTTCAAGAGTATAGAGGTTTGATTCCAGCCTCATCCTCACTGCCTGGTGTATCTTTTGCACGTCGATTTTGACACTCACCATTCTGTATCTCCTCCTGGCCCATCTTGATCGCCTCGATGTCTTTTCCCATCACGTGGAGGTAACTTTCCACCCCCAACATGAGTTCACTGGAATGTAATCATGGTTAATATTTCATTTTCTGTGGAAATCTCTGGTGCAAGAACAGAGCTTGTCCTCCACCAAGCCGGCGCTTTGCACTCACTGTTGATCCGCCATAACAGCCAACTTGAAGAGCTTGCTGCTTTCACCCACAGCTTTGATAGCATTTTTGTATGTCTTGTCAAATTTCGCGCCCTTCCAGATCTTTTCGAATGCACTCGTGTCTTGCATGTAGGCCTTGATACATTGCAAGGCTTGTTGACAGCGTTCCATTACCGGCCCTAGATGAACAAGCGCTTGCAGACGACCATCGTCATCGTCGTGAAGCTTCAAGAAGGTCTTGAAACTTTTTAGGATACCCAGAGCCTCGTAGAGCGTGCTGTTAGTGTCGGCCAGTTCCGCCTTGCCGAGCTTGGAGGGCCCGACGAATTTCCCCGCCAGCTTCAGGCAAGCTTTGACGGCCCCGATGAGGCCGACGACGCTGACGGTGATGCTGAGGGGATCCATAACTCTACTCAACGCCGAATATTTATTTCGTAATATTCTGAGAAGACATGTCGAAATGAGAATTCTGGCCCTGAGGGAACCAGAGCGTCAAGGTGTTAAGGATGACGAGCTAGCCCCCATATGATGCAGTCATCTGTCCTACACGTTGAGGGCTGCACCAGTCAAAAAGTAAGGCTGACGTGATCGAACGCGTGCGCCTTTGTGACCAGACTCATGTTACATGTCTGCCTAAAAATGAAAACGCCTAACCCAAACGCCTCGGTCCGTATTGGGCTACATGCAGGATCTCACCGACACTGCCATCTTTTTACACCTCTAGCAGCCTGATTTCATCAACACAGGTTTGCAAAATGGTTGCAAGCTTAGGCCCGCAGTAAGCAAAGTAGAGCCACGCAGGATTCGCAGTCTCCAGTCAAGTTTAGGGTCTGATCGCCAAGATAGCCTGCCGAGTACCACGAAATCGGAGGGGTGATGACTTGTGCGTGGTTTGGCAACGCAAAGACCTAAATTTATCAGCTCCGTGTCTACATAAGCCATGAGAATCCCTCGTCACCGAACCAGTTCCACAGCAATACCTGCATTTGCCGGCATCCTGTCCCACATACAAGCGAAATGACCCAAGAAACTTCAGCTCTTAAGGTGATATCCTTAGTACCCGGGGGCAACGGAGCAAAGGACGAAAACGGTGAATGTGCAAAATCGAGAAGAAATCCTATTCTTCGCTACGATCAAATGTTTGTCTTCACCACCCTGATCATGTACATCGAGGGAGCACTGCGGCTAATATCAAGTGAAGATATGATTTGTAAGAGTCAGAGCAATCGAGAAGGTGACGGAACAGTATTCTAACTTCACGAGTAGGCAGACAAGCCAGACTCGTCTTGTAAAATCGGGGAAGTCAAACATCGACGCTAAGTCGAGTCGAAAGGCAACTCTGGTTGTCCGTAGACTGATCGACGGCAAGGGCTTCCACACCGGGACAGAGGTAGACATCAAATCCAGTCGCCTTGCCAAGGTGCTGCAAGAGATTAATCCGGATGTCGAAGGCGTGTCTCTCACAGCAATACCCCTAAAGGTAAGTATCCAGACTTACTGGAACTAGGATGAAGCTATGCGTTTCAACCCTTGTATCATTCTGATGAATTCGAATGAATATTTAGGCACCAGCCGAGTTTTTCTACCACAACTGGTCCGGTCTGCAACAGAGGCTCAAGACGGAAGAGGAAGCACAGCCTCGTGACGAAGATCTCATTAACGAACTGAACGTGGTACTCAGATTCATCGTTGAGGACTACCAGACGCTGAACCAGAACGTTAAATCGTTGTTATCGGCCGGCGAGATCACGTGGGACCTGCTGTGGGCGTTGTTCCCGCCCAACGTGCTCGTTTATCGCTACCATGAACTCACTCGGCAAAGCCAGATCCTACGGTTTCGGACCATGAAGAAAAGGAAAATCATACAGAATGACACTATACAATGGGAATTCAGCTGCGACGTTATCGTTGATGATGGGGAGAAGTTCGGAGTTGCCAAGGAGCCCATCAAGTTGACGATTCCCGAGTTCAAGGGTGTCTGGTCGATTGTGGATTTGCTTTTGTTCCCACTCGATCGGCACAAGAATGCCGAGAACTTGCGCCGCGAGGCCCTTGAGCGCGGCAAGCGCTACGTGGCTATCAAGGAGACACATTTGGCCCAGACTAGCGGTTTTGCCATGTTCGAGGACAGGAGCCAAGACTACTACCAGCCATACCTGTACAAATTCGCTACGCATGGGAGAGCTATCGTGGATGCTTCGGCCTTCCGGCACTTCAACCCTAACGTCTCCTTTATCCCCCGGGTGCACCGGAGCCTTTCCCGTGAAGGGCTCAGCGATGAGCAGCTGATAATCTGCCACCCTGTGGCCCTAGGTTTCAGTTTTGGCGATAAGAAATGGGGTGAGTACTTGCCTGGATCTGAACCAATCAAAGTGCAACGAAAATTGCTAACATTTCGTGACAGGTGGCTTGGCTATGGGAGGCCTTACGAACTTTGACTGGAACAAAGAGGCCTTTGAAAAGTTGGTCATGGATGAGCAATTGAAGACCCTGGTCCGCTCGCTAGTCCAGCAGCACTCCTCGGATCAGAGCGGTGGTTTCGACGACATCATCTCAGGAAAGGGTAAAGGCCTGATTGGGATGTTCAGCGGGCCACCAGGGTCCGGCAAGACGCTCACGGCCGAGGCAGTGGCCGAGATCACCCAGCGGCCGCTGTACAGTGTGTCCGCAGGCGAACTCGGCGTGGACCCAAAGAGCGTGGACGAGAACCTGACCAAGATCCTAGAGCTGGCGCACCGTTGGAACGCGGTCCTGCTGCTGGACGAGGCCGACGTCTTCCTGCAGCAGCGCGACACGCACGATGTCAACCGCAACGCCCTCGTCAGCATCTTCCTGCGCCAGCTCGAGTACTTCCAGGGCATCCTTATCCTGACGACGAACCGCATCGCACACTGCGACCCGGCTTTTGCCAGCCGCATCCACATCTCGCTGAACTATCCCGACCTCGATGCCGGGGCGCGCGAGACGGTGTGGAGGAACTTTCTGGGTAAGGCCAAGGGTGCCCAAGGGGAGGTTATCGTGGATTTGTCGGATACGGAGATCCAAGATCTGGCAAAAGTCGAGCTCAACGGCAGGCAGGTAAGTTTTATGAAGAAAGGCCCGCTGTCATCTCCTTTACTCACCGCGGATAACAGATCAAAAACGTTGTTGGCAGCGCTCGTGCTCTTGCAAAGGAAACGCACCAGAAAATCACTTTCTCGGGTATCAACGTTGTACTTGGGGTACTTCGTGCTGGGCCCGCGATTGCAGAAGTCGAGACTTTGATATGATCAATCCGCAGCTTGTTTGGTTTTCGTCATCGAAGGATCGCGCCGCTGAATTGGTGACGGTATGCTGAGGCTTCCTGCATATGACTCGACAATTCCTTGGTTTCAATACCGTTCGAGTCAAAAGGAAATGGATCAATGGTATTTAAAAACTTGGATCTCATGTTAAGTGCCAGGGAGATTGGGGGGTGTACGAGGCCGATGCAGTTATCATGAAATGACCCTTTGAGTCCAGGGACATCACCTTTGCCCCAGACAGATCCTAGTTCCTCGGCTGAACTCAAAAAAGGACTTTGAATTGTGACCAGGGTCGTTGAGCCCAAGGTTGGGGATTGGACTCGTCTTGGTATTGAAAAGCCTTGCGTTTCGAATGGCATTATTACGTAGTGGGTTTGCATGACGCGTCAAAACAGGATTGTCCTAATCAGCTGGTTGGTCTGCCTGGTCTTGTAATTCTTGTTGTGTGGACCAGAGCCTATAGACAAAAGCTGGTTTATAGAAACAGGAAAAGACAGCATTGTCCGTATGGCTTTGGTGGTCTTGACCGAAACGGGACACGAGCTCGCAAGCATTTCAAATTATATTGGGCATTCTCTTACAAGTACTACCGCTAACGAATAGTTACACCACATCCTGCAGCGGAGGCCACGGTCAAGTTGAGTTTAGTGGATATGCATGTCAGATCCTCGATTCCACTTCAGTGCTCCCATACTCAGCCGCAGCCCCACTTTGGAGATAGAGAAATCCGCGTCCAGACTGGTCTGGCTGTCGGTTTTCTCGAAGCCTAACATCCAAGTGATGTACTCGCGCGAGACTTTGCGCAGCTATCACGTTAGCCAATTACGAAGCATCCTCAAATGGCCGAAGAGCCTGAGCATCCTGCGCAAGAAGCTCAACCCGGGGAGGATGCCAATGAAGAAATAGTGGAAGGAAATGAGCTGTTGAAGGAGGCTACCGATGGGCCCGAAGACCCAGGGAAAACCTCACCTAATCACTCTCGTCCTCAATGTGAGACATCAAGACCGCGCGAGGATCAAGCCGCGCCTTGCTCTCCCAAACCCCACGCTTCGCCACAAACTTTCAGCTGTTGGCACGAAGGTATCGAGAGCGCCGAAGTTGAGGACTACATCTACGGTGGGTCAACCTGTCTCTTGATTCGGTGGCACATGAGCTCATAAGTTGGTAGAGCCAGCGCGGCGATCTTCCCGGCTATCACGGCTCTTCAGGCCAAAAGATGCAGACTGCGAAGCGTGGGTCTCTGCTTCTAACCCCAAGTGCCCTGCATCATTCGGTGACCAAGGTACAACCGCCACTTCTGGGGCCTTTGGGCAACTCGTACATTGCAGCGAGTATCTGGGCGCTGGGAATTCGGGCATGTTTTCTGCGGGCCACCGCTATATCGAGGAGCCTTACTCCGTTACCCTGAGAGCACGGGACCTCCACGTCCTTGCATCGGAGTCTTTCGAGGAGGCCCAAAGGCGACAATTCTCCGATTCCTTCGGGCTGAAGTTCCTCAACCTGGAGTTGTTAGACGATGCTCGGCCAAGGCTTAAATGGTACCAGTACCAGTGGCCACGGTATGAGTATGGAAGAAGATGTTTCAAGTCCATGCCGAGTGTCGGGCTGACGATCCAGTTCATTGTCCGGGACAGGACTGTGTTTCAACAATGCATCTTGGAGAACCGAGGAGAAACTGACGTTTGCCTTGATTTAGCATTCTGCAAAGGAATGAGCATATGGGACTTGGACCACGTGACAAATGATTATGGATTCAATAAGACAACTTCGGACGACCACAACGCAGGCCCGGGCCCTGGCGGGTTTGGCTGGATCCACGTGAACGAGTTCCGCAAGGAATCGCCGGACACTGGAGCGAATTCTCAGAGTTCAGTTCACACGGGAAAATCGAGAAGCAGGCATAGCAATCACAACGAAAAGGATCAAGCAGATCACGGGGTTGCTCTGGTCGTCTCCATGGCTGTGGGTGGGGAAGTAATCAGGTTCAGTCCCGGACAGTCTGCACACGTTTGGAAGCAAACACTCAAGGCCAAATCGAGCACTCCTGGATCCAAAAGTCAGAAGTTGGAGATAGTCACAGCCTACAAGTTGGTCCTGCTCGAGAATCCTTTATCAGACTGGAAAAAGTTCGTCATCCCCCTGAGGGATATGGACCCGAGCAGGTTCCTGAGGGAGGCAAGGGCGTTCTCGTGGTTCCGCACCTCGATAACCAGGATCAGTGTCAAACACGATCTGGACTCCAATCACGGTGAACGAAACCCGGAAACGCAGAGAGACGAAGAGAACGAGCGCGACGCGGGCGTGTTGATTGTCTCACAAGATGGGATCGCCACCGTTGATGGCCAAGCAGAAACTGAGCAGCCGCCAACCATTCATCACGAATCAACGCCTGAGAAGACCTCGCCAGCAATGGACCACATTGAGTTTGCGGTTCGGCGGAACCTGGAGCACATCCTTGGTGTCTGCGCGATCCCGGTCACAGTCCACGTGTCCGAAGAGATCGCTGGGGGAGTAATTTGGCAGAAGCTACGCGACGTGCAACCTATTGCTTTGAGTTGCGGTGACTTGTCTGGTCATAGGATCTGCACAACGTCCAGTTTGTATGTATTGAGTCCGCGACATACCCAGCTATGCTTCGTGCCTACACGGGAACGCTGACACAAAGACCACCAGTTTCGCGTTTCAATTTTTAGCAGAGGTTGCCAAGCGCCTCAGGCTCAGCCGTCTTCCTCATCCTGATAAAGATGACACTCACGTTCGGGGTCTCGTTTCTCAAATCAGAGACGTCTGTTTGGGTCATCTCAAGTGGCTGTATGCTGCTGAGAAGACCGACCAGGATGAAGCTTTTGGGTCGCTATATTGGGTGAGCGGCGAGGCAGTAACCGTACCAAAGTCGAGTGATTCATGGGCGCCACGCGAACATGTCCTGGACACAGCATTTCAAATACTCAAGGCAATGGAATTCGCGAATTCGTTCGATGACGACGAGGTTGGTGACTCATCGCTGGTCGGCGAAATGATCAGTCAATGGGGACGGGGCTGGGTGCGATGGCTCGAAAGATCCGATTGGCGCGAAAGCCTTACGTGGTGTCATAAGGAGAACGAAGGACTCCAAAACTTCAGACTGGACGACCACGTCTGGATCTGGAGGGCGTTGAAAGCAATGGAAGACAAGAAGCTTGGGGCTTGGGCATTTCTGTATGACAGGGCCCAGCGCAGCGACAGCGGCTCGTCAACGGATTCAGATGCATCCGACGCGGACGAGATATTACGACGCAGACGAAAGTTTGCCCCCTGGACCGTTCAGCAGGAAGTTGTGCGAAAATTCACAACGGAACATGCGATCCTGCGGAAAGAGATGATCGCCGTGACCAGGTCACCACGGGAGACACGATTCTTGTTTCACGCCCGCGACACGGCACTCTTCTATGGCCAAGACATGGAGTTCTTTCCTGAGGATGCTTCGTTTCAAGAGTTATGGAAGAACACTATCAATGCTCAGCGTTTCCATGAAAACAATCAGGAGACTCGTTGGGACAACGCTCTTCGATATGCCTTGTCAATAATGCTTAGCATCAGAGGCCATCAAATCAACAATAGGAAACCAGGAGACATGGTGCGAAACGCCATTGAAATACTACTTCGAAGCAGCAGTGAAAACGGGATATTCCCTGGAAAGCTTGACATCATGACGAAGGCCCCCCTGGAAGATGTTTTCCACACGGAAGAGGATGCCGAATCCTATTACAATGCCGGCTTCGAGATTCCATACGTCTTTCTCACTCATTCCAAAGAAATCGGGGCCATCATTGATAACGCAGCAGAGCAAGAATTAGAAACGGCTTCAGGTGATGCGAATGTGGTACATCATTCAACCCCAACCGAAACAATACCTGCACATCACGACAGCAACCCTCAGGGGCAGGTTCACCGACGAGAAGAAGATGAAGAGCTGCGGAGGCTGTTAGCAAAACTGTCTGACGTTCTGTCCGCTCGACCCTATCTTCCAAACTCGACTTCAGCCCCCGATCGCACAGGATCCAGAGAGCTAACGGTGGACGCTAGGCTTGCTCTCAAGAAAGCCATTCCTTTCAGCAACCTCGTCGACCCTCACAGCATTGTCGAGATTCAAGACGAGTGGCTTTTTAACTACCCAGATTTATTCGGCTCTGAGGAAGACAACAGCACCTCTATCGACGTGACCTTGGACTCACTGCAAGATCTCAACGCAGCATGGCTCACACGCATCGATGTCGCGGAAATGAGGCGAAAGTACTCTTCTCACAACAACGAAGACGGTGGGGCAGACGATCAAAGTAAATCATCCAGAAATGACAGTGATTCCACTACCACAGCAAGTTCGATATCATTCGGAGGACCCGGAGACTCCGGATTCAGGGTCATAGATATGCCCAGCCGGAAGCGTCTCCAGGGGAAAGCGGCCAAGGATCTGGACTTCCAGCTGGGCTCTTTCGAATATATCTGGGAGTGTATCAGCAGGCCCAGGACCGTAGCCAAAGCGAAGAAGCGCATGGTCTACTGGACCCGCCGTGGCACCGAACTGGGGCTGGAAGCGGCGTTGATGTGCTACGCCGTCAGCGAGGGCGACGAGAGGGCGAGCATGCTCGAGTTCTTTGAGCGGCACTTCCGGCACGAGAACTTCATGTTCGACCACTGCGACCTGGCGTACAACACTTGGGACACCGAGCTCCACTTGAGCTTCTTCGTCCTCGAGGATGCCTCTGAGCCGCTTTCAGGTGAAGCGGCTCGGAACGTCGAGGGGTTCCCTGGGGTCAAAGGAAAGCATATTTCCCGTGGGTCTATAGGACTCCGGTTCCACGGCGACGCTTTTGATCGGTACTGGACGCTTCACCTGTTTGCCAACATAGACTTAAAAGCGCTGTCGGGCAAGATCGATGCCTTTAGCAGCCTTATGCCGACAGATGACGGCGTATTGTTTCAAAGGAAAGTTGCTGAACCGCATCTTTTCTCCGCAATGCTGAGCCAGGTCGAATCCAAGACGGAACAGATCCTTGCGGAAGTGAAGGTCGAACTGGGCATCAAATCAGGTGCATTCTCGTGGTCAATCCCCAGTATGGATAAATACTCTTCCTGGAGCAAACGATGGGAAGGCTTCGCGCCACTTCTCCAGGCCCTAGCCGACAACCTCACCTCGACCCAGGACATCATCGGTCAATGGGAGACGCGCGAGGGTGCCCGCGGCCAGGAGAGGCCGCGCTGGACCCACAACGACGAGAGGAAGTACCGCGCCGCCATCACGAGGGCGCAGCGCGTGCTCAAGTGGCGCAAGAAGGGAATACAGGACCTCCTGGACGACGTCGAGTCTCTACGGGAGGCGTGCACCTCACGGCTCGCCAACGCCCGGGAGGAGCTGTCGTTCCGGAGCAACCAGAACATCGCCTCCTTCACCTACGTCACCATCGTCTTCCTCCCGCTCGGGTTCGCGGCCAGCGTCTTCAGCATGAACGGGTACCCGGCGGCCGGCTGGGTGGCCAGCATGGCCGTGATCGCCGTCGTCGCGCTGACCATCACGGCGGTCGCGCTCGCCAATGCCAAGCTGTTCCTGGCGGCAGCCGAGCAGTTTTCCGGAGACGTCTTGAGGCTTACCGCGGCCGTGTTCCAGTCCAGCCTGATAGGCCAGCAGCAGCGCCAGCGGGACGAGCGAGCGCAGGACGCATCGGTTCCGAATACGCCTTCACACGGTGACCCAAAGGGCGGCGACCCTCTGCAAAGCCATGCGACGCGCCATGTGCTGTTTTGGATGGCCTACCTCCTTATTGAGCTACCGGCGAGAAGAGTGGCGCTCGCCTGTCGAGCACTCCCTGCGTCTTTGATGCAGAGTCTAGGCTTGCCACGCCCTGATACCACAGAATCAGCTGCAGTTGGTTCGTCCGGGAGACCGTCTGGACCACGAGCCGCAGCCGTTGGCAGGAAAATTCTTCGGATCGTGGGAGGCTTACTGATTATGCCCCTGCTGCTCATCTCTTGGACCATACAGCTCTTATTTTACAATGTTCTCGACATCCTGACGTTCCTCGGTCGGTTGACGAGGGAGACATTCTATGCTCTGGTGGCACCCAGCGATGCCAATGGGTCCGCGACTGACACCAAGATGGTGACGTGGTTGATAGAGCCGCCGTCGTCGCTACGACCGGTGCGCAAATATATGAGCCGTGATGAGGAGAGCGAGAAGCCGACTCAGCAAGCAGACGCGCCAGTGGCCGCCGACAAGAGCGATTCTGGCCCACTCGAGGAGGTATGAAGGAGAGAGAGGTCTGCTGAGCTGTCCTGTACCCAGAAGACCGTCTGCTTGTTCACTACGCGTACGCTGGTCTGGTGAATCTTTTCTAGTTTCAATCTCCAAGGTCTAAGCGATCATACTGAGGCTATTGTCAAGTCTGATGAACCCAAGAAATACGGCATTGCTATCTTGGGTTTCCTGCAATTATGTTTAAAGAATCATTCCCCTTTTTTACGGGCAGCCGTCGAAGAGGGTTATGATGCTGTAGGAAAAAATCGGGGATGGAGTATACGACGACGACTGATCACAGTCAACACCCAGTCCTAGTCATTCTTTAGGGACCGAGGTACGTGCATTTCGACATTCTCACGGCAGACATATGATCTTACTAGACCATGCTACATTTCCCAAATATGTCTGTCGGTCTCGTCGGTAGTCTCGCCAGTTCTAAAGGCGGAACCAAGACCCCGTCACACTATATATCACACACTTCAGCCGATCTTGCCTGTCATCTGAAACTAGGGACCACGGCCGAGATCCCCCAAAGGGTTGAATCTCACGTCACGATCACAGCTGTCCAAGCCGAATGGTCACCCGTAGCCGGCAGATTGCCAAGTCCGGCGAGACCTGGGGCGAAAAAAAGCTCGGACTGAACATGAATAGCAAAACCCGGCCGGGGCTGAAGAGCCCTGTGCCTTTTTGGAACTGGCGGCCGAGATCACAAATGCGTGGTGGGTTGGATGACAACTGAGGGAGCATGTCCGGCTAGTTAGCAAACCGCCAGACCTCGGAGCGGCTCTACTTGATTGAACCAAGCACAAGGCAGAAAGAAGCCTTTCGGCCGTGGGTGGCGGCTCTGCTAAATCGTCTCGTGTAATCCGCCGTTTTGTTAACCAACGGGTACGGCATGCCCGGTGGCTTGAACGAATCATCACTAGCAGTGGGCTAAGCACGAACGCAGGCACACACAATGTCGACGCTAGGCGGCTGCTTTTGCTGAGCGAGTGATTTCATCGTCCCATCATGACCAGTGCCTCCATGCGCCACCGTTCCCGAACTCGGGAGCCGCAGCCGAGAGTCGTCGTGCACTCCTCTGCACGAGCAGACAAAGGAGTTGTAGACGTCAGAGCTTCGTTCCCGGGCCATTGAATATGCTTCACTACTCGGCCGAATGACCTTGTCGACACGGGGCGAGTATCAGCACTGTGAAGCCACGATTGTTAGATCGTCGATTTCGTAACGGTATGCAAGACAGAAGAATAAACCATATACCAAGCCTGGGCATGATATATCTTGCGCATACTGGTAGTCCAGATCAGGCCGAATCGTCAAGCCAGGTTGAACAAAATAGGAGCTCACATGCTTTTCCCCAAGCCCGCCTTCTCCAACACACGTGCCAAATTTTCACAAGCTGCCTCGGAGGTTCAGCCCCTCGCCAGGCTGGCCGTGGCCCAATAGAGTTTCATAATGAGTTCTTGTTCCAAGGCCAAGCACAGGCAAATTCGATAAAAGCTTTTGGGAGGGTGGAGAGGAAATCCCCCGCCCATCCCTGCCCGTGCGGGGAAGAGGGGACATTTCAGGCCTGGGGCGACTGGGGAGGTTAGGGGACTAGGGGAGCCACTATGCAATTCTGCATGGGATCGGCCAGTAATTATTCTCGAAGCGGCACCTGTGCCCGTTCTCCACGGGGTAGCTGGGCCCTAATGCGGCCGATGACAGGCACCCTAAAATGATGCTTGTTGCGACCTGCACAAGGCCGGTCCTGGCTCAGCATTGGCAAAAGCAGATCACGCGAGTCGGCTCTTTACGAGGTGTGGCAGGCCGCGGAGCCGAGAGAGAGACTTTCGAGGTGAGGAGGAGGAGATGATATGCAGGTAATAAGCCAGCAGCAGGAAAGCCGAGAGGAGGCAGGAGGCGCAAGCGCGCACGCGTGGGAAAGCTGAGACGAACGGCAGGGAAGCCGGCATGAATTTGCCTCTGGGATATGACCTCAATCAGCTGATGTTGTGACCATCGAGGGAGGGGCATCGCCCTGAAAATGAAGGGGAGAGGAGAGGCAGAGTGGGAGGAGATAGAGAGGCGATCAGACTGCCGGGTGGCATTTCATCTCAACTCTAAGTTGTTGTTATCATCAGCCCTGCAGTGCACAGCACGGTAAGTACATGCGGCATGCGGGCACATCTACAGGTCCACATTCATATGTATTCACGAGTTCATTTGTTTTCGTATCCTGAGGGATATATCAACAAACAATAGCAGGAGAAAAGCAGCTGACCCTCGGCCGTGGCAGTCGGCCGTGGCCCTCATTCCATCATACCGTAGCATCCACCCTCCCGGTCTTTTTTCTGCCGTGTCACACGGGTCACACCTCGTCACCGTCACGTCCCGACAACAAGGTGCGGTGCACTGTTGTGGCTGTTGTGGGCACTCGGTGATTGGGATATTGCAAGTGCCTTTCGAGCGGCCTCCCTGTCGTATCTCTCGTCGTGGCTCTTTCCGGACCTTGTCATACGTCGATCCCGCACTTCTCACTGGACCAGCTGTCGAGTGCCACAAATTGGTTTTCTCCCTCGCCTACCGTAAACGGGATGGTCTGGGATTTATGACCACCACTCTCGTCGAAAAGAAGGACGTCCCCGGGAAGTCAATCAGTCACTCGGTCGGGCCAGCGCTGCATTTTCTTTTTTGCTCGACCTTGCCAATGCCTGAAGTCAATTACTGCTGGGGGGCATGTAGCACCGACATGGGACACCCATACCGCCGGAGTATTAGACCGATCAGTAACATAAATGTAACCATCCCCGGCCACCTGCTCCCACTCCGGCCCAGCCCTTGGATAGCGTACCGTCTCCCCCCGCGGGAATCAATGACTTGACCTACGCTGAACCAAGTGCCATTCGATAATAAAAAAGAAGAGACAGGACGAGACGAGTACCCGCAAAAGGCGTACCCCGATGCAAATTACAAAAAAAAGAAGGTTGCCGCCTCAATCTATCTCTTGGGTCCCCACCACCTATTCGGGCAATTCTCCGCCTCGGGACGCCCCAAGACTACCACTCGTCCAAGGATTCGCCTACCTACTTGATACCCTGTGATGCCCCGAGGGGAAATTGGAAGCCTGCCGTTGCGACTCCTCGACTCTCTTATAAGCCCCAGCCCAGCACCCAGCAGCAGCAGGAGGAACACCCGTAGTCCTGATGCTCTTATGAGGGAACAGTCCTCATCGCCTGCAAGTTATACACAGCGTCTAGACCCACACTCACCCAGACACTCGATACGCCCGCAGCCGTCTTATACATCAGTCTTTCAGAACCTCGGGAACGGGCCGTCACGACACGATATTTTGCAGGGCCCGCTGATAGAAGGATTCCCTCACCACAACGCCACGCCAAAGGACATAGGAACTGGGAGACGCAGGAGGAACACTCTCACGAAGCACACAGCCGCGGTTGAACGACAGGACTCATCACGCCAGCAGAAGCAGCAGCCGCCGAGACCAATCGTAGGTCTCCAGAGGCAGCCCACAGGAGGATTATTTGTCGAGGCGCCGTCCCCGTCGCCCCCTCCACACCAGGGCCGCGACTCGCACTCGGAAGGGCTAGACTCGCTCGTCCAGTCGCTGCCGCCAGCAACAGATCCGGCCGACCTGCCGCCGCTCAGCGCCGGGGTGCCGTCGCGCGGGGTATTCAGCAAGACCTGGGGCCACTACGTCGTCGCAGAGAAGGAGGTCAAGGCCAAGGGCAACAAGAAGGGGACAAGGAGGGATTCATCTGCCGGAAACCGGAGTGAGGACAGGAACCAGATCCTGCCCGCCGTCACCATGTCGGACAAGGGAGACCGGGTTTATGAGCACGCTGAGAAGAGCGGGGCGCTCACGAAGCGCCAGAAGGTGAGGAGGCATTGTGCGAAGTGGTGGTGGGCGCACCTCATAGTTTTTCTTGCCATCACGGCCTTGGTAATATGCTTGATGTAAGTGCTCACTCATCTCGTCTGGTCTTGGGTCTCACTGAGCGGCTGGGACGCTCCGGCGGAGTGGGCGGGAACAGAACAGAAAACCCGCCCATGAAGACCGATGAAATTGGAGGAGATCCAGTTGAACAGGCGCTGACTTCTGACCCAAGAATCTTCGTCGCCGTCCCCAGGATCGCCCAGCAGCGCGTCGACGGCGCCAACCTGACCATCCAGGGCATCATCCTCTCGCAGGCGCAGTCCGAGAACTTCACCATGTCCATCAACAGCACGCTGCGCGCCGACGACAGCATCCACGCCGTCATCGACCCCTTCGAGGGCGTCATGTTCCTCGAGGACTGGGAGCCGCAGACCCCCTTCGCGCGGCTGCAGTTCCCGCAGACGACGTCGGCGTCCGAGTCGGCCGTCAACCTGACGCAGTTCGTCGACATCCTCGACATGAACGCGTTTACCGTCTTCAACACGTGGGTCCTCGTCAACGAGACCCTGCGCGTCAGCGTCGAGGGCGACACCCACATCAAGGTCAACGGCATCTCGCGCAAGTACCCCGTCCACTTCAAGAAGGTCGTCACGCTCAAGGGCCTCAACAACTTCAACGGCACCACCGTGCCCGAGTCCCGCGTCCAGCTGACCCCGGACGAGAACGGCGACAACTTCTTCGGGACCGTGGCCATCCCCAACGTCTCGCTGCTGACCTTTGACATCGTACGTTTCCTCCCACCTCCAACACACACCCGCACAATATTAGAAGGGAAAAAAAAGGGGAGGCAAAAGCTAACATTCAAAACGCAGGGCAACACCACCTTCATCAACTACCTCCAAGGCCAGGACATCGGCCGCGTCTTCGTCGACAACATGGTCGTGAAGCCGGGCATCAACAACTTCACCATGCACGCCAACATCTCGCAGACGCCCATCCTGCAGGTGATCCAGCAGCGGCCCTTCTGCGAGGACGGCGTGCTGCCCATGCAGCTCCGGGGCGAGAACGTCGTCAACAACGGCCAGCTCCTCACCTACTACCGCGACTCGCTCGGCTCCACCAACCAGAGCGTCGACATCGACGTCGGCGCCGACCTGACCGACCTGGGGCTCACCATCACCTGCTCCAACACGAGGAGGGCAGAGCTGCCCTTCATCTCGTGAGCAGGGGTGTGTGAGTTGGGTCAGTGAGGACACGGGTGGGTGTCTCTTAGCTATGGGAAGAGAGGGTGTTTTAAAATGTGATGTTCGGCACGTGTTGCCTGACAGACATCGAGCAGTGCTCAGTGAATTAATCTTGTATCGTCGGATCCGTGATGAATTGGGTATTTGGGTGGCTAAAGACATGATAAGATCGAGGGCGATGGCGAATCGTCCTCTAACGACATGACAGGTTTTGAAAACCGGTGCGAAACGCTTCTCGCTGCATATATATTTTCTTTTAGGTGCAGTCACGCCACTGAGCGTAGACGAGTGCACACATACCTGACGATACCTCAATTGAAGACATGTTCAATGTAACTTGATGTGAAGTCTTGGTGCCGGTGGGAAATCGCCGGCTTCTGTGCTGTCGTAATGTGACAGCTTGGATCTCCTACGCCCACTCTGGACCATTTCCAGAGGTGCTTGCTCTCATGCTGCTCCTGAATTACCACTGGAGAAGACCCATAGACTCTATCCCAGCGTCGATTTGCAGCCCCAGATATGGCCCATATTGACCTTCTCTGGAGAGATCGATTCGGTGTCTCGGTTCCGTCGCCCATTGACGCCAGTGTGGTTGCGTCTCGGCGTCCATTATCGCCCGCATGCTCTTCCATTGTTCCTCAACACGTCGCAACCCCACCACCTCGACGATGCCTTCATGGCATGAGATGCACCTTAATTCGTGTACCGTGCCATCAGTTGGAAGCCGACCTTCTAGACTCGTGTGCTATCCACCTGTCGGCGGGTATTCAGATACCACGCGTCATTCACTTGAATATGTGCACCCCTTATTCAGGTCACACACACGCCACGCCCTAAGGATCTGCGGCCGGAACAAACTGCACCACCTCCCCCTGCACTCTCGCCCGCTCCTTGGACACCTTCTCCTGCGCCCGCCGCAGCTGTCCGCGGTACGCCCACGCGGGGAAGCCGGCAGGGTCCCAGAGGTCGGCGGGCAGCGTGGTGGCGTACTGGCCGGCTCCGGCACCGGAGTCCCTATCGAACTTGGTGTCAATTCCGATGAAGCTCAGCAGCTTGTCCGTCTGCTCCGGGTTCCGGAAGGCGTGCGAGTCGGCGATGCGGGCGTTAAAGTGGACGCCCTTGGTGCGCTTGAGCTCGAGGAATTTGTCGAACTTTGCGGTGAGGGCCGCGTGTCTTGCGTCTGATGAGGGGGAGCCTGGGGGTGGTGATGGCGGGATGTCCATGTCTGGGACTGTGGGGAGGGTGAGCTGGTGCAGCAGGGCGCGGTTGGCTGAGTATGGCGATAGTGGTGGTCGAGCTGGGTCTCCTTGTGCGTCCTCTTCCAGGTCCTCGTCCATCTGCTCCGGGTAGGCCTCTGCTTGATCAGCTGGCGGTAGGCTTGGGCCCATGGTGGCGGAGTCTGATGGCAATACCGGTCCTATTTGTGATGCTGGGGCAGGCTGCTCCGCTTTGGGTTGTGATGGCTGCAGCAGTGGTGAGACTTGGGCCTCCTTCTCGGCCACGTTTTCCGTCTGTGATGGTTCTACTGCTGGTTCATTTGAAGCATCTTTAGTCTCCTATATCGTGGTCAGTCTCATTCCACAAGAAAAGGAGGTGAAGCACTCTTGTAAGCAGTGCATGCCCATACCAGAGCTGGAGCATCAGGTGACTGAACCTCGTCGTCCTCCTCGTCACTGCTGCCGTAGCCCACCAATGGCGCCATAATTGCTGTACGTGGTATTCTAGGCTTATTCTTAATCAACCCAGCATGTCTTTGGAAGGGGTGATTTAAATGTAAAGCGAAGACGAAATTCCGGTGGTGAGAAAGGGCATGTTTAACTCGTCGAAGTCAGGCTCAGAAGTAGATCCTCAAGAGTACGTACCAGGCTGCGATTAGATAAGCGGCCAAAACCGAGTGGGCCCCTGGCATCCAGCTTCCCATTGGCCAGTGGGCCGGCAGGCTGCTCGGCTGGGGGCCTGTTGCGTGCAGGAGGCAGCACCTGAACGCGACAGCTGAATGAAGCTCCCGGGCGTCCAGTGTCGACATCCAGCCAGCTCCGTCCTTGGCTCCATCTCCAATCAACCACCACATCCTCTCACCACCACGATCCCGATCTGCTCTGCTCTGCCGCTGCTCAATTTCTACGACCAGGTAAGTGCTGGCCTCAGTGTTGAGCACTTCAACCGCAGCTCAATCCCCCCAGATAGACCCAAGTCAGCTCCACTACAAGCTACCTAGTGCCAACTGACGTCGTCCGTTCAAACAGACAAGCAGACCATCACCACCCACCCTCACTCCCACTTCCACGAAACCCACCAGCCGACGCTCCATCTCCGACCCATACGATCGTCACTTCCTCCCTTTTCTCTCCCCTACCACACAGACACCATGGACCACCGCCCACAAGCCTGGGGCCGCCCCCGCGACGACGTCTACGGCGCCTACGACCACAGCTACCTCAACAACTCGGCCCCCAAGACCCACACCCAGTCGCCCGCCGTGACGGGGACCTCGGTGCTGGGCCTCAAGTTCAAGGACGGCGTCGTGCTGGCCGCCGACAACCTGGCGTCGTACGGCTCGCTGGCGCGCTTCAGCGACATCAAGCGGCTGCGGCCCTTCGCCGGCACCTCGGTCGTCGGCTTCTCGGGCGACGTCAGCGACATGCAGTTCCTGGACCGGCACCTGGGCGAGCTGGAGATCGACGAGGCCTACGGCGGCAGCAACGCCACCACGGCCGGGGACGCCGCCCCGGGGGCCGACCCCGCCACCGACGAGGGCCACCCGCTTTCGGGCCTGTCGGCCGAGAACCTGCACAAGTACCTCGCCAAGCTCTTCTACCACCGCCGCAACAAGTTCGACCCCCTGTGGAACCAGGTCCTGGTCGCGGGCTTCAGCAGCGCCACCGGCAAGCCCTTCCTGGCCGCCGCCGACTTGCGCGGCACCGTCTTCTCAAGCCCCTCGCTCGCCACGGGCTTCGGCTCCATGCTCGCCCAGCCCATCATGCGCAAGTACGCTGCCACCGAGGAGGACGCCGCCAAGCTCACCCGCGAGCAGGCCGTCCAGATCATCCGCGACTGCATGAAGGTCCTTTACTACCGCGACGCCCGCTCCTGGGACGGATACTCGCTCGCCGTCGTCACGCGCGACGGCGTCGACGTTAGCTACGACGAGAAGCTCGAGGACCAGAGCTGGGCTTTTGCCGACAGGATCAAGGGGTACGGCACGCAGGATGTGTAGATGTGGTCGGTTCGGTCGGGGTTGATTGATGGTGGTTTTGTTGGTTGGTGGTATTGCTACGGGAAGGTAGACGGGCGATAAAGGGCTGCCGTGTATGTCTAGACTTATCCGAGGCGAAATGAATACATCCTCGGGTTGATGAGAGATTCAAATGAGCCCGAATGGCAACCACGAGACTGATTGGAGATGATTGGAGATGTAGTACGTGTCAACACTTGGCCTGGCAAAGCAAGCACGCCATGACTGTTCAAAACCGTGCACTATCCAGAGTCAATCTGTGCGCCTGCCTTGACCTACCTGGCTAGGTACTTAGCCACGCTGCCTCAGTCGACATCACCACGATACCTAGTGAGCCAGTCCGAAACTCAGAAGTTGAGACACTTGGGCGTGCGGCACGTACGGAAAGACTAGAACACCATCATCAGCGTGTGGAGTTTAGACATGCGTATTAGCGGACAACCCACGCTCGCAAGGTTGTGTCACGTTCCGGCCTTTGTATATGACATGGTGAAGCCTGCTCAATTTGTGGGCACTCTTGAAAGAGTCTGGGTCTGTCTACTAAACTATCACGGATTCCGCTTGCCCTTCATCACTCAAGAAAAATGGCCATCCAGCAGAATGCACGCCATAACAGGCATCCTGGGCGGGTTTTGTTGTCATGCCTTGTTGCCTTTTTACTTTTGCTCTCCGTGTTTCCACCTGGTACTTTAGCCTTACATGGTTGAATGCTTCCCTTTCCTTTGATAATCCTCCACCACTGACAAAAACAAGCACCAACTCCGAATCACATGCCCGCCCATCTTCAGAGACCGATCAGGTATGCAAAAGCCCATCCCACAGAAACATCCAACGCATGCACAAAGAGCCCGTGACCGAGCGGCTACTCTGGTACAGATGAACAGTAACAGAGACCTACTTTACTCGACAGTCACCGACTTGGCCAGGTTACGGGGGAAGTCGACGTTGAGACCCTCCATCACCGCCAACCAGTAGGCAATCAGCTGCAGGGGAATGACGTTCAGAAGACCCTGCAGGACGTCAACCGTCTTGGGGATCTCGATCGTCTGGGCCTGGCTGGTGCTGAACTCGCTATCGCCGTTGTTGCAGATAACGATGGGCTTGCCACCACGCGAGACAACTATTGAATTTCAGTCAGTACACGAGTGACGTGTGGAAAGGGACATGTAACGAGCGGGGGATTTCTTTCCATACCTTGTTGATAGGCGTTCAAGCTCTTCTTGAAGATGTTGTCGCGTGTGAGGATCATAATGATGGGCAGGTTCTCGTCGACCAGGGCCAGCACTCCGTGCTTCAGCTCACCCGACATGACGGCCTCGCAATGGAGATAACTAATCTCCTTAATCTTGAGGGCGCCCTCGAGGGCTGTGCTGAACTGGGAGCCACGACCAAGCAGGAGCAGGGACTTCTGGTCCTTGAACACCTTACCGCAGAGCTCCTTGATGGTAGCATCCTGCTTCAGCACCTCGGAGATCTGCTCCGAGATCTTGCCGAGACCCTCCATGATCTCGACTCGCCGCTGCGCCTTGCTAGCGCGGTCCTCGCTGAGCGATAGGGCGAACATGACCATGGCGATGAACTGGGAGGTGTAGGCCTTGGTGGAGGCGACACCGATCTCAGGGCCGGCGTTGACGTGCACACCACAGTGGGTCAGCAGACTGATAGAGCTGCCGACCACGTTCACGATACCGACAGTCAACGCGCCGCGCTCCAGGCAGTATCGCAGGGCCATCAGAGAGTCGGCCGTCTCGCCCGACTGCGAGACGAAGATGCATGTGTCGTCACGGAACACAGGCGCCTCCCTGTCCAGGAAATCGGACGCCAGCTCGACCGAGATGGGAATCTCTGCCAGCTCCTCAAACACGCCACGGACGGCCATGCAGCTGTGGTACGAGGTACCACAGGCGATGAAGATGATACGTCGGCAGCGGCGGATAGTGCTTATGTATGAGCGCAGACCACCGAGCGTAACAGTCTTGTTCTCGACGTCCAGACGACCACGCATGGTGTTGACGACAGACTCGGGCTGCTCGAAGATCTCCTTCTGCATGAAGTGGTCGAACTTGCCCTTCATGATCTCCTGCAGCTCGAGCTCCAGGGTTTGGATGGTGCGCACGTTGCTGCTGCCATCAGCCTTCTTCAGGCGGTGGATGTTGAGAGAGCCCTCGTGGATGTGGGCAATGTCGTCATCCTCCAGGTACATAACCTTCTTGGTGTGCTCGACAATGGCCGAGGGGTCGGAGGAGAGGAAGAACTCGGCGGGCATGGGCATGCCGTCGTCGGTCATGAAGGCCCGGGACTGGGAGCGGTGAAGCAGAGACTTGTCGGGGGCGCCGAGCAGGGTGGGGGCCAGGAGGCCATCGGAGGACTTGGAGGTCTTCTTCATGGCGGCATTCTGCGAGGCGGTCTCGGCCGGGAGGGCGGCGTGCTCGTCGGCGTACTCGACATCGACGAAGTCGACCTTCATGCGGCGCTGGGTCTTGACGCCGATCACGAGAGGGGAACCCTTGCGGGCGGCCACGACCTCGTGGGGGTAGTGGATGGACTTGATGAGCAGACCGTAGGCACCCTCGAGCTCCGAGATGACAGCCTTGGCCAAGTCAACGAAGCCCAGGTTAGGGTGCTTCTCGTAGATGTACTTTGCGAGCTTGGCGATGCACTCGGTGTCGGTCTCGGTCTCGAACTTGTGGCCCTTGGCCTGGAGGAGAGTCTTAAGCTCCTTGTAGTTTGTGATGATGCCATTGTGAACGACGGAGAACTCCCAGGTGGGGTCGGACCTGTGAGCGGCGCCGTTGGTCAGCTTTGCTTCTCTTCTCGATATTCCGCAAGTGCTTCATAATGAATATTGGGGCTACTGACCTGTGAGGGTGGCAGTTCAGGCGGGAGGGAGGGCCGTGGGTTGCCCATCGGGTGTGGGCAATGCCGGCGTGTGAGTCGAAGATCTTTGTGGGGTCTGGCTTCTCATTGTCAACGAGCTCCCTCAGCTTGGCGACCTTGCCGACCTCCTTGAAGGCGTAGACCTCGTTCTTCTTGTCGCCATCGACGGCCAGACCAGCCGAGTCGTATCCTCGGTACTCGAGACGGGAGAGACCTGCAGAAGGGCGGGTTCGAGTCAGTCTTGGGCTGCGCAATTGCGACTGATTTTGATCCTGGTGCTGGTGCTGCCGTGCGCGCGCGGACAGGCGTGAATGGCTTCCTCACACCCTCGAATCAGGGGGTAGTGTAACGCGGCGCGGGCTGCAGGGCAGGGGGGACAGCTGTTGGCTGGCGCGGGCTGGCGCTGGTTCCCGGTTGTTGGGCCAGAGAGCGGAAGCTGAGCGAGCTGGTCGCTAGTCTCGCTCACATGCCAGCCCAACCAACAAGCGCCAACCAACTCCCGCAGCTAGCTGACTGTGGCGGGATTTGGAGAGGGCCACATACCATTGATGAGTGTGTCAACAATGAACTTCCTGTCCTTCTCCACCAGGTAGTTGACGTAGCCGAAGATGCCACTGTCGGGAAGAAGACACGGTCAGCAATTGATCACGAACGGCTCTTCCCACGGTTCAAAGGGGGCGCGTGGCCTCTGCAGGACAAGCTCCGCCATCCAATCCCAGAGCTCTGGCAAGCTTCGCCCGGTCCCCTGAACTGCGACCAGCGTCCGTCTGGGGAGCCAAACGGTCACCGGTTGGACAGTCGAGGTTGGGTCTGTCCAACAGCTAAAACCAGGTCCAGAGCGCCGGGTGGGCAGAGTGTCTGTACTCCTCCTCTTCCTCCAATCTGTTTGTGCTTTCTTGTGCTCTCTGAGCTTGTTTCTGGGCTCGTTGTTGTACTGTACATACCACATCTTGTCAAATTGATCAAACAATTGCGCTGTCTGTCTTCCGTAGTATATCAAAGCTGGTGGGTAAGCCGGCTGCGGGGTGTGCACAACGCTGCTTGAGCAGAGTCGCCGAGTCGAGATGGGTATCAAAGGCTAGAAAGAGAGAGGGACAGCAAGTTGTGGGAAGGACGAGCAGGAAGAAGATGGGAGAGGAGAGAAGACAGAATAAAGGCCAGCTGGATGGGAAAGGGTGTTTAGCTCAGGGGGGATGGGATTGTTCTTTATTAATGGGGCTGAGAATTGGGGCCTTGCTTTTGGGAGCCGGCCAGCAGTGACAACAAGCAGCAGCCTCTCCTTCACCCAGTCGGTCGGTCACTGCCAGCCAGACAGTCAATTCCAAGTGTCAAGGTGCCCGCACGTGGATTGTCTGGAGGCCCTTCCACCCCAGCTGCCCAGTGAGATGGACAGGGATGGATGTCTGTGTGTATTGGGGGGGAAGCTGCACAGCTCCAGCCTCCTGCCCACTCCTTGCCGACCCCTCCCCTCCCCTGCCCCTCTGTCTGCCGGCCCTCACACTCCTTCCTACTGAACTGGCTCAACTGGCTGGCTCTCAAAGCAGAGAGACTCACAGGCCCAGGCTCAGGTTGCTCAGGGTCATGTCCTCCAGTCTTGCACTGCAAAGGTGAGTGGGAAGGTGGGAAGATGGGAAGGTGGGCTGCTTGGAGGGGACCCCTGCTCCCGATGACGCTGCCTTCCAGGGCTCCTTCCACCTTTCCAACACAACAGCTTGTGCGGTTAACTCAGACTAGGGAAACTACCCCTGACCGGCAACTGCTGCGTTGTCTACTCGTAACAGCCAGCAAGCAGTAAGCAGCCATCATCAAAGCAGGCACCTCTCAATGCCATCCCATGTCATCTTCTCATCTCCTGTCTGTCCCCAAATCCGTCTCATCATCAGCTTCCTGTAGATGAACATTCCAGCCAGTCCAATATCTGGTCTCCTGCCTCTGGAATTCTCCTGTCTCTGCTGCTGATAACCTTTCCTTTGTTCCTACGGTGATCGCAGCTGTCACAAGAAGCTAAACTCCCTGACAGGAGAGGCCCGAGCAAAGACACCAGCCCAGCTCCAGGTAGAGACAGTGGCCAGGCACCCAGGCACGGGCCGACATCAGACGAGTAGACCCGTGGGGGTTGGTCTGTCTAGGATGAATTCGGAATATGGATGATCTGAGCCTCGAAGCTTACTTGCCCCATCTGAACTGGCAGGACTGGCCGGGCTGATTTGAGGGCCTGTCATCCTCCAATCCTCCTTTCCAACAGAACGACCAGCAGTCTGTTGGGTCATGGTCTATCTAGTGTTGTCTCACAGGTTTGGACATGACTGGGCCGGCTCTGTATCCTCACAATGCGACATCTACACCGAAAGATAACGGAAACAGCTGCAGTGTACGTGCACCGTCGGTTGGTATCCAAACATTGATGCAGTTCGTTGCCTTACCGCCTCTTTGGACCCGTGTCGGCTCCGACTCGTACATTTGTGGGCCTCAGCCTCGCCCCAGCAACCGTTCCTCGTGTCAACACCAAGCTATTTTTTGGGTTCGTTGTCGACAAGCCCTCTGCTGAAGGAGCAACGGCTGTTACATCGATGTTATCTAGGGCGGCTGCTCGGAACAGACTGCCCCTGGCGCCTTAGCAGACTTCGTATATGGCCTTGATCAACTATGCATCATATGCCAACCCCAGCCGATTCGGACAATGACGACACGCCCGGCCAACAACAACCAAGGCTCAAAGAAAGCCAGCAACGGCAATCCGCATGCTGGGCGTCAAAACTCCCGACCAGACAACCAGAGCCTGCAGCCTGTCAGCCAATCGCTCCAGACGGGCAGACAGGCCATAAGGACACACCAATCTCGATGCAACCCTCCAGCAGGTCTCCTCAGATGAAGGACAATGCAGGTCCGGGCCAGCCACTAGTTCTGGCCATCCCTGCCTCAGGTTGACAGTCCCGTCTGATGGCGCCTCACAGCCTCAAGAAAAAGAGCAGGATAAAAAAGGGGCTGAACTGCTGAGATGGTGGGGTGAACAAGCTGCAACCCGGGCCTAGCTGGTCGATCCTCGGCTAAGAATAGCCCCTGGAGCTCCCCACGTTTCCCTAGTCGCTGGGCTGGGCACATGTCTTTACGAGATTGTCTGCATGTCTCAGCCGAATGCAGAGGAGAAGAGAGAAGAAAACTCTTCTATCCGCGGGCTGTGCTGATCGAGCTAGCCCGTCGCCTGCTTCCGGACAGCCGATCAGCCCAGGCATAGCACGGCCTGCTCTCGTCAATCTGGCTCCATGATCTATCTGGTCGGCCCTTGCCTGCCCAAGATGTCCCCGAGATCTGCGGATCAGGAACCTGCAGCTCGGAAACCGGGGGCGCAACCCAACGACCCCAGGGGTCTGTACGTGGTAGTCTACACCCAAGGAGCGCTGTCCATCACCCCTGCCAAGGGTCCGCCCAGTCAAGCTTTCGCTCGTATTTTTGCCGTTGCCTCTCGGGAGGCCTTCCATGCCGTTGTATTTGCCGCCGACAAACTATCGCCTGTGGTATTTTGGACCCGGGTTGAATAGCCTCACCGTATACGAGGCTTCGGGATTGCCGTTGCAGATTTTCTGGACACTTTTTGAAGCTGTGTTGCCCTCGTGAGAAGCTTGTCTTCTCCGATCCAACACGACCACCGCATGACCCTGTCGTAAACACATCACAATCTTGTAAAACCACAAGCTATGCACATATACATCCGTTCTATCACACTGCCAATGTGACGTATGGGGGATTACTAGAGTTGCATTTGCATCTTCCCATCTAGGGACACACATGCCTCACGGCTTCGGGCGTCTTCACATCGTCCAGTTCGGTGTATGCAGCGTCACTGGGTGTCGAAATACCAGTTGCCAGATGTTATACAGCGTGAAATCATCGGCCTTGCCTCCATCATCACGTTCTCTTCGTGATCGATTGAAACGAACACCACCAGCAGTGACTGACTTGCTTTGTGTTCTCGTCGATCCACATGGGTACCCAGCGGTCGATCACTTTGCTTGCTTGTTGGAGCTTCTTGAACTGTGGAGAGATACAACAGCGCCTGCACATTGGCTGTGGTTGAACTTGGAGAGAATGGATAATAGTGAGCGTTCGCGCCTCTCGCAATTCTGAACAACTGAAGCTCGATGCGGGCTCAAGAGATTGCCAGACTCGAACAATTCAAGCAACTTCTACTCGCGAGTGGGACTACCTCCCGAGGTCTGCAGGATTCATCGCCCCGCATGGAGCTGACATGATGTGATCATCGAGCTCCGAATACACCCAACATTCGAACTTCCCACCGAGTCGACCTCCGCATTCTCTCACCAACTCAAGTGATTTGTCTGAACTGGCGCGTTGTGCGCGAAGGCTACACTGCTGTCGGTGTCTCTGCCTTTAACATTCCCTCTCGGATGAGGTGCGTTCTCTTCACATCTGCGAATGGCGTCTGTCGTGCCCTGTCCTCCGCACCAGGCAGCAGGAGCGGAGGGAATGCCGGTTCAACACGTCGAACTTCCTGACGATTGGCGGGGTGATGTCCAGAAACCACGTGAGGAATGGTGCTCGACCTGCCTCTGGGATGGGGTTTGGGAGAATTTGCTTGCCAGGTCCGAGGCCAGAACCAAACGCTTCGGACGCATCTTCGCCAAATCTATGCTCTGGTCGTCGGCGTCCGAGGGCCGTCTATGCTGCGCTGTCCTACTAGGCGTCTTGCAGAAGGTGGGCGGTGGCAAGTATGATTGTTTCACCGTCGAATGGGGTCTCGCCAGGGGCGCATTGGTGGCATTCGAGTTTGAGCAAGAAGAGCCTGAGCCGAGAATTGTAGCAGACGAGAAGTATAGTCGCTGGAAACTGCTCACAGTCGGTTCCGCGCCAGTACCACCAGGCATGTTTGGATGCCGACCTGATGAGCTCCCGTCACTCGAGACCGGGTCGGAGACCTCTGTGGCTTGGGCAAAAGACCGCATTGATGAGTGTCTTCTCAAACATTCACACTGTCGTTCACACCAGATGTCGAGTGCACCTGGCTCTTACATCCCTTCCAGGCTGCTGTACATCCCACCCGATCCCATCGAAGGGATCGTCTTGCGATTGAAGGAGAGCGTGCCTTCGGATGCCAAGTACGTTGCCTTAAGTCACTGCTGGGGCAGCCGGGACAAATGGCCTCGTTGTCTGACCACGAATGCGAACTACGAGTCACAGCTTAGGCATATTCCTTGGGATAATCTTCCCCAGACATTTCGTGACACTGCGATCTTTGCCAGGAAACTCGGACTAGAGTACGTATGGATCGACTCAATGTGTATTATTCAAGGTGACGAAAAGGACTGGCAAAGAGAATCTACGAAAATGTACTCGGTATACTCCAACGCATATATCACCTTTGCCGCTGCCGCTGCGCATGACAGCCACGACGGCCTATTTTCTCGGCGAGCTCCCGGGTCGCTTATTCCGCTGCTTACTCTGGGCTTCCGAGGAAATCAATATGACGTTCAAGCATACCGTGTACCGGATGAACGTCTGGAGTTTGAAAATCAAGTCGACAAGAGTTCTACTGTGAATCCCTCATACCCGCTCTTAAGCAGAGCTTGGGCTTTTCAGGAACGACTCGTGTCGCCCAGGGTGCTATTTTTCGGCTTGGAGGAATTGCTATGGGAATGCCCGACAGGACGCTCATGCGAGGAAGACACATACTCGCCGCCGTCATGGCACGAGGTGGATGACAATGGCATAACAAGGTGGGAAACGTTCAAGCACAAGTACAGTACCATGACGGACAAAGATCAAAGGATGACATCCCATTGGCTCGGCCTCGTGAAATCTTATAACGAACTGGAACTGTCGGAACCGACCGACCGACTACCCGCCATCGCCGCCATCGCTCAGCGTTTCGCGGAACGCAACCCGGACGACGAATACATCTGCGGGCTGTGGAAAAGCCTCATGCCCCTGGGCCTGCTATCTGGGTTCAGCATGAATCAAAACCTCATAGGTCCACATATCGACCATGGTCCTTCCACGATGGTTCAGTCAGATTACATTGCGCCCTCTTGGGCTTGGGCATCCGTCCAAGGGAAGGTCTATGGAAACTCTGGTGTCGCCATGTCGATATTCGCTGAGTTAACCAGTGTGAACCTACGTTATATTGACAACGACCAATTTGGGCGCGTGGGCCCAGGATCGTCCATCACCATAAGGGCCCCGGTTCTTGACTGCGTCTGGAATGTGAAGTATCTATCATCTGGAACTCTGGAATTCTGGCAGAGCCTCTCTTTCCCGATTTTGGAGGGCACCGTGTCCTTGCGCTTCCCGAGAGAATGTGCTCCTTTCGGTGCGGAGGGCACCGCATCTATTCGCTTTGAAAGGGAATATGCTACCTACAGTGGACTGGGACGGCGGGAAGCAATCGAAGTATGCTTGTTGCTTATTGGGACACACAGTGGGCCCCGAAGAAAAGGAGGCTGGGAGGCATTGATTTTGCGCAGGATTAGCGATGGCGGGCATTATTTCCGCGTGGGCAAAGTCCACGAGTTCAGATTGGTTGGCGTCCCTGTTTCGGGACTCAAGCAAGTCCTGGAAGAAGCTCCTGTACGGGAATGTGTCATCGAGTAGCAAGCATATGCACGAAGTCTGGCGCGATGTTGTCTAGGTCGCGCGAGATCAGTTTCTGCTCTCAACATGTTTGGCTGCTCCACAACTATCAATTGCACATAGGGCAATTTCAGCTCCTATCTCGTTACGGCTTCAACTAAGTTGTGAATGAATGGCGGGCTAACACGTATTGTCAAGATCAGACGCTACAGTTCCAGTTCAGGGCGTCTGAGGGTAACCCCTGTCTATCCCTGGACATTCTGGCCAGACGGGTGCTCAGCTCATATCCCAACAGGTTACGCAGCTGCCACTTCGAACCAGACGTACTGCTCAAGTGACTCGGGCCAAGGTCAGTGACGAAGAGCAGCGACCAAATCCTTGATGTAGTACAAGAGGACTCCCTTGATTAGGAGGACTTGGTAAACAAACATAAAGACACATAAAGGATCGCCGTTTTCCTGATTGAAACTTGCAGATACCACTGGTCATATCAGCCTTGGTTCCATCAGAATACATACACTTGTCTTGCATAGAGCAGTATATCACGGTGACATGGTTATAATATTGGACTCTCTTGAACCATTTGCCGTCTGCTTCACTCGTCACTGATAGAGTATTTCGGTATCCTTGAATCAGTCTGGAAGGAAAATACCAAAGCAGCTGGCAACAAGTACATGCTGAGCGCATTGAACAATGAGTGAATCCTCGTGATATCACCTTGGTGATGTGTTCAGTGACCCAGTAACAAAACGAGGGCTCATGTTTACAGAACTTGACCGCATCTTGCGAGACTAACTACGTTCTAGCAAAAGTTTATAATTCCACACTCTCTCAAGAAGACCCCCGTTACTGAAGAGTCCTTGGCCTAGCCGAACGAGGACAATCGGCCGCTGATTCAATCTTTTGCTCCTGCAGCAATAACAATTAATACGGAGATTCACACCTGCGAAAATGGAGGGTACACCGGTACTCGCGCCATAGCTGCAGCAATTAGAGCGCATCACCCAGGTCTAATCACACACCCATACCTAACACCCATACACCTAACTCCTATACACCTAACACCCATACAACTAATACACTTACACCCAACAGCTACACACCTAATGTACACACCCAATTTACATAGCTAAGTAATATGCCTAGGGCTAATTAGATATACTAATTAGATAGATAAATTAGGCCTTGGTGTGTAAATGGGTGTTAGGTGTGGGTGTTGGGTCTGTGGATTTTCATGTGCTTTAGTGCTGGCAATATGCCGGTGTACCCTCCATTTTTGCAGGTACGAATCTCTCATTTCAAAAAAGAACAATGTCGTGGGACCAAGAATACGGCGATTCATGGGCAGAAATGTACCCATGTGTCTCGGTTTGGAAAGAGGTCGCACGGCCCACCATCTGAGAAATTGCTACTGAGTCGATGAGATGGCAAAAAAAGGGCAGAAGCCTCTTAGGTGAAGGAGTGTGGGCCAGACTAATTACTTCTGCCAAACGCAGATCCAAACCGATGCTGGGAATGAACAGCCTGGGCTGCTGTTGGAGCGAATTCAAGGCAAGGTGACGCCATGGCGTCTTTAACCGCAATACTAGGCCAAGTTGGAACAAATAGCACTGTCTCGACGATTGCATACCCCCAACATCAATTCCATCACCTTCTGCCATTTTGGGTCTATGGTATTCATAAAATGTACAGCTCCATCACCTCTATCATCTGGTAATTAGTGGTTGGGATTCCATGGTGTTCAAAGTCGGGAGGGTGGTACTGCCCACCCGCCATCCGCTTGAATCCACCCCCCCCCCCCCCAGCCGCCATCACCACACCACCACACCTTCCCAATATCACCAGATCGCAAATATTAATGCTTCAATGGCATCAACCGCATCACAATTTCTGGTACTCAAGTTTACCCTCTTTTGTGCTGGGTTAGCTGGTGTTCCAAGAGCTGTAGAATGCAGGAAGATGACTTACCCAGCTTCTTGGACTCGGCGACCTTGCGAACGGCCTTGTTGAAATCGTCCTGGTTCACGGCGTCTCGGTAGTCCTTGATGGCAAACAGACCTCTGGAACAGTGTCAGTCCTCAACTTTCGTATCAACGGAACACCATAGGGGTTCAAGAAACCTGGTACTTACGCCTCCGTAACCACGTTCCGCAGATCAGCACCGTTCAGCCCGTCGCTCATTTTGACCACGCTCTCAAAGTCGATCTCCCCCTCCGTGACCACGCTGCTGGCATGGATCTTCAAGACCTCGAGCCTGCCGGCCTCGTTGGGCAGGGGGATCTCGATCTTTCGGTCCAGACGTCCGGCACGCAGCAGCGCGGGGTCGAGTGTGTCGGGCCGGTTCGTGGCCATGATGATCTTTGTCTTGCCAAGGTAGTCGAAACCGTCGAGCTGGTTCAGCAGCTCCATGAGCGTCCTCTGGATTTCTCGATCTGCCGATGTGCCCTCTGAGAAACGACGTCCTCCGATGGCGTCGATCTCGTCCATGAAGATGATGCAGGGCTCGTGTTCCTTGGCGTATCCGAACATTTCGCGGATCAGTCGGGCGGATTCGCCGATGTACTTGTCGACGATGGCAGAGGAGACGACTGTAGATCAGACATAGCCTCTGTTAGCTTCCAGTACGAGAACCAATACTGTCCGGTGTTGGAGGAATGAGCGCACCTTTCAGGAAATTTGTCTCCAAGCTGCTCGCCACAGCCCTCGCAAGCAGAGTCTTCCCCGTTCCTGGTGGGCCGTACAGCAGCACACCCTTCGGTGGCTTGATGCCGACACGCAGGAACAGCTCTGGGTTCTTGAGCGGCAGCTCGATGACCTCACGCAGCTCTCTGATCTGGTCGTTGAGACCACCGATACCCGCGAAGCTGACTTGGCCGGGGTCCTCGAGGGACATGTTGTAGACGAGGGGGTCGACTTCTCGGGGGAGCATGCGCATGATTGTGAGGGTGGTCATGTCGAGCGCGACACGTGTTCCTTGCTTCATCTTTGCCTTGTCGACCTTGGAACGGCAGCCGACGACGTATCGGGGGCCGGAGGAGGCCTTGACGATGACTGTTTTGGGGTAGTGCGGGTCAGAACGGTGCTTGTGGATATGAATGGGGGTCTGGCATGGTCGGGCATACATCTCTCATCGTCGAGCTGCTTCAGGACCTCGCCAATGATCTGGCCGACGCTTTGTAATGCCTTGATGTTCTCCTCTGTGTTGTTGAACTCCTTCTCCAGATCCTTGATCTCCAGGCGCAGGTTCTTCAGTTTGACCTCCCAGTTCCGCGACTCGAGCAGCGAGTCGGTGTATTTGGTGATGGCGTCGGCCCTCTCTGGATCAGACATGTTGGGCAGGGCGGTTCGAGGAGGTGGAGGATGAGGGCTTCAGGCAGGCGTCCCTGATGGAATTATGGTTGTCGCCGCGGTCGCAATCGAAGAGAGACTGGTTCAAGGTCGGAGAGCGGAACGGCGAGATGGCGGTGGTGGATGTGGCGGTGGTGATGAGTTGATGGAGTCGTCAAGACAGTTGGTTGCGTTCAGGCGGTTTGCCGCGTTGCAGGGCGACGGAGCTTACCCAAGCTTCTGTTGCCTTGCGTCAGGCTGAGGGTACCTGGGTACTTACGGATAGAGCCGATAGGCGGACAAGGAGGACAGGGGAGATGGGCGGTGGTTAGTCATCACTGTCGCTCGGAGGACGGGCTCAACCGCTCCGGCCTTGCTGAGTCAGTATCAGGCCTGCCTTGTTGAGCTTGCCTAACTCTCCCTCTGCAGTCTGTCAGTGACAGAAAGCGTGGTACTGCATAGCGGCCATGATTCCGACTCCGCGATGCCCGCTTTCTTATGCCTCAGACTTTGTCCGACAGCCACGCCATAATGATTGTATAAAGCCCACCTTGGTTCCAGGAACCTCGTGCTGCATTGAGTCCCAATTTACTTTCTGATTCAGCAGTATCTTCTGTGTATCAAGCACAGCCAATCCACCACAATGTGCCAATACCTCGGCCTGCAACGTCGACACGACTGGCCTGACCACCAGCCATCCGTATTTCTACCATGAGTCCCACCCTTTCCGACACCACCTGGACCGAGGCCTGGGCCCTCTGACCCTGGATCCGGACACGGACTGGCCTGAGATCGAGATTTCAGATCGAAGGTGTGTCGCTTTCTGGCCCACTGAGCCCCAGCCTGAAGCCAGGGCGGCTCTTCAACGCAGTCCAGGCCAGGGTCAGAGTTTTGATGAGCCAAGGGAGCTCAACATACACAACTCCGGGTACAACAGTCGCTGCTCCTTCCAGCTGTGACTCGGGCGTCCGAGTCGGATCCGAGAAGACGATTTCAGTCAGCCGCTGCTCTAGTGAGATCCAGCACTATGGTACAGAGGACCACTCAGCGACATGTCACTTGAGCTTAAATCAAGCCAAGGCCAGTCTCCGTGCAAGGCTTCAGGACCTTGTGTTCGGTAGGCGTTGTGCTGCTGTCGATCAACTGCGAAAACGGGAATGGCCTGGGCAATTGAGGCTCACCCGTTGATCATCACCCAGTCGGACCTCACCCCTTGATGTCGTCCCCGTGGCCTGGCAAGGACCTGAATGAGAAGCATAGCCAACACGGCTCCTGGTGCTGCTGCGCGCTTACGGGTCCACGGCCGTCCCGTTCCGTCTACTGAGTGAGCATCGCGCTGCACCAACTCTGCACGTGTTCACAAGCTTGCCGACTCTGTCTCTCGGACTGTGATGCGCGTCCGCTGCTCTCGACTTCCGACGGCTCTTTCCCTCCATCCAGGGCCGTGCATTCGGATCTTGCTGGGCTATGTCGCCATTGGGCTGACTTGCTCGAGTGCCACAAGCCATTCACTGCTGTGGTAGCTCCAGAAGCTGGCCTGGGGGCTCGTCATCGGTTGGCGCGCCCCCCTATCCCTATCTTCCCTTTTCATGAGTCTTGCTCGGCCAGTACGCAATAATACTCCGACCCGCGTGCAGCCAGCCTTATGACGTAGGTTCACACAGAAAGCAAGGAATTCAGGGATCACCTCCTCCGTCGCGCTGCACCCTCCACGCATGCCTACGTCGACTCGAATACGGAATTTCAATTGATCCCTGTCTCTTGATGACCTCTTTCGCCTGTGCTACTACTTTCCTGTCTGGACAATTGACTCTTATCTCGTGCATCATAAGGCATTGACCTGAGCTGTGTGATCCGACGCCCACCCCAACACACGAGGCTCTGTACCGCCATTACTCGCTTCCTCAATTCCTCACCGCGCTCGCAAATCGCGCATGAACTACGGGCCTCGACCAGACAACGCAGTCCCGGCCTGCAAGAGGCCGCATCCTTTTCTGCCTGGCCACAAGCTTACCGTCCAGCGGCCGGCTCGAGCCGTGAATCGTGCCTTGTCGATCTCGCGCTCAATCAGCCTTACTTGAAGTACTTATTGTCGCCGACAGCTCGGATGTCTCACGCGCCCTCGATCAGGCTACCAAGTATTTCGCGAATCTCGAGCAGCTGACCACTCAAAACACCCAGGGGATTGGTCCGGTGAGTGGGTGACGAGCTAGGTATGGAGGTGGATTCTCAAGCCGTGTCTGGGTCACGGCCTTCAAGTCCCCAGCCCACGGGCACCAGTGGCGCATTGTCGCGGACGCAGCGAGGAGCCATTGCCGCGCAAGCCTGCGATACCTGCCGGTCACGAAAACAAAAATGTGACGAACAGAGGCCCAAGTGTGGCACATGCGTCAAGTTCAAGTTGGACTGCCGCTACCGAGAGCCCCAGCCCACGAAAAAGGATAAGACTCTCGTTGAGATTCTGGAGCGCATCAAGTCCCTTGAGGGCAAGATAGACAACTTGACTGCCCAAGGCCTGGCAGCCAACTTTCAATCCTCGATTTCTGGCGATGCGTTCGTGCAGACACCAGCACCCATGGGAAGCGTCCGTGGGAGCGTCGCAAGCATCAGCAGCAGCAGCGCCTTTGTCCCTGGTCCTCCCTCAGACGTGGTGCCGTCGTCCGGGAATGCGACGAGCTACAGTTATGTCTCTTCAGTGCGCGCAATGCTCGGCTGGCCTGCCGTCCAGGAGCTACTGAAGGTCGTCCTCCCAAGTGTGCCCGGCCGTGACCAAGGTTCCCTGATTGAGCAAGGCGGCATTCCCATCCAGCAGAGAGTGGGACCCTCGTTGCCACTGACCACCAACGGTCCAAGACGCAGTCGAGCTGCGTCGAATCTCGAGTCCCCGTCCGTTGCTGGCTCTCCATCTCCCACTCAGGTATTGAACAGCTTGACCTGGGAGTCAGTCCAGGTCCTCACAAAAGCTTTTTTCGATACCTTCAACCTTTTGCATCCTATTGTTGACCGTCAGGCATTCATATCCACAACTCTTCCGGCAATGTTGACAAATGGCCTCGTCTTTGACGACAGTATCCAGTCAACATTGACATATCTCATCTTTGCTTTGGGCGAGGTTGCAATTGACGCCTACTCGCATCCCGGAGGCACAAAAGGACGCACCGCAGCACAGCACCCTGGTCTGGTGTTCTTCAACGAGGCACGGAGACGGATGGGCTTCAGTCTGACTGAGTGTAGCTTGGAAAATGTCCAAGTCTTTGCTCTTGCAGGGTAAAGTCCCTCCAGTTGCCGCACAACGAGTTGAAAACTCTCTAATATTGGGTAGAATTTACTATGAGACATGTTCTCGCCACATGGTGAGGCACCAACTTTTTACTGTTGTCCATGGAGCGGCGTATTGATGATCAGTAGGACTTTTGGCGAATGACAACTTCTGCTTCGTCAGCCTGTCAGGCTTTGATCTCAAGGTATGTTTTCCATCAGGGCCGGTGCTGCGATGGCAGCCGTGATGGCTTACTGAGAATATAGCAACCCCGGGGAACTCACCTCACCGCGCGGGGATATCATCAGGAGAGCGTTCTGGCACTGCTCGATAATGGAGACGTCAGTGTTTTCTTACCCATCTCCTCGCGCTCAATTGGCTCACATGACGTAGCTGCTTCAACCTGGAGTTAGGAATGCCATTGAGTGGATTGGACAAGTACGAGACCTTGGTTCGAGTGCCGGACTTTGGAGGCCCAGGCTCGCAAGAGGATTATACCAGCCACTTCCAAGAGCACTTTGCCTCACAGATTGTGCTGCGTCGACTCTCGGCGGACTTCAACAACATTCTAAGCAGCGGTAAGGCCACCAAGCACTTTTTCTTTCTCTGCCTCCTATTTCACACCGAGTATACCTTTCCGTTCCTTGAAGGAGCTGACGCCCAACAGTATCGAGCTCGCCAACGTCGTCAGTGTCATCCTCCTCATCACCTGCGCCGGCGATACCAGGCGCTATCAAGCCACTTGTCATGCAACTCGACCAGTGGCGTGAGTTGTTACCCTTGCACCTTCGCTGGGTAGAAGGCGACCACGGGACCTTTCTGCCGCCGGGCCACGATGCGTATGGGACCCCAGTGTACCACACGGCCACTCCGGTGACGGCGCCGTCGCCAGCTCTTCCCGCCGTGGCACCGCGTGTCACACCTGTCACGTCCGTCGCCTTCACACCCGATCTCAACAGCCACCCGGTGGCTTATCCCTACGCCATGGACATTCAGGTTGCCCTCCTCCGCACGCGCTACTACACTACGAAACTTCTACTCTACAGGCCATTCGTGTACAAAGCGCTCCACCACCCGGATCAGATGAGCAATGAGGATGCGGACGGGGTTGCGAACTGCCTCAACGCGTGCCTCATGTGGCCAATCACCCTGTCGCCCGCCTGCACGCGGAAGCTGCTCATCCCGTCCCTGTTCTTCTGGACGCAGAACATCCTCGGCGCGCTCGTCATCCTGCACCTGAGCGAGAAGGTGCCCATCCTCGCGCGGATCAGGGCCAGCGGCGTCTGCGGGCCGAGCTTCGAGGCTGACGCGCGCGAGACGGTCAGGCTGGGCCTCGAATGGATCGACGACCTGAGGGAGGTGGACTCGGAGGCTGAGTGGGCATGGGGTGTCGCCAAGGGACTATTCGGCTTGGACAGCTGAAGGTGGTGGTGGGGACGCTCGTACAGCCGCGGTGTCAAGCGTATTTGGGCCACCCGGTGAGACGCGGAATTCTGATTCTGCGTCCGCGATGCGACTCTGCCTGTGGGGGTATTACGATGTCCGGCTACAATACCCTCGTGCAAGGAAAGCATGGATACATGTGACGCCGACGTCGACCATGCGCGCGATTAGGGTTTGGATGTCGCTGCAGCCCGCGGGCGATCACCCCGCCGACGCAAGGTACTCCCACTTCGCGAGTGAGCCTACGCTGATTGTGCAGAGCAAGAGGCAGAAGATCCCCACCGGGAGTAACGGAAGTGAAGAGCTAGGAATTGAGGACGGGAGGATGGCCGTCGACACCCATCACCATGGACGCCTCCATCACTGGCAGTGGCTTACTCCATGCTACGTTGCCCGCAGTTTCCCTTACAGGATCTTGCTGCGTTCAGTCCTAGCAGCAGGCAGTTCCTTCCTCCCTGGTGGTGACAGTACGACGGGTGCGGAAGAGATAGTCTCATGGGATCTCATCAAGACATATATGTACTTTCCTGTCTGTGTAGCATTTCATAGAGCGACGATACCATAATCACTTCAAAGCGAGCGACAATTCAAATCTTCTTTTCACAAACCCAGGCCGTATCGTGCCTTGAGGAGCAACGAGTTGACTATGCTGCCAACAAGTGCCCTGCTAACCTTGTCCACTGTCTCAGGAGAATCACACCTTGGTTTCCCCTGATTTTGACTCCTAGCCACCACTTTTTTTTAACCGCATCTCCCGAAGCAGGATATACACGACACAAAGACGCATTTGCAGGCAGCTCATGGAATTACCCAAAACGTCTCCCACTGATGACGGTAAAAGGACGCAATCCCGACGGAAAATGTACCCTGGTGTTCTGCGTCTGCCTCGCCTGCTCGCCCAACAGATTGTAACTGCCGTCACATCGCGCGCGCGCGCGCGCACCGCCCGGAAAACCCGCCGTTGGGGCTAACGACTTGAAGCCCCCACCGGGTGATACCCTGGCGCGGCAGTGGGCGAAGCTGAAGAAGCCCACCCCGAGCTTTTTACCTCGCCTAACTCGCCTACCTACCTACATGCCGTGGGTGAGTAGGTGGGTGGTGGTGGTGGCGGTGGTGAGGCATATTGGCGGATTCGTCATTTTGGAAACGTGCCTGTGTGCCCACGAGCGGCCGCCAGCGGGATAGGGGAGAGAAGGGCCGAAGGGCAGGTAGATGCGATGGGATGCAGTAAGTCAGTGCGCACGTGGGTTTACAAAAGCCACTGCATCATCGGTGTAGACGGCTAGGTCTCGGGCCGGGCGTTGCACGGCCGCTTGTCATTGCTTATTCAAAATTTGTTTTATTTGCTCTCTTATTTTTTCCTAAAGAAGGAAGGAGAGTGAGAGACAGAGACATGAAAAACCCTCACAGCTTTTTACAAGATGGCGACCGCGTAACGTGGTATGTGTGTGTACGCGGCCACATTTGATGCCGCGTATATATATCTCCGATAAAAAGTTCGGCATCGGCCCGGGGATCAAGAGATTCCCGACCAAGGGGGCGCCGCTCACTGGAGGAAATATAGAGTTTTCTTTCTTTCCTTTTTTCTTCGTTATTGTGCGGTTTCGACCATGAGACGTCATTTAAGGTTTGCGGGATGCGGCGGTCTAGACCAAGATCTGCCTCTCTGTGACATAATCTGAACGAGCGCAGGCTGATACCCTGGGGTGGTAGTAGTATTTATGTCCCCTTACTATGCTATGTACGTGCCGAAGTAGCATCGGCATCGGCATCGGCATCATGTTCGTCTCGCATCTCAGTGTTGGGTGCCGAGATCTTAGGGGGAGCCACCGGGAGCGGGTAAGTAGGGTGGGTGGGTGCGGTAGGTAGGTAGGTCAGCTTGTTGGCGCGGCTGGCGAGTGGCTGGTGCGCGCCCGCGCGGGAGGGAGGACTTTTAAGTGATGTTGAGTGTCACTGTGACAGTCGCGGTTGCGACTATATGCGTTTATATATAGGATTCATATACCGGACGAATCTTTTACCTTTTGCCAGACGGGGAAATTGTCAGCGTGCGCGAGTGACGTCGGGGACAGGAGGCACCCGGGTTGGGATTTTTGCTTTTTTCTTTTTTGGCTCATTTACTAATTACAGTAATATTGTTAATTAATTGTAGGGGATGCCTCTGGATATGACTACGCGTGGCTCGCCGGGATTGTCATGCGCAACTTTCAGAGTGCTGGTACCTTAAACCGCCAAGCCGCCATGGGCCCCTACTGTGGATGACTTCTCAGGGCAATGTTAGCGATTGCGAGGAACACAGGAAGGGAACCCTATCCTGCGCGCGGGTCGGCATCATGGCACTAAGGAGCGAGCTGGGGACGGGCTTTGGGTCTAGTGCGGCCTATGGCAGTGTTGACAGCGCTTCCGGGGGAGCCTAGAGAAAGAAACACACCACACAACGCGCCAGGAGATTCCCAGTTCGGCACGTTAACATGCCATCCGCGTCAGTCCGGTCGGTTGGTCGGCGGTTCGCTTAATGGCCGACGTCGACGACAGGAAGGGGAGGGGCAGAAGGAGGCAAAGGGGGGGCGTGTGTCTATACGAGCGCCCGGAAGCAGCAGCAGCAGCAGCAGCAGAGGAACAACAATGCACAACACACAAGATTCCTTCTACCGTTTCTCCCGCCCTTCCGCACTCTCGTTTGGATTCATCCCGTCCCCTCCAGGTCGCCGTCGGCGCCTGGGAGTAAGTCGTCGCCTCTACCACCACTGGACGGTCTCAATGGCGTGCGCTCGGGATCCAACGCACCCAGCGTCAAAGCAACGGGCCAATGTGCCCATTCTGGACGACCGGTGAAGAGTTCGGGACGAGCTCACTCGCCCTTTTTCGTGTTTGGCGCGCTTGGAGGGGGGGAGGTCTGAGTGTCCCCCGCGTGCTGCTGGTTTTGGTGGTGGTGGTTGTTATAATGATTATGTTAAGAGGAGGTCCCTGGGTGGAAGCGAAGGCTGGGTGGAGTAGGTGATGATGGGATGACACGGGATATGTCACTGCGTACTATTGCGTAGTAAGTCAAATATGGTAGTAGGCCGGGAGCGGCGCTGGGAGTGGAGAGTGGGAACCCGGCACCAGCAGCAGCAGCAGCAGCAAGCGTTGTTCGACCGGACTGATGAGACCCACCTGACAAGCCTACTGCAGTAACGGATGGAAGCGACGCACGACAGCGATGGGAAACCGTGGTACCTCGCGGCCGATCGCTGCGGGCTCGGGCTCGTATTGCGACTTTTTGCGCTTTGACGTGTGGCCCCACGGAAGCATGGCTCCTGGCTCTGGCTGGGCTGGCCGTCAGGGCTCTTGGAGTCTGGGAATGATGGCGCGAGATCCGGTGCAGGTGCCACCCGAGAAAAAAACCGTTGTCTACCAGTCTATGCGAGCAAACTACACTACTGTAGTCTGGTTCTGCTAGGGGCAGGAAGCCGTACCGTGGTAAGGCCGTACGGGGGCAGCTAATGGGGGCGAACTACTGTACGCCTCACAGTAGCTGCATACAACGGTTTCCCTCTTTTTCTTTGTGCCCCCCTTGACAGCTGTCAGAATGACGGGCAGGCCAAGATTTTTGATGTGTGCTGCACACGGTAGCATCAGTCTGTTCCTGGTGGGTGGCTGTGGGTGGGTGGATGGGGTCCCAGCCGGGCTGAGACTGGATTCCTCAAAAACTCCAGTCTGGATGTCACTCTGCCGTATTTGAGCATTTCAGGTGGAGCAGCAGCAAATATTTTGGTGATGAGTGTGTCGTGCGTGTGTGAGACGGTCTTGAACGTTGGTTGGCTCGGCTATCACCTGTCAGTTATCAATCGCCCGCTTGGAATTCCCATTGTGTCAACGTCCAAGCGGGCTGTTTGTGTGAGCGAGTGGGTGGGCATCTCACTCAAAACTTGCGTCAAAAACCCCTCCTGCTGGAGATGGGCGGCCGCCACGAGATGAGAGGACCCGGGGAGGGGGTGGGCGAGAGAGGGTCTGCCCGTGAGGCTTGACACGTGGGGTTTTGCTGGCGATCCGGGATTGTGAAACATTCTCGGCCCCCCGGGGGTTCTTGTTGGGATTTTCGGTTGCTGGGAGGAGTGTCCCGAGCGGGAAGGTTTCTTTTTGGCATCGATCATTTCCATTCACACTGTTCGCACGTACTATGTAGAGTGCTTCTCTGCGTGTACGTGATGTGCACTGGGCTGGGTGATCTGCGCAATCGGTTGGGCATGAAGACGAGGACAACTGCAAGGGCTGGGCAGCAACAAAGCCCACTTGTAACTTGATCTATTCTAGTTTCTATGTAGTATGTACGTCTGTGGTCTGTGGTGCGTGCAGTGTTCAACCGTGCGAAAGTCGTCCCGTGCCAATCGCAAACCAGAATTTCCATCGTCTCCCGTTGGGAGCATGTTTCACAACTGGTCCCTCGTCCAGATTGCGATTATTACGTGGGGGAGGGAGGGCCCTTCCCTGGGCAATATTATCGTGCCCCATGGGTGGTGGAAATCGAACGCCCCCTTGGACTTCATGCATCTCCCATCTGCCAGATCATGCACCTTTGACAGCTGCAAAACCGGAGATCTTAATGCCCTCCACAGATCCCCCAATCGGAGGCGGCATACGGCCCTGCCTCCCTGGCGGCGGTCAACAGGGGTAAGGCGGCCGACTTATTTATTTTACTTTGCCCTCGTGTGAAATGGTCGCGTGGTCCTGTTGTATTTTTCGCACCCCTTGTGTTTTTTTTTTGTTATTCACGGGGAAAAGGTCGGGATGAAATTGAATGGCCGAAAAATGAAAAATGAAAAAAGATCTACAAGCTCACTGTCAAGGCGGACGGTCCTAGCCTCTGGGGCTGCTCCTGTGCCCGCGTCGCTCAGACACGTCCGTCCCTAGACTACATCCCGCCACAGTGCCCCAATGCTTCGGAGAGGGCCGAGTGCACGATCGAATTGCCCGTACGTGCCCCGTCCCCCGGGTCGTGGGCTTTACTTCCCCCCCCCCCCCACCTTCACCGCGTCGCCGCATTGTGCGTGTTCCTACGTGATAGTTTGCGGACAAGGCGACGGTCGGTCAGGGCCGCCACGACGCTGCAGCCTTCCGGGAGATTGTTCAGCCTGGCTGGCGTGGCTGTCGTGTGTATCACTCTTGGATGTGACGGTGTCTCGGGTACAGTAACACTCGGTCTCACAAACTTGTGATGGTCACGCCCGAGGTTCCCGAGGGCCCCACGCCTGCTGTCAATGTGGCCGCCCGAGACATGCATGCCGGAGAGGAAACAAAATAAGAAAAGCAAAGAAAAGGAAAAACACACTGCCCTCGCGCCGGTCCTCTCAAAATTTGCAAGTGTTGCGTCCGGTGTAACCTTGTGCAAAGCATGCCGTGCACATGGATAGGCGGGCGCACTGCGGCTGAGGACCTCGCCTTGCGCTGAGGCACGTTCTCAGCTTGGCTGAAGCCTATATTCGAGTCGTCGCCGTCACCGACTCTTTTCATAAGCATCCTCCTCCCTGCCCCCCACCGGGTGCATCTCTCCGGCAGGGTCTCAGGCTGCTGCATGGGCTTGACCGGGCTGAGGTTATATTGGACGACCCTGCGAAATACGGAGTATGATTCTCCCTCAGACGACCCCTATATTCTCCGAGGGTGACCGTCCCAGGGCTGGGCTGGGCTGGCCCACGCGGCATCAAAAGGCTTATTCCGTCGCGTCATGCACCTGTGTCGTGCGTGCGTGGTGGTATGGATGGATGGATGGCGGCGCACCACATGCCCCAGGCAACCCCGTCCCATGGAGACAACTGCTACAATTCCCCTTTCATTATGTGCTGAAGCAAACATCAGACCAGGCCACCCCCAACGCTCGAACCATGTGGTGGTCAAGTGGTCAAAGGGGGGTATGAGTAGGAAACGCACTCCTTTCCGGACGCGGTAACAACGGCGCCGCTGACGGTTGGTGTCGTCCAGCAGCCACAACCGCCTTGAAATCAGACGTGGGGCACTAAAGTACCCTGCTAGCACGGCGCCAGTGAATGACGGAAGCTGGAAAGAACATCCAGACTTTTTCTTTTTCGAAGCCGGTTCGTGACAGGAAGTGGCCCTAGGAGTGGGGCCCTGTCTCCCTGGCGGCCAGGGAGATTGGGGCCCAGTTGACAGACTGGGGATATGCTTGGAGGTGGAGGGAGAGAGACACAGACAAGAGAGAGAGACCGGGAGCGAGCTGTCGGTTGTATTTTCTGTAAATGCGATAGTACGGAGTAAAAGCCTACAGTATGTCCACACTTCCCTACATAACATAGCACGAGGGAGGACGAGACGACACAAGCTCGCTGATACAGGCAATCAGGACTTCGGCTCCGACCAAAGGTCATACCCACTCGGATTTGCCCGAGAAACAAGGGGGGGAAGGTAATCAGATGCGGACGTGGAAGGGTGTTTTGAAACGGAGCCCACACGTCAATGGTAAACCTTGCCCGCTGAAGATTCCAATGCATTGGCATTGGATGTTGCTCTGCATTGCCATAATAAGGAGCATGCGTGTGAGTGTGTCCCGTGCCAGCCCGCGCTTTGTCCCCCAGCGTCACCTTCGGGGGCGTTGGGCTCGCCGCGGTAACGGTCTGATGTATGTTGAGATCTATAGATCGGGCCGTGGTGTCCGAGAGGGAGATGGTGTGCCACTCGAGAGCGAGGGCGCGACGATGAATGCTACACTGTAGTGACTAGCACATCTCGATCGGGTACGTATTCGTCATTGGGTTGCCCTCATTCTTCGAGAGCCGGACGGGGACGTCCTGAATACATCCGGCCCGGTGCCGTAGGTCCTGGGAGGTGAAGTCTCGAAGACCAGAACTTGTGAGACCCCACAAACCCTGTTGGTCGAAGGGTCACCCGTGGCCTACTGCCAGGGAACAGACTGCATGTGCCTGACATGTCCAAGGATATACCCTCACGCCCTAGCTTCCCCCAGCTAAGCTCAGATGAGGTGGCACTGAGACAGCTTTCCTGCTGTGTGCACTCCTTGCACGTAACTTTTGCCTAATGCCGTTTTCGACCTGACCCATCCAAGGGATCCGGTTGGACACCCAGATGTCAGCTATCCGGCCAGAAAAAAGACGTGGACCAACAAAAACGACGGCCAGAAGGCTAAATAGTCTCTGAGTTGTCCTCGGGGGGCTGAGGTGCCCATCCATCCGAGCCTATATGTGCCCTAGCGAGGGTGACGCGCATGTGCCGAAGGATTCCAGCTATGACTCCGGCATGCCGATCGAAAAGTGTAATCGTCAATCTTCCGCTGATTGAGCATGGGCGTCGAGATCTGCCCCAACGAGGCCCAGAGGGAAACTTAAGCCCTTCCCGAAGCTGGCCCATGCTGGCCCTCCCCAACTCATCAGGGTGCTCGCACCCGGGGGCCCCATTGGATCAGACACACGAAGCAAAATTCACACCGCCCCTTTTTTTTTTGTGTGTGTCCCTTTTTGACTTCCCGCGTAGACTTTTTGACGCGTCTCATCATTGTGCACTCAGCTTTCATCTCGCGCAGCTCGGTAGCATGAGGATTTGGTGGAAAGGTCATAGCGATGGATCGATGGATGGGCGGGTGGATGGCACCGAGCACCGAAAGGCGAAAGGCACACTCACTTGCCTCCTGCCTACCTTCCCACCTCCCCCTCGCAATGGAACAGGGTCGGAAGATCCTTCCGACCTGTCACTTTGTCGGATGTGGGGGCTTGTGACGCTGGAAGTCAGGGGCGTTGATGCCGGGTGACAGGGTGGTAGGGAACCGGCTGCACAGCGTTGGATTACTGTACATAGATACAATGTACTTCTTTCCTCACCCGTGTGCGGCCCTTCCACGGCGATAGATCCTCTGGTCTGGACTCAGTGCGTACAGGTAGCCTGTCAGTCAGTCAGTTCTCCAGGCGCCGTAGATTTGCCGAGCCGCGTCGAGCCGAGCTTGACGTCGTGGCTCTCTTCTTTGTGCGCCGGCGGCGAACTGTGGCTGTTGTTGGTCTTGTCGCAGGTGGGAGGGAAATGCCAGGCTAGATAGAGCTGAGGGAAATGAGATACTTCTAGAAGGTTTCCGGACTGTTCCGACGACCTTGGTTGCTCTGGTGTCTGAGCCCGGCGGGACGCTGTCACAGCCCAGCGGTCAAAGCTGAACGGCAGGGCCCGCCGTCCAAGATGGGTGAGCTCTCCCGCCAGCAAGGAGCTTCTTCTGTCCGTACCTATGCACGTTCCTTTGGGACTGGTGGAGGAGGGAGGCCATCATGGGGTGGTCATCCTGGGCCGAAGGCGTTTTGATAATATGGTCCGCGGCTGCAACACGCTGTAGCGTACCAAAGTCCTCTCAGCAGGCCATATGTCGGCGTAATGGAATGGCCAAGAGACGGACCTGTTGTCGATTGCGTGTTTGCGTATGTACGTGCGGGCGTGCCATAGAAATGCATTCTCTGGTAGCGCCCGTTGTATTGAGCAGTTCATCCCGACGCACCGTCGCGGAGCCCAACGCAACGTAGAACCCCTCGCTGTGGATTACTCCATCCGCGGACATGACTGACGTGCAGGTCACCCATGAATGCCATGGGGGAAAAAGACATAAAAAAGTCTCCGCCGGACAGGCGTCCTGCAGCATCGCAGGTTACACCATCCCGAAGCAGGTAGGTGAGATGATGCACTTAGCAGCTGAGCATCTATCTTGCTGCGATGCAGTCTAATGCAGGCCTGACCTGTCCGCCGCTGCTTGGTGGGTTCCGCGGGCGCAGTACCGTGGTAGCAGCCGGACGGTAGCCCGCCCTTGCCTGCATGAACGAGTTGCGGGCCTGGCCTTTTCCCTCTGCAGCTGGCCCGATTTGAGCCTAGGGCCGGTCTTGACACTCAACTTACACAGTAAACGGGACTACTGTAATAAGAGCACCCCAGGCTTGGCCCGGGGGGCTGGCTAGGCATGGGGGGCCCCATCGTTTGCTCCCTTCGCGAGCTGCGAACGGGCCTCCGCCGCCCTCAGTGACCTGGTGCGACTTTAGTCGCTGGCTGTCATATATCACCTGCCTGGGCACGCCCGTCCGAAGTTCCCCTTTATGACATATCAGCTGGGCCAAAACAGACCCTTCAGGCCTTCGAAACCGGCGCGACCAGCTGCAAGAGTCGTGGTCACGAGATATGCCCTTGCCCGTCAGGAGCACGTCAGCAGAGCCGCAACCCCATCCGGGCAGGGGTTGGTTGAATGATCGTCGCCCTGCCGCCCCTCTTTGCTGCTCCGGCGCGGCCTGCAGGTGTGGTTGTTTCTAGGGTAAACTCGGCTAAAGCAAGAGCGATATGTGTGCATGCATATCGGCATGGGTGGCCGAGACCTCCGGGGTGGCCCTCAGATGCGGCTCAACAGATGCAAAACATGCAAGACATGGGCTCTCTTCTTCTCAGACCTCCGCGACTCAACTATGAATTTGGAGTGAGGATTTTATAAATGTCCATCTTGGGATGTAGACGCCTAGTAGGTAAGAGTCGGCGGTTGGTTCCGGGACCAAGTCCCGTTCTGGACTGGGCCCTGTTGCCGAGAGCGCCGTAAGGCTCAACAGAGGATGTGTGCGCGAGGGAAAGGGCGAGTCTGAGACTGGCGGCATGCCATGTGTGTGCCAAGTCTAGTACAAGTCTAGTAGGTGAGGGGAGCGCACGAACGATGGGAAGGAGTGAAACAAATGCGTTGGGAGGGGCCAGAGTGGGTGGTGCAGTGGGTTGCTGGTCGGACGTGTCAAAACGCCGTCGGGTTCAAGAATCCCAAACCAATCAATGCCATGAAGCACATTTGAGGTCGGGCGTCTGAGCCTTTGAAGGAAGCGACAAGACGTTCAGGCCCAGGTCGTGTCGACTATGGGGGGGCCCGTCCGTGCGACTCAGGGGGTAGGGCAGGGTCGTAGGGCGCTTGGGTACCTGGGATGCGCGAGCCGGGAGGTACTGGTGACTTGGCTGTCTTGCTTCCCTTACATGCGCCTCTCCTGTATGTCCTGTATATTGGCCACTGACTGTGCATTTGTAATCAGTTGCAGCACGCACTCCATGAAGAGAATACCGTGTTTTCAGTCTGCATACCGCAAGTATACACACCGAGATAACGGATTCTATGCCAAACGGGGGAGGCGTCACTGGCCTCGTGCCCGACTCGTATCCTCTTTTGTGGATGTCGACAGACACGCGAACACCATCATTCGCCGTGGCGGATGTGTACTATTTTTGAACAGGTTCTAGTCCAGTCTATACTAGATAGAGTTCGTCCTGAGAGAGCCCAGAGATGGCTATTCTACGGGGGCGTGGGGAGCGATTCGCATGTCATCTTGGGTGGCACCAGTGGAAGGCTGGGTCGACAACGGACCCAGGTCCGTTGCTGTTTTGGCTATAACAAGACGATTGTCTGGCGAGACGGGGACACCAGGGATCTCATGTGCAAGTCGCCTCGGTGAGGTCCGGATACGCATCATTTCCCACCAGGACTACGGTGGTGTTTTGCGTGTTTCCACCGCGACGGCCTCTGCCCCATCTCGGTGAGCGAGGTGCAAGGTGCAAGAGGCTGTCGCGGCTGGGTTTGGCTGGTCATGTACCCGGTACAGGAGGCAAAGTAGACAGCATCCACCCCACCACCGTTGGACCGGCTCGTTCGCTCGAGCCTCCACTAGCTAGCTACTCGCAATGTCGGGCAGTGTCATCGACATCTGTCTCCTCTCCTTTCATCAACGGGGTGGTCCACTCCACTCACCACCTCCCACGGGCGTGGCTTGTATGTGCGTTATGTATCGTTGTATGTACCAATGTATGCACAGCCGTGTACGGTACTTAATCATCCCCACGGAAATACAGTACCGTCGTCAGCCACAAAAACAGAAACCCGGCCGACCAGGACGCGCCGTGGCTTTCTCTCAGATGGGCATGCGGGCGGGAGTGCTTGCGGAAGGATCACCGACGACGCCCAAAGCCTGCGCCGGGTCCCAACCCACACACCTTGAGCACCCTCCCCTCCCCCCCGTCCCTTGACCTGGCCCCAGCCGGTGATCAACCCCGTTGGAACATTCGAACATGCCGCAGCTTTGCTGTCAGTGCTGTCAAAGCTCGCCCCGTCAGGCCCGGCCGTGGGTCGATGACCGTCCGTTTTTCCCGCTCCACCCATTCTTGTCGTGGGCACCTCCGATAGCAGGAGGGACAACGTCACGAACAATCCAAGGATACGATGGCCTTCCAGAAAGGAAAACAGAAATATTGCAAGGCCAATGTGCAGGCATCCCCCTCACCCTGCACCCATCACCCATCACTCATCGCCCAGGACCAGGGAGCTGGGCGCTCCGGACCAGTGTCCCCGCGCACAGTCCTCATGACACTTTTGACAATCTCAAGGTTGTCGTTGCTCTCCCCTCCTCACAAATCCGAGGGGTGCTGCCCTGCCACTTTTTGGGGCCCGTTGCCCTGTCGCATCTTGGCTGTAGATTTCAAGGTGGTCGAGGGCTCCTTGTCAACACCCGTTCGCGCGGCTCTCGGACATGGACAAGCTGCCCATGCCCACTGTAACTTTGCAATAATACTCTTGCTGCCCAGTCCTCCCCGGCGGTTTCTTATCCTCCTCCTCCTTCACCCCCCTTCCGCTCTCCCGCCGTGTGGCCCCCTCGTGCTGGCCCCTCCCGTATATACTCCACGCCGTCACAGCTTCCTCTGCCCTTTTTCTCTGGGTACAATTTCCCCCATGTCACATCCTTCATACCGGACTAGCCCCGTCTCGTCTTGGATATATCGGGACCATGCCATCAGGCATGGAACTGGCTCTACTAGTGTGAGTCGCAACGACTTCCGTGAACCGGGTCCCGCGATGCCGCCTGCTGCTACCTGCACCTGGTAGACTACCAACCTCATCGCCGCGCCATCCGCCCTTGAACATCGCAAATTGCAGCAGTCTTGTCTCCTTCATGCTGCCCAACGGTTCTGGACACCACCAGCAGACACCGGCGCGCACGAGCGCGTCTTTCGGGCCAGCCTCTTGTCATCAAACACCCTTTCAGCCCGGGGAAAGCCTATTATTATTATTGTTGCCCTGGTGGCTTCCTTCAAGACCCCGGGATCTGCAAGCCAGGCTGGGCCTGGGTTGAGCTTGAGCTTTCCCCTCCACTCCACCACCCCCCCTGCTGCGCCGTTCACCACCCCGGGAGATATATGTCGAGATCCATATAGACCGGGGGACATCGCTGTTGTACTTTTTTGTCCCTTCGTCCCATCAATCCATCCAGCACCCCCACCGCGGCACCGCCCTATTTTATCCAGACGCCTCTGTGTCACAATACATACACACGCCCTTCCTCACCTGGGGGGATCCACCCCAGTGTGGGCAAATACCAACCTCGTCCCGTCTTTGCCATTGTTTATAAGCCGTGGCTTGACCACACCTGCCTCACCTCCCCTACCACATACATCTTTCCCAACAAGCGCCGTGTGTACGCACAACCGACCATTTATCACCAGCAGCCTCTAGCAAAGGACCGCCCTCCTGCTCACTCTGTCTCTCACTCACTCACCCTTTCTCTCTCACAAACAACCAAGGCTTCTCCTCCTCACACTCCGCCTACCTAGACAAGAGACAGTCCTTACTATCACTACGACAACATCTCTCCTTGAAGAATCACCAACTTCCCCCCAGACCACCAACACCCGCACATACATACATACACACACCGTCACCCACCCCAGGATGTGTGACTTCACCAAGAACTACTACATCTACTCGTCGTGCCTGGACCCCGGCGCGCACTTCTTCCGCACATCAGTCGACGGCAACAGGAAACTGGCCTGCCCCAAGGGTCCTCACGAGAGGTATATCGTCCAGCCGGGCACGTGCCCCCTGTGCTCCGGATGAGAGAGTGGAGGGCGCTTGCTCAAGCACCGGAACACCTCACGCACTGTTCACACATGAAGACTACACGCCGGGAAGCCTCGACCGGCGACGACAGGACTCCAGCTGGAACCAACTCGGGGGAGGAGGAGGAGGAAAGCATGGCATGATGGGCGCCAGGCACTCCACCATGGCTGCTGAGAAGGGAGGGAAGACCCTCGCCTGGTCCGCCGAGGTCACCTGGTCCGACGACACAGCCGGCGGTGGGGGACCTCCCTCCGCGGAACGGCCTACCAGCACCAGGGATGACGGGGAATGGTGCACAGGTTCTTTGGATTCGGCCTCGGGGACTGGCGCAGGGGGTGATGTTGTTCTGTCGTGGTCGTGGACATCCTCCTGGCGCTGACGAGGGGGACTTTGGGGTGGGAACGACTACGGCTCACCGTAAGGACAAAATCGGGGCGCCTCCTTCGTGCACTCGGGCAACGGAACCTGCCGATGCCTGGCATTTCTTTTTTTTCCGGCTTCTACACCCACCACGAATCGGGTTTTCTCAGCCTCACGCCGCCACCGACATCACGGGTCGTGTCTCAGCCACCGGCAACTAGACTCGTAACTAGTTTCGGCCAACCTGAACTCCTCGGATCCTTCTCGCCTTTTTTTTTCCCTTCTACTCTTTTCTAGGCTTTCTTCTTTGGGTCATGTATTTACGGCATGGCGTTCTGGGGGGATGGGGGGTTACAAAAAGGGACTTTGGGGGGTCAACTAAAAAAACTTTCTTTTTTCTTATTTTTCGTATAGCGGCTTGGGATCATTGGAGCTTTTCATTAAGCGGGCGCGCAAACATCTTCTTCTTTTCAGTTTTTTTTATTGTTTTTTTCCACATTTAGATAGTGATCAAGAGGAATATCCAAAAGGGCAACCAATGGTTTCTTTGTTATGGCGTTTGTGCGACTTGCTCCTGTGCTTGCTTTTCTCGGTCCAGACGAGCAGAGAAATGTATCGGGGGGAAGAGGGCTGTGGGCAGAGCAGAAAAGAGTAGGCTGGTTTGAGAAACTAATGCATGGAATGAGAGTGCTGGAGATTCAACGAGGAATGTTCCAAACATGAGCACTCACTCGCATCCGTTTAAGGCGCGCAGTAATAGGTGAACCAGACTATTACGTATTGAGATCCCTCTTTCACTCGGTTTGTTCCGTTCTCAGTCACTTTTTTCTCTCCCCCATTCATGCAGTCTGCTTCAAAAGTCGTGCAACTTAGTCGAGGACAGTATTATGAGGCTGAAACCCCGGCGTTTTCAACTGCACTCAAAGTTATAATACAACGATTCGTAAACCCAACAGTCCATCCAGGGCAAAACGAATCTCCACCTTGGCCACGATAAGAATCAGATTATTTTCTCGGATGCGCATCCGTGTCTTGTAGGGCCAGTGGCATCATACCGTATTTCCGACAACGCGGTAAAACATGTAACCAAGCACGGACGCGGTGATGACTCGTGGCCGGGCGGACGACGATCACGGTCGGCCTCGCGGGGTTCTCTCATGCCGTTTCCTTGCTTGGTCATGTCGCCATGTCATGTACGCTGCCTTACACGTGCAGAATATCAGGCCGAGATGGGGGATCAGGCAGTCAAGCAGTTGGGGGGAGGGGTGGGTCAACGGCCGCCCCGCGTGCTCGCCGCATTGACAGGAAAAAGGGCTCCGCAAAGAAAGCCGGCGGCCGGTTGAGCAGGGAAAAGTGTTTCCAGGTTGGCGGTGCCGGGAGTTCCGAGGAGATTAACAAAGATAAAAACGCAGGTCCAGCCAGCCTCTCCCCGCGTGTTGACGGTGAGCGGTGGGAGGGCTCGAGTCAGCGTTCCCCGGTTTATTCTTAGAATAAGGCTGCGACGGAACAAAAAGTTTTTTTTTCTTTCTTTCTCCCTGTGGCTCCATCTGGCCTTCGGGTTGCCTTACCGTTGACGGGGAAGTTAGGGCTGCCCTTGGTGAGTCCCCCCCCCCCCCCAAGTCTCTCGGACCTTGGCGGCCAGTTCGTAATCTTGAGACGGAGCTTTCCGAAGTCACGAATGTTTCCACTGTTGTTGTTTCTCTAATGGGGACTTTGGTTGCCTTTCTGGGATGTTCCTACTTCAAATTGTCTCCTTGCGGCGGACAGGGGACCCTCTATCCCGACTCAGCCATTAGTACTACTCCAGACTATGCGCGGTGACGGGAGGTGGAGCACCAATTGTGCATGCGTTGTGTCGTAGTGTAGTATTGTGCACTAGTAAACTCAGCCGCACTCTGAGGGGTCATTTTGATCATCGTATATTCCTGGCTCATCTTTGAGCTATGGTCCCGGTCCTCGAAGCGGCAACTGTTTTTTTTTTTTTTTGGTCAGCCAAGACTGAATAGGTAAGTGTTGCTATCTCAGTACACATGCCGAGCCTTTTGATCTGCAACCAGATGACGCACAATACTAAGACGTGTCGCGCGCGCGCGGTACTGTCGGACAGTTTATGTTACTGTCGGATAGTTTATTCAGCCCGATGCCACATGAGGATGTCACGTCGGAGACATGCAGGCCACAAGCAGGAAGTGGTTCCGAAAACAACAACAAAAATTCGGATGAAGCAGGGCAGTAGGGGTAAAATCAACTGAGGGCTGTCATCGCTATGTATACATAGGAGAAATCCTGAGAGACCGCTGGGGGGAGAGCGTCGAAATCGCGTAAGTTATATAAGCCTAGTGTATATAGTAGTGATACTCACGAACTTGCGTTATACTCAGGCATTACTGATAATGATGAGCGCTGCAGCAACAATAGTTAGCGCCGCCTTGATGCTCATCTTGCAGTGGCTCCGCGCTGCTGCTGCGATATGGTAAACACATTTCCATGCAGTGATTGCTTTTTCAAATCCTAAATACTTTCCCGTGTCACGGTGCAGCGATCAAGTTTCGGAACTTCTTACATGCGGAAAAGACGAGGCCCATGACCAGACGAGGCCCAGACTCGCGCAACTACAAATCAGAACAACCCAAGTATACAAACCTTCACCTATCTGACGCAATAGTAATTACACCACGCTATATCAACTAACCAGCACAACAGGGGTCCGCCCACCTCCCGGCGCGGCGCATCACGGCTGCCGAGTGAAAAATGGCACAGTATAGGCGCCGGTCATCGCGCGCCCTCCTGGGCGTGAGTTTCTGATTCATAATCACAAGCACCGTTGACACGTCCTGGTGCTTTGACCATGCTACACCGCCATGTGGGATGAAAGTGAACAACAGCGCAGGCCGCCCCGTGCAACAGCAGCAGCGATAACCACTGGCACGGAGCCACGACCACGGACACCACCACCACCACCACCACCACCACCACCACAACCAAAATTGCAAGACGGTCAATCCGTTCTGGTCAGGCTTCGAAGCCGGCCCCCAAAAGTGCAAAGCGCACTCGCACTCGCGCCCAGATTCCACGCCGCCAGAGGGCTCTTTTTTTTCTTCTTTTTCGTAACCGGTCCCCCGAACAGAGCAAAATTCATTCGCCGACGCTACGCCACGCCGGCAGTGACCTGCGTTCGTACGGCAGCCTGGACGCTCGGTCTGTCTGTCTGGCTGGCTTGAGGGGCCTGACCTTTGCCCGGGCCACATCGAGGTGACATTATGTACAGCGTGGGGCAAGTCAGATCTGCTAGTTCCAAACCGTGGGCGGCGCTAGCCGGTGATTCGGCCGCCGTGAGGCTTCCGGGGAAGGGACATCTCACCGCGCGGTTGCTCACCTAGGTGTTTGGTGGCTGGCTGAAAAGACAAGGGTGAGGTGACAGATCACGTTGCAACGATGGGAGTTGGCATCTCTGGGCCTGTAAGCACCAGACCCATGCTCAGAGGTGTGGGTGCATCCATTTTCCCTGTGTAGCCACGTATGGGGTGCTGACTGTTCATAGTTCCCTCAGGCTACATGTGCTTGGCTCCTGATGGTCGACTCTAACAGGCTTGACATGTGAAGCCTGCCTAGTCGGTGGTCTGATATTGCGACATCGTACATGTTGTTCCAGGCTGAGAGCCCTGCAGGTTCGTCACCATAGGCCCGGCCCGCAGCTAGGCAAACCAAGTAATAACGCTTAATGACAGGTGGCTTGCTTTGGGCGGCACGCTGAGGTCGATATTGCTACACTCCATGGCCCCCATTCGACACACGTCGTGAATAAGCCAGCGCAGAGGTTAGACAGATGGTTCCATGGATGGTTGGGACGTGGGATTAGGTATCATTTCGCGTCGGCATGTGCGCACGCGGATACCTATAGAGAGACTGGTCCCACGTGCAGATTGTCAGACCCCGAGGCGACCGTTGCGTGCCAAGAAATCTCCGTATTTGTACGATGTACGCATGATAACTCGGCTCTTCTTTCCTCGCCATGGTGTGTGCATACTGCGGTACATTTTCACAAGTGATTACTATACGTACATGCAGCTAAGGGCTGACCGGTAGCGAGCTCGACGTGCATATGCAACATCAGAATCAAGCGTATCACTGATCTGCAGCTCCCGACGGCACGTAAGCACCCTAGCGTCAGCCTCTCAGAACGCGCCAGGGCATGTGGTCCCGGTCGTTGGCTGGTAATGCGCTTGCACACACTCCGGCATTGTGTCTGGAGATATATTGCCCCGTCTTGCGTTCCGAGGAAAGAACCCGCGCGTTCCGTCCGAAGTGTAAAAGGACAAGGGCCACGTGATAGGCGCCAATGATTCCTGATAAATCCACCTACCACGTTCCACGTCGCTGAGAAATACGACGTATAGCTAGCTTTGATGACCGGGGTGAAAGCATTGCGATCATCGATGCTGAGGCAGGGGGGAAAATCCACATGCCAGGCAGCTACCTCCGTGTCTCCTTCGGACATGTCTCCGGGTCTCCTAACGGTAGCAGTTGATTTGCGGTTGGTGTTTATTCCCGGCCCCGACTTTCTAGTCTATGGCGCCGTCAGAAGCGATTCTCGCTAGCCTCGTCTGTGCGGCTGTCACTGTTTGCTTAGCCGCAAGCTACAGACAATTGTGTTCAAAACCTACTGTTATCGGCATTGTATTTTTTTTAACGCTAGGTGCTTAAGCGTTTATCACTGTATGAAGGGACTGATGCATACTGCTTAAAGAGGCATATGTATACAGATTAAAAACGAGACCACTTATTCCCGGGCGTGCTCCGTACTGTGGAACTCGGCCGAGCTTGGTGGAGCTTTTCTGCGGATATCCGTGAATCCTTCGGAGTTCTTTTGCGATGGATATAATCGGCGTTCGCGGGCGGCTTGTGGAATTGCATCTGCCATTGAGTGAGGTTGTTGACATGGCCGTCTAGCTGCTACGACGCTGCCTGCGCTGTTTAGCACACACTGGCAAAGCCCGACCTATCCCCGCGCATGTTTTGGTCAATGACGAGACCCGCCAATTTGGCAGGGTGTGATATCTGACAGGACAGGACGCTTGGGTGCGTTAGCAGGCGGGACGGGCCAGTCGATCGACTGGCTCCCACGGGGTTAAATGCCGTCGATATGAGTAATTAGGGGTTGCTTGGATGTCGTGCCATCGCGACGACGTTCCACGAGTGAACAACTCAGCGGAGCGGGGCGGTTCTGTATGATGCATAAGAGACAGTTTATGCCAAGTCTCTGGAGAGTCCGAGAATGTCCAAAACAATTGGAATTTCCATCGTGACCTTCCCTCCTTGCTGAAGTAACAGCATTTGATACTTGAAGCACTGGCATTTTCTCGACACAGAATCGCCATGATGACGCTGACATCGCGTCTCTATACCCCGTGGCACAGTTCCAACTTGACTACGCCCTCCTACACGCCTATTCTCCCTGTATTCTTGGGCGGTCCCATTGCCACCCTCACCACCACCTTCATTCTCGTGTTGCTCGCCGCCATCGTCTCGGCAAACCCCAAGACATCCAAGACAAATGGGAAGCCAATCCCCCTCCTCAACCCCAAGCGCTGGTTCGAGCTGTCCACACTTCGTGCCCGCCGCGAATATGACACAAACAGCTGGAACATGACGCTCAGGGGGATGGAGAAGTACCGCGGCGGGCCCTTCCGCCTGCTGACGACGGAGCTCGAGGGCACCGAGGTCGTGGTCCTGCCGTCACGGTATGCGGAGGAGATCAAGAGCGACGAGCGGCTCAACTTCCCGCTGCTCAAGTCCAAGGGCATGCACGGCACGCTCCCGGGCTTTCAGACCATCGGGATGCTGGGCCAGGACAACCGGATCATCCAGATGGTGACGCAGCAGGATCTGACGCGCTCGCTGCCGCGTCTGACTGCGGCGCTGTCGTCCGAGTGCGCGGCGGCGCTGAAGGATGCCGTCGGCGACGGGAAGGAATGGCACGACGTCGTGGTCCGGAGCGGTGTTAGCCTGCCGCTGGTCGCACGCCTGAGCACCTTGGTCTTCATGGGGCCCGAGTCGTGCTACGACCGCGAGTGGATCGACATTGCTATCGGCTTTACTGTGAATATTATGTTGGCAAACGTTGCGCTCCAAGCGTATCCGCGCTGGCTGCGGCCCCTGGCGAACCACGTTGTACCGCAGTGCCGGCTCTTGAGGGCCCAGGAGCGCCGAGCGCGGGAGATCATCGACAAGAAGCTCGCGGCTCGTCAGGCATTCAGAGAGGAGGAAGCCAGCATGGGTCTCGGCAGCGAGGCCCAGCCCAGCAACGCGCTGGACTGGTTCCAGAGCCAGCACCAGAGGCTGGGAGGCGAGTACAACCCAACGCTGACGCAGCTGATGCTTTCGCTCGCGGCGATCCACACCACGGCCGACCTGCTGACGCAGGTGGTTCTGGACCTGGCGGTGCACCGGGAGTTGATGGAGCCGCTGAGGAGGGAGATCGTGGAGGCTCTGGACGGGAAACCGATCGACAAGGCGGCGATGCAGAAGATGAAACTGCTAGAAAGTGTGATGAAGGAGAGCCAGAGGATGAAGCCGATGCAGATTGGTGAGTAGATCGCTGACTGGCTCTCATTTTGGGGAAATGCAAACCGGTCTCGTCCCTGGCCAGGACCTTCCGGATAGGCCCAAGAGAAGATGTCGAGAGGGAGCTGACCCTGCTTTGTCTCATAGCATTCATGGAGCGAATCGTCCTCGACGATGTCACACTCTCGGGAAACATCGAGCTCAAGCGCGGCACAGCAACCATGATCATGCCGAGGTTACGAGATGCCACGCTGTATGAGAAGCCCGACGAATATGACGGGTACCGGTTTCTCCGGCAGCGGCAACAAGCGGGCAGGGAGAAGGTAAGTGCATGCCCTTTGCCCATCACGAAGAGAACGCCTCAGCCAACCTTCCTCGGCGCCGTGTTGATCCTGTGCGAGACCGATGGACTAACCAGGCACAACCCACAGGCTGGTCAGCTCGTCGCGGCGACAGCAGACTTCCCGGCCTTTGGATACGGCCACCATGCTTGCCCTGGAAGGTTCTTCGCCGCTCATGAGGTTATGATAGCGGTGTGTCACTTGTTGCTCAAGTACGACTGGAAGGTGGCCGACGGGGCGGAGGAGCCGAGGTGGCGGGCGCATGGGAACGGGCTCGAGTGCGATGGGCTGGCCAAAATTGCTATCCGCAGACGAGATACGGGAGATGAGGTAACTCTGTGAGAGCTCGAACCGTTGAAGACGCGCTGTCTCCAATCCAGTTTCATGGTGAGGCTCAATTCCTTGTTTTGTTTTGGCCGGCGTTGAACATGACCAGTTGGAGGTCGTCACATCAGGAGTCGTCCCACACAAAAAGCAGCCCGTCTGGGCATTGTATTCCCTAGCTCCATCTGCTTATAGCTTATTATTTGCATTCTGGGTAACAACATCGGAAATGCTGTCCAATTGTAATTGCCGATATTTGATTTGAATCTGGAGTGAGGAAATGGAACAAGAGAAGTCATGGACGGACAGGACGAGCAACAAGATCTGCGTCCATATGCTGCGGGTACCTCGGTACTTCCTTATCTTATCAGATCCATCACAGCTCCCCCATCCACCTCCCCGCTCCTGGGCTACATTTACTCCCATACGTATGTGTCCGTTATGTGTACAAGTCGCTGGGGGAACAGGTGCGAAGCTTCTTTTCCCGAGTTTTCACTTCGGGAGAGCGTGAGAGAGCATTGCTTTGTTTCTGCTCTGATCTGCAAGCAGGCAGCCCTCTGTGGCCCCTGGCTTTAGCTGCAGCTCTGCCTCCCCACTTCAACTCTCCAACCCAGCGTTGCCTACGTCAGTCAAACGGGCACAAACGACACCACATCACCACACGCCGCGACACGACAAGACACGCCACTATGGCCTCGCAGCAGATCCCCGAGGAGGCTGTGGCCATCCAGAATGCCCTCTCCCAGGCACAGTCGGCCTCTGACTTCAACCAGACCGCTGACCAGATCTTCGCCACGTCGCTGGGCATCGTGCACACGCGCACTCTGCTCAACTCGCTCATCGCCTCTCTCCGCCAGCGCGCCAACCACGACCTGTGGATCGAGGTCGGCACCCACCTGCTCGATACCCTGACCTCGTCGCCGACCTCGTCGTCCTCCTTCATCGAGCAGACGGCCACCCTGCGCGACCTGATCGCCGAGGCCCACGAGGCCAACGAGGACTTCCGCGACGCCGCGCTGGTGCTGGCCGAGATCCCGCTCGAGACTTCGCAGCGCCGCGTGAGCGACGAGGATAAGGCGCGCGTGTGGATCCGCATCGTGCGCAACCACCTCGAGGTCGACGACCCCACCGCCGCCGAGGCCTACCTTAATAAGCTCAAGAACGTCATCTTCGCCATCGCCGACCCCGCGCTGCAGCTGCACTTCAAGCTCAGCCAGGCCCGCATCAACGACGCCAAGCGCCAGTTCCTCGCCGCCAGCCAGGCCTACCACGACATCTCCTTCAGCAGCGCCATCGCCGACGAGGAGCGCCTGCACACCCTCGCCATGGCCATCAAGTGCGCCATCCTCGCCCCCGCGGGCCCCCAGCGCTCGCGCGCCCTCGGGAGGCTGTACAAGGACGAGCGCGCCCCCTCGCTGGACGAGTTCGCCATCCTCGAGAAGATGTTCCTCGACCGCCTCGTCGCCCCGGCCGAGGTCGACGCCTTCGCCAAGGGCCTGCAGCCCCACCAGCTGGCCACCACCGCCGACGGCAGCACCGTGCTGGCCCGCGCCATGGTCGAGCACAACCTGCTGGCCGCCTCGCGCCTCTACGCCAACATCGACCTCGACGCCCTGGGAGTGCTGCTGGGGCTCGACGGCGAGAGGGCCGAGGACACCACCGCCCGCATGATCGAGCAGGGCCGCCTGGGCGGGCACATCGACCAGATCGACCGCTGCGTCTGGTTCGACGGCGCACGCTCCATCGCCCAGTGGGACAGCCACGTGCTGGGCGTCGCCGAGGACGTCGAGAGCGTCGTCGGCCACATGCAGAAGGAGTTCCCCGACTTCGTGTCCCAGAACCTGGTGGTGTAGCGTGCTGCTTTTGGAACCAGTTCTGTGGCGCTTGTACTGGGGGAGCGGGAAGACGAGCTGGTTCACAGTGTCGCCGACATCCTTGCATCTTTGAAGTTTGAGGTGGGCCCTCGTGCTGTGGTCACGCGCATTAACGCAGGTCAGAGTACCTCAGGGGAGAACGGCCGAGGGGAGGGCCGTGCAGAGGAGAAAGGTCGAAAGGAAATCAGCGCAGAGACAACCAAGGAGCAGAAGGCGTCAAGGGGACACAGCCCACTGAAGAGCATCCTGAAAAAGAGAAAAAGGTCACAATAGATGGTATCAGGAAGAAATACCACTAGAGACCTGGGAACATATCTGCTACCATCAGTCTGAGAGTCGTGAGCTACGGCGAGATTATGGTGGCAAGAGAGTAACTAGCCGAACGGCGAGATCGCCGGGTGTCTGCAAAAAAGCAGCATTATGCACGAGAGCACGACATTGCAACGAAGATAGACAAATTCAATAATACCCAAGAACGCTTACAGACAAGAGGGTGTCCGTGTGACCTTCTATCCAACGCCGTGCTGTGTCGAACAAAGTGTGTGTGTAGATCCATCCCGGCCATCCCATCCGTTCGCTATATAAAAACATTATAATCCAATCCCAGGAAGAGCAGTAGAAGCAACGCCCTGTCTCTCATCATTCCAGGTCCTTCCTCCTGACGACGTAGTACCCGTGCTCCAGCTTGTGCTCGTCGCCGTCCTCCTCCTCAAAGATCTTGTCGTCGTCCTTGAAGAGTTTCTTCCGCCTCGCGCCCGTGCCGTTGGCCTGCTGCGGCTGCAGCCGCCCGGGCGGCATGATGATCTCGACGAGGCGGGCGGCGATCTTCTCGCCCATCAGGTCGTAGCCCGCGGGCGTCAGGTGGATGTGGTCGTCCCAGTAGGTCTTGCGCTCCTCCGGGGCGAGGGACCAGAAGGGGATGGCGGTGTTGAGGTCGAACGTGAAGCTGGTGTCGCAAAAAGTGTTAGTGTCAGGGGGTTTCAGCTGGTTAGAGAGAAAGAACGAACAATGATGATAGTAAAAAGGACCGAAAGAAGAAGGAAAAAAACCTACAAGTTCTCCTGCCGATGGCTCAATATCAACTCGTTCAACTCATCCCGCCTCGCCTTGACCCTCTGCCCGACCTTGCCCTGCGCGCCCGCCTCGGGCACCGTGCACGCGAGGACGCGGCCGCCCTTGCTGAGCGCGACGTCCCACACGTCCCGCAGCGCCTTGTAGATGTCCTCGGCGGTGAACTGGAACGCGAGGTCGTTGGTCCCGCCCAGGACGACGGTCCAGTCGTAGGGGGTGCCGCCGCCCTTCGTCAGGAACTTGGGCTCGATGCGCCGCAGGAAGCGCGACCCGGCCGTGCAGACGACGTCCCCGGGGAGCCCGTCCGTGTGCGCGTCGATGTTGAGCGAGGGGAACGAGGCCGACAGGACGGACGTCAGGCGCTGCGAGTAGGGGTGCGACACGGCCCCCAGCTGGGAGTAGCCCGACGTCAGGGAGTCGCCGAAGCAGAGGATGCGGAGGGAGCGTCTTGGCTTCTGGGGGGAGGGGCGGGTGGGCGATGATGAGGGGTCGGTCTGTTGCTTGGTTTTTGTTTCTGGGGAGAGCGATGGGCTTGGGAGCCCCGGCGTCGTTGTCGTCGTCGCCATGGTGGCGGGGGTCCGCTTGCGGTTGCGCCTCGGCAGTAAGCGGCGTGCGAGGCGGGCGAGGGGGTTGTTGAGCAACTTCAGGTTGGGCAAATGTTTGTAGCGGAGAAGGAAGTGTTCCTGGTCATCGGTGGTCAGAGATGAGACGTGGTCGCGTTGTGACGGAGTAGAACGGAGCCGAGTGGTGAGGATGTCACGAGGCCAGGCAGCGAGCAAGCGTGATGGATACGGTCGGTCATTCATGGAGACGGTGCGGTGACGGATCGGCGGATGACGCTGCTGCATTTGGCCGCGGGGACGGAGGGGCCGATAACGAGACTGATAAGGAGCTCAAGGCTTGGCACCAACGTCTCGGTATCGCATTCTGTATGGTTACTGTGAGTAACTTGGAAGGGCCATCCTTCCACTTCCATGGAAATACTGTATGCGGGCTCTTGCAGCACTACTTCATTGTCATCACCTGCAGCCCTCTACAATTGTATTCGCTGTTGACAAAGTTTGTCCTGATGGCTAATTATGACAAGGACTCAATCCTATGTCGCATGGACAAGAATACTCCAGCAGGATTCATTCTCTTCTGAGTGACTTGCTCCTTATTGCAAGCCAGCCTTGGGCATATCCAAACCCACAACTATGTGGGTATAGCACAATGTGCAGAAATGTGACCAAGTTCATGTACAAAATACCTGATTGGGGGAGTAAATTGCATGTGTGCGGTCCTGAGTTCCAAACTATTCATGACTGAAGGGACAAAAGCCGCCTGTCTGGCTGCTCAAGTAAACCTGCAGTCGCTGCAATGATCTCAGCTGCCGCAGGAGGCGCCCTAGTGGATGTATACGAGTTTGCAGTCCTGTTGTTGTATTTCTGTTCAGTAATTTCCTGCCCTGTCCAGGGGAGCAAACCTTTGCTGAAGTGCATCTCGGGACCCATTGATCAGTGTAAGGGACACCTGTGCGAACCAAGCAGTAGCACAATGATTTAAGCAGTCTCATAGCCTGATGGCGCTGAAACACACCATAGCAGGATATCGACATATTTCATTTCCCAGTGATGTTACCACATGGCTCACTGACGGTGGGGAAGTCATTCCATGTAAATATGCATGCGGGCTCCCTTTCGACTGATCTGGACATCAAATGATAATTCCATAAGATGAGACATCGCTGAAAGGCCCCACAGCTAGTAGCTGCAGCCGAGTATCAGCCAGATGTCTGTTGCATGATGAAGAGCAATGCAGGAGACAGGAGACATGAGACGGTGGCCGAAGGCACATTGCTGGCGAATATCGACCAACTGACGCGTCTACTCCTCCAGAAAGCTGAATCGGGAGCATGCAATATAATGAAAGGGAGTGAACCATTAAGGCAGACAACTGATAGCAGGAATAATATCACTGGTATGTTCGAATATACCGGCGGCTGTTCCTTGCCAGTGTGAGTGCTGCCAGAGGTGATAGCAGACTTGTTTTCAGGCCGTGATTGTTTCGTTCGGCTTGATTAAACAATTCACTCTTGTTACATACCAAAGCTGAGTGACCGGGCTGAGCTTATGGCCAGTGCACCCACTCGTGCCTTGCCCGCCGCCTTGCGCTTCACTTACGTCGACTTTTTCCCCAACTTCGCGTATCGCCCTAGCCAGAGCGACTTAGGTACATTGCGAGGATCATTGTTTACTGAGCCCACACATGGGCCAATTTGAAAAATGGATCGTGGGCCACAATCCTAATCCAGGAAAGTTTTGGGGCTTCCAAATTGGATCTTCCTTTCCCACCACAATCTCCATCTGCGCAGCTGGATCACCACCCCCTACTTAAGTTACCCTCTCTTTCTGCTCCCCTCTGGCTGCTGCAAAGCAGAGGAAGCATCAGTCGCCATGGATCCTGCAAAAATTCTGAAAAACTTACCTATGGAGCTCGTGCTGATCGTCCTCGAGCAAACGGTACGCGTCCCGAAGGTTCATTTCTTCAAGCTGTTCAGACACTATAATGGCGGTTTGTTGGGTCGTCCGTTGCTCCTACCTGGTGAATTCGACCCTGGAGAGACTGGCGTGGAGGATGTGAGTCCATTTTCAGGAGCTCGCAAGCTCGCCAAGTTGACCATGGAGATCAGCGCCGGTAAGTCTTCTTTCCCCAGCGGCGCCCGTGGGAACTGCCCGTCCTCCTGGGCTTGGTCCTATCCATTGTCCTTCAACGATCCAAAGCTTGACTGAGACCACGATAAACTGACTTCGAACTAGTTTCGAAGCATATTTTCGAACTGGGTCTGACATCCATTCCCCTAAACCCGGACATGTTTCCCATCAACAAGAACACGACAGGAGTGCCGCATTTCAAGGTCGACATTGTCAACGACGTCTTCTGCTTCTCCAGCAATGGCCAAGACCCATTCTTTCCCGGGCAGAGATTCTCTGGGGGTAACTCCAAGTACCACGAGGCGCTCAGTGTAAGAATTATGCGCCACAATTCGTGCGTACGTATTCCGGCTGACAACTAGGTACAGAAAATCCACCGAGTCTGCGTGGGTCTTCCCAACTTTGACCTCGGTGCGCCCAACGACAACTGTCAAGACTGCGGGAGAAACTATCATTTCCAGCGCGGAGCCTTTCCTAAGGGCAGAATCGAGTTCTGCACTAGATGCATAGGGCTCTGGTTTGCTCGTCTCAACAATCTCGAGCAGGTCTACATCATCATCCCTGGTCTGCCCAGCGCCCAGGGGACCGACAAGCAATACATCTCCCGCTACGGCGAGGCAGACACACACCGCCGAGTCCTCAAAGAAGCTCTACAGAGAGATCCTACCTGCCGGGTTGTGGGGTCATCCATTCTCAGCGTGAACACTGACGACGTTCCTGGCCAAGTGATGGGTTTGTTTACTCTACGCTGTAAAGTACTACTAGAAGAGGTTTACTAACGCCTCAATGCTTCCTGCAGTCAGCCACAGCGCCGAGGGATTCGGAACCAGCGGCCCGTGCAGCTTCGAGGGCGACGGAATCACCCTGTACGAGGTGGACATGATGGGCGTATCCGACCGGGATGTGCGGTTCATGAACACCGTGGTGAAGTCGTACGCGAGAACTCGTGTGCGCTGGGCGGATATGACCTCGGGTGTAAGCCCACCAGCCTTCCCCGAGGATCCCAGGGTCTGCGGTGGAATGGTCGAGTTCAAGTTTCTGTCCTTTTCCCAGGGCCCCTAGGTGGCTCGCCAGCAGCAAAGAAGAGTTGCGGGATTTGGGAGAGGGAGAAACGTGGCGGCCTCTCTTGGGGTTGGGCACCAGCGCAGTTCCCTACTTTGTGCCGAAGTTTCGGGCCTCTTTTCAGAAACTGCCAACGCGTCATGATCCCTACCGCACTGTCACTGTCACTGTCATTCAAGATGGACCCTCGCGGGAAACACCAATCGATCTATGCGGTTCTCCCAACTGCAGCCTTATTTGTGTTCGAGTGGGACAGCTTGGGGTCCCTCGCCAACTCTCGGGGATTGTGCTCGAGAATAATTCATTCTACCCCAATTGGGATCGAGATTCAGAAAGAAGACGCGCAGCGTCTGGCTCAAGGGACGTCCAGGAGGATATTCGCCAGTCACACAGAGTTGTGAGCCATCCTCGAGAGACACGAGGCGACTTTCCAGAAGCGGTGGCTTAAGAAGACTAATGCACAGCATATGCTCGAGGCTGGGGGCACAAGGCTGGGGGCACGGCTGGAGGCACGGCTGTGCATTTAGGCCGACTGGAGAGTGGGGTCGACGAGCTGGATTTTTGGACCCCTTGAAAGTTGGCGACAAATCACCTGAGTGCACAATAATAGCCAAAAGCACCCTCTAGATGCACTACATGGTAGCCAAATTAATTGATCAACCTTTCACTGCATGCCGGCTACTTGTGTACATGTTATCCAATCTTCAATCCACCCGAGTATCCTTGAAGCATGGGGACCCTGCCCCGCTCTTGCACTTTCTAAGAAGAGCTTGCGGAGCGAACTGAACATGCCAGCCTCGTGATTTGCGCTGGACATACATTACGAAGTATTGACTGGCCTCTGGCTGACGCGAACGCAACCCAAACATGGGACTTGGGACAGGTGGGGACCTGTGAGCAGACAATCACCATCCCCATTCTAAACATGCATTTCATGCACGAGTGTTGGTTACTATGTCTAGATTCGATAGGTACATTACGAAACATGACGCATATTAGTACGGCTGCATACAATCCAGGGACTGGTCTGTGTAGTCAGAATGCATTGGTCTATTATTATTGCACCTGAAAATCTATATATGAACCATAATGAGTCCTTCCCGAAAAGCTCAAAGCTCAATTTTATGTACATGAATTCAGTGGTCATCCTTCGATTACTGGGACTGGCTAGCATCCCAAAGTAACCATGGTTGCCAAATGCGATCCTCCACTATCCAGACTGTCGCTGAGGACATGGGCCATAGGCCGAGATATGTCCTGGAATAGCCCATTGACCCCACAGATCCGTTGCCCAGAGACAGCAGCTCGCAGTATCTCATCGACGATGTTGTGTTGAAGCCACCCCTACGGAGTGACAGGATGAGCATTCGTGTAAATGACGGTTTCGTCAAGTGGACATCGAGGGATCTAGGTCCACAATCGAGTTGTTTCTCAACTCCCATCTCCGAGGACCGCGCCAAGCTGTGATGGAAACTCCCAAGCTCCGTTTTGTGATGTCGCCTCATTGTTGGACAATGTAGTGCTGGTTGCGTTTCGAAGAGGTTCCCACCATCCCCAATGATGCTCCCAGTGCCCTGTCGATGGGATTTTGCCTAAAAAGACAAAAACCCGAATTCAACATTGCCGCCACAGTGGCTAGGGGTTGCTTGGGAATGGCCAGACGTTGTTGTTGGCCCCCGCGAGTCTCCAACGCAGATAGCCTGCAGTCTGGAACATCGAACGAAGAACCAAATGAGCATTGAGAGGAACATCGTGAGTGGAAACCTCGAAGAGCGTGATGCCGCAGCCATGGAAGCACCGCGGCCCTTCAGGGCCGATGGTCTCATAGGTATTCGAGCCTAGGAGGAGGGCTGGTGTCAGTGGCTCTGTCGGGAGAAGCTTATGGAACAGTGATCAGACCTACTATGCATCGTGATGTTTGGCCTCGCACCCCAAGCGGGCACAAATCCGTTCGTCATTTCATAGTGGAAGGAAGGCTGTGTAGGCAATGCTTGGATGGCCGCATGAATCGTGGCAGGTTCTCCCAGTCGGTACACCGACCCCTCGTCTCCAACCCGGGCTCGACGTACACCTGGCACGATGAGGTATACTCTCTCCACATCCCGGAGCTCCATCATCCAGCATGCCATGCATGCCTTGCAGAACTCGATCGACCCAACGAACATGCTCTGCCATTGGGTGAAGTCATTGTAACAACTCCTGCAGATGAAGTCGTTCAGTGCCCTGTTGCACTGTGGCATGCTGATTGCCAGGATTTTGATGCCCTGTGTTTTCTGTTAGTTTGTAGTCATATGACTAGGGCCATGATGTTGGAATCTGCTTACCCCCAGTACTGGATGCATGCAGACAATGCTGGCCGAGAAGAAGTAATTCGGCAACCAAGGGCTCCAAAAGCTGGAGACACAAAAAATGTCGTTTACCGCATCCACTTTGATGTGAGGCCTGTTGACAGCGCTGACTGGAAGGTTTGGGTTTGGATTTGGGATTAGACTGGCACGTATCATTGTGGGGTTTAGAATGATGCGTGTCAGTCTGCCCCAGCGTATCAGCCGTTCCACTACTGCTGTAGCAGGAGATTAGCAATCGACCCCAAGTAGCCTCTTTAGTTAGTATTGCAAACCATGTGCTGTGTTGATGGAAGCCTGCCAGGAATAGGGGACGGGCTCACATCAGGAAATAGTAACATACCTCTTGAAGAACGCGTTGTCATACTGATTCTTGCGTAAATACGACATGCGGACAGTGATGAGACCTCTGAGACACCAGGTCCCTGGGGACCTGGCTGGGCATTATGACCGGCGGGCGAAAGGTAGGTGCCATTGTAGTTGCTGTAAGGCTTGAGAAAATGAACACCTGGGCCCAGCATGGCATACTCCCACACCATTTCCTGGAGCTCCAAAGGAAGTTGGAGGAAACGTCTGAAGTGTGCTGCCATGATATCTGTAGCTTGAATGAGTGTTACCCGCGTGGGTGAATGTCATAAGTAGCAGGTGGGTGTGACCAGTGACAGAGTTGTGAGTTAAGCAGCCAGATTGAGATGGGTTGAGGGGTGAAAGGAAGCAGATTGAATTTTCTAAGGGAAGATTTTGCAGCTTGTGTGCCCTGGATTTTGTTTGGACTGAGGGCACCGAGTTGTTCGCGTGTACCTTTGTACCAGCACCCTCGCCACTGCACGCGAGGCTGGCGAATATCGACAAGGACGCTCCACTTAACAAACCACCAGGCTGAGCTTTGACCCGCGAGGCGTGAGGCCGAGTGCTGCCCCTCCGCCTTTCCAGTCAGCCGAGCCCAAGTCTGTCTGAAACCCTGCCTGCTACACTGGATTTGAAATTGCAGCATCTTTCTTCAAACTTCCCACCCAAAGCGCTTGAGCAGGCACCACACAAGATGAAGTCCACAGCCTCGACGCCTGTCTTCGGGTCGGAAGAGCAGAACGGCGAGGTAAGTATCATATCTCCTCCTCCGATTCTCGCTTTCCACGCCAGCTGCTAAACACGCCGAATCCAGGCCATTCCCTCCCTCAAGAAGCCAGTCGTCCACTTCATCAAGGCATCCCGTTTGTACAACGGGGGCATACGGCACGACAGTCAGGAGTACCACTCGGAGGAGGGTATCTGGAGCGTCTCCCCCCTTTCAGGAGGTCGAGTGAGTACGGAAGCTGTGGTCAAAGTTCCTCCAAACAGTAAGTCGCCGTTATCACGTGAACCCCAGAAGACAAAGCCCTCTCCGCCCCTGACCTTCTGACCGCAAGCCAATACGTACGCTATGAGGACTCGTAGCTGAGTCCAGTATACAGAGGTCCTCGTCAAAGTAAATGATTTCCACAAGCCCGAGTCAGCCGACCGCGAGCAGCGCGATTCTCCCGACAACGAGCAGTCGGAGCCGCCACTGGTGCTCGAGGCAGGAACCCCTCACGTGATGGTGGACGCTGACAACGACCTGATCTGCTGCTCCAACCTCGGCAGCGAAGGACACCCCGGCGAGAAGTTCTCGGGCGGCAACGCGCACAGGCAGGAACCGCTGGGGGGCCGCGCGACACGCCTCGGCGTCGGCCTGCCGCCGCTGACCCGTCAAGGGTACATTTTCGGTTGCCGGGATTGCAAGGATCATGTGGACGAGACTCATGACCGCCTTGAGTGGAGGGCTCATCCCCCTCACTACTGTTCGGTATGCGTGGGAGAATGGGTTGCCTACTTCCCCAAGCTCGAGCAGGTCTTCCTCATCGTGCCCGGCCTGAGAAAGGCTGAGCCCGGTGACGAGGTCCTCGTGTGTCGATTCGGAGACAAAGACATCGTCGAGGGCGTCCTCAAGACCACGAAATGTGACGACAGGAAGGACATCTTCCCTGTGGCGTCAAAGGGAGACCCGGCTGACACCAATTTGATCGGTTAGTTGCTTCGGATCCTCCCTCGGAGAGAATTCTGTTGGGGGATCGACTTGCTGACTTTGTTTCCTGTTTCAGGTGTTGCGACAACTGAGGATGTTGGAGGTGACGGCCCCTCACGCTGTTTTGAGGGCAACGGCATCACACTTCACGAGGCTTGTGCGTGGGATATCGGCGAGAGCAATTTGCCGTTCTCCCACCACCCGTTTCTGGAGGTCCTCTTCAGGGGCTTTTGCGCATCCCGCGCGAGTGTTAGTGAACTAGGAGAAGGCGTTTTCGACTATGAGTGGGGTCTGGAGAGCTTTCCGGCATACCCTCCTCGCGCAACCACAAAGATCGCTGGCGGAGTCATCGAGTTTCGAGTCTTGACATATCAGCTGCAAGATGGGCACGAGTAGCACTCTGGTGGCGTTGGGAAGGTCATCGGTTCCATTCAGGAGTATTTGAAGACAAAGACGAGGAGGGCAGTTTGACGCTTTACTCGAAAGGAAAGAGATAGGCTTTCTGGGTGGGGTCTATATGTTCGGCATAGAGGCATGTTGGAGCTGTTCCCGAAGTCCAGCTCGTGGCCAGCTCCATAGCGGCAGCGCTTTGATTATGACAGAAGCATGATAGCACAGAGTGTTGATACCACTGCAATTTGCAAGACTTTTACTTGATCCAGCAACATACTCATTCCTGCAAGACGTGTAAGATTCGAGTCGAAGCTGAAATTACTTCCGAGCTTGGACTGGGTCGAGACATGATGGTGGACCAGCGGACAGTGTTGGCAACCGGAACATACGGAACAATTGTTCCGCTTTGCCCTAAGTAGTTGTGTGTGTGTGTGTGTATGAATGAGTAAGTGAATGAGGCAGAGCCGACACTGGATGGTTATTCCAGTCGACCTTGCACTGCTCCGTCTCAACCCTTCCGTTGAGATGTCTGTTTTGACCCGACAGCAGAGCAGGGTCAATGTATAGGACAGCGCCCATCTCCTTCCAAATCCTTTGAGACGGCACATCCGTATCGTGAGGTAATATTTTGAATTGTGTCTCTTCCCCCAGTCACGGCGGTGTTGTCAATCGTGCTAGAAAACCCGACGGTCGAGTTACATCTATCCTAAACAAGTGGGAGGAAACAGCTAGATGCACCGTTTCTTGTATGCTGAGGAGTATCCTGAGCATCCAGACAGTCACAATTACCCAATCTCGGGTGCTCTTCGAGTAGTACAACACGCCCGAAGCGCAAAAGCCCTTACCATCTCCAGCACTACCCCTATTCCATTCTACAGAGTGCTCACTCCTAACACCCACAGGCCCTGGCCCGGAACGTGTACTTCGGTCCCAAATCGTTGCATTCCAGCTGAACCTCTCAGGCCTCGACACTGTCAACCCGAGAGCACAGGCCGTCAACTCCTGCGCAAGAGACAACGATACTGAGATGCCATGAAAGCCAGTCTGAGCAGGCCAGTCTGAGCAGGAGGCTCCGCCAACCGGGTTTTCTGTTTGCTTGTCCCTGGAAATGGGTCCCGAAAAGCTGAAGGCAGCAGTCGAGTAGCAACCCCTGCCTCCATGGATATGCATTTGGCATCCGGCAACCTCATCCACCAAATGGTTCCATGAACACAACATTGTGGCTAACTCGGAATCTCTGATTCATGTCACTTGTGCTATCGCCAATAATTGGTGCAATCTGCTCGAGTGCCTGCTATATCCAGGTCTCTGGTCGTCTTGTGAATCCCATCTCGTCGCACATGTGACGTTGGTGTCTCAAAACAACGCCCTCAATACCTGGGTATTCCGAGACCCTATGCATAGGAGGTTTCTTGGCTTCCGATAACGCCAAGTGTAACCCGATCCCTTCGAAACTCTATTGCCTGTCGTTCAGGCAAGCCTGCCCAACGAAGTCACCACGGTAAGGGCCTGATCGGCTGAACAACCCAGCGTAGTGTGTAACTTGCACCAGGGCACGCTATACCTAATTTAGCTTTCTTTTTCAAACACGGGGGCAATTCTGTGTTTAAACGCGTCCACACTGGGCCTTGGCATCTATCAATATGTACCTCAAGACCCACCGCAATTTCCCGGCAACGCTAACCTCTTCTAAAGACGCCGTAGCCTCTTCTAGCGAAGATTTTCACAACTCTCTCGCTCAAACTAGGTTCATTGGTAGTTTCCACACTGGGCTCTCGTGGGTAGTTTGCAAACTGGCTTGAATTTCTGAGGCCCTGGGGTGGAAGTGACTTCTAGCCAAGCTTTCGCTAGAGTCTTGGCAGAGAAGTCACTTTTTGGACCTCACACTACACTGGGTTGTTCAGCCGATCACGCCCTAAGAGTCTCGGTCATTTTTGATGTCCGGGCAACCTTATTGCCTTGGGGTAGAATTGCATGAGAGGGGTCTCACTCGGCGTGTTGGTCTCTTGCCAGCCTCCAAGGATCACTGGTCATCTGAAGATGTACAAGATCCCCCTGACAAGCAAGCAAACCAGCAGAGTGGTGGGATGTACGGAGAAGAACAGGAATGTGACCAGAATCTGAAATTTTATGGACTTTGGAACATCTCCAGTGTTAGAACTACCCAAGACTCACAAGCATGGGGTAAGATTCCACATACAACTGTGAAACAATCCGTAAGTTGTAATCCCCCACACAGCCGAAAAAAGTCGCAAAACTCATAAATCGATCTATCGATCTATTCTGCTCAGGAATTTGAAAGGACAGAAAGTTGGAACGCTCGAAGAGTGTAACACCGGACGTCGCCAATGTTCGGAGGGCGACTTGACGCCTGAAGCCGCCTGGGTGTGGCATCCTTGTGAAGCATAGGCTGCATAGCAACGTTTCCCAAAGCTTAACCCTACCTGGGTAGGATATCTCCCATATGGAAGACTAGCTATAGACCTGTCATATTGCAGATAACAGTCAGATCAGTGTCTTCGTCTTGCCGGCTCCTACTCACCTCCATCACTAAAAGAGCCCAAGGTGATTATGGCCTCCATGCTTGTCTCGAAATCCTCCATTACCATGTCTTCTGGTGAAGAAAAGCGCATTCCAATCCAACACTTAGAGGGTCCCCATTCCGTGGGTGCTGCACAAGAGGAAGCGGAGCCTCTGCACGATGTCCCCGCCAAAGAGCAGGCCAGGATATACCGCAAGGTGGACTGGCGACTGACACCCATGCTTATGCTGCTATACTTCTTCGCCAATCTTGACAGGTTCGTTTTGAGGTCCCCGCAGCTCCCTCCGTGGCTCTTGATGGCTAGATGATACTAATGATTCCCCGTGGAGAGCCAATATTGGAAATGCAAAGATCCAGGGACTGGAAGCTAGCCTGCAGATGACAGGTAGCGACTACAATGTCGCATCCATGATCTTCTTTGTGTCTTATATCCTGTGCGAGATCCCTAGCAACGCTATCCTTCTAAAGTTCAAGCGCCCGTCGATATATCTCGGCATCCTGGTGTTCTGCTGGGGAACTGTCATGTCATGCAGCGGCGTCGTTGGGACTTTTGGAGGTCTGGTCGCAACACGCTTCCTGCTTGGCGTCTTCGAGTAAGATGGACTTTACTGCTCGGCTCCTAAGGGCTTCTACAAACAATATGTTGACTTCTCCATGCAGGGCCGGTTTCTTCCCCGGTGCCGTCTTCCTCATCAGCCAGTGGTACCCACCACATCTCACGCAGGTCCGCGTGGCCATCTTTTACGGCGCCGCTGCGATCTCCGGAGCGTTTTCCGGCCTGCTAGCAGCCGCGATCGCCAAAATGGACGGCCTCGGGAACTACGAGGCGTGGCGGTGGATCTTCATCATTGAGGGCCTCATGACCGTCGTCCTCAGTCTTTGCTGCTTCTTCATACTGCCCGACTCGCCCTCGCTGTCCGGCCGATGGCTGACGGAGCACGAGATACGGTTCCTGAACCAAATGCACCAGAAACACCGCGGCGCCCGCAAACAGCCGGCAGCTGAGCCGGGGAAAAGGCAAAAAGTCCAGTGGCCCGTCCTCCTCTCCGTCCTGACCGACTGGCAGATCTACCTCCAGTCCCTGGTGTTCATGTCGAGCTCCGTGCCCAACTACGCGCTCAAGTTCACCATGCCCCAGATCATCGTGAACATGGGCTTCACCAGCACGCAGGCGCAACTCCTCACGGCGCCGCCGTACATCTGCGGGGCCGTCTCGGCCGTGGCGTCGGCGGTCCTAGCGGACAGGCTGACGTGGCGGCTGCCGTTCATCGTGGGGCCGCAGGTGCTGCTCGTGGCGGCGTACTCGGCGCTGTTCCGGCTCAGCGCGGACGTGAGGGGGAACGTCGCCGCGTGCTACTTCTGCGTCCACCTCTCCACCGTCGGCACGTACCCCATCGTCCCCGGCGCCAACGCCTGGACGCTGAACAACCTGGCCGGTCCTGACAGGCGGGCGCTGGGTGTCGCCTTCTCGATCGCGATGGGTAATGTTGGTGGTATCATCGGCAGCCTGATCTTCCAGGAGAGGGAGAGGCCTAGGTACCCTTCGGGCTGGGGGACCTGTCTCGCCTTTGTGCTCTCTGGCATGGCTGCGGCGTTGGCCCTTGAGGCTACGTACTTTTCCATCAACAAGAGGCGGGCACGTCTGGGCGAGGAGGAAATCAGGGACAAGTACAGTGAGGATGTGCTTGAAAGTATGGGGGATCGTAGTCCGTTGTTCAGATACTCTCTGTAGTTCTGATGATCGAATGTCAGGGCGTGACATTGCATTTCCTTGCACAGCTCCAAGCGTTGAGAGAAGGCTATAAATAGCACTGTCAAAGACAGCCATAACAGTTGTCAGGACAGCGGACTCGATTCCTACAAGTACAGACCTATTATACGGATATACCGACGTCTCAGCATAAATCCATTGCCATTTTCTTCTTGAGCTCTCAAAGATCCGCAGAGAGTTGAAAGCCGACAGAGTATCTTCAGTTAAATAACAAGAGACATGACGTGGCTATTTAGCAGGACTGTGCAACTAAACTTTTGTTTTACGTATCCCTTGAAAGTTATCAATGAAGCATCCTGTCCTAATTTCATGAGAGGAGTGGTTCCTGTGTCGGTTACAATCGGTAGACCCTTAGCTATACATGTATCATGCTTTGATATGTAAAATGCGTTAAAATGCTCTTGTGGTGATATTTCTCTATGTGGGGAGTGGCTCATAATTCTACAAGCTAGGATATATGTCATTTCGGGCATGTGCGGTCCTGTTGAAGTCCTCTATATACAACCCCATAATATTGTCTCGTCTTACCCAGTTAATTCAAGGCGAAATTCTCTAAGCTTCCTCCGTCTGCCTTCATAGGGAACCCATCGAGCGTCACGGCTTCCACTCTGCCTCCGTGGCCATCCATGATACTCCGAATGCCCGCCCATTCATGTCCCAGAGCCCAACCACCAGCCGCTAATTGAACACGGCCTTAGTGATGCAAAAGCCCCCCGCCAACCCCCTTCTCCCACCCCCTAATCCCCTCCTTGATACTCTCCCAATACCTCAGCCTCACCGCCTCCCCAACGGCACCATCGACGTCTCCATCAGCGAACGCCCGCCGCAGCCCCTCAAGACACCGCCCGATCCGCTCCTCGTTCTCGGCCATGGGCCCCTCGAGGTCGGACTCGGACTCGGCCTCGTCGATGGCCTCGCGCGCCTCGAGCACCTCAATCAACAAGGCCGGGTCGGCCGGGCTGGCGCCGCCGGCGTGGGCGCCCGCCTCGTCGCCCGCGAGGTCGACGCCGTACCGCTCGGCGAGGATGTACTGCGCGCGCAGGAGCGGGTGCGACAGCGTCTTGTAGGCGGCGTTGATGTGGCTCGACGTCGCCTCGGCCTGCCGGCGGCGCTTTGCCGCTGCCATGTTGTCTGGGTCTGATGGGGAGGAGGAGGAGGAGGTCGAGGATGATGAGGTCGAGGAGGCGGAGTGGAAGTAGTCCGGGTGGCTCGCGGCCTGCAGGCGCAGGAACTCGCGGCGGAGGGCGCGCACGTCGATGTCGAAGGGCCCCTGGGGCGGCGGGCCCCGGGGCAGGGACTCGGGGAAGAGGTCGTAGTATGGGAGGCGCTTTGTGTGGTCCCATTTCTTGTTGGCCGGCTGGCTTTGGTCTTGTTCTTGTTGGGCTTCCTCGACCGCTTCGGGTTGGGATTGCGAGGACAGCCACCTGTGCTGTGTGCTGCGGTGCTGCTGCTGCCTCGCCTGCTTCTGCGGTGCGACTCGGGGGGTTGACCTCGTCGTCGAGTACGTCCTCGCGGCTGCTGTGGCAAGCGGCGCGCATGCCCTTTGCTGCGCGCAGCAGCTGGCGCAGAGGCTGCGGCTTTTCGAGGCGAGGGTTCTTCGCATAGTAACTTTGTAGTCGGGGTCGTCTGATGTGTGCGTGACCCGAATCGATTCGTGCTAGGATTCGGACTCGTAGGAGAAAACAAAATGCAAGTGAGTGAAAAGAATAACGTGGAGGTGGGATATGCTGTTGGTCTCTGCTGGACCGCCGAAATATCTCGCTCGGCCTTTCCGGCCTCGGCTCGGCTGTGATGACGTCTGGAAATTCTGGCAAGCCAAAGGCAAAGGTCGATGTGCAGGGTTGTGTCAGGGTTGGTGGAGGGACCCTCCCCCATGGAGCCCCTTCCCAAGTTGGTCGCATCCAGCATCTACAGAACATGGCAGAATGCTCATGGTCGCAACTTCAGTCTGCGCATTTAATGGACAATATGTCAGTCCTCAGTCACCAGTGCATTTCTTGTGTTCCGTTTCAGGTTGACTTTGAGCATTATTCATTATGAATACCTTGTCCATCTGGTCTCTTCGACTGTGGATTCTACAAATAACAATGGAAACCGTCCTCGCATGTTGGTTGGGTATCTTTCCGTCCCTCGCATTCTTTCTGCCCGTCGATCAAGACAGCTCGACTCGGCCCCTCCACCGGCCCCGTTCGACGTGCCACCAGCGATCTCCAGAGGCGCTCTTCTTGTCCACGAGTCCCTCGGAATTGTACGAGTTCCACCGCCCTGTACATCCTTCCTTCGCCCTGCCTGGGTCCTCGGCTTCTCTCTCCTTCTCCCTCTCTCTTTCCTTCTCTTTCTCTTTCTCCTTGCTGCTCTTTCCCCCACTGTCTCGCTTGATGAGCCTCCCCCTGGTTGGCACGTTCTCCTGCTGCTGGCCCGGGACAATACAACAGGGCGCTATGCCCGTGCCGAATCCACCACCAGCATTACTACTGATGTCGCCCTTCCGAAGCAGGTCCTCGCCGCCGTCGCCGAGCAGGTCGTCCATTACAGCAAGTCCGCCCCGGGAGTCCGTTGCCCCCTCGTCCGGTACGAGGCAGTATTGTATCCGGCTGGCCGCGTCGCCGATGAAACCAGCCAGCCCCTCGCTCGACACCACCTCCCCGATCTCGTCCACAACGTTCGCCTCGAAGCGCGGGAATCGCCGCGCAGCCTCGAGCCGTCCCTGCGCCGCCAGTCGTGCCGCGTGCAGGTCGCTGCCGTACTCGCGAGTCGGGAGCAGGCGGAGCTCCTTGCCGCTGTCCTTGGTGTCGGATGAGGAGCGCGCGCTCGGGTCGTCGATGTTGGCCAGGTTGGTGGTGGATTTGCTGTAGTTGGTGTTGGAGGTGGTGGCCTGGCTCACGAGCCCTGAGTTGCGGTACCTGTCGCCGGGGAGGTCGGCCCGCTCCTTGGGCTTGCACAGCGCCTGGAAGAGCCCGTCCGGGTCGTTGGGCACGCGGACGGACCGCATCTGCGGGAAACCGCCGGCCGCGATGCTGCGCGATAGGATGTCGTCTGCCCTCGTCGCTGCGATGCCGCTCTCCTGGATGTCCCAGTGCAGCTTCCTCAGCGACCGCGACGCGACGTACGGCATAAACAGGAAGGTGTCGTCGCCCACCGCTGGTGCCATCGCCTGCACGATGTTGAGGGCTGTGAGGTTGTCGAGCTTCGCGAGGATCCGGACCAGCGCGTCCACACTGTCGATGCCCTGGTGAATTACCGTTAAGGTCTCGAGCGAGCTGGCCGCGCGGGAGCGGGTCGCGAACGCCGCCAACCCGGCCGTCGTCACACCGGCGCAGTGCACGATGCCAAGTTTCTTGAGGGCTCGCGGTAGCCTCAGTAGGGACTCGTCGTTGAAGGAGCTGGCTGGCAGGTGCGAGAGATACAGCGAGTCGATGCCCGGAAGGAGGGCCATGATTGCTCCGATCGTGCCGCCGTCCGGTGACACGCCTGCGCCGGGCAGGCAGTGGATGGTCAGGTGGGTCAGCTCTTTCCAGTTGTCGTGCCGCATCACGAAGCGGCTGGCCTGCGCTGCTGCCAGCTGCTGCTGGAGGTCGGGGGTGCTGTCGTTCGCAGCCGCTGGCGGCGCCGACCCCCACCTGGACTGCCTCTTCCTAGACTGCGACATCTTTTTCCCTGCGCGGCCGCCCTCCGCCGACGATGGTCCCTCGGGTGTCGCCTCGATGACCCAGGTCATCTCCTTCAGTCTTCTCCTCGTCTCCAGTGCGTGCAGGAAGTGGCCCTCGCTCCCGTGGCGGTAGCTCGGGTAGAATCCGTCCAACCTCTCCAGGTTGGGGCATGCCATAACCACCGATCCCACGATATCATGGTACTTCGTCGCCTCGATGGGAGCACCGTCCGGGAGCGCAGGTACCTTCAGCGAGCGCACCACGGCCCCGAGGCTCTTGTTGGCCCGGAGCGTGCGCCGCAGCAGCACCAGCCTGGGCGCCTGCAACCCCTTATTCCTCTTGACCATCTGCGCGCCGTCCTTCCCGACCAGCTGGATGTCGCTGTACAGCGCCTCCCTCGCCACGGCCAGCAGCCTCCTGTTGCAAAGCGCCACCGCGCAGCAGTCCCGCATCCAGCACGTCGCGCAGCTGTTGCCGCCGCTGCTCCTGTCGTCCAGGTGCTGCGCCCGGACGTACTCCAGCACCAGCCTCAGCACCTCGACGGGCAGCTTCTTGAACAGCTCGTCCGGCCCGGGCTTGCGGGCCTGCTTGATCGGCTCCGGCCGCCGCTGCCACATGGGCGCCGAGCTGCGGTACGCGAGCTGCTGGGACGAAGGGTTGTAGTGCGCGGGCGGGAACGTCGTAAAGGCGTGCGCCTCCTCGATGACGGGCATCCCGCCCCAGCTGTTGGCGCGCATCCGGCCCTGGCTGTCGTCGAAGGAGTGGAAGCTCCCCGGCCTGGGCGCGGACATGCCTCCCCCTCCGCCGCCGCCGCCGCCGCCGCCGCCGGACAGGCGCCGCGGGCGCGCGTACATGCCGGGCCGCTGCGGTAACTGCATCTGCGGCTGCTGGGGCAGGGGGTAGGTCTGGGACCGCCGGTTCTTGTTGTTGTTGAGGCTGTAGTGGTTAATCTCCGGGGGCATGATGCCGTAGTCCGGGGAGCCGGCGTCGAACTCGGGCCCGAGCGTGAGCTCCTTGGACAGCGGCGACGAGAACGAGTTCCCGTTGAGGGCGGCGACGTGGGCGGCAAAGGCCTGCGAGGAGCGCTGGTCGGGGTGGTGCAGCTCCATGCGCGCGCGTAGGGGCTGCTGCTGCTGCTTCTGTGGTGGTTGTTGCTGGTTCGCATTGTTGTTGTTGTTGTTGTGGATGCTCGTCGGCCTCCAATCCACTCCGCTGCTATAGGGCCGCCTCGACGTGTTGCTGTCGTTGCTCTGGGCGGCCCGCGCCCGCGCCTGCTGCATCTTGTCCTGGCCCTTGTTGCGCAGCAGGTCGTCCCACGAGCCGCTGGCCCGTGGCTTGTGCTGCTGGTTCGCCGCCGCCGGCAGGGGTGGCCGGGCGACGACGTTGGCGGCTGCCATGGTTCGTCGTCGTTTTCTCGGGAAAAGCTAAGTCTGTCTCTCTGTCTGCCTGCCTTGCTGAAAGGGATGCAGGTTTGCTTGCTGATCTCCGGGGTGGTAGACTAGAATTGTATGTAACGACCGTCGTGTCTGTCTGCTGCTGGCAGGAGAGTTGGGAAAAACTAAGAACTAAAAATAAAATAGAAATACGAAAATAAAAGAAGAAATAGGGATTATTGAGCGCTTCTGCAAAGGGTTCGGCCTGTGTGTCGACACTCTGTCGTCATCCTCCACATGTGCGCGTCGTCCGGAACATCCGAGCATTTATTATCCCCCGGTCGAGCGAACGTCTGATGTCTCTTTTTTCTCTCGGAGATTTGTTGTGCACCCTTTCTCAAGATAGCAAAGCTAGGAAGCGGGCGCCAGCAGCGATGTGTGTTTCCACAACTGGAGGACTAAGAAAGAGCGGGTCCCTGGAGAAAGCGAAAAGCAGGGCTGGCTCTCAAAAGCTCTCCTCTCGCTCCTGTTCCGTTCGGACAGCGAGACGCTGGGTGAGTGAGGCTGAGGGCGGGGTTTTGTTCGACTCCACGGTCAGCAGCTTGTGCAGCGCGGCAAAAGAAGCTGAAAAATGTGGTGTCGGGGTCCAGAATATGGGCAGCTCTTCTGTTGGGGGGTGGTGGTAGGGGGGGCGGGCTCAGCCTCGAGTTATTGGGCGGTGGTTTATTAGCCGGTTTATCGACAGATATTGTGTCGCGGCCGTCGAGGGCGTCAGCTGCAGCCGCAGTCTCGCTTCAAATGTTCCTTGGGGGCTTGCCCGGTGCGGAATGCGGTGGTTGGGCTTGGTTGTGGTGGTGGCTATGGTATTGATTGATCAATCGGTCCCCTTGTCCCCTAGCAACGCAGACTCGGCCGAGTCCCGAAAGCCTTGGTTTTTTGGTGGTAGGGATATTGGATGCAGACACACAACAGGCTGGGCTGGCTGACAAGGCAGGCAGGATGGTCACAAAACGAGTGTCTCGGGTCAGGAATGGCGTGCAGACAGCAGGGCCAAAGCGAACCGACAGAAGATGATGTATGTAGTAAGGAGAACAAATCACAAGAAGAGAGAAAAGAGAGGAGAGGGAGAAGAACAGGCCAGGGCGAAAAAGGAGCCAACCATGAATAAGTCGCCCGGCGCAGAAACCGTCGACGCAAGGAGGATGTTAGGTGGAGCTTTACGAGCACGCCGGGGGGGGCTGCTGCTGCTGCTGCTCTCTCTGGGGCGGGCACAAGTCGTGTTTTGAATGAGCAGCAGCGAATGGGCACATTCATTTTCATCAACGAGCAACTGGACTCCACACCTGACCGCCGTCCGTGATCGCCGGCGCATGTCCTCTTGGGAGCTTAACCCCATCCGGCGTGGTGTGGGTGTTGGGAACGGATGGTTAATTGTGCCCGGCGATGATAAATTGTCATGTATCGAGATATGTGTCGATATACAGCACAGCACAATAATTAAAACACGTACATGGCTTGCGTTGCCCCGTGTTGCATCGGGGCAAGCATTCTACGTTGCGATTTCTTGTTTGTCGTTCGAATCTCAGACGACGGTGAGGCAAGGTGCTGCCGGTCTGGGCTTTCGGAGGTCCCAGACTCCCAGGGCGCCCGTGACGGGCTTCCCTTGCCTTGGGCCACGGCTTCAGGTTTATTTATGTAGCAGACAACCACACTCTAGATCGGTTCCCGGCAGTTCGGGGAGATTGTTGCTGGCTGTTAGCGCCTCGGGGCCAGCTTGGCGCTGCTCACTCTGGTCGTCTGGATGATGAAATCGCTGACTTCTTGATTCCTTCCTCGTCCTGATCCGTCGCTCTGCGTCGGTGAATTTCCTTGCCGCCAAGTGCCGCAAGTGCGGGAATGGGCCTATGGGACGTTGGCTGTTGCAGTGTCGCAGTGGTAGCGTAGCGCAGCTCTGGTTGCTGGGCAGGGCATGGCAGGCTGGCTGGCAGGGCGGAGGGATGAAGATGGGCTGGGCTTGGGCCCCACAACTGCGTTGTGTGACAGAGCTGTGCCATGACATGGGCCCTGATTGATGAACGAGTCGAATTGAATTGGCCTCGAACGGATGGGGTCTACGGCGAGACGCCACGAAGAGAACCCACCCCCAAATCGCGCCAGCCCACAAGAGCCCACAAGAGCCCACAACCAGCCCCAGGCAGCCAAGTTTAGAGACTGATGACTGATGACGAGACACAAGCCTAGTGTAGAGCCGACACAGCGAGAGTGTGTGGAAATTGGGCCCTGCGGGAATCCCACGCTACCCCAGGGGGGCCTGGCAGCTCACTCTAGGAGTAGATGACGAGCGGCCGTGCGTATCGAGCCCGGCCTTGTTCTGGAAGTCAGGGCTGTTCGTTCGAGGGGCAGACTTCAGACGGCGGGAGAAAGAAAGAGCACGGAGGCAGGGCTGGTGCTAGTGATGCTAGTCAGGGGGGAGGGAAATAATTAGATATCATCTCGACGAGCAGCAGCAGCAGAAGGCTGCAAAGATTGCAAAAGATTGCAAGATCCGGACCACGGGAGATGATGACTTGATGACTGACCAGACAACAGAGCAAAGGCCCCAAGCTGAGCAAGCTGAGGGGCAAACACCTGAGCCCTGGGCAGCCAGCCCTGGGCGGGCCTGGGTGATTGAATCAGGGAGTGAAGATTGCAATGTTGTACCGGTAGCATATCGATACCGTATCAAGGCGCGGTTTTGCATCTGACACAGCAGCACTCGCTTGCCTTCGTTGGCTGCCAGGCGCCGTTATCAGCCAGGGCCCTGTCCTATTCCTGTTCCTTGTCCCCTGGGCGCCAACGAGCTATGCTCAAAGGGCGGTCCTGGCTGTCGATCCGAGGGCCTGGGATGGAGAGACCTTCTGCACCAGTCAGGCCAGCTGCACCTCGACTGGAGCAGAAACACGCATGCAGGGAGCCAGGGGGTTTCTGCGCCCTATCCCCTGCCCCAGACCTTCCTTTCCGCTGCACGCACATGCACAGCACACCTTGCGCATGCCGGCCCCGTTTCGTTGGTTGGTTGGCTGGCCGTCCGTGTTTTATGTTTGATGTAGTAGTAGCAGTGTAGCATATCTCGATCCCTCACCGCGTATACGTATACGTGCAGGGCGTGGGGGGGGGGGGGGGGAGAGAGGGGCCGCACACCTACGGGACGTACACTACCCGGGCATTGATGATTGTGATAGACGCACGTACCGTCATCGTTTTTCCCTCTTCTCCTGCAGGGAGCAAAGAAGGGAAATGAGGCGCGGCCAAGTCGCAATGCGCCGGACCATAGTAAGTGGCTGAATGGGGGACACAGCACAACTTCAGAAACATACGACGCACGACACATTCTGGTCCGCCGAGGAGAGTTGCCGAGACCCTCGTCATCCACCACCACCAAGTTTTCTTGTTTCGTTTCGCTGCCGCGATGCACGCCTGCCTTGGTATCATCCACCTCCGGTCCTCTTCAGCTAATCCACCCTGCTGCCTCTCTCTATCTCGTTCTCCGCCTCACCCACCTATCTTTCCCCAGCCTCCCCCTCGAGCTCTCGGCCCGTTTTCCTCAGATGCTGACGCGCAGAAACCCTGTCCGAGAGAACCTTGGAAAGGCCCCGCCAGGGGCCGAGTCAACCGAGTGTGGAGGCGACCGGGCTCCCTCGTCTGTGTGGGTCCTATGAGGAAGGAACACGGTTCTGATCGAGGAAACTCGGAACATCGAAGCGAACAAACTCATGGGCCGTCACAATGCCATGCTGGATTGCCATGCAGAGGATGTCATCACCTGGGGATACGTTCTGGCTGCGAGTCTTGTTAATGCATGGCGTGTAATAGGTGGTTGGGCAGGCTCGTCGCCGTCATCACCGAGCTCGATGCAGCCCGGCGCGTTGTCGCTGCTCGGAGTCGACCTCCTGAGCATGTTTGCAGTGACGCGCGCCGGCGCTGGTCCGGCCGCCTCTTCTTTGGCAACGCTGGCCAGATGGCGGGAGTTGGCAGCACATCTTCTCCACACCGAGACAGCTGCTGCCTCCATGGACCGCTTGGAGACTGAAATCAGGGTCCAACCCGCGCCCAGCGCTGCCAGGCCCAGGTCTTGATGGGCTCCTCGTCTCCCGCGCCCAGGATGCTGGACTCCTTTGACATCCGTGCCCGGGTGCAGCGCCATAATTGCGATGAGATGCCGGCGCCTGCGTGCAGTCTCGAGTTGTGCTCGTCCTGAGACCACATGTTGCGTAGAAGACACAGTTCCGACATCCCGAAGATTTGCCAGGCTTGGGTGTACCGCATCCACCGCAAACCATCCTGTCCTCGCAGTCAATCCCGCCCCACATGTAGAACCGAAAGCGAAGGATGCCTGCTTATACTGACTTTCATACCATCTCTATGTCTTCGTCTGACGGAAGTTAGTGCTGTAAGTTTATGTTGTTCTGAGCTGGCCGAAGCGTGCCCTCTTGATACCGGTGAAGTGCCTGACCAGGCGTCGCTGCTGTGGCGTATATCTTCTCGGACCGCCTCTGGCCACGCTTTGGGGTTTCTTCAGCACGTCTTTTGTTGCACCTTTTTTTTAAAAAAAAAAAATTGTTCTATTCTTTATAATTGCTATCGTGATCTACTCCATATATGCCACAGTCTGTGTAGTACCGGTGAATATATTGGATTTCGGCGTGGGATTGTGCTGCTGACACGGAGTATATTGCATTGACAATTCCAACCAACACTTCTGTCAAATCATCCCGATAGACTAGGAAACTCTCCTAACACCGTTTTTCTGCATGAAGCAGGGTGCTCAAAGGTCATGCAAGGCTTACTGTCACAGAATCGGGTGCTCTTGGTAATCCTTGGCCAATGGACTGGCTGTTGATGGTTGTAGACTGAAACACTTACAGGCACCTGTGGTCACTCAAGATAGTTAATGCCATTTGCTCGGAGATATTGCTATGTCTCTCTTCTTCCGCGGGCCAATGTCTATTTCAGGCTCGTTTGGTATTTTAAGGCTGACTTACAGCTGAGTCGGTCTCGTTGCCATATACTTTGTTCAGATTTCTTTCCGTCCACACACCAATCGAATTTGGTAAATCAGACCCCATTTTCTCTTGAAGCCGTAGTATACTCAGCATTATCTTCGTAGGCAATCCCAGTCTTGAGTGCCAGACCCCAAGTTGCCAGGTGCGCATGCAGAACTCAGCGGCCCGTATTCTCGGCTTGGTTGTGTCCAGACTTGAAAGATTCGACTAGCAACCACCAGCCTGGGAACGAGTGACCTCCTTGGTGGCAGAGTCTGCGAATGTCAAGAATGAGCAATATGCTGAATGGAACAAAGGACTTGCTGGCCGAAGGCGATGTTGAGCTTGGCGGTCAGTCTTTGACGGTTGACTAATCATGAGCTCCGTGCGTGTGTATCTCGGAGCTAACGGTAGACCAATAGCTCGAGTCAAAAAGATGCTGGTGCCCCAGTTCTCGTCTCTACCGCATACCCTCATTCATACCTATCTTAAATGACAGAACCGACAACACATATTGAACTCATCATCCCATTGAAACAACTGCCTATTCATCTTCGGGCCCATGGACCCATTTGCAAAATCCATCTCGGAACCTTGCTAGTGACCTCAAAAGGGATTTTGTGAATATATGCTATGTTTCATTCTTGAGACCAACAACTTACTCAAGACATAATGTCCCATACAGAGATCGACCAAACTCAAAATGAAGTAGCACGGCTATCTTGTGCCCGTTGCAGGAAGAAAAAATTGAAGTGCAACCGCGCATTACCTCTATGTTCACGTTGCAAAACACTCAAGCAAGATTGTATATATCCCGCCTCAAAACAGCACAACTCGGGTAGGAGGAGGCAAGTGAAAGGGCCCCCGGACAACTTAGGTCAGTACCAAGGTTCTCGGTCCTCAGGGATGGGTGAGTGGCCAACTTCGTTATTGAACTAATAAGATAGGCCAAATCGAAGAACAAGCCACGCAGAATGGCGCAAGCAGCGTACCACAGCCTGTTCCGGAGCCGGCTATCACAACAACAGATTCTGGGGCAGATGACGTTATTACACGTTCCTACGAAGCGCAAATTGTCGACGATGAAATCGTTCCCGGCTTTGCAGCAGCCGCTGATAGTTTCCAGTACACCGGAAATGAGCCTTCGACGGGCAGAACACACAATGCACTGAAACTATCTCGGGAGCTTTTCGAGGAGCTGTGAGAGGACCCTTTCTGTTGGGAACCCGTCTGGGGTCAAGAGGTATCCTTGGCTTACGTCTTTCTCAACCACAGAACCACTTTATATTTCTATCGACTGCATCACGCCGCTCCTATGCTGCATCAGGCTCGCTACGTGGCATCGCTACAGCTTTCGCCGGATTTGCAGCCTCCTGCGTGCCTGCAGCATGCGGTGATGGCATCAGGGGCGTGGGTCTCTCCAGAACACAGATCCCTTGCCGTGCCTCTCTACGAGCAGGCCAGAGCCCTCGCTGAGGCTGACGAGGCAAAGGTCAAACTTCCGCCTAATTTTGCGCAAGCTAGTGCCTTTCGTTCTTCATCTCGGACATGCACTGACTGGCTCTTTTCGTTGCAGGGTGATACAGAACGCTTCTTGACGCTGGCACACGCGCAGTGCTGGCTCCTGCTCTCCAGCTTCGAGGCTCGCCGTGCAACGTTCATGGGGGCAGCGATGAGTCTCGGACGTGCCGTGCGGATCTCACAAATGCTACAACTACACTGCCAAGATCGAGGTAACCCGAGCTACTCACCGGTTGCGCCCGCACAGGCAGCTCCCATGAGCCAATCCGAGATGGAAGAGCGCCGTCGGACGTGGTGGGTTGCTTTCGTCGCGGACCGGCTCGTGGCTGCGACGACAAGTCTGCCCGCCCTGATCAGTGAACGAGAAGTAAGGGATCTCAAGACATTGACTTCGGTTAGCGACTTGATAGTAGGAACTGACCCTCTAACAGATTAAGATTGCTCTGCCAATCTCAGAAGAAGCGTTCGCGGAAGGCCGTGAAGAGCAGACAAGCACCCTGCAACAGGCCCTACGTCAGAAGACAGTGCTGCGGTCGTCGCTGGCGGCCCGGGTCCTGGTGTCTCACCTCCTCCACCAAGCCCTGATGCTCGCCCAGGTGTCGAAGTCGAGTGCCGATGTATGGCCCCAGGGAGAGGAGGAGCATGGCGATAGCGAGTACTGGAGCCGGTACCACCGTCTTGACAATGACTTGTCGTCCATAATTTTCATGCTGCCGGAGAATCTCCGGCTCCCAGCCGCTTTTCGCTGCCAGCACGCAGTTTTTGTTAACATCCTAACCCACGTCGCCATCATCTGTCTCCACCAGTCAGCAATACGACGGGTATATACTGAGAGTGGCCATCTTGAGCCCGTGACTTCCGGAACTAGTCCCTCCGCCGCCACTACGGTCGTGCGTCAGAGTCGAGACCGCATGCTTGCCGCGGCAAAGGAGATCCAGCACATCTTCGGGATCGTCCAGGACCTCGAGATGGCCCTCCGGAACCCGATGCAGGACTTTGCTGCATACACGGCCGCGCTCGTCTTCCTCGAGAGGCTTGCGGCGGACCACGGGGATGCCGCGAGCAGAGGCAGTGTGATCTTCCTGCTCGACGTGCTCGGCATTGCGGGACAGACCAACCCGTCCGCCAAAGTGTTCGCGGCTCGGCTCACGGCGGATCTGGAGAGGCTTACCGGCTCAGTCGCATCAGGTGCGAGTAGCTAGAAGAATTGGAAGTCACTGCAGGAATGCGCATTGATTATTTGAACAGCAAGATAGTTTCAATGAAAGCATGAGACTTAAGCAGGAGGGACCATGTGCTCTAATAGCTGGTGAAGCAAGGTGCACTACTGCTGACGACGAGTCCATACCTATGTGTCAGCGGCACGTTGGCTGACTGAATGTCTTTATGTGACTTGGCCGACAAATTCTCGCGCATAAAGTCCATGCGCAGGTCGGCATCTATCACTTTACGTCTTGAAAAAGAAGCTTCTCATTTACCACTTGTGATTGTGGCGGCCTGGACAAGGCTGCGAATTGATCCTTACGTGATTCACATTTTTCGCGTTGCACATGCGTTGCAAGCTTCGATAGCTGTGCACCTGATCTACGTGTCTCGTCCTCCCTCGCTTCAGCATTTGCGACATTCAACGTCATGGAGGCCTCAGTCAGGCGGCTCTGCAATACTCAGCGCGACGCCTTATATCCTCCGGTGCGAGGCACAATTTCTAATCATTTGGGCCTAGACTTAGACACTTGTTCATCAAAGGCTTCTAACAATGGATGGTGATTTGATCCTTCTCGACGACCTTGACCAACAAGGCTTATCAAGCAGCCAAGGCTATACGACTGCGACTTATCGGATTCAACCTGGCCAGCTATACGAAACTCTACCTGTCTACCCTGGGACTCGCAGCATTCGTGTGCTGGACCTGCATGGCGCACCAACGTACGATTCCCCGCTATACGGGAACCTCAGACTCGTTGCCTTGCAAGACTGCCCTAGATTCGCCGCACTGTCCTATGTATGGGGCCTGCGCTCAGCATCCGAGGACGGAATCATCACTTGCAACGACTGCGATCTTCGAATCACCAAGAACTGCCGGGATGCTCTGTTAGCGCTAAGGGATCGTTTCGGCTTCCTGAGTATTTGGGTCGATGCGATTTGCATCAATCAGGAAGACAATATCGAGAAAGCCTCACAAATTCCTTTGATGGAGGAGATCTACACTTGGGCATATGCTGTCTACGTCTGGCTTGGCCCATCATGCGACAAGTCAAATCGCGCCATTCGCTGGCTTTCCAAAGCCTCTACTTTCACGAGATATCCCATTGAAGTCCCGTGGCATGATGGTCGAAAGTCGAGAAACTTCTTTGTGAGTCAACTTTGGCACGTTCTGTGGCTCCTCTGGACATATAGTATCAGATGTACCAGTAAGAGCATCCTCCATTCTGTTTCATAAAGCGAAAGGACTAACAAAAGTTACATAAAGTCGGAATCACGGCGTCTTGGTTATTGCTGGAACGAAGTTTCTGGCGAGACGGTATCGCATTTGAGGATTTTCACGCTCTGCTGAGCCGTGAGTGGACCGAACGAGCGTGGACGTTCCAAGAAATCATTCTGGCTTCCAACCCGATCTTCATCTGCGGTCAAGAAATCATCTCGCTTGGGGCTCTTTACGGTGGCCTTCAAATGATTGGCAATTTCATGGACGGCGCAGAAAAATCGGCACAGAAAGGCTACAAAGAGAATCTTACCAAGATTCTGGACTGCCCGGTTTTCGACACCTGGGGCAACATCTTCGAGACGTGGGTACAGATTCCACGGCCAACTCGCTGGAATGGAATGGTCTTCCGCGCAATCCCCGCTGATGACGGTAGCGAGGATTTTCGTTGGTCCCTCCAAGACGAAGCGAAGAGGAGCATTTCCCACCACTGTCCAATAGCTCTGCGGACGGTCCTTCCGATATTGATCAAGACTACGGCTGTATTGGATTTGCTCATCTCCGTGCTTTTCATCCTCAGCGGTGTCTTCAGAATACCGATACCCTTGAATGTGTTCCGCTTCTACTGGGCAAATTCCGCTTTGCTCCTGCTTTGTTTGTGGCTCGGCTTCAATTTGAAATGGGTCTGCTGGTTCGAAAATACCAATGACCTATTGCGCGTTACAAAAGTGAGCCTATTTTCTGGAATCATGCGAGCACTTCGCCTGCGCAAGGCTACAGTGCCCCAAGACAGGGCCTTTGCCATGTACGGTGTGTTCAGCCGATTAGGACTGCGCCAGCCATTGCCTGACTACTCGAAATCACTGGGCCGTATTTATCAAGATCTCTTCGTCAGGCTCGTTGATTGGGAGCCAGCCCTGGTAAATTTATTACTCGACACTGGCAACAGACTTCCAGGGGCGCCAAGCTGGGTACCAGACTGGTCAACGGCGGAGCAAAGATCGTGGCTGGACGACAACTTTGATTTTCGTCCCCAGATGCTGGAATATTTCGGCAGGGGAATAAGGAGATATAATGACGAGTTAATAGCATCAGCGAACATTAACGGGAACAGCTTGGAAATCGAAGCGGAATTGCTAGGATCTGTCTGGCTAAGCAGTGGGGAATTTCCCGACTTACGAGCTCAGACAGACGAAGCAGGAGGCTTCGATAACCAGCACGTTGACCCAGACGGCGAGATCGTGCCGGGTCTTCTTCAAATGGTCGTGAAGTTCTCCACCTGGATCGAGACCATCCGCGCAGACGCAAAACTTCCTAAAGACTCCAATACCATGTCTGAGGCCGTCGCGGACGCCATAGCCGGTAGGCGGGTCGGCAGTCCAGGTTCTGCGGTGTACAATGACACCCACCATTGGTACCGGCTCGTAGTGCGGGAACATGGACTTGCGGCTTCGGTAAATGCAGAGCGATTTGCAAAAGGCGTATTAGCCGACCTGCGGAAGTCGCCCAGGGCCATACAGTCGATGATGGATGCCTGCACACACCTGGTGCGCACCAAACGGTGCCTCTTCTTATCTGCTGTCGGGGATATTGGGACCGGGCCCGTGGACACTCGGGCGGGGGATATCATCGCCATTTTCCAGGGTATTGCAGCGCCTCTGATTCTGCGCGAGCAATGTTCGGACAAGGGTAAAGAATCTGCTGCCGCCACCGCCGTGAGCTACCAAGTTGTTGGGCCAGCATTTGTCTGCGGACTCACAACATCGACAATAAGATGGAATTTCAACCCTGACCGAGGCGTGGCAATTACTTTGGTATAAGCTGCTCCGTGTTTTCTTACATTTAAACAAGAAATAATATTATCTTAGTAATATTGCAGCATTCGGGAGCGAACAAATCTGGAGAAACAACTGCTATTTATCGCTGTCATCGGCTCAGAATAATACAGAGATCAAATTCATCGTATGCCCGATGAGACTTTAACGATTTATCTCTATCTTGTCCTGTCTACAAAATCTTGAATCTCATGACCGGGACATTGTGTGGCCAATATCCTCCGTTCGCAGCCTCTCCCTGCCTTGGAGCATCACACTTCGAAGTCCACTATTTCGCAAGGGCGAAGTAGGCATGGGTCAATTCCTCCAGCTTCCTCTTGCTGAGAAAGTCCTCCCAGGTCTCTGGCTTCACCTCTGGATAATTGGCATTGTCGGTGTCGGGTCCAACAAAAGTCTGGCCGTTGAGCCAAAAGTAAGTGAAGAAGCTGTCATCACCCAGATTAGATATATTGTCCTCGTTTCGAGCGCATAATACAAAGAGAACCAGGAATATAAATACTCACAGAGACATGTAACTGAATACGTCGGCTGGGGCCTTCACCTGCAGCTCGTACATCCGAGCCTTGAGATCATCAAGAGACCCAAGGCACTTAAGCGTAGGCTGAAACCCATAGACCTTCTGGAATGTAGCAGCAATTTCCTTAATCGTCTTTCTGTCGCCAAGATCTAGAATTAGACCAGTCAAGAATTAATATGAGTTCCAGCTAGATTAATGATGTGGTTGTTCAGGGAGAAGACTGCAACAAACATTTCTTGATGCCGACGGCGGAACGATCGGCGATGACAGTGGCAGTGAATTCGGCGGCGTTCGTATAGGAAGTCCCCTCCCAAGGCTCTGTCCCCTCTCCCCAGTACTGCAGGGTCTTGGACTCCGGGTCCCAGACATTGAAGAACGGGCTAAGGAGAGGGTCCATGAACCCCCCGATCAAGACGTGGACGCCCTGCACCTTCTTCTTAGTCTGGAGGTGCGCCCTGACGTGGATCATGGCGTTCTTGGGGAACAGATCTCCGAGCTTGAGCTTGGTGTAGTCCAACGCCCAGTCGCTGGCCACGTAGCGCGGCACGCCGCCCTCCTCGCAGGCGTCGACGAGCTTCTTCTGGCCGTCGACCATGAGCTCGTCTGACCCGAGGTATGCGCAGACGACTACGTCGCAGCCGGCTACGAAGGGCTTGATGGCATCGTCGTCGAGTGCTTCTCCTTTGAAGAGACTAACGCGCGGGGACGAGGCGAGGGCGGGTTCGACCTTGCTCGGGTCGCGGGCGTAGCCGCGGAGGAGGACGTCCTCGTTTTGGAGCAGCTGGGAGGCGAGGAGCCTGCCGAACTTGCCTGTGATGCCGGCGAGACCAACGGTAATGGGTGACATTTTCTAAAAGGACATATCAGACGAGGGCATTCATGGTATGATAGGGGATGACCTGCCTGTTTACCTAGGTATGTGAGGTATCTCTCAAGTGTTGATGAAGGCGGACTGAATAAAGACCGATTGGAATTGATATTGGCTGCAAATCTACCAGGCTTTCAATGCTATACCTCCCGCTATATTTATATCTTTTGCCCCTTGCTGCGTCACCGCGGCCCTGGACTTTGTGCGGTCCATACCCTCCTGATCGGTACATGGGTACAGGCATGGCAACGCATCCTATGATTAGACTATATCGGAGATATTAGATGAATCGTATCTATTTGAGTGAGCCGATTGGCTTTGCGAACTCGGTGCCGTGTCTGAAGTGGTAGACAGATTTGTAACCGTCGGACATTCTTGGCGCCAAGAATGTCCGACAGTTACAAATCCGCCCTATAAGGGAGAGTTGATTATCTAATGACCACGGAGAAGGGGCTGGAATCAAGAAAGCACTGTGTCCTGTCACCACCGCTGTGGCAGGTATGATCAATTCTAGCCAGGTAGTATGCTTTGCGAAAGCTGAACACAAACAATTTTTAATTGGATGTCCAAGAGAAACCTCTGCAACAGTCTCCAAGCGCAGTCGACCTCGGGACTTAAATCACCACTCGGAATTTAAGCAAGTTCCTTTCAAGAATGTCTTGCTTCTTCTGCTCCAGTTGCTCCATGTCCCAGTTGACGCTGGCGAACCGGCCGGAGAGCCAGTCACGGCGCTCACGGGAGAGCCAGACCAGAGTGTCGGCAGCCAGCTCCGCAGTATCGGTCAGGACATTCTGCCTGTCCGGAGGCATGTTCAAGGCCAGCTCGGTCTTGACGGCCCCCGGGTGGACCGAAATCGCAACTAGACCCTGCTGATGATACTCCTTGTCCATGAACTCGGTGAGGCGGCACAGGGCAAACTTGGTCGTCTGGTAGCCTGACGCGCCGGGGAAGATGGCGTGGGCACCACCACTGCTGATATTGATGATCGTCTTGGCCTGTGACTCGAGCACCATCGGCAAGAAATAGTGGGCGGCGAGATAGGTGCCTTTGATGTTGACCTCCCAGGTCCGCCACCACTCACTCGGATCGGATTCGGCGATGGGTTTCCAATCCTCCAGGTAGCCGGCATTGTTTACCAGGACGTCGAGGCTGCCGCCGAGCAGGTCGGCAGCGGCCTCGGCAGCAACCCGCACCGAGTCCTCCGACGTCACGTCAACCTCCAGGGTATGCACCAGCGGCTGGGGCCGGTTTGCCTTCTCGGCGGCGTCCTTGGCGGCCATCACCACATCGGTCAGGTCAGAACGAGCGGCCAGCAGGAGCTTCGAGCAGCCCGCGGTGGCAAAACTGATGGCGGTCGCCTTGCCGATGCCCTTGGAGGCGCCCGTGATCAAGACCGACTTTCCCTTTAGATCAGCCTTGGCGGGATTGATGAAGGGATACGTATCCTTATGCGCCGAAACATATGAAGCCACAGCAGGCCAGTTTGTATCCCGCAGGGAAGGATCTTGGGCTGACATGGTAAGACTCAATAGAATTTGGAGATGTGGAGCCGGAGAAGTGAATGATGCAAGGCCGTTGACTCTGTTTAGCAATTGTGTTTGCCTTATACTTAACTCGCGAACCCCCTCTCATCTTAACTCCGTCATTAATATTTAACACCGTCGGTGTTAGGACCTGGATGTTTGACCTGAGTGCGGCTTTAAGGTTTAATCTGATCCGAGTCCAACGGTCATCACTACACAGTATCTCCGAGTCCTGCTAGCGCGGCTCAGCAAAGTCATGGTTACCACAGAGATGATGCTGGCAGCTCCCATCAAGATGTGCTTCAAGACGATGAGGATTTCATTGTTGGACATCTGGCTGGTTCTCCCGTTAAAGGACTTCGTTTGACCCGTCTTGGAACATCTTTTAGCTCTCGCTAAGCCATGTAGCTGAGAGACGCGTGTGCCGCGAATTTCATTTGAAATATTAATCGCTGTTTTTGTTATATAGGGCTCGGAACTTCACTAAGCGCCGCTGTAAAGTAAACGAGGTTTCACTAGCCAAGAAACCCGAGTTGTGTTTGATCCAGTTGTCCATACCATCAACCGTGCTCAGATAAACACCGCCATGATCTCCGCCTTGCATATCATGATATGCAGCGCTGTGGTAACCTCGGCAACCGAGAAGGGCTCGGCGGCTGCGAAGACTAAAAAAACTGTGCCTTGGACATATTTTCTGAGAGGCCACGTACTTTATATACATTCGTGTCAATGTTTATCAACTCAATGATACATGCATTAATAAGTGTTATCACTGCTTGCTTCTTCTGACATTCCTTGCCAAAGCTTGTCTTTAGCGCGAATATTTCCTTCTTCTTAGCTCCTTCTCACTGGTGGGATTCGGCGCATTCAGAGAAGTGTTGTATGTCGCTGAGTTTGGAATAACGGCATATTGCACTGTGGAATTCCCCTCCCGATATGTGCTTTTGTGTGTACCATTGGTGGTATAAACCGCCCCAGGCACCACATCAGCCATGCCAGTTGCGATATCTTTGGCGCTGATAGCACGCTCAAACATCGCCAGAGCCACCTCCGGCTGGTAGAATGGCACCTCATGGCCTGACTCATAGATCCTGACAAAGCTGAAAGCACCAGACTGCTTCACTTGTCCATGGACGATCTCGTCCACGGTGCTGATGTTGACAAATCCTGCGCTGCTCCAACCGGGGGCGTTGATTTCTTCCGCGACCACTTCTCCGCCAAGCCAGTTGCAGTTGTAGTCGGCATCTCCAAAGAACATCACCACCGTCAAATTTTGTGAGATCAACGCAGACATGGCCTCCACCGTGCCATCGACACGGTCGTCGTCACCCGTGGAGCCAAAGGCATTCCCAACGACGCTGCTGCTCTCCGAGAAATTGACGTATGCGCCGACTGCCGACTGAAATGCGCCGCTGTTGAGGTAGTCCACGTAGAAGGTGGGCGGGAAAGGGTCGGGCTGGAGCTCGCGGATGTCGTACTCGTCGCGGTTGGCGTAGACGTCCAGGACGGATTCGACCTCTTGGTAGCAGAAGTTGTCTGCCGCCGTGCAAATCTCGTCAACCCCATTGGTGTTGCACTCGACGGTCTGGTCGAAGCAGTTGCCTTTGCCATACATGGCATTATACATCATATCGCTGATCGAGTTGTTGAATGGGACGTAATCGTATGTGTTGCCCGGGGAGACGGTAAAGTTGTAGTATGCGGCGTATTGAATAAGAGGGTCAAACCACCCGTTGCCAATGAGAACAGCCTTGAGGTTGATCTCATGCGCGGATGAGCTGTTTTTCCTGATGAGCTCGTTCTGTTGCTCGATATATGTGTTGAAAACCGGGCCGTAGTGGCCGCCGTAACTTTCAGTCGCGAAGTTGAAGTCGCCGCGTGAGTACTGCGGGAATGCGCCCATGAAGCCCTGAAGGGTCTTCCAGAAATTTGGAGCAGCACCTGCCGTGCTGTTCGCAGTCAGGGTCTCGTTCGCTGCTGACCATGTACCGCAGGTACCAGTGCCCTCGGCGTATTCAGGGCACGTGGCATCTGGCAGCTGAACGAGGTTGCCGGAGGCGCTCTGGTAAGCTGGGACCGCCTTGCCGTAGGAGAAGCCGGTGCCGACGGGCTGGTCAATGAAAAGCATGTTCGATACGTTCGACCAGGAATAGGGGTTGTTGACCACACTCCCGTCAGCGCCGACTCTGCAGGGGCCATTTTCCTGGAACAGCCCGATCATGGAAGACGAGCCCGGGCCGCCATTGATCCAAACGGTCAGGTCGGCGTCCGATGGGTCCTGGTTGCGGGCTTCAAAGAACCACCAGAATATGTGCTCGTCTGCGCCAACGTCCGCATACCCGGAGTAGCTCTTCACATTGGGGTCCAGCTCACATGTCCCAGCTGGGACTTCCTTGTAGCGGACCGGTATGTCGGCATAACCAGTCTTCGAAATGAGATCGGCTGGTGGCGCGACGAATTGCGCAATCGATCTGCCAGATACGGATAACAAGGTGGTAAGCGACACCAACTTCACGTTGAAGATTGACGCCATGACTGTTGTGACGCCCCTTTTCAATGAGATAAGGGGGGGGGGGGTATATGACAGTTCACAAACCACAGAGGGATCTAAATGAAGCTCGATGTTGGACGCGGAGATAATTTGTGCTACCATGTAGAATACCTAGGTACATAAAGACTTGGAGCCCCAACGCTAGCACCCTCATTTGTCAACGTCTTACGTCTGCACCTTTGCCGGCAGAAGATTACCGATAAGACGAGAACATCAATGGGCCTCTCCGCGATAATGAGTCGCGGCGAGGTTGCGCATCCCGGCACTTTTGGGGAGACACGAAATTTGACGATACGAGGAAGCCAATGATTCATAGTCGCAGCGGGTAAAAAAGGGAAGCTTTAGATCGCTTCGGGAAGGTCGAAGCTTGGAGAGACAAGCTTTTTTGTCGATGCTGGGGGCCAATTTCCATGACGCCAACTGCGAAGATCCCCGCTCTCAAGTAGGGGATCATGCCTAATCACATCGGGGGACTCAATGACTAGTCTTGCTGCACGATAAGTAGAGCTGCCATTTCCATGCCTGGCACTAACTAAAGCTTTGCGCATGCGTGAAGACTAGACTGAGGATGACTTTTATAACTGCCCGTACGTTTTTACATATTCATAAGCGGCTTCTCGGCCTGCACACCTGCTTCCCTATGGCAAAATCCAGGTGGAAGCGGCCCTGGGAGCTATTCGTCTGGATAAGCAGTGCATACTACTACCTAGGTACTGTCCATAGGAAACATGGGGGGGGGGGGCCACCTGCTTCGCAGGCACCCCCCCTTGCGCCCATACATCCCACTCATATTTAGACTAGGGTTAGGGTCTAGTCAAGATGAGCAGTTAAGTTTCGAGTTTGGTCTGGCAGGTATGTTTTGGTCATGTCACGTTCCTTGGCCAATCAGCTGCCGAGCTTTGACTTCAGTCTGGCAGTGTTGGTACCTAGGTAGTGTTGGCAGTGTCATTTTTTCCGTTTACAGACTATTCTAGACGAATATCACCTCCCTCGCCCCAGTTTTAGGATTATAGGATTTCAGTCTAGCTGCAGTAAAAAGGGGTACTTCTTTCGATTGCGGTTGCTATTTCCTCTAAGATCTTTCAACGTCATCAATCCATTCAACAGCCACCCAATAAAGTGCTTGGCGCGGTCGACCTTTCTGTTTTATAGACATCACCGCCTCATCCGCCCGTTGTTTCAGTATATCAAGTCCACGCTTACTTGCTTTCAAGAGCTACCAGCTTTAGGTGCAGTTGCAACCGCCGCCAGTCCCGCCCTGCAACATGACCGACTACCATTATGATCCTCTTCCTGGCGACGATGATTGCATAAGAACTGTTGCCATTCACCCTGGAGAATCTGATGAGGACGTTGTGGTCAGCCTGACATGCGCTCGCTTCGACCCCGATCGTCCGCCGCTTTATGAGGCCTTATCATACGTCTGGGGCTCGAACGAGAACCCCCAGTACGTTCAGGTGGCCAACAAGTTGTCGGACGCTTCACCTGAAAGTTGTCCTGGCAGTAGCTACCACGGCACAGCGAGACTCCCAGTCACGCAGAACCTAGCAGTCGCTCTGCGCCACATGCGCCTTGTCGATAAGCCGCGCGTGATGTGGATAGACGCGATCTGCATTAACCAGCAGGACAACGCGGAAAAGGGACTGCAAGTTGCCAAGATGGGCGACGTCTATTCCAAGGCGAGCCGCGTGGTCGTTTGGCTTGGGCCGGCGCAGAACGACAGCCACGTCGCCATGGAGGTCATGAGGTACCTGGGGTCTCAGATCGAGGTGAACTGGGACGATGATGCCATGGTAAGCGCACCCGGGGCGTCAGACCTGACGGTGAGTAAGCGCGGCGTGGTCCTCCCGGTCAAGGGGGAGCTATGGCGTCCAATCTTCGACTTGCTGTCCCGGCCATGGTTCGACCGCCTCTGGGTCCGACAGGAGATATACCTCGCCACGTCGGCCGTGGTCCTCTGCGGGGACAAGGAGGTTCCGTGGCCGTTCTTTCGGGGTGCATTGTACTGCATTTCGTTTAAGCCTAGGACAGGCCCGGTTCCCGAAGACGATCGATTACCTGTTCTGTTGGCCGACCGGCTCAGATTGCTCATGGGGTTGCATTCTCAAGATACTGTCAATCTCTATCGACTGCGTGACCGCTTCGACGAGACACTATGCCAGGACCCTCGAGATCGCATCTTTGCGGTTCGGTCACTAGTCTCGCCAGCTGCCCGGGCATTTTGGCCCCTCCCGGACTACACCAGGCCTGCGGTCGACATTTACAAAGAGGTCTTGTCGGCATACCTCTCTAGGTTTCTGGATTCACTCGACATTCTTACTCAATGCGAGTTCCACGAGGGGTCCTCGGTGTCAGGCACCACCCTCGCAACGAACCGCCGTCCCAGCTGGGTACCAGATTGGTCCGTCAAGGCCAGTAGCGGTCGAAAGTGGCAGGGCGGCGGCTGTCGGATAGGGAGGTGGCATGAAATGGCAGGCCCAGGAGTTCTAAGGGTGCTCGGCAGGTGCAAAGACGTGGTTCAGACGGTCGACGTGATTCCTAATTGGACCGAGTGTCGTGGGGTCCCGATCTCAGAGGCTATCCAGGTATACCGGCGAATCCTCCCGACCACCATACAGCCCGACGAGGCATATCCCCACGGCGGCAGCCTGGCCCAAGCCTACGCGCACTCATTGGTCAATGGAAGTATTGCTGAACGTCGGAGCAACAAGAGTGGCGGATGGCCACTTTCGAAAACCATATCAGGCCTCGTTGAGAGGCTGATAATGGGACATACATTCTCCCCTGGTGAGCTGGAACCCGGCACACCTCGAGCTTCGAGTTTCGTTAGTGCCTTGAATGCACTCGCCAACTTCACGGACAAGCGACTGTTGAAGGGCAACGAAGGCTACATAGGAATGGCGTCGCCGCCAGTGCGAGCGGGAGACGAGGTCTGGGCGATCGTGGGATGTAGCGTGCCAATGCTGCTCAGAAGGGTTGACAACGATCAGTTCCTTGTGGTATCGGAATGCTACGCAGAGGGGCTCGCGGATGGCGAGGGACTCCTGGGGCCACTTCCACAGGGTATCCAAGGGACCTGGGCGCCTAACGAGAGAGGGCAGTGGATGAGAGGATTCCAGGACGTCAGAACCGGAGAGACGTTCTTCAGGGATCCACGTATGGAATCCTTAGGCCTCTTCCAAAATACGTCTGAGGAGTACATCAGAAATCCGGCCAACTCATTCGTATATGAGCCCGAGGAGCTGATGCAGCTCATCCATGGGCTGGAACGGATCGATCTTGTGTAAACAATTACGTTGTATCGAGCTCAGGTTTCGCTCCCTGGACATGTTAGGGTCCAGGTGGCAGTTGCCAGGGATATGAGAACTATTGGTCTGAGCCCAATCGCGAGCGCTTATAATTCATCTTGATTTCCCTAGGATAATCTGACCTAGGCGTACCCGCCGGTTGGAAGATTTAACGAGCCGACCGTGCGACGGTAATGGAATTCTAAGCCCAGCTAAGCAAAGCACCGAGGGTTGGTAGCGCGCCATACTTGAGTAGAGAAACTGTTTGCCTGTACTGTGACCCGTTCCTCCGCTCTGTCCCGTTACCTCGTCCGTTTCCCACTCGGGCCAGCCATATACTATTTTTGTTAGCAGTGGAGACTGGGAACGTTGTGTGAGGCTGGAACAGACGCGTGGATGCATGATAAATAAGCAAGGCAGGCTAGACTCCTGTTACTGCTGGCACCCTGTAGACCAAACTTTGCAGGAGCAAGAGATTGTATTAGAAGCAGGCCCCTGACTGCGACGCACAAGACTCGAGGACGGCGAATCGAGCGTGCGTGACCAGCAAAGACAAGGATAAGGACGATAGCCACTTCGAGCCCGCGTCCGAGCCCGAGTTCCATCCACGCTTCTTCGTTGCTCTTCTTCTCGCCTCGACGGCTCTCTCCTAGGCGCGCACTGCTCCTCGTCTTTGGTTTTTCTAAGCTGCCAAACTTCCATGCCGCACTAAGAGCTGATATCTGCTTCACTTGTCGAGCAAAAGCTGGGGTAAAGGAGTCACGATACAGAAGCCTAACGAGGACGCCAAGAAGTCAGAACTACTGGAAACTCTATTCTACATGGGACTCTACAAGCACTTGCCCGACAAGCCGAAGTTCGAGAGACTACTAGATAAACAATTCGAGAGCTTGTCCTCTCCCAAGGCCGGACTTTCCGGCAACTTCACAAACTATTCGGCATCACTATCCCTGAAAGGGTTCCAACACGACGCCAGCGATGCAAGGGACCATGTTTATGGACTTCTTGGCTTGACGGGTTTGAACATTATTCCCGACTATACCAAGACGACACGACAAGTGCTTATCGACTACGTGCGAGCTATAATAAGTTCTAATCGCGGGACCGACTCTGAATTGTGCTTCCTTGACTCCGCACCCAAGGCTCTGCACAGTCACGCAGACAACCTAGATCTACCATCTTGGACGCCATCTCGATTCAGCTATGATCATTGCCGCGCAGACCGCGAGTGCCACGCCACTCGCGGCGTATTCCACGAGTATGATTTCCCAGAGCCGAGAGCCCAGGAGCGCAGCCTCTTCGCAGGAGGCTCTAGAATCCAACGAATCAAGCGGTTCATCGAGATCCCGGATAACACTATGCTCTGGCGTGCTGAAGGGAAGTCGCTGTGTGATCTTCTCGAGGAGTTTGCAAGGGACGGACGCGCAGCTTATCATACGGGGTGCTCGATGCCGCGTGCGCTGTGGTCGACCGTGCTTTGCAAGACGGACGGCGACGCGGATATGAGTCCGTTTCTAGTCTATTTCCGCAAGGGAGTTACGACAGTGGAGCAAAATATTGGGCAGACTTCGAATGTGCAGCGGTTTCCAGGCTTGTGGGAGTGTCTACGTGAGGACAGGCAGCGCCTCCAAGGCGGCGTGGACAACGAGACGAGGCTTTCCGGTTCCATGAAGGACCCCACCATGACTGTGCTTTTCAATTGGGGGCTAATACTGAAGCGAATTAAGGGGGCCGTGGAGCTCTTCGAGACGGAAGGAGGGTATTTAGGGGTGGGACCGAAGGGATGTACCATCCAAGATGAGGTGTGCCTTCTGAAAGGATGTGCTTCACCATTACTGCTTCGACCTGAGCCAGGGGAATGTCACTCAGTCGTCGGCCCGTGCTTTGTGTTAGGTCTTATGGACGGGGAGGCAAGGACGCTTCTTCAGGATGGACGATGCGAGACACAGATTTTCGAGCTGGTGTAGCTTGAAACTAAAGGGTGTTTACAAAGCTCATGACGAGAGGTTCGAGTCTCATATACACGGATAAACCTATGTGTGCTCTGAATGTAAGCATAAACCGCTAACAAGTATTGCGATTAAGCTCAATATCCATGTAGTTCAATATAACGTGGCTTCAACCCCCCCCCCTCTTTCCAGCCGGCCCTTATTGTTCCTGCTCTATTCCATTTACGATTGTTTGGATACCAGTACAGTTTCGTTAAACCATCATTCTTACATTCAAAAGTGTCAATGTTCCTGCAAAGGAGCCCTGTGTCCAGATACTTTGTCTCAGCCCGACGAATGCAGGCTTCCCTTCGCTGAGACAACGGCATTGAGCTGCTGAAAATCATTGTTCCCCTGTATCCAGTCTTGCCCATGAATTCTCTCCGCAAGGCACGTCATGAACGATATTCAGGGATACGTTGGCTGGGTCACGCATTCGAATAATACGCAGTGAGTGTTGTGGTGGTTATTCGCATTAGAGTGTAGGGGTTCCACTTCTGCTGTGCCGCTGTGCCCTTCGTTTTCAAAGCCTGGACAAGAGCCGAAGCAAGCCGTATAAAGAGACGCTCATATGAGGCGGTTCGCGGATTGAGGCTGATGCACTTCTTCAAGGCTCTGTGGGTTCTTGCCGCTTCGATGAAAGTCCATTGCGGATGCATCCCGGATTCAATGGCTTCCATGATCTCTCTGTGTGTGTCCAGTTCGTGTCGTGTTGGAGTGAAGAGCTCCTCGAAACAGCCCACGAGCACCAATGACATACCTGACGATCCACGCGTTGACTTCGTGGTGGAGGCCAGTGGCTCTCAGTGTACCAAGTGTGTGTTAACACTATGTGAGGAATTCTCTGGGCTTTTCGAGGTCTTGAGGCGTTTTTATCCCAATGGGGAGCATAGTTTTCAAGTTCAGTGACGAGAGCCTCGACAGCCTAATCCGCAAGGTTCTCGGAGCAATCAGGTGCCATGAGGCGGCTCAGACAGCGGTTAAGATTACTTGCGAATGCCACAATGTTGGTGGACAGGGCTGCGGAACCACTGGTTTGGAGAGAAATAATTCCCTCATTGATCATGGCTTGAATACGGGAGCAAGCAATCTCGACCACTCGATCCTGAGCCTGAGCCCAGTCATTGATGTGGTGACGGGTGGTAAGGATGATAGTGTGGACGACTGGCCTTGGGAATGCGTGGGTCGAGAGTGCGATTAAGATTCGCAGAAACTTCTGTGAGTTAGGACTCGTGGTATAGGACTTGGGGTCTCATCCCCGCCGCGACCGAGGAAGCCGGTATCTTTGGATGAGTCTGCGCGTTCGCAGACATGGCCAGGGCTACGGTTACATCCATGGTGTGGGCAGAACAGGTGTGTAGAGAAGGCCTCGGTGGCTTGGTCCAGCCAAGTCTTACTTCCAGGCAGGCGCTCATGTGTCTGAGCAGATATCCCGCCTCGTCGGGGAACCTCAGCCCGCGTGTATGGCCAACATATGAGGGAAGGACTCTGGCCCCTGTGGAGTTTCGAAGGGTGAGACGTGAGGATTAGGGCCGACAGATTTGGGGAAGGCTTTGGCTGTGGTTTCAAGCCCGGATGGGAGATGCCAGGCGCAGGTGGCGGTCCTGGCGGCAGCATGGTGACTTGGAAGGTGTTGCACATGGAGGCGAATGGCTCTTGTCCTGTGGCCTCCTGAGGGGCCTCCTACCGCCTGGCCTTTGCCTGCCCGGCCTTGACGCGTATTTCGAGGTGGTGAAGAAACAGGAAAGCCTTGTTGCGCGGGCATCGCGGGCATCGCAGCCACGAATGCCGATCAACCGCAGTTGTCAGAGCCACGGGGTTCGTTGGGCTGACGACTTAGCTCGGCCTCGCGAACTGACGTGCAAGGTGTGATCGAGGTGGCCGGATTCTATAGCTTGAGAGGGTTAGTGGCTGCGCTATAACCAAAGATGCGGGTCTTTTACCCTTCGAGATGCAGGCCTTGACTTCATCCTGCCGTTTTTAATCAAAGCAATCTACCCACTAGATGCCAGCGACGCCTATCGTCCGCCATGTCGTGACGCTGGTTTGGATTCTGGCGAGGTCGTCCACTCGACGAGTTCCATGGGTAGGCCGTGTCGTTTAAAGGTGTATTTGTCTTCCGGCGGCTCTGTCATTGATCTTGCGACGCACGTCTCGGTCGTTCCATGTCTTTGTAAAGGAAGATTCCCGTTCATATGCGATGACGATCTGGAGATTCCCTTGTTGCGCGCCGAGGCTCTCCAGGTGCGACCAAGGATCTGCAACCTGCTCGAGGGTGGGAAATGCCGATCTGTTGCTCCAAATCCACATATTCCTGCCCATTCTCACGTGGGTTCTCTCCATGCAGACTTTGCACTCGCTATAGTGGGATCTATAGCGCGTTTTTTTCCACAAGTAGTGCAGAGCTTCCTCATCAAGAGGTCTCTACAATGCGCAAGTGAGGCACAGCGGTTGTTCTTCCAGTAGGTCGTGCAGGGTTTCTGTCTTCCTCAACTGGGGATCGGTCTCGCCTCTGTCGCTGTCAAGATCCACGATCGTGCATCGATATGCCTGGCCATGCCTGCTGCATCAGGTTTTCGCTGTGCGTGTAGCTTTTCGAGTTGCCATGTTTCTCGACTTGTGGAGCGGTTCCATAGACTCCGCTTCTTCCTCGCACTGCCGCTTGATCTTGCCTCGTGAGGTGGATGGGCCTTTGCCTTGGGATCTGTGCCTGAGGAGGTATCTGATGTCATCCTTTTTGGTGTGCGGATGACAGAGTGGCTTCAGTGTAAAAACCCGAAACTCGTGGTCAAACGGCAGAACTTCTGGAACTTGGTACCCATCTGCATCGCACTCCCGCTATATTCAGGTCAGAAAGTATCGCAAGATAAAGATACGGTCTAGTGAACAAACATACTCGTATGAACTGAGTTAGGATCTCATCCTTGTCCAGCCCTTGCGTCAAGATGACCCCGAGGAACTTGGCCAGACTAGCCGGATCCATGTGCTCGATTGTTGTGGGCGGGTTTGACAGCTTGTTCTATCTGTCGATTTGACAAGCGCGGTTGGAGTGTGTTGATGTCCATAAGGACAAATATTTCAATGATTGGTGGTATATATAATCGCGATCTTTGGATGCGATGAGACCAGAAAGAAATATGAAGAGAATGGTGAGATTCGTAAGAAGTAGGAAAATAACGCAGTATTTCAGGCGAGAAAGTCCCGGCGGCTCCTATTCTTGCCCAGGAGTGGCAAAAGGGGAAGATATTCCAGGACCATGTTGGAACCTCTGAGCTCAACCAAGACCCAGAATTGGCTGGCGGCCGTTTCCCAGATGAGCTGGGGTCAATCCAGCTCACCGGGGATGAATTTTGATCTGGGGTTGAGGTCCCCAGGCCTGATGCCTTACGCGGCTCAAAGATATCCTCGAGTGACGTTTTGCTTGACACTTTCTGATCATTGATTCGCTTTTGAGCAATTGGTTTAGCAGCTTCCTGGGCAGTCTTTGTCTGAGGAAGTTGGCCCAGGCCCTTGGGTGAGTTCTGCGTTCCGATAGTTGAATAGGCTTCCTCTTTGAGTAAGGCTTTGCTCGCTGGTGTAATCTCGACGACCTTGCTTGGTAAGCTCTGTCTCGCGAATGTTAAGATTGTACCAAGGGCGTGGCGAGAAATAGCATACCATCGAAAGCGAAGATGGGGCGTAATCATGGACCCATACTTGCAAGGCGGGCATCTGTGTTTCTTGTCTTTCCACCCGTCGCCGCGCCGGGCAACCTCAGCCTCTGCGGCCCTGCGTGATCTTGCGTGGCTAGCGGTTTGCTTTGTCGTCTCCGGGTTAGGCGCATTGACTTCAGCAGCCGTCATCCGGCGGAAGTGGTGGATGCATCAGTCGAAGGCAGGACTTTATGCTGCAGCGATATGAGGTGAATTGCTGCGAAGTGGCGTTTCTGAGGTATCTATGCCGAGCCACCTCTCGAGCCACACCAGCCACGCCTCTAGGAGTGTCTTGGTTGCTGGTCGCGGTTATCAACATCATTCCACGTCCTTGAGAAGCGAGGAGAAATGCGGACTGTGTTCTGGTAGGTACCTAGGTAGGCCCTTAACACATGGCTGAGGTTGGCCTGGTTATCATGTTCCCGATGTGCTATCGAGCAAATTGTGTTGGTAGTGTAGCCCGTGGGCACACAGATGTTGAAAGGTGTGGGTATATATAGAATCGAGTTTGGTAATTCAAAAGAGCTCGGAGGCTCGCTGTCACATTCACTCACACCGTTGATGGTGCAGTACGCCGTCGGGCTTGCTTGGGGGAAGGGCACGGAAGAAGTGGCTCTTGGACGATGGCGGCCTCTGAAGTTCTGTGGCCCTCTCCAAGTTCTGAGCAGTGGCTGACTGGGATCCTGTCTCCTGAAAACAACCTTCTGTGCGCCCCTGGAGTCGCTCCCAACGTTGGTTTCGGGTCCTCGGCCAACTTTTCTTCTCGCGGCATTTGGTGCGGCGGGAAGGCTTTTGCCGAGCTGCCTCGTGAACATTGTCTGGCGATGGAGTGGCCATCTGCTGGGCTGGTGTGGGGTCCTCCAGATTTTCCTCTTGATGAGCTGACCATAGGTTTCGCAGGGACTCCGTCTTTCAATTTCCTGCCCGCCCGCCGAGCTGGAGCTTTGGGGGTCATCGCTGGAGCTTCGGGGCTCGATGAGCCTCGACTGAGAATGGGTTGTTTCTCAGCCATTGTCGCCTTGGCCTTGTCGGTCAGTGGGCTCTTGGTGGCGTCGACTTTTGTCTTCACCGGGCGGCGCCGGAGTATGTCTCCTTTTGATCCCGCATCCGAAGAGGACGACTCCGATAGAAATCATAGTCCTCATCCGCAGAACTGCTGTAGGACCGAGCTGTTCCGCGATGTGACTTGCTCTGGGCTCGCGGTCGTGTACATCATAATCATCTAAAAACCGTAAGTCGGTGTAACGGGACTAGAAAGATGCAGAGGAAACATACGATATAGTACCTCTTGGTCATGGGCGAACGAGCCGTCAACAAACACCATAAGGCTGAGAATCTCGACCCGGTGGTAGAGTGGCCAGGTACTTGTGCAGAATGTACCTCATGGCTCTGTACGCTTGCTTTGCTCTGAAGTGCGAGCAACTTCCAGGTCTGTCTCCTGCCGCAGGAGGTTGTGTGCCTAGCAGTTGCGAGGTCCAAGGGGCACATATCAAAGTCCTCGTTCTAGGTGCTCTGCCTGCTACTGAAGACGTGTATTCAGTTTGGTACAGGCGGTTTCATCCGTGCTTCGGATCTGAGCAGCCACAGAGAGTCCTCGTCGAAACTGGATTCCACAGGTCGACTTGCTGCGATGTTGTCCAGACACTTCAGTGTTGACTGTGTCAGCTGTTGCGGGTGCGTCAAAAGACCCTCGACGTCTCTTGAAGGAGCAGAAGATTCTGCGCAGAAATTTCTGCATATGATTCGAACAGGTAATGTAAATTTATATAGGCGCATTGAGTTGGGAAAAAGGTCGCTTTGAAAACGTTCGGTCGTGGCGGGTACAAGTCGGCAAGGTTGACTGTCTCTGCTCGGTTCGACCATGGAACTGTGTGATATCATTACTTCCTGCATCAGGAATAATCGTATAGAGATGCGGTACTGTAGAGGGTCTTTCGCTCACTCTCTTCAAGTGAATGTGTGCGCTCGTGTGAGACTGTGGCGTCAAGAGGTGACAGCCGGGCTGCTATGCACTGCAGGCCGGAAATGTCAACGCCGGGGTCCAGCCGAACATCCAGCGCATGTCCGCTGGGTTCATGCGGGTGCTCGCCGAGTGCGGGCAGATCCTGTGACGCCTTGTGCCCGTACCTCAGTGCCAGTGTGCAGACGCAGAGTAGAAGCGTCGGTAAGGCAATGGTGATGCATATGTAAACGCATCTGGGGATCTTCCTCTTCCCATGCGCCTGAGTCACTGCGACGGTGTCCTCTGGCTGTACTGGTGCCGCGTCTGTAGCACATCGTGGGGGCGGCGGGTAGTTGCGGATGCCCATATGGGAAGTAGACGCCATGCCGGAGGCTCAAGTCCAGCCAGGGTGGAAGACGCGGAAGACGACACGGGCCGCGTCCAAAGCGAAGGAGCTGTTGTAGCTGTCAATGACTGGATATCAATATCCCTCAGAAAAGCCTGTCTGCGTACTTCAGGTGTTTCGCCAGCCTCAAGGCACTCCTGGAAGTCGTCAGCGGCCTGCGAGGTGCGACCATGGGAGGGCTGGGTGGTCACGCGCTTGAAGTAGGCCAGGTTGTCGTTGGGTTCTCTGGCTACAACGGCGTCGTAGTATACGGGCGGTAGATGACAGATCTTGTCTCAAAGAGCTTGCCAGAGTCCATAGGTACCGAGTGCTGGAGAACAAAAGGGAAGATAAAAAGCGCCTCGCGTTTAGAACGCGACTTTTCTGACAGACTTGCTTTGGCTGTTAGCAAGTGGCGTGTACTCAAGAAAAAGGATCCTTCTGAGGGAAGATGATATCAACAACGTGCGTGCTGAACATCATCGTGTCACTGTTTTAGGTAGTGTATATATAAATCATCGCCTCGCCGTGTAATATCTTCCGGTATGGATTTGTGCTGTTCGAAGACTAGGTGTCTTTTCTTCTGTGCAACCGCAAGTGGGCCAGCGCAAAGAGTCGCGGGGTACCCCAGCAGCTCTTTTGTGTCACGTACTTGCGCCGGTATGAGATGTATCCTGGGGCCTGCGCGGTTGTGCCTTGTTCCTGTTGTCGTGATCGGCCGCTGATGGCGAGACCTGAGCGCGACTGTCACAAAGTGGGCGACGGACGGGAGCGGGTGACGCCCACAACAGAGGCAGCTGCTCTGTGTTGAAGTGCGACTTGACGGCGGTTTCCACTTTCGCACCGGAAGATGTGGGTGCTGGAAAACCTCATCGGTTGGCGCCGGCTCAGTCGAGTTGTGTTGGAAGTTTATCCCGAAACCTCTGTGTTTCGCAAGCTGCAGCCATTCGTCACTTTGGACCAAGCGACGAAGGTATCTGGTTCCAGTGTGCGGTGTGCTCAATAGGGACATTGCAAGTCTTTGCAGAGGAGGATGTCTGGATGTTCCGGATGTTCGACATCCTTGCCTCGTCGCTGTGATCGAGTTAGAGCTTGACATACTGGAGGAAGAAGCACGGGACATACGACTACAAAGCCGCTCGAAAATGCCGGTATGCTTGAGGTTTGCTCCCCGGGTGCTCGTTTCCACTTCACGGCTGTGGCTGGTGGGGACTCTGGAGGCGGTGGCCTTTGTCGTCGTCGTCGCCGTCCCAACCTGTCACCAATGCTAAAGTGCGCGACGTGTTGTCGTCTATGGCATCTGTCTATTCGAAGGTGGCGAACAAGCCTCGAACCCAAGGGTTCTCCGGCTTGAAGAGTCGATCGAGGATGATTTCCTTTGTGCTATCACTTGGTTCGTTCCTTCGAGCCTTGGTAGCGCTGCCTCGGTATGAGGTGACCCCCCTTTCAGGCCTCCAGGACGTCGCTGGAATGGGTATTCCGCCAGAGAAAAAGTGGTGTTGCTGCAAGGTCAGCATAGGTAAATTGTGGCGTTTCAGCCGGTTGAGGAACCAAGCGAGGCGCTTCCAGCACTCATGAGGTACCTCGCGAGAGGACGTACGAGTTCCATCGCTGGCGTTCGAATACCCTTGGGAGGTCTGTCAGCCACTTGGGCTCGTCTTCGGGCTGCACGGCGACCGTGAACTGAAGCGAGAGTCTGGCTCTCGTAAGCGAAATGTGCTCTTTCTCGCATAAAAAGACACAGTGGATTCTGTGTGGCGGCTGAGCTTGTCCTCGTCAAGGAGGCATGTGCCGCAACATAAGCAAGGTGATCCTGTCGCTGAGGGCATAATCAGACTTGTAAATGTCGTAGGAGATGATGCCGCCGTTTTTCTGACCAGCACCACCATCTCGTCCTTGGACAGCGCCGGATTGTCACAGGCGGCCCCTATGAAGAAGGACTTGTTACTGAACAAGCCATTCTCGGCAGGCGTTGCCATCGCCGCGTCGGAGTGCAGCCCATCCATGGTGAGGACCTGGCCGCCCGCGGCTTCCTCGACAAGCTTGCTGGCCGCAACTGGGTTGCAATCGGAACAGACCTCCCCAAGGCCTCAATTTCGGCCTTGGACAAGGCCTGGGCAGGCAAGAATCAGGTCTGCAACAGGTGACAGTAAGTAAGGGCTGCATGGGGCCTCCCGACTGGGACTTCATGGGTCGGATCAACTCGCTCACCGTCCTCGCCCGTTCCGTGGACTGCCGTTGATTTCGTGCCGGCCACGGCGAGTAGCTGTCAAGCTCTCGTCTCTCTGCCTCTGAGAGAAGGTTGCGGGGTGCCGCTTCCCATGGCGTAGGTGTACTCCACACGCTGCCAGGGCCATCATCGGCCGGTCCTCGACCTTCAGTTCCCGTCTCTCGGGGAGGCCATAGATGATGCCCAGCTCTGGCAGCTCTGGCAGCTCTGGGTCCTCCTCGTTGGCAGACAGATCCGAGGCGTCCTTGGGACAATCTGGTCGTCATAAGGTGTTCATCGCGGCGGTAGAAGTCTCCCGGTTGGTTTTGGTTGCTGATGTTTGAAAGATGAGTATATATAGAGAAGTAGTCGGTAGGACTTGTGGAAGTTCTGTTGTTGGTGTTCGCTGTGTGTGGCATTATAGCCTTGTCTCAGCTCGGCTACCTCCTGGTACCACCGGATCACCAGCGTGGCTCTTGGGTCGCTTTGGAGGGAGCTTGTGTAAGTGTTCGTACGCTTTGGAGTCTCCAACGGTAATGAATATCACTTACAGTTGCTGGGTGATCCGCCGTTGGCCAGACGAGCAGGCCGCACGAGTTGGAGTCGGTCTGCTCGGGCCCCTTTCCGCACGAGAGGGCGACCCGCGGCCCGCCGATCGCGGTCAGGAACCTGGCGTATCTGGTCTTCACGTTGCCAAAGAGCTCCTCCGTGAAGGGCATCATGTTGTAGTATAACGCCTTGCCCTGATCTCTGTCGCCGATGATGACGGCGAAGTGGTTCTCGTTGATGTTGTCGATATTGTAGTGGAGGAACAATATGATGTGAAAGCGACGTTGTCTCCACTTGTAGTCTTTGATCCCGCCAAAGGGGCTGTCCTCACTCTTGCTGGCAGTGTCCATCTCGGAAAGCCGAATACACGCGGTTTCCAGAAAGCTTCTGTGTTCTGCCGCTTAGCAGTTGTCAATGGATTTGAAATTGTCTTTCCCACAGGGTAGGCATTGAAGACTTCTCCATCTCGTTGCTGACGCAGGCCTCGCAACACACGGTTCGAAGTGCATCATCGTATGAGCGCACGTGGCGGTAGTCGTCGGCGTGGCGGCCCCCCCGTGTCTTGTAAAGGCAGCCTTCACCAATCCGTGTCGCCGCCTCAAAGCAGTCAGTCGCAGCTTGTAGCTCCGAGATTGGTTGGGTGCGGCACCTTTCACTGCATCTGCGCCGGTTCGCGGATGGACCAGAGCGGCCTTTTGACGCAATGGGGTCTTCAGACAGTGAGCCACCAAGTTCAGACGTCATATGCCTGAGCTCCTCCTTCCGGCTGCGTCGAGGGGTGCCTCGACTTTCCGTCGGAAGTTGGACGGACGAGGACGTCGGCGGAGAGCGGGTGCAGCTCTCCCGTCGCGTTCTCGAGTGTTTGTGTTCTGGAGACATTCTCCGAATGCCGATCATAGTCATGAATTCGGCAGCATCTTGTGTTGTAGTGTCGGGCAGGCGCGTGGGCAGAGTGCGGCAGGATATGGAACCCGACTCTGAGTCCCAGGACATCATCTCGCCGTCCAGGATTATGGTGGTCAGTGTTCCTACTTCGTCTTCCTGGTGAGGCAAGGGAGGCACGCGGTTCGGGCTTCCCATTTCCGTCTTGTTGCCCGCTAGTAGGTGGAAGTGGGTGGCAACCATAACGGAGGCAGCTGTGGGAGTCGGCGAAGTCTGGCCGACAACTTCGTTCTTCCCTTGTCCCCAGGTAGTTAGGAGTTACCTAGTCCGCCTCAATGATGTCGCTGAGGTCGGCAATTCTCTCCATGTTACTTGCTATGCGAGTTCCACTCGCTCTTCCGGCAGAGGAAGAGGGATGCACCCACATCCGTTAAGTGTGGATTTTGATGCCAGCATCGGATAGAAGTGCCTGGAAGGCCTTTGTTGCCGTGGCTTTCGCAGGTGGAGTCTTTTCGAGACGAGAGCGAAGAATGACCTGCTTGGCTTTGGTCTCTCCGAGGATGAACTTCTGCGCGGTTTCAGAGAAGTCCAGTGTGAGGGACGGCCGCATCGTCTTCAGCAGGGTGGAAGTCGAGCTTCCGTACGAGGGCTATCCTGGGGCGCGAATGGTCAAGGAGCGGATCTCGCACTTGCCGGGGGGAAGGTGGTCGAGACGACCCGAACGTCAATGCTGTCCAGCACGTCCGGAAATTCCAGGGTAGCATAGCGACGGGCATTCTGAAGCGACGGCCCCCGTGTGTAGCTTCTCGTTCTCCCGAGGTCGTCATGGAGGCGACCACAGTTTGGGCAGAGGTGGTGGAGCCTCTTTCAAATAATTGTTTCAATATATAAAGAAATTGAATTCACAAGTGGAGTGAAAAGATCAACCGTAGAATAAAAAATGATGAAATAAGTGGAAGTCGAGACAAGAATAACCGAGGTAAAAGGGTGTGCCCGAGCAGCAGCATGTGTTACTGTAGTAGGCATCAAGCTAGAAACTTCGTTAGCCCTCAAGTTCAGCAATCTTGAATATGACGGGTACAGAAATACGCCGAGCAAATAGATAAGCAGCCTCAGCCAGCTTGGATGGCTCAGGGCTGTCCTGGAGTCGTTGTTCATCCGAGTGGGCTCATAACCAATTAGGAGCGATGCTTGATTGGGTCCTTACCTCTTGAAATGTAGAGATCAAATTCATTTGACGTATGCGGTCTGGTCCGTAGTGAAGAGGGGCATCCAGGTAGATTTCGCGCCCACTGAGAACATGCTAATGCTCGTGATGCTGGACTTCAATGCGGTGAGGTTGTCCAGTACCGCTGAAATAGTTGCGTAGATGATAGATTGGTCCATACGGCTCAGTCCAGAAAGTGTCCGGGTTCACTGGGGTAGTTGAGGCCGTGTGGTTGATGATGCCGCCGTTGTTGGCCATAGGGACGTAGTTCCTGTAATGATGATCATGGCGTTGGTAAGTGGCAAAGAAGGTGAGGTCAGGACCGGAAATGTGATCGGTGGTGGACTTATACTTACTAGGTCTGACTGTCTCGTGCGGCCGGAAGACAGATGACGGGTCTCTCTCAAAGACTTTCGTATTGTGTTCAAGTGGCCCTCGTAGTTGGTCTCCTTCTCTGCCAGCTTGTTTGGCGGGCTTCAACCAAGTCTTCAAGTCGCCCAGGATGAGATCGAGGGCCAAGAAGCAGGCTTGGCAATACGCGGTTGGTGGCGTAGACGGCAATGGTTGCGCTGGGGATAGACTGTCAATGGTTGATGTCAACACGCAGTCTGCGGCCGAAAGAGAGGAGGATCCGAACCTGGTTAGTGGGAGCTCACCCGAAGAACCCATGTTGCTTGTCGCATGGGGTTGGCTACGCGATGGATCTCCCGGATTGCGAGAAGCCGGATGTTCTTGTCAGCAGTGTCCTCGATGTTCATGGATCTCAAGACACTGTTGATGAACCCTGCTACCTGTCGGTGGTTCCTTGAGGTCCAGTGATCAGATGGTTGGATCCTGCTGGAGGATCGAGCGCACACAAGGGCCCGCGAGTGACAACGCAGAGGAAGTGGGCCTTGCTGACTGGGAGTGGGAGTGGGTGCTCCCTGTCCTCGGTGCGGTTCGCAGAGGAACTGGAGGGTGACAAGGTATTTCGCCCAGCTTGTTCTTGCTGGTGCCACTCGGTGATGTTGCTGTAACATTGGACTTTTCGTCAGCCAACAAGAACTTCGACGAGAATGTGGACCAATGTGATTTCTTGCCGGTGGTAGACCTGCGTGGATCTCAGGAAGAAGGTTACACACATGTGTCTCTCGGTGTGAGAGCCCTTTGCCTACAAGGGCAGACCTGAGAAGGCGAGTCTTATGGTGCGCATCGGTGAATTCCTGCCTGCAAGCTGTGGCCGGAGGACGGATTGGATCTGTGTCGTTGGATTTAGCAGTCTGAATATTGGAAGGAGGAAGGAATACCAGAGTGAGTCCGCAGATACCATGATTTGGTTCGTAATGATGCTGTCCCAGGATATTTGCCGGGTCTAATTTTGCATGTCTGACGAGGTCATGGGGTCAAATGGGCCAGGATGAAGGACTGGGCATTTGTGGTAAGTGGATTGTTTTGCCTACATGATGGATGTAGTTTCTGGAAAGAGTGTGTGATATATAAAGTGGAATGAAGAGAGATGCAGAGGAATGATTATCACAGCTTCAGTCCATGGCGAGAAGTGTCTGTATATACTTGATCGATGCTCGTGGGATGAGCGTCTGAGGCGGACGATTCCGACCGCCATGGTCGGAGACGACCGATAAAGGCAAGTTGCTTGTGAAGACAAGCCAGAGAAGAAATCTAGATGCGATACAGTGTGTCAATCCCGACTTGTGTGGTCAACAGTCACAAACCATAAGGGAGGCAAGCAGAAGCACATTAGCTCGGTGTGACAAGGAATTTGAAAACATCGGGCATGGCCGGATTAGAAAGGTTTGATGATATGCTTGATGCCGAGGAATGACATCAACCCATCGCCCGAAATGGCCGACGTGGTTGATTGACAGAAGGCATACGAAATCGTTTGCTCAAATGTCTCGGGTGTTTGCATATTTTCGCTCTATCATCTTGTCATGACAGCACACTCACCATCACAAACATTCCAAATGGTCGGACGTCTCCGTTACAAGCTGAGGTCTGGACCACATGCTCGCAATCCGGCATCAAACCTACACCAGAGCGACACGTCAGCACAAGACAGCCTTTTCTCCCAGGCTGCCGGTAGCATCAGTGTAGGGAAAGTCTTTCGTAGAGTAGCTTCCAGATGACACGTGTACATCTGATTATTCACCTAGACATGATGTTCGATTTCGGTGGTCGTGGAGAGCTTAGTTCCTGTCCTCGTGGCGCTTGACGAAGCATTGAATGTTTACAGGGACTAATGACGCCCCCACAGATTGAAGGAGAATGAACACTGAACATACACACTGAAAGCTGCAAATATCTTTCTTCATCCTTTTCTTGTCAACTTACTGCTCAAGCGTGAAATGACGGTCTGCACGATCCTCCAGACAGGAACACAGGTCAAGACTCAGGATCACCTGCACCGTATCGGGGAGAAACCGGCCCAGATGTCCATTTTGTTTCAGTGCTATCTCCTGTTCAGGAAGATCAATGTTCGCCGCCTATCGTCCTTCTAACCTAAGAACTTCCTATCAACGTAGTCGTACGACCTCGAGTTTATTAACTTTGATCGAAGCTATTTGGATTCTCGTTTGGGTGTTTAATGGTTAGGCCTATGGAAATAAAGATGTGAATTTGGGCCGAGAAATATGATAGAATTGATATTTAAGCTGCGTAGCTTTGCCTGCTCAAGTGGCACTTGCAGAAACGTCTTCCTCATGGCGATCCTTCAATGTGAAGCCCATGTTTCCAAGTGGAAGGACTTGGTCTGCCTGTGTCGAGGCGGAAAGGTTAATAAGCTTCGTGGCTTCAGCCACTTCGCACTGCAAGGACTGTGGGGGAGAGCAATACATCCATTCATACCTATTTTCGTATCTGGAATCAGCACAGAGGAAATATAGGAACAAAATTATAGTGACAAATTCTACGATCGCGGACAGACTCTGCCTTTAATTCTGGAAATGCTGATGCGACAAGCCTACCCTTTGACGTAATAGGAGTCAAAGGTCAAGCCCCATTTGTGTAGAAATATGGTAGCACATCCCCGAATAGATAGTACAGCGTTTCCACCAGTCAATATGTCCGGGCCAAACCATCATCAGCAACAGAGAGATTCAACATAAATCTTGCTATGGTTCGTATCCACAGCGCCCTGCTCTTTGGTTAGCGCACCTCTATTCATTGGCTCACTATCCAATAGTCACTCGTGTACATACAGAGGAGTCAGAGGTTTATTCGGAGACTCCACTCTGGGGCTTTGCTCTTGGAATAATCACACACGAATCGGCTTCAACTTGCAAAATCTCTAGAAATTGGAGGAATATGTGGTCTCGGAGTACTCCTGAGGGGGTGGGGCGGTAACGCGAAGTCCAATAGAACGGCACAGATTCTCAAGGTGGTGGCGAAAGGTCCCTCGTCCCACCGGAGTCGTGTCATTTGCAGCTCGCGTAAACAATAGCAGGGCTTGCAACGGATCATGCGATGACGATGAAAAAAGATGTCTGCGAAACAGCGTTCAGTGGGGCATCGTCAATTTGTATACACATCGGTGTCTACTGCACTCATCGGCATCGACATGGTGGAGCGGGTGTAGATTAGACGGAGCAGCGAATCATGGGGAACTGCAATGGATAAGCGGACCCGTCATCGTGCCGTAACGAACACGGGCGCAGCTGACAACAGCATACCCATGTGTGCCAACTTACTGGGGCTGACTTTAATTGGCCTAGGCCATCCCGCGTTCGCGATACTTTTGGAGCAAAGCGGGTTACACTTTTCTGACATCCTTGCGGGTTCCTCGGCGACTGAGGTTGGCTCCACAGCCAGCCAGACTTTGGACCCGAAGCCACCGTTTTCTACGATGCAGAGCTTCTTTACCTTCCGACTGCCATCCGCTTCCATGAGCAACCCTTGCCGTTGAGGCCGCCCTGAGCAAAGAAAGTGGGAAGACAAAAGGAGAGAGAGTATCTGAGCCACACTAACGGTACCTCTGTTCTGTTGAGGTCGCAAGATTTACATACACGGAATCACGCGCCAGACGCAGAACAGCGGTCTGATTATCAACAACAAGCATGCCTCCTCACGTTGCAAGACCTTGGCGAACTGTCAATGAGTCTGCCAGAGAGCGAGAAACGTTCAGGTCGGTTGTTCTAAAGCCATACCGCCTCTGACAAGACACGGCCGAGCTGACGGAACATTGGACCATTCAGATACTACACTTCTTTTTTGTCAACCATCAGGTACAGCCATGATGGCGAGCCATTGCCCAGCTCCGAGTTGATCACCTCACATGATACCATCCTTACGGCTCTAGCTCAACTGGCCGCCTGCCAGACAGGCACTACACGGGCACTCATCAGCTTATTTGATCAGGAGCACCAGTTTGTCATTGCAGAAGCAACCCCACGACTGCCCCTAATTCCCGATCTTCGACACAAAGACCAGAACGGCGAGGACCTGTGGCTGTGCGGGACAGCCATCCCCCGTGCCCAGGGAGCTTGTGAGTATACGCTTTGCTCCAACGACGGAAGTGGCAACGACGACGGAAAATTGCCTCTGGTTCTCGTGCGCGACCTGCACGCTGATGGTCGATTCAGGTCGCGGCCGTACTGCCGGCCTGGCACCCCGGCCAAGTTCTATGCCGGCGTACCCATCCGAAGTCGCAGAGACATCAACATCGGAGTGCTTTCCGTGTTGAGCCCGCATCCCATCGAGTGGAACGAACACAAGACAGATGTGATGAGAAATCTGTCACGAACCATCATGGAACGCCTAGAGGCTACAAGAGCAAAGGGAGCAAACAGGAGAGGCGAGAGGATGAACAGGGGCATCGGATCCTTCGTGGAGGGCAAAACGACCGTCACCGGCTGGAAGCTTGGTCCAAACGTTGGGGCATACAAGGACAACGTCAAATTCGAAGGCGCACTGAACGCAAAGCAGCAGGAAATGTGTCAGCAAGAAGACAGGCTTCCGACTACCCGGCACGAAACCGACGAAGGCTCGTTCCCATTCCCGCAGATGATCCCAAGCGTGAGCTCCGACACGCCTGCGCCGACAATTTCTGCGGGCAGGAGACTTTCACAAGACACGTTGAGCAGCATCAAGGAGCCTACCATCCACCACATATTCTCTTCCGCCACCAACATCATCCGCGAGTCACTTGAGATCGAAGGCTGCTTGTTTCTCGACGCGGCTGTGGGGTCTTTCCGCCCAGCCGAGAACAACGCACCGCCCAAAGGCCGCAGCCAAAGCGGCGGAAACAACGAGTCGGATATCCCAAGCAGCAGCGATGAAGGGCACTATGCGGACTCGCCTTTGAGTCCTGACGATGACGCACAACCCAAATGCGAAGTTCTTGGCTTTTCCACCACAAACCTGTCAAGTATCGACGGCGAGCAGAGCTCACACCCCCACGGGTCCATAGGGGAAAGATTCCTGAGTGGCCTGCTTCGTCGTTACCCAAAAGGCCACATTTTTGTCTTTGGCGCAGAAGGAGAATTGCAGACAAGCGACTCTTCTGAAGACACATCCTCCGAGGGGTCCCAGCCGGATCAGTCGCCCATTGGAAGGCCCGAGGCGCCTCCCCTGGCACCACCAACCCCGGAACCGAGCGACCGAGACGTTACTCTAGGGGCAAGTCTCCACAGGAAGCTGCTGGGGCAAGGGAACGAGGGGGCACACCTGCTGAGGGCATTCCCAGGCGCACGCAGCGTTGCCTTTGTCCCGGTCTGGGACTCGAGGAAAGATCGCTGGTGCGCGGGCGGATTCATCTACACACTAAAGCCGACCCGGGTATTCACGACCGAGGGGGATCTGAGTTACCTGAGAGCTTTCGGGACACTTGCCATGGCCGAAACCCTCCGCTGCGAGACTATGCTCAGCGAAAAGGCCAAGACCGATGCTCTGGGCTCGCTGTCTCACGAGATGCGCTCCCCACTTCGTGAGTGACATTCGAGCGTGGGCCGTCACTTGTTTGCAACTTGAACTCTGTCATATTCCCTCCTCCGTGATTCATGACTGCCTACAATGAACACTGCTGACTCGGCTTTTAGATGGGATCGTGCTCGGTGTTGAATTGATGCGGGACACGGATCTAAGTGTGTTCCAAGGCAATATCACACATACAATCGAGACCTGTTGTCGCACTCTCATCGACACTGTCGACCACTTACTCGACTACTCCAAGATAAACAATTTCCAGCTAACAAAGCGGAGACAACAGAACGCCAACCTACCCCGTGGACTCCGCCACGGGGCTACCAAGTCAATACAGGCCGGGATGAAGAGCTTGTCTTCCAACGTGCTACTCGACGCTCTGACAGAAGAGGTCGTTGAAAGTGTCTTTGCAGGATTCAACTTCCAACACATCTCGATTGCCCAACTGTCAAAGGAGAAGCCGTCCTGGCCTGCTGACAGATCTGCCAATCGCCGGATGGACGCGATGAAGGCGATGGAGGATCTTGACCCAAGCCGCTTGGCGACCGGCGAAGTTAAGCTCAAGTTCGGCGACGCCTCGGTATTCTTGGTGATCGACCCCGGCAGCTCTTGGGCATTCTTCACAGAGTCTGGGGCGATCCGCCGCATTATCATGAACCTATTCGGCAATGCCTTAAAGCACACGCAGCAGGGCACAATCCGGGTGACTCTCAAGCAAAGCGATTCGAAGCGGAGTAACGAGCGCCTGGTCCAGATCACCGTCGCTGACACAGGCCACGGCATCAGTCAGGAATACCTCAGGAACGACCTGTTCAAGCCATTCTCCCAGGAGGATTCTTTGGCTCCGGGGTCCGGCCTCGGGCTGAGCATCGTCAAGAAGATCACGTCCAACCTGCGGGGACGCATCACCGTGACCAGCCTGGTCAATGTCGGGACGACAGTCACCGTGGCCCTACCCCTGGCCTTACCATCGCCAGATACCAAGCTCGTCGAGCCGGACGACGAGGTCGAGTTCAATAAGCAGAGGGACCAGCTCCGCGGCCTCCGCATCCGGCTGATCGGCTTCGACCAGAACAGGACCGCCGACTCGGAGGAGTCGGACACGGTCACGAATGACGTGGAACTCAATGGGCACCGGCTGGTCCGGCAGATTTGCCGCGACTGGCTCCACATGGAAGTCATCTCGGGCCTGCAGGCGGAACACCTGGCCCCGGATCTGGTGCTCATGTCCGAGGACTCTCTGCCCCCTGCAGGTGCGCCGGACGCCCTCACCAAGCCGCCTTGTATCGTGGTGTGCGCCAACGCCCTCGTGGCGTACCAGCAGAGCACGGCGCCCGAGTCGGCGAGTCGGTCTGGAGTATTGGAGTTCATCTCCCAACCGTAAGCCCATGCACCTCGCCTGTGAAAGACCCTGGAAACGGACTAACCCGTAACATTGCAGCGTCGGACCCCGCAAGCTTGCTAAGATACTTCTCCTTGCTGTAAGTCAATCGCACCTAGCACGCTGACAGATGGAAGCTCAAATCGCTTGATACTAAGAAGGTGCATTTGATATAGAGCGACCGCTGGATCGCCAAACAAGTCATCCCGCCCGTCGCCGACGAGGCCATATCGCCCCTGTCTGCGTCCACGCCCGGCTTCGGCGTCCTGAGCGGCACCCCCAAGCTGGCCACGCCCACGATCAGTGTCTTGCCCATGAGGGACAAGCCGCCCCAGACACCCCCCGGAAGCAGCCCGAGCACCGACCTGGCGCTCTCCCCGCTCGAGGACATACTGATGCCGCCGGCTCTTGACGAGCCCACGCACCTCTCCCCCGAGCCCCGGGCCCCGGCCCCGTCGGGGAACGAGTACCTCCTCGTCGACGACAACCCCATCAACCTCAAGATCCTGTCGGCCTACATGCACAAGCTGGGCCTGCCGTACCAGACGGCCACCAACGGCCAGGAGGCGGTGGACGCCTTTGTCCGCGAGCCCTCGCGGTTCAGGTGCGTCTTCATGGACATCTCGATGCCGGTCATGGACGGGTTCCAGGCCACGCGGATGATCCGCGCCTACGAGTCGGGGCACATGGACGTGACGGCGGCGGGGGCAGCGGCGGGGGCAGCGGCGCGCGCGCCCCCCATCTCCATCTTTGCGCTCTCGGGCCTGGCGTCGGCCAGCGCGCAGCAGGAGGCGCTCTGGAGTGGCGTCGACCTGTTCCTGACGAAGCCTGTGAAGTTGAAGGAGTTGGGGTCCATCCTGAGGTCCAGGGGGCTTTTGGAGGCTGCGTAGGGGGGAGCTGGTTGTGAATGACTAACGTTGACAGGGTAAAATGAAAATGAGGGAAAAAGATAAGGACTGCAAATTTCCGGCATTATTCCATAATTTCATAATCCCAGCGACTTCGCCAGATCATGAACCTGTGCGTCAGTGAAAAATTGAGGCGTAACCATCGTGTGGATGCATTCAGGCAAGAGGCATCCTGGAGAGTCGGGGTAGAAATTGGCCATCGTTTTGCGTGGTGGTAAACAGCCTAGACGCATGTGCTGATCGATGACCGCATGCCCTTGAAAAGAGCGGTACAGAGCCGACTTGGAGAAAAGGTAAGTTGGAGAGAGTCTGTATCCATAAAGATGCCTGTCGGGGTTATCTAATCAGCGACTGCTAGTCTAGGTACCAATGTACCGAGCTACTCGAGTACCTAGCCAGGCACTGACTCCACCCCCACCTGCCCTGAGCTTCAAGCTAGCAGGCAGGGCATCCACCTGCCTCGATTTGGACTCGAAACATCAACCACATCAACGTCCGCCTTCACCTACATGTCCAATTTTGTGTCCATCGAATCCATCACTGTGGCCATCTTCCAAGTCTTCATGTGACACTCCAATTGAGCTCCAGGGCTGCCTGCTTGTTCCGGGTCCTCCGTGTCCGAGCACGACGCAGACATCCCCCCCCCCCACTATCTGCCGTCGTCTCGAAGGCGTTGATGTGGCATGGCTTCAAATGCGTCGACGAGTCACGGCTTTGAGCCACACAGCAACCATTATATCGCTGCTGGATGTCTCGTTTGCAAAGATGCGGATGACACCATCCGCCCCTACTTGAAGCTCCTGGACCGCAAATGGGTCCGTTTCGAGACTACCACCGGCCACGACGATGGGAGTGTTGCAGTCGTTCGAGTTCATGTACTTCCCGACGACCTCTTCAACAGCTTCATTCTTCGGGATGATCCTGTACTTCGTGGCAAGAAGAAAGCCCTTCTAGCATCTCTCGATTACTCGCCCTCCACATGGCGAGGATTGACCAAGCATGGCGCATCCCAGAACTTCCCTCCGTCATATCCTCAAGGTGTTGGCTCCGACAAAGACATGTCTCTACTCGAAATGTTCAACACTATTCCATCACCAAAACCTGACATCAAGCTGCTCAAGGACTATGACTCCCGAGAGGCGATGGCCAACCTTTTGTATGGCACAGTCGAAGGCCTGAAAACCGAAATGTACCCCTACCAGTGTCGCTCAGCCGCCCTGATGCTCCAGAGGGAGGAGGAGCCTGGTCACGTCCTCGATCCTCGTCTTGCACACGTTGTGGATCAAAATGGAAAGCCTTGGTACTACGACCCAAACACTGGTGAAGCTCGCATTGAGCCTCGTCACTACGACCGAATTTGCGGCGGAATCCTGGCCGAAGAAATGGGCTCGGGCAAGACCTTGATCGCTCTCGCCCTCATTGCCGCGACCAAAGACCAACCAGCTGTCATACCGGAGCTCTACCGCTCTGGCAACCTTAACATCCGACCCACAGTTGGATCTCTGATGGACATGGCAGCTTCGGTCGCCACAAAGAATGGCGTATCTTGGAAGCGCTACATCGACTCAAGGTACGGGAACTGCATCCGGGCTATCGAGAGAAACCCTGCGTGGTACTATCTGCCGAGGCCAACTGGTGCAAGGGCTTCTCGACGGTCTGAAGCCGATATAAATCTTCCTCCGACCAAGGTCTATGTCACCCATACGACTCTGATAATAGTTCCTCCCAACCTTCTGAGGCAGTGGACACAGGAAATCTCCAAACACATGCAGGGTCTCAAGGTGCTTGAGATCGCAGCAAAGAAGAGAAGGGGTACAGCTTTCAACGAGATCCCATCAATAGACGATCTGATGCACTGTGACGTTGTCATTTGTACTGTGACGCGGCTGGAGAAGATATGGTCACGTTACAAGAGATCCGAGGGTGATGGATCACATTCACTCAATTGCTCACTTGGGCAAGTTCAGTTCAAGCGTTGCATTGTTGACGAGGGTCACAAACTTGGCAACATCAAACTTAGCAGCATCAAGACGGATTTGCTACAGGCTTTGGAAGCTCTTCACGTCAACGCCCGTTGGATAATGACAGGAACACCGGCGAAGGGACTGTTCGGAATGGAGAAGAACAGCAATTCCAATACTTCCATGGCAGAGTCGTCCGCCATGCAGGAGATCGAGGACCTGAAGCGCATTGGATCTATCGCAACTTTCTATCTCAAGGCTCGTCCTTGGTCGAGCACGATCCACAGCCACCGTGATACCCTTGCCGATTGGAAGACCTACGTGATTGAAGGCCGCAAAGAATGCCTCATTTCCACGCTCAACTCCTTGATCATCCGACATCGACTTTCAGAGATCAGTCACATGCTGCCAGCGGTCGACTCCAAGATCATCAAGCTTGAGGGATCCTACCAGGACAAGCTCTCCATGAATCTCTTTTCTATGATGATCATCTTCAATGCTGTTTCATCTCAGCGGACCGACCAGGATTACTTCTTTCACCCAAAGAATCGCAAGTCCATGGTTGAGTTGGTCCATAACCTGAGGCAAGCAATCTTCTTCGGTGGCTCATTCTTCTCTATATCTGAGATTCAAAAGGCGGTTGAAACGGCGGAGAGCTTCTTGGAGCAAAAGGAGGTTTCTATCAACGAAGCTGATCAGTCACTTCTCAACGCCGCAATCAAACTCGGAAAGATCGCCGTGGGCAACAGAGTCAAGCGCGCAGCGAATGAATTTCATGAAATGCCCATTTATGTCGACCACTTTCCAGCTGGGAATCTCACGGCTTGGTCAGTGGATTACAAAACCAGCACTGGTCTGATGTGCACGAACTGGAAGATGATGATCGCAGCCCAGAGGGCTCTACGCCCTTTCATGGGCTCTACCGAAGGCCTGAATACGTACTTGAACAGTGGATCGTTCTTGACGACGGGCGTGTCAGAGCGAGGCAGAGCTTTTCGTGACGCCCAACCACTGCAGACTTCCACCACTGCCCGAAACGCCGAGAAGACTCTAGCGGGCAACACAAAACTGGGCGAAGACCATGTCAACCCACGAAGAGGCCATTTGGCGGCCATCAAACTGAAGGAGACGGGAATTCCAACCCCACCGCAAACACCTGAAGAGGATATTGAAATTGCAGCGCCACTGGCAGAAACACAGTTGATATCGACGGTCTCCACGAAGCTGTCCTATCTAATCGATGCAATAGCCATGCACCAGAAGGAGGAGCAAATAATTGTGTTCTACGACAACGACAACATAGCCTGGTACCTGGCCGGCGTCCTGGAGATGCTGCAGATCCACCACCTGATCTATGCCAAGGGTATCTCCGTGGCCCGTCGCGCCCAGTACGTGTCTACCTTCACGCACAGCACCAAGTTCCGCGTCCTGCTCATGGACATCGCCGAGGCTGCCTTCGGCCTGGACATGAAGTCCGCGTCGCGTATATACTTCATCAGCCCCGTGTTGGACCCGCAAGTCGAGGCGCAGGCCATCGGGCGGGTGAGGCGAATCAGCCAGCAGAAGAGGGTCACGGTCGAGACGCTGGTGCTCAAGGACAGCATCGAGGAGCTCATCGTGGAGCGCAAGACGAAGATGACGCAGGCGGAGCACCGCAGGTGCAAGACGATACTCGACGACCGCCCCATCTACGACTGGATCCTGAATGCGAAGATTATACCCCTGCCGGATGTCGACAACGAGGATGGCCCAGCGCAGATGGCTCCCCTGGCCGTCCCGCAGTACATATTTGGTCGCGAGTTTGGCCGCGAGGTGGTTGACCCTGATGAGGACATCCTGATGGATGATCCGACCCACGCTGGTGCGATTTCGGAAAAGGCGAAGGGCAAGAGGCCGGCGGAGCATTCCGAGCCTGGCCTTGATGAGCCGATGGCGGGGTCGAGCGGCTCAAAGAAGAAGTTGCGTATTCGAGTCCGACCTGTCAAGCGGGCTCGTTTCGCAGATGTACAAGACGATTCGGGCACGGAGACTGTACTGGACAGGTCGAAGAGCATCCAGCCGTCGGCCGCTACAGTCGGCGACCAGTCGGTTGGAAGCTCCTCCTCACGTCCTGCCGGTGATGTTCGTGATGACTCTCAGTCTCCGCTTCCGGCTCGTCCTGTCAAACGTGCTCGGTTCGCGGACATATAGGAGTCTGTCTGCATTTGAGGCCATGGAGACGTGGCATCTCCACATACATAAAAACGGGGGTAAACGCACCATTCAAGTATATATAATTCACAAAGGGGGTTGCTTTGCGGTGTACAGACGGGTGCCTGGGAGATAGTACCTCCTTTCCTGTATGGCAATGACCTTCAACTTGGTGCGAGCGAAGCGCAATCTGGCAGATGAAGTGACGGACTTGTACGGGAACGGATGTGCTGCTTCATCTCCTTTTCTCGTTGAGTTGTATCTGGTTTGACTTGTTTTTGGATGGCTCCTCTGCTGCATTTTGGCGCGGGTATGGGGACGGTACGTTGGTAAGGGGACGGCGGTCGGTGTATTCGGGCGCTGGCAGGACAATCGTCGTGGCTTCCCAAGCGTGGCTTTTGAGGTTTGGCTTTTGGAATATACAAGACCTGAGGAGTAAGAATAGAAGCACGAATAACGCGAGCACAGCATCACGTTGGGGTGGGCAAGACTCCCCTTTCCAAACGCCCCAAAGCTCCCAAGCACGTTCGATCGAACCGGCGGACCTAATCACCTGGGCCATCGGGCTTGGCGCGCGACTATTAGCGTGCCCAGGACCATCAACAGCGGCTGCACTGACAAGCTTTCTGGGCGTTTTTACGGGCCATGCGGCCAAGGCGGCAACCACCCAAGCCACCAAGACACCAAGACGAGTTGATTTTCGATTCCCGCCCGCACATTCGACGCCTCCAGATGGCTCTCGTCATCGCTACCCAATCCCAAGCTGATGCGAGCGGTCGATGAGACATGCCCTTGTCAGCGGCATGCATTATACTCCTGATTGAAGACCCAGCAAGAAGGCAACCGTGCAGGTTCGTTGCGAGGCAATTTCGAAGACATCACGGTCGGGCCCACCGTCGTTGGCGGCTGGGTTGGCTGAATGGACGGACATTTCATTCGAACGCTTCTCCATCCGGTAGCATTGCGGACTCATCAGGCCAAACCTAGCCCCCTTGATGTTGGGACAAATAACACGCAGCCTGGCTCGCAACAGTCAATGCTCCCCCGATTTAGAGACGGCAGGGGACCACCGCTAGGCAACTTTGGAAGAGAAGAAAGTCCGGGACGGTGGCTGTTTGTCCAATCGCAATCCCCTGCGCTCCCCCACCACGGGACCCCTGAGACGTCTCAAAGGCGTCGCGCAGAGCCTCAGAACTCCCATGTAGTTTAAGCTTTTTTTCTCCACTTCACACCTCACCTTGCCAGCGAACGCCACCATGGGCGGGCCTTTCAGACGGCGTCGACTCAGCAAACAAAGATTCTTTGCTCACTGAAAGTCAGAGACTACTCTTACAGAGTCCTTCGTCCACTGCAGCGGCTGATGTCTTCGGCCCTTTAGCAGTCTCCACGCCAGAAGAGACCGACTCGCTGTGCCCCAGCACACCCCTGTTCACAAACAGGGGCTGACACTGCGCCCCTCTCGACGGCGCGACTGTGCCTGACAGCAGCGCATGTCGATCAAGGCGTCGAGGCGCTAATGGGATCGTCTCGGGCTCTTACCGAATGGGTGCCAGTCCCCATCGAAGAGGCTCAAGAAGCTTGTGCACATCATTGATTGCCGAACTGGTTAAGCATTCGGAGGCTCAAAACTTGGGCCACACTTTATTTCGTCCACAGCACAGCAGCTCTGTTCGGACGTCCGATGACCAATCCATATTATGATTCTGACATCTGGGGATATTTGACGTCTAGCCTCGATCAAGCAGTCTATCTTGGCAGACCTGAGATGGCAGATGTCAAATGTCGGACGTGCGATGGTTGGTGAACGCACGGTATGTGTCGTCTCGTACCTGCGGCGAAAGTTCGGGTGGAACTACCGAGGCTGTGCAACATCCTGGGGAACAAGAAACCCAAGCCTTGGAGATCAACGATGATTTTCATGATCCTCAAAACGAAGAAACCCGGGGGATCAAAGCAGGGATCCACTGGGACTTTCCGAACACATGCAGCTCTCGTCACACTCCCATCCCCTTCTCCCCCTTGTGTTTTTCGCGCCTCGCGTGTCATGTCGTCGATTCAACCGCGAGGCGTCATGACTTCTCTTTCTCACATATCCTGCCCGTATTGGGCTGGCACCAGTTTCACGCCAGGTCTCATCCCATCTCCCACATCGTCGTCGGCGGAAATGCCACATCGCACCTGGGGCACGTGTTCGTGATCAATTCTCACCAGTCTCCACCTCGCTATGGGTTTCGTCTGGTCTCTACCTCGTCGCATAATCCCCCAAGCCAGCGACTTGAGGTGGCAGCATTCTGACATGGCTTGGACGTTCTATGCCAAGCCGTCTCAGGCGCAGGCCCAACATCACGAACATCGACCCAATGATTGCCCCCCGGGTCGTATGCCTTCACACTGCGAAGTACGTCGGCGTGGGCGTCGATGGCTTCCTCCACCTGGTGGAACGGGGCCATCATGACAGGGTAGCAATGATTCGAGTGTTTCGTCCCCCTCATGATGTTGCCTCTAGCGGGCATTTGCCGCGATGCCTCCTCGCCATGGTCCCCGCGAGCCAGTCAGACGGCGCTGCTGCGCGCGCGACCCTTGATCGAGGTCTGCTGTTTGGACCAAACGAGGCTTGGTGATGCTTGTGTCACTATCCCCTGCGGCCTTACCCGCCGACGCACGGCATTTGAGCTCACCACATCTGGACGGTCACCTCCTGATGCAGTCGAGTATTAATATGACCTGCCTCGCCCGCCTCTGTCGATCATATTGTTCTCATCATCATCAGCCTCATCTCTCTCCTCCTCTTCTCTAATCAGCTCTTTTGTTCATCTCAAGGCAGGGCCTTCTTCGCTTCTAATCACTACTGTCTATACTTCGCTTCTGCTTGAACAGTATTCATATACACACATACCCGTCGATAAACCACACCAGCCACAATGTTTTCCAAGGTCCTCGTCCTCGCGCTTGCCGCCTCCCCCCTCGTCGCCGCCCACGGCCGTGTTGATGTCGTTACTGGCGATGCGGGCGGCAACGGCACCGCCCTCGCCATCCAGGGTGGCGTTGTGCCCCTCACTGGCAAGAACAAAGTCGTAAGTATACAGTTCCTACACTATACATAAGAAGCACGAGCTGACCATCTTCGCCACCGCCCAGACCGAGGTAGATACCACCGTCTTCAACCAGAAGAACCCGGCCAGCGACGGTCTGGGCAAGACCACCGACACGGGCAAGATCCAGGCCGCGGACGTGAGCCAGCTCATGACCCAGGCGACGGCGCAGGCGGGCACGACCCTCCCGCAGGTCAACTCGTCGCTCAGCGGCACCTGGCACGTCGTGACGTCCGACGGCTTCGGCCAGGTCTTTGCCGTCCTGGACCCCACGGCCACGGGCAACTTTGCCGACGGCGTGCCGCTGACCACGACGCTCGACGTCCCCGGCAACAACGGCAACCCGCCCAAGGGGAACAACAAGTACAAGAAGTCTGTGCTGCGGCGGTTCGCGGAGAGCGTGGGTGTTATTGAGAAGCGCGCTACCAATATTAATGAGGACTTCCCCATGACGTTTTCCGTTCCAGCCGGCACGACCTGCAGTGGTACCGTCGGCGACCAGTCTAATGTCTGTCTTGTCAAGATTGCGAACAAGAACGGCGCGGGACCCTTCGGTGGTGTTGTTCCTATCCAGATGGCGGGTGCTGCTCCCGCTGCGCCTGCTGCTGCCGCTGCTCCTGCGGCCGCTGCGGCCCCAGCCACCGGTGCTACCACAGCCAAGGCAGCCAAAGCAGCCAAGGCTGGAACTGCCAGACGGGAGTTTGTTGCTTGAGCGCGTATCATGAGATCCGTGTTCCGGGACACACCTGATATGAAGACCGATCTTGGTTCATGCTTGGCACAACACTCTGTACCCCCTGTCATGGGACTGGACCGATGGGACGAAGTGATGAGAGCAACAACTGGTTCTGCTGCGGTGTGCGCTGGACGGATTGGGGGAGGGAGGGTATGAACGACTGGGTCGATTCTCCTCTTTTCTCGATGTCGGAAGGTGTCATTTGCGTGGGGTCAAGTTGGTTGGAGTCATGACGGCTATTTGTTCGTGTGTATATGAATAGCGGATTCTCAAAAAGGAGCTCTTCGAGGGTGGGGAGAGGAGAAAGGGGGGGGGGGTTGAGAGAGATACCATTCTAGCTGTAGATTCTATACTGTCGCTGACAATATTTGAACACTTTTTTCTCATGCACGTATCTGTCTCCCACTGCGAATCTTGTGATTTCGTGATAGATCTTGACGCGATGCTGGCACGTGTTCTCTTTTGCGCTCAAGCATGTTCTCAACAACAGCTATTACAAGAAATGTTTGCCGATGAGTTACGATAATGGAACTGGGAATATTTAACAGCTGAGTGGGCAAGGTGGGTAGATTTTCATTGATGGGGATTAATTCCGGTGTCAACAAATGACTCTCTACGCCCTCATCAGTCAGCTGTTTTTAAAGTCAGGGCCGTAGGACGTCGTCCTCGGTACTAAACTAAAAGTCCTCATCCCAGCTTCCAGGAATGCGAAGGGGCGCCGGCTCCATTTCCTTCCAGAAATCACCAACCAGACCGTCTGTTGGTTCTGACCACCATAGCTTCCAGTCTCCTGGCTCCTTACCGTATTCGAAGCCGATTAACCTTACCTCGAACTCGCCGTTTTCGGTTTTCCAATATGACTCGTCATGCCACACATCCCGATGTATTCTAAATTCACAGCCGTCTTCTTGATCCTCCAGTATTTGCCTTTCCTGTCGTCCATACTCTAGCAGGTCGATGTCACACTCTTGGAGTATTTCCAGCCACTTCTGTAGAGCTCTGTCACAGTTAGCAAGTCGAGACCCTATCTTGTGCTGTCTAGCGCACTTCGGATCCACATTATAACCTGGACACCCAAACAAAGAGCCCAGGAACATATCTGTGAACGGCGTTAACGGTGGAGATAACTGATAATAAGGAAAATAAAGGATTCCACATCCGAGGAGCTGCTGTTCTGGCATCAGGACGGATGCGTCAAGTCGAAGTGCAGTATCCCGGATGGCGCTATACCACTTGCTTGCGATATCCGAGTCGTACCACACTAAATTACCTAAACCCCAGGCAATGCATGATAGAATATTCATAGTGGTGCTGCTCCCTGCTTCTACGGAATATGGCAATTCGCAAAGGTGTTGAAAAACGGCAGGAGAAGGCGAACTCCCCCCTTGGTCAAGACTTCTGAAGAGGTCCATCGCGAGGTACAGTCGGTGGTCCTCATAAGCTGCTGTGTAGAACTCGTTGTAGGGCCAAAGTCGACCGACCAGATCGGTGAAAGAATTCAAATCTTGCCAACAAAAAACCAAGAAGTTCATTCGCGCTTCATCGTTTAGCTCATGTTTGAGCAAGGTCTCGATGTGAAATTCATTTTTTTGAATTTCATGTAGCCGCCAACCAAAGTCCTTAATTGTTTTGGGCTGGGATGCACCGTAGTTGAGCAAGTATCCGGAGGCTTTCCAAGACCCAACCGCCAGTGCAAACTACTTTACGATCAGCATAGGGCCTCGTCTACTCCAGAATCGCAGGTGATGGGCAGTTGTACAAGTGACGGTGCTTCTTTACTTACCGTGAGCAGACTGATCTCAAACGGGTCACTGACATCGCCCCACACAATCCAGTCGAGTGGGCGACACAGCCTCTCCTGAAAAGAACGGCGGATTGCATCGACGTCGTCATCTTTTATAGCGTCCAAAACGAGATCAAACTCCACAGAACCCACTCTGTGGTAGCCGTACATTTTCAAGGACCAGTCCCAACCAGCATAACTTCGGGAGAACACCGCGTCGAGAACGGAGGCACAAAGCCATGCAGGCATCTGCACCTGGATCCGCAGAGCCCGTTCCCGTGTTGAGTTGTTTATCGGATCATCCTTGGCCCTTGACGTTGTATAGATCCGAACGAGTCCCGTCACCTTGGCGAAGCCTAACTGCCAGCACTCGTGCAAGGCACCGGCATTTTGGCGAGTCGATATTCGACGCCCTGCTACAGTGTGAGGACTGTGCATTTGAGTCGGACTCCGGTCGTGGGGTATCATCGTGAGGGTGTGAGCGCTTCGAGGTGATTGAGTAAGTGCGGACATGAGCTGAGAAGCGACAATCTGGGGCTGTGCCCGTAGCAACGCGCTGAAGCACAGATATATCATGTCAATATGTGTTTTCGTGCGTACATGAAAGAACACAGACAACAAGTGGGATTGTTCTCACAGGCTGTAGGTACCCTGCACCAGGGCCAAAAGCTGGATGGTCTTCTGAAGGCGCGCTTCGTGTTCCGCCAGCGTAGCCTTCTTGAGCACGACCTTGATCATGGCACGCTTCCGCCTCACACCGCTGCGAGCCGCATCGATCTGGGATGTGAGGTCTCTAGCCAGATCCTCGAGTTGCCTGCTAGCCGTCTGGCATGCTAGGCGTGCCTTCTGCAGTGCTTGCTGTAGGTGTGAGGTGGGGGGCAGCAGCGGCGGGTTTGCGCTTGCGCCCTGGTCATCGCTTGAGGTCTCTTCGCAGAGGATGTTGGTAAGGAGCTCGATGTTGCCAAGCATATACCTGAGGCTTTGTGGTGCGTCCTTGACCTCGTCTAGCAGGGTTTTCACCTTGAGGCTGGTGATCACGATGGATCCTGCAATCTGCGCAACGCTGAGGCCGGAGGCGACTAGGCCAAAAACTTCAGCCATATTAGTTATCAGGCAACGGAAACAGGGAGTTCAAAATCCAAAATGTTTGCCAAAGTGTACGCGCAGCAGATGTCGAAGAATGAGTTGTCGACGGGAGAGGAGGGGTTTGTGAATGTGGACTGGCGCCGCAGCCTTATTTTGTCAAGTCCCCGCTTCAATATGTATTCGGCGGCAACTACCATGTTTCACATGAGGATGCCCAATGATATTTCCACATGAAAGACCAGTATGCAAGTCCAGGTCACGCGCATACACGAAGCGGGCGGTGGCGGAGCTGCTGATGCGAGTGGCTTTTCTGCGGCTGCTGAAAGCCACAAAGCTGCTCCCTGCCCCGCAAGAGACATATATCCGGCTGAGTCGGCCGTTGTCGACATTGCCAATCTCTGAACCGTAGGTGTCATCCCGCAGTGACTTTGTGTTACATACGCTTAGAAGTATATAAAGGCATTCCCGACCAATAGTAGGTATAAGCTCTAGACAGCTGGGCCCCTGCCGATCCAGTACCGGTAGCTCCTGAACGGCCCCCGCCGCCGGTCGACGTTGTTGTACTGCCTTAGCGGGGCCAGACCTTGCTGGTTGGTGCTGAAGTACAGCCACCCGCCCAGGATGCAGGCCGTGTCTGCAGCCTGGACCAGCCCGCTGCGGAGCAGGGTCTTGTGGATGAGGTTCTCCGCGGGCACGACGCCGGAGCCGTCGGCGGGGACGGCGGTGACGGGGTCTGTGACCTCGGACTCGAGGGTGTCGACGTACAGGATGGCGTTTTGCTGTCGAATGCAGTGTTAGAATCAATTTTACCATGGTGAGCTTTTTGGTGGAATGAAGTACTGACCTCGGATGCCATAATGTAGACACGGCCCCTGTCGTCGGCGGTGAAGCCCGCCTGCTCCGAGGGGATGTTGCCGGGGACTTGGACCTTCGCGGAGAGCTCCTCATCGGTGAGGCCGCTGATCAGCGCCTCCTGGGAGACGAAGTACCAGCGATGGGAGGACTTGACTCCCCAGTAAACGTTCCCAGAGGCCAGGGCGATACCGTTCGTCCCGGAGTTCATGTACGACGGCTTGGTACCGTTCCAGTTGCGGATCGGCTCGCCGTTGTACATGGAGGTGAACCTCTCGTCGGGCCTGGTGAAGGTCGTGTTGTACAGGTGGCGGATGAACTCGCCTGTTCCCAGATCCAAGGTGCTGATGGAACCGTACTGGGTGTCCTCTGTGATGAAGGCGTAGCCGCTGGTTCCGAGGGTGTTGTTGATCCTGATGTCGTTCAGCTGTAGCTTGGCAAACCATTGGTCCTCGGGGTAGATGTAGGTCCGGATGACTTCGCCGGTGGTGTAGTTGAAGTTGATCACTTTCGGTCCGTCGGATACTGGCATTGAGCTATGCAATCCTGTCAGTAGATGTGCCCTGACCAGAAGCACAAGGGTCATAATACTCACGCGCCGTTCGGGACACCAGAATCGATCACCCACCAGCCACCAACGGAGTCAAGCACGACGTTCTGCACATTGACAAAACAAGTGGAGGCGTTCTGGCCCTCTGCACAGTTCTGCCACTGCTCAGAGGGCCATGAAATCTCCTCCGTGAAAGACGTGGCCTTCGTCATGGTGTTATTCTTCAAGTCCATGTTCCGGGCGTACGTGAAGAAGATATTGTGCTCGCGGTCGACCGCGATGCCAGTGGGAGTTATGGCACTCTCATGAATAACCTCTGGTGAGTCTCCAATGACCTGCAGGTCGCTGGAGCATGCTCCGATGGGGTCGGAGTCGTTGCGGGTCAACGAGTAAGGGACGGGACACTTGGGCGCCGCAGTTGGTAAAGAATCACTGCGAATCGCGGCAGCTGCCCCGGCCAGAGCAGCCGTCGACCCAAGGACTCCCCACATTGTGGAAGGGGCTCAGAAAGGCCGGGCAGAAAAGAGTGACTGGGTTGGAGGGGTTTCAGATTGATGAATTACTTGACGCAAGGTGGACTGGGTGGGATTGAGAAGTGTCAAAATTGTCTTCATGGTGATGCAATGAGTATAAGTACACCGAGGACGAAGCCATTCACATTCCGGACTCCGCTTCGTGAGCCTCCTCTCCTTGCCAAGGAGGTGGTGTGGGTTCTACGACGACGTTGGGCCGCGGAACCGAGTCGTCGGAGATGTCTTGGCTTTAGCATTTTCGGGATGGTGCCGGTGGGTTTGGAAACTTTGTTCAGCTTAAGCCTATGTTCTAGACGTTCTGTGGCGATCTGGGTGGGATTAAGTTTGATGAGGGGGTCGACCAGGCTCGATCCATGCGGCTATGAGCCTGAGCGTGGGTCAGTAGACATGCCGCAGCGGGGAGAGGGGTGTTGCAAGGGTCGTATATCCTTTGCAGCATCTGTTATAAATAACTCCTTAGTTCTTCAACATAGAAGGGCAACCTGGTGCAGAGTGAGATAACTTGGCTTGGATCAGGCCAAGACGCATTGCCGGGGAAGTCAATTTTAACTTTCATCGACCCCACCTGTTCAACAGCTATCCCAAATTCTCCTGGATCTGTGACAGGAAAGTTGTCAATCCATAAATTCCTGCGGCATATACCTGAGACTCCGTATGTTATGCTTTAAAGGATGTTATCGGGTGTAGAGGTGGCACAGCAATGTGCGTGTACAGTATGCTGGTGCTGTCGAAGAGGACTGGTCAACTCGAGTGGCAGAATCAACAGCCTCTAACACTTGCGAGCGCCACATCTCTCGCAGACCCACGGAACTTTCCGAATCCATCATGCAAGACCATGCTGTCTTTCGGCACCGAAGACAGCCAGGCCGCTGTTGGTTACTCCGCGCTCTGCCGGGACACACAATCACTTGACATGTCTCGGCATTGTGTGTTCAGGGAGAGATGATCTTCCGATTGATCGCTTCCAAAACTATTGTGGGGTAATCCCATTCGACTGTAGATGTCGGCGCAGCTGTATACTGGACCTGATTACCAACATGTCCAAGCCCAACCCTCAGTGTGCCTGTTGCCAGATTTCCTGCGGCTATGATCATGCCTGTGACATTTCCAACGTTTCTGAAGCTTCAGCTAGGAAGGTGCATTGCAGCGAAGTCCCCAGTAGTCTGTGTTGACTTCGTACATGCCGGATCGGCCCTTGAACTGCTCGTAATCGCCTGAGCAATCCGCTGACCTGCAGAAGCGTGTCATGTTAACACTCATCAAACCCGTAAAATATATGGTAGGAATATATCCAACAGAGTGATTTCGGTGGCATCAAACCTGCTGACTTACTTGAAAAGGTAGCACGTGTAAGATTCGGCCACCGAAATCCTGGTCGGCTCGAACTTAACGTCGGGGGGACCGGTGCAGTCGATACCGTCGAAGAGGTGATCCAAGGGTTCTTGAGCAGAGTTAGAACGACCTCCCAGCTACTTCACGGGTGGAGTAAATACTGCATTGACCAGCTTCGCTCTTCTCGGGCTCGAAGAAGCAGGTGTTGATGTACGGCAACCACGTGAGCTCGTCAAAACAGAGTGTTGCCATTGCATCGTCCGACGCAACCAACACGTTGTGCGCGTATGCCATGATTACGGCAAGGACCGTGATGATTTTTATGAAGAATGCCATGGAAATTTGAACAAAGAAGTCTTTTTCTGACAGGTTTGTTTAGAGTCAGACCTTGGGAAGTCGTGTTGAGAAGGAAAAAGCAGAGCAGGGCCTGGATACCTGATGGACGAGCCTTTTGGAACTCCAGTCTGGTACAAACCTTGAGGCGAGTGACTCAACCAAGCCACCGTCAACAATCGGACGAGCGTGTGACGGTTCTTGGTGGGGCAGGCTCTTTGTCACGAAGTCATCTTTATCGGGCTGCCAGGCCATCTATCTTTCAGAACCCTTTTCCATACCTCGCTATTTCCCTGACCTTTGCGGCCCTTGCAAAGCCTGTTCAAATGCTACGATTTGGAAGCCAGAACTGTTCCACGTGGGACCATAGGTCCGTCATTTGAAGAGAATGCAAGTGCACAGATTCCTGACCCCGATTCCCTTCGCATTCCACTCGAAGAGTTCGCTTAGCGATGTCAGAACGGACCCGCATACGTACAAAGCAAGATCTTGGATCCGTGCGTATAGCATCTGTCAGCAACCTTTGCTAAGATCGAGAGGGTGGAGGCGCAACAGATACATTGCGGCCTCGTTCGAGGCTCACACAAGGTCAGGTGCAATGAGTTCGATGATGATCACGAGGGGTATAACGAGACTCATAATGAGGGTGAGGCTTCCAGATTAGGGATATTTCCACTGATCTGGTTTGTGGCGTCCCTTTACAAATTGGCTAAGTCAAGGATGGGCCACAAGCAAGTTTGAGATCAGCGTGGATCCTGGACTCCCTTTTTACATGGTCTCTCCGATGGATGGCTGCCATGAAACTTCCGATCAAGTACTCGGTTTTGGCATGGCTTCCACCAGTTATCACTATTCTGTTGAGTGGTCAATGCCCTCTCATCCTATTGTCTACCGTGTCCAGAATCGAAGAGCCTTGATGGCGGGGTCAGGCGCACTGAAATTGCCAACCTTTTGCCTCTGCCATCCGCATCTGGAAACATACCAGCCAGCAGTGACTCTGACTGTCCCGTGGCTGGGTATGATTTTTAGCATCTTGGATATGAGTGTGTCATAGATTGCTTGCCCAGGTATAAAACCTTCCTCACCCGCCGCGTCCGCGAGCGACTTCGACCACCATATGAACACACTGCACACGGAAAACAGACGCAACAACATCCTTCACCATCAGATACAGAAATTATTGTTTGTCTGTCGCCTGACACTGAGATCCATCCAAAGAGCTTCTCCTCAATGTCGACAGCTTCTCTCCACAGCGGAGGCGGAAGCGGTTGCATCCACTTCGGTGAACTATTCGGATGGTGCACATGGTGGCGCTCATTCGGGATAATACAGGCAAGCATATTCCGCCACCAGCAAAATCACTGGTTCCTATTCGACTAACGGCGTGCGCAGTTTACTGTTTCTCTTATTGCTTTGTCGTTGTCACTTGGAATCTGGAGACCGCGGGGCCCGATCAAATTACCGCCACTCCCTGCAGCCAACAACCGGATATGGCTCTTGACATTCATCTTTGCGAATTCCGTCTGCCTGGTTTGGTCCATGGCTGGTGTCGTCAGGAAGGGCCTGCTGCAGAAGCTCCCCCGTCACCCAACCCTGTTTCGCTTCTGGCTCCTTGCAAACTCTATCATTCTTCTCGCCATGATCACTACTATCATCGTGTGTACCCTTACTCGTCATCAATCATTCCACCGTTAAGTGCAGTATTGACAACTTGAATGGCAGGGATACATTTTTGTGGTCATGTCAAGCAGTGATGGCTGCCGGGCAAATAAACAAGGTTGCAGTGCGGCTACTGCAATGATGGTTTTTGAGTGCTTGTGGTGTGCCATGGAGACTTTTGCAATCGTTGTCGCTCTGTTTAAATATAGAGACATGCAGGAAGATGAAAAGAGCGGAAGCGAATTGTGGATCAGGGGATACCAGGTACTTGACACATCCCCGCACAAGTATGGTTTTCGTTCTTGTTTGTCCATCGCTAACATTTTCCACTGCAGATTTTCTTTGCTGGGGCCTCTGCTGTGGTCACAATATTTTCGTTCGTTCCCTCAGGAATACCTGTGGCAGAAGGCATGCGCACAGGATTCCATGGCTGGTTGCTTGTCGTCGGAGGCGGTGTTTGTGCTGTTTTCTGTGGTTGGCATTTCATACACATATGTCCGTGCTCGCCATTTGAGACATCTTACGGCTCGTATGTTCTTTTCATTCTGGTGGAGTGGCTTGCGCTGGTCGCCCCCATCGGAATCTCTTTTGTGAGTCCCAGCACCATCCACAATCAACTTCATGTTAATGCCCCGTCCCCATGGCACGCCCTCCAGCCGGCGCCCAGCTTCAGCTTACACAATCCCAAAGGGCTTCATACCGGCATATCTTATGGATGGTGCTCCTTGTCATCCAATTAGCAACCAGTGGTGCTATTTGATTGCAGTCACGGACGGCTTCACCCTTCTCCTCGGTGGTTTACAGGCCTATCACCTCGTGGCTAATTGCCGTTCATACCGGTATATTATGCCACCCCTCAAGGCAAAGCATCGTGAAAAGGCGAGAGAGAAAAGGGATCAAAGGAGAGATGAGAAAAAGCGACGTCAGAAGGAAACAATGTCCGAGAGGCAGACAGGGAGACAAGCCCGTCGTCATCTGCCGCCTATTCCGAAACCAGAGAAGGCCCACGTTCCTCAATCATATGATTTTGAAATGGCAAGTATGGAGAGCCTGGTCCAACGACATCCACAACCCGTTACACAACACCACGCAAGACATCACGGTTCGAGGTCGAAGACAGAAACGTTCACAACGACCAGCCACCAGACCAGCAGTCGAAGAAAGCGAAGCAATGATAGATTTGATCCACCACCCCAAGAGAGGAATTGGCAGTCAGTACAAGGAACCGTTCCTCTCGGCAATCCCCGATACCTGCCACGGCCAGTGATTACCCATCCGAGTGCGCCCGGAACACAGTACCGCCGATCACCAAGCAATGCGAGTCGAAGGAGGCAGATCGTCGGAGATACGACGGGCGCGAGAACAACGGCAAGGATAATACCATGCCCAGAAAACAACATGATCCTGGACCACCGCAGTCCCCCCTCGCTTCCAACGTCCAGACATAGAAGCCCATCATCTCGCCCAGGTGCATCCGTGGCCCCCAGCATACATCGAACTGCAACTGTTACCAGTTCGCACAGGAGCAGGCGTCATATCGAGGAGCACCACGTGCCAGAGGTGTCGCCGATGAGTTCCTATGAGGACCTGAGTCGCCTCACCCCGCACGAGCGCGCGTTGGTCGAGCCGTCGATTTGTTCGTCGGATCATCCGCCGCCTCCGGTTATCAAAGTCACGCCTCGCAGCTCGGGCCGCGACTCAATAGCTTCCCAGGCGAGCAACGATCGTCCTCCGTCATACTCGTCCGAGGAGACAACATCACCCCGGGAAAGCTTGAAAGGGGAGTATAATCGTCTGTATGGCCCTAGTGACGCTGACAACACTGGAGCAGCTGGGTCACGAGCTGGCCAAACCAACACACTTGATCCAACGGAGGACAACGAAGGGCATCCTTTACCAGATGTTCGTCTGACTGAGGAAGCCTCTCCTCCTCCATATGAGAACGATAATGATTCAAAGGTGTGGGACTGGTTCGGGAAGACGAAGGGGAAAGACTGAGCAGGGTCTACGGGTGCAACCAGACTTGTTGGCATCGGTACTCATTTTGTCCCAGGCCCAAACCCCTCATGGGATTTGATTACTTTAATTATTTCTGCGACCCAGTCTCCGGCCTGGGTCTGGAATTCTGCCTCTTTCCTGTTGAGCACAGCCGGATAGGGCCTTTGGTCATGAAGCAATGAATGTTAAGTGCCACAATGACATCTTGCGTGATCCGTTCGCCCTGAATCTTTAGCACCACGGGGAATACAACTCTCGCACTCGCCGCACCTGTGAGAGTTCAATTTCCCGAGGCGTCAGCATTCATGCTTAAGCACTTGTAAGTGGTAATGATGGCGCAGGGGCGAAACAGGAGCACACTGATCCCCTGGCCAGAGGAGATAGAAAATGTATTGCTTCCCGACTGAGACTGAGGTCTCTTTCTCCTTCCTCTGATTTTCAGCACTGGGAGATTTGATTCCTCCCTCCGGGAACCGGACAGTCATATGACAGAACGGCGGGGTTTCTAGGCACTGCCGTTCTGCCATGCATTATACGGGCTTGCCAGTCAGTAGCCAACTTGACTCCCTCGTGGCCGTGAGTGAGTTCCCGTGTTTTGTCAGTAACTGTCTGTGCTGGAGCATGGAAATATAAAACCCACTTGGCTTTCCTCGCCCCGGCAATTTTCTGACATTCTTAGAACGCCCACCATATGGCCCCATGAACATGACCAAGACAGATTGTCCCGATTCGTATCACTCATTTCAATTTTGTATTGTTTGGTTTTGACTCATTTGACGGAAAGGGCTTTCCCAGAAGCTATCAAAATGAGTTCCCGCTACCCCTCGGAATTTCTCCATGATTCGGCCTCTCACTCAGAACGGTCCCAATCATCGCGCTCGTCTGTAGAACACTCCCTACCACCTCTCACTCCGTCAGAGTACTCACGCCACAGCAGCTACCACCACCGCCGCCGTGATGATGTGTGCCGCTGGTTCCGCTCTTTTCCACGCTGCGGTGCGATATTCCAGGCACGGATACTGGTAGCTCCCGCCCTGTGAAGCTTCAGCTAACGTTTCTCGTAGGTGCTATGTTCCATCATCGGTCTCGCGTTGTCGGCTGGGACCCTCAGACCAGCGGGACCAGTGGCCTTGTCTGGGCTCGACTTGACCAGTAACGCCACCTGGATCACTTTATTTCTGATATTAAACCTGATGTCCTTCGTCTGGGGATTCTTGTCCATATTCAAAGAGCGGATACTTGAGAAGCTTGAACGCCGACCGGTCCTGTTCCGCTTCTACTTCCTCATCAGCGGTGTTTTGATGGTCCTTACGAACGGCATCTTCGGCGTTGTGAGTATTCTCGATTCGAGCTCGAGAACCCTGCACCTCGACTGACGATGGATGTGAAAGGCGTATATCACTTCTGTTCTCAATACCCCCTCGGGCTGCCAGGTCACAACCACTCCGGGGTGCTCTAATGTGATGGCCATGACTGCCACTCTGCTTCTCTGGGTAGTCAGCGAGATGCTTCAACTGGTCCACACCATCGTCGAATACCGTCGCCGAGAACGGGGATTTGAGAAGGAGAATAGAAGGAAGGACGAGTGGATAATATGGACCAGAGGCTTTCAAGTAAGTCGAGCAAACCCCACCGTGAAGACGATGGCAATGGCGGTATGACATCAACTAACGAATCGCTCCGTATCTCAGTTTCTATGCACTTCGGCGTCTGCCGCACTTGCCGCGTGCCTGTACATACCTTCTTCACCTGGAATTCCCGTGGTGAAGGAAGTGCGCACGAAATTTGCGTGGCTTTTGGTTTTGGGGGTTGTGTTTTGTTGCATCTTCTGCTGTTGGCATTTTTTCTTGTGGACATCTTGGGGGGATCACAAGGTCCGCCAGGTCTACGGCCGCTACGTTGCCTATATGGTGATGGAGCTTCTTGTCTTTATTCTCTCTTCTGGGATTACTTGTGTAAGCTCTCGATCCTCGTTGCACCCCCGCTGCCCCTGAACGAATCCAAGTGTTGGACTTGTACTCATATGATCTAAAGGCTTACGCAGTCGCCTTTTTACAAAAGGGTGCGCCATGCAACCCCCTTAGCAACGAAGGATGCTTCGCGATTCTTGGCATGGACGCTTTCGTCGGACTGGCTGCCTTGATGCAATTTTTTCAACTGGTTGCCATCGGTTGGTTTTATGGTGAGACAATGCCACCGCTGAAACATGCCCGTGATAATTGGAAAGAGGCGCAGGAACGCACGAGGCGGGAAATGGAACTCGTTCACGGACATATCTTTGATCAGGAAATGGAGAAGGAGATGGAGCGTGAGCAAGCCGAAGCTTGGGATAAGGAAGAAAGAGACCGCAGGAAGGCAGCACAGATGCGAGGACACTCACACGGTGAAACGAGGAGTACAGAGTACCGACATGAGCCCAGCGACCGCCACGGAGGAGATGGTGTTGGACGATGGAGGTCTGAAGTGAGAGACGCACGTCCAACAAGGCCCGCGGAAGACTCAAGATCAGGCCGACACAGGCAGGTGAGTACATCACACAATTTGGTTGTCATGAAAGACCTTGGATGAAGAAGACCAAGCGTGAACAGGCCGGAGGATATCCACTTGACCAGCTCGTTCTGGTGGTTCAACGCTAATATAATGATTACCAGGTCACCCAAGAACTACGAGTAGAAGACATCAGGCCCCCGGGGATAGTACTGGTCAACCCCGCTTCGGTCCCCATATCATCTCGTCCAGGCGGATCCTCGGCACCCGACATACAGCGACACGCAACTGGTACTACAAACTCACACGGGAGCAGACGCCGTCGCCACGAGCATCCAGTGGAAGACGTGTCTCCACTGAGTTCTGTCGTGGAGTTGAACCACCTCACCCAACTTCCGCGTGCGCCGCGCACTCCATCGCCGCTGTCGGTGCGTTCTCACGGAGGTCGGGGGATTCCCGATATCACCATAACGCCTTGTGGTTCTAACCGCATCCCGATCATTTCTCAGCCGGAGTATCATTATAACCCGGCACATCAGAGCGATAGAGACTCCTTGACATCTCAGACCACTTTTCATACGGCCCTCTGGGGTGACGGGCACAGACCTACGGCTGGCTAGGACGAAGGTCATGCCCCAAGTACTCCAGAACTCGAAGCCAGGTTATATTGTCCCTACTCTCCATACAGGATAGGCGATGATGTGCGCAACTGGTCAATGAGGACGAGGGAAAGGAAATGACAAGAGTCTGCGTAAGTGCGCACAGATACATTGCTACTGATGCCTGAACCAGTGGTTTCGAATCCAGGTATTCTTTTCATCGTGTTCATTTTAGAATTTTGAACATGTCTATAGCATTAGAACATTTCAGGATCTTGGGGCTTTCTGGTGTGGCTACACTTGATGAAGTCTTCCCTGGTCACAGTGAGGGATATCTTTGCCACCAGGTGGGACCATTTCAGGATATTTGGGAAGAAAAAGGTTAGGTACAGAGGGCAAAAATGATCAAATAGATTTTGATGAATGACCTTGTTTCCCATTTCGCACTTACATCCATCGCGTGAACGTCTCTCGATCTGTGACGCGACCAATGACCAAATTGACAGCGCACACGAAGGAAAACGGCCGCTGGCCTTCAGCAACAAGAAGAGCGTCAGGCAATCGTTGCTTTCCTATTCCCAACCAGCACCTAGAAAGATTTGCGATGATCTTGATTCACGGCCGAGAACTTCTATTACCTCCTGATTAATGTTACCTAGGATAGAGGCTACACGAAGAGCGCCCTCAAGCCTTCAAACCCAGGCTCGCCCAGCCCCGAAGCAGGATCCCACCCCGGAGCAGCCTCATACCCGTTGACAAACACCTCCCCCTGCTCACACCCCTCGATGGAGCTAATATCATCCGCCACATCCCTGATCGACGCCCGACCCTGCTCAGAGTACAGCAGCGGGTTGATGAACCCCACAGCCGGCTTCCCCTGCCGGAGACGAATATCATTAATCAGCACAATCAAAGCGGCAAAGAACGGCGCCGAGGCCGACGTCCCCTTCTGCAAGCTCGTGCCCCCGTTGGTGATGACGGGGTACCGGTCCCCGAGCAGCGCGACGTCGGGGACGCCCCTCCCCGAGGCGTTGTAGAACCCCGCCGGGATCTTGCTGCTGTTGGCGAGCACGCCCTCCACGTAGGCGGCCGTGCTGTCGGCCTGCCACGCCGGCGCGGCGAAGTAGTTCGAGAACCCGCCGCTCGAGTAGCTCGCCGAGCCGCCCCACGCGGCCAGGGCGCCGACGGAGGTGACCCACGGGCACGAGGCGGGGAAGGTCGGGATGAAGCGCTCTTCCCCGGTGGGGCCGACGCAGGTCCCGTATGACGTCCCCGCTGCGCCGCCGTCACCGCTCGAGGCGATGACCGTGATGCCCCGTGCCGCGAGGGCGCCGAAGCCGTTGCAGACCCGCTCTGCGTAGCTTGGGGGGACGGACTGTTCGTCGTCTGCGTAGGACATGGAGAGGACTTGTGGTGGGTCGTCGAGCTGGAGGAGGTGGTTGATGAGGTCCAGATATGGCTCGTTCTCGGACTGGGAGTCGGGGACCGTGACGTTTCCGGGCTGCGACCAGGTTGGTGGGCGCCCGCCTGTGGCGAAGTATGTGGTGTCGAGGGGGTTGATGAAGGTGGACGAGTACTCTGTGTCGAGCATCGCCTCAACCGAAGCCGAGGACGGAGTGTCATCGATGCTGCCGCCGCTCACTGCTTCGACTGTGAAGTTGTAACTCTGGTAGTCCGAATCATTGCGGAGGCCGTAGGACTTGAGAAATGACTTAAAGTCTTGGGTGTCGGGATGGTCGCCAAGAAAGCCAGCGAGAGCGAGCTTGCTCCCGGATGTCTTGTCCGGGGGAGAGTATGTGACATTGTATCGCTTCTGCAGGTACGAGGGGCAAGGATTTGAGGAGCAGTCCACGACGTCTCGAGGTCCAACCTGGCGAGTGTTCAGGCCATGGTCCTCCTTTTTGGCCGGAAGGCTCGACACCAGGAATTGTGTTGTTGGCCAGACGAAGTCGACGTCTCCCGCTATGCACTTTGGGATGCTGTAGGACAAGGTTCGCAGTACAGGTGCTGAATCATTGTGGCTGTAGAATGCATACTTCGCATCGAACAGTGCCTCTGCATCTGCTACCGACATGTCAAATGTTACCCAACCCCCGCCTCCCGAGTATGACGATCTGACGTTTTGAGAACGAAGCCAGCTCTGGACAGTCGTGGCGCTGGACTCCACGTCTGGCATGGCCTGCAGGAGCTGTTCCTTGCTCAAATGCATGCCATATTGCGCGGAAGCAGGATCGCTGACCTCGTGGGCGATTTGGAGATAGTCATGATGAGGATATCTCAAGGCGATCTTGAAAGGGACCCTGGTGGTGTTCTCGGGCGACGAGTGGTATTCCCAACCAGACGGCGGCCCTGAGATCCTTTCGAATTGAACAGGACGGCAGTCTCCGGGAAGTGAAGCGGCTGCAGCTTGTAAGCTTGTGCTTAACGTTACAAAAAGCCAAAATGCTGTTCTGGTGACCATTGTGAAGGCGAGGAATCCCTTGGCTTGACCAAAGTATCGAGATGGGATCAGGACAAGAACCTTCGATGCTTTTATCCGCCTATTCCGGTAATGGCTCTAATTTCGGTCCTCAATATTCCCGGCCAATCTGTTGCTTGAGTGCTCGGAACTCATGGGGGGGAGACAATGTTGACATGATCTGACGATAAGGCGAAGGGTGACGTCTGGATACTTTGTTATGTAATGGATCCACGAAGTCCTTGTCGGACCATGGGTTATGCGGTCAAGTAGAATCACGATTTCGCCTGTGTGTGGATCTGGTGCTGTGCATATACGGCATAATGGCAGCTAATTTCCGGCGGAAGCTAGAATGGCAGGCGAATGTACCCCTGGAACGGGTTCTCTGGGCAGTTCTAGCCGCGTTCTAGAGGGAACGTTAGGACATGCGAAGCAATACGAGGTCCCCATCCAGCACATGCCTCAAACAGTATAGCTCGGAGGAGCATCGTTGCCTCATCTTGCACGCGATGGCACGACAAACTCGTGTCGGGCCCAACTTCTACCCTTTCTGCGTTCATGGAAAAAGCCGACTGGTGGTTGATAGTGAAAGAGGCCGACTCGTGTTGGGAGTCCTGGTCTTGTCAACCGTTGAACCAACGATGATTGGGGATGGACGGACAAAGTCCGTGTGGGCACGTCGTTGCCACGGACGGTAAATAGAGCCCGAGTGGTTCTAAAAATAAGGTTGGCAGAAAGCTTCGCGTTATTTCCCACCAACCTTCTCCACTCTCAACCGAACCCCCACGAACCATCCATGCATGATCGTTGGCCTATCGCGGTATCTGGCCGTGCGTCAGATGTGGGTGTGATCTTGTTAAGCTTAAAATCGCCGATGTACCGAAGTCTTATACTGCTTGGCTCGCAGCACGCGGGACTCGTTTGGTCCAACATCCATCGTAACTCAACGTCCACTCTGCTCAAAGCTCAGCGTTGTCATTTACTTTTCGCAGGACAAGGGCAGTCCCTAAAGTGAGCACTTAACTTAGCATACTTTTACACGACGTCATGTTCCCAGAGCTCTTGTCGGCTGCAGCGGTGGTCGCCGTTTCGGCAGCGGCGCCAAGTCCGCGGTCCTCGAATGGATACGCCGCCATACCACTCACTTGGAAGTATGGAGGTCTGCCCAAGATCACCGCAGACATCGTCTGGGGAACACCAGGCCAGAACTCTTCAGTGGAGACTGTTTTCGACACGGGCAGTGATGGGTTCTGGGTCGCAGGGCCCGACAATCTCGCCTTTTACGGCTCCCGGTACAAAGGAGACAGGGGCCCGTGCAACGAGACCCTCACGCCGTTCTATGACTGGACCGTCTCAACGACGCACACTCCCGCGGTAGACTCTGTCATCTCATATGCCTATGCCGGAAATGCGCACATTGTCAAGACCTTTTACAGCATGAATGACACCATCGGCTTTGCCCAGACGACTTATCCAAAATTGCCGAACCGGAGGGTCGCGGTGTCCAACGAGACGCTGCTTGCAACAGGAGACGACACAACGTGCGCCGGATACAGCACCGACCACAGCATCCTCGGCATGGGTCCCGGTTCCGATCTCCGCAGGGACCTCTTGGACGACGGGCTGGTATCATCAAAGATCCTGAGCACCTGGTTCGACCAGGCACCCGAGGACCTCAGGGGTACCTACAGTGGCACGGCCCTTGTCGGTGCCCTGCCGCCCAGCTCCAAGTACAGCGGCAGCCTCGTCACGGTCGAGTCGGACTGGACTGAAGGCAACTACTACGCAACAACACCAGAGTTTAAGACAGCGCCGCTGAACAACACGGGCGCCACGACCGTCATTCCCCTGGAGTTCACGCCCGCGACCTGCCTCTTGGACAGCGGTAGCCCCAACCTGGAGCTTCCCATCAGCACAGAGATTGCCAACATCACCGGCCTCACTCTCGTCCCTTTCACATCTATCCTGGCCTACGAGGGCTCCTGCGAGTCGATCCCGGCCTCGGCGACTCTTGACTTTGATTTCAAGAACGTCACTATCTCCCTGCCGTACAGGAACCTGGTCCGTGGCTACCTCGACGGCGTCGAGCCTGGGTATTGTGTCCTGAGCGCGTTCCTCGGGGAGACGGGCTGCACTCTCGGGGCTCCGTTCTTTTCGGCTGCTGTCGTTGTATTGGATGATGCGAAGAAGGAGATCTCTCTGGCTCAGGGCGGCATCTCGACAGGATCAGCTGATGGTGCCAGCAGTCTGGCCGACGTCCAAGCATTGGCCTAAGCGTCTACATGAAGTTCTTCAGTCTTTTATCAGCTTTCTTCAGTCCAATATTCATCCCGGGTCTATTTGACTGCCCCTCCTTGTCTGCCCCTCATGTACATAGCCCATCCTCTAGCGCAGTTGAAATCCAGTCACAGACTCACATGAGCCCTCCAGAACTTGCAGCTTGCCAGTCACTTCCCTTGTCTGGCGGGAAAAGTATAAAGGTCGCCTTCTTTGCCAGAGCTCCCACACTCTTTCACTTCCCAACACAGAAGCTGCGCCTCGTCCACGCATCGCACGGGTGCGTTTTGATCCATCTTACTCGCCATACACCATCGACATCATCGACACGGACGGGTGCCATCAACATCATCGGCATCAGCGACAGGATCGACAACGCAAGCACCTCAAAAGTCTCCTTTGAGGACAGTGCCGACATCTTCAGACTCCAGTTCGGCATCCAGTTCGATATCTTTTGTATTTCAAATTACCGCTGAACAGCCTGGAATTACCGCTATGTCTGAGTACAGCGGTACCTCGTACGGACAAGGTACCATGATGTCGGACGGTCAGCCCGCCATGCTCCCAGACGATCGGCGCGACAGACCCCGCCGAAGAATCTGTGGCGGAGTTCTCCAACACCCATTCAACTGGCGTTTTAGAACGGTCATCACTATTTGTCAGGTGAGGTGTTAGGGAAGTACGCCTGTGGTTCGTGAACGAGGATGGCTGATAAGGTAAAGGTCGGTGCCATCTTCATCTGTACCATGATGATGGCAGCACTCCACTTCCACTGGGGCATCGATCAACATGCGCTTTTCAACTCGCCACTGCTGTCTGTGGGGTGGGCTGCCACTTTCCTCATGTTCTGGAACACCATCATCATAATAATGCAGGAACGGTACGACTACTTCACCCGGTCGAAGAAGTCAGATAGATACAGGCCGAGGCGGCGTCTGCTGGTTTGGGAGACGGCCCATTTCCTTTTTTCCGCTGGGCTCTTCTCAGTAAGCTTCTCCGCCAGCCTCAAAACTAGCATCAATGACTAACCGCTGACCATCAAAGGGCTTTACTTATCTACTGGACCATGCCCAGTGCTCCGATACTAGAAAGCCCGGGTGTGCTGTTGGTATCGTGGCTGACTTTATGCTGGGTGTCTTCACTTTCATCCAGTTGGGTTTCGTGCTTTTTCTGTCTTACTACAACGTCAAGGGCATACGGCAGAACGAGAAGAGGCCAAGGAGACACGACCGATACAACAGATACGACATGGAGCTTTCGGAGGGTGTCCAGAGGAGATACAGGGATGAAGAGAAGGGTCTCCGAGTCCAAAGCTCGAAGAAGCACAATCGAGGTCAGCTACCTCTACTCTTACCCGAGTGCGAATGCTAACCAGGCGCGGCCTCCACTGTCAGACTACAACGACCAGTATTCCCAGAAGTCATCTAAAATGCGTTCGCAACCCTCCTCCTCTACTATGCGTTCAATGCAGAGCGCTCCCGTAAGCAGGGGCCCAAGCAGAATGGATTACCAAGGACGTGGACCTCAGGGACATCTTGCCCAGGCTGGACCTGTTCCTCAAAATTATATGCCAACTCAAGGCGTGCCTCCTGCGCTACCTCTGCAATCTGGGCAACCTATGGTGTACAGGTAGTCTCCTGAGACCTTGGAGCAGGATTCTAGATCCGGTGGTCTCGGCAATATGGAATGCTTGTGGAGTGCGGTTGGAGCCCAATGGAGGGGTACGGTTGATAAGCAAGGATTGCTTATGGAGTCACGGTTGGCACCATTGATGCATTGGCTTTTCTTGGAATTGAAAGTCTTTGGTTGGAGAGGTCATAGCTTAGCATTGAGTTGGATTCAAATGCGCATGTGATCCTCATATGATACATGGATTTGTAAAACATCGTGAAAGCTTTTGAATTCCACCTAAATTTCATGGCTTTCAACTTGCCTCATTGGTCACCAGTGGCCATGTCTGATGAGAAGCCTGAATGTGCCTCCAGTGAGGATCTCCTTTGCTCCGCTAGGAACAGTCCAGCATCCCATCGCACATCGCAACACGGTTTTTCGCAGGAAGTCAAGTTCGCTACGATCGATGCTTGGGATAGTGTGGCACGAAAAGTGGTGGTATTGGTGTCTGGGCATGAGTCGAGTAGGGTGCATTTGCTTTTGATCAACTCAAATTGTAAGGCATCAAATTTCCTATAAAGTCATAATGACAGATTCGGTGGCTGATCGGGTGCTGCGAGGTGTGATACATGGATTCCACAGGCATGCCATGTGCATTTCATTGGCATCTTTGCTTATGACCGCGATCATGCCTCAAGCGTTGGAAGAATCTCACGAGTGATCTTGGTGTGGATGGGAAGATGAATTTTAAGATGATGTGCCCAGACCAAACCTGTGGGGAGGGGGGGGACATGCTATGTCATTTCTGTCCAAGATCCTTGGACTATTGCTCATTTGTAAATTTGTGATCATTTCCATCCCGTCTACTACGTCTTGCTCGGTGGGATGAGTCTGTGGTTCTGTAAGCAGCCCGTCCCATCTTCCAAAGTTCATCGGCGTGGGCGAAAGGCGCCGTTCAGGAGTGCCAGGGACACAGGCCGCAACATCGTCGTAGTACCCTTGTGTGTCCCAAACGAACTGATGAACCCCCACCCCCCCTCTAAATCTCTCTCCCCTCCACGTTGAATTTGCCTCTCAAAAAATAGCAACTCTCTTAAAATTCAGTTTATAAAATACACAAAGATTTCAAATTAAAGCTTGAGAGAACGAGACTATAAAACTAAGGTTTTCATTAAATCTTAAAATTCATTTACAAAGATAGAGTATGTATGTAAAAGTGACTAGGGCGGGGGTATTACTTCGTCTCAGAGTTAAGATTTTAGAAGTTGATGTAACTTGAAAAAAATTGATAGGGGAGGGATATCACTTCGTCTGGGACACACAGCCCCAGTGCTTTGAAGAAGGATTGCCAGTAACAAACTCGATTATGGCAGTCACTGTGCGCATGTCTGTCAAAGGGAGGGGCTGCTTCTATGAATGAGCACGACAGTCAAATTAGCCGGCAGCAATATCGTTTTCACTTTTCAAGCTTCCAATTGAAAACAAAATCAAGGACTCTATCTAACTTCTATCTTCTTATGAAGCGAACTTTTATCCACCCATTCCTACACACTCAAGCCACAGTCAACTCAACCGACATCAGTGTGTTCTTTGGCTTCCAAACATTATGAGCAGCCCGCCGATGCAGTATGTTGAGCATCAATTGAACTTATAAGACTCTTTCACTTGCACATTCGAGCTCCAATTATCTGTAAATGTGCATATTCGGACCATGGAGCGCTGTCTATCCATAACTTAATCCATATCGCTCAACTCATCGGCTATCAAGTTGAAATGGTACCTTGGCTGCAAAATGCCCTGTTTAGAGCCCCTCGCCGCCTTAAGCTTGATTTACAACATCTTGCAACTCATTAAAGTCGGTCACGACACTATCAACCTAGCAAAAATAGTGTATCGAGGTAGACTACCAGACAATGCGCTCTCAGAAAATGTAAGGGCACTTAAGTCCATGTCTCGACATCTGAAAACATGCATGTGCGTTCCTAAAGTTTCGAAGAACGTCTGGCTGCTCACAAGAGGAGCTGGGGATTCTAGCTCAAGTGAATGAATTCTGCGAGCTGCATAGTGTAGAGGCTTGATTTGAGATCAATCAGCAGTATCACTGAGTAAGACTGATGTTGTCAATTTTGTCACAGGGAGCCTAGATCTGTTCATAGTGCGCTGGTAATTTCCGCCTGGGTCAGACTGTTCACTATGGCCCGATGCAAGATTCATAGTCTTGTTGAATTTAAGCATTATGTTCTAGATTGTTCTAATGTACTTATGGTAGCTGTCTACCTAGAGGAAGCGGTACATATGCTCTGCTGTTATCTTGATTCTAGGTGGGTCGCTTAGAGGAATGGTTCCAATCTATACCTATCTTGTCTCTATGCAGGTGGGCTGTGCCACTTTGGTTTGCAGCCACCGCACCACAATCATCCAATTACGGCGGTCATTGCACAGCTGACTACATTTGAAAACGGCATTGAGGAGTTAAACATCCCAAAGTCAAGTCTGTGTCAATTTCAATGCCACCGTTGTCCATGCTCGCCAATCAAATGCATTCAACAAAGGGTCTGGACAGACCGTATGAGTACGAACCACTGCCGGAACCGATATGCAAGTATATAACCGCATTCGAGCCCGGGGGTCTAAGGAAAAGAGAGATCGAGGTGCCTCAAACGACATATATCAGGCTCGCCACTCTAGAGCCCGCCACCCAGCCGCAAGACGATCTCGTCATCCGCCTTGACACCGTTCCCTTCAAGGCCCCTTTCAGCGACTCTGATTTCGACGATCCAACTCTGGCGGTCTGGCATGACGTCCACGCCGTCTCTGGTGACGGCCCGCCAACGCCCAAGTACGAGGCTCTGAGCTACGCCTGGGGCTCCGAGGCGGATCCTGCCCGCGTGCGTGTCCGGAGCCGAGGTCACAAACATGAGCCCTACAGCTACTACCTTTCCATAACGCGCAATCTAAGCGACGCCTTGCGCGCATTGCGCAGGTATCATCCCGCTGCCGGGGATCCCGAGGGCACACTCGCATCCAGCCTATCGCGTGTCCTATGGATCGACGCCATCTGCATCAACCAGGCGAACTCGGCCGAGAAGGGTCCTCAGGTCGCGATGATGGGGAGTATCTACCAGTCCGCCAGCCGGGTTATAGCGTGGCTGGGTCCCGCAGACGAGACCTCCCACCGCGCCATGCGTTTTATGTGCTCTGTCGGTTTGCAGGTCAACGTGTCGTTCCGCGGCTCGGAGCTCTCGCCCGCCCCAGGGGCCGCTGATCCGACCTTCGGGGACATACAGGTGCCGCTCTCTGGGACCAATGACCACGACATGGTCGCGTGCCTGACTGCCTTGTTTGAACGTGCCTGGTTCTCTCGCCTTTGGGTGGTGCAAGAGATCCTCCTCGGGAATCCCTCGCGAACGGTCGTGCTTTGTGGATCCCAAGACGCCGTACCATGGTCCTTATTTCGCAAGGCCATCGCTGCGGTGAGCTGGAAGGGGCTACAGGCGTCCACATCTCAACACCAAAATGCTGCGGCGTCGCGGCTGGGGACCTTTGTAACGCTGCAGGATAACACGGCGTATCTGTCGCGCCTGCGCTACGACTTTGGCGCACTCGCGTGCAAGGACCCGCGCGACAGGATCTACGCTGTGATGAATTTGCTGGGGCCTATCGAACGGCAGCACCTGTGCATTCGCCCAGACTATGACAGGCCCATCGCCAAGGTGTATAGGGAAGTGGTGAGACGGGCGATCGGCATCCTGGGCGATCTAACGGTCTTGGAGGAGTGCGAGGCGAGTGAAGAGGGTGACAGCTCGTTGCCAAGCTGGGTACCAAATTGGGCTTGCCAGCCTGATTCTCGCGGGCCTAGACAGGGAGGTGCATTTGCATCGGCACAGCTTGCGGGCTGGACCGCAAACAGAGACAATATTTTGGACGACAGCAGCGACATTCTGACTTTGGCCGGAGTCAGTGTTTCGACGATCCAGGACATCGGAAGAGATTACCCTGATGATACAGACGACAGCGACGAGATTCGCGTCGCCCACATGATTTTCCAGGAAGGGCTGTGGGAGCACGACCGGCTGGGGAAGCACGACCGGCTGTGGGGTGTTCCTTTGAGTGAATGGGTGCGCACCTTATTGACCGGGGAGGTCGCCGAGGCCTCGTCCCCTGCACCGCAATGGGCTCCCACGACGCAAGAGGGTATAGAGACACTCCGGGCCATGCTCTCTGCAGTAACTAAAACTCCACCTGGGTGCACTTTCGATAAAGCCAAATGGCCATCTAGTAGGAGTGTCAGGTTCTTCAAGAATGCTGGAAATCGAGCTGTTGGGCGGCGCATATGCAAGGACTCACGGGGATCGCTGGTATTGGCCCCACGGCTCGTACGCCCTGGTGATTTGGTTTGTGTTCTATTGGGGAGTGACAATCATGTGCTCCTGCGACCGACCTCGCCAACAGGTGGGCAGTTCCGCTTGGTCGGAACTTGTTTTGCCCATTGCGCTCTGTGTAAGCCAGTACCCTCCTCACTTACGTTAAGCGTTGCGTTGAAGTCTTTTATTTGTGATTCGTCTGTTCTAACCTACCCACTTCTTGCTCATGTAGATGGGACTGCGCTTTTGGGTCCCGTGCCTTCTGGGATTCGGATCGTTTTCGACCCTCGAACATCCAAAATGAGCTTCATCTCCAGCGAAACGGGACAACGGTCCTTGGTTGACCCGCGGCTTTCATACCTTTTCAGTGAGGAGAGGCTCGCCACGTTTGAAGAGTCCCTGTCTGAGATTATCGACTTGCCGATGAACCCGCACGAGCAGATTGATCCTGAGGTTTTATCCAAGTGCGGGAGAGGGTTGGACGGCAAGAAAGGGGTTGACATACGGAAATTCGAGATCATATGAAAAGTAGCTCTGACGAATTATATGCACACATCGTGTTTTGCTCCATCATGATCAAAGTCTTGTAATGGTAGTCATCAAAGTTGCTTTGTCTTGTCTCGGCTTTAAGGAGATACGGGAGCCTTGTCCTCATGATATGCTTGTTCGGCCAAACATCTTGGCAACAACCACCGGGCCCATAGCGGTGTGCACTAAGTTAATCGCCTCTTCCAATCCTGGATTTGTTTCGTGCATTCAATCCAGACACAAGAACAACACCCCAGCATGGTTCCATCCCATCTTCAGCGGAAAAGCCTCTTGTGGCAAGGAGGCAGAACTTCAACCGCCACCAGCACAGTCTGAGATCACAGAAGACTGCGGTTGTGTCCGATGAGCTTTTTAAAGCATTACCTAGGTTCCCACATCTCGGTTGAATTTCACGCACGAGATCCGAGTGTGGACTCCATCCGTCTTGCCATTCACAATCTGTTTACGCTTTTCGAGAATCCGACTTCTTGCACACTTTGACATATGGGTGTGCAATCAAAGCATCTGGAGGCGCGTTGCTGTCATTTGTGGCTGTTGCGCCTTTAACCATCCAAGCTACTGTCATGCGATTCCTGCCATGGGGTTAGTGCATAAAATTCATCAACTGGTTGACCACGTGTTCTTGTAAAGCATAATCGTATTCGGTATTTTGGATTGATACCAGTCAATCACATATCCGCTGCTCTTTTTGAACTATAATAATTATGGGGTATCGCACTGGAATGTATGCTTCGTCTCAGAGAGAAGCCAGCTGTTCACCACACTGCTTCCTCATCCTGGCCAACTGAAGGCCTCTTGCTGTGTATACTAATATTGGCGTTGCCATACGCCGAGTCTTGTGTAAGTGCTGTCCTGGAGCCTGCATTTCTTACAGGTCCCATCGCATAGCTGTTGTTGCCGCTGGATCTGCTCGGGTACTCTTTGCGATGGCATATGGGCCGAAGCATCGGGAGGCAAGCGCCGAGAATACCGAATGTGATCTCGATGGGGTATAACACTTCGAAAGCGTCTCTCCGAATGTAGGTGTCTGTGGGGGCCTGCCCAATGTAACCCGGCAGCTTCCAGGCCAGAATTCGCAGCAGAGATAGCACGCAGGCACTACACGTTATTTGTCAGTATTTGTGTAGCAGTTAGAGTGGTGGGTGGGGTTTGACCAACATAAAGCCAACTGTAAAAGTAAATAACAGTCGGATCTTGCGTTTGCGATTTCGCATTTGCAGTCCCCACAATGACTTCAGAGGGAGGGCAAAGACGACAATATCGCAAACACAGCTCAGAACATCGGGAAGCACACCATATACTACCCACTTCGGCCCCTCTTCCACAGCATCTGGGCCTTGATCGGCCATAACAAAGAGTACGTCTTGGATACCGACGCCGAGCTGGACCCCCAAGGACACCACGCCGCATATGATCACCCAGGCCCCCACAGCCATGATGATATGGCTCATCCAGGGGATCTGTCGTAAAAGCTCATAGTATATGCAGAGGATGGATACTCTGCACAGATAGCTTGACAGAAGATAGAACGTCGAGGCAATGACGAGGCACTGCGTTAAGCTGGGTTAGGCCCTATTGTCCTCTTTTCGCATGCCCATGCGGTGCTGATTGTTGAAAAGCCCTGGCTATGGGTGAACTGACCTCAACTCTCATTATCCAGAAGCCTATACCTCTGTCTTTCAACTCCCAATTGGCGCCGCCCCCACCAGCAAATACTGATAAAGCTAGACGTTAGTACTCTGCAGTGACAGCAATGGGTCCTGAAAGTCTTCCCACATACAAAGGATTATTGGGAGCCAGACTCCCAACAGAGTTATCTGCTATCAGTCAGTTTTTGTGTCACAAAAGTACAAATAATGGTCTATACATACGCAGGACAAAATGATCAAATAATCGCCCCATTTTAGGCGAGAGCGGAGTATGGATTTTGACCATAGTCGCAGACCAACCAGCACCGGCGCTATCGGAGCGAGGATAGCGCATAGAACGACGATCCCCACCTGGAATGAGGAGTTGATGTGTGGTTCCCATGCCATTTTGGGAGAGACAATGGTCGGGTCATCTCAACGAGCGTGAGAAAACGAAAGACAATCAGCACGATCCAAAAAAGCGAAACGGGCAGGTGCGTTGGCCGAAGGTCATAGTCAAATATCCAGTGCTAAAGTCTTACGTGCCTGCGTATACAGTAGTCCCGAAAACCCAAGGCAGCTAGAGAAGAGAGTCATGCCACTGCGCGAGCATGTGGGCCGGGGTGTACACATGTGCATCCCGACAAGAAAGACAGGCTTCGGCTGCTCCAGCCCCGGAGCTGCAAACGTAACCCTGTGGGCGGGGTACGGGGCTCAGCCCTATCGAACACGGGCCACTCAGGACCGGCGGAGTGAGCTGACGGCGATGGAACTTTTGCGTATCGTGTGCCTACCAGCCCGGGCCTAATGCAAGCCCGGCAGTTGGGAACCAACCGGAGGCCGTGGGGCTTCGTCTTACATGCGTCTCTTGGCGAGCGTCCAGTAAGCCGGAGAGCACCTCTGAGGCCACCCAAGAGCTGAACACGTCGCCCGCACCGCTCATTTGTGCAACTCGCTGCGTTGATCATGATTAAGTTTCTGTCAGCGTCGCACTTGGCGGATCTCCCCAAATGAACGGCGTGTGCCTTCCCGGTTCACCTGGGCTGTGTTTGGTGCCACACCGAAATGCTCACCGCCTTAGGGTGTAATGCGCCTCTTAAGAGCATTTATTAACCGTTGCAACAACCAACCTGGAACTTTAAAGTCGACTTGTTGATATATTCCCTAGCGATAATACCATCGAAGTGTAATTAACAGGACGAACAGACGAGTGAGTCAATGATTCTCAGGTGTCAGAAGCCTGTCGGCTCAACATGCATGAAATGGCTATGTCTCTTACTCACTTCGGCTCTCTCATCCAGCCGCCCACGCTGCTGAGTCGAGGGAACAGTATGAGTACTAGCGAGATCCCACGAAGACAGCTCGATGAGGATATTTCCCAAGGTGATGTGGTTCAGGCCGTGACCTACCAGGGGGAGGGGGGGTTTTTGTCAACATCGCACCACTATGTCAATGGAATAGCGATATAATAGTAACATGCAATCAAGGTTTTGATATGCTTTTTTTATATATATATTGCATTATTTATATATCACTGATATATAGTTATTCCTGATATATTATGATATAATGTTAATTATTGATATTATATCAACTTTTAATATAGGGGTAAAAAAAAACCTCTTTTTTTTTCTCATCCCTAACTTAACTACTTATTTATTCTTTACTAGCTTAATTATTTATTATAGGAGGATTTATAAAATTACGGAAATATCTAAAAATAGAAATAAGTTTGAAGTTAATATTATCTAAACCAGAGCTTTTAATATAGATTTATTCTGATATTATCTGACATTGGCTGATATAAAGTCAATTTTAACATAAAGTCAATATTAATATAATTTAAAGCTTTGATATATTTTATTCCTGATAGTATTTTAATAGTATTTTGCTAGTATTGCATTGTAATTTCAAAATTTTATTTAGATCTCAAAACATGATTCCATTGCGTGACCCATACAAAGACCCCCCCTCCCCCTGGTAGGGACTGACCGTGGTTGGTGAGATGGTTACGCCAAAGGAAAAGATAACCCAGGGCCTGATGGGAGAAATCTGAGTAACGTATTTGGTGTCGGCCATCACTACGGGCCAACTGATGCTCCTCAGGTTTATCTTTTTCCTGGCCTCATTTCGAAGCCGCTAGAAAGGATCTCCGTTGGTTCTTCCATCGAGGATGTGATTCGAGAAGAACCAGTCAGAAATGAAAATAGTTCATATTTCATGAGCGAGGATTTCAATGCCCAGAGAAGTTCACAATCGTGGCTCGTTCCGGAGAGTTGAATGGATGGGATTCATATGGGCGTTTTGCTGAAGCCAGACTCCTATGTAATTTAAGGACCCTGGCCTAGAGAGCCGTAACCTGCCTTGGAAGTTGTCGCATGCAACTTGCTTGTTGCCTTTCCGTGTACTGGAAGGTCTCTGTGAGCATCTTTGCTGTCGCGCTCCCGGTCATACAATGTGTTTGCATTATCATCAGTGCTGCATCAACCACACACAGGTTTATATCCTGCGCTCGTGAATGTTGGGGACGGAACCCGGATATCGAATCTGGCATATTTACTACATGAGATAGCATCTTTCATGGCTGCCCTGCCGCGCGGCTGGACACTGTTAACGTGTTGCCGAAGCTGTTTATCACTTGAGACATTTTATTCTTGTCGAACGAATTCATCAGCGATGCATTAGATTAGGTTGGATCCTAGTCCCTTAGAATCCCCACGCTGAGCTCTTCAATGGCATGTGCTTGAAAGATTTTAGCCTCCCGAACTAAAGTCTATAGCACCTCGTTATGGCGAAGACTATGTTGCGACCAGCATTATCGTGGAGCTCGTGTGCATGAATCGGCTGCGTCCTTTGTGATACCTATCAGTAAAAGTTAGAATAAGATTTGATAATGAGCCATGGTGTATCCAACACATGGAAACAGTGTAGCCCATTGCTTGGGTTTTACAACCTTTAAGTCTGCTTGCAGATTCCTGAATATCGTCCTCATTCCACCTCATATTGCATGCTATGCTCAATGAGTGGAAACTTCGTCTCCTGGGCTTTCCGTGGGGTAAATCCATGATGTTAGTCATAGATGCTAGCATCTTCCAACTGCCGTCTCTGTACTTCTTTGCGATATTCGTCAAATCCCGGCCACAGGGTTGCTGCCACGAAGAGCTGAACCTTTGTCTTTGAAGCGTTTGAATTAATAATGAAGATGTCTCGATGGATACTGGAGACATTGAAATCCGTGCAGTGGGCTTCTATTAAAGCCTTGCAATTTCGAAGCCATGCCAAAATCTTCCATGCACATTCGATCTTGTCCACAAGACTGAGAGCGGCTGTCTTTGACATGATATAATGCAAGTGTCTGGTGACGAGGAAACGTATTCTAGGAAAGATGGAAATTGATTAGTAATGGAAAAGTCGAATATAGAGCTGCATCCATTGGGGTATATGCCGGTGTGGGTTGAAACAATGGAGTTAAAAGGCATTTTCCTTGTTCAACCAGAATCGGTAGACCATTAACGGATGAAGGATGCCACAAGACCCACGCAGTCCCTGGTATCTCCCGAGATCCCCAGCACTTATACGGAACGACTCTTTTAAAGACCTTCCATGTCCCAAGTTTGGTCTCCTCATGGTGGTAAATATTAACTACAAAACGTTTATAACTAAGGTCAGCCATCTCCATCTCTGTGGAAATGACCTATAACGACGTGTTAAAAAACAGATGAAGACAAAGACTACGCACTTTTGAACTATTACAAATGAAGGGTTAATAAGGAAATCAAATAGATATTTCATATCATTCATCCAAGACAGAACTATAAAACAAGTCAGCTGCCACCTACGTCGAACTCGCCACGAAGGAGATGTTGGCATTGTATGCAGATAACGGCTCCCAAAGAAATGCTGATTATCCGGTTCTGGACCGCGGAATCCATTGTGCAGATTATGCGGCAGAGGACCATAGGAGAGGAGTGCATCGAACTTGGAATGTCAGCGCTACTTTGTTCATGAACGTCTAGGGCATGGATTCTTCAGGAGGTATTGATATCTCGACAGGTTACCTACGCTGTTGAGCATCAACTCATAGGTGGTGATTATGTCTCGGAGCTAGCAGCACCTGGGCATACATCGTGACCTTACATGATACATAAACTGGCGATCTTGACCAAGACACTGGATGTATAGGCGGCTATGGCTCTAATCGATGGAATGAAAGTGCTACATCGCTTGTTCCTCCACGACAATTCATGATGAGGGACACAATTCAGCAACTAACCATCACAAGGGCTCCCTTCAGAGGTGAGTGACTATTCATGGTGCTACAATTAATGGCTGGTGGCGTTTCGTCTCCTGTTGAGGAGGCACTCACGATGATGAGGCATTCACAATGACGAGAGTTTTATGGTGATGACTTCAGGAGGCGTTCAGGATGATGACGCATTCACGATCACGAGGCATTTACAGTGACGAGGTATTTACAGTGACGAGACATTTACGGTGACAAAGCATTCACGGTGATGAGGAATTTATGATGACGAGGCATCCACAATGACGAGAAATACGTTGCCAGCAGTACAGAATGACTACATATATGGGACTCTTGGAATATCTCAAGGGAGCCACCGTGTCAAGGTCGAGTACAATATTGGCGAGTGCTCTACGCTGGACTAGCTTCATGAGGCTGGACTGATTACTGTGGGCTTCTCACCCCCACAACAGTAAACAAGCTCTCCGAGATGAATTAGCTACCGGCTTGTGATGGAGATTCTAGCTTGTCACAACAGCTTTAAGGACCATCGCCAATGAGAAACAGATATCCTACAATGCTCTAGGATTAGGTGCTATAAAATATATACAACGAAGAAGAAAAATGGAGATCTCCCCATTTAACTAAATTTTAGCTAATTTATTTAAATCCGTTAGTCCTAGCCGGTTGCCCCTCGTTTGGCTTGTTTAGCTGCCGCCCTTAGTAATCCAGACGACCGAGGTGGGCGCCCGTAAACTCTGCAAAGAAGATGGCGTCCGGCTGCTGGTTGTTGAGATCGCACGGGGCGCTGAGGCTGGTAGGAGTGACATACTCCACGAGCTGCTGCGTCTTGGGGTCGTACTGCGCAACGCGGTTTCCGAGGAAGACCAGGTTGCCCTCCACGAAGTAGATCTTGCCGTCGTGGCCGACACGGATCGGGCCCGGCAGAGCCAGCGCGCCGGAGGAACCAATGCTGACGAGGCCCTCGTCGACCACGGTGGAGTTGCCCGCGGCGCGGATGTCGGCGATGAACATCTCGGTCACCTCGCCCGTCGTCACGTTGACGGTGCCGAAGTTTGAGCCGCCCGTGCCGGTCCACCAGATGAGGCCCTCGGGGTCGATCGCGACACCCTGGACGAGCGACAGCGGCGTCGGGATCTCGTACTCCTTGATCTCCTTGGTGGTGACGTCGATGGTTCCGACCCTGTTGCCCAGGATCTCCGAGAAGACCATGGTGTTGCCGGGGCCGGCCTGCATGATCAGAGGGGCCGACAGCGGGTTCGGCAGCGGGTAGAGGTCGTACTCGTGGGTGTCAATGTCGAACCGGCCGATGGCGTTGAGGCCGACGGAGGTGAACCACGCGCCGCGGTCGCGGCCGCCGGCGACGTCGATGGTGACGCGGATGCCGGCGGGGAGGTTGTCGAGGACCGAGATGTTGGTCCAGGGGAACGGGTACTCGGTCATGCTGCCATCCTTGGGGTCCAGCTTCACCATGCTGTTGCCGACCACCTCGGAGAACCACAGGTTGCCGTCCGGCAGGAACTCCATGCCGCTGGGGAGCCCCACCGGGTTGTTGAGCGGGAACCTTGTCTGCTCGCCGCTCGTCAGGTTCACCCGCAGGATCGTGTTTGACGCGATGAGCTCGACCCAGGCGATGTCAAGCTGGTCGGGGTGGAACTCGGTCTCACAGGCGGTGTCGAGGAGTGAGACAGTGGCATATTCAGTGAGCCCTGGGGTCCGTCTAGGGCGACCATGTCCCTTCTCTCCACTGACGAGAGTCAGGGAAGAGAGTAGAAGGCTGGCAACAGCTGGGCCCTTCATTGTTACCGGATGTCGGAAGAAAAATGAGTGACTATTAAGAGGGATAATAAGACGACAAGGAGTGACAATGCAAGATGTTGCGTATTGATGCCGTTATAGCGGAATATTGCTAGAAGGACATAGTATATAAACATGCAAGGTTCCTGCCAAGAGGGTATTCGCTTGCCACTGCTTCGGGCAGTGCGAACTGTAGCCTGACAAATACAGTGTAATTGTTGTTCTGATAATTGAGATGTGCATACCAACCCCTTTACCAGTGGCTACAAATTAGTTGAGCTGACGCGTGGCTGGATTTCCAGTGCTTGAAAGCGGACCCGGTTCCTCCTTGACAGCACGGTGTAAGTGCGGCCACCAACGCTAGCGAGGGACCCCCTATACGAAGAGCCAGTTGCTTCTCTTACTAGTTAGCTGTTTCGCTAACATAAATATTATGGTAGCTATTGTTAGTGGAATCTGGTGGTAATTAAAGTCTGGCGGTAAAGTCTGGCGATGAAGTCTGGCGATGATCGAATATTCCCAGTCGGTAATTGGTCGGGAGCTGGGACGGGCCGGCCGGTCTGTAAATCGACGTTTGCTGCTCAACGTGCCGCTATACCCAGTCAGGTTAAACGTTTACCAGGATCTGAATCGCGGACCAATCTCGGTTCCGTGCAAGCTGGGTGCCCCCAGCCTGTCAGACAAGGTTCCTGACGTCGCGTAAAGCGGGCCGTCCCCAGCTAAACTCTGCTCGGCTAGCAGTAGACATCTCGCTGTTGACTTCATTCTGTCTCATTGCCCACGACAGGTGTCATTACTCGTGACCTGTGTATCTTCATAGCCGAATCGGATCTTCTCAAAACCGCGGCGAGAATCCTTTCTCATCCCACGGAATCGGCCCTTGCCAGAAGTACCGGGCATCGGCGATTGAAGCCGGCTCCGTGGTTACCCGTGGTCGCGCGACGTTGATCAGCAAACCCTGATCAGCAACATGTAGCTGGGCTGCGGGCGATTCAGCTCAGCGGGGCGGCCCTGATACCCGCAATGGCACAATAAAGAGTCCTACCAGGGGTCCATGAGCTCTGGTTGCGAGCTCATCAGGAGGCAAGATCGGCATCTACGATATCACTGGCATTTCAATGGTCTAGACTCGGCACGCGAATATACTACCGTAGACGTTGCGAATAGTTTCAAGTTGCTGAACTAACAAGATTGAGTGATCGATTAGTGATCATTCCCACAGGTAAGAAGCTGTGAGCATTGTTGGTGCCGCTCATGGTTTCGCTTCAGCGAGGGTCCATTTCAGAATACAAGTTTTCGCTTGTTGATACCACAGCATACTGTGACAGGTGCGAAGGATCACGAAGGATCAGTCTTGGAATGAAGTTCAATTTCACGCTTATTAAAGCCAACCCCTATATGGACTCAACAAAACTTTGATGCCAATTAAATGTCAACCATCTCGATAACGCCAAGCACGATCCTCCACCGGAAGTTCAGCTTCCCTAATTACACTGACGCGAGGGAAAAAGTATATCCGCCGTAACTCACAGACCCTCTTCACCAGTTTTAGCCTCCTCAGCTTTCACCTCCTCATCTGGGTTAGGCAAGAAATCCAACCACGGCCCCTCATTTATGTACCGAGCAAACCCACTAGCCTTGGTGAAGTCACTGAGCCAGGGGGAGAGGCGACGGGCCACCCTGAGCCACCACGTTTCCATAGCCTCGTAGCGCGTGATGTAGCCAGACGCATTCACGATGGTGCCGGCGTGCGGCCGCTGCTTCCTCTCGTACTCATCAAACACGGCCGCCAGCTCCGCGCCCGTCGGTTTCCGGCGGTTGCCGTCCTCCCCCTCCTCGCACCTGCGCACGAGGGGCACGAGCCCGTTCATGAGGTGCACGACGCCCTCCACCGCGAGGTTTCCCCCCAGCCCCGGGTTGACCGTCGCCTTGTGCACCGCGTCCCCCACCAGGACGACCCTGCCGCCCGAGTTCCACTTCGTCTCGAGCACGCCCTCCTCGAGCGGCACCATGTTTGCCTTGACCCGGCTGTCCCACAGGTCCTGGTAGGTGTATCCGGGGCCGAGGGCGTGGTTTCCATATTTGGCGACCGTGGCTAGTGTCTGCTCCTCGGTGAAGCGCGGCGTGTTGGGGGTCTTGGTCACTTGGTCGCTCTTGACGAAGAGGAACCAGAAGACGAGACCGGTGACACCGGCGGCAGCGACGCCGGATGCGCCTTGGTAGTAGACGTTGTGCACCATGCGCTCCGGAAGAAAGAGTTCTCCCTTTGTGTTGAGATTCCTTGACGTAGCAAAGATGGCGTGGTAGGTGCTCACGTAGCACTCTCGCATCTTTTGCGCGGCAGCGGCATCGGTGCTCTCGATCTTGTCTGCTAGGAGACCTCGGATGTGGCTGTGGACGCCGTCGGCGCCTATCAGGATGTCCCCCTTGAGCACCTCACCGCTCTCTGTCGTCACTTCTACGCCCTCTGCGGACTCGACGTACGAGGCAACTCCACAGTTGGGGCGAATGCGGGACTTGTCCTTGATGGTATTGTAGAGGCAGCTCAGCCAGAACTTGCGTTCCATAAATGCAGTACACCGGTTGTGACACCTGGGATTGATCTGTTTCAGCCACTCAACCTAATCCTAAGCGTAACTGAGTCTGACTTACAGCTTGGATATCTCGCGAAGAATCGCAGAGTCCTCAAACAAGACACCATTCTCATCATAGTGTTGCCTGTCCTCGAGTGGGAGTACGCCTGCCCTGATCTCAGGCCACACCCCCAGCTGTTCCATCACCCGCTGGGTATGAGGGTGGATGGAGATGGATGCCCCCATATGTGGGGCGATCTCACGCTTCTCCAACAGGACATAGGATATTCCGGCCTTCTCCAAAGCCAGTGCTGTCGTCAGGCCTACCAGGCTACCACCGGCAATGATAACCTGGAACGTCTGTGCTGAGTGTTCCATAGTGTCGGTAAACGGTCTCTGAGAGTTACAAACGGTGTTTTTCCTTGGGCTATAGATTAACCACTTGAACTACAAGACCCTTTAACACTTATATGTACTGCTGTAGGCCTGTGAGGTACGTACTTGGGCGCTACACGCCGCCTGACAAACAGGTGTTCAGACGAAAAGAAGCTTCTGTATCTAGTGTAGTCTAGAAGCTAGGACTACCCGGACATAAAGACCTGGGTGGAGCGCATCGAGATACGGAAGTGATCGACACGTGGCGTATAAGGGGCCACAGTGGAGTCGCTATGCTGGGCGTTGACGTGAGCCAGGGGACTCATGAACCCGGGAGAGGCTACGTGGGGCGCAAATTGCCATCATTGTGATACTCGCTCGTGCGTCGTTGGCGCCCGACGTCTCGGGTCCCTTATACTAGGGGTGATAAGGTTTAGTGCTGACTGATAGCAGAACCTGCAAGTTGAACCTGTCATCCTCCTGATTAGGCAGGCGATGCATATGACAGGTTGGGGCTGGCCAATGATGCCTTTGCCCCGGAGTCCTATAAACACCCGATCCAGCGCTGAGTGAGTCCCCACTGGCCCCAATTGGGCGCCTCGGCGCGACCGTTGGAGCGCTACGGGACTGTTCGTCGCAGGAGCCGTTGCTCAGGGTCTCTGCTTGCCAAGGGAGGTCAGGCCAGAAGGAGTTTCCGGGGACACGATCTCTTCGTACCCGAAGGTGAAAAAGTGTAGGGAAAACGCGTGGCACCCCGCTCGCGTGCATTATTGATAGGCCAATCCCACCAGAAGGATCTGGGAACACGATAGAGGCGAGTCAGGCAGGATACCGGCTGCCCCGTCAGTCGCCCAGGGCTGTAACCGACAATTTGTATGGCGGGGAGCAACAATTTATTCTCCCCGCGATCGATCGTCGGGCTAATTTGTTACAGGGGCCCCAGGAATGCTGCTCCCATCTTCGGCATTTGCAGAACGATGGAGCCCCCTCGAAGTAGAAGGACCCCTGAGTCCTTGCGAGCATCGTCGCCATCTTTACTAATATATGTGAACGGAACTCGGAGTTAGCCGAATGCCCGAAGCTGTGTAGGTTTCGCGTCTTTGGTATTCCTCCTGTCCTGACACTTGTGTTTTTTCCTTCCACTGAACACACTATCCCCCCAGGTGGTCCATCTCGATCATCGATTCCCACGTGCCAGAGATGTCTGGTACTACTGGAGCTTCTACAGAGCTTGGCGATGATGAGAAGTATCAGATCGCCGTCTCTTACGGGACCATCATATCTACGGGTGTTTTGGCAATCGTGGTTTGCAGCACGAGGGTAAGTATTCGAAACTTGACTCGAAAACATGAAGACTGCTGACAGATAGTGTCCTGGAAGCTTTGGATTCGTAAGTTCATGATCAAGTCTTTTGGACTTGATGACTGGGCTTGTCTCGTTGGTTTGGTGAGTTATCTAACAAGACTACCGTCCCTCGAGACTGCTAGTACTAATGACAGGACTAGATCTCTGTGACCATATTCAATGGCATTGGGCTGAGTGTCGTATACTATGGCGTTGGGAAGCATATCCAACATGTTCCACTTCAGGACTTGTCGATGTGGTTCTTGGTATGCTATCCATTTCTTGACCGATCGACCAGGGCTGCTGCTAATACTGAATCTAGTTATACTACATCTGTATATGCATATACTTGTTCATTTCCCTAGCCGTCAAGTCCAGCATCCTTTTGTTATTGCGACGAGTGTTTCCAACCCGTAAGTTGCACACCCTATTGCTATCTCTCTTCCCACATCCATCTGACCCAGTGTGCTCTTTCCAGCATATATTCAGTACACGACTCTCGGCCTGCTCATATTCCTCGTGCTCTTTACGATATCGGGCACACTAGTTGCCGCATTCCAGTGCAACCCACCCAAATATGCGTATCAACTAGAGTTCCTCATGTCGCCTGACAGGTCGAAATACTGCTACTCGTCGGACGTTGCCTATGGAATCTTCATGTACCAAGCCGTCCTGCTCTTTGCTTGCGACATTATCATCTTCCTTCTTCCATTCCCCGCATTGATAAAACTCAACATGGGCTCTGCGAAGAAGACCGCGCTTCTGTTGGTCTTTGGCAGCGGCGCAGTCGCCTGCATTGCACCCGCCGTCAGATTTGAAAGCATACAGTTCTATAAGTCTGGGTCCTCAGACACAACTTGTAAGTTGGGAAGCCGTTTTATTTCCGCTTGAGTTTGACCAGTTGCTAATAAAATGCTGTTCTTTAGACGCGGGTGCGGAATCCCTGTATTGGATGGCCATCGAGTACAACCTTGGCTTGGTGGCCGGGTCGTTGACGGGACTCCGGCCTCTTCTTTCCAGGATCGGCGTGCTGCTATCAAGCAAGGGAGAGTCGAATTACAAGAGCGCTCCTTTTGCGCCATCTTATAAACTCGAAGAGCGCAACAACAAACACTGGGCTTCCAGCCAGCGCAGCGGCGTCAAAAAGGACAGACATCAGGGGGACAGCGTCCTCGACCAGACAGTCATGGGCGACCGCATTTCCGATGACAGTGGCCGCCAGCACATACTCAAGACCCAGTCTATCAGCATTACCGAGGAATCGCGGGATGATTCTTCGTTCGCGAACACCGCACATCAGCCCTGGCAAGATCCTCACCGGAATGTGTAGTTCCGTCGAATGTTCTGTTGGTAATGAGCTGTCGAGGGAGGATTTATGGGAGTGGCTGTCGCTTATATTCCGAGGGACCGTGCATTAGAGTAGCTGTTGGACAGACTACGTTTTAATTAGACAGCCAGATTCCCCTCGTCCGTACCAATTCTAAGTTGGTCGTTAAACGCGCGCCGGTCGACTCGGAGAGCGCGTGGACATCAAAATCCAGCTTTGACAGCAGTTGGTCCATAGCGGAGCAGATCCTTTCACATTGTGTCCTGAAGTCGGCATCCATTTGTCGTAAACACTTTTCGTGAAGCGATACACCGTCCACTTCTCTTTGCTATCTAACTCTGTGAAGCTAAAGTCTCGAATCAGATTGCGGTAATACAGGTAGACGACTGCCAAGTTATTTTTGAAGAACCCAAAACACCATGCTCAAATCCAAGAAGCAACATTAATCTTGCATAGGGCCAGAGTGAGCGCTGCATATGTACTTGGCCATGCGGTTGGCCCTTGATAACGCACACCGACGTGGGGGGATGAGGGGTTGCTGCAGCTCGTGACGGGACGGGCGGTTGGCTGCCTGTTTTGTGTCTTAAAGTGCCCTGGCTCGTGCGGGATACGGAGACAGAGAAAGGCTACTCCTGCTACGAAAATATCCCATCCCACCCGACTCACTAGAAGTAACAGATACCAGATTCAGTGGCCCCCACCGTCCATCCCGATCCCACACAGGCCGAAACTGTCCGCAATGACGACACACATCGGTCCCCTCTATCACGTGCTCTTGAAGACACCCCCACTGGCAGTCACCGTGTCACGAGGCAAGACGCTGAGGGAAATCAAGAAGCTCGCGAAACGACACAAGATACCATCCATGGTCTCCAAGATAGGCCTATCTAGCAGCGGCCTCGTCTACGTAGAATCGAGCGACAAGACGGCACTGCAGCGCTTCGAGAAGGATGTTCGAGGCATGACGAACTACTTGCAGAGATTTGTCACAATCGTACCGACGATGAAGGCGCCGGTCCCCGAAGATCGGCCGATTCGGCCACCGGGTCAGCGCTTTGTTGATGTCGAGGGCCTGACAAACTTTGGGACCGAGATGGCGAGGAAGAGCCTTTGGGACTGGTGGGTCGATTTTTTGAAGAAGGGGTATTTCAAGGACTAGGGAGACCCTCCGGGGAGGAGGGGGAGGAATGGAGGTCTTATTGCACAACTATGGAAACATCGTGCTCCGGCCCTTGTCTTTGTCACGCGTCTATCCTATGACCTGCTCCGACCAAAGTTGTGACTGGTACTTGCTGATTACTGTGTAAACTAAGATGACTGGCCGTTAGGAATGGTCTGCACCGTGTTTTCCTCGAAATTTCTTGAATAGCCCCGAGCGTCTTTTGACATTGGCCTCTATGATAGGTGTCCTTGAGATGGTAGTATCGGAGACGGGCCGCGCAGAAAGGATGGGAGAGACCGCGGATGATACATCCAGGTCCGTGCTGCCCGGTACTTCGATTTTGTGAACTGGGGAAGGTGAGGAATTGGCTTCCGTGGGAGTAGTGCTGCTTCCAGTCATCAGACTATCAGTCTGTTTCACTTCTGTTGATGATTCGCTCGGGGCTCCAAACAGCTCCGAATCTGATGGTGTCAAATAGGTCATGGGGCTTGATCGAGATGTCCTGAGCGATAATGAAGACTTCGCATCGATATTATCGGCACTGAGTCCTTTTCCATGAGAGTCGGGCAAGTCCAACACGGGTTGACTGGCATCCTCGCACTTTCCATGGTTAGAGAGTATCCAGCGGCAAAGTCCGAATGGATTACTCTGTCCAAATACAACAGCACCATGTTCAAAGTCATCAAGGCTGTTGGTGGGACCGGTGAGTCGGCTTCGAAGTCCTGACGGAAGGATCTGCTGCACAGGGAAAGCGGGGTGATCGTTTCCTTCTATGCAAGGGCATGCGTCAAAAGGATCACGAGGATATGACGCATTATGCCAGACCAGATTTGTGGTTAGTCTCATAGGATTAGTCGTAGTGTCGCCGTCAAAGTTTTCGATAATGTTCATCACATCTGAGTTGCCCACGCTCAGGTAGCATTGATTGGAGGGCACTTCAGATAAGTGATGACATGGCGCTGTGTCTTCGATGCCAGCATTCCTGAGAATGTTACCAAACCCCTTACCGAAAAGCGTAATGGCGTGGATTGATCTTGTGAACTTGACCCAGCTGAAGCTGTTTGGTCCCAGGGTTGCAACGCGTAAATACAGAGGATCTCGCATCGAAACTAGCTCGTTGAAGTCCCAGCCTTCGAGATGTTGGAGTGGTCGCTGGAGCTTGGTTTTGATCCCTGGGGAAGTCTCGATGGTTGTTTTGTACTCGATCATCCTTTCGAAGTATTCATATAGCTCTACCACTTTATCCTCCACGGTGCAATTCGTCGTCGTAGTTTTTGTAGATGTTGTAGCGACTCCATCTTTGTCGACGACCGTTTCGGTCGTTGTAGATGAGGATGACGGGTAAAGAACCATCCTTCGATTTTCTTCGTTCAGCAGCACGTCAATCGCGGAGGTATACGTGGTGGGTGCCTGATTGTACTTGAACTTGGCTATGTCCAACTCGAACACACCCTTGAAAGGGTCTGTTCGAGAGAACTCCAAGGATCCAAGAAGCGCATGGAGAAGGGCGCTGACTCCATTCACGAGCCAACCACGTTTGTCCTGCTCATCCCAGAGGACGACATACTTTCGTGAAATCCACCTCAGTTTTCCTATGTAGTCACCTTTGGTGACATGAATGGGAGTATCTTTGGCGCCGATCCCGAATGTAGCACCACCGGACACGATGTGAGACAACCCCAGCGTGAATTTCTCGAGTGAAACCTCGCGGCCAGGCCGTGGAAGCCCCGAGCGTTTGATTGCATAATTCATGTCTTGGGACCCTGCAGGCAAAATTAGTAAAGAACGTGCTCGCAGAAAAGCTCGTCGAATTGGTTGCGGTCAGAACTTGTCCCGCGTCATAAATCTTAATCATAGAGTTTCATTCGAGCTCCATCGTGATACAAAAGTTCAGGATCAAGAGCTTACCTGCTTGGTACGATACCCTGGGGCACCAACCGACAACGTGTCTGGCCGCTGCTAGACTGCTGAGTGAAACCAAGACCGGATTTTCCCGAGGGCGGTATCCATATGAATACGAAATCCGATGTTCGTTCGAGTTCACAAGGTGATGCCAGTTGAAGATGCCGCCAGCGTCGTGTCCAGACATGACAAGCATAGATCGTAGACCCTTGATGTAATGGTTGCCCATCATATCAGTAATCCGTTGTCCCCCAATCAGTTCAGCCATGAGATTCAGGGGCACTTCAAGCCCATGGGTGTTTGTCGGCCTGCGTAATATTGGGTAGCCTGAAACTACCACCGGGTTCCTGAACATATTATACCAGCAGTGCCCATCATCACTGGTTGTCGTACCGCTAAAAGTCATTCTATTGAGAACAAAGTCGATTTTGACTCTAAAATACGGGGCACGTCTGGTGGTTTGTGTGGTGGTTTCCTGGATTTTCGGACGGCAAGAAACCGGGCAAGAGGTAAAGCTGGATTGCCGAAGTGACCCAACTAGCCACACAATTTGTTCCGCAACTTCTGCTATCAAATCCGCTATTCCTCGGATAAGAAGCATGAATCGGTCGTTTCCAATGAAACGAGCCGAGAGTGAGGTGCCGCCGACAGTTTTCCATACTTGCAGTAATCAGCAGAAAGATCGCACCGGCCAGTAAACATATCATCGACGGATTTGAGAAAATTCAACACTGTTTACAACTCCCCAGCTAGTGATAATCGCATGGAGAAAAATGACAGGAACATCATGAAGAAAGGTGTGTGCACATGATAACTAAGAAGACGAGTCTGATGGTAACTTGCCTGGTTCGTGTGTCCACCTTGTATCAAACGCATCTTGCACACAGCCAAGTATGCTCAACCCTGTGCATGGCCATGTCTGTCGCAGATATGATGAGCATGTCAATGCTTGGGCGTCGCCACCACGGCCAGTGAGTGTGATGACGTCTCCCAGCCGAATATTCTTGTCGCCGAACTGTTGACGCAGGAACGGCTCAAGGGCCCAATGGAATAAAAGCTCGACGTAGATGATTTCGGGAGGTGGCTTTGTACTCATGCTCGACCCGTGTGGTTGATTCAAAGCATCGAGTAGACCCCTTCGCAAATTGATCATTGAGTCTGCAGTGTCCATATCAAGCACTATGTATTTTCCAATTTCCGAAAGCAGCCATCGATATGCCATGGATCCAAAAATGGTTTCTTGATAGCCGCAGTGCGGGGAATGTATGGGCTTCGAATCTTCATGGTCATGGAGCTGAACGTTGCAGGCTCCATCTTCCGTACGGAGACGCAGCGACGATTTCTCTGCCACGTCTCTTGTCCAATCTCTGACTCTCTTATGAAGCGACCCATCGTCCGGGATGGATTTGCATTCGGTCCGCCTATTGCCGATATCGTTTGCCTTGTTGGCGAGGGCTCGGTAGTGCGCTGAAATATTGCTACTGATCATTAGTGTCGTCAAACTATAGGGCTGCTGAGGTAGACCGTGCAATGGGGTCCATCGCGAGGAAAGAGGAGACCAAAGAGGATAGGAGTAGAATGAGACATATTGACGGGCACGGAGCTATGTCTCCGGAACAGAGAAAGTCTCGCCACCCTACCCACCTTATATTGTTATGAACAAATGCCTGAGCGTCTCGTTCCTCAAGACTTGCTGATCCATGTCCAAGCCTTAAAGCCATATGCCGTAGAAACTCGGGTAAAACGTTGGACAAGGCTTCAGAATCCTCGATTTGAACTCCGAGTTCCTCAACATTGCTCCAGATGTTTTCTGCAAGATCGGAAGTGCAAGCATCCAAGACTTGTCGCATGTCTTCGAACTTGTCCGTCTTGTATGTACTTGGACGAAGTATGTCATCCTCGGAGAAGCTGGGGGTCGTAGAGATCTCATGAGGCCGAGTGCTGTTCCCAATTAACAGGGTATCATTGCGGGAGGAGCTAGACGCATTATACGAGTCCGTCGGTACGAAATGGGTAGAGTGAGTTTCTCCTGGCTGTGTAGTAGGCGGCGTTTTCATCTGGTCTGCTTGTTGACTGCCTCGGTGGTCGGCCATTGTTTTCAGAAATACTATGTCGTCAGTAATATTTGCTCTTTTCGCTCTGTCGATGTCGCAGGATTATCCGTATCGGTCTAATTCTAGCACTAAACACTCTCGAGCACGTAGGACGCCGAATCGAAGCTCCTGACTTCATGCATATGATTGCAGTGCAGCGAAGCTCCTAGTAACGCTTGCGGAACAATAACTGGCAGATTGCGTGCTCAAGGATGACTATTGACGTGAAAGTCTTTGCGTCAATGTGGAATCCAAGCTGAGAGAACAGAGGTGACTTCGTAGGTCGCTGTTCCGAACATGCCCTAGTCAGGCTGCGTCGGGTATGAAGTTATGAGAAGTCTGTTGCTCCAATGACTGCAAATTCGGTATCTCTGGGGGAAATGTGGGCTATCAAATACTTCTGGAAGCTTTTTGCCTGGCTGCGGCAAGTACGGTGGTCAGCCACGTACACTGCTGTCTGTCTCAAGCGAAGTGATGCCCCCACCCTGTCAATCGAGTCAGCTCTGCGTTTGAGGCAGCCATTGATTTGTCCACATTCTGCATTTTGCCTGACATCAGCTGCACTGCATGATGCATGCACCCAGCCTTCTCAACTGACCGGTGGCATGAACCAGGCGGGCATATTTATGCGATTCCCAGCAGGCTTGCGATCAGGATGCCGTTTCCTCCATGGACCCAAAAATAGATTGTCTTCTTGCCAGCAGTTCCGGTCGGGCGTTGCGTAGAGCTGACGTGCAGATGATTTCAGTCCGTGATAGCCGTCTACCACAGCTACTTCATATCCCGCAAGCCTGTTCACACAATCCTACAGGCTCATAAACTCTCCGTCATTGAGAATATGCCTTCCTGGGATTTGAGGCTGGAGGTTGTCACCATGAGGGGCAAAAGATGCCCCGATAACACTGTAGAAGGTGAAGATGCGTCAAAGATGCGTCGAAAAACCTTTTTGCATACAGTGTTTTGAACAATTTATGTCGGCACATACGGGATATTCACTTGATTACACTTCGCAGCGATTGGAGCATTGACGTTCTGATATTAAAATTTTCTGACGAACAACTTAGTTCCACGAACCTGTATCCGACGTATTTTGGTTGAGCTTCAACTAACACAATAGAATTTTGGCCCTATGAGGTGTCCGAACGTTTAAGGAACCTCTTATCGATGGCAATTACTCTAAAAGCAAAGTCTTTTGCTGAGAAGCGCCCGCAAAAGCGATTGGAGCGTTACTATTGTGCGAGCTTGGGCTGGGCAAAAGAAGTCACCTGAGAGGTAAACTTGAAGCCCTTCAGGACCACAGAGGCAGATGCATTGAGGACCTCGGGGAGTATATTACAGAGCAGGAGATAGATAATATCTCAAGCGGCATTGTAGATGATGAGTCCTGCTAAATCGAATCAAATCAGCCGTATCCACCACCTGCAATCCGAGCTTCCATCCTTCATTGGAGCATGCTGACTGCATTAGCCCTGGGTCTAGGGAAATACTAATGACTGTCTTGCTATTCAGTCTGACAGCCTCTTTAAATCCAGTCCGACCGCAGGACCCCGCAACTGACCATCTCACTACCTAGGTACCCAAGCTGACTTGTCGAATTCACACTGTCATTGGAAACGAACGTCAATACCTGCATATCCTATCTACATCCCTGGGTTGACCATACTTAACATGGAGCCGAAAACCACTATGCGCGCCATCCGAACCGGGACAACCCCTGGCCACGCCGAAGTAGAAGACGTCCCCATCCCCTCGCCCCTCACCGCCCTAGCGCAGCACCCGGCCTACGTCCTCGTAAAGCCGTCCCACGTCGGCATCAACCCCTGCGACTACCTCTTCACCGACTACGAGGGCATGTTCGCGCCGGGCATCACCCTGGGCTGCGAGTACGCCGGCGAGGTCGTCGAGATCGGGTCCGCGGTGACCAGCGGTCTCGAGAAGGGGGACAAAATCGCCGGCCTCGCGATTCCCAGCGCTGGGCCCATGCCGAACGCCGGGACTTTCGCCGAGTATATCCTTGTGAAGGGAGATGCGGCACTGCGGCTGGCGGAGATGGGTGGGGTTGTCAGTGAGGCTCAGGCTTCGGGTGTGAATGTTGCATTGGCTACCGTATATTATGCGTTCTACCATTTGATGGGGCTGCCGTTTCCGACGGTGGATTCAGGCCTAGATCTATTACACTTAGGAGACAAGACCACGGAAACTTCTGAGAGAACCATTTTGATTTATGGAGGAAGCACGACAACCGGGCTCATGGCCATCCAGTTGGCCAAGTTGAGCGGCATGTTAGTTATAACCACATGCTCAGCGGCCAACTTTGGGCTAGTGAAGGCAAGAGGGGCTGACCATGCTTTCGACTACCACGACACCAAGGATTGCGTCGAGAGAATCAGGAAAATCACGGATGGTCAGCTGAAGTTGGTGTTTGACTGCGTGGGAGCGTTTGACTCGCCCCAGATTTGCGCAGATGCAATGGATTCCGATGGCGAGCGCTGCCTGTACAACTCCTTGTCCCTTACACCGTTCCCTAGGGAGGATGTGAGGTCGATCTTTACCCCAGGCGAGGCCGTTCTCGGCGAGGCTCGCCAGGTTCGAGGGGAATTCATCCCTGGGGATGAAGAGTTGTTCAAGGCCTACCAGGATTTCTTGCGACTATCTGAGCACCTTTTCATGATCGGAAAATTACGCCCACCGCCGACAGAGACTGTACGTGGCATGGAAAAGATACTCGATGTGATGGATGACCTTAGGAAGTGGAAGATTAGTGGCAAAAAGATGGTTACGCGTATTCAATTGCCTTCTGATGGTCATGGTTCTGTAAGATCTATATAGCAGAAGCTTCGTTCATCGGACTAATGTTCCCCGTCTGTCTCTCCGAATCTCATCCTGTGACCGGTCTTCTTGGAAAGTGATAACACAGGGTATCAGTCAACGTGTGATTTCAGAGCACTTGAGGTGCATTTCACGCAGCGTAGGCATCCGGCGTCGAAACTACTCCTGATGCCATTTCGGACCCAAACAGCGACGATATTTGGATGTATTTACCAGAGACGATTCAATCAGTGATCATCAGATAATAGATCGATTGTCTCTCCCAAAATCACTGTCTTGGATCACAATATGCCACTTCAAGCCATTCCTAAAGTCTCCTGATCTTAGTAGGGATAGAACTCCAGTGTGGTGCTATCCATCTGCACCGGTGTGCACAGAGTCAACGTATTGTGCCCGTCCGGGTCAGACTGCTTCGTATCAACAAGCGTCGCTCCATCCAGGTCAATTTTCTTGCCGCTGCTAGTAGTCGCGTGCACATCCGTCAGGTTGAACAAGATCCAACTGGCAAATGGAGGAACAGGGCCAGGGACTCGTACATTAACAGCTAGTGCCCAAGTGTCCTCGACAATCCACGCCGCGTTCCGTCCACACCACCTTTGGTGCTCGTCCGGACCGATGGTGAGTTGTCCTTCAATCCTGTATCGGGTTGAAAGGTTGTCGATGGCTCTGCGAAGTATGTCAGAGAGGTTGCATTTCGGCCGCCGCCTTGGCGTGTGTGTGACTTACATTACGGCTTTCTTCTCGGATACCACCGTGACGTTGACGGCCACAGAGTCGTCATTTCCAACTTTTGACACTTGAATCAGTCCACATTCTTCATGCATCATGCTGATTTCGACCCAGTCTGATATTACTTACTCTCCATGTTGATAGGAACCTGCTGTTGAGGAAGCGTTGCGCAAAAGGCGGTGTTCTCTTGCCGGCTAGATTCATGATTACCGTATATCTGCAAAATTGCACCATTAGTCACCGAAGTCACCGCTGGCAGCACTGATGCGGTTCAGGTTCAATATCTACTTACCAACGACAAGACTCCGACCTCGAGGAGACTGCAATCTTGGCTGGGCTGGCCATCAGCGCCGATGTTGTCTATTCCCACCCATTCGACGATCCACTGCCAGTTCAGGGGTGTGTTGTCGGGAATTCCTTCACTGCGTTGTATCAACTTGGAAATAACCCATGAATCGTAGATGCTGGAGATGGAAGATGCATCCTGGGTGGACAACTCGTACTCTGCTCCACATCCGCTCGCGCCATCTAAGCGTCTGGCATTGTGGACAGGCCCGTTCGGAACGTAGGGTAGGGTTCCGCGTCCGAGGGCGTCGAAGTTGGCGGCATGATCTGCCAGGTCGTATGTGGAGTGGTTGTACATGTATGACCTGACAACAATACCGTCATAGAACTCCGTGAACTCGGCCGACAGATCGATTGCTGCCACAGGGTGCACAATCAAGAACATGCAGAAAGCAATGAGAAGCTGATGGAGGAATGTAGCCATGGTGATGGTACGGGCTGGGGCAACAGGAGCTGATGTATGCTGTCTGCGGTCGTTGTTTTGATTGATGCTTGGATTTGGAAGTTATTGCGATGATAGAAAATCCCAATTATCTCTCCTGGAGCAGTTTTGAGTAAACCTTTGTATCTTGGTGACCCCATACCATCATAAAGACCAATCAATTAGGGCTGTACATCATGCGTGACATTTTAATGAAAAGAAAAATGAAGTATACAGAGATGTGTAAAACGTCAGTCACCGTTCACAGAGACGTGTACGCCTTGCAGAAGTGAATCATCAATATTTGCAGTCACACAGTATCAAATTTGGGTCAGTACTTTCCCACAAACGGAGACCCATATGGGGAAGATATGCTTCAATTCACAAGACTAGTACATTGCGAGTGGGCTCTGTAAACTACCCAAATGTCACATCAGTGATGCAAATACAACTCGAGGGAGAATAGATCGGACTACAGCTACATCTTGAGCAAGGATAGTCAACCGTGGCATGGGCATAGACTTGGTCATCTGGGTCGTCCAATATTTTGTGCCAATCTTGCTTGCAGGTGTGATCTGCGCTCCCGAGGTCTGCGTGACGAGCTCCAAGACGTTGGTCACAGTGCTCTTACAGGGCCTCTTCGTCCGACGACTCACACAGGCCAGGGGACAGACAAGCATTATAAAACCAAGCTGGCACTCTCCCTTCCTCCACTCCTTCCACACCACAACGTCACCAAGGAACAGAGGTCCAAACCAACTGCGACCTCGATCCTTTCACATTGCAAGCAACCGGTTCACCTTTCTAAAAGACCATAATGGACAAGGTTAAAGACGCTGTCGAGAGCGGCGCTGTAGGACCGACGTCTCAGGAGCCCGCAGAGCCACGAGACCCCTCGCCCGAGCCGCCGGCCGATGACCCTCGCCAACCCCTCTACGATCTTGAGATCAAAGGCAACTTGGTCGAGTCGCCTGAGGACGTGGACATAGATACGCTCGACGAGACTGACTACAGCATCGACACTCGCAGGATCAGCTTCGTAGGCCCTGTAATCGATCGCGCCGACGTCGTTGATCTGCTGGAGAAGGAAATGCCCAACATCAAGGGACGCTGGTTTCTCAAGGAAGGAGACCAGAAGATCTTGAGCTTCAGATCGCTCAAGCTGGTGATCACTCACGATTCGAAGAACACCATGATGCAAGTTCATCCCACCAGCCTAAGACTGCCGACCCCATCTACTACCATCTAACTCACTAGTGTGTCACGTGCCGTCTAGCTGACGTTTCCTGAGCCAGAACAGATTCACGGCCGACCTTGTCGCCAAGATCCTGAAACTCGTGCTGAAGTCTAGCCCGCTCCTTGATCACCTCCCCCAACTCTGTTCGACTGTCAATTCGAGTGGCAACCTCTATCTCGTGCGGCATGACGATGGGCGGGTGGAGCGGGTGCCTGGCGTGCCGTTCAAGTGGCAGCTTCTGCGGAGGACCGATGAGGACCGGCGAGAGGAGGCGGCGGCACTCGGCCTTCGAGTCCAGGCTCCCCGCGATGCCGACTGACGGCCCGTCAGATGTGTCCAGAGATTTCGGACAGCTGCTGACTTTTGGTTGAGGGAATGATACGGAGGTAATACCCTGGGTATTGGGCTTTGAGGGTTCTTTCTTGGGGGGCAGCCTGTGTCCCAGGGTTTTGGAGGCCGAGAGGGTTTGATGCCGTTGAGGGAATCGCACGGAGTCCCCGACGCAGAGAAAATTCGTTAGTCTCGAGCTATGAGTTTTGAAATCCAAGCAAAAGTTGTTTTCCACATGCTTCTGTGTGGCGTCCTCAGTGCATGTAGTCGCTCATCACAGACCCAACATTGCACATACAAACACCTTGCTCAACCCAGCCCAGTGGAACAATGTGATCAATCAAGCCAGATGACAATGTGGAATAGATGATTCAATATTGGCCAGACCAGCTCCCACCATACGGAGATGGAGGTTCGGTCCGAACAATCATTGGCCGCCAAGGTAGCAACTATTGAGCGGAGATGGCGGCAGGTGGCGTGTAATCCGGTCAATGAGAGACGGCCCCCACAAAAATGAAGGCCCCGGCTAGATCGAGATGCCCCGATCGACAACGTGGCCGGCCCTGATGCGACATCTAGCCAACACTGATGATCCCTCGCGCTTGCAGGTGTGAGGAAGGATCGTGAGGCGTCCATAGACGCGTCGCTTGCCCGGCGGCTGTGGCTCGATATGGAGTAGCAGGGCGGCAAAGGCGTCAAGTGCCATTGGCATGGCTGTTGGTCTGGGGTTCGAGTCGAGCCAACGCGTCTGAGGCGTCTTGATACCACATGGCCGAAGGCAAGAGGTCGTCCTTGGCCGGCATTTTGATCCTCTACACGCGACCCGGAAGGATTCAGCCACTCGGCCGGTCTAGCAGGTCCGGCCACTGAGCAGCCCAAGGCACTTTTGTAGTGTGGCACAGAGAGGGTGCAGACCGACGGCCGAGATGTTCGTGGCTTCCATGCATTGGATCTTGTGCCGAAGGATGACGTGGCGCCTCGAGGCCGACGGGCGGACCAGATCTCCGGCCACACCTCGTCGCTCGCACGCCTGCCTCCTCGAACCGTGTGTGGATGACGAGCGTAAACATCGGCGAAGAATGCGGGCAAGGAATTACGCGCATGGCCAGACGAGGCAGTCTTCATCCGAAGTTGCATAGGCACAATCGACTGGCTCACTGGCCGGGCGGCCGTGTTGCACGTGGCGCGCGCTCAGCAGCCCCTTTCGACGGCCTAGAATTTTGGCCCAGCAACGTGGCCTTGAGATGTGGTCTGGCAGAATGTTGAGCTGGCAACAATCCTTCAAGATGTCGCGAGCCGCCAGGCCTAGAAAGAAGAATAATGCGTTGACAGTAGGAAACAGCCACTTGGCTGGTCGGGGCTGGGGGAGAGACGCGTCGATGATTCCCTGGCTCGAGTGTACCCGCGCGCTGGATGAAGCAGAGAAGAAGCACGCAAATACTAGGTGGCTGGACATCATGTTCTTGAATACTCTGATGGACATGGATGGAGGAGTTGGCGCCGTGTTGGTGGGCGCTTGGGTGAGGCATTCCAAGCCGTAGGAGAACGCGCTCGAGACTGGACTGACGGTTGGAAGCTGCCAACGTGCAAGCGTACAAATATGTTGGCATCGGACGCCAGCTTGTAGAGCACGACGAGGCCATCGAGCGTTGTCAGTTCTCATACTCGTACCAATCCAGATTCCTCATTGTCGTCAACATCTCATCAGCCAGCTGAGGCAACCGGCTTGATATTCTCACCCCTCTTTGTTCCGCGGCAGTACTGTCGGCCTTACTCCTGATATTGCCACAGGAGAAATCTTCGGGTTGCACGAGAATCCCCAGTTGAACCTTTCCCTGATTTCGTTTCTTTTTTCGCCTCCCGAGCTTCAGCTGGAGTGCAACATCCGTCCCTTGCCGGGGCGAAGTCGTGGGTTCGTGATCGCAACTTCTCATCTGAAAGAAGGTTGCGAGCTTGCGAACGGGACGTGGTTGGACGAACCCCAGGTGGATGAGTAAGCAGCCCCCGTCCAATGAGGAGGCCAAGATGGGAGTGTTGCTAAAAAAAGGCAAGCGCGCTGTGTGCAGGGTCATTAGAGCGTGCATCCCCACCTGCCCAATCAGACGGTGCTCCTGCCCGCCCAAGTCGACCCAGGTGCCCATCACAGCGGCTACAGGAAGTTACGACAGGGGCCTTCCCAGCTGACGAAATCTGAAGTGCCGTTCGCCTGACGCCTGTTGCCCGTCGCCCGTCTCGTCCGCGTCCGTCGTCCGGTGTTTCCTTGGCCAGCAGCCCAAGCGGATCAAATCACATCACATCCATCGCGTTTTCTTCTCTCGCTCTTCTCTCCCCCTTCTCCCGCTGCATCCGTCCTCGCCTGTCTCCCCACTCACTGCGCGAGAACCAGCTCCATCAGCTGGACAAGGGACACGCCTATAGAGGACCTGCAGTATATCCAAGCGCACAGACAGAAACAGACCAAGCCCGGCAGGGCAAAGGACAGCAATCATCAGCAGGGAAGTCGGCAGTCAACAGCCGTCGCCGTCCAGTCAAAAGGCTGCCCAGGCACGCCAAGGAACATCATCCTGTCACCTCACAGTAAGTCACTTGTTCGTTCAGTTTTTGTCTCGTCAGCCATACGCACGCATACGCGACAGGTCTTCCTTGGAAGGGTGCGAGAACCCAGAGCAACGGCTCCGGCACGGCAGGCCAAGCCAAGCACGCAGCCCACCACAGGCAGGGCCAAATCCTTCCAATATCTTGATCTTGGGGTCAGGGAAGGAAGGCTCGGAGATTTTCTACAGATCTCCATCTCGCTCTGCCTCTGCTCTGCCTCTCAATCCGGCCCCTGGCGCTTACTCAAACACACACACACACACGCATTCTCTCTCTGACACACACATACAGCTTGCCGCACTCTATTCTGCTGCAACAGTACTTGGTGTAAGTCAAGTCCCATGTGTCCATGTGTCAGTTGTCCTGCATCGGCAGCCAGACACTTATCCTCTTCCTGTGCTGCATACATATTCCGCGGAGTATGTATACATGCGTCTGTGCACCCACATCCACACATAAGCATGTACCTCTCTCCCCCTCCCATGCCCCTCCGTGCCCCCATCCCATGTCCATGTCCCCCAATACCCATGCCCCCATATCCACCCATGGCACATGCATCTCGACAAAACCCCATCCCACTCATCAAGTCGCCCACTCATCCACTCGCCCACTGACCCGCCCACTCGCCCGCCTCCAGTCGTGTCACTCGCTCCCGTGCGCCCTTTATCCACTTGCGTTGCGCCTCTCTTGTCTGCTCAGTCGTGGGCTGCACTTGGAGCTTACACTAAGGCATCTTCTAGCACACGCATAGTCGCCCCGGCCAATCGCACCTCTTCCACCTGTCGAGACCCATCCGCGCGAGGGGTCCTGTTCCCTGCCCCGGCCTTAGCCCCTCCAGATCGTGGGCCTTGTCTTCGATCTGCAGACGCTTGTCCTCTGCCGGCCCACCTTGGTCTACCGCCTCTTGCTCTGCTCTGGAGCCACGCTCGTCCACCCGGCGTCTATTCCACCAAGTCAAGCAACCCCCCGGAGCCCGTGTCCACCACCCACTGCGAGCCCGAAGCGCTCGACTCTGCCTGTCAGCCTGCGTGTCTCTGCCGCTGCCGTCTGCTTGTCTCTCCCGTCCCTGGCAGGCCATTGGAAGACGTCCGCACCCCGGCCTGGCCTCCAAAGCCGCGACCACCCTTGGAGCACATCACTTTCCTTCGCCCACACTCTCACCCTCCAGGCTCGCTCTTACGCCCACACAGGCGCCAGCCCGCCCACGGCAATAACACTGGCTGTTATTAGTCGACAGAAAGCCACGAGGTCCAAGCGATCCCTGGCCCACCCCCAAAGTGTCTTTTTTTTCTTGTCCCGGTGGAATTGGTACCCATCCAACCATCCTACACGCCGTCGACGTCGAGACGCGGAGACCTAGCCCGCCAGCGGCTTAGCTTTCGTCTTTGTTTCTCTGCGCTCACACCCTAGCCGCCCTTCCTCACATCCCGCCGCAATCCTGTGGTATCTATCCCATCCCACTCCATCCTTCTCCTTCACCCTGCAACCCTTTGCCGCCGTCTCTGACCCGCCCGCGCCTACTCGTCGGAAATCATATAACCACCCGGGCCCTACTATCACCCACTCTTTCTCTCTTTTTCCCCCTTTCCCAACTGCCGGACTCGACTCTTCCTGCCTGTCCTGGGCAAGTTGATCTCCTGTCAGCGCAGCTCAACGGGTGAACCTCCCGAGTCATTCGCTTGACTTGACAACCTTTTCGGACCCGACAGACGCACGTCACTCACACACCGCCGTCGGTCCAACCCGTCTCCCACACACATACGCTCTCACATATATACACAATCTTTGGGTAGTAGCTGCGCATCTCACATATTCGTTTACCACACACTCGGTCAAAATGCCTCCTGCGAAACGACCCAAGCTGGCCGCCCTGGCCACGCCCACCTCTGGCAACTTCCCCTCGGATGCTCTTCTGTCTGCCTCGTCAGTGAGGACTCCGCATTCCGCATCTATCAAGGGCTTGCAGTCTGCAGGGCTCTACTCTGCAGGCCTTCCTTCGGCAGGCCTACCTTCAGCACCTTTCGAGTATCCGCCCACACCGAGCATGTTGTCAGGGAAGCAGGAGGATAAGCCAGAGGCGACGCCTATCACCCCACCGCTGGCCTATATGGACTTCCTCAAGACAATCAGCGCTGCGTCTCCATCTGTGGCAAGCCCGCCACTAACAGCGCCCCTGATGGGAAAGACGCCGCTCAACCGGACTTCGACGGGCGGGAGCACGGCCAGCACCGTCACGTGCAAGTCAGAAGATTCAGCAACGGAGAGCACTGGGGAGGTCGACCTGGACAGCGCTCCCACAACAGCAAGCAGCGACGCCACAGACTGCAGCTGCTCATGCGAGCTTGTGCACAAGTCGTCAAAACCAGCGCCAATCTCGGTTGCTCAGCCCGCTTCGCCGATGGTGACGATGCCCCTCTCGGCGCCTGCAAGTGGGCCGGCCACCTTTCCAAGCCTCCGCATACCGCCAAGCCCGGCCGTCGACAGCCCTGTGCGATCGCCATACAGCGCACGGAGCATCAAGAGCCCGTTCGACTGGGACGCGGCCCTCAAAGCGAAGAGGTACGCCGATGTGAAGCCCCCGACCTCTGCAGTGGGCACTGGAGGAGTACACTCGGGCCGATGCGAGAAGGGCAAGAGCGTGAGACACATCAGGGAGGTGGTCACAAGGACCGTCACATACACGCCGAGGATGGATCCGGCGCCCAAGGGGAAAAGACGGAAGGTCGAATGAGGGGTTGTGGCGCAGGACGGAATATTTCACGAGCGAGGAGTTCAAGGAGCATCAACGGCGCACTGTGCGACTACTTCAGTCGACATGCACCACACACGCCATCACTGCTCGACATTTTTTTCCTTTTGTTGGCACACAAACAGCCACGGTATCAACGCCGCCGTCTCACGCCATGGTGGGTGGATCATTGGTCGTCGTCGAAGCGACCGCATCCACATCTGCGAATTTGGAAGTCGCCAACAGTCATCATGTGGCCCCCGCACACACCAAATCCTACCTACCTAGGGTATCTCATCCACTTTCACCAACGCGCACACCCCTAATAATGATGAACATGAACTGCATCGCCGTTTACGATCACAAAAAGCCAGCAATCGGAGTTTTTTGAGGAGACACAGAAATGGACGGGAGGGATTGAGTCATTTTGGGAATGCACCACACATGCACACATGCACACAACACACACAAACACAAACACACGGCAATTGGCGTTGCTGGCGGCGTCCTGACAGTACTGTATCAAAGCTTGGATTGGATATACCACTGAAGGGAGTGAAGGGGCATTCACGGTGGACCAGCGATCGAATCTTTTCTTGTTTTTGGAGGAGCCTCTAGGGACGGATGTCTTTGGGAGGAATGGGCCCGGATGGAAGTCGGAACTGGCTTGCAGTTTACAGGCGAAATTCGATCTTGTGTAACAACTTCAAACTCTTGCGTGCGAGGACAGTGAAGATGATGCGCGTGCCTCCAGGCTTTTTCCTCGTGGCGCCCCAACAGCCTGGTGACCCTCGCCCCTGTTGTTTGTTATTCCCGTGCGTCCCAGCCACGCGAATAAACCGCGGCCCGTTCTGGCGGCCCATGTTTTCCTGCAGCCAGGAGGGTGCGGCCGCCTATCGCGGCCTCTCCGTGTAAAGCTTGCTCCCGCAGTGGCCGACCCGGCCGGCGGGAGGCCGGCAGCGCATTTACTTCTACAAGAGGGCAGTTACCTATCCGGAACGTGCTGACGGGCCAGTTGCATCTTCTGGACATAGATGTTTGGCTAGCTGACTACTTCTCAACAACAAGAAACTCGCTCGGCCTTCTACTGTGCTTGTGAGCTGTTCCTTGCCACCAGCGAGCCCGTGAGAGCAAATGAGGCGAATCTGTAAATCCGATCTAATAAAGGCTGTACATTTTCATATATAACCATGCCGTTTGCGACCCTGCGGGAAAAAGCAACATCGTATGGATGAGTCCACGTGAAACATTTGAAACCCACGGGAACAGCCATGATCGACAGCGCCAAGATCTAAGAGCCGGATGAGGGAGGAAGAAGGAAAATGAAGGCATGGGTATGAAATGTCGGTTCGAAACACTTGGGATTGAAACACGATGGATGCACTATAGAGGTAACAATTGGACTTGATTATCCTCATCGAACCCGATACATAACACAGCCCATGAATTTCTCCTTCCCAGCTGAATTCTGAGCACAGAGAAGGTGTTTAGGGGGCTTTTTCTTCCCGCTCGGGGCCTGCATATCTTGCACACCGCCGACTTATGGGCCGGGATGCTGGGGATATGGGTGTTGGGTCGAATGTGGGCTGGACTGGGGGGGGTGGAAGACAAGTGAGGGACATAGTGACATTGTGATAAGGGAGTGCGACGGTGGGATGGGATGTACACTATACTAATGGCCCTGTATGTATGTACATGGATGTGGCCTTGGGTACGACTGGAGAAGGGTAGGCTTCAGCGTGGGGATGATGTAGGCTTTTCTGTGGATGGGATGGGGCACAGGAAAGAATGCGGACGGTAAGTAGTGCACTTTGTGTGTGTTGTACTTTTATGACACCGCCGGACGTAGGACGACGCCTTTGGTGGTGGTGGTGGTGCTGCTGTCTTGTATGCGGTCGCCTTGGTCGGGCAACTAGTGCACATTTAGGTGTCTCGTTAACTAGGCAGGCATGAGAGAGCCTGCATGATCTGAGACATACAGATGCAATTGCGATAATAATAACAGCGGGAAGTAGAAAAAGGAAAGCAAAATACCATGCCACAGTGAAACATCCTCATGGTCCTAAAATTATACACGTATACATAATTTGTGCCTCGAAATGTATGCAACCTAGATACCACGAGGGTACATCGCGTACCGGCGCCCCTCAGTTTGTTTTTCTCCCTCTCTCTGGATGGACAAGACCTCTCAGAAAAACCTCGTGCCAACGGGCCCGACATGGATCAGGGGTCTAGAACGTGCAGCCTGCCTTACCCACACACCCCCGACCGACAGAGTAATGTGCAGCGAAACATTCTCAACCACAACCACACACACCCACCCGCTGCCCCTCGTTAAGCGCCCGGCTTCCCCATGTCGTGCAGTAGTTTCTCTCATGCGATTGGTCGCGCCGCTAAGCGCCGGGCCACCACGCACACACTCACACACACACACATGGACACACAACACTCGCTGCTGCTAGTCGGGAGAAGGGGGGTAATCTTTGTTTGTGTCTGCTTTGGCGTCGTCGTCGTGGTGGGACTTTCTCTTTCTCTCTGCGTGCAAAAAATGGAGCTGCCCGTGGGGCGGGACAAATGTTTATTTTGTCTATCTCGCATGGGCGTGCGCCTGTCTCTTGCTGTGCTGTCGAGATAGGCTTTCCTCCTAGTCTTCGGCTTTTGGGGGGCTCAGATTGCACGCTAGTGTGGGACGATGACGGTTCCCCCATGTGGCGGTGGGAATTTATCTGGGCCTCCCTTTTGTCCTGCCTCACTAGGTGTGTGTGTGCGTGCATATGTTTCTATGACTAGTTTTGAGTGGATGGGAATGGTCCCCGGGGGTCGACTCCGTTCAATCGTTCAATGTTATTGGAGAGAACATCGTGCGCGTGCTTGTGTCGTTTCCTTTCTGCTCTACATTGCGATATATGATGTATGCGATGCGAGTAATGACTTACCCTCAGGGGCGTTGTGCGGTTTTTCATTTTCAAGGGCCGCTGCACAGACTGTTGCGAAACTCTGGCTGTGAATAGTATCCTTTCCCTTCTCGGAACGGCGGAATGCTCCGGGAGGCAAGCTCGATGCACCACTATTCTGGCCCCCGGTTTCTCGGTCCGGGCGGCGGCCGAAGGTGCCGGGAGAGACGTCTGCTCGCTGCTGTGTGGAAATCGAGCATTTGATAGCCCCCCACACCTTCTTCTTTGTTCACCGCAATTCCGGCGAGAAGAAGTAGCACCTATCTACGCTGTCAGTCTCAGATCTATCCTCTAGTGCCGCGCGGTTGGAGCATGCGTCTTTCTTCCCAGTCTGCATGGGAAACGTGGTCTTGATGTGGCGGGTCTCAGCGCATGCAAGTGTGCAGTTCTGTTGGTGTATACGATTAATTTTGAAGATTACCCACCCATTGCATGAGAGTCAATAACTAGATATATCCAGAACTCCGGCTGTAGTTGATACACTCTTCTATCCCATGTTGAAAACGCCACGCAGACACCGCTTTTCGCTTCGTGAACGTAAATATCAGTGTTATGGGAGTGGATACTCCTTGATCTTCTCACATAATTCCTGTTTCCTCTGCTCGTCGAGGAAACTCGAGAGGATGGAATTCCTCGCAAGCTGTCTCATGCTCTCCAGGTCCATACCAAGTTGCTCATGAACCAGGACATATTCGTCCAGACACCATGACCCAAACATGGCAGGGTCATCCGAGTTCAACATACACATCATTCCCTTATCCAGATACTTCGGCAGCGGGTGCTCTTTCACCGAGCTACAGCCGCCAGTGAGAATATTGGATGTGATGTTGATCTCGACAGGCGTCTGACTCTCCGCCAACTCCGCCAAAAGACCCTCGTCATGCTGCGCGTCAAGCCCATGCCCGATCCTCTCGGCGCCGATACCTAGCGCGGCCCGGATCTCCGCGGGGCCCTTGACAGGCCCGCTCGCCTCGCCAGCATGGGCAGTGAGCCGCAGTCCCGCCCGCCCCGCCTCCGCATAAACCTCGCGGAACTCCCCCGACGGCCCGGCGACCTCATCGCCCCCGATGCCAACGCCCACGATGCTGGGGAACCGCCCCCGCAGCCGCGCCGCCAGCCGGAACACCTCGCCGACGTGCGCGGGCCCCCACTGCCTCACCGCGTCCGCGATCCAAAACAGCGAGAACCCGCCGGCGGCCTCGGCCTCGGCTTCAGCGCGGGCCCGCGCCCCCTCCACGGCGACCATGACGTCCTCGACGCGCAGGTGCGGCTTCCAGCGCAGGATGTTGCCCCACGACATGAAGACCTCTGCGTGGGCGACGCCCTGGGCGCGCAGGTCGCGCATCATTTCCGTTGCGACGAGCGCGTAGTCGCCGGGCGTCTGCAGCCTGTCGCAGACGAGCCTAAAGGTCCGCAGGAAGTGGCGGAAGTCCTTGTACGTGTACAGGTCGCGGGCCTGTTCTAGTGTGAGCGGGACGGCGTCGTGCCGCTGCGATAATACGACCAGCGTCTCGGGCGTCACGGTGCCCTCGAGGTGGAGGTGCAGCTCTGCCTTGGGGAGGTGGCGCAGCCAGGCTCTCGAGGGGTGGGTTGTGGTGTTTGTCATTGTTGGTGAGTGTGCGGTGAGGGAATTGTTGGTTCCGGTCCGAATGTCGAGGTTGAGGCATTTGGACCGATGAAATTTGACTGTAGAGGCAGTCGTCGTGATTTCATTTCGCCGGCTGACTCACTCACGCGCTTGCGTGATATGCCGTTCTATGCCGGCACCGACGCGGCCTAACGTCTTATCTTCAGCACCAGTTGGCATGGATGCCATCTTAGAGAATGAGCAAGAAGTTGAAGGAATTTGCATTCTCGTTCTCATTCTGCCATGCCAAAAGACGTGCAGTGCAGCAGTTGACTAAGTTTATAGATGTCTTGTGAGCTTCCGTGTGCACCGTTCGCTCAAACACGCATCTTTCTCTTCGAAAGCACACTGTAATTCGCGTCTCGCCTAGCGACATTTGTATTGGGCTCCAGTCGAAATACTTGAAAATCAGATGGTTTCTCAGGGTGCGGAACCATACAACGATTGCTTTCCTTCAAGGGAAAAGAGAAGAGCCATCAGTGAAGACCCGAAACTTAGCCTTGCACTACGATGGGAATTTCTTTTTTTAATCAGCCTTGATTGCGAAAATAAATGCGCAAACAAGAAGAGTAGAAAACCATCTTGATTGTTATAGACAAAACTGTCCCAGGCCTGCTGTTCAACCTGCAATTGTCCCCTGCCTTGAGGATTATTACCCCCCCCCCCCCCCCCCCCCAAGGCACTGCCCACTGAGAAGAGAGCCCTGGCTTACAAGATAAACAACACAGACACGTGATTTCAGCCCACGATCTTGGCTAAAGAGATGATGCAGCTTTATATATCTCCAGCTCGAACGATATGTGAGGTATGGTCAAGACGGCCTCGGTCCAAGTGTGGAATATTACCAATGAAGGCTGAGGAGTGGCTGACTTATAATCTCGGACTCCGTTGTGGAGTCGAGGCGACGAAAGGAGAGCCGGTCATCTTTTGGTCGGTACTGCCGATTGGTAGCATGAGCGTTCTATTTGCTCACTGGCACTGCATTTGTTGTGCAGATCGTCTTATGAATCTCGGACGGCAGAAACTCGGCACAAGCTCTGAGCGAATTCTCAATTGGCTGAACGCTCGTCAGCCGGAATCTAAGAATATCTTCTGAGCCGCTTTTTGGTGGAATAGCTGAGTAATTTTATACATCAAAGGAGTCTTACAGGCTTGCTCTGACATCGATCCATGTAAACATGTCTATCCCAAACTTGTCCATCATGCGTGATCTACCAAATAATTTGTGGCTCCAAGTATTCTCGTGCCTCCGAGTGGATTTGAACACACTACCGCGCCGTCTCAGCTCTGAGGTATCGACCAATGTGCCACCCTGGCAAACCTATCGCTCGTCTGCAGGCGCTTTGTCACAATGGTGATGGCACTCCTCTACCATACCCCACCGATGGATAGCCATCGATCCGTCAAGGAGCCTCCAGCTAGGATAACGAGCACTATTCCTCCACCTGCACAGCTAATCCAGGCCATTGAGTTAAAGACCGTGGACGAATACTAAGATGACGTATTCACGTTGGACGAGGCTAAACACCCGTACCACGAGCCTACAAATATCTATTACGCAGCTTACCTGGGTGGGAAGCCTGCATTCTCAGAGGCAGAAACTGACGCCATGTCGTTCCTGTGAATGCTGCCGAGCCCAAAGACTGCCGGCATTGATTCCACGTTAAGCTCAGGTGTGGTGAGTACCTGGCCGGAGATCTCGATCCCACAGGTTGAGGGCTGGCGCCTCCGGTAATGTGAGATCAACTGGACGAGCAATGAGCCAAGATTTGAAATTTTTAAAACAAACTTCCATCGCTGCGGAGCTTCCTCGGAGTCAATCTCCGCTGGATCCGATACCAAGGCCCAGTGCTACACTGGCGCCGTCTACGTCTACATGCCTCATAGATCGATACTTGTGACTTCGAAAAGAGACTGTCACAATGCATTGATCTTGAGAGCTTGGGTGTTCTGCGTGCGTCTCTGAAGATCGGTGAGGGCCTGATCAGCCCAATTTTTCCCGAATGTATGATTTTCACGGGGCCCACCGTAAGAACCCTCGAGACTGTGGATCTGGTACATTTCGAAAGTTGTCAGTCAATATTGGCCAAATCAGCAGGGAGGATCGGTTAGCTCGACTGGGGCAGTCGAAGCTACCGCAAGACATGCGTGTTGATTCCCAATACCCGTCACAGGCTGGCTCTCAACTCGTCGCAAAATCACCAAAACCACCAGCTTGAGCTTCTCCTGCTCAGCCGCCGTGACGGGTACGCTGATGTGTCCGACGTGTTGAGCAGGATGGCGAAGGCCTTCTTGGCGGTGGGACTGTAGGGCTCGATGAGGGCTCGCCTTTATGCAGCAGTTATGCTCGGTGCCGTTGTTGCCCTCGAGGAAGCCCTAGCTGGCGGTTGGTGTAGTCGGCCTGCGCGGCGTACGCGTCTATGTAGACGTCCATGCTCACTACCGTGATGCTGCCCACGTTGACCGCCTGGTCGCCGCCGAAGGTTGATACCGTAGAACTGCTGCTACTGTTTCCCAGCCCCTCTCGGAGGTCGACGACAACGGGGAGTTCGTTCTCGCCGTGTGCAGCGTGTTGTTGGACCCCGGGGAGGTGATGTCGGACGTGTCTGGGGCTGCGGAAGCTGAAGACGATGGCGTTGTTGATGGTCGGTGTTCCTGTCGCTGTCGGCTTGGCTGTCACGAATAAGGTTGTTGCTGCTGATGGCCTGCTGCGTGTGTCAGTTCATTGAGGCCGGCAGTCATTTGACCATGTGACCACCAAGCAAAAGCGCAAATTGTGAGGGGTTGTGGTTGTCCTCGAGATAGTGTGGCTCTTGTGAGGCTGGCCTTGGCATTGCGCAGGTTCCTCTGGCTCACGCCCAGGCCGGCAGCTAGCCCAATAACGGCAGCGAGGAGGTTGAAGAGTGCAGCCATCAGCGCGAAGCCTTTGCCCTTTTTCACACCACCTGATGTTGCCGGCTCTCAATGCGTACTGCGGATATCCGGAGATCCAAGGCGCATCGCCATATCGCATAGGGTTATAGCCATTGCCCTGTGCAAACTACTGCTGAGCTGTGCTGTAGCCCAGGGAATCGTTCGCGGCAGTGGTTGAAATGAGCATTGTGCGGTGAAATCGCCATCTACATATGTAGAACCTTTTCATTCAGGTCATTAAATTAATTCTTGTGGGCGGGAAATCAAAAACAACTTACATTGATCGTAAAACGTGTTTCACAATCGAGCCGCATAACCTAAAGAGGAGTTGAGGAAGGTTGCTTATAAGGCTAATTGAACGTAGGTTGGGATTTGGGGGGATTGACGGGGGCATTGGGACTTCTCGGAAAAAAATACGCGTTGCCGGTGTGCTCGCGGGCCCCGATGGTTCAGACCCATGCGCCGGGGTTTAAGCTTAACCTCACACGGACTTTATGCAGTACGTGGTGGTGATCACCGCCAAGAACTGGCCGCGACTTCCGACGAACATCCATCGCCCCCACGCAAATTCCAGCCAGGACAAAGTTGCCTAATCAGCATTGTCCGTCCTAGACAGGTGTTCGAATTTTCGCCATGATGTGGGTACGGAAGCCCCGGGCGATGGTGCTAGAAGGACAGATGGTATAGTCACCGAAGGATTACCGGATAAGCGATGACCCCTCGGACTTGTGGGTAACACGAGGCGTGTGTGTAAGCCGGGCGCATGGCTTCGCATTGCAATACCGAGATATGTGCCTTGCGTCACGCAGGTATTTAAATGGGTTCTGGTTCGAGTCCAATCATCCTGCGCTTCAGTTTCATGTTCACTGTAACCTTTGGACAGCCTAGCTGCATTCTTTTCTAATTATTTATTGGACATAAACTGGGGACTCAACGGCTACCTGTGAGCCATCAAACGAAGACCAGGTTGATGCCAATCGGTGAGTCTAGACCGATGCAGGTGATCCTCAAGGCTCCAAGAACTAGACACTGACCAGGCTGGCACCGTTTACAGGTTGGCAAGCTTCACCTGCAACCGCAACATCAGCCAGACGTTCCCGTACATGCCTCAACATTAATATTCCCATTCGACAACATGAGTACACCATACGACAAAAAAGAGGACCCGTCGCCCGCCACCAGCCAAAAGACCTTTGTCGACTATGAAGGAGTCTTCCCGCCCCCGGGCACTGGGCCTGCTGAAAGGACCAGGTCGTTCTTGGCACAAGACGAAGACGCATCCTCATCAACGGGGGGCGAGGATGGCAACGACACAGAATTAGATCGCCGTCATTCTATTGTGCAGGAGCTAGCTCGAGAATACACACGCCACTCTGCAGTCAACATCGACGGGGACCATTTGGCCCTTTTCGGTAGCGATGACCCCGACTCGCCTCTCAACCCCAACGGGAAAAAGTTCAGCGCCCGAACGTGGGCCAAGACAATCGCCAACGTCACCAATGAGCACGGCTCAGGATACAGAACTGCTGGTTTTGCCTTCCAAGACCTGAATGTATTCGGGTACGGGCAAGAGACGGACTATCAAAAGGACGTTGGCAATGTGTGGCTCGAGCTCCCCGGCCTGACTCGCTCGCTCTTCTCAAAGAGGGGATCAGACCGCCGCATCGACATCCTTCGAGACTTCAACGGCGTGGTCGAGGCAGGGGAGATGCTCGTCGTCCTGGGCCCTCCCGGGTCTGGCTGCTCCACCTTCCTCAAGGCCATCGCTGGCGAGATGAACGGTATCTACACCGATGACCGCGCCTACTTCAACTACCAGGGCATCTCTGCCAAGGAACTGCACGACCACCACGCGGGCGATGCCATCTACACCGCTGAAGTTGATGTTCACTATCCTCAGCTGTCCGTGGGAGACACCCTCACGTTTGCTTCCCGGGCACGCTGTCCACGGAGTCTCCCCCCTGGAGTTACGTCCAACCAATACTGCGATCATCTTCGTGACGTTGTCATGGCTATGTACGGAATCAGCCACACGGTGAACACCCGTGTTGGTGACAATTACATCCGTGGTGTCTCGGGAGGTGAACGCAAGCGAGTGACCATTGCAGAGGCTACACTATCCAACGCCCCCTTGCAGTGCTGGGATAACTCCACCCGAGGCCTGGACTCTGCCAACGCTGTCGAGTTCTGCAAGACGCTTCGCTTGCAGTCAGAATTGTTCCGGCAGACCTGCGCCGTGTCTATTTACCAGGCACCCCAAACGGCATATGACTTGTTCGACAAGGTTCTTGTCCTCTACGAGGGGCGACAGATCTTTTTCGGCCGTACAACCGAGGCCAGGCAGTATTTTATCAACCTTGGCTTTGAGTGTCCGGCACGCCAAACAACCCCAGACTTCTTGACCTCAATGACGGCCCCCAGTGAACGCGTGGTGCGCCCCGGTTGGGAAAACCGCGTCCCTCGGACCGCTGACGAATTTGCTGCATGTTGGGAAGCTAGTAGCGAATCCAAGGCCCTGAAGGAGCAGATCGAACAGTACAAGGTCGACCACCCGCTCGGTGGCACTGACGCGGAGGCCTTCCGAAACCACAAGCAGTCGGTTCAGGCCAAAAGCCAGCGCCTCAAGTCTCCGTTTATCCTCTCGTATGGTCAACAGGTCAAGCTGTGCCTCTGGCGGGGCTTCAAGCTCTTGCGAGGAGACCCCAGCCTGACAGTGTTTTCACTGTTGACCAACAGCTCCACGGCTCTCATTATGTCGTCTCTGTTTTACAACATGTCGGAAACAACCTCGTCCTTCTACGGTCGATCTGCGATCCTTTTCGTTGCTATTCTGGCAAATGCGTTTTCCAGCGCTCTCGAAATTCTCACGCAATATGCCCAACGACCCATAGTCGAGAAGCAAAGGCGGTATGCCTTTTACCACGCTTCAGCTGAGGCGCTCTCATCTGTTCTGGTGGACATGCCGTACAAGATCACCAACACAATATTTTACGACTTGATCATCTACTTCATGACCAACTTGAACAGAGAGCCTGGGAACTTCTTTTTCTTCCTCTTGACTACTTTCCTGATGGTCCTGTCAATGTCAGGTCTCTTCAGGTCGATGTAAGTCCCCCTTATCTTCTTGCGGTGGGAATAACAATTAACATGAAACAGTGCCTCATTGTCACGCACCTTGTCTCAAGCCATGGTCCCAGCATCTATCTTGATCCTCGCTCTCGTCATCTTTACTGGTTTCGTCATTCCTGTCGATTATATGCTTGGGTGGTGCAGATGGATCAACTACTTGGACCCCGTCGCATACGGATTTGAGTCGGTGAGTGTAGCAATTGAGTCCCCTGTCCGTCTGATAAGGAAGAAGCTAATCCACTCCCGCCACAGCTCATGATCAACGAGTTCCACAACCGTGAGTATCAGTGCGACGTCTTTGTACCCAGTACCGCTGCAACTGGTTACGAGAACGTCACGCTCGCCAACAGAGTATGTTCTACAGTGGGCGCCGTTGCCGGAAGCCCCGTCGTCAACGGCGACGCGTACATCAACTCCCAGTACAAGTACTTCAACTCCCACAAGTGGCGCAACATCGGCATCCTGCTCGCCTTCGTGGTCGGTCTCCACATCCTCTACCTCGTGGCCACAGAGTACATCGCCGCCAAGAAGTCAAAGGGCGAGGTCCTCGTCTTCCGCCGCGGCGTGACCGCCCCCGCCAAGGCAAAGGGCGACGTCGAGGCCTCCAGCTCGGGGCCCATCACCGTCCTCGAAAAGGCCAACGACTCGGCCGCCGACGTGGGCGCCATCGAGGCCTCCACCAGCGTCTTCCACTGGGGCAAGGTCTGCTACGACGTCAAGATCAAGACCGAGACGAGGAGGATCCTCGACCACGTCGACGGGTGGGTCAAGCCCGGAACCCTCACGGCGCTCATGGGCGTGTCTGGGGCCGGCAAAACGACCCTCCTCGACGTCCTCGCGGACCGTGTCTCCACGGGTGTTATCACCGGGGAGATGTTGGTCGACGGCAAAATCCGCGATGCGTCGTTTCAGCGCAAGACAGGCTACGTTCAACAGCAGGACCTGCACCTTGAAACGAGCACCGTCCGCGAGGCACTGGAGTTCAGCGCGTTGCTCCGCCAGCCGGAAAGCACCCCCAGGGCTGAAAAGCTCGCATATGTGGACAAGGTCATTGAGCTCTTGGACATGTCAGAATATGCCGACGCCGTGGTGGGCGTGCTCGGCGAGGGCTTGAACGTTGAGCAACGCAAGAGACTCTCGATTGGTGTTGAGCTGGCTGCGAAGCCGCCCCTGCTTCTCTTTGTCGACGAGCCCACTTCCGGCTTGGATTCCCAAACCTCATGGGCTATTCTTGATCTGCTTGAAAAGCTCTCAAAGGCCGGCCAGTCGATCTTGTGTACTATTCACCAACCGTCAGCTATGCTGTTTCAGCGCTTCGACCGTCTGCTATTTCTGGCAAAGGGTGGCAGAACTGTTTACTTTGGCGACATCGGCGAGAACTCCCAGACTCTCACCTCCTATTTTGAGAGGAACGGAGCACCGAAGTGCCCTGATGGCGAGAATCCCGCCGAGTGGATGCTGTCTGCCATCGGCGCAGCACCCGGCACATCGTCCGACGTCGACTGGCCCCAGGCGTGGAAATCCAGCCCCGAGTACCAAGCCGTTCAGGACGAGCTTGAACGGCTCAAATCCGAGGGTCCAAACCAGGACCATTCCGGCGAAGATCCCAATGCTACATACCGCGAATTTGCCGCTCCTCTGTGGAACCAGTTCCTGATTGTCACCCATCGCGTCTTTCAGCAATACTGGCGAACGCCCTCGTACATCTACTCCAAGTTCATCCTCTGCTGCTCCGTCGCCCTGTTCATCGGCCTGGTGTTCCTCAATGCGCCCCTGACCATACAGGGCCTGCAGAACCAGATGTTCGCCATCTTCCAGATCCTGTCCATCTTCGGCCAGCTGGTACAGCAACAGATGCCGCACTTTGTCATCCAGCGCTCGCTCTACGAGGTCCGCGAGCGCCCCTCCAAGACGTACAGCTGGAAGGTATTCATGCTGTCGCAGATCGTCACCGAGATCCCGTGGAACACGCTCATGTCCGTCTTCATGTTCGTCTGCGTCTACTACCCCGTCGGCTTCGACGGCAACGGCGACCCGGGCCAGCGCAAGGAGCGCGGCGCCCTCATGTGGCTGCTGTTCTGGCAGTTCCTCATCTTCACCTGCACCTTTGCCAACGCCTGCATCGCCGTCACCGACACGGCCGAGATGGGCGGCAACCTCGCCAACGTGCTCTTCCTCATGTGCCTGTTGTTCTGCGGCGTGCTGGCCAGCCCGGACGCCATGCCCGGCTTCTGGATCTTCATGTACCGCGTCTCGCCCTTCACGTACCTCATGTCGGCCATCCTGTCCACGGGCCTGGCCAACACGGCCGTGAGGTGCTCGTCAAACGAGTATGTGCATTTCGACCCGCCCGACAACCAGACCTGTAGCACCTTCATGGAGGCCTATATCGGCCAGATGGGGGGCTACCTCGAGAACCCCGGGGCGACGAGCGACTGCTCTTTCTGTTCTACTGACAACACGAATTCCTTCCTCGCCTCCATCAGCTCCAACTTTGATAACAGGTGGCGCGATTTTGGCATTGGAATGGTGTATATTGTTGTCAACATTATCGCTGCTCTGTTCCTGTACTGGCTGGTTCGTATGCCTAAGGGCAAGAAGAAGGCTTAAGACAAATTGTTAAGAGGGGGTTGAATCACTTTCTGAAAGGCATAGAATGTATCATTTGAAGTTATAGATGTATAATAATTCCGTTGTCTGGCATCTTTATAGGCTAATGGCATGAAAGTTTGCATGGCTAATTGCAACTGTAAGTTGCTCGATTGCAGCAGGCAGAGGCCACTTGGTTCGCGGGTAACCGGTGCGCCATCCGTTTTCTTCTTATTTAGCGTGCGTACGTGCATGAACTAGATCAACCAGACCTTCTCTTTTGAGCATGCATTATTGTGATCCTTCTCGTTTACAAACCTTGCATATTGCCAGCACTTGCGCATGCCAAGGCCGTACTCGCAGCTTGTTGCCTCTTTTACAAGGCAACTTGATGTGCTTTTCTTTTGCCGACACCCGGATGAGGCCACAATGGCTAGGCTCATAGAGTATGCATATGCCTAGAAGTATATATATCAACTTGTATTGGAACTTCTCGAGACTGCTATGAAAATTGAACAACAAGACTAGTTAACATAAACATTTTGATGCGCTTCCCTATTGCAAGGACCACAGCATCCACAATGCTTTCTCTAGCAAGCCTGCTCCTCTCTCTAGGCCTCGTCGCCTTTGCTTCCGCACAAGACCAGACCCTCTCCGCCTGCGCCCCGTCACAAACACTCACCACCTTCAGCTGGTTCAACTCGTCCCACAACCTAGACTGCCTCAACCGCAACTGGCCCCCCGACGCGGTCTGGTGCTACAACGTGACAGACACCAACACCTACGTCCGCTGCGTGGGCCCCGACGCCCGCTACCTCCACTACGGCACACCCCCAGGCCCGGGCGAGTGCGCGGCCTGCTTCCCACTGTGCGGCGGGCCGCTCCTCCTCAACGAGACGGCGCCGCTGGGCTTCGGCCCGCCCGACAGGCTCACCTCGAACCTGTGCTCGTACCAAAGCCCGCCCGCGAGTTTTATCCACTTCACGGAGATCGGGAACGGGGCGCTGTTCTGCGGTGCTGGGTCGTACCCGCCGGTGCAGTTCTATGGGGATTCCAACCAGGACGAAGGGGCTAGTGGGACGTACCGGTGGGCGCCGGCGGTTCAGTGTGCGGGTGAGGGTGGGGATGCTGTGTATCCTGTCTACCAGGCTGAGTTTCCGCTGCATTGCACGAGGGATGCGGAGAACAACGCGACTTGTACCACCGACCTTCCTGTCGTGTTGCCACTCATAGGATCCACGACTTAAACCTGGGAGAACATATAATGCAACTTCCGGGTCTGCAATTTTGCAAGCTATTTTTTTCTAATCTTGTGATCAAATTTTCATAACGCATTACTCGAACTGCGATCTAAATGTTTCCGGTCCCAGATCCTGGTGGAAATGCCGTGCCACCCTGCATTGGCGATCCGCCCTGCGGCTGGGCCCCTCCCTGAACCTGCGCAGGCATGCCTGCCATGCCTGGAAAAGGGACCGGCTGGCCCCCAGGCATCATATTGTTCCAAGCGGCCATGCTGGCGAAGAACTGGCGTTGTTGGTCAGCACTTTGCTGGTAAGGCGACGCTTGCGGCTGTTGCGTCTGCCCGAATGGGGTTGGGACAGCATAAGGATTATGCATGTTGGGCATCTGGAACGGGTACGGAAAAGGAGCCGACGGGAAGGGTGGGTTCTGGGGTGCCAGGCTGGGAGCTGGAGCCTCTCCCACAGATTTGCCCTTATCCTCGGCACGGTCGGATTCCTGCTGTGAGACGTGTTTGTTCTTCTGCGCAGCTTGGGTCCCGGTTGTCTCGTCTTCAGACTCCTCATCGTCGTCGTCTTCCGGTGGCGGCGGCTCTTGAGGCGTGGCCCAGTTCTTCATGGAGAACTCCCGTGCCCTGATTCCCATGGCTTTGGCTCGCCTCTCGGCATCTTTCCCGTAGATCTCGTGGAGGTATCGCATGAACTCGAGGTAAGCCTTCGCGACAGTCTCGAGGTGGCCGATGGTGAGCTTTATCTTGGCGGCCTTCTCAACAGTACCCTCTTCCTGGCCAGCGGCTTCATCTGGTGTACTCCCTGTCGGATGCTGTGCGTCGTACTCAGCCAGCGCAAGCGCTGTCTGACAGGCGTTCCGGATCTGCCGCCCGTTCCATCTCATCTTCTTGTTTCTCCTCCAGTAGTCCACAGCCCAGGTGAGGATTTGGTCGTGTTCGACTTCGATCTCAACCCCTCTTTCTTCGATGCGTTGCTGGATATTGCGAAGATTGAGATCGAAGATCTTCCTGGTTGAACTGCGCTTCAGTGGGGGATAGTATAAGCTGATGTGGATACGCGAGGAGAAGGCCTCGTCAAAGTCGCCGATTCGATTGGTGGTGAGGAACAGTACGCCAGCATAATATTCCAGGACCCTCAAGAACACTATCGAGTTTCAATTAGGCAAATGATGAGGTTATGAACGAGGTACCGGACTTACCTGCCACCAGGCTGTTCCGCTGGAAATCTTCGGGAGAGCGCACTGATAGGAACACATCGGCCTCATCAAGGAGGAGTACACAATCCCATTTGTGGGCAAGGTAGAAGTGCCATTCAAGGGCATCTTCCAGCTCTCTTGCATTGGTGCCAAGGTCACCTGAGAATTATCAGCATAACGCAAAAGAGCTTTAAGTGATGTTATGGTTTGAGTTGCATCGGGGCAGCGGAAACTCACCAGATGTGATCTGAAAGAGTGGCTTGTTAAAAGCTTCTGCCACGCCCTCTGAATTGCACATGGTCAGCATGCTACGTATTACTATTGAACCGGCTTTTACTTGAAGAATGCGTAAACTTACCTGCAGTGCTTGTTTTTCCGACTCCAGGAGCACCATGGAGCAATATAATCAAGCCCTTGCCTGTTTTGGAGCGAGTCAGCCATGTGTAAGAATAAATCCTATAGAATAAATACGAAAATACTATACCCTTTCCTCGCACTACATCCTTCTCTTCAGCCTCGTACCGCCCTGTGGCCTTGTCTTGGAAGTGCTGAGAGATGAGGGACTTGACGATATTCTTGTGACCTGGAGGCAGCACCAACTGATCCAGTGTGGTCTCTGCTGTCGCATTTTTGTTTCTTGCGACGTTCCCACCTGCAAGTATGTTATCGGTAACATTTCGAGTTCTGCCTCCAGGGTTGAGTGGGCTGAGGTATTTCAAGTCCATTTGTGCTGTGTTTTGTTGGTATTGGTTAGGCACTGAGGGTGAAAACTGTAGTTGGGGTTCAAGAAGAAGTTGTTGCTTACCCCATTTCCTGTTGCGAAGAACGAAACCGCAGACCTTGTACGACATGATAACAAGGTCCTCGTCAGACAATTCAGTCTCCTTGAATAGCTTGTCACGGATGGCCCGCGGAAAGATAGCAAGTGATGGTTTCTCCGTTCGGTCTTGTGGGTCCGGGATGAGAGTGCCAATGTAGGCCTCATTCCATTTCTGCTCAGCATATGCGTCATGGTAGACATGTTCCCCCGCGCAGCAGCTTGCGTAACATGGTATATCGATCAGATGCTGTCCGATTTGCCTGCCAATCAGCTTTTCAACGACGGGTCTCCGGAAATTCGGAGCACGGGCCCAGAAAGCAAAGGCTTGCTCGAAGTCTATGACCACCTGGCTGTCTACTTCTTCCTTTGGGTGGAGCAGAGGACCGTTGTAGTGCATTGGCGTGGACTTCGCCATTTGGACAAACATCCTTCCCCTGTCGATCAAATGTTGTCGGAATCCTGTTGCATCTTCTGTCGTCCCAGAATCTGGATCTCTGACCAGCCGCAACGGCAATACGGGCAGCGTGGATATGTCCGCTTCTCCATCAAAGCTCACGATGGCGAACGTCGACCTTATCGAGCCCAACATCTCACCGTCAAATGTGATATGAACACATTGAAGGGCTATGACAGGCTCGCCGCCTTCAGACTGCTCAGAATCGTAATCTTTCCAAGGCGGCAGGGTCCTATGGCCGGAGCTGTTGACGCTGAGGACCCTGTAGGCTTGCCGCTTTTCCTGGTCTAGAACCTCGTCGCCGGGCTTGAAGAGGTGCCACACATCCGCGAAGGTTATCTTGCTGCAGCTCCCGCTCAGTAGGTACTGACTCCTTGCCCGGATCATGTCGATGAACTGGACAAGGCAGGCTAGATGCTGGTAGGCGGCATCGCATGAAGTGTCAATGGCCTCAATTTCGTCAGAATACGAGGATATGGATGAATAGTCGTCCTTTATACGCTTAGTTTTGCGTTTTAAAGGAGCCCCATCATCTTCATCAACACTAGCATGATCCAGCTGCACATCAGTGGTGGTATGACCAGGTTGCTCCTCTGAGCCCGGGTCACCGGCTGCTACTTCAACCTGGGGTTCATCTGGCGTCCCGTCGAACTTGTTGGTCAGCTCATCGTACTTGGCCCGGATTTTCTCTTCATAATAGGTCAATGCCCTGAACGGCCTGACCATAGCGAATGACGTGTTGCTGATCTTGGAGCCATGTATCTCTTCGAGGATCGCGGTGATATACTTGGAATGGATCCGAATCCTTTCGGGCAGCGGCGAGGACTGTGGATCAGCGAGGTCTGGCCCCTTGTGCACAGTGGCAGCACTTGTGTCGCTCGTGCTCCTGGGCTCGTCCTCTCGGTTTCGTTCGCCCCATCGTGACCACCAGACACTATCCTGGGCTTCCTGGTCGAAGGAGACCACCGGTTCTCCTTTCAGGACGTCTATGGCTGAGCATGTATCGCCTCTCCTAGTGCGAGCGTCTTTGAAATTGTCCCAGTCGAGGAAGATCAGCTCTGGTTTGGCTTCGAAGGATAGAGGAGACGCTAGGAAAAATGCTTTGGACCGCATCGTCGGACCCCTCCCACCTCCCATAATTTCCACAGGCTGCATGGGCGGCGGCGGCGGTGGTGGCATAGGGGGCATAGGCATAGGTGGCGGCGGCGGAATTGTTCTATATTCAATTGGTGGTAGTTGCCGACTGTTGGGCAACAAGATAGGGGGAGGCATCTGCTGAGGGGGTGGTGGTATCTGCTGTGGAACTTGCTGCCGTTGTCTCTGATTGTATGTATATGGCCCCGGTGGGGGTGGAGGAGGAGGCTGTGCCATTGGCGTTGCGTACTTGGAAGACTTTCTCCCTACCGGGTTGGGAGGTGGTGGCGGCGGTGGCACTTGTATTCCGCTCTTAGGCATGCTCCTGACAACGACCTCAAAGTGTGCTGCTCTCAAAGTGACTTTCCAAGGTTGTTGTAGTTCGTTGTCTGTTTGTGCCTCAGGTGACAACTCAGCATCTGCCTGAGCAAGAGCCAATGCAGTGCTGAAAGCTTTCCGGATCTGCGTGACGTTCCAACGATCCCAGGGCGAACGCTGCTTGTAGAAGGCATGGGCGAATTCAAGTATGTCTTCATCGACCACCAGACTGGCGGGTTGCGGACGGTCCCGATGCTGATCCGAGAATACATCGTTTATCCATCGCATGTTGATTTCGAAGATTTTCATAGTCTGAGCTTTGTCGAGGCCTGGGTAAAAGAAGCTGGCATTGATGCGTGATATAATCTCCTTGCCTGATGATCCCAAGGGGTCCGGGCGTAAAAACGGTCCCTGATCGGCAATGAGGAACGTGATGCCAGTAAAAGTGTCCAGCATTCGCACCAAAGCTCTGCGGAGAATGCCTGTCATGTGAATGAATTAGCCCCAACTGAATTTCTCTTAAACTGACAACAGGCCTCAGACTTACTCTGGGGGACGTAGTCCCACATATCGCCATTCATATCGCCCTTGCCATAGTCCGTATCTCCCTGCAGGATGGCATCGGCTTGGTTGAGCATCACAATACAACCCCAGCGCTTTGCCCAGGCGAAGGACTCCTCGAGCTTCTTAGTGGAGTCGTTCCGCATTTCATCCAAGAGTAGTTCTTGAATTGTCTCGCCATCAGTCAAATTATCTCATTCCACGTGTACCTTTAACTCCGCTTGATATCTCTCACCTGTAGAAATGTGAAGCAGGGGAACACCGGCCATTCTTGCGATAGATGCTGTGATCACATAAACTTCAGTATACTTATACAGATAGGAAAGGGAAAACTGGTCTCTAGGCTTACCCGCAGTACTCTTCTTTCCCACACTGGACGCACCATGAAGGAGTAAGACAAGTCCCTGGCCTACAATGGAAGACCTCATTTGATTAGCAAAGTGTCATAGAGGTAATTCCTCGGGTTTTCTGCAATATAGGCAAGTACCTTCATGCTTTTCGATGGTAGAACGGTCACTAGTACTCCTCGTTGATGCCATTTGGTTGAGGTGGTTGGTGGTCAGATTCTTCACTATCTCCTTGATGTGGCTCGGTATGACTAAATCGTCAAACTGGAGGCTGGATTTGGCTGCCACTGGTGAAGCAAGGGAAAGATCAAATACACCTGCCAATAGTGTTAGCAACTATGAGAAAATCAGAGCATGTGCGAAGAGCTCACCCCATTTTCCACCGGATAGAAGAGTGCTAGTGTCTAGAATGTATCCGAACACACGGGAGGCCATGATCAACAACTCTTCTTCTGTCACAGCTCCTACTTGAGCCAATAGTCGGGGACTGATAGTGAGAGGTTGTATCCGATCTCCGGACTCAGTGACGGTAAGCTGGCCCCGGATGTATGTTTGATATCGCATGCTGTCCACGTATGAGTCGTCATGAGGATTGCCATGCTCCGAGATGTAAGTATGAGCTTCGTCACCATTCTCTTCGAAGCCTGTGGCAAACAACCGCGCTTCTGTGATATTGTGTTCAATACTTTCCCTCCAATCCTTGAAATGTTCCTCGTCCCTCAGTGCCTCTTGAAAATCGACGATGATGGTGCCGTTAACTTGCACATCCGAGTCGAGTGTGCTCCCGTCATAGTGCATGGGTAAGACTCCTGCGACTTGCACAAAAGTCTGCCCGCGTTGAATGAGGTCCTGTTTTAGAGACCTTTTCTGGGCATTGGCCCTCGTCAGAGGTATCAAGTCCAGAGACTCGACATGTTTGGACAGTGCCCATGCTTTTACTGCAACCTTTCGGAGGACAGGACCGAGCCATTGGCCGTCAAAGTCGATGCAAACACAATGGATGACAATAGAATCGTCTTCCACTACTAACCTTCCATTATGCTCGATAACCCTTCTTTTCGTCTCAACTCTGATAACCTGGTATGCCTGCTTTAGGTTCCGACTCAAAACAAAATCGCCCGGTTTATAGAGAAGCCAGAGGTCGCTGAAGAAGATGGTGTGACATTTCGGATTATGCAAGAAGGCCATTCTGGTATGCAAGTGTGTATCCATGAATTGAATGAGACACCTCAGATGGGCCAATGCAAACTCATCGCCACTGTCAAAGGAAGAGGTCATAGGAGAGCTGGCTGCAGGGGTGCCGTGTGCTTTCTTCTCTAGCTCCGTTGCCGTATTTCGGATGTCTTGGTCAAAGAAGACCAAAGTCTTATAGGGGCGGAACATGATGATTGGCGCATCTTCCGAACTACCCGAGCCTCGGAGCCTCTTGAGGAGATGGACAACATGATTCGAGTTGATCCTGATCCTCTCAGGAAGTTCAACATTTCCGTTCGCCAGCGGCACTCCAAGCCCAGTCGATCCTCCGGGATACTTATCGTCTGGCAGCAAGATATCGATGGAGGATAAGTTTGAGTTTCGCGTATCCGAGTGAAATTCGTCCCAGTTCTGATAGTTAAGCCCGGGGGCTGAACTATCTTTGAAAGGCCCTTCGTTCAAGGCCATATCGATGGATGGGGTGATGCCGACTGTCTAGTCATTCTACAGCTGTAGCTTGTTTGGAATTAGGCTGGAAGAAAAGTCTATGTTCCCGTTTTTTGAAGTGATACTTGAGAGTCGTGGAGTCGTGGATCAGAGCTGGTGTTGTTTCACCAAGAGTGAAACTCCTGGATTGAAATTAAGCATCCAGGGACTGCTCTCAAGCTGAAAGTCGAATTCTATGGCAGCCTGATGTACAGACTAAAGCCAAGTGCTTACAACCAGCTGCAAATAGTCGGGGGTTGGGTTGCATGGAGTGAGGGGGAGGGTTACTTTACAGGGCTGGATTTTGAGGGATGGCTGGCGCCACAAAAAAAGCAAACATGTTTCGATTGGGTCTGCATGGGTCGTGTGGAATATGACCTGCATGGTGTGTACGAAGATAGCTGGGTTTGGCAGCACCAGCTGACGTCTAGAGGCAGTCCTCCGAGATTTAGTCCAATACGAATGCTCGCTCCCGATGAAGGAGAGCGCCAAATGTTACACTACGGCGGCAACGAATCCTATCTCAACCCTTGGGTGCAGGTCATTCGCCTGATTGATTACCGAGTCTCAGCTTGCGGCTCTGTTCCACGGCAGGCGTGGTTTGCTCGATGCACGATCCGCGGCACGTTTCTCATCGGCAAGTACTCGGTTCGAATGCCTTAGGACTCTACCACTCTGACCAGCCTTATTCTCATGCCACCGGCGCAGCTCAGCCGGGCTGGAAAATGTCAAGACTCTAACATGTTCCCTGTTCATTCGTCATCTTTCGAACAAGGGGAATGGCCCCAGTCGAGTTCGGCGCCTAGGACCGAGCGCCCACCAATGTCAGTCCAGTTCATTGACGACGACCTCAAGGACCTGCACAATGCTCTCAGGCACCCTCTGTCCGCGTACGATTCCCATTACAGACGATATGTAGCGGTATCATCAAGATCCGGGCTCGCAAGTGTGGAGGAGTTGGCACCTCACTTGACAGATACAACCACGGAGGGCGAGAGCAGTTTCGAGCAAAGTCAAGCACTTGTGCCAGCCACAACACCCATGACCTTCTGGGACAGCATTTTCCAAGAATCCCTCGATCGATTCAGAACTCTGTGGCCGAATGAGCCGCAAGGACGGGAGAAGTCGGGGTTCGACTACAGTATCCGCCAAAAGCTGACATGGGAAGACATTTACGGCCAGCTTCAGAGAGCCAGAGAATTCTACGATGGGGACACAAAAGGTCTTTGGGGTCGCCATGCGAAATCCTACACCAAGAAAAGACGGTCATTTATCGACCACACGGCCCCCGTAGCAAGGCAAGCTGTGAGATTTGTGCCCCAGATGGATTACACGACTCCGGTTGTAGCAGCTGTCCAAGTCATCGTTGATGTAAATATGCTTAATCTTTATCTGCCCCTGATGATGATTTTGCAGGCGCAGCTGACTTGTACATTCAAGGCATTCGAAACGACTTCGCGCGTACGAGGAACCATGACCACGGGCCTCGACCAGCAAGACCTCGAACGGAAATTCAGTAGTATTGAGCTGTTCCTCGCAACTTTTCCCAGGGATTCGGCCATCCGAGAGGCATCTATAGAGCTGATTGCTGCGACACTCAGAGCTATCGAAAACGTGATTGGATTCTTCTTAGAGGGCAATGGTAAGTATCTCAAGCGCTCTCTTTTCCGTCATGCTTTGGGTCTTGCTAAGACATACTGTAACACTGTGTAGCCAGAAAGGCCTTGTCTGCGACGTTCCGCGGTAAAGACTATCAAAAGAAAGCTCTCGAAAGTATTGAACAGATTAACATTCGCAGCGACCAGCTTCTTGAGGCCGCACAGAAGTCACATATTTCGGAGACTAAGCAGAAGCTCGATACCGTTCTGAAAGGTGAGAATTTAATAACACACGTCCACCTAGGTGCTTACACGAATTCTGACACACGGCCTCCCTTTAGGCACCGCGCTCTCGTTCTTGGGCCAGAGAGAAATGTCGGAGAAGGTCAGCTCCGTTCTACAAAAGCTCGATCAAAGAGAAATTAGCGACGCATATCTTCGGAATACACTCATGGACTTTCTGAATGAGGCACAGGAGCAGAAGCGGAGGGAACTGGAAGAAAGACAGAGGGAATTGGAGGAGAAACGAAGGCTCAATGGTATGAGCACCCACAGAATTCGTGCCTCCCCATGGCCTCTGCTAATATCAAACGCCGCTGATCATCCAACAGACCATATCACGCATCTCACAGAACAGGTTGAGAAGCTCAGGGAAACTACGATATCTGCTCCCAACTCGAGTTCATCATCCCCAAATCATCTGACACTCCCGCCGACGATGCCGTTTCCGTTCCTGAATTTCTCTGCATTAAGCCCATCGGGTTCCTCGGTCTACGGGCCCCAAGGCATTGGTTACCCACCAAATTCCCCCTGGGCTTCCGCACCCCAGTGCTTGGAAGCGCGGCAACCATCACCCTCTCCAGCCAATTCGCGACCTACTTCCCCTGCGCAATTCAGCATCCCTGCGCTGAGGTCACTTCTCACTCGCTTCGAGTCGATAGAAGAAATCGATCTCAACGCTATTCTTGAAAACGAAGAACAGTCAATTCCGTTCAGGGAGAATCGCAAAGCCGACCTCATCGTCTCCACCAAGCAATTCCACGACTGGATGGTGACCAACAAATCCAGCGAGCTGCTCGTCCATGGCGAATTTCGCCGTTCTCGATCAGCATCCGAGCCTGTCTCAGCACTTTCGGTGTTCTGTGCCACCCTCACGCAGACCTTCCGAAACGCAGGTCAGCAGCAAATTGCACTGGTCTTCTTTTGTGGCAGCCACGTAGAGCGAGACGATCAGCACCGGGGCCCTAGAGCGATGATATGCAGCTTCATTGCACAGCTGGCAAAGCTCTGGCCGTTCGACACCACGAAGCTGCAGGACAGTGGGCCGAATCCTCTTAGCCAGCTTGATGTTGAAGTGATAGTCAAAGATGGGGGTTTGCCCAAACTCTGCGAGCTCTTCGGGCGTTTGGTCCAACTCCTCCCAGAACAAGCCACTTTGATCTGTATCATAGATGGCATATCGCATTACGAGACAGACGAGTTCGAGGACGGCTTGCTGATAATTCTGGGGTCCCTGTTAAGCCTCGCCAGAAAGGGCGACACGGCCGCGACTGTCAAAGTCCTGGCGGGCAGCCCTACCACGACTGACCTGGTGCAGACTCGATTCAAGGACGACGACTCGTCTTTCATTTCGTTAGCAGAGATTCGTGATCTGGGGCAGGGGCTTGGTTCAATGCAGTTGGAGATGTCCTCTGATGATGAGGTCTCTCGTGATTCAGAGGAGTCGGATGATGCTGATAGCGAGTAGATTACAATGAAAACGAGCACCATAAATATAGTAGAGCATTATTCTGCTAGAAGCCTTAGCTATAAGCCCAAGGGCACTTTAATATAAGAAGGAATAAAAGAGGGCTATATTACTTAAGGGTAAAATAAATAATTATAAAATTTATAAAATATAACTTTAAAATAATAAAAAGGAATTAATTATTTTCTTAATTAAAATAAATTTAAAATAATAAAAAGAAGCTAAAGCTATTATAATAGCCTTTAAGAAAAAAAATAGTTAATTTATTATAATATATTTTTTATACTTAATAATATACTTCTTTTTAATTTTTTTATTTTTTATTAAAAATAAAAAGCTAAATTTTAAAAATTATTATTTATTATTTTTAATTATAATCCCTATTTTTAATTTTATTTTTTTATTTAATATTTATAAATAATTATTTATTTCTTTTTAATAATTATTTTACTTAAATATTTAATAATAATATTTATTTAAGAAATATAATTAATTTAAAAAATTAATATAAGGATTTAAACTTTAGCTTAATTAATATTAATTTATTATTAAATTTTATAATTATAAGCCTTAATTTATTATATTTATAAAGTTATTTTTTTAAATATTATTTTTTAATTAAAGGGAGGTATTAATTAATTTTTATTAAATTTAATAAATAACTTAATTATAAAATTATAAAGATTTATTAATTTATTTTTTATAAAGGATAAGATATTTTTTATTATAAATATTTTATTTTTTATAGTTTTTATAAGTTTTTTTATTATTATTTAAGATATTTAATAATTAAAAGGTTAGTAAAGATTAATCTTTTTAAATTAATTTTTAAGGTTAATTAATAATAAAAAAGTTAATAAATAATTAGCTTTATTTAATATTTTTATTATTATTTTATAATTAAAATAATCTTTATTAATAATTTATTATTAAGATAATAAATTATATACCTTTTTAATATATTAAAAGTTATTAAAAGATATTATTAAATAATTTCTAAGTTTTTAAAAAGGTATATTAATATTATTTAATTTTAATTAAATAATAAATATTTAAATTTATATTATTATTTCCTTTTTTATTAAATTTAAAGGAATATCTTTAATTAAGTTATTATAAGTTTAATTTATAAACTCTTAATTAATCTTCCTATAATTCTTTTAAAAGAAATATATAATATAATTAGTAATTTATTAATTATAATTAATTATATTTTATTATAAAATTATAAGAATTATAATTACCTTAAATTCTCCTTATTCCTTTTTTTTAATAACTTATAAAATAAATATAAGTTAATAATATTAATTATAATATAAATATTTCTTTTTTTTATTTTTTTATTAAGATAAGTATTAATAATTCTTATTTTTTTAATTATTTAATTATAAATTATTATTTTTTAATAAAAAGAATAATAAATAAAGATAATAATAAAATAATAATTAAAAATAAATTTTTTTTATTAATAGCTTTTATATATCCTTTAATTATATTTAATAAGCTAATTATAAATATAAATAATATTATAAAAATTTAAAAGCTATTATTTAATAATAATTAAGATATAATTATTATAAAATTTTTCTTTAATTATTAAAAAATCCTTAATATTAAAAAGGTTTATTATAAGATATTTATAATAAGCTTTATAAAAATTATTAAATTTTAAAGGTTATTAAAGCTTAAGATATAAGAAAATATTAAGAAAATAATTAGAAATTATTTTCTTAACCTTTTTATTTAAGTTATAATATTAATTATTAAAATATAAAAGGTAAGCTTTATATTTTATAAATTAAGCTTAATTAATTTAAAACTTATTTATTAAAATATATATTTTAAAAAGGTTTTAAGAGAGATTAATATTCTTTTTTTAATTAAAGTTAATTTAATTATAAATATTATATAAATTTAAAAAATAAATATTATAATATTTATTAAGAAAGTTATTATAAAATAAAAGCTTTAATAATTAAATTTTTATTTATTTTATTATTTTATTTACCTTATATTTAATAAAAGAAATTAAGGTATTTAAATTAAGTATAAGTTTAATAAATATATTTAATATTTTTAATAATTTAAATTTAATTAAAGGTAAATCCTTTAATAAAATATTTATATTTTTTATAAAAAGGTTATTTATTTTATATAATTTTAATTAAAATAAAATAAAAGATAAGGATATAAAGGAAGTATAAAAAAAGTAAATAAAATTTAAATAATAAAAAGAAAAGATATTAAGGTAATATTTATATCCCTAGGATTTATTATATAAATAATTAAATAAAAAAAAAATATTAAAGAAGGTATAAAAGGAATAAATAAATTATTTAATTTATATAATTAAATAATAATTAATTAATATTATTTTAAATAATTAAAGTTAATTTTTATTATAAGAAAGCTATTATAATTATTTATTAATTTTTAATTTATAATAATTCCTTATAATTAATAATTTAAGAAAATTTAAATAATTATTAATAAAATAAATAATATATTAAATATATTTAAATTTTATTAATTAAAGATATAAGGTAATATATAAATTATTAAAGTAATAAAAAAGAAAAAAAGGTTATTAATTTTAAGAAATTATAAGAAGTTTTTATATTTTTTTATAAATTTAATTAATAAAAGTATTTATTAATAATTTATTTAAGATTATTATTTATTATTTTTTTTTTAAAAAAAAAAAATAAATAATTTTTAATTAAAATATATATTATAAGCTTTTATTATTAATTTTATTTATTAAATAATTAATTATTTTTTTTAAGCTTTTTATTATTTAATTTATAATTTTTTTATTAATTAATATTTTATTTATTAATATTTTCTTTTTTATATATCTTTTTTTTTTAATTAATATTATTAAGATTAGCTTTATTATTATTTAATTAAAAATATATATCTTTTAATTTTTTTTTTTTATTAAATTAATATTCTTTTTTATTATTATTATATTAATTATCTTTTTTAATTAATAAAAAAAAATAAAGCTTAAGTTAATATTTATTATTAATAAGTTTATATATTTTTTTAATTAAGGTATTTATATTTATTTTAATTTAATTAATATTTTATATTTTAATTAAGTTTTTAAAAATAATTTTTATAATATATTTATTATTAATATTAATATTTATAATATTATTAATTATAGTTAAAATTAATATATTATTTAATAATTATATAAGTTTAAAAAGGTTAATACCTTAATTAATTTCTTTTCTCCTTTTTTATTTAATAAACCTTATAATTTCTTTTTTTAAAATATTAAGAAGCTTATAATTTATAATATTATAAATATCTTTATTAAGAAAATTAATAAAAGGTTATATAAAAAGTATATATCTTTTATTTATAACTTAGGAAATATATATTATAAAGTAGCCTTATTTATTACCTTTTTTAAGTATTAAAATTTTAATCTTTATAATTATTATTTTATATATATAATTAAATATTATATTAATAATATATTTATTATAATATTTTTCTTTAAATATTAATTTATTATTAAATTTTATAAAAATATTTATATTAATTATATTTATTTTATTAAGGATAATAATTATTATTATAATAAGCTTAATAATATTAAAAAGGTTATTAAAAGTTTAGCTTTTTAAGATAATAATAAGATAATAAATTAATTAAAGCTATTTATTAATTTATATATATAAATTTTAATTAAATATAATTTTAATAAAGAATAAAAAAAGGTAATAAGTTAAGTTATTAAATTTAAACTTTATTTTTATAAGTTAAAGTTAAAAGATTATTATAAATAAAAATAAAAGATATTAAGATATATAAGAAATATATATAGGATAAAAATATAGGAATTATAAGGTATAAATAAGATATTTTAAGATAAAATATATATAATAAATATTCTTTATTTTATTTTTTAAGATATAATAATTAATATTTTTTAATAATTATAGCTTTTTTAATTAAAATAAAATAAATATTACTTTTTTATAAAAAAAATAAATTTATAAAAAAAAAAATTTTAAATATAAATAAAAAAGTAAATAAAGTATATAAGTAAAAGATATATTTAATATTAATTTTATAATAATAATAATATAATAAGTTTATATAAGTTTATATTAATAAAATTTAGCTATTCCCTCCTTCTTTTTATTATATAATTAAAAAGGTAAAATAAAATATTTTTAAATTAAATAATAAAAATAAATATAATATATTAATTAATTAATTAATATAAAGTAATTTTATTTAAAACCTTATAATAAATTTATAATAAATATTATTATTATTAAATTTTAATAATAATAATAATTTATTTTATTAAAATATAATTAAAAATATAATTATTTTATAATAATTATTATAAGGATAATACATTATAAATATTACTAGTAAAGCATATAAGCCTTATAAGTTATATATTAATTAAATAAAGTATATAATACCCTTTAATAAACCCTATTAAGGACCTTTAAAATAATAATAATATATATATTATACTTATTATTTAATTATATCTTAAAATAATTATTATAAATAATAGCTATAACTTTATATTATAAAAAGGATTTCTTTTAATTATTTAATATTTCTTTAATATAAAAGATATAATATATAAGCAATTAAATTATAAGGATAAGATTAAGATTAATTAATATTATTAAATTTTTAAAAATAAATTAATTTAAATAAAGCTTTATTATAATATTAATTTTACTTTATAATATAACCTTTAATCTCTAAATATTACTTTAATTATTATTAATAATAATTTTTAATTATATTATAATAAGAAATATATTTACTTAAGATTTTTTTTAAAATAATATAACCTTATATTATATTTATTTAAAATAATATATTAATAATATATTACTTTACTTTACTTTATTTTATAATTATTTATATAAATAAGCTAAGTTTTAATTAAATAATAATTTTTTTTATAATTAAATAATTATAATAACTATTTTTATAATATTACTTTAATTTTAAATAATCTTTTTATTATAAATATTATAAGTTACTTTAATTATTTTATATTTATTTAAAAAATTAAAGCTATTTTCTTTATATTACTTTATTATTTAATTTTATTATTTATATTTCTTTTTTATAATATTTAATATTTATTTTAAAATATAATAATATAATTATTAAAATTACCTTTATTTATAAAAAAAAACTTATAAAGCTTAATATAAAGCTTAATAACTTAATTAAGTTAATTAATATATTATATATTTAATAATATAAAGCCTTTAAAGGCTTTTATTAATAATAATTCTTTTTAAAAGGATAATTTATCTATTAATATAATAAAAAATAAAGTTAATAAAGCTTTTAAATATAAAAATATAATTATAAAAGCTAAATTATATTTATCTTTATTTAAAAAGCTATAATCTTTTTTAAATAATAATATATTTAAAAAATATATTTATTATCTTAAAAAGAAAGTTATTAAATTAATTATAAATATTATAAATACTTAATAAATTAATAATTAAATATTAATAATAATATAAAAAGCTAATAAGAAGATAAATAATATAAATAAAATATTTAAGGTATTAATTAATAGCTTAAGTTTAAATATTAATAAAATTAATAATACTTTTAATTTATATTTTAAAATAAATAATGCTTTTAAGGATTATTAAATCTTAAAAATATAATCTTTATATAATTATAAAAAGCTTCTTATTAATAAAGAAGGTAATAAAAATAATAAAAGAAATAATAAATAAAAAGGAAATAATAATAATAAAGGATAAGAAGTAAAAGCTTTAAATAATAATCTTAATAACTTAAATTTAAATATCTTTAATTCCTTTAATAATAATAATTATAATTAACGCTATTTATTATTTAATAAGAATTTAAATCTAAATTTAAATTCTTATAATTAATATTATAATACTTTCTTTTTAATAAAGATTAAATTTACTTTTTTTTTTAAATTAAGCTTAAAAAAAAAGAGATTAAAGTTTTTAATTTAAAATATAATAATCTTAATAATATTAATATAATTATAATTAATAAGGATTTAACTTTTATAAATATATAAAGCTTTATTAATTACTTAAATTCTTTTATTAATTTAAATAATTTAAAAGAAGTTAAAAAAAGAATCTTATAAATATTCTTTATTTTATTTTAAAATATAATAATTTATTAATAAAATAATAAAATAATTAATTTAGTTTATTATAAGCTTTATAAGAAAAAATATAATAAAGTTATAAAAAAGCTTATTTAATATTTCTTAATAAAGCTTATTTAAGCTATTTATAAATTTTATAAGGATTTCTTAATATTATAAAATATTATTAAAAATAAGTTTATTTTTTAAAAGTTTATTTAAAAAAACTTATATTATATTAAAATTATAAATATTCTTAATTAAGAAAACTTTAATTAAAAAAAAGTAATTAATAATATTTAAAATAAAATAAATAAATAAATTTAAACTTATTTTAAGCCCTTTTATAAATATAAATTATTAAAGAAGTATATAAAGAATATTAAAAAAGTAAAGAGTATTTTAATTAATATAGCTAATTATTATTATTTAAAATATTATAAAAAAGTATAAATTAAATATTAAATTAATTAATTATTAATATATTATTATAATTTATAAGGCATTTAAAATAAGTTTATATAATTTTAATATAATAATTATAATAATTATTATAATTAAAATAATTATTATAATTAAAATAATTATTATAATTATAATTAAACTTCCTTTTAATATAACTTTTTTTAATTATCTTTTTATTATAATAATTAATTATATTTATATAATAATAATTAATATTACTTTAATTATTATAATTATAATAATTATAATATTAAGAAATATAAAAATAATAAACTTAAAAATAATTATAAAGGTATTAAAAGAAAATAAAATTAATTATTAAATCTTAATAATAATATTATAAATATAATAAAAATAAAACTAAGGGAGTATTATTAATCCCTTAAAGGTATAAATAAACCTTATAAGTTAATAAGATAAGCTTATAAAAAAAGGTATAACTTAAAGGGGTTATATAATTTAAATTACTTAATAATTAAAGCTATTAAATTATTTAAAATAAACTAAATAAGCTAAATAAATAATAAATTAAATAAATTAAATAAATAAATCTTATTAATAAGCTAAAGAAATAAATTATATAAAATTATATTTTTTATTAATAAATAATATTAATTTAAAATAAGTTTTTAATAATTAATTTAAATATTTATTTTAAATAATTATAAAGCTTTTAATTTATTATTATTATTTATTATTTAAAATATTATTATTTTAAATATTCCTTAAATATAAATTTATTTATTAAATTTATTAATTAAGAATTAATTATAATTATTATATTTTAATTATTTTTATTTAAATATTTTATATAAATCTTAAATAATAATTTATATAATTATTATCTTTACTTTAATATATCTTTTAATTATATTTAAAAAAATTTTTAATAAAAGCTAAATAATAATAATTTTAAATTCTTATAAACTTAATATTTTAAAATAATTAAAGAAATTAAGAAACTTTATATTTATATTTAAAAATAAATTAATTAAAATAATAAAATAAAGAAATTTAAGGTTAAAATTAAGATATTTTAAAATATTATTAATATTATTAATATTTTAATTAAATTTAAGAAATTTATTAAGTTTATTAATTTAATTCCTTATAATAATTTTTTAAAATAATTATAAATTTACTTTATTTAAATTAAGGCCTATTAATATTTTTATAACTTTAATAATTAATTTAATAAAAAATAAATTATATATATAGCCTTTTTTTAAAAAAAATAAATTTTAATATAATTTAAATTTTATTTTATAAATTCTTTTAAAAAAAATAAATTTAAATAATATAAATAAGAAATTTAAAATATCTTTAATAATTTTAAGAATTATAAGCTTATTTTTAAATTATTTTTTTAAAATTTAAATAAAAAATAATAAATAAAAGAAAAGCTTATAAAATTATATTAAAAAGAATTTATTATAATTTATATTATAAAATTCTATTAAATTTATATTAAAGTTAATTATATTAATATTATAAAGATCTTTATATTTTATAATAAGTTAAAAGATAAAATAAAGGATAAATTATTTAAATTAAATTAATTAAATAATTTTATTTAATATATAAAATTAGCTATTTAAATTAATAATTAAATTTATAAATATAAATTTAAAAAAAAAATAAAACTTAATATATTCCTTTTATTAATAAAATAAATTAAATTTTAAAAAATAATATTAATTATAAATAATAATTAATAAATAATATTTAAGCTTAATAAAACTTAATATTATTTAAAAAAAGCTTAAAAAAAATATTAAATATTATAATTATAATAAAAATAAATATTTTATATAAAATTATTAAAGTAAAAAGAAAAATTATTAAAAATTAATATTAAAATAATAATAAATTAATTTAATTATTAAAAAACTTATAAAAAACTATATATTTATAAGCTAAATAATATATTATAATAATAATTATAATATATACTTTTTAAATAAAGAAGTATTAAAATAATTCTTTAAGGTATTTAAAAGTTAAAAAACTTTTATAATAATAAAATAAAAGCTATTTATAATTATAATTAATATTAATTAAATAATATTTTTAAATTTAAAGAATTAAAACCCTTATAAATAAATAAATAAAGTACCCTTTATAATATTTAATATTAATATTATTTAAATTATAATTTTAGGATAAGATAAGAGTATAATAATATTAATAATTTATAAAAAACTCTTTATATTATTATTAATATATTTTTTTAATAATAACCCTTAAATATATTATTAATATCTAAATTATAAGGAAATTTTATAAGCTTTATATATTTTTAATAAATATAAAATATATTATATAAATAAAATTAAAGAGGATTTCTTTTTTAAATATTTAAATATAATAAAGATAATAAGGCTTTATAAATAAAAGGAATTATAATATTAAAATATTTAATAATATTCCTTTAGCTAAAGATATATTATTTTTAAATTTTAAATAAATTATTCCTTATATTATTTATAAAATCTTAAATTATAAAGATATTATAATATAATATATAATTATTAATTGCTATATTAAAAAAAAAAGGGACCTATTAATTACTTAAAGGCTTTTTTATAAGATTTATAATAATTATTAAGCTTATTATATTAAGCTTTAAAGGTATATTATATTAAATACCTTTTATAAAATAATTAAGAAATTATTTATAATTTAATTATATAGTATATTTTTTAAAAAGTTATTTTTATAATTTATATCTTATTATAAGCTTTTTTATAATTAAATCTTTTTATATTAAATTAATTTTAATATAATTAAGAATTAAATTTAAGGCTATTATAATATTAATATAATATAAAGCTTATTATATAAGAAAGTTTCTAAATATAATTTTATTTTTTTAATATAAATAATTAATTATAATTATTATTTAATATAATATATAATTATTAATTATTATATTAAAAAGGAAAGGGACTTATTAATTACTTAAAGGCTCTTTTATAAGGCTTATAATAATTATTAAGCTTATTATATTAAGCTTTAAAGGTATATTATATTATATTATTTATAAATTAATTATTAAATATATTTTAAATTAAAACTTTAAGATTAATATTAATATTATTAATTTAATATAATTTTATTATTTAATAAAAAAGATATAATATTAAAAAACTTTATAATTATAATATAAATATTAAGGGTAATAAAAGGGCTTATATAAAGAATTATTTAATAAATTAAAAAGATTTTAATAAAAAATTAAATAATAAAAAATAATTAAAGTTAAGTTTAAATAAACTTTAATTAATTATAATTAATATAAAAAAGTTTCTTTATATAATAAATATTAAAGAATATAAATATATAAAAATTATATTATAAATTAAATAATAACTTTTTATAATATTTTTAAATAATAAAATATAAAGAAACTTTATAATATTAATAATAATAAATTAATATAAGATATTATAATAATAAAAAATAAAACTTTATATATTTAATATTATTAATAAATAAGAAATACTTTATAAAAATAAAATTATTAATATAAAAATTAATTATTTATTAATTATTTTTAATAATTATAAAAAAGTAATTTAATTTAATATTATAAATATAATAAAATATAAAATTATATTAAAGATTTTATAGCTTAAAAAAAATAACTTTTAAATTAATTAAATTATTAGCTAAATTTATTAAAATTAATTAATAAATAAAAAAGTTAAAAATAAAAAAATAGATTTAATCCTTAAAAATAGCTATAATGCTAATGCTTATATAAACTTATATAATAAACCTTTTAAGGGATAAAAGAAAAACTTAATTATTAAAATAAGAATAACTAATTCTTTAAATAAATTAAATAAATAATAATAATATCTTAATTTATTATAAATTAAAGAAAAAATAAAATAATTAATTTAAATAATATAATAATAAATATAAAAAATTTAAATAATATTTAAATAAATATATTACTTATTAAAAATCCTAAGAATTATAATTATATTTTTAAAAAGAACTTTATAATAAGTAAAAAAATAATAATATTTAATATATTATAAGATAATATAATTATTATTTAAAAAATTTATTTATTTTATATAATAATAAAAAAAGATAAATAAATTAAAATAAATTTTAAAAAAGTATTAAAAATATTTAAAGTTATTTTAAATAATATTTAATATTAAATTATTTAAATATAATTAATAAAATTATAAAATATTTTTAAAAAAAAAATTATTTTAAGTTTTATAAAATTTATAACTTTAATAAAAAATAACTTAAAGTATTATATAAATACCTTAATAATAATTTAAAGAAAAAATATATTTAATTATTTACTTTATTAATAAGCTATTTTATTTTTTTTATATTAAAAAAGAATAAAAAGCTATATCTTTATATAAATTATTAATAATTTAATAAAATTATAATTAAAAATTAATACCCCCTTTTATTTATTAAAAAATTATATAATAAATTTTAAAAAATATAATAATTTATAATATTAAATCTTAAAAATATTTATAACTTTATTAAAATAAAATATAAAGAAAAATAAAAAATTATCTTTAAAATAAAATATAATTACTTTAAATATTTAATTATATCCTTTAGCTTTATTAATATATTTACTTCTTAATAAGAAAAGCTATAATAAAGAAGGTTATGAAAACTAAAGATAAGATTCTTTATTAATAAATAAATAAGGATTATCTCCTTTTAAGTTATAAGAGCTATTTTAATAGGTAAGGTTATAAGGCTATAAGGCATTTTAACTTATATAATGCCCTTATCTTTTATATTATATTAATTATCCTTAATAAAAAGAAAATAATTCCTTTTAGAATTAAATCCTTAACCTTTAAATATATAGCGCTAAATTATATTAATTAATTATTTATTAAAATATTTATTAAAATATTTATTAAAATAATTATTTATCTCTTCTTTATATTCTTAATTTACTTCCTTTATATCCCTTTCTTTAATAATAGCTTTTAGCTAATTAAAAGCCTTAATAACCTTTATAGCAAAATTGCTATTTATAAAAGGGCTAGTAGTAAGGCTAGTGGCAAGGCTAGTGGTAAGATTAATAGCAAAGCTAATAATAAGGTTAGCTACTTATTTAAATACCTAGGTATTCTTAATAATATAATAATTAATTTAAAAATTAAAAAAACTATTTATATTAGCTACTTTAGACTTAATTAGCTTAATTTAATTAAAATTCTTTAATTTAAAACTATTAAAGTTATAAATTTAATTCTTTTAAAAAATAATTCTTTTTAATAGCTAAGTAAAAAAGTAATATTAAATAAAATAATAGGATAATTATATAAAAAGGCGCTTATTTTTAATATAAGCAGTAATAACTATAGGCTATACTAACTTATATATAAATAATATAAGGTTATAAATATAATCTTATTTAAAATCTTATTTAAATTAAATATATAATTAAATAAATATTTATATTTATTATAAATATTTAAAATTAATATAATCTTTTTATTTTTAATAAGATAAAAAGGTATATAAATAAAAATAAAAAATAAAGAAGGGCGGGTTTAATTTTTAATAATACTAAACATCTTTTTTAAATATTTTTATTAAAAAGAAGTAATTATAGCTATTATTTAATAAGAAAAGCTATAATAAAGGAGGTTATAAGAATTAAAGATAAGATTTTTTATTAATAAATAAGTAAGGATTATTTCTTTTTAAGTTATAAAAGCTATTTTAATAGGCGGGGCTATAAGGCTATAAGGTACTTTAGCTTATATAGCGCCCTTGCTTTTTATATTATATTACCTCTTTTTAAATAATAATTAATAATATTTTATAAGAATACCTTAATTATTTTATAATAATTTATTTAAATAATATCTTAATCTTTTTAAAGATATTTAAATAATATAAATAATATATATATTAAATCCTTTAAACTCTTTAAAATATTAAACTTTTAATAAAATTAAAAAAAAGTAATTTTTATATATAAAAAATTAATTTCCTTAAATATATAATTTAATTAAGAAAAATTAAAATATAAGCTTTTAAAATTATAATAATTAAAGATTAATTAACTTTAATTAATATTAAGGAAATTAAAGGCTTTTAAGGTTATATTAATTTCTATTAATAATATATTAAAAATTATGGAAAATTATTTATATTATTAATTAATTTTATTAAAAAGGATTAACTTTTTAAGTAAGGAAAAAAAGAATAAAATATATTTAATAAAATTAAGGAATAAATTCTTTTAAAATCTATATTTATAAAAATAAACCCTAAAAAAATATATAAAATAAATATTAATATTTTAAACTTTATTATTAAAGGAGAATTAAAATAATATAATAATTAAAGATAATTTTACCTTATTATATTCTTTTTATAAAAACTTAATAAATTTAAATTTAATTATTTAATATATAATAAAGAACTTATAATAATTATTAAAGTATTTAAAAAATAAGAATATTATTTAATTAAAGTAAAATATTAAATATAAGTATTTATAAATTATAAAAACTTAATATATTTTATAATTATTAAAAAGCTTAATAAATAATAAATTAAATAATTAAAATATTTCTTATAATTTAATATTAAAATTATATATTAAAAAAGATTTAAAAATAAAAAAATAAATACTTTTAATAAATAATTAAATTATTAATAAAAAGTTTTATTTAAAACTTATATATTACTTTATAAAAATTTAAATAAAAGCCTAAGCATAAAATATTTAAAAGAATAATTTATTATATATTAATTAAAAAATAACTTATTAAAATAATAAATTATAATAATTTAATTAAATTAAATAAAATTATAAAGATATCTTAAATAATAAAAAGAAATAGCTTTAAGATATTAATAAAACCTTATTTTATAAAAGAAAATATTACCTCTTAATAGCTTTTTAAAAAAAAGTTATTAAAGAATTTTATAAAGTATTAATATATAATTATTAAGATATTTAAATTATAAGCTTAAGGCTAAAATAATATTAAAATTTCTTTAATATAAAATAAGAAATTATTTAAATTATTAATAAATATAACTTTTATAATTAAAATAAGCTTATAAAATATAAATTATATAAATTATTATAATTATTATTAATATTAAATAAGCTATAAAAATTAATTAATTTAAATTTTATTATTAAGCTTTTTTTATTTAAGAAATTAATAATAAAAATTAATTATAATAATATCTTAATTATAATAAATAAATTTATAAAATATATATATTTTATATTTTATAAAGAATTTAATATAATAAAAAAACTTATTTATATATTTCTTAAGATAATTATTAGTTAATATAAGCTATTAAATAAAATTATATTTAATTAAAATAAATTATTTATATTAAATTTTTAATCCTCTTTAATAAAATAATTAAAAGCTAAATATAAACTCTTAATAATAATATATTTATAAATAAATAAATAAATAAAATAATTTAATTAAATATTAAAATAATATATATATTATTATATTAATTATTAATAAAATAATTAAATATTATTATTATTATTAATATAATTTATATATAATAATATAAATATATATATTATTAATATTTTATTATTTTATATTAATTATAAATTTAATTTAAATATTTATTAATATTTAATTTTTAATATAAAAATATTATAAGCTATTAATTATATAAAATAAATTAAAGATATTTATAAAAACATTATAATAAATTTAGAATTTATTTAAAAATATATAATAAAATAAATAAATTAATAAAAATTAAAGGAATTAATTTTTAAAAGAAAAGATATAATTTACTTATTTTATAAAAAATAAATTAAAATTAAGTAACTTAATAATAAATTTAATTTTAAAAAAATTAAATTATTTAAACTTAAAAAAAAAATATTAAAAATAAATTATAAATTTATATTATTAAAAAGAATAAAAATTCATTTAATTTTTTATATTTTTATATTAAAATTTATATTAATTAATATTATATTAATTATTAATATTAAATTTAATAATTATAAATTAAAATATAAGGTAAAATATATTTTAAATTATTAAATATATAAAAAATAATAAAATATTTAATTAAATAAAAAGAATATAATAATAAAGATAATTTATAAGAATTTATTTAGAATTTAATAAATTATTAAGAAATATTTTAAATATATTATTAAGAAAGATTAATTAATTCTTATTTATATTTATAATAATTAATTTTTAATTAATTATATTAAAAGAATTTAAAAATTAAAACTTTAATATAATAAAGCTTTTAACTTTATAAATAAAATATTATAATTTTAATTCTTAATACTTTTATTTATTTAATTTATTAAGGAATTTTAAATTAATATTAATTATCTTTATACCTTATTTAATTAATAATTAATATTAAATATATAAATATCTTAAATAAAATAAAAACTTAATAATTTTAATATAAACTTAATTTAAAACCTTAAAAGTATAATAATATATACTTTTTAACTTATTTTTTACCTTATATTCTTTAATTTAAAGCTTTTTATTCTTTATTATAATATAAAAAATTATATTATATATTAATAAAATTTATAAAAGAAATTAAAAGATATTTATAAATAAAAATTAATACCTTATAATTATTATATAAATAACTTTAATAAATATATTAAAAGTAATGCTTTATATTATTCATTATATAATATAATAATCCCTTAAAGATATAAAAAGTATATAATATAATTTTAAAATTAAATTATTTAATAAAAGTAAATAATTAAAGATATTAATTTTATTTTTTAAAATAAGGCTTTTTTATATAAAAAGATATAATTAATAAATATAAAAAATTATATAATAAAAAATAAATAAATAGAATTTAATAAAGAAATAAAAAAAAAGAAAAAAAATATATTAATAAAACTTTTTAAAATAAAAAGTAAAGAAAAAGGGAAATAATATTATAAATATAATAAAAATAAAATTAAAGGAGTATTATTAATCTTTTAAAGATATAAATAAACCTTATAAGTTAATAAAATAAGCTTATAAAAAGAGATATAATTTAAAGGAGTTATATAATTTAAATTATTTAATAATTAAGGCTATTAAATTATTTAAAGTAAGTTAAATAAGCTAAATAAGTAATAAATTAAATAAGCTAAGTAAGTAAGTTTTATTAATAAGCTAAAGAGATAAATTATATAAAATTATATTTATTATTAATAAATAATATTAATTTAAGATAGCTTTTTAGTAATTAATTTAAATATTTATTTTAAATAGTTATAAAGCTTTTAATTTATTATTATTATTTATTACTTAGAATATTATTACTTTAAATATTCCTTAAATATAAATTTATTTATTAAGTTTATTAATTAGGAATTAATTATAATTATTATAAATAAAAGGAGAATATATAATATAATTAATAATAATAAATAAATTAATTATAAGGAGCTATATACTTTATTATCCTTTTCTTTATTAAGATATATATATTAAATAAATAGCCCTTAGAATATCTTATTAATATCCTTTTTCTTAAGGTCCTTAAATTTTAATTATTATTTATTTATTAATATTATTATAAAAAGAAATAATAAAACTTATAACTTTTATAATTATATTTTTTATTCTTAAAACTAAATATTTAAATATTTAATTAAATATATTAAATAAGATATATATATTAAAGTTAGTTATAATTATTTATGCCTTAATTAATTAATAAAAGCTTTTTATATTTATATTACTTTTATTTAATATATTAAAAATAATATTATTAAAAAGATTTAGCTTTAATTAATTAAAAGTATCTTTATTAAAAATTATATTTATTTATAAATTAATATTTAAGTTAAGTTAAATAATTTTAACTTTTAAATATATATTAATATTAATATAAGTTATAATTTAATAAATTATAAATTTTTATAATACTTTAATAATATAATTATTATTAAATATAATATTTATATTATTAAAGATATTAATAAAGGTTTTATTAAGTTAATAAAGCTTATATAATAATTATTTTTAATATATAATAATTAAATTAATAATAGCTTTAATTTTCTTTATTAAATTATAATTATTTAAATTATTAATAATTTATTTATAAATATATTATTTAATAATAATTAACTTTATTTTTAATAAATTAATATTTAATATTTTAATAATATTATTATATATTTTAAATAATATAAATTTAATATTTTATTTATTATTAAAAAATAAGCGCTTAATTTAATTATATATAAGGTTATTTTAAAAGGAGCTTATATATTTATATTATAATAATCTATTTAAATTATAATATAATATATTAACTTATTAATAAAATATTCCTTTATATTTATTTTTATTTATTTATTAATAATAAATATATTAATAAATTTAAAGAATTTTTATTTAATAATCTTATATAATAATATTAATATAATAATTAAAATTAATTATTATATATAATTAAATATTATTTATAAATATAAGAATTTAATTTATTTTATAGCTTTATTTATTAAAATAATTAAAGCTTTAAAAATAATAATTATTATTAATATAATTATTCTTATTATTATATTTATTATAAATCTTATTATTAAAGGAATATAGCTTAACTTAATTTTAAATTTAATATTTTTAAAGGATTAATTAATAATAAATTATAAATTTAATATCTTAATTAATTTAATTTATATAATTAAAAGTAAAGATATTAATATAAAATTTTTAAATATATTTTTTAATAAAATATTATTATTAATATTATTCTTTAATGTTATTTATTATATAATTAAAAATAAAAATATTATAAAAAATTTAAATTTAAGTTTTTTTATAAAAAATATTAAAAAAATAAATTATAATTATTTAATATTATTTTATAATTCTATAAACCTTAAGGTATTTAATAATATTATAAATATTATTATTAAAAATAATATTTATATTTATATTATTAACTTAAAAAAGGCTTATTAATTATAAAAAGTTATTAAGAAATTTTTAAATATATAAAAATATAAAGCTTTAATTAATATATTTAAGAAATAAATAATAAAGGTATCTTTATTTAATAGCTAATAATAAATTAAATTTAATTACCTTTATTATTTAATAACTTAATAAGATAAGAAATTTATTAATTAAATTTATAATAATTTTTAAAAAAATAAATAATTAAATTTTATTAATAATATTTATTTTTTTATTATATTTATCTTTATAATTTAATATAATATTTATAATATTAAAAAGGAATAAATTATTATTAACCTTTAACCTTTTAATAAATAAATAATCTTAAATAATTATTTATTATTATTTTAAAAAAATATTATTAAATTTATTTATAATAAATAATATATTATAATTATTAATATTATTACTTTTTTTTTTAATTTTTAATTTATTTAGTTTATTAAAATTATTTTATAATTATAAATTATTATAATTTAAAATACTTTTATATAACTTTAATAAAGTTTTAAAACTTATTTATTTATATATAATATTTTATAAATTATTTATTTTATAAATATTATAATTTTTATTATATTTTTATTAATAATATTATAATCTTTTTTAATATATATAAAAAGTATATAACTTATTTAAAATAAATATTAATATTTTTTAATTAATATAAAGTTTTATTCTTTTTTATTAAATTATATATTAATTATTCTTTAATAAAATTATTTAGTTTTTATATTAATACTTTAAGATAAATAATAATTAAAAAAAAGATTAAAGCCTTTTAAAAGCTTAAATTTCTAATATTACTTAAGGACCTTAAAATATACTTAAGCATTATTAATTTTCTTTATATAATAATCTTATATTATATTTAAATATTTAAATTATTATAATATTATAAAATAGCTTTATTAATTAAAGATTATTAAATAAAATAAGTTATTATTAATAATAAAAATAAATATTAAATATATACTTATTATATATATTATAAATTAATACTTAATAAAATTAAAAGCTTTAAAACTTTTTAAACCTTTATTTATTAAAAGATATAAATCTTTTATATAAATTTTTATAAAAAATTATTTTTATAAATAAATAATTATTTATAATATAGCTTTAATATAATAACCTTTTAACTTAAAAAAGATTTTATATAAAAATTAAATAAATATATTTTAACTTAAATAATTTTATTTATAACCTTCTTTAATTATTATTATATTAAAATAAAAGCTAATTATAAGCCTTTTAAATAAAAAATTACTTATTTAATATAAGCTATAAAATAATTATATATTATAATTCTCTTTAATTATTATAAGCCTTTAATTATCTTAATAAATTATAATATTATAAAAGATATTTTTAATAATATTTATTTAAATACTTTTTTAATAAATTATATTAATTAATATCTTATTAATATTTTAATTTATTTAATAAAATATTAATTTAATATTTATTATATAATAAATTAATTAAACTTTATTCTTAATATTTTATTATAATTAATAATAAAAAATAATAAAGTAATTAAATAATAAAAGGGTTTTAATATATTAAATATTATTTTAAATAATTTATAAGCTTATAATTATTAAAATAATAAAAAGGATAATTTAATTTTATTCTTTTTAAAAGTTATTATATCTTTATAAATATATATATACTTTATAAATATATATAAGGCCTTATTTACTTATAATAAGATTATTAAAATATTATATATATTAAATATTATAAGTTATAAGCTTATTATATAATATTATAATAAAAATATTATCTTTATTTTTAAGCTTAACTATTTATTTTATTTATATAAATAGCTATTATATAATATAAATAATAATAATAAGAAATAATTAATAATTTTATAAATATTAATTTAAAAATTTTTATATAATATATATAATAATAAGTATTACTTTAAAAAAAATTATATAATTAAGGTACTTAATAATATATATTTCTTAAGGAAAAAGCATTATATTATATAATATATATATTATTATTATTAATATAAAGTATAAAAAAAAGATAATTAAAAATTAATTAAAAGCTTTTAATTAATTTAAATTTTAATTAAATTAATATATATTATTTTTATTAACTTTATTATAAAATTATTTATTATACCCTTAATAAATATATTTTAATAGCTAAGGGATTTTAATTTCTTTAATATTTTAATATTTATTATATATAAAACCTTTAAATAAATATTATTAATTCCAAAATATATAAAATATATATTAAAGTAATAAGGTATAATATTAAAAAGGTAATTATTTTTAAATAATTAAGCTTATTTATATATTATTATCTTTAATTAAAATATTAAATTTACTTTTTAATTTTAAATAAATTTATAAAAAAGCTTTAATATTTAATTATTTATAATTATAATATATTATTTATAATTTAATAATACTTTTAAATAAAAAAACTAAAATATAAAAATAACTATTTATTATTATATAATAAAATATCTTAATAAATTATAAATTAATATTTTATTTATTTTATAATAAAACTTAAATAAAGCTTATTAATATTTAATTAATATTAATCTTTATAAGTTTTTATTTAAATTTAAAATCTTATTTCTTTTAAATAACTTATTAATATTATTTAAAAATTATTAAATATTAAATTTATATAAAAATATTTATAAAAAGATATTTAATTAATTATAAATATTATAATATTAAAATTTAAAAGGTTATATAATATTATTTATTATTAAAAATAATTTAAGATTAATAATAAGGTATAGCTTTATATAAGTAAAGCTTATAAGCCTTTTTTTTAATAAAATAATAAAATATAATTATTATAAGAGGATTTATTTATTATTATATATAAGATATTATTTTTAATTTATAAACTTAATTTTAAAATTAATAATTAAAATAAGAATATATAAGTTTACCTTATAATAAATATATAATACCTTAGCTAATATTATATTAAAAATAACTTATTTAATTATAAATTATTAAAATTTAATTTAATATATTATTATATAAAGAATAATAAACTTATTAATAGCTTAATTTTAAAAAAAAAATATAAGGTTAAGTATATATTAAATAAAAAAATTAAGTATTAAGATAAAAAAAATATATTAAAATATCTTATATATTAAAAGAGTTAATTAGCTTAATATAATAAATAGAAATTATTTTATAAATTAGCTAATTATTAAGAATTAATTAATATATATAAAGCTATATATCTTAATATTATAATAAAGGAGAATATTTTAAGAAAATAAAGGAAGCTATAAAAGTAAATTAATAAAGTAACTTTAATATTTTTATTTATATAATATTCTTAATATATTTAAAAGCATTAATAATAAAAATATTATATTTTTTTTTAATATTTAATATTTATAATAATCGCTATAAGGGTAATATATTATAAGTATTATTAATAAAGCATATAGGCTTTATAAGTTATATATTAATTAAATAAGGTATATAGTGCCCTTTAATAAACCTTATTAAAAACTATTAAAATAATAATAATATATATATTATATTTATTATTTAACTATACTTTAAAGTAATTATTATATATTTTTAATTAATCTTAATAATAATTAAAGTTAAGATCTTTTTTATTATTATTTATATAATTTAAGGAGATTAAGTTAAAAAAAAAGAAAGTTATTTAAATTTAATTTTTAAGGTTTATTATTTTATTTAAAGTTATAATATATTTAAAGAAATAAAGGCTTAAATTTCTAAATATTATTATATTTAATAAACTTTTTTAACTTTTTTAAAAGGTAAATTCTTAATAATATAATTTTATTAAGTATCTAAAGCTTATAAATATTATTTAAGAATATTTTATTAATAATAAATAATTTAAATTATTAATATATTAATTTTTAAAATAAAGAATAATTTAATTAATATTATTTATTTATTAAAAGAATAAGGTTATCCTTTTAAAATAATATTAGTTTTTAAAATCCTTAATATATATTTTAAGTAATTATTTTTATTTTTTTATTAAAAATAACTTTAATAATAGCTTTAATATTTTATTATAAGTTAATAAAAGCTTTTAAATAATAATTTAATATATTTTATATAAATATATTTAAGCTTTATATTTATATTCTTTATATTAATATATTTAATTTAATAAAAATAAGAGATTTAAAGTTATAAAAAAAATAAAAAAAATTTTTCTTATATAATTATTATAATACTATTTAATTAATAAAAAATATATATAAGAAAATAAATTTCTAATTAATAGCTTCTTTATTTATTATTTTTATTATAATTATTATAAAAATAAAATATTTATATTTAATAATATTATTTATTTTTAAGTTATAAATTAATAATATAATTTTCTTAATTTTAATTTATTTAAGGTATTAAATAAAATATAATATATTTTCTTATTTTTTATTAATAATAACCTTTATAAAAAGCTTTTATTTTAAAAAAATATATTAAATAAAAAATTATTTTATATTTTTTAAATTAATAACTTTAAATAATATAACTTTAATTTATTTAATTAAATTATATTATATTTTAATAAGTTTATTATATTTATAATTAAAAGGAAAGTATTAAATATTTATATAAATTTTTATAAAAAGTTAATTAAAGATTATAAAAATAATTTTATTATTATAAATATAAATATCTTATTTTTTATATTATAAGTATATAATTAAGGTATCTTTAATATTTATATATATTTTCTTTTAATAATATATAACTTTAATTTAAAAATAAATAATATTTTATCTTTTATAATTAAAAAAAGTATAAATATTATAAATAATTCTTTTTCTTTAATTAAAATTATTTATAATATAATATTATTATAAATCTTTCTTAAGTTAATATTATAAAATCTTATTATATATTATAAAATAAAAAATATTTTTTTAAAATATTTATACTTTTTAATAAAATAATTTTATTAATATATTTTTAATAATAAAAAAATATATAATTTATTAAAATATATTAAATTAAAAATAAATATTAATAAGCTTTAATTTTTAATTAAATTAATTTAAAGCTAATATTTAATTAAATATAATATTATATTAATTTTTAATATCTTTTTTATATTTTTTATTTTTATTATTTAAAAGCTTAAAAAGTTTATATAATAATAAATTAATAATAATATTATTTATTTTTTTAATATAATAAATAATAAAATTATATATTTTAATAATAATTAATTATTTAATAATTAATATATTTAAGATATTTATAATAAATTCCTTAAGCTATTAAATTAAAATATTTAAGTTTATTTTTAAAAAAAAGTATATTTTATAAAGATAAAATTAAAGTTATTTAATTATATAAAAAATTATTTAATATTTTCTTTTTATTATATTATATAGTTTTTTAATAATTAATTAAGCTTTATTTTTATATTATATAAAATATTATATATTATTCTTTTTTTATATTAAGTAAGTATTTTATTTATTTAAATTAATATTAATTATAAAAATAATATCTCTTTAATTATAATTTATATTAATTAAGTAAGGTTTTAATATTATAATAGCTTTAAAAATATTTATAACTTTTTAATAATTATTAATTTAAATAAATTAAGCTTTTTTTTTAAATAAATTAAAAAGAAGTTTTATTATTATATTATAAAATAATATTTAAATATAATAATAATTAATTAAATTAAAAAATAATTAAAGTTATATAATATTATTATATTTATTTTATTTTTTAATTTTAATAATCTTTTTATTAATTAATATTTATTTTAAAGTATTATAAATATAATTAATAATATTTATTTATTTCTTATATTATTTAAATTTTATTATATTAATTATAACTTTAATTAACTTAATATTATAAAGAATATTATTAAGATTTTTAATATATTTTATAATAAATTAATAAATTCCTAATTAATTAAAAAATCTTTAATTATTATAATTTATTATAAGGCTTTTAATTATTATATTATTAAGAAATAAATAATATATAAATAAAATTAAGTTATAAAATATATAAATTATATACTTTATAAATTAAATAATAAAATTTATAATATTTATTAAAATACTTTAATTAATATAATAAAAATTATAATATCTTTATTTTTTTTATTAAATTAAATTTAATTATATTTTAAAAAGAAATTAAATAAAAAGAATATTTTATATATAATAAACTTTTTTATAAATTTATTTATAATAAAAAGTATAAATATATTTTTAATTATTACTTTATTAATATTAAAGATATTATTAATTAATTAATACTTAATATTCTTTTTTTAATAAAAAATTACTTATTTTAATAAAGTATATATAATTCCTTAATAATTCCTTTTATTTAATATTTATAAAATATTTTTATAATTATATCTTAAAAAGCTTAAAATAATTTAATTATCTTTAATTAATAAGCTTTATATAAAATAATTTTAATAAATTAAAAAGAAATAATATTTTTATTTATTTAAAAAATATATATTTAATTTTATATTATAATAACTTTATAATTAAAGATAAAATATTTAAATATTTCTTTTTTAAATTTAAAGAAATTATTATAATCTTTATTAAAAATTATTTATATTTAATTAAAAGTAATTTAAAAATCCTTTTTAATTTAAATAAATTTAAATTAAATTTAAGGATTATATTTATTTTTATAATTTTTTTTAATTAAATATATAATTTTAACTTTATAAGCTAATTTTTAATTAATAATTTTTTTTAATATAATTTTATTAAAAGGATAATTATTAATAAAATAAATTTTAACTTTAATTTATTTATATAATATTTTAATTATAAATTAAATAATATATTAAATAAATTTTATAATTATTAATAAAATAAATATATTATTAATTTATTTTTAATAATATTCCTTTTTTTATTATAAATAAAATTTATAAATATATTTAAATGTTTCTTTTTTAATATCTTTTAATATATAAATTTAATAAATTTAAGCTTAAAAATTTCTTATAAAAATAAAATAAATTTATTTAGCTTTATTTATATTAAATAAACTTAAAATATTATTTTTTTTATTAAAGCTTAATTCTTTTTAAAATAATTTAATTAGGGTTTTAATAATAATAGCTTTTTAATTAAAATTAAAATATCTTTATATAATTAATAATTTAATATAAAGGATATATTTTTTTAATAACTAAGTGCCTTTTAATATAATTATATAAAAAGGCTTTTAATTCCTTTATTTTAACTTATATATTATTTTTAAATTATTAAAAATAAGATAAATAAATAAATATTTTTTTAATTTTTTAAAAATTAAGTTAATATTAAAAAAAAAAGATATCTTTAAAAAAATATAATAAGTTATATTATAATAAATATTATTTATAATAAAGAAAATTATTTTAATTTTATTTACTTTAATATATATTTATTTCTTTATTATTTTAATTAAAGTTAATAAATCCTTATTATAAATAATAAATATTATATTATTTAAAGAAATATAAGAAAATAAATTTTATTTATAATAAAATAATATAATATATAATTATTAACTATTATATTAAAAGAAAGAAGGACTTATTAATTGCTTAAGGGTTTTTTTTATAAGGCTTATAATGATTATTAAGCTTATTATATTAAGCTTTAAGGGTATATTATATTAAATATTTTTTATAAAATAATTAAGAAATTATTTATAATTTAATTATATAATATACCTTTTAAAGGGTTATCCTTATAACTTATATCTTATTATAAGCCTTTTTATAATTAAATCTTTTTATATTAAATTAACTTTAATATAGCTAAAAATTAAATTTAAAATTATTATAATATTAATATAATATAAAGCTTATTATATAAGAAAGTTTTTAAATATAATCTTATTTTTTTAATATAAATAATTAATTATAATTATTATTTAATATAATATATAATTATTAATTACTATATTAAAAAGAAAAGGGATTTATTAATTACTTAAGGGTTTTTTTATAGGGCTTATAATGATTATTAAGTTTATTATATTAGGCTTTAAGGGTATATTATATTATAAAATAAAGATAAAAGATTTATTTTAATTTTAATATTAAAAAAGGTTAAAAGAAATTTATAATTATTAAAGCTTATTTTAATTATAAAATATATTAACTTTAATATTCCTTTATTAATTATATTTATTATAATTATAAAAATTAAATAAATATTATATTATATAAAAAATAATTAATTAATTTATTTTATTATAAAATTATTAATATAAATAAATATTATATTAATATTAATTAAATTAATATTAATTTTATTATAATTATATATTAATTTAAATAAAATTTATAAAATATTTTATATTTTATCTTATATAATTTATAAATATTTAATTAAGGTTATATTTATATTATTAAGTATTAATAAATTTATAATATAGAATTTTATAATTTTAAATAATATAGCTTAAATTATAGCCTTTTTTAAAATAATATTTATTTAAGATAAGTTTTTTTATTTTAGCTTAAATTTAATTATTTTAATAAAAAAGATAGAATTTATAACTTTATTATTTTTTTTTAATTTTTTATTATATTATTTTTATTATTTTATTAATTTAATAATTTTATCCTTAAATTAAATATAAATTTTTAATTATAAAGAATTAAATATAATTTTAAATATTATATTATTTTAATTAGTTATATTTTTAATAATATACCTTTTTTTTTATATATTTATAATAATATATATATTAAAAATATAAATAAATTCTTCTTTAATTTTAATTATATAAAATAAAGAATTTAATTTAATTATTATTAAATTTACTTTAATAAGCTAATTAAAATCCTAGGTAATTTTTAATTTATTAATTAATTCTTTTCCTTTAAATAATAAATTTAATTTAATAATTTTTTAATATTAAAAAATTATAAAAAGATTTATTTTATTTTTTTATAAAAGGAATTTTAAATAATTATAAGTAAACCTATTAATCCTATATCCTTTTTAATTATAATAAATTTAAATAACTATTAGTTTTAAAAAATTAAAAAGGCTTATTTTAACTTTTTTAAAAATACTTAAATAAATTATTATTCCCTTAAGTTTTTTTATAAAAAAAAAGCTATTTATCTTAAGCTATTTTATCTTTATATAATAATAAATATTATAATTATTTTAATTATATTTATAATAAAACTTAGGAAAACTATTTTTTTATATTAAAATATATTAATATTAAATTATTTATCTTTATTATTAAAAGCTTAATTAAATAAATTAATTAAATTTAATTATTAAATAATATTAATAGCATTAATTTTAATAAAATTAATTTTTCTTTATTATTTATTATATAATTAACTTTTCTTAATTTTATTATTAATTTTTTAAATATTATTAAAAAGTATTTTATTATTATCTTAAAATATTAAATAATTTAAATATAATTTTATAAATTATTTAATAAATTTATTTATTTAATTTTATTTTAAAGAATATAAAATAATATCTTTACTTTAATTAAATATAAATATTAATTTCTAATATATTAAATAATTTTAAGGTATTTAAATAATAACTTATTCTTTAATAATAATATTATAATATTAAGAATTATAAAGATTTATTTTAATTAAATTTAATAATTCTTAAATTAATAAATAATAATTTTATTATTAATATTTAAATTTTTAATTAAGGATTTTAATTAAAGAATATTTAAAAATAAATTATAATATAATTTTTATTTAATTAATTATTATCTTTTTAAAAATAAAAAGCTTTTTAAGTTATAAAAATAAAATATTATAAAATAATTAAAATAAATAAAATATTTTATTTATAATTTTATTAAATATAATATTATAATTTATAATTATTTATTTTTATTATTTAAGGTTATTTAAAGGATTTTATTAAAGAATATTTTTAATTATATTATTTAAATTAAAATATAAGCTAAAGTTATTTAATTTATAATAAATTAATAACTTTTTCTTTTAATTTATTTAATTTTTCTTTTTAATAATAATTTTATTAATTATTTTAATTATCTTAAGATTTATATAATATTATTTTAATAATAATAAAATTTAATTAATTAAATATATAAATTAATTAATAATATCTTTAAAGTAAATTATTATTTTATTAATATTAATATTATTAAATTTAAAAATATTTAAATTATAAAATATAAATAAAGCTATTTATAATAAGATTATTATATTAATAAATATAAAGGTAGTATAATATAGCTATATATTATTAAATTTAATAATAATAAATATAAATTATTCTTAATTAATTATTTTTTTTTAATATTAAAAAGAAAAGAGAATTTTTTATAAATTTTTTATCTTTAAGTTTTAAATAATATTATAATTAATTTTAATTATATTTTTTATTAAAAAATTAAAAATTAAAAGATAAATTAACTTTAAGCTTAAGGCTAAGCTAAGGTAGAATTAAAGGTTAATTAATAATAATAATAAAATTAAAATTATTAATAATAAATATTAAGAGAGTAGAAATCTTTATTATATTAAAGTTTTTAATAAAATAAATAGTTAAGAATTTAGCTAAATTAAATATTATTATTAATACTTTTAATTAAAAAAATAAATTTATTAAATAATTATTATAATATAAATAATTTAAAAATAATAATAAAATATTAATAATTTAATATATTATTATTTAAAGAAGATATTCTTTAAGCTTTTATAATTTAAAATATTTATATTAATATTAATATAAAATTATTTCTTTTATCTTTATTCTTTTTAATTCTTTTTTAATTAAATTAATATAATTATTATTTTAATTCTTAGGGTTTTAATTAATAATATATTTAAATATTAATTTAAGGTTTAAGATTTTTTATATAATATTAAGAAATATTTTTAAAGTAGCTTTTATTATAATTATAAATTCTTTTTATTAAACTTTTTATTACTTATAATAATATTAAATAAAGATTAAAAATTAAAAAATACTTTAATTTTAATTATTAAGCTATCTTAGGAAGCTTTAATTCCTTTTTTAAGTATTTTTAATAATAAACCTTTTATTAAAATTAGTTAATTAAGAAATATTTTATAAAGAAAATATAAATTTTAATTTTTAATTTAAAATATTATAAACTTTAAAATCTTTATTTTTTAATTATTATTTCTTTCCTTATATATAATAATATTCTTATTTTTAAGAAATTATTCCTTTTTTTAATATTAATAAGGTATTTAATATAAAGAAAGATAATTATAATATATTAAGATAATTAAAAGTATATTAATTTTAAAAAGGGGTCCTTAATATTTTCTTTAATATTTAAGATTTAATAAATATTTTTACTTTAATTTAATACTTAAGCTAAATTATTAATAAAAATAAATATTATAAATATAATAAAGTATTATTTTATTAAAAGCTTTAGCTATAAGCTTAAGAATATTTTAATATAAGGAGGAATAAAAAAAAGCTATATTATTTAAAGATAAAGAAAATAATTATAAAATTTATAAAATATAGCTTTAAAATAATAAAGGGGAATTAATTATTTTCTTAATTAAAATAAATTTAAAATAATAAAAGGAAGCTAAAGTTATTATAATAGCCTTTAAGAAAAAGAATAGCTGATTTGCTATAGCGTATTCCCTATACCTAATAATAATAGTACATACTAAAGTAACTTGGATTAAACTGAAATCGAGGAAGCTTGACTCTGGACTGATCATATTCACTGTGATCAGTCCTATCTCAGACAAAATCTTATTCTGTAGTCTCATGTGTTAGTCGCCAATAGTTGGATATATTAGGCGTGACTCAAACCAATTATTGGACTGGTAGAGTCAGGTCCACTCATAATGAGCTCACCGTAAATCTTATACAGTATCTCAGGGCGCTATGTCTGAGGGCAATCGTGGAATTTAGAACAGTGTAGAAATATATAAAGATAGCTAGGCCTCTCGCAGAAAGGATAAGAAGGTAAATTCTTCCACAAGGAGCTTCATGTCGTCAAGTAGTCGATTAATAGGCTGATAATAGTGCTGCAACTTGCCTAGCATTATACTCTGTAAAGCGAGGAAACCCTGAATACGAATTTTCGAAACTATACTTTTTTAATCAATCTATGTGCCCTGCACTGACACCCAGAACGATTTGCTTGCCGTCCTCTTTTCTCAGTAAATAAATGATCATTCCCAGACTCGCAAGAGTCGCAACAATCATGCTGCCTCTACCTTTCATTTTCGTCATTTTCAACCCTATGGTAACTGGGCCCTTCATCGTCAACGTGTTTGATTCCGAGTCGGACTGCGATGGGCAGTGCCCGGGATTGGTGAGTCCCCTGCACCCTTGGAACCATTGACTTCCATCTTGACGCTTCTATTACAGTGCAAAATCGTACTATCAGAGCATGTTGGCTGCACTGCAGTAGAAGAAGGCACGGCTGTGTGAGTTTGCTTCAGTCTCAGTCACTCTTTATTAAACTGATTATCAACAGATTTGGGTGCTATTGTACATGACTACACCGTGGCATGGAGAGATATGCTCACATGACGAGAACGAGCCTAAAGCAGATAAGCAGTCACGTGTGCATATACTCAACACTGAGAACAAATCAGATAGAGCTAGTGAAAACATGTTGTAATTATTCATCTATATGATGTAAGAAGTTATCTTCTGGTATCTAATCCTCCTCGACGGTGTCACCATCAAGGTAATAATCACCGGTAGTTGACTGTCATAAAGCTCAACCACCTTACTCAGACGCGATGATACCTCCATCTCCTGGGTCTCATAAGCAATAAGGCTCAGAGATACTCGCTCTGGAGTTGCTGCCTGGTGATGCGAGCCCATGGTCCCGGTATACAGTAAGCATCATGCTAATTGGTTTTCCCTACATCCACTCCATCATGGGTAAGTAGCGCTATAATTCGCTACTAGAACATTCAATATGTGGTTACTCTGACAAAGACTGTTCTACATAGCTTGGGCTTGTGTCTTAAATGTGAGGAATTGTGTGTGAGGAAGTACAAAGCACTTGGATGTTCAGAACACGACATTCCTTTTTGCTGCTAACAATTCATGGTGTCATTTTCTTTGATAGTACCTCAAGACCGTTGTTGCCTATGACCTTTGCCTAGGTGGTGAGATTTCCCAGAGGATGAAACCTCAATCTCAACAGTTGCTCAAGCTCGGTTGCCTACTGGTAGATCTGGGTTCCTCTAGGATCAGGCATCGCCACTGGATCAATGCACTCAGGAAAGAAACTTGTGCTATAAATATAGCAAGTGCCTCCACACAGGAGTAGATTTTACGATCGTCCATCGACTTACAATCAGACCATCGCTACAGGCTGTCACCAAGTTCAGCCCATCCTCAGAAAAGTGCCTTGCGCCCTCCGTCCCAAACCTGTTTCTCTCATCGTCATCTACTACCAACGAAACAAAATGGACAGGGTTTTCCGCCTAAAGCCATCATGTCTCTACGTCAAACTTCCTCCAGTCAAATGGATCCACTTCACCATGCACGAGTCTCATTTCCTAGGCATGGATGGTTCTTGGACTGCATGGGCCTACACCTGGAAAGCAATCCTCCTCGCCTCCGGTGTCCCCCACGACGACAACACTGAGCCGACACGATTCCTGCTGTCCAAGCACGACGACCACGCCCTCGCTGCTCTGCTTCGGACAACGGTCGCCGCCAAGGACCTCGGAAAGAACAATGCGCTCATCAGCTGTGTCACAGGGAACCCGATCTTCTGGTGGGCATACATTATCGAGGGAGATAGCGAGATCATCAAGATCGTCTACCCCTCCCAGCTGAGCAAGGAGGAAGCAGCCAGATTCACTGTCCGCGGCAAGCCCCTGGAGATCATCGAGTGCGAGCTCAGCAAGCACAAGGACATCGAGCACGAGGTCGAGACAGAGACTGAGGATTAGTCCCCTGTGCTCAAGCACTCTTCCCGAATCTAAGGTACCAGAAACAGCTGTGGCACGTGTGTCATCACTGCTCGACCCAGGTCGCCTGAGAAGCGGACACCGGGGATGGCTCATGGCCAAGGGAGTCGCGGAAAGAAACACGATGCATTTTCACATTGGAATACAAGACTCCTGGAGGGGATGACGGTGAACAGGAGACGACAGGCCCTCGGGAGGGAGACACCACAATATTGGGAGTGTGGCAAATTCAGTGCACGGAAGGAAATGGGGCAAAATCTGGAGCAGTATGAGCTCGAGCCAGCCGCAGGCTGGAAAGGACAGTTGGCATCACCTTCATTTTACGCAAGGCGATATCGAGGCCTACGCAATACGGTGTGACCGAGCCCAGGGCAGATTGGGAATGCAACTTGGGTAAAGGCTTCGTTTTCTTGATCGCGAAAAGGCCAATACGACTGTTCGCCCTGCGTTCAGAAGCAGTGGTGCACATTTTTGGTAGTGGATATGAGTGGGGAAACATTACCAGAACTCAACTGAAAAGCTGTAGATGTCCGTTCCCGTTTCTCCAGTGCTTCTGTCCCCTTGCCTAGCCGCACTCACTTTACGTGGAGTAGGGCGTGTTTCACATTTACATCAAGGCAGCACATCCTGTCTACTCAGGCAAGGACGCTCAACATGAAGGTACAATACCCCACTGTGCCTGCGGCTTCTTGTAAGCTGTATTTATTATGGGGTATCTAAGGTTTTCCCCCTGTTGATACATGTGGGTATGAGCACCGCAATCTGCCAGTGCTCACCTGCAGTCAGTCTCCAGAAAAGCCTTGGAAACCCAGCGACCGCTCTTCTAGCCTTTTCTCGTTTCCATTTCGGTACTCAACGTCCCAGTTCCTCCGAGCCTCGTGCTACACGCTCCTTCTATATCAACTGAACGATCTCAAGCGTGGATCTCACCAGACGTGGCTTCTTGTTTACTTCGTGGCAGCGCCCACGCTGGCGTCGTCTTTGGGGCACGCGTCTGCCTGGACCGCTGTGCCTTGTACGGGCCCTTCACCTCCTTCCCACTTTCCGAAACCAGGTCAGCGTCCGCTGGCGGCATAGGCGAGCCCGTCTTCTTGCCGGCTTTGCGGGGGTCTGAGCCGCTCTCCTGGCGTCCAGATGCTCTGAGTTTCCCATCCTGCGGGCCAGGGGCATGAGGCGGTTCAGTCCCCGGACGATCTTGGCGGACACCGAGGGACTCGTCCAATGAAGCACGCATCTTGGAATTCGGCCGAGAGGATTTTCCCGTCCCGTCCATTCTTTTTGACTCCAGAGCGCCTTCCCGAGACCGCGTTGTGGTCCTGGTGGTCCTCCTGGTCTTGTCGAAGGCCGACCGAGCACGGGTCTCACTGGGGCCTCTAGCAGTCTTCTCCGAGATGTGTCTGGAGGCATAAAAGCCTCCCAGAACCACCCGCCAGCCCAAGGGAATTTTCTTTCCTGCCTTTCTGAAGTCTGCGACTGCTTGGCGGACATGTACCAAGTCTCCGGAGGGACCAGGGACCATGAAGGTCCCTTTGGATGGGATCGCCGGTTTCGAAGTTCCGTTGCGGATACAGCTGACCATGTCGTCAAGCTCAGCTTGGATCGGGTTCCATATCCAAGCCCCCGTTGCCTTGTCCTTGCGACCGTCCTCAGGCGTTCTCTGAGCTCGGGCCTCGGACAGTACCGTTGGTGGTATGAGGCTACGGTGAGTTGTTTTGTGCAAAAAGCTCCGGGACTTGGGGTTTCGATAGTACTCTCTCGTACCCCAAGGTACCCACAAGGTGGCTTCTGTGTTGTCTAATGAGGTCGACGGTCCCGTCTCGGCACTATTTCGAGCAGAGCGAGGTAGATACTCGCTGTTATTCATAGGGTCAATCCTGCCAACCTTGCGCCTTGTGACTGGCGAGGAATAGCCTGCATATCCCTGAGATAGATCATTATTTTTGGCATAGATGTGGTACCCCCTGCGGAAGAAGCCGTCGCCATTGTTCCATGTGAAACGGTTGCCAAAGTCGACTGTGATATGCCAAGGCTCGTCAGGCCTTGCGGCATTGTAGTGGAAGCGCGCCCTATTGTCTTCGTTAGTGCCAGCTGCTGTAACCTCAAGAGTGTGCCCAGTGGCTTAAAGACCTTGCTCACTGAACGATAATAAACTCAACAGGCACGCTGTCCTTCTCTGGCGAGCATCCCTCCTTGGACTGTACAGGCAACCCATCAGTTTTCAGTTGACATGGTGATGATGCAGCATTGATCAGCCTGCGGTTTACTTGCCTTTTCTCGTTCAGTGACAGCGGTGGCAAAATCACAGAGCACACAACTTTCGTCCCAGAATTCGTCGTCTTCAACCAAGTCGCAAAAATACATAATAAGTAGCGGCCTGTTTTTTACTAGCTTCTTATACTGGAGAAGTTTCGTCGATGGGTTGAGGTAAGTACCTCTTGCCGTATATGCAGCCTTGACATGACCTGATTCTTCAGAAGTGCGGTGGCGGCAGTGATATGACCAATCACTGCCCGTAGTGACTATGTCAACAGCAAGATGACCACCTCGGTTAGAAATAATGGCGTCACGTGTTGTGAAAATGGCCGACTCACAGTATGTCCGGCCCTCCGCATCCTTCAGTTCCCTTATTGGGCCCCGCCAAGACTGTGGTTTGTCATGAGGAGGAGCGTCTGTGGTACATGTATCTCGCGCGATAGGGCGGGCCTCGCTTTGCTTCAAGTGCCCCTTACTCCGTGGCACGTCCAGTGCAGCATCAACAGGGGCAGAAATAGACCGTCTCCTTCTGACACGGCTCAAGAGGCGGCTCCCGTGCGAGAGGGACCGAACGAAGCATGGCAACGCGCGAAGATAGGGAGCGCCTGCGGGGCACCAGCGTGCAGTTCGAGACAGCCTCTCAAGCCACCTCTTGCCATGGCCATTCATCGAAATGGAACGTCATCAGTCGTCCCTGACAACTAATAATGATTCGAGACGCGGGTGTGCTGTGCAGAAAGCGTTGAGGTGAAGGAGGGTATTCGTGCAGGTCAGTAGATGCAAAAGTCGATGCGTGAGATGAGCTGTTGTGGCTGAGTGGCGCGTAAACCCTTACCCTCTTATTTGGCACGGTAGGGGGAGGGTGGGGGAGACGCCACGACGCGGCCATGGTAAGGGTCAGTGATGCTGGGCTTGGGGTTTCAAAAAGTCTCAAGCAGATTCAAACCCTCATGACATCCAATGGAATCCCATTATTACGAAATTAATTGGGCTTTTAATTGAACCTGTGTGGCTTTCGGCCTACAGGGTTGGAGACAGGTTTGAGATAAAACCCTCCCCATGAATACAACAGCTGAATCACATTATTATGGCCCATGTGTTAGCTGTCCTCATTCCAAGTGCGCCTTTAATGCCGTGACTGGTAGTTCCGATCGATAATGCTTAAGGACGAATGTAGCGGCCAATGGTATCAATGAGGTCCCAATTCGATGTTCAACCCGCTCGGTCTGCACGTCACAATGGCGAGACGCCATGGCACTCCGTAGACATGCATTTCAGCCCCAGTATGTATGTAGATATTCAAACCCCTAGATTTATACCGAAAGTTACAGCTTCATATGAGCCAACAATATGGAGCAGACTCCGATCTGTGATCGCCTACGGGGCTAGACAATGTAATAGTGACGACGCGGGGTGGCAAAAGTATCGATATATGTATTGAGGCTTTGAAGCGGGACAACTAACGGTACTTTGAAACAAATTCATACCTTCGGTGAGCATGAATAAATGGAAAATGGACACATTGCACCCAAATCACCATAGCGATGGTCCCGGGAGAGCCACCTAACGGCAAAGCTTCCAGCGAAAATATCACCTTGTCATCCCATCTCGAAGGCGTGATTCTTACCTCACAGTGACCAATAAACCAATTGATACATGCTTGAAGCTAGATTATATGTATTCCTTGTACAACCAAAATCTGAGGCCGTGGAAACACTAGCTCCATAACTGTCTCTAAGCTGCCCTCACAAGAGGTCTCGATTTAATTATTGGAATAAACTAAACTCGGTCAGGTATTGCTATGAATAGTATCGGATTTATCCATGTGCAGAGTTGAGTTGTGCGGGGTGAAGATAAATCCCAAGACCGGAACGAGATGTCGTCTCACATGTCACTGATCTCATCTGCAGTGTGTACAGAGATAGATGCCACAGCTAGATCAGTGTCTACTCCCTGCAGTGTGAAGTGGACAACTCAAGTTGGTACACCCAAGCGCAACCAAAGAGGGAATTTATGCTGGTGAGGGGTGTATCTCGGCAGCTGGACTGTAGATCTGCGTCTTCAATTACGGAAGTGGCGCGAATACGTCGCCTAGCCTCATTGATCTCGGTGTTCATTCTCCGTGTATACTGCTGCACCCTTCTCACGGCATCGGTTTCACACTTTAAAATTTCGCTTGTGGGACGGTCGACCGTTTCTAAATGCATAACTGTAGTTCCTGAAGCTCTCCAGGCTTCTCAAAATCAGTCGTCCCCAGATACAATTCCCAAGTTCATCTTGGTGGCTTTCTGGATATCTCGCGCTTTCGGTGTCTCCTCCCCAGACAAGATTTCTTTCCAGCCCCGGAGGTTGCGATAACCGAAGTCATGTTCACAACACTGAGGAGGGAGCCTTTTACACCTCAAGTCATTATTCATATTGGACGAGCGAACACAGACCAGACAAGTGAAAGGCATAGAGCTATTTGTCCTCGCATGTGCGTGAGCTCGAACCGTCATATGAGCATCTTGCACTACCAGTCGTTTGGCGCAGCACTCCTTTAAACGTAAAAGGTTACAGTGAGACCAAAGATCAATCAGCATGTCACTGTACGCTCTTATATCACAGGGGCCGCCATAAAGTCTGCTAGAATCAGCATCAAAGTAGACCCGAAGAAGTCAAAGGACATTTGCGATGGGACTCTGACTCCTGTCTCGAAGCTCATGAAGACATTGTGTGAGGGTTGACTGGACACTGGACGCACCTGGTCCGTAGCCACTGCACCGAGGTGGAATATCCTCAAGGACCAGAGAGACTCGCGCTGCTAAAGCCGAGATCAAGTCTTCTACTATAAGCACGCAAATAACCCAAGGGACATCGGAAAGTGTGGCACTGGATTTTAGACACAGTTTGCCGTGACCGGTGGCAGCTTCCTTCTACAACAGTAACGTGATTTACCGACTTGTTGTCATGGTATTATACTACTTGTGGCGTGTTGAATGCAGATTCTCACTACGGAAATTGTACACCGAGGCTACCCTATAGATGAGGCAGAAGGAAAATGCCAATCATACCCCAAAGCCCCGGCATATGTCCAAACCCAGGTGACGGAGCGGACCACGCCGCTCTTCATCGTAACACTCGTCAGCACAAGGCCACACAGCAGGCAACAGACAACCATCAGCAAGGCAAATACCAGCAAGCCATACCCGTTGGGCGGCGGCAGCACCAGACGAACAGCCCAGCAGCCGAACACGGCGAGCCATTATCCATCCCAAAGACCCCGAAGAACCCGCGCCGAAACTCTCAACAACGCCATCCCGCCACTCTTCCATGACGCAGGCAACTCAGACCTCCTCAAACACACAGAGAAAAAGAAAAAGAAAGCCCATCTGTCTCAATCCCGAAACCATAAAGACGGCACCGCTCCGGCATCCAAACCCAGCCCAGGCCACGAAACCTGTCTCGGCGCAAGGCCCCAGATCCGGCAAGGCAGCGGTCGCACAAAGCGGGCAGCAGGGGGGGGGAGGGGGAAAGGAAGAGGGGGGTTCCACCACCCAGGCGGACGCCCGGCCGGAATGCCTCATCTCATTTCATCTCAGCACATTGCAGCAAATCCCCGGAGAGTGCCGGGTCCCTGCGGGCTTGGGCTGCGGGCGGGGGAGGAGGGCGTTGGGAGGCGGACGGCCCGATAGCCTCTGGAACAGAATCCCGCTCACTCATGGACGCACTCACTCGCCTCACAGCGATGGTCCGGAAGTTCTGCCCGCCTGCCAGTGTGACAGCATGCAGGCCTAACTACCAGGAGAGAATGCCAGCCCACCGCTCCTCAGCCTCACCTAGAGGCCTGACGCGCCGAGCAATGTCTGAGACACGAGGGCCATGCTTCTTCTCTTCTTCTTTTTCGCCCGCACGGCCAGTGACACAGACCAGGCCGCGCCCACGCGGCACGGGATAATCAACACACGCGGGCGCATCGCGGCCGCTGCACTGCGGGCGAAAAGCAGTACCGGCTTGCTGCCTTGTTTCCACGTGCCGGAGGGCCCAGCCCTGCCCAGCAAAAGCATTAAAACAGTGTCGGCACAGGGAGCGCAGATCATACCTGGAATCACTCGCTCGGCTTGGGGGACATCTCCACCTCGGTGTCGGGGCGTCGACACATCAGCCCATCTGCTGTCCTGAGCGCCGCTTTCGCCGCGACAGGTTTGATCTCCTAATCCACCTCCAGGAGACTCCCCCAGGGCTGCTGCGTTCCTCGTCTGCAGGGGCGCGCGTCCAGATCACACGGGACGGGGCATAGAGAGCACCAGGCACGCGCCGAATGCGGTGAAATAGATGAAATGGGGTGAGACATGGGGGAAAGCAGGTAGCCACCATGTGCATACATGTAATAAAAGAGAACCGGCCTGCCCATGTCGGTGGGGATTACCATCCACCCGGCGCCAAATCACCTTCAAGATGGCCGGCCTTGCGGGCTTGATTGGCTGGCTGCATTCGATGTCTCGCTGAAGAGAATATCCCAAAACAATATGAAAATGGGTGCCCCATTTGACGTGCTTGAATGTGAAGGTAATTTTAGACGAGATAGCAAGGCGCTGTTGGGCGTTTGAGAGGTAGGCTTGTGGAGAGGGATCGAGAGGCGATTAACCCCTAGCAAAGCAGCTGCTCGTGGGCAGAGTGGATTGGAAACAACAGCAAAAGCCCCTCCAGCCAAGACAATGTCCCACGCCCCTGGGCAAATGGAGGCGTCACTCCATGTCTGGGTGGGATTCGGCTGGCGGGTGCGTCTTTCATCGGCCGCCTTGGGAGGGGGTCGAAAGAAGCTCCCTGGCCACATCACGGTTGCCATTGGCGAGCCTTGCCCGAGACGGTGGGTTCAGAGCTGTGCTGTGATTGATGCATCGCGACATTAAAGGCTAGGGACGGTCCGCACTGTGGTCGTAAATCGGGCCAGTAAGCATCCGAGCAGGGAAAAGGGACGACAAGGCTGAAGAGACAAAAAGAAACAATGACGGCGTGTGAAGTGTGAGGGACCATTTCGGGAGAATCGTGAGATTGCCGAAATGTTACGCTGTAATTTGAGGACGAAAGCCACACCACCGGGTTGTTCGTGACGTTACCCGTCGCCGATGCCCACATTGTCTGTGTGTCACACACACAGCAAATGACGGCAATTAGATGGATTATGTCGAGGCAGGCAGCAGGTAGGCATGTTGCGACATCATGCTGCCGAGAGATATGACTGTCGATGAGCGTTTGCCGCGGGGCGGTACACAGACATCATGCACGACCAAGATGTTGGTCAAGAGAAGGGGGCCGGTCGCACCTCATCACAGCGCTGCCACCGTTCTGGTCCCTCACTGGCTGCCGGTTCCGAGTTTCTGACCAACCCCAAGCCCCTGCTCAGGTCGTATTTAGGCCGCGGACGCCGCCAGTTGGCCAGAAAATAAGAATCAATTTCCAACCACTCAGAGAACCGAGTGATTCCTGTCCAACCAGAAAAACGATGCTGGACTGGGCGGGCGAGGCTGCAGGTGTCTAGGTCTTGTTGCGTCGGCGATCACTGATGGGTAAATCCCTGCTGCCTCGCGTTGGAATGGTCGCACAGCAGCCGCCGACAAAAGTCCCCATCTGCAAGGCTCATGTTGCGGAGTGGTACTGTAGCACGGATCTGCCAGATTGCGCCCGCTGACAGATGGCTGAGTGATGCGGGCCTACAGAATGACCGCATCGGTCTCCCGTCCCCGAATATCCCCCTCGTCTCGTCAAGTCAGCCCAACTCGTCATTCAGGGTCGACATGGCAGAGCATGGTCCAGCGAAAGCATCTTCGGCACGCACTCCATGCCGATGACGGTCTGAGAGCCCGGGGAAGGCATCCGGTCACATCAGGTTCGCCAAGGGGATCGCGCACAGAAGCTGTCCGGACTCTCCAGACCCGCGTGGTTTGGGTTTCGGTGACTCAGCGGGATCGAAGCCCGGGTGCCGCTTTGTTCAAGCCCTACCGACAGCCGTGACATGCTGTCGCTGCCTTCTTGGGTTTTGCTTGTCTCGATGGCCGAGGAAGAAACAGTTGCAGCGTTTCATGCTCCGTATATTGCACTGTATATCAGAGTCGATGCCGGCTGATTCGAGGCCTCCAGAGCTGCCAGGATGCCTGAATTGTGGGTACACAGTACCGGTACCGAGCGGACCAGGCGGTGCCAGAAGAAGCGGGGTGCTCAACGCGTGTCATACTGATTAGCAGGCCACACTCAGTACTGTGCGGGTTGGTGTTCTCAGAAGGCGGCTTGATGCAGTTTTTGACACGGCTGGCGTGCGCCTGTTCCGAGCAACAACAAAAGACGTCACCTTGGTGTGAAGTCGCCTCCAAGACGCCGTACCGTAGACCGCTACTAGATGAGATCCCAAAAAAGGCACCATGGCAGACGTGCGCTCACCGACATTTCAACGGTGACAAGGTGGCACTTGAGCCGCGATGCGATGTCTTGGGGCTGGGGCTGCGTCACCAGCTCCGACGCGGCGGGAGGAAGAGGGTCTTCCTGGCTTTAGAGTTGACAGGCAGGCAGACAGGCATCTCTGGCAGCAGAGAGAGGTCTGTTCTCAACCTAGAGTTCCCCAAAGCATCGACCGAGCCGATGATGACAGGTGCCATTCGTCTCCCGGTGAGCTGGCACCGCCTCGAAACAGCTCGATGGACACCGTGTATGTGGTGTGGCACGCTGATTAGGTGCGCTGATCGTGGGGGGATAATTATATCACGCTGCTGCACACACACACACGCGCATGCACTCACACACATACACACTCTCACATACATACAGCACTTACACGCATACCACACATGGTTCTAGCCCCGGAGCTTGCTGGTTCCTGGTGTCCGGACTGGCAGGTCGTTTCAAGTGTCGGTGATTTCTATGACCGTAGCCTGAGCAGCTGGCCCTCCCAACCCAGCTCGGGCACAGTGTGCGCCAGAACAGGAGCTTCAGATGTGAAGGTCGAGCTTGGCATCTCCGCACCATGGACTAACCCTCAACAGGGCTGGACACAGCTGAACTGAGTAGAAGCACCCCTGGCAATGAGAAGACACTGGTAGAGTCGCAGAGCTGGATGGAAGTCATGTCGTGCTCTCCATGTGGGAATCTCGATGCAGGGAGGGCAGCGTGCGACGGTCTCGGGCCGCGGCTCACGGCTTGGTTTGTTGAATGTTTGAACGAGCATTGCCTAGGCAGGTTTGGTACCTATAGGGGAGTCAGGTAGGGCCGGCTTAGCGGAAAAAGAGGCCTGGCATTTGGCATTTGGCATTTGGCATTTGGCATTTGACATTTGACTCTTTGACCCAGAGAAAAGCTTGTGATAGCGATGGGTGGTAAATGAGGGTGCGGCCTTTCCAAGTCGACGCCACAGACAGCTCGAGACATCTTATGAGATCGGGGCGAGGCGAGGGGAAAAAAAACACGAAAGTCAAACGGGATGCACGGAAGGTGATGCTATGCTCAGGCTGCCAGTCAGTCACCCCATCACCCAGTCAATCATCCGGTCGGGTTGGCGGCGGTGATGTGGTGGGGAGGCATGCTTTCAACAAAGCGGAAGCTCATCCTTGAAAGGGAAAAAAAGCTGATCGCTTGACGGACGGACGCGTCGCGCAGAAGTTGCTTCCGTACAGTGCGAGAAAATGGAGGATGTGAGAGAGAGAAAAAAGAGCCCGACCCGAGGACGAGGGGCCGGCACGTCACGTCACTCGAGGATGGGTGAGGAGAAGCTCTGTCGCCTGCGGGAGCACAGGGAAGGGGGGCTAGCCCTGGGCAAGCGCAGGTGCTATGGACCTCAACCCGAACCTGGGCCTGAACCTGGATCTGAGGCGGCGATCAAGGCATTGGGTGCGTGGGCTGGTGTGTTGTGTGTGTTGCGTTTTGCTGACTGCATGCAGCGGGCTGCTACTGCGACCGGCTGCTACTGCGACTGCTACTGCTACTGCTACTGCCACCACTTGTGTATACTACACAGTAAACAGTAGACCAGATCAGATGCTGCACGTTTCGGGCTGAGTTGGCTGATGGCAAGGTAAGCCTTGGGTTAAATGTTGAGAGAAGAGACCATATCAGATTATCAATCAAAAACGATAATTCTTGACGTTGATAGTCGACAGCCGACAGGCACAGGCCGCTGGCAAGCAGCAGGCAAGAAAGAGTCCGTGACTTCCCTCCGTCCAGCCATCACCGATGGTCGGCTGCCCTTGCCAGGACCTGCCCCCACCAGCCCCCTCCCAGAAAGGAATTCGAGCTCGTCTAGCTGCTGCTGTTTTCCCCTCACAACCTCACACTGTCCCTTGGCCCTTCCCCAGCTCGGAGGGACGGAGGTTGCTCGACAGGCGGGGTACTTGTTGGGCGGCAGGGTTGCACACCTACGCCAGAGTACCCCAGCCTGCAGGAGTACCTCCCGGCTTCGCAGCGGTACGTACCCACGACCAGTAGCTGCTGAATTTTCCCGCCGAGCTGGGCCCTCCTGCCCCTTCCTGCCCTTCCCTCCTTCCCTTGGAACTTGGCCCGGGCCCTGGACCTGGCACTTGGACCTGCCCTGGAGCAGGGAGGGACCCACAGCGTGCTGATTTGGGCCATTCACACCCTCGGATAAAGAAAGCTGCTCCCGCCCTTCCTCGAATCATCTTGCAGTCCTGAGTCTCGACCTTCTGGCCTTTCCCCTCTCCAGTCTGTCTCCTCAACTCGCCCCGAGTCGACAGTTGCCAGTCGCCAGCGCAAGCCCAACCCAGCCCAGCCCCAAGCCTGAGAAGCTCCAAGCTCCTCCTCCTCTCGCCCCCTTCCCCTTCGATCAGAGTTCCCAGCCAATCCGCCCATTTCCGCCCAATCCCAACCCTCCGCCGCCCGCCGCCAACCCTCGCCCCTCCACTCTGTCGCGACTTGGGCCAATTGCTGGCTTGTTCGCCCTGAAGTTTGCAACACCAATCAATCAACACGCTTCAACTGCAATCCAGTCCAATCGTGGGCAGCCCAGCCCAGCCCGCCTGTTCATTCAACCGAATTGGTCCATCACGGCGGCATCTCATCTCATCGCATCGCATCGCACGTGCAGCGCAGCGCATCCGCACCCGCACCCGCATCTGAAGTCCGTGTCCGTGTCGCATCGCATCGCAGGACGCCCGCGCACGCCCGCGACTACCAGGTAGAAGATAGAGAGACTGCCGCGCACCGCATTGAGCAGAGCACCAGTCACCGAGGCACCAATTGGGTAGGTCATCGTCAGTTTGTGTTCCTCGAAACGCTTGTTCTTCCCCTCCCACCAAGCCACCTGGCCCCCCTCCTTCGCTTCCCAGCCCTCCATCCATCTGCCCTTCCATCCAGCCCCGTCCCGGATCGAGTCGAGTCGCGTCGAGTCCAGACGACACATCGTGAGTGCCAAACCCCTGGGTGCGAAACACCCAATCAGCAAGCAGCCAGCCGACGTCGGACCCCAAACCGCTCACTGCTCTTGTCTGTCGCCTCTACGCGCGCCACAATTTGTCGTGTTTCATTTGTCGTCCAGTCTTCCGTCCAAATCTTTTCCCCCGGATTGTCTATCCCGTCCCACGGCACGCAATCTGCAGCGCACGCACGCCCGCGGCTGTAGAGTGTCTGAGCTTTCCGGGACTCCGGCTTTCCATCTGCTACTGCTGTGTGTGGTGTACAAGCTAGACTTGAGCCTGTTGCTGACCATGGACGAGATAAGCCAGCCCGCAGACGTCTAGTCGCTTGCTAGCCCTGCCATCGACAAAACGGACGAATCAGTTCTCGTCCAAGGACAAACAGACCAACAGGGAAAAAAAGCCTTGTCCGGTATCTCCACGCCCCATCAGCCTCGCCATCGAGCGCTGTCCAAGCAAGGTACGAAATCACGATTTGCTTCTTCTGTCTGTCTCGATCCTACTACAACTTTGTCATGGGGGATCAACTAGCCCACTCTCACCCAAACCCGGCCTGTCATTCCCCATCCATCGGCCGTGGGAAACTCCCTCGCCATTCCACTTGTGTCCTGCACCTGCAGGTCGCGCCATGAGGTCGGGTGCCGACGTTCTGGGCCTGCAGCAGACAGCTGCAAAAAAGAAACCAATGCTGGCGCAGGCCCCAGGCCCAAGGCCACGGCCCAGGCCCAGACACAGGCTCGCGTCTCAGATGGATTCGGTCGGTCTGCATGACGGCTACATGAGCCTGAGCCTATGTGCCGCCCATAGCACCCCCACCCGTGTCTCTTGTTGCCGTCTCAGACCACCACCCTCTGGTTCCATCCGCCCAGCATCTGTGCCAGCACAACAGACCAGCGCGGCATCTCAGCCAACCGCGAGGTGACAGCCTCGCAACCGTATTCGCTGATGATGACGCTGCTGCTGCTGCTGCTGTTGCTGTTGCCTTTTTGCCAAGCGGCCGGACAGGGTCTGATTTAGACCATGCCAGCCAGCCTCGTCGTCTTGTCGCCCCGACCCCCCTGATTATTCCGATCCGTCAAGGTTCCGTCCCACTGGTCGCACACCCGCGCGGGCTTTTCTGCCTGCGAGTGGGCCATGTGGGCCCGCCCACCCTAGCCCGTCAGCCAGTCACCGCTCCAGCGCACACACAAATAAAACGGCTCGACCAGCCCAGCAAATCAGCTAACACCATCTTAGATTTGCGACACCAAGCCGGTATCCTCACCACTGCGACGGTTCAAGACCTATCAACACCGCCAGCTTCACTCTTGACGTCTTCATTGGCTGTCCCCATAGTCCCGTGATATCAACGGCCTGCGGCAGCGAATTTTAACGTCTTCAACGCCGCTCAATCAAACGGGCGTGTTGTACCTCAAGGCCCAGCAAGGCGCTGCGATCATAGGGGTCCTGTTCGATCTCATTTCAAGGTAAGCTCTGACCTGTTTGCGCTCCGTCAACCCCTTGCCCCTCTTCCCTTCCACCCTCCCGTTGGGCCAAGGCGCCTGCGTCCTCCGTCTCACCACACCATCTCAGCCGGCGCGACCCATCATTTGGGTGCGAGGCATATTCTACTTCACTCCGTCCAGGAACCTCCAGTGCAGCGAGGTCGTGACAACTTTCGCTGCAACAACACAACAGCCACGGGACTATCTTGTGTGGCATTCTTTCTCTCGCTACCACATATCCCCCTCTCACAAACCCTCAACCCTGTCGGTCACCGATACGCCCGAATGCAGGAGTACAAGATGCTGACGCAGTCTTCCCTGTAGCTAGCTCCATCATACTACGCGACCCAGCGCTTCCGTCTGAGCTTGAACGTGGGAAACACTGGTACGTTGCATTTCTTTGTGTGTTGAGCCCGGTTGCTCGTCTCTGTGGTTCCCCTCTCTAGCCGGATATTCATCCACCTTTGCCATACCCTCGGCCCTGAGAGTGGTACACCCTCAAATCTCGAACCCCTCACCCGCACACCCAAACCCTCGGGAGTGTTCTCTAGATGGAGAACCCCGCCATGGGCTAGACGTCACGCACCTGCGGCGAATCGGCCCTGTAGGGTGATACACAAATCCTTCTCACCACCTGTTCCTTCGCCCGCGCCGCTTTCGCGCAGACTGTATGAAGTTGGTTCGTGCCGGCGGCACAAGCGTGCCCATTAGTCGAATCCCACCTGCTCATTACGCAGCCTGGAGACTCGACGACGACCTCTGTCATGTGCTGCTGGGTGCGCACGTTACCTGGCACAACATGAATCCGCCGCCCTAGCCCCGAAGACACTCTTGCCTGTGTGCGCATGCTCCCTACTTTGTCAACCGGGCATTTGCCCTGTGATATCATGTCGCACGCAAATGTTGCCGGTCAAGTCGACCAGACAGGGCCAAGGGCCGCTGGTCCCACCTGTCGTGCTGAGTGCTTGCATGCATGTCCTGCGCCTCGGTGAAATGCACGGGTCATGCTGTCACCTTGGTCTATTTCCTTCTTTTCCTTCGCGGTGCTCGTCGCAATGACACTCTCCCGTCCTGATCGCCATCGCCCTCGGGAACAAGTCTGGGGGTGGGTGGTGGTTGAGCTGGCTTACATGGTGGGCCCGGCTTGTGCATGCTCCGTCATGCATGCCAGCGCATCAAGTGGGAGACCAGGGCGCGAAGCATCCCTACCTAACTACCACACCCGTCCATCTGCCCCTCGTTTATCGACTCGGTCCCGGCTTCTATGCCTGACGTTCTATTTTGCGCACAACGACTAATGCCAATGGTTGGGTAGATTCAACAAGCCGATTTAAAGCGTACAGTCAGTCGACAGCATCCGATCCTAGGAAACAAGATCTCCCAAGTTGTTTCGTCAGAGCTTCTTTCGCGACGGCCCGCAATCAGCCGTTGAAACTACTTTGACCAGTCAACACTTGGGTCTTGTATCTGAGGTCTGCCTGCGATTGTCCCAAGTGGATCATCGTCTCCAGAGCCAGAGATCGCCTTGTCGTTCATCCTCACGTGGCTTCATCGCCCCTGGACCCATTCCGCCCAGGGACCTTGCACGCAGCCCGCCCCGCGTGTACATCAGCTTGCATGTGCCGTGGTGCAGCCAATTACGCAGTTCGGCTACAACCTTCGCGACTGCCAGCGCATCCACGCATATCCAATAGATTGGGTGTGCACCAAGCCCAGGCCACGGGTACTCAGTGACGACAGGGGACGACCAACCCAACCCGGCGCGCCGTGCCTAAACCAATAACTGATTCAGGCTCACACTCTGCTGTGTCACGGACAACCTTCACTACCCAAAACTTGTGATATTGGTATCTCGTCTACTCTTGATCCTTGACCAAGGCTTTCGCGTCTATCAGCCAACAGCATCTTGATACCCCAACAGTGGACGACCAGAAACACCAGTCGGCCAGTACGCAATACCAAATCTGCCCTCGGACTGCCATCGAGAGCTTTCCGATAAAACGCCGGCAAGCATGATGGAGTACGCGCAATACCAGCATAACCCGCAGAATTCGCAACCACACATCTCAACCGCCTACCCCAGCTCGACAGGTGCCAACAGCATCACGTCGCCCCAGGCACAGCACATCCAGCAGTCGCCCGTCCTTCCATCTCAACAACAGACGACACCCACCCAGAGTCACGCCATGTATCAGCCGCAGTATGGCATGCCCCAACACGCGGGCATGCAATATGGTGTTCCGGGCATTCAGGCCGCCGCCATGGCCGCAACGGCCGCCGCGTCGGGATCAGCCTACCCGTACTCGATGTCATCCGACGCAAACCTCCAGACGTCGCCTAGGATGGGTAGCATGAAGACCAAGACCGAGCCAGGCCGTGATCCACGGTCGCCTCAGCAGATGAACAGCATGCCCCAGCGGAGGATGAGCCAAGTCACGAGTCCTGGTGTGCCTAATCCACAAGCCATCATGAATCATGCTGCAGGCCGGCCCTCAGTTGCCCCTCCGATGCCCCCTACTCAGGCAATGCAGCACCCGCAGTCGCCTGAGATGCCGCAAGGCCAGGAGGAGTCACCACTATATGTCAACGCAAAGCAATTCCATAGAATCCTGAAGCGCAGGGTAGCGAGACAGAGGCTGGAGGAGGCACTGCGACTCACCAGCAAAGGTCGGAAGCCTTATTTGCACGAGTCCCGACACAACCACGCTATGCGCCGGCCTCGTGGCCCGGGTGGTCGTTTCCTCACGGCGGATGAGGTCGCAGAAATAGAGAGGAAGAAGGGAGGAGATGGCGGTGAAAACAACGAAAATGACGGGGATGCGGGATCAAGTTTGGGATCGAAGAGAAAATCGGTTGGTGGGGCGGATACCCCTAACAAGAGAAGCAAGACGGACACGGAGAGTCCAGACGAAAACGACGACGACGATGACGAGGAGTGAACGAGACGCAGTTCGTCACAAAGTCTCGACTCGGACTGCTCTGTTCTCGACGCGCGGGGGCGTTCCCGATTCCATTTGTCCACACGATTACGATGTCATGACCGCGAGAAAGATTTCGATTACCCACGTTATCTCCTTATCCACACACGACCTGGACGTCGGAGTTTGTTTGGCGCGGAGTTTGGCACGGCTGATCGATTTCTTTGTTGCGACGGCCCATAGGCGCACCAGCTGGACACTCGTTTGATATCTTTTGGTTGCCCAACTCTGCACCAAAACTTGGAAGCCACGGTGGAGGTCGGCCCTTCGCACTTGGCCCAAGGGAGGAAGGACAAGGAATAGTACCCAGTGAGGGAGGACCACAGGACTGGTTTTCATTGTTGTCAGACCTCGTGCCACACGGTAATTGGTGACTTGGATAGCGAAGAGGCTTGGAAGCATGGGACGCCCGGGAAAGAAACACATTTCCTCTCTCTTCTCACGAAAGACTGCATCACGACACCCCCAGTAACAAAGTTGAAGGATACCCAATCATGTTTTTGCTGCGCTACTTTTCTCTTCATTTCCTTTCCGGACCTTCTATCCAAATCCCGTATTTTATCTGTTTCACGTTTATGAGAGCGTCCCGTCCCGAGGGGACTATTTTCGCTTCTTGTTTCTACTTGGATGACGGACGATGAACGGAATGAGACATTCGACAGACGCATGGTACCGGTTGCCAGACGGTGAAAACAGGGAGCGCCAAAGCCTGCCTGTGATTGTCTTGTTCTCCGTTGCTCGTTGTCCACAAGACACTACTTTCTTTCCCCCCGGCTATTTTTCTTTCATTTCTTTTTTTCTAACGCCTTCACGACCCATGACCCGAGAAATGACGCCCCCACAAAAAAATACCGCACACAGAAAAGAGCGAGAGAGAGAGAGAGAAGCGTTGCCCGGGCTAGGCGGCACTAGGAAAGGAAAGGACAGGACGGGGGGAACACCAATCCACTCTCAGACACACACACAAACACATACAGAACCAGTTCTTTTCTTGGGGACGGGGACTTATCTTAAGAAATTGTCTCAAGACGGAAATACGATACCTATGTTACTTTTCTTGACAACACATGCCAAATACTTGATATCTTGATCGTGACTGAATGAATGTCTTGCCTATATTCTTGGACGGACGTACATTCTCACCGTGGCTGGTTCTTTCGGTGTAGTTCGATGCTCGTTGCTTGACATCCCGATTGCAGATCCCACATCCCAGCAGGCCTTCTGCAATACTTGTTAACAACCTTACTGAACAAGCACAGCTACTGGACGATAAAATTCTCCACTAGATCTCTCGTGAATTAATGTCAATACCGTCTTGGGTGTATTTATGATGGGAAAGGGAGGTGCCCAGTAGATGGTGCAGCCGGCCCGCTCACCAGTTGTGTGCCAGCTAGCGATGCACGGGTCACTGCAGCGAAGCCATAGCTGCGAGACAAAGCCGTAGCCTTCAGCTACGCCTTCCCTCTCAACACCACAGATGAATACAACCCATACCCACTGCCGCCCTCGTGCGCACATGTGAAGACTAACCAACGTTATCTTAATATAAGCTATAGATTATATGCGGCCTGTTGACGCAGGGCACTGCAGCTGGCATTGGGATTCACCAGTACCATGCATCTTCATTCAGTCATACCAATCTGGCTAATGTGGATCAGTCACCCCCTAGGCGACGTCCAGATGTCCAGCCAGCGTATCCCCAGGCAGTAAGCAGACCAGAATTAAAAAAGCTAGGTGTTGCGTAGCGTCTCTCTAATGTTTTCCCTCTCGCTAACAAAAGGTTTGACACGGACATATAAAGGATTCTTCTCCCAAAGAACAAACACCTTCTGCCTCGTCCAATCGCGACTCTCATCACAAAGCTCGAAATCAAAGTTGAAAATGAGCTTGCCTACAGCAAGCCTCATCTCATGCCATGCAAAGCTCATTCCGATGCAGTTGCGGGGCCCGAATGAGAAGGGCTGATGGACGTCTCTCCTGTCATTCGTGTACTCCACGTCGCCCAACCACCTCTCCGGCACGAAGTGACTGGGATTTTTGAAATTAGCCAGTGAGTGATATGCTGCCATCTGGTGGACAGAAACGTCGGTCCCCGCTGGGAGCCATTGTCCCATCACAGCATTGCCTCCGGTTGGTATGGTCCGCGGTACTCCCACGGAAATCGGTGGGTATATCCGAAGGCCTTCCTGGATGCATGCATTGAGATATTTGAGACCGGCAAGGCGTTCCATGGTGATGTCGTCGCTTGATGTGAAGGAGGTGCGAATCTCGGCGCAGAGCAAGGCGTATTTGTCCGGATTTATGAGAAGATAATACAGGAGGCCACTCATTAAAGTGGCTACAATGGATACCAACGAGTTTTAGCAAGTCTGAGGTTGAATGAGCCATTGGATGCAGGAATCTCTTACCAGTCGTTTCTGTGCCTGCCATCATAAACGTCTCGGAGTTCGAATGCATCTCATCCAGCGTGAGTCGGTGCTGCTTGCCGTCCTCTGACAACAGCAGATTCCAGATATCCGGCTTGTCACTCCCGTCTGCGAGTCGACTGTCCACACGATCCGCCGAGTGCCTGAAGTGAGTGTCTCTCATCTCCCTCGCCCACTTTGGCTCCAGCTTGTGCACGAGATGCCCTAGCAACGGGTAATACTCGCAAATCTGCAAGAACGGCAGCATTTTGACCGCGCCAAACACAGACGCTACCCACTGGCTGTACTCCATCTTATCGAGGAGACCGAGGGGCTCGCCAAAACACAACTCGGCCATGATGTCGAAGGCCAGGTAGTTCAACATCCCGACCATCTCCACCCGTCCGTCGTTGTTTGTTTGACACTGTTGTCGGATCTTGGAGAGAAGCAGGTCGACATACCTCTGGAAAAGGGCCTCCTGCTGTTTGAGACTGCGCTCTGAAAAGGCCGGCGAGAATACCCGGCGCACCCTGGCATGTTCATCGCTGCCGGGTATTGCAAAGATGCTGGGGACGCCATTGTAGGCTGGTAACTGAAACCAAGATGTTTTCGGGTTCTCACGCCGGCCCTTCTCATAGCCGCATATATCCCTCCAAGCCTGCGCCTCTGTGTATGAGAGGGCGCTGGGGCTGTAGCGCACCACGGGTCCGTATTTTTCGTGTAGGGCATGGATGAAGGTGTGTGAATCACCGCGGAGACTGGCGATCCAGAATGGAATACGCGTGAACCGTGCGTACACAGGACCTGGGTATTTGCGAAGTGGGTGCAGCAGTAAGCCGTGCAGCACAACGGCGAGGAGGTAGGTGGCAAGCCCAAGTGCCGCGGTGGTAAAGGCGACCTTGGGAAATGCAGTGTCATGGAGACGACACCCCAGCAAATCTGGCAAGGCCATCGTTTCGTCAGCCGATAGAAGTTCTCAAGACCTGAATGAGCTGTTAATCTTGCGCGATGAACAGTGCGCTGGTGGTTTGGTGAGTCGATGGCAGTTCTGTCCGATTCAATGTCGGGAGACATATCTTCAGTGCAATCATCCCCACGCGTAAGCGCTGATCCGGAAGGGGCTTGATGCAGCAATAGCCCCCCTTTTGCGAGTTGTGGCTGCGACCTTGGAAGTCCAATCATGCGCCCATGTCACCTGCAGCGTTACGCATTGCCCTCTAACAGGTTGACTTCCTGGCATTGAGGGGCTTATGGGGTCTTCGACAGTGTCAGAAACCCCCGGATGCTCTGCATTGTCAATTGCGCCGCTTGTCAGGTGTAACGTCCCTATCTTGTACGCTGTTGTCTGGCGATCCAATACCTGCCTGACTACCTAGGTACACAGAGAAGGGCAAAGGAAGACTTGATTAGTGGTGTTTATCCAATCAGCATTATTGTTATAGCCTCAAAACAAGGGTTTCATGTTTCATGTAAAGAGACCTGATTACTCTGATATAACTCACTCATTTCTATTCACTTTCCTATGTCCCTCGGGAAAAGAAAATCAGAACGTCCTCCAGGCCAAGCTGGTAGTCGTCTCCGAGCCTTCGCCAATGATTTCGTTGTGACATGACGGCCCCCAAGTGATCGCAAACGGTCGGAGTTGGTACGACGGCCGGAGAGATTGTTCAGTGAGCTGAAATATCCAGAACGGCCCCTGTTGTGTGTTTTAGCCCCTCTGATGACCCTTACGCCTGCATTTCGTCAACGCATGTGCAGAATTTTCTGTTGCCGTGTTGGACAAGCCGTCATTTCCTGGCCAGCAATCTCTAAACTGCTTGCATCTGCAATCTTCGTTGGCTCTCGCAACCTGCCATGGGTATTTGAAGGGGCGGCCAAACAATATTCGACGTCTCATATTGCACTTTGTTTGGGGGCTGTGCCCCCATTTGTCTGCAACACCATGTCGGTCAGCCCTCACATTTTTTCGCCCACTCTAAAGAGGGGTCATCTTTTCAGCAATTGAAAGTGAAGAAGGGGCCATCACTCACATTTAAAGCCAGACAATGCCTTTGCCTGTTGAATATTACCTGAAGTCTGCTTGAGCGTAAAACTGCGTCGATGTCCGTGACCGAGATCGTATAACGTCAATAACTCATCCGTCCCCCTTCAACTTTCTCTTTGTATTCATCCTCATGCAATATCCCTGCCATTCATCCACCGCCCAGCACTTCGAATAGGAAACGCCGTTCGTGAAGCGATTGCTCCTCACTACTTCCATACTCGCCGAGATGATGCACCAGGCACCGTGGGCAGACGGGGCTGCCACTCCAAAGGATGATGTTCACTTGGGTACCTGGATCAATTGGTCCAGAGGACCTGTGATGGGAGCGACTCTAACCCTCAATGGAAGGGAGGGAAAGCTTCTTATCGCCTTCACTGCCGTCTTTATTGGTATTGCGACTGGGCGCTTGTGGCGGATCGCTTGCATGTCAGTAATGCTTTCCCTCTCTGGATCCTTTCTCATTCCAACATCGTACATGAATGAAACTAATCAAAATATGACAGAATATTTTACAGGCAGTACTCCTCCCCTCAGCCTGACGATGGACTCTATCACCAACAGCAAGCGATTTTACGCAATTCTTCCTGTATGTTAATTCCGGAAGTCTAAGTTTGTAGTGTTGTGCTACTTTTGGACTGCCAATATGATCAGTTGCCGACAAGTATAACTGATAGACTTGGCTATAGCCACATTCTCCGCTATCTGGACTCTTTCACAACTTCTTTGGACATGGAGGAACATTGCCAAGCATTGCTTTGTCCGAGTTCTACCTACATTGCTGACGGCAGTATTCTGCCTTGGTGCCTTCACCGTTGCAGGAGGCTTCTCTTCCTCTATATCGTCTGGAATCAGCGATGAGGTACTACTTAACGGTGCCAACTGCGGTGCTACTCTTTACAATAAGAACGCCGACGCTGTGCATATCATGCGACCATATATGTCACAGATAGCTCACTCAGCTGCAAATTATGCACAGCAATGCTACTCGCCTGATTCGACTGGGACCTCTGGTTCGGCTGGGGTCTTTGACTGCAACTATTTTGTCAGAGATCATCTCCGCAGCATGGTGGATAGCCAGGCTGCTTGTCCGTTCCATAATAGCAGTATTTGCAGAAGCAACAGTTCTAACATACGGCTGGATACTGGGTACATTAGTCTTCTCAATGATCTAGGTATAAATGCCCCTCCAGACCAAGATATTCTCTTTAGAATAGTCTTGCACTGCGCACCACTAGAGACCCAAGGTTATACCGAACCTGTAAAAGGCTTGCTCGATAATTTCACTACTTACAATTATGGGGTTCACAAAGAAACCTTCAATTTGAGTTACACCTATATGATCGAAAGTTTGGATGCACAGTACAACAAGCAGCTCGAAAATCCTTACCGCGGTCAAAGCAATTCCTTCATTTTAAGGTGAGAATCTTACAAACTCTTGATTGCTCGGGCATTGATCGTGCTAGCTTCTAACAAGCTTTACTTCTTGCAGCACAGAGATCGCCCCTGTGGTCGATCGAAAACCAAGCAGGGACTGGTCCGAGCTCGACCCAATTCCAGCTATACACAGTCCAGATGCTGATACCGTCCTGATTTTCTTCTCCGGGAACGGAATTATGTTTCTTGAGAGAACCAATGACCCTTGGTACCGTGGAATGGTACCTGGCCGAAAGATTCAATTCTCGAACTCAGACGATGATGTTCTCGCGGTATATCAACCGGAAGAGGCAGCTTCTCCTATGGGATGTACTGAACAGCTACAATTCTGCAACTCTTCTCTTTCAAAGAGCAGGTGCGGACCTCTGGCAAGCTGGTACGACGCCATGGTCCAGTCAGCGCCTCTTTTTGGCATGACATCAGCCGACTTTGCGGTTACGATGGAACCAAATGGCACCATGATCTCGCGCTTCCAGTGGCTTGTCTCAATATTAACTGATGGAGCACTCTCCACTACCGTGATTTTGTCCACGCTTGGCCCCGATTCCTTGGGGTCCCTCAAGCATCTTACCAGAGGGTTCCTGGGGTCACTGCAGAACAACCAGTGGCAACTTGACGTCGAATACTGGTTGGCCATATTCTTGGCATCCTTACAGGCAGCTTTGGTGAATACAGCTCGTGGATCAACAGATCCGGTTCTAGAGCCCTATACAAAGCTACCATACAGCTCAGATATATGGGAAATGTGCAATAATCAGGTTAGGCGCCTCCTTGGGATATACATCTTCGTGGTTATAAGCTAATCTGGGATTCTCGAAAAACTTGAACTGCAGAAAATACGAAGCACCAGACATGTATCTTTCAGTCTTTTTGGTCTTTACTTTACATTCGTTACCGGCTTGCTCATTATAATCATGTCCTTTACTTTGGAGCCTATATTCAAATGCCTCTATCGACGTCGAAAGTATAAGCAGCATACATATCTGGAGTGGACTGCATCAGAAACTCTCCAGCTGCAACGGATCGGCTTTCAAGGAGTCAATGCTGGCTCATGGTCTGGCTGTACTGATGCTATCCCAACGACCAAACCAGGCGAGATTCTGCCAAGCTTGGCCCGAGAATACTCGTCTGATACTGAGAGCACCATTGCAGCCGGGGGGACACCAGAAGAGGCGAGCAACAACAGCGCCGCTGCTTCCAGTAGAGCCAGCTGGAATCAGGAGGCGGACTTGGTCTCGTTGGACTCTTTGCTGGATGATTCTGCATATTCGACCGTCGACTCGCCTGTGACTCAGGCCGATGGGAATCCGGATTAGATTGATCATACATATCAGCGGCGTTATGATAGGCATTCTTGAAGAAGGTGAACTTGGCGGCATAGAAGCTAGGATACGTGGTTCAAATGTCAACACTATGCAAACTCGCCCACAAATGTTGTTCACTCTCCCGAGGTCTCTAGGGCTGATCGGACTGTCCAGGCTATGAGTTGAGAGCTTCAAGGAAGCGAGCATGGCAGTGACTGCAATGGGCATTTTCATTCCTTTCCGACAGTGAGATAAGTCAGATGGTTTACTTATAATTTTTATGTAGACTGATGACCTTGGAAATCACGTTCTTTAACTAAAGAGGCAGTCGGTCATCAATCTTGTTCACTGGCCCTTGCAATTAATTGTTCTTGACTAGAAGAGCCGCAGCATGGGTGGCCGATCGGTTGGACAGACAGCCTGCGTGCAGGGGTGGGGTCCCAAGCCTGCTTACCTCAGCAGAGGCAAATCCCCACTAGCGAACGGACGGACGTCCAACGTCCAGCAACGACTCGATTCGCCCAAAACCCGCCTGAAGCTTTCAAGACTCGTCCCGCCATCCAAATAATCCCAACCAACACGCAAGACGACGACACGGCATCTCATTTCATCTCATACCATTTCATATCGTCTCGTCCCACTCGTTTGTCTCTGCTTCTTGTCCTGAACCTGGATCAACACACCTGAGCGATACCCTGCCACATCTGAACGCTCCCCGAAGACACACGTTCTCCCTCCTGTCGCGCCCCCTGTCCCGACCGGTCTTTCGCTCAGGATGTTATTCTTCAGGTAAGCGGGTCAACTTGCGTTTGAGGCCGCGGGAACTTTGTTTATCTGCGAAGCTGGTCGCTGGTACTGCTCGATGGGGAGAGACGGAGCCATGGGCCGGCAAGGTTGCTGCCATGAGGTCGTGGACTGGTCATGAGAGGTGGCCATGAGTGTCTACTGCTCGGGAGACGGACTGGCTGCGCAAGTGTGCACCAGCCCTGCTGGTATGGGTGGTCTGCCGGCTCGAGGGAATGGACGGTGATGGGAGGGGAGATGGGAGGATGCTACGGGGTCCATGGGTCGGGCTTGGGCTGTCACAGACCTGTTTCTTGGACATCGACCTGTCACCCCCCCTCACTTGCGATATCCTTCCCACATCATATCATATACCCCCCTTCTCCCAAATCACAACCTCAAAATCTCACGCGCACGCACTGACGGGGAAAAAAACCACAAGCTTCTTCAAGACCCTCATCGACCAGTCCGTCACCGTCGAGCTCAAGAACGACATCAAGGTGACGGGCACGCTCAAGTCGGTCGACCAGTACCTCAACATCAAGCTCGACGACATCTCGGTCCACGAGGAGCTGCGCTACCCCCACCTCAGCGCCGTCAAGAACGTCTTCATCCGCGGCTCCGTCGTCCGCTACGTCCACCTGCCCGCCAGCGCCGTCGACGTCACCCTGCTGGAGGATGCTGCGAGGAGAGGTGAGTGCTGATGTCTTCTTTTTTCCTTTGCTTTTAGTCACGTGATTTCGTCACACCTCGTGTTATGTTGAGGGGCAGTGGCCTGGGAAGCCCATCCGTGCTGACGTGGTGTGTTCTTTATTGCAGAGGCTTCGAACCAGGCGGCCAAGGCGAAGTGAGTAAAGATGGACTGAAAGTTGTGGGGAGGATTATCGAAAACATGGGCTTGCTTGGCTAGTATTACAGGGAGCATGCATCTGCCCAGGCGATTGAGCACTGCGAAGAAACACGGGGAGTGACGAGAGAGGCATTCAGCAAGACTGGCTGTGTTGGCCGTCTGGATTGGGGGGAGGTCTCAGGTGGGTGCATCTTGAAACGGCTGTGGATGAGATAAATACCCGGGTAACGGCATAGAAAAGATTAAAAGGATATCTTGCGACAAATGGAGCGTGATTCTCCCCGGAAGATGCGACGAATGGTCATTTGCTCAATGCGCTGCTACGTGCTTAGTGCAAGAAGATGCCGTGGACACTCCACAACCATCATGGCAAGGCCCGAATGTTTGGCTTTTATGATGTTGGTTTCAGACTGCACTCAAACCAAGTAAGAACAAGACAGACGACCACGCATTCCCTACCAGTACACGCCGCCGCCTCGCCCGTCCTTCCCATCCCACATCGCAACATCCCCAACCCCACCACCTTTCTTCTTCCTCGCCCCCTCCCTGGCCTCCCCATCACTACCAAGCTCGTCCTCACCACCATCCCCCTCCTCCCGGACGAGCCGCACGACCCCGCCGCGCCGCCTCTCAGAGAGCCAGCGGTCCGTCCACCCGCGCATGCGCCGGCGCGACGGCTCGCTGCCGACGTTGACGGTCGGCACAACGCGCTCGATGCGCAGCGACATGACGAAGAGCATCAGCTCCCGGAAGCTCGAGTGCTCGCTGTACGGCACCCCGAAGCACATGGCGTCGCGCGAGCTGCCCTGCTGCGGGACCAGGTCGCGCGGGCCGAACCGCGTGCGCCACGCCGGGCCGTGGAGGATATGCGCCGTGGGCACGGAGCTCGGTGGCATGTTGGCCGTCACCTGGGCCGCCGAGCCTCCTCCCCCTCCCACTCCTCCTGCACCACCAATGCCACCGGCCCCAGCCCCGACGCTCCCGTTGTTGTTGGCCAGGCTGGGCCGGTAGTTCCACCCGGACGGCCTGAACCCGACGACGCGGCCAAAGTGCGGCCGGTTGGCGTCGAGGTACTCGGCGAGCGTCTCGGCGCGCAGCTCCATCAGCATCTGCATGTGGACCTGCGCCTCGGCCGGGTCCGAGGTCATGAGCGCGGCGAGCTCCGGGTCGCCCAGCTGCGCGCAGATGCGCATCTTGGCCGCGGGCGCGTAGATGCGCGTCCCCAGCGCCCGCGCGATCGCCTTGCAGATGCGCTCCTTGCCGATGCTGTACGTCCCGCAGACCACCAGGAGCCGGTTGCGGTTGTCGCGCGCCTTCTGGCCCAGCGCCGTAAAGGCGTTTGGGCTGCCGGGGGCGGCCTTCTTGTTGTTGGTGGAGGTGGTGTTGTCCTGGGCGGCCTGCTTATCTCCTGGGGCGGGCTTGTCGGCTGCGACGAAGAAGCGGCTGACCGTGTCGTTGTTCCCTACGCCCCGGCCCTCGCGTCGGCGGAGGACCCCATTCCAGACGGATTCGTCCTCTGCTCGGAGGCTCGTGTCTAGTTCGAGGCATAGGTTGGCTGTTGCTTGGATAACGTCGGTCTGTGGCGGGAAGGAATATCGCGGGTTGAGATACGTGGTGTCGAGGTAGCAGACGTCGATCTTCTGCTGCTTGACTTTTCCTAGCGCATCGATGGTCTCCGGTTTCAGTTGTGGGTGCTCGATGTGTGCTGGACACGCCCGGAAGTCGCCGCAGTGTAGGATGCGCTGTACCCGCTTCTCCTTCGAGTGTGCATGTGGATTGGGATTTGAGACAGTCTTTTCGAAGAGGAATAGGGAACTTCCGGGACAGTGGTTTGCAGGAATCATGGTCACAAATGCTCCGTCGGTCCCGGGTATAGGCACCTTTTTCTCAAACTCCAGCTCCACGACGTACTTCTCCGCCGTCTTCAGCTGGGACTTGACCAAGCTCCCCGTGACCTTGCTGCAGTATATAGGGCCGTGTGTCCAATTTGCCGTAAGGCCGATGTAGTGGTCGCTGTGGAAATGGCTTAGGAAATACGCCCTGCATCCGTCCACGGCGCCATACCGGAAGGCGTCTACGCAGATGTGGAAGCCCGGCATGATCTTGTAGAAGGGACATGTCCGCTGGTATGCAGGCTTGCCCCGGGCCGCGTGTTCTGCTGCGGCTGCAGTTGCCCAGGCGTTGTCTTCGGCATGACCAGACATCAGTTGTGAGAATGCCGTTGTGGAACCACCACCATTCTTGCTTGAACCTCCGCTGAGTTCGATTGGATTTGCTTGACCCGGCCGAGCAACTGCGGCGCGAGCGAACCGTTTGCCGACCTCTGGCGCCGAGACCAGGTCTGTTCTTTTCTCGGCTGTTACCTCTGGTTTAACTTGTTTCGGTTCGGGTGGAAGTGGTTTCGTGGGCTTGTTTGATGGCAGCGGCGTAGGGTTGCCGTCCAGACACGAGTTGACGTGTACTGTGGCCTGGTCGGGCGTGACGCCTGCGAGGCTGCTGTTACATATTGGACAGCTTTCCGTCATCCCGTCGTCTTCCATCATCGTCTCGAGGCCATCGTCACAGGTTTGTACCCCGGCCTCTTCGGCCTCGAGCCGAGCCTGCTCTTTGATGAACCGCATCTCGCGCAGCTCCTCGCCCTCGAATAGGTCGTCGTCGAATTCATCGTTCAGGCCTTCGAGGTCGCCGAAGTCTCCGTCGGTCGATTGCTCGTTCTTGAAGGGCGGCGGGGTTGTTCGTCTGGAGACTGGTGCAGGTGCAGGGGTTAGACTCGTCCTCTCCGGGTCCTTGGGTGTCGTTGGCCATACTTCCTGGTCCTCCTTACTCGGGGATGCTTTTGTGGGCTTTGAGCCATTCGACTGATCCGCTATAGATTTGCCATCGTTATCGGGCTCGGAGTCGGAGTCAGAGTCGTCCAGGAACGGTCCTTTCCGCGGCTTCCTGGGCGGCGGCGACGATTTCACAGAGGTCGGTCTGGGCTGTGGCTCGGGTTTTGTCGTGGTTGGCAAAATGTTCTCGTCCTGTGTGTCTTGGGTGCTGCTCAATTTCCTCCTCTTACTTGGTCCCTGGGCCTCGTTGTACCTCTCTTCCAGGACCGGGTCCTCTGCACCGTAGATGTCATCCTCCTCTTGGGCGGGCTGATTTGCCACCGCGACACCAGCGTCGCCGCCCACGAACATGGACTCTTCGGGGCGGCCGACTTTTTGGAAGAAGTTGAGGATGCTCTTATTCGTTGTGCTAGGACGCTTTGGGGTCTTCGGGTTGGAAGTCTTAGGCGCAGGGCGCGTGTTCCTGCTCGCCTTTGAAGGCGCCATGGCGGGGCGTTGGGACTGGATTCGATGGTTGAGTCGAGTCGATGTTCGAGTCGAAGTGGAATGATGCGCAATGGCGGGGTTCGAGGGGAGGGAGGTTAGTCTAGATGCCCATCCAGCGACGAGTTCACATTGATTGAGCAGACGGCGGAACCGAATCAAGGATACACTAAAAGCGGCACGGCAATTTGCCCCCTCGTGCGACACAAAGAATGGGCCGCCCAAAAAGTCGTGACGACGTTGGAGGCAGACGCGAAAAGCTCGGACCAGCTCTTAACGCGCAGTCACGAGGGCGGCACCCGGTTCAACTGCAGGGGAAAGGCTCCTCTCGCCCTCGTCTCCTAGCTCCTCTCTGCTCGGCGACATCTCCCTTATCGGCCCTCTAATTGTCTTCAGCTGCGTTCGTGCTAGCGAGCACAGCATCATACGGTGAGAACATCAGTATTATCATGACGACAATCACCTTCAGCGCCTGCAGCACTTGTGGTTAACTGGGGGAATGATCGAGACTCGATGCATCGAGCTGGCAACCACATTTGGATATGTGCTCAGATAAGGCATTTGTTCGAGCAGTGCAGCATGCAAGCACAATTCTACCTTGATCAACCTCTTAGGTGCCCAAGGCACTGAAGGGATAAGACCGCCAATGGTAACCCGGCCGTCGATCGCGAGCCTCAGGCCTAGCTCCGTTCACCCCGGCCCCCAGCACCAGACGGAGCTGACTTTTGATCCTTCGGGATGCCTTTCTCATTTAACCAGCGCGAGTATGGTAACATTGGGGGCACATACTGGGGGCACTCCTACGGCAGTGCCCTTGGCCCTTTTTTCCCTCGCCTTACTTTTGCTGGGACTTTTGCTCAAAATGCCGTCCCATCCGTTCCACGATGCATGCTCTGCTTTGCCTTGCCCTCCCTGTTACCGTGACACTTCTTATTTTCTGAGCTGCGCCAGTGCAGGGCGAGGAGATCGGTCTGCCATCTTGTAGTGAGCATGGCCATCACTGTGACATCTTACCAGACTATCGTCTCTACAGGGGCCTCGGCAACTCAGACCTCGACTCTCGCGACGACATTGACCATCACGCCGAACCCGCTGACCACAGCATTTGAGCCGCCGTCCTACTGCACTCAGAGCTATCTCTCAAATTGCCAGACGGATGCCGTCTCCGGAACGCTGCCATGCTTTGTCTCCGTCTACCCCGAGGGGGTTTGCGATAGCAACGGCCAGTCCTGTTATCCCCCAGTCCCGGGCGTCCTGGACAACACATACCTGTACTCGCCGGGTCTGAGCTGTCCGAGTGGATGGTCGACCGCATGGAAGGAGGTCCGGACTCCCAGCGGAGAAGATGAGGAGACCACGGCGCATTGCTGCCCGATGTGCGTACTAACCCACTCTTTATGAACGTATCCCCGGCCTGAAGTTGATTTTACCACAGCGGACTCACTGTCACGACATACGGCATCTACTCAACCTGGTGCGAGGGGACAGTCACCGCAGGCGAAGAGACCATGATCGTCAACGGCCTATCGCAGTGCCCCTCCTCGACGACCGCCTTCACCTTCGGCCCCGACAACGCCGTCCAGCTGACCTGGGTGAACGTCGATTCGACGACCATGTCCATATCCGGCGACGCTGTCTTCACCGTCTCAGCCGAGCGGGTCGGCCTGCTCTACCGATCATCCGACCTGACAGCCGCAGCAGGGGCATCAGCAACCGCAGGCAGCGGCTCACCGGGCTCAAACTCGGGATCATCCGGCTCGGGCTCGCCGGCCTCGGGGTCAGACTCGGGCCTGTCGACCGGCGCCGTAGCGGGCATAGCCATCGGCGCCGCGGCCGTAGGCATAATTGCCGTCCTGGCCTTCTTCTGGTTCTTCCTCCGCCGTCGCAACGGCGCTCCACGTCGTGCTGTGCAGTACGGGGCTCAAAATGTCCACCCCGCGCCGGGCGCGGCTCACCTGACGAGCCACGCCCCGACCGGAGCTGAGCACGAGCTGAAAGCCACAAACTCGGTGTCCACGCATCACGTACCTACAAGTAACCCCGCACCGAACGCGATGGAGCTACAGGGCAGCACGCCATCCGCGCCTCCGTGGGCGGCCGCTCCACAGCTGGGCGGCGAGATGGGTATGAACTCGTCACATGGCGGCGGAGCGCCCGGCCCCGGGGAGGTCTCGACCTCGAATGACTACCACCAGCTCTCGGGGACGTTTGAGAGAGGCCAGGGGGTCATGGATAACTCGAGGCAGAACACACCTGTCGACCTTGTGGGCCGTGGCGCTGGAGGGAGGGGGTATCCGCCGGAGAAGGGGAGCGGATGGTGAGTGACGGTTTGTGTACAGAAGATAACGAGTTATGATCGGCAATTTCGACCCAGTATCTGAGTATCGAATTGTGAACTTCCAGCATGGACAAATTGGTTGGCTAAGACTTTATGCGTAACGGGCCACCATTTCAGCAGCCAGCTCACTGAAGGCTGTTGACAGAATTTAAGTTGGACTCAGAACGACTCACCTGACGGAGTTGTTAGTCTGTGCTGTCCAGAAGCTATCTCAGGAGGTCAGCCTATGCTCGGTTATCCCACTGGACAGTATCCTAGTGGAGGCCATCCCATATCCGCTTATCTCATGGAATATGCCTATACTGCCCAGGTGGAAGACTTACCTGGGCATTTGGGATCGCTTCGGGCCCTCATTGTATGCGCAGAAGAGACATAGTCAGAAACACAGTGGAACCCACAGAGCGCATGGATTGTCTGCTGTGAAACCATTGCCAGATCAGTGGGTGATTACGGGGAATGGTGGCATTCACCAGACCCTCCAGTTACAGGCCACTCGGACGAGTATTTACGGCCTAAATTGCACGCCATTTGGTCTCTTCCTCCCCTTCTTTCTGAGGTAGTCACCAACTTACCACAAGCTCGCTCACGGATCGGGTCACCGAAGATTAGCCTGCAGAAACGACAAACAGTGACTGTGTGACAACTCTGAGTCCTGGTGCAACAGCAGAGATCCTAAAGATCGCTTTTCCCTCGCGTCCTCGCTCGTCTGCACAACATCATCTCAGCATTCATTCCAGAACGTCTTCAAGTCTCCCCAAAAGGCTTAGATTGTCTGCAAGTCAGGCATTAGAGCCTCGGGACGGCAGTGTGATCCGTTCAGCGGTCGAGCCGCACATCACAATCAAACAGCAAATAGTCACGGCATCCTTAGAATCACCAACCATGACAACCACTATAATTTCAACGGCCATGCAGTCTGATTTTACCCAAGCCACTCAGGCGCCAGGCCCAGCAACCAGCCCGCCCGCCCCCGCGATACGGTCCCCGAACCTGGACGAGCCTTCGAGCCCAACAGGGCTATCGACCGGGACCATCATCGGCATCGCGGCGGGATGCCTCTTTGTGTTCATCCTGGTGGGTGCGCTGCTGCGCTTCGCCTTGGGCTGCTGCCGCGGCGGACATGCGAGCGGGCAGCGCCCTGTCCGGACGTCTGCATTTCACCACCACAACCATGGTGCGACAACTACAGCTGCTGCAGTAGGGGCGGCAACAGCTGGGGCCTCATGTGCATAGAACGGGAGGGGAGAGACTGACCATGGGGCACCCACGGGGAGATTGAAAGGGGGGAGGGGGGTGGCTGCACGATCGGGCGAGGTCAGAGCTGGAGGGGAGCAGACTGCCCGGGGCCGGGTACAGGGCTTTCTCACCCAAACCTCTTCACAAAGTCCTCAAACCTTCGAGACTCTGACATGGACCATTGCATCACCAAGCACGTTTCCTGGTCCAGACGCCACAAGAATTGACGGGACCCTGGAGGACGTCTATATAGTCAGGTGAATTCGATTACACGCGTCGAGATCGCCATCACAATGAAAGACCTAACAGACAATCCCGTGGGCTGGAATATCCACCTCATTATCCGGGGCCTGACTGAACCTATCAATCACTTCCGAGAGTGCCCTTGTCGCAAGTCGCTACGAGGCAGTTTACAACAGCAATTGTGCTGTGAGGAGCTCAAGACTGCCAGTACGTATTTGACGTGAGCATTTGAAATAGTAGTCTTTTACTTAGCAGCATATATGGACTGCATCTCAAGTTACGGTAATACTGTTGCGAAGATTCTGGCTGCCGCAAAAGAATGTCTGGAACTGTGCTGGCTGGCAGCTGCCTGGATTCATGCAGTCATTCATTCTCGATGCTTCCTTGCGGGGAAGGCAGATAAACACTGCCCAAGGTAAAATGTGACGTTTGCTGTGCCACACTGAACGCTCGGCTACGTGACTCACTGCTATAGCAATGGAGTCACCTAATAGTAGTGCCCGCTTTCTTATTTATCTCCAACCAGCCCTGCCCTATTCAATCCGCCTGTATGTAAGCCCCGACACTCTGAATAGTTTGAATTGAGCACTCCGCATCCTCTGACCTCGCCCCTGGTCTTGAGGCTCTCACTCCATTTCACTATCACAGTCCCAATACTTTCAGTATCAAAAACAGCACCATCATGGACGAACTCACTTCCTCCCTGCAGCCTCTCACCATCGGAGACGCCAGCGGCAAATCTACGGAACCTGCCAAGGGCCTTGCTTCCAGTCTTGATGCCTCCACAGCACCTCAGCTTTCCCTGGAACAGCTGCCTGTCGAGCTTCAACAACTCATCATGTCTCAAGCGCCCACCCTCTCATCGCTAAGCGCCCTCGTCCACGCATCGCCCCAATTACATCGCGTATACGTAGAGAATCGCACGCCAATATTACGATCGGTCCTGGCACAGGTTCTAAACGGAATGCTTGTCGACGCCCTGGGAGCGTACCACTCCGGTAAAGAGTTTTTCCAACGGGTTCGCGAAGAGTCTTTGCTCTGGACGTTCGTTGAAGAGTATGAATCGAAGTACACCACGACAGCAACTGACTGGATGGCCGCATTATCCTTGGAAGACATTATCCACCTTCACCACTTCCATACCTCCGTTATAGAACCTCTCACCGACCGCTATGCCAGCTGGGCGCTAGCCTCGCTACCTATCCCATCGAAAAACGAGCAAACACGAAAGCAGCCCCTTAGCAACACGGAGAGGTGCCGCATCCAGCGTGCCATGTATCGGTTGCAAGTATTCTGCAGCGTATGTTGGTCTTTGAGAGAAGGATACAGCTCTTGGGAAATGCTCGAGAAGAATGTTGCCCGCCTCCGTGTTCTCTCGATATTTCCAGCATGGGAAATTGAGGAGATTCTGTGTTTTCACCGATTTGCGGAGGACGTACATAGCAACGTTTTCTTCCAGGTCGCTTGGGATTTAAACCCCGAAAATCCAAAATATAGACACGTGGACATAACTGATATCAACGAGAACTTGGTGCTTGTTTGGAACGCCGAAGCTGAGGATGGAAGTAAGCATAACTCTAATCGCAGAGGATTCGCATCGCATCCAGATCACTAACTAACGAATTGATCAGCTATAAACAAGAACTGTCTGAACGCAGTACTCCGCTCCGGCCTCAAGCTCCTGTCAGATATCATGAAGACGAAAGATCACGAGCAGCTGGTTATCATGACGCGCGCCGCGGTTCTGTTAGGTATGGGCGAACACGACGCCTATTACGAAACTGGCTGGATAGACGACGCCGTCCGGGAAGACATACAAGAAGAAAGACGTGAGAGGTGGTATTCTCACCGCGATTCAGCCCAAGACTGGAGGCAGAAGATGCCTTTTGACGGCGACAGGCTCGACTCGCCACCGGCTGCATGGGTCCAGTTCTGGCACGGCGAATACAGCAATCTCGCTGGCGACCACATACCGGAGGAGTTGCGTCGTTGGGGCTTCGTCATGTGGGACGCCGCCCGGCTGAACTCGAGGGCTGAGGCCCGGATTGACTACTACGCATATTTTGGATGGGACCCTAGGGAGGAATATTACCATCCAAGTGTAATTGACCCTTGGAAAAAAGGTAACGTCATATCAGATCCTTTCTAGGCTTCAAATGCGAGGTTTGTTTCTGATTGCTGTCAGATTCGTTGAGTGAATCATTGAGTCATTTCTAAAGTTTGCGATATTACGCGGGAGTGTGAAATCAATGTTCGGACAGGAAGAGCAAGAGAGAAGATCAAGGCTCTATCATAAGCAAATATACGTAAACCTGATTGTAGGCTAATCAATGGTGAAATTCCGAGCACTTACGCACGAGGTTATTGGACATGTCATGCATATGCTCGCGCACCAATACCACGTGTTGCATTTTACCGACGTACCAAAAATGAAATCGGGAATTCGCACCAACAAAACCGGAGGGTACACCATGAACTAAAGCCATTGCTGTAGCTAATCAGAGCACACCACAAAGGCCTAATTCGCCCACTCACAGCCAATACCACCTCGCTCAATTCGAATTGGGCGTGTGAGTTGGGCGTATGGATGTTTGGTGATGGCTGTTGGGTGTGGGTGTGGTCGTGGGTGTTGGGTGTCCCCGAACCTAGAATCCGAAGAGATCCTTGATAATCTCAACTTAGAGGCCATCCTATCCGCAGTCTGGCCAACCGCAATCCAGCAGCAGCCTGCAGACTCGCAAACACTCATAAACGCGGACCTCAGCCAGCCGTTGGTGTTGAGGTTCTTTACATTTGTAAGTGATCAAATGCGATCTCTCAGTGTCATGGGAAAGATGAGCTACTTCGGGGCCGCGTTGGTTCTCAACTAGAGCATAGGCGCCTTTTACTTATGGCACTCAGTCCGAGAACTATAATATCTTTTCCGGTTCAAGGGAGTTGGCTAGACAATCAATCTGTCATACTCAAGTCGCAGCCCCCGTTCCATGCTAAAAATAGACGAGATCCAGACGCCAAATATGAAAAATGCAGTCGATGCCTGCTGTGTAACTATTCCAGCTCGCCCACCAATCAAGCCCCCAACAACCAGCTCGCCTCCGACAGAATTGTAGACAGCCGACCTTAAACGGGGGCCTCAAGACCTCAGCAGGCCAATTTAATCAGAATGCTGCAAACTCTTCTGCCGTCCTTCGTCTCATCCGACACCATATCCGTGGACATCCCGCAAAATCATTCATTCGCCTCGAGCAGTTCACTTTCGCAATGGACGTGACCGTATACGAGACTCAAACTCTAGATGGAGTGTATAGCCTCTCTCTGCACATGACACTCGAGGCGACCATCAGCCAGATGGTTCAGCAGACAGTAACAGCAACGGAGGGGGATTCACTCGCTACCTCGCCGACAGTATCGTCAGCAACACTAATTGTGGCCACTACCATCCTCTCCTCCGCTATACCTTCAGTGTCCACCTCGGTCGAGCCATCCAGCTTCGGCACGAGCTCATCTAGCTCCCAATCAAGCCAGTCTACTCCGATAGGAACCCCGCCCAGCGCAGCTCAGATGTCCACCGGGTCTATCGTCGGCATAGCGGTGGGCTCCATCGCCGCACTAGTTCTACTCGTCACATTTCTGCTCTTCGCATTCGGTTTCCGCATCCGGCAAGCCAGGCGGCGGAGCGACACTGGGATCATCGAGCACAAGAAGAACCAGCGCGCCGCCGCCGCCGCCCCGGCCTCCCGGGATGGCAAAGCGGAGCTCGAGGATGCCGGGTACGCGAGAAGGCTTGAGAGGCTGCACGACGGGGTGAAACCGGAGCTGGAGGGAAGCAGGCCCTGGAAGACTGGGTGGAGGGCTCTTCCCATCATGTCATTGACACGGGGACCGCGGCCGGTCGTTGCTGAGCTTGATGCTGGGACTGTGATGCAGGGGCCGCATGAGCTTCCGGCCTGAGGTTGATGCCAGCGAAGAGCTGCGATTTATAGATAGGTCTATGTCAGGGGAGCCATCATCTAACTACGGCGATTCACTGTGGAAGATTGACTGAGCTTCACAAATACGCAAAGTCTGACTCAACTGGGATGGCCGGTATAGACCTACGAGACTTGAAGCCAATGGGGGAAGAGAAGTAATAGTGAGCACCAGCCTGTAATTTCTCGACGGTAGTAAGTGATATTATCCATTATTGACGTGGGCGGGAAACTATAACATCAATTTACCAAAGCTTTGCGGGTTTAAAATTGGAGAACGGATATTCGCACCTGCGAAACCAGACAGTACACCGGCACATCACATACACTCACACACCCACACTCACACACCCACACTCACACACTCACACTCACACACCCACACCCAAACACCCACACTCCTAATACCCACACACCTAACACCTACATAAATATACATACAACCAATACTTAAATCACTCATATAAGGATTAGGTATATAAATAAAGTATGTGAACTGGGTGTGTAAGTGTGAGTGTATAGGTGCTGGGTGTGGGTGTTGGGTGTGTGAATTGGGCGTGAGTGTTGGTTTAGTGTTGACAATGTACCGGTGTATCAATGTACCGGTGTATCATCCGTTTTTGCAGGTGCGAATATCTGTTATCTAAAATTCGAGTTTACATAATTCCTTGCAGCCTTGGCAATCTTATTGAATTGAGATGCATCGCCTCCCATTACATACCACCAGCGATCATGTTCTCCATCCTCCTCGGACCATCGCAGCTACCTAGGTAGTTCATTTCTTACTGCTTCTTTTTTCCCTCGCTCTTCATGATGGGTGCATACAAGGTTTCGATAAGCTGCAGTAAGACTCGTTAGCAAAATCATTTGTCAAGAACACAGGGGCAATTGATCGTGGTATGCTTACCCATTCGTCCATTTTCCAGTCATTTTCCAGCCTTGAAGATGTCACATCCAATTTTTCTATGACATTCTTAGCAGATGCTCTATAGCGCCGTAATGTGATATGCGTGGGCGGTCGCCGCCAGCTTACCTGAAGCAACAAACACCACATTTGCGATCCTCGATTCCTTGCCAATGTCTTGCAAGAACTTGGTTGCCGCATTGGCCGAGCCGACTTGCCCAATCATGAACTTGACACCTGGGAGCGAACACACGAATTAGAATGGGGAAGCTCACTCAAGCTCTGACACAAAGGTGAAAACGTGGCGTTGAGACTTACTCTCACGGGGAAGACCAGCAGCTTCGAGCTTATTGCCGCACTCAGCAATGGCATCAACGAGGGTCGACCGGGGTTCCGGCTCGGGCATCCCATCAGTGATTATAGAGACGAGGAGGGGCCTCTTAAGATCACTTGGCAGCTTGCTGTAGACCAGGGGCTCGAGTATTTTGCTCTTCAGGTTGGTGCCGATCGGGGTGTCGCCGCCCCACGTCAGCGGTCTGACGACATCGAGCAGGTCCTCGAACTTGAGGCTGTCCGAGCTGGGGATCTCCTGGTTAATATAACGCATGTAGACGCCTTCGCCCTCGGGGAGGATACGGGTGGTGACTCGGGCGATTCGGTTGATGAGCTGGTTCTGGGAGTCCCAGCGGCCTTCGCGTTTCATGGACGTGCTATCGTCTGTATAGCTGGCGTCAGCAACACGTACTCTATCACTCCTCATTATTTCACCATCGTCGTCACACTCACCGCAGTAGAGCACCTGCTGATGCATTGTGACCTGGGCAGTCTTGGGCAAGAGGTCCTTGTTACAGATGGGCGTGTTCGGATCGTCGGCTAGCGATGCGGCTTTCTCTGCCAGCTCCTCGATGAACTTGGGATTGTTCTTGAAGAATCTCTCCGCGGGGGTACCTTCGAATGCTTTCCTGACGTTCGAGACAAACTCGGCTTTGGTATTCGGCTGTCCATTGTTGTTGACCTCCTGTAAAATGGTCATTGGCATGATTCCAATCAGTGGAGGAAGTCATTCGCGACTCACCTGGTCGGTCTCCTCGACAAATTCTGGATTCAACCCGAAAAGCTTGCGGATGATGCCCTTGGCGGTTTTGTTGAACCAGGCTATCACGTATCCCGTGATGCTGAGGATGTAGTCAACGTAGTACTTGAACTTGTCCATATTGACAGTGGTCGAATACTCGGATGATCCGATGCTGGAGTGATTCTGCTGAAATTTCCAATAATTACAGGATTGTCGTGGTAATAGCTTGAGCTTTCCCCACTTGAAAATGTTGATGATCCTGCAACAAGGACGGCGTTGTTGACGATGGAATTCGGGTCTAAATAATGATCAACATAGCAAACAGGACACCCCTCGCGGGTCCGTGATGATCGGCGAAAGCCCGGTGAGTATGCAAAGAAATGCTTTTGTGAATCAATGCCGAGCAGGCCCCGGTGAGACAAGCTCGTATTTGTCAAATATTGCAGTGCCATGACGACCTGGCCTGCCTTTCAGGCCTGCACAGTCTCAGGCCGACGCTCAATTAATCCAACACGGCGGCTTTCAGCAGGTTGCTCCGGCTGCGTTCACGAATGATACGCATGCGAGTTATCACTTCCAGGAGATGCACCTCGAGAAACTAGTTCAGAAGAGGGCTTCCAGCTGGCACTGTGACAAGCGACGAGCCCGGCGACCAACCAGAAGTCCCCGTTCTCGGCAGACAACAGAAATATTGCTGACCTGTTGTGAAACCCCTCCTCTAGCTTGGCTCGTTCTGAAGTCCAAAAGGACAAGAAACCATTATCATAGATCAACGGCGACTAGCCGGATACGGGTTGAAATATCGAATATGATCACCAGGTCGCGTTCGATATTGTCTTGGTCTGTCCAGCATGATCCATGATTTCAAGTAATGATCGAAACCCTGCATCAGCTGAGAGAAAGCGAAGTACAATGCTCTTCTACCGAGCACGACGAGGTTCCTTGTGTTTGTCTGCATCGGAGCGCATTTCTCTCTGACACGATTCTCTACCGTCAAAGCTTCAACTCCCCAGCAATACAGCAGCCCCAATGGATGCCGCAATCAAGGCCTTCACCTCGGAGAAGATTCCCATCGTCCAGTTGGACGATGACAATTATCGAGACTATGAGAAGCTTGTAGTCACGTCAAACCTGCTTTTCCGCTTCACAAGGCCACCTTGCGTTGTCCAGCCACAGAATGCCGCCCACGTGCAGTCCATCGTCAAACAGGTCAGGGACCAAAAGCTCCGGCTCACGATAAGATGCGCCGGTCACTCCTACGCGGGATTCTCAACCGCCCTCGAGAAAAACAACGTCTTGATGGACCTCAGAAAGATGAACAAAGTCAAGCTTGACGTCCCAGCCGACTATCACCATTGATGCAGGGTGCCAGTGGGGCGAGGTGTACAGAACCCTAATCAACGGGGACCACAACGGGTTCATCATCAATGGCGGTCGTTGCCCTTACGTTGGTGTCGGTGGTTTCGTCCTGGGCTCTGGCCTAGGCCCCTTCACTCGAACCTTCGGGATGGGAAGCGATACTCTTCTAGAGGCGACTCTTGTGACCGCCAAAGGAGAGGTTGTAGTGGTCAAAAAGAGCGACGATAAGAAGTCTGACAAGGGCAGACTCTTCTGGGCCCTTCAGGGTGCAGGTCAGGCGAACTTTGGTGTTGTCACCCAGATGAAGCTCAAGATACAGCATTTGAACAGCAGAAATGGCTGGGTCGTTGGCGGAAGATTCCTCTGGTTTCCAGGAAAAGACAACATGGAACAGTTGCTACCCACCATGAACGAGTTCTACAAGGTCGACTGGCCCACTGAGATCACTATCGACAGCACGTGGCTTTGCGACTTGCGAGAGAAGACAGGCGATGGAGTGCGGTTCACCGTGTACTTCGACGGAAGCAAGGACGAGTACGACAAGATCATCGACAAGAACATCAAGAACCCAGACGTCAAGAAGCAGCTCAAGAAGAGAGCCCTGCCAGAGCCCTCCACGCGGTTCCTCTACGAGACGCTCGAGGAGCAGTGGTTCGACGAGAGCAAGAAGTTCTTTGCGGAGAACAAGACGTATAGGGTATTTGCCGCCTTCGCTTTCAGCAGGGAGCAGATCGACAAGGACGTCGACAAGATAACCAAACTCCTCAAGGAGGAGATGGAGACATTTAGGGACTTGTATCTGGGGGAAGCCGTCAACCTCGACATCGTCTGGATCCACACCGGAGGCCAAGCCTCGAAGCCAAAGCCCACAGACACAGCCTTCTACTGGCGCGAGGCGCTATATCACACCTACGTCGAGGTCCTCTGGAAGGACAAGTGGATGGAAGGCAACATGAGAGGATTCATGAGCAAGCTGAAGAAGAAGCTCCGCCCGTTCTCGCTGGGCAAGGCCGCCGCGTTCTTCAACTTCCCCGACAGGGACCTGGTCCAGGGGGGCTACGAGAGGGCCTACTTCGGCGAGAACCGCCAGGAGCTGCGGCGCATCAAGGAGATCTGGGACAAGGACAACCTCTTCAGGTGGCCCCAGGGTATCCAGCTTCCAAAGGATGCGGTCGACGACGCGTCTGGAGACGTGGATCGGGACTATTATAAGGACCAGGTTGATCAGATTGCGCTAGGTTTGTGGGATCGGAGGAATTGGCAGCATAATGTGGTCAAGAACGTCGGTGCGGCTGGAAAGAAGCTTGCGGAGATGGGGTTTTGAGATGGGTCAACTGGACTCTCGAGGAGCCGCTCGACTCGACCTCGCTGAAGTCGTCGCCGAGAGATTGAATCAAGTGCGAATCACTCAGGATACTTAGGTCAGCTTGCATGCACAATTGACCGAAGCACCATTTCACCGCCCCGATTTGGAAAATGTTGGTCAACAAAAACAGAGATTTTATTCTTTTTTTGACTTCTGTGGTAATTCTTGCACGAACTCATATGACGCAGGGTCCTTTGTCCCCGATATCCATGATTCCTTCCGATTTACACGGTGATAAAGCCCTGCAGGAACTTCTGTTCTATCTGGATCTGCTGCAACGAGATGGGCCGAACTACCTCGTTTGAAAGCTTGAGGAAATGAATAGCATCACCATGAGACTTGATAGCAGCTCCATCCAGCCATTCATGTACCACGTTGAGTCTCCAACCGTCGAATTGTTGTACGACGGCTTCCCAAGCCTGGATGACCGATGACCCCATAGTCATTTCCCATGTGCCTCTCCAAGTAATTGTAGCTCGCCGTCTATCGCGGGATGCCTGATACTTGAAGAGCGCCGCTATTCCCTTCCGTCCGTTCCAGATCTCCATCGTATCCAGCTGCGGCATCTCCATGGCCGCTGCCGCTGCCGCCTGAAGCATGGCTTCAATCTCGGTCGCCATCCCGTTGGGCGTGAGCAATCCCGAGGTGAGCGCAAGCGATGTAAGATTTGGCCACTTCCAAGAGGCCTCGATTTGGAAGAATTGGCTAGCGTCCACGATAAAGGAAGCTGCCAGATGCTCAAGCTTGAGGCTGGCAAGCGCGACCATTCGGCTTACAGCTGGGGCTGGTTTGCGAAAACTCTCGCACTGGCTCCAGCCGTAAAATCTCTGCATAATAGCCGGGTACTGTTGATTAAAGTTCTCGAAGACCACGAGCCTCTTGAGCTTGTTGTTGCGTCGTGAGATGGACTCGAAAAGAAATTGGTATTCTAGATTAAGGACGCGGGTTATTAGTAACAGAGTGTCTGTAAAGATAAGAGTGAGAGACAACTTGGGAAGGTATGCGGAGACACTCACGTTGATCTGTAGAGACCCCAAAATTGTTCCACTCCCTCCAGGGCTCGTAGTGGACTTCCTCGAGTCTGGGGAAACGGGCAAAAATGTGTGCAAGCGTCCTCGGCCTCCATCTGCGGTGGTTCTGTAGCCGAAGCGCCAGACTGGTTACCGCCGGAACCGATGGAAGCTGGTCCCACCATCGATCCTCGACCTCAAACCGAGGCCATCCCTCGATGACCGGATCGAAGAGTTTTTGGATGCCCCCTTTTGGTGGAGTGGGGATTTGAGACCCAGCAACCCAGCCATGTCGAGGGTCATGAGAGACATTGTTCAATATGGTTCGCTTTAGGTCACCACCACCAAGAATTTCTTTAGGTGGGTCGGGCACAAATTTGAGATACTGTAACCAATGCTGTGAGTCACTAAGCGAGTAGACACTGATATCGAGTCTCAAGTCGCCAAGAGGATCCCACGTGCTGAGAATAAAGAACAGCTTCTGAAATGCCGAGATGATCCGACTGCCGCTAGAAAGTGCCATGAACAGGTCTTCGATAGTTGCGCGCCTTGTGCAACAATATTCATCAAGTTCGAAACAGAACCAAATATACCGAACAAGAGCCTGATTGCGATGAGTCATCGAACCAAAATCCACGAGTCGCTTTGGTGTCAGTCTGATTTGGGCGAAGTTGTGTCGTTCCAGTTCTATTTGCCATTCTCGAGACACTGTAGCCAAGCGACTCAGGGTGCAGCCGTCTCGTGTGAGGGCTTTTAAGATAAGAAGCCGGATTTCTGCAGGCAACCCAACCCAAGTTGAGTCCCACTGCTTTTTGCCTATTGATGTCGACGCCATGGCGTGATAGACCAAGAGTAGCTTTCTGTAAGACAGCTGTGTTTTTGTATCAGTCGGAGGCTTCGAGATGTGAACATTTGTGCTTGTTGTGAAAAGAGATGAGATGCAGCCCGTAATTTACCAGGTGTGGGAAATGACAGATCCAGGGCAGATTTTACGAGAACTATCTTTGGTCGGGAATCTGCACTACTCCACCAAATGACCGACAACATCCGTGCATAGTGGCCAGTTCTCAGATCAAGTGCCTTTAGTACGGTGATCGTGACAATACGGTTCTCATAAAATGAAGCGGGCATTTTCGAAAACGCTTACATTCCTATTCAAACAAACGCTAGCTATTATGGTTCTGGTCTAAGGGGGTCATAGTCTGTTTCTGCAGGCAAGTGGTCCCAAGCCAAGTTCTGTTGTTGAGTTTAGCTGGATACTAAACCACGACCGCTGGTAAGTACTCGTTGTTTCCCACCATGTGATTTACACTGTCGTGTGCAAATAGTGATTGTCAAAAGCTTTAGCCCTGGTAATTGTGCACCTATCATCACACTAATTTTCAAATGTGCTTATATAGGTCGTCATCTGAACATGTAGGGTCATCCGGGTACTGGGCTTGCAGGCTCTTCCACATGTCATCTTGGTCTTTGAGGACAGGCTCCCTGCCTTCCTCCTCCGCATATGGGTTCGAGTTGTCGTTGTCCGCAATGGAATCTTGTCCTGGATCACCAGCTAGTGGTGGCGAATATGGGGTTCCGGACAGGGGTTGTGGCAGGAAAGACTGGGTCTGGCAAATATGCGATTGTCTGTATTCGAAGTGGGCGTATTGCTAGGTTCTGACTGCAGAAGGGGCAGAGGGCACCCTTTTTATAGACGTACGTGCGTCACGTGACCCCCTATTAACTGACCCCCCAGTGACCCCCACAGGGGTGAACGCCCTCTATTGTCATCGTTTGGAAACGCTCCCAGGTACCTTGCAGGCGGGGATTGTGTCATCTCCCTCTGAATACTCCGCTCCCGAAAAGGTCGTTCCGGGGAACGGACCGAGCTCCGTTTATAACCCGGCGATATCTAGTCGATATCCTAGACCCGCCGCCCGCATACAGACTAATGGTTCAGGGAACTTACTTTGTGAGGTTGAGATGGACGGTATATGTAAAGAATGTAGAGATTCTCACCCTTTAAAACGGAGGGTACACCCGTACATTACTAACACTATGGCTACAACACACCCAATTCACATACCCAATTTGCATACCCACCCGCCCAACATACACACACCCAACACCCACACACCCACACATTCAAGACCCACACACTCAAGCCCACACACCCAACACCTACACACCCAACACCTACACATCCAACACCTAGACACCTAACACCTATACACCCAATACCTATACATCTAATACCTAAATACCTGATACCTATATCAGGTATATATATATACATACTTAATTTATATAAGGTAGCTTAGGGTAAATTAGATATATAGATATTGGGTGTGTGAATTAGGCATGTAAATTGGGTTCATGGGTATTAGTTAGTACTGGTGATATATGGGTGTACTCTCTGCATTCTGTATAAATACATTGCTCCAAGGAGTGGACATTGAGTAAATGATCGCGTCAGAACTGTCTTGAACTCTTTTGATCTCGCATGAACGGAGATCCGTCACGGTGAGTGGTGACTGGTACTAGTGATTTCAGTGATTATGAACAATGTCAGTGAGTCGCAATTCCGCCTGTTCAAGGGACCTGCCTGTTGGCTCAAGCAGAGGCTGTTATACACCTTCTTGTCCTGGATGCTGGTGTAGCCGGCTTAATTGAATGAATAGATCGCCCTTTACTTTTCAGACCAGACACAATAAAAAATATGTAGCGAAGATCGTATCAGTTACGTTCGTGAGTTGCTTGAGAATGCCAACCTGTACTTGGATTTTAAATCTGGACTCTCAAGGCTGGGATCCTATGCAGTTACTTTTTATTCGTCTTCACCATGGCTGATACCAACTGTCCTTGTAGGTGCAGGAGATCCTCACGCTCTCACCTTCTGTGAGAGATCACAGTTGGTCTTTCCCTGTTGTTGAATTAACTCCTGCGGTTACCGAGTGGACCCCCCAGGCTGGCAATTTTGTATCAACACGATCGTGTTGACCCTCACGAAAATCTTGCGCATACCTCGAGCTGTCGTGAATACTGGACTCCGCCAAGGGCTTTGACCACAAGACCCTCAACCTCTTGGTCGCCATGGAGCAGCAGTCTCCTGACATCGCCCAGGGCCTGTACTACGACAAGGCCCTGGACAGATTTATCACCACGCCATCTCTTTTTTCTTTCCTGTTTTCTTTTCTATTCCTTCTTCTACTCTGTCCTTCTTCTCCTTTTCCTCTACTTGATTTTCTCTTTCTATTGTTTTTGCTTTTCATTTTCTTTTTCTCTCCATTTCTTTTCCACTTTTTCTATGAATGCCGATATTCGTGCCCGGTGAAATATCCCTTCTGACCGGTACGAATATCCGCATTCTTTTCTATTCTTTTATTCTCATTCTATTGACTCTCTTCTCACAAAAAAGAATAAAAAATACCAAGACCAAGACCAAGACCGACGTCAACTAACTCCGACTCCAGCTCCAGCTCACCAGCGACGACAACAACAACAACAAGCACCAGTACCAGCACCACCAGCATTTCCTACGAGAGGAGAAAAGAATGCCGATTTCCACCAGTGGGAGCGCTACATGCCCCATTGTACACAGTACACAGTTCGACAAGTACGCTGGGTTGACTATCATCCTTTCCGAGCCAGATTGTCTTTTCCCGCTTTAGAGGTGGGCCAATGAAACTTATAACCCTACTAAAGTATCAAATTGAAATTATTTCGTTCAGGGTATACTAAAAGATGAGACTGGAAGTTTCTATTTAAATATAGCAATAGAATGATTCAGGAGCAGCTTCTAAGACGGCGAGTGCGCTAAGACGGTCTATTCGTCGTGGCTTGGATACTGAGTGGGAGCCTGGACTTGATGTATAAGTACCAGGAAATTGAATTCCTCGTGGACTTTCAATAAGAGAGACTTGAATCCGATAATGTTGAGGTCGCGGTGCATGGGCTATGGAATGCTGTGGTGACCTAGGTACTTACTTTTCATTGCAGCTCCAGCGGGAATGGTCAAACATGAAGAATCGCAGTGACTGAGGAGCCAGCTTGAGGTAAATTATTTCAGCAGGTTGTTATCCTTGATTTCTGGAGATTTGAATTCAGTGCACATAGTACCATGGTTAGGGATTCCACTATGACCGTCCCACGTTGACATGGTAATCAGCGCCACTGTGTCAACCGCATTTCTAATCATAGCTAATCCATACTGTTCTTCAGGGTTTCAGCTGAGCCTTTTGACTCCAGCTGCTTCAGTTCCTCTTCGTCCCCGGACAGCTCCGCCAATGTCGTCGACGACAACGCGTCGCTGAGCGACTCCACGTCCAGGTCCTTGCCAGTGTCAAGCCGCATCCTGTTCGACTCGACGATCTTCTTCATCCCCTCGGTAATCTTCGTGATGTAACCAGGACGGTACACCCGGGTAACTAGCTTCGACATGATGGGAAACATGGAGTTGATGTCGTGATGCACCCTGCTCCGGGTCGAGACGCTCATCCCGGCCACGCTCTCGCGCCTGTACTCGACGGCCGCTCGGCGCACCAGTTCCGGTGATAGCTCCTTGCCACCCCAGCGGAAGGCCTGATCCAGCACGATGACGAGGTCACAGGCTCCCTTGACTATGACTCTCGCGACCGCCGGCGCCTCCAGGAAGGGTAGCATCGCGACGAGCCCGAACCCGAGCCCCGTGGCAGCGCCTAGGCCAGTCGCAAGAGTCCAAATTGCAAGATTCTGCGTGATGTGTTGTGCCATGTACTTTACCATGTTTGGCCACACAATCTCTTCCATGATGGCGTCGATCTGGTTGGCCTCTGCCTTGGTGAGCCCGTAGCATCTGAGAATTGTCTCGCAGATTACCTTGGAGAGTGTGGGCGGACCAATCACGGTCGGGAAGATCAGCGACTTCATCTCAGTGCGAAGGAGGCGGACGGTCTGGTCTATCGAGAGGTCAATCTTCAGGTCGAGGTCGGCCACTTGGGCGCTGACTAGGGCTCCGTACACTCGGTCGTCGATAACCGAGCCCATGGTCATGTGGAGAAGTGTTCTGATAGAGGCTTTGTCGTCTGTATGCCCATGATGTCGGTCGAGTTAGAATCAGGAAATCAAGCCGGGTAACAGAGAAGTGGTAAATTACTTGCCTCGGGATACAAAAACGAATTTCAGTTGGACCTCCCTGACCTTCTCCTCGTAGATTCGGCGGAAAGCTTCGACTTGATTGTTCAGGGTATCCTGCTGGGTCTTTGGATCATCCGCTATATTCTCGAATTTGAGAAACTTGTCGGTCTTCGTTCCCACTATTATTACTGGCATATCCGGTGCAAGATCTTCGATGTAGGATAATATCTTCTCTTCCGCCGTGTGAATTGGTCGCTCGGTGTAAGACTCGACGCAGACCCTGTGCGACAAGATGAGCAAGACGTAATTAGCCCAAAGGACTAGAACAGAGGAAAATGGATGCACCCATGCCCCCTGAGCATGGTTTGAGCCCCATAAGGCTTCCTGGATTCAACAAAAGGACTGCTACCATTGGACTTACCAGATTGCATGAAGTTGGTCCTCCACATCCGGCGCCATCAACCGCTTCTTGAGGAACTTCTCAAAGGCCACCACCTCTTTCGTATCTCCAGCTTGGAAACCCTCCGAGTCATGAAGTATGAGGCCAGGGTGTTTGTCCGTTTCGAAGGGCTGATCGATGTCATGTTTCCCGTGCTGATTATGATTCTCTTGGGACATCTGGCTCCCGAACACCTTGTTCAGAAGCGTTGATTTTCCCACGCCAGCGTTTCCGCATATCAAAATCCTGAAATTCGGGAAATTGGTGTTGAAGTGCCTCTCTGCCAGCCAAGGGTCCATCTTGGAGCCAACGCATTGGAGATTTTGTCTGAATGACTCTAGCTCCCAGAAGAATGGCTTCACTGAGTCTCGTATACTAGGATTACCCAGTCGAGGATAGGTCTCGAGGAGGAAGTATGTAGAAGGATGAATGATAGTTCCGTACCGGCCTAATGGACAACAAACTTTGCGTGAGCTTCTGTTCGAAGAAGTAAGTATGTTGATTACCACTCACCACTATCAGCATAATTGTACTGATTCACAAGCCCGTTCGAGAATATGTGCCTGATTTGTGCCCGGAATAAGGTTGTCCTGGCGCCTCGGTTCACAATTACTCCATGCGATGCTCTAGTGGCGACCGATCGCTTCTTGAGCCTTCTCCTTGACCACTTTTGCAGGTTTCCGTGATTATGTGAAAGCCTGAGATCATACATATCGACTTCGATTCCGTTCGAATACCGGTATCTCCAAGGCCGCATCTCGTTGGCCTCTTGTGCAATCTCGTCTCCTTCTGCGGCATAAGGAATAGTCTGTGGAAGAGCAAGCTTCAAAGGATCATCTATCAACTGCTCGAATCGCTTTTGCGGTTTATGCTCGAGTATGAGTCCATGCTTGCGGCTCTCCAGCAACATCCATTGGAGTGGGTAGAGAGACAGGCCATCGTGTTCGTGGCCACCTCCTATGTCTGCATGGCTCCCAAGGAACCAGGCCTGAACGAGCGAGTTGTCCGGGAGCGTCTCATCGGGGGGTGTTTGATAAATCTCTGGCACAAACTGAGGTCGATCTTCATTGAGGGAGAGGGCATGTCTGACTCGCTTGAAGCACTTCGATTCGAATGAAATATCGAATTTGACGGGCTCTTTTGCGTATTTCACCGTGTCGAACAGCCCTAGAAATTCGATGGCGGGGGATTCTTGGGTTTTCTCGGCCCTGGAGAGCGATTTTGTTAGTCCCATAATAAAGCTATGACAACCGATTACTCACAGAAAGCGGTACATCTAAAAATTTCCTAAGTTAGCGAGTATGCTCATCAATGTTCCGTGGCGAAGGGTTCCACGCACCTCGCCCCCGTGGCGATAGACTTTGTCTTTGGAAATAAAGCTCATGTAGCTCAGGGCCTCCTTGTAAGTAGCATCGAAGTCTTTCGGGTCCTTATTAATCACCGCAGTGGCCATGTAGCGGAACATGGAAGCCACCGCCCTCACAACGTCTGTGGGGAGTTTGCACTTTCTCAGCGTCTTATCTTGCTCAAGTGGGGTTGGCGAAAGGGCTGAAGTAACTTACAAGCACCTCGGCTAAACCCAAAGAACCATAGCTCGTCAGCTGGACTTCTGATGTTTGCACAGCAGTACTAAAAGATGTTAGATCAATTTCTTGAAGGTAATGCGATCTAGAAGAGGCGCCTAGTTAACGGACCTGATAGACCTCCTTTATGAGTTCTTCGCATCCAAGCCCTGAGACACCATCGATGAGTTTCTCAGGGTACCACTTCTTGACACCAATTCCATGAAAGTACTGCACAATCTGCACCGTATTAGGTCCTTTGTTCGTTCAAAAGCTAAATATCTGGATATCTGTACTGACCTGTTCATATTTGATGCCATCTTGGGTGAACTTCCCCTGCTTCACAGATGCAAAGATCCGGAACACATTGCTGGTGTTCCCATGTCCATTGCCTTATTGTAAGAGCTTCTTAGTCATCATTTGGCAGCGTTCAGTGGCTGAGAGGGGTAACGAACTTTCTTTGCCATCAGCGTTATACCATGTTCCATCGACGCAGACGATGATTCTTCGAATCTCCTTTGGAGCCGACATGTTTGCGAGCAAGCCATACAGCACTCTGGGAAAGACTGGCCTATGTAAACACTACTGGATACGGAATTAAAACACTCTGAGAAATAGGAAGAAGGAAAGAAAGTCCGATGCGAGACACTTAGTGCAGAGTCCAAGCAGGCTGAGGATCAAGGCCTGGGGGCCGTATCTCGTGCCACAGACAGCTTTCAGCTCCTTGCGTGACAAATAAAAGCGTGGGAGTCGTGAAGATTTGTCACTAACAGATAGTCACAAACTTTAGGCAGAGAATTGTTGACAGAGCACACTCGGGTGGCTTCCCCCATTCGAAAATTCCGAATATGAGATGGATGCAAGGAATCCGGCGACCCGCATCAGCTCAAGGATCTATACCTATTGGTTAGCGTATGCGAGGGCCTTCTGCTTCTGACCAATCCATAATTTCAAAACGCTTGGCATTGCTTATGGCTGCTGCGTTTGGGGTAGCACGGAGATGTCATGGGGCACGCAACACAACGAGGCTCCGGGAAGAGAGCCAGATCGGAAGTATGCGTGGCCAGAAGCACACCCTCTTCCCATCGGTACAACAGAGACGGCCACATTCCTGATTAATAATCATTCAGCGCCAATTCCATGTGATGACCAATTTTTTCAAGTCTCGTGTGTAGCACGTGGGCGCAATCTAGAGGCTTCAAGTAGCTGAAATATTGCCACATGCTTGAAGTGCGGGATCATGTTCGTAAGCCAAAGAAAGAAACAGGCAGAAAAAAGGGGCTAATGCAAGATACTTTCGGCCCTCGGCAGCTCGCACTAACATTCCCACTTTCCCAGCTCGTCTCTAGTACCCGGCCACGTTCTCTATCACTGCTATTGACTGCAATCGTGCCCACTATCCAAATCACTCAAATCCGAGACCTTTATCATATTAATGAAATGTTGGCAGAAGCTGAATCCTACCAGCCTGTCCCAGATATCACAGCTCGTCGGCCGTGTGTTGGTGGACAGCGGCTTTCCGCCCCTGAAATTACATTCGACGTGGTTCTCAGGATGGCTGACAGGCAACCCCTGCGAGAGAGGACGCATCATTCGGTAGTGTCGCAGGGGCCGTTCAGCTTCTAGCGCTAGAGAATGCCAAAATGACAGAAGACCGTCAACTCGGCGCATTGGATACCTATCTAGCCTGAATAAAGGCTAGGGAGATTCGCACCTGCAAAAGCAGAGGGTGCAGGTGTTGAGTGTGTGGGCCTTGGGTGATGTGCTCTGATTACCTGCAGCTATGGCGAGGGTTGATGTATCGGTGTGCCTTCCGTTTTGGAGGTTTGAATATCCGTATTCTTAACAAAAAGTCAAATTATGAGGATCAGGATGCTGGTGATTGAGTACGATATGTCCCTGAACTCGCTGTCGGTGGGAAATCCACTGGCTTGATGCCTTCCTAGGGCTCCAGCTTAACCAAATATGGTGCGGCTGCCTGTTCTTGTGGGGTTTCGAACACAATGATGGGCTAAGCCACTTTTCCTGTTGGGTGGGGGGCTGAAAACAAGGCCAGATCACAGTGTCCACTATAGGCAATCGTTGGACGAAAAGTAGAAGATTTGATTCTCGCTCATAAATCAGGAGGTCCGTACAAGAAGTAATTTTTACTCCCTATATTCTCCGTTGTAAATACATCTCTGGGAATTACTCTGCAAATCTGGTCAACACTGGAAATGGGTGATCAGGATCAAGCATCAAGAATCAACCTAGTAGTGCCGCCGAACTCATTTCTCGCGCAGAACCCCGACGTGGACTTCCGCGAGACTTCATTTTTCAAGGAATCGGCTGGGCGGAACCGTGAGCTACCGTCACCATCCGAGGTCGATGAGCGCGAGGCCAAATATCCCGGTCGAGGGGTCACGATGTTTGAAGATTTGAATCTTGTGGTCAAATCTGGTCATCGTCAACATGGTCCATTGGAGGAAGCTCTTACGATGCGAGCACTGCAGAATACTTTTCCAGATGGAGAGGTGCCAGTTCCTGAGGTCTTCGGCTGGAAGACCAGAGGCGAATCAGAATACATCTACATGGGTCGTGTCCCAGGTGTGCCATTATACGATGCATGGGATTCTCTCTCGGCAGAAGACAAAGCGTCCATTTGTGACCACCTGGGGCAGATTCGAATGGAACTTCAGAAACTGAAGCATCCGTCGGGTACCTTCATTGGTAAGAAGATTTGTCACCCGAAAACAAGGCTTAATCTGCAACTAATCTTTCATTTGCAACCAATACAGGATCCCCCACTGGAGGTGTGCTTCACGATCGCTATTTCACCTGCCACCCAAGGATTACATCAGCAGGTCCATTCGAGAGCACCAAAGGTTTCCACGACTACTTCCAGTTCGCATCGCTCCCATGGGTTCCAATGGCCGAAAGGGATTTTGAAGACCCCTATCGGCCTTATCTCTCTGACAATGCTCCAATCCGTTTCTCCCACGGTGACTTGCACCTGGGAAATATCATGGTTTCAGACGATCCGTCTGAGCCGTGTAGAGTAACATCGATCATTGACTGGGAGGAGGCTGGATGGTATCCAGAATACTGGGAGTACTGCAAGATGGCTTTGGTGGTCGGAGAAGAACATGAGATCTGGACCGGGGGCGGGACTGGCAGTGATGCTCGTGCGTATATTGATAGGACTTTTCTGAACAGATATCACGATGAATTATTTGCTGTTGGGGAGTATTGGGCCGCCAGAGGGTACCCTTGAAGGATGGGTCTTGATCGATTCCTGTTCTCTTGCTAGCAGAGATCAACCTGAGCACAATTGCAAATTAATAGCGAGCTATAATTTCCTCATAGCTGGTACAAGATTAGCAGCTGGATTATACTTGAGACTGTATCCAGAACTCCATGTTTACATTGTAGTCACGCATCAATGATGAGGCAATCATATATTTCCTTGGGTGATATGACCAGAAGGCTGACAACTCTGAAGACAACTCTCACCCCGATACATGTCCTATGAATCACTTCTAGCGTATGCAAAGGCCGTCAATCCAGATCCAAAACCCCACGTTCCATGAAAAACAACGCGTGCAATTTGAATATATTTGTCCACCAGAAAGTGCTAGCCCTCTTCACATGTGTCAGGACAGAATCCTAGTGAGCGGCATCTTCCGCAGCATGCTCTGGTGTAATCCCTTCATCTGGCTTTATGACACTCCAGTCCTCGGGAAGCTCCGTCCCAGAAAGCTCTGCCATTTTTTCCACCCCCAGGTGCATAATGCCAGGATCGACCTTAGACCGAGTATTATCCACCAGCTTGCAGGCCTCGTCAAAATCATGCTGTGCTGAGCCCTGGCCGACGAGGTCGCGAATCGACCTGAAGATACAGGCAGTATCGAGGCCGTAGTAGACATCTCTCATAGCACCCCTGAATATGGGTAGCTGGGGGTAGTCTTTGCCTTCATGCTCCATGCGGTCCCTCAGAATGGATTGTGAGACGAGAATCCACACGGGCAGGTCTTCGTGCCCAGCGTCTATCACGACAAGGTAGTCTGTGAGCTCGGTAGGCGGGGGCTCTTCCTTGGTCGACAGAGTTTGCCACGGCTCTCGCAAAGATGTCCGCACTGCGAGCTTGCCCAACGGTATGATGAACTCGGGGATGGGAGCTGGTTCGCGCCATGAGCCGTCGAGGTCATCCGGGCGCAATCGATATCTGACTTGGTAAAGAGGATCTGCTCTGTGTCTCCAAGGATCGGGGTTTTCAGGGTTGGGGGCCATATTCTTGGGGCAATTGATCTTGGTCAGGCCGGTAAGTAGGCCCAGGTTGAGATGGATTTGGTACTCATCCCCGAGCGCCTCATCTTTGAAGAGTGGTATTTTCGGGTTTCCTTTCGCCCAAACTTTCAACGATGGAAGATCCTTCCGTTGAAGCTGAGACAGCTTTCGCAGCCATCGCTGGTTATCAGGGTCTCTGAGGAGGTCGTCGTTTGATTTGCTCAGTTCTCGAGAGCGCATGAAATTGTGGGGCCATCCATCTCCTTCGCGCACCCAGTTCTTCCACGGACTCCAATACACAACCTCATCGTCATGGTCTTCGTGCTGTTCTTGATAGTGCTCGTTCTCGTCTTCAGAGTTTGATCCGTCTTCTTCTTCATCCTCTACAAAGCAATCTAAAGCTGCAGTTGGCGGAGTTTCGTGTGGAATAGGGCCTGTGTCGGTGCTGCCCTTGCCGCTAACAGATTTAGATGAGGTTTCGAGAGAACTTGAAGCTAAACGTGTTCAATTAGCACTGAAGATTCAATGAAATGTGTTGACAACAGTGACAATCAGTGCAAAAAGCATCGAGTTCTGGAAATTCACCCATTGGAAATGACTCACGATCATGCACCAGAGTTTGCGATGAGCTTGACGACACAGGCAAAGTCTCCATGGTGTGACGAAGAATATTGAAAGTGGACAGGCCTCGAAAATGTCTAGCAGGTTACTCAAAACAGCAGAAGGTGGCCAAAAGTGAGCTGGCTCTCTTATCTCGAGGCAAGTGTACGAGGCCTGGAGGCCTGCCAGTGACAGCAAGTCAGCCTACAGAATGCCTGCAGGCGACGCATGACATGCCCAGGTTGCAGTGTCACATTAAGCGCGTATTAGCCGCTGGGCTCAAGCGGCACAGCCTCCGGGACCCAAACTCAGCCCACTTCGGGACCCTGTCGAACCAACCAACCAATCATGTGCAGCGTTATCTCCTCTACGCGCTTGCGCCTAGGCTGAATTGCCCTTCTAGTGCAGTCTGAGGCGGGTCTTATCAGCGCAGCATGAATGCCCACGCCTTGGACAGTTGCTCCTCACAACTTGGAGAATAGCCGCCGGATGACTCTGGCAGCTTCGGTGTTTCAGGATATTTGGGGCCATGAGATTGGCATTGTTCTCGCTTCTGTAGGCTCGGCGAAGCAAGCGACCGACGACTGTGCCGTACTCTCGCAGGCTCACGAACCCACATCCGAACACGGATGGTTTCTCAGTGGTCGAATGGCGGGCGTCTCGCCTGGCTGTTTATTGGCCGCCGCACATGCTTGTTGGGAAGCTCAAGCATCACCAAATGGCCATGTTTGATCCGGGACAGCTTAAGTTACAGGTGTTATGCACATTCGAATTTCCTCTGCCAGCAAATCAGTCAAGAGGATCTCATCGTTCACAAAGACTTTTGCCATTTCAATTGACCAGCCACTGCACCTTCCAATACGTCCCAAGTTATTGTTAAAACCTAGCTGAACTCTTTCAATCGCTAGTCTCACATTCTGTCAGCGTGGCATTGTACCATAATTACTCTCATTTACTGCCTCTTCCCAGCGTCGAGCGTCTGAATAAAAACGAAATGCCACCGAAACAGCACAAACCCTTCGACCATGAGGAACTCGTCAACTTCAAAATATCGAAGAAGAAGGGTCAGACAGATATCTTGCAGCAAGTCGATCTCGTTCAGCATCACATGGAAGTGGCCGAGCGGAACTTTGATGCTATCGTGGAAGCCGCTATCAAGATATCAAAGATCTTTTCCAATTTCAAGCAAATCACCACGTTCAACCTAGGAAGTATCGTGGACCTAGTGCAAGACCTGAGAACAGTCTTTCGCCTTCTGCGCTCGAGATTGTACCGCCAATTCCAGTCCACCAGCTCCTCCGGCAGACAGGCAGCAGCACCAGGCGAACAGATTCCCGAAAGAATCAGGCGCAACATCTACACTTGCCTGTGCCCTTTGACCGTGTTACTGCAGTCGGTTGCACAATGCCTTAGCGATCTCAAAGTACGTGTGCCACACGACGCTGGCAACAACGCTTGGGGTACTATCCAACCGCTCCATAGGCTTCTAGTCCATATGGAAAAGGGGTTGGCCAAGACGACAGCCTCGGCAAACGACAATGATGGAGAGTACATCGGTTTGGCTGTGTGTATCATGCTGCACGAGAGGAATTCTCGATACCTGGTCACGTCCACCTCACCACGCTATGGCGCATTGAAGGCACTGGATACATATGCAAGGGCCTTGCGAATTGGCTACATGAACGGAATGCGGGACATCCTATCAGAGGAATCCCGAAAACGTGTTCAGACCCTGGAAACATACTCAGAAAATGTCAAATCGGAGCGGGATGTGGCTTTTAAGACGAAACAGGAATGGAAAGGGGCTCCAAACGCGACTCTGGACAATCGAGAAGCCATCATGGGTCACAATGCCGCATTTAGGACTACCGGTGACTACATGACAGCTTGCCTCTTGGACCACTTGCGTTTCCAGATAGGCAGGATGGAGACTGCTAAGAACGCAGAACAGAATCAGAGAGTCGAAAAGAGGGACGTCCACGGCACTACATCATGCGCGGAGTGGGAGTTGTACATCACACTGCTGCACAGTCCGGACCCAGATCGACCTCACGCTCCTCAATTCATCGCCATGAGCTACGGGATGCCGAAGGCGAGGACGTGGGAGACAAACAAATTCAACCAAAGCCCGCCTACACAGAAGAAAGATCCGCCCAAACCAAGCCCCTTGCCAACCTTTCCTAAGCCAACGTGGGTAGCCTGTCAAACTCCCCCGACTTCCTGCTCGATGCATAAGAACTGACTAAGTATGATGAAGTGCGCAGAGAGTCGGCATGGGCAAATCATCGACATTTGCGAACCACCCACAGCCTCTACGACATGAAGCCGCCGGTCAGGTTATTACGAAGAGACCAACCCCACCACAGAACTCTCATGCACAAGGCTACCACGCTCAAGCTCCAAGACCGGCGCCTGGCCCATACACTCAATTGCCGGAGGAGAAAAAGGTCAAGTCGAGAAGATGTTGTTTCTAACATGTCATTCCGCTGGGGGAGAGGTGCAGTACGGAAACCATCAAATTGTGTTAATCATATTCGAGACACCAATGAAATATACTCTAGCCACAATAAGAAATATGAATTTAATAGTAAATATCAGTAATGTCTTTTACGCAAGAGAATAGACATCCATGCCTGCAAAGGCAGATGATATACAAGTAAATTACTCATGCTATAGCTACAGCTAATCAGAGCACATCACCCAGGCCCATTCACACTCCCACACCCAAGCGCTCAAGCACACAAGCACCCAATTGTTCCTTCTGCTCAGAGCACTTGCCCGGTGAACTAAGTTTTTATGGTTTGAAACTCCGCCTCAAAAATATTTTCTCACGGATGTAACAGTTCGGGCAATTTTGGTAGGCAGACACGGCTAAGGAAAAGCCCGACTGATGTGCTCTGTGACAACAAATTTGCCTGACCCTTGGCTAGACTGACGTGGCCTGCGCATACATTCCTGGAAAACAGGAGACGCGGATACCTCGAGCGTAGAATGGGTGAACAAAGATGATACGCCTTTGCTGGGCGGGAACTCGAATGCGGCATTTCGTGTATCTCACAAAGAAATACTCTTCCCGCTCTGCATCGTCTCACATCTGGACCGAGATAAGGTTGGCTATGCAGCGGTAGGACAAAGACACTTGACCATGTTATCGCCTAAAGACCTCCGTCACACCCTGGAAGCTAGCAATTTACAAACCTCACTACCGAGGCAGCTTTCAAACAGTGTTTATAATAGGCGTTATCTGCCAAGGATTGAGAACAGAACACCCGAGTCTCGTAGAGACTCGTCCAGCAGCTTGCATCAAGCCGAAGCACACGATGCCAAGTGACTGGGTTTTGCGACAGTTGTTCGGGCCATTCGGCGACCAAGAAGCCGACGTCGCAACATCATTCCGGGCATGCGGGTGCAGCGAAGACGTTCAGTCGACAGGAACGCACAGCTGCGGAGAGGTAAATGCGCTGAGACGGGACCTGAGAGCATTCCGGCGGCGAGTAGCAGCAGCCTCGTTCGGTGATAACCTGAACGACGAGCTCTTCAAGAGTCTAGTGGCCAGGCTCGAGTCGCAGGCATCTGCGCCGAAACAACGCACAACAGCACCGAGCGATGAGCCTGCTAAGAATACCAGAGATGTCGGAACACAGACGGAGCCGGCCTTTCCCGAGGCGCGGGGACCTCCAATCGATGGGGCCACCACAACACCAGTTGATGGGCGCGCTGGGAAAACCTCGAAGGTTGGGACCAAGACGTCACCGGGCGAGGAACGCACCGAGAGTCCCACAAATACTGAAAACCCAGAAGAACCAGCCCATGGCCCGCTGACCCTGATGCGCCTCCCGCCAGAGGTCCGCGCGCAGATCTGGTGGGAGGCGCTGCGCCCGGAGGGCGGGTTCGTACCCATTGTGCCCTGGTACACCCTCCGACGTGGTTATATCGACAACGGCCGCATCCGCGCCCGCAGCGGGCAGTTCCGCCGCTCGCGCACGGCACTGATTGATCGAAAACCGAACCCCTGGGACAATGAACGTACTGCTGCATCCCTGGCGAATGCCCAATCCTGGAACCGCGAGGGCGAGCACTCGGGCGTCGCGTGGACCGGCGGCTGGGCCCTCCTCTACATCAACAAGCAGGTCTACGAGGAGGCCGAGGCGGCGTACTGGCGGCGGGTTGCCGCCGACGGCCTGATGCTCTCCTTCGGCTGTGGCTGGAGGAGAGGCGACTACTGGGGCGTGGCTGTGGCGCGGACGTTCTTTAACGACTTCACGACGCTGTACCTGCAGAGCATACATCGGCTGCACCTTGACCTGCGTAGGCCCGATGACGACGACGGCCCAAATGGGTATGGGGGGCAAGCGTTTGTGGTTCAGAGAAGAGGGGGCCGAACTGTAAATTTTGTGCGCGATTTGGGTGCCGTCCTAAACAACATTAGCACCAGACTTACGGGCCTGCGACATCTATCACTAACTTTGGGCGGCTGGGTGCCCGATGTACGAAAGACGCCAGTAAGTGGATCACAATGTAGTTATTGTGTGTTTCTGAATAGTACTAATAGTTATCTCCAGTGGGTAGAGAACACCGACTATCCCGAAGCAGCCTGGGCACGCCTCCAGAGCTCAGAGCATTGGGTTGCCCGCATGCGAAACATCACCGGATTGACTCGGTTAAGGCTGCGAGTAATGTACGCGCCCAGAGACCCAGACACAATCAATGCGAGGCTAGATCAAGACCCGGGTGTTCAACGCACCATTCATTTCATGAGCATGCTGCGGGGCTCCATGCTGGTCAACGGAGACGCACTTGGTGTTGGGAATATGAGGGCCTGGGCGAACAAGCGCTACCTGGAGTTCGCGCCAGCTGAGCGATTTAGGATTGTGGTGCAGTGCGATGACAGTTGGGACGAAGAGAATAAAGAACATCGTCATTACGTGGAGGACGATGATTATGATCCCATCGGTGGACTTAATAACTTTGAAGACCAGTTCCGATGGGATCCTGATGCTGATAGTTAGATGAGACTTTACGACTCATATAATTACTGTGAGCACAATTTGTTTTTGATGCCAAGTGACACGTTCTAATGGTCTCATCATTGAAACATGCTCAAACTCCTCCATATAGCGGACAAATGTACCGATCTCAGGGCACACAGGTCCCGTAGAATAGGCCCGAATACAGGTCTTTCAATCTCATATATGATAGCCTTAGTCTAGCAATAGCTCCATCAGCTCTGCTTCTTATGGCCTATTTGATGGCGTTCTTTTGTTGGCGAGAGTCCTGGGATGCGCTGACCCTAGCACGGTGAGCACTAGGAAATTCAATCAGCGAATAGCTTACGACATATCGTATCGCCCACTCCGGGAGGCTCGATAAAGTCAGCTGAAAGTCCAGTAATTAATCTTCAGCCTCGTGTTTAAGCGTTTATCACTGTATGAAGGGACTGGTGCATACTGCTTAAGAGGCATATGTATACAGATTAAAAACGAGACCACTTAATCTTCAGCCTCGCATGTGGAATCACTTGTAGCTCAAATTGATGGTGTATTGTGGAAACTCCAACCGTAGCTCTATAAGTAGTGCTGCTACTTTTGAAAGATAGGTTTTCTCCACCCATTCATACACGCGTCACTCTTCATTTTCACAGACATCGAGACAGAACACAACAACCAATTCTATTTCAAACATCTCACAAATGTCCACCACCATGATCACTCCTCAAATCCTCTCTTTCATCGCGGCCATCGCCCACCTGGCACAACCCTCAACGGCCCAGTGGCAAGCGGGCAAGGGCGCACAGGTCAACTTCTACCGCGACACCAGCTGCTCCCAGTTCCAGAGCTCGGCGTCGGCGTGGTGGGACAGATTCCCCCGGGTCTCCGACTATGCCCCGTACAGCGACGAGCCCGAGTTCCTCAGCCTCAACCCTCCCGGCGACGCGAGGAGCGTCAACGTCGCGGCCATGTGGAGGCATGACAGCGACAAGTCCAGCTCCGGGATCTGCAACTTCTTTGACGGATACGGCTGTACCGGCTCCGTCCAGACGGGGACTTATGCCCCCGGGACTGGCCAATGTCTCGCTGCGAGGAGTGCAAGTGGTGGGTACTTGTGGAAGAGCGCAAAGTGTTGGGTCCGTTATTAAAGTCATTTGCAGAAGTGCGATATGTCCATGGGCGTTCATATCGCATTGGAATTAGTAAGACACCGGCTCTTTTATGCATGTATAAGGAATCTTGGTAGTAGTAAATGACAACCATCATTTATAACCCCTACCAACAGTTTCTTGTGACTTGTTCCAGACAGATGATTTTCTTACTTTATGTCCATCTGTAGAGAAGTACGTTGAGCCTGACATAATAGAGGATAACGTCACAATCAGACTGTGACATGTTAATTAATCTGTATCTAAACGGATTTATGCGTATTGTCGCCCATCTGGGAATTATTCCAGCAAGTGGATCGGGTAAGCCCTCCATACCGGATTGCGTATTTACCGTTGTCATGGCCTTGGAGAGTCACTGCCCGCGCCTGTAGTGGCGGTCCCTGCACGTACTTGGACTCGGTCAGCACAATCTTGAGGAGTCGGGAGTTGCACCTTGCAAGAAGAGGGGGTTGACTCCTGTTCTCCAGGCAAGGCAAACCGTTTTTGGGTCACGCGGAACGATCTTCGCGAGATTTATGCATGAGTGCGTCGTCATCCAAGCAAGGAAAGATCAATCGCTCTGCTGCATTCATGCATTCAATGGCCAGGAGTGGAGTAGTGTAGTAAGACTGCTTGCTGAACTGCATGAGCAAATACGGCTGCGGATGCACAGTAACGTTAACCGAAGCTGTGCCAAGCTTGATCTCAGGTTCACTAACAATCCTGTTTGTAGCTACAAGCATTTCTAGTCTATGTCAAGTATTAAAGAGGTACCGATAAATGTCGCAGTTAGTAAGTCTGGCAACATTCTATTCACTCTTCCCAATCCTGACGTTGACATATAATACCCCTAATAAACCAGTAAATAGGCCACAGCCAGGGCCTATAAATAAGTAGCCTATGTATAGGCCTATGCATATTAGCACATACTATACCTATATAAGCTAACTATATTCTAACTTAAGTAAAAAAAAGCTTTTATTTTCTTTTATTTTTTTTTTATACTACCCCCTTTTTATATTTATATTATAGCTAAATAAGTATATATTAATTAAATATAAAATAAATTATAAAAAAAGGTAAAAATATATATTAAATTTATAATTATTATTAAATCTAATAAACAATAAATATACCATAAATATACCATAAATAGCCATTCCTAATAAATTCACTATAAATTCATAGTAAATCTATTTAATCTAATAAATTTATAAGTAATTTATAAACACTACTATAATAAATACCTCAGGCATTAAGATTTACAAATTAAAACCAGCCCTTACTAATAGCTAACCTTAAAAAAATAATAATTAAGATATTATTATATTAATTATTAAAATTAATTATATACTATAAAAATCTTATTAAAAAATAATATAAAATTTAATAATTAAGAATCTTATTATTTTAAGCCATTAAAAAATATATTTAATTATCTAAATATAAAAAACTATATAATATTCCTAATAAAGCTTAATAATTAAAATAATTAAAATTATAAATTTAAGCTATAAATTAATATAAATAAACTTAAACTATATATTTATTAAAAAAAAACTTTCTTCCTAAAGCCTAAGATACTAAATATTTACTATAAAAAATATATAAAAAAACCCTTTATATAATAAAATACCTAATTTTAAATAATAGCTAATAAAGAAAAAAATAAAAAGATTATTTAAAAAAAAAAATAAAGCTTTTAAATAATAAATAACTTAATTAATAATAATATTAAAATATTTAACTAAAACCTTATATAATATAAATAACTTAAAACTATATATAATAAAGAAAAATAAATAATAAAAAAACTTATTAAATAGCTCTTATAAATAATAAATCTTAAATATAAATTAATATACTGCTAAATAAATAAATTATTATAAAAATAATATAATAACCTATAAAAATATTATAATTAAAATACTTATAATAAGATAATAAATCTTTATTATAAATATAAAAAAATTATCTAATTATTAAAATTTATTAAAAAAGTATATATTTAAATTAATTAATAAAAAGCATTTATAATAAAAGGAATATAAAAAAATATTATTAAAATATTAAAAATAATTATTTAATTTATTAACTTTATTTAAGCAACCAAATTCATTATACCTATATAAATAATATTATATAATTAAATCTTAAAATAAGTTAAAGTAAATAAAAGCCTTTAATATTATAAAATAAGGTAAAACTTTTATTAAAAGTTAAAAAGCTATTATAACTTATAAAAAAGTAAAATTATAAAAAAAGCTTTTATAATTACTTATAATAATTAAAAAAGCTATAATAATAATAAAGATACTTAAATTATTAAAAATCTAAAACTATTATAAAAAGGTATAACTAATTTATATAAAAAAAATATAAATAAACTCCTTTAAAATAAATATCCTTAAAATAAAAGAGCTATTTAGTATATAAATATCTTTATACCCTTATTAAATACTTTTATATCTTTTTAAAAAAGGCTTATAAGAGATAAATACTTAGTTAAAAAATTAAAAAAAAGATATAAAAAACCCTAGAAAATAATATTAATTTTTAAACTTAAATCTAAGCCCTTAAAAATCTATAATTTAAATTAAAGTTAAAAATATTAAAACTAACTAAAAAAAAACTAATATAAAAGATTAAAGATTAACTATTAAAATATTATATAGCTAATATTAAAGCTAAAAAAGCTTTTATTATAAATATTATAAAAAAATATTCTTTAAAATACTTAATTATATTAAATTTAATAAATATAATTTTAATTATAAATATTAATAAAAGGCTAGTAAATTTATAATTAATAACTTATAATAACTATATATAATTAAAGAACTAATAGCTTTTAATTATTACTTATAAAATAATACTTATATAAATAAGTAATTCTATCCTATACCTTAAAAATATTATCCTATATTTATAAATCTTAATTATTTTTATTTTATTAAGGTAATTATAAAAAAAAAGTATCTTTTAAAATAATAAGTATAACTTAATTATTTTAAAATAATATAATAAATTAATTCTCTATTTATTTATAAATATTTATAATTAATATATCATTAAATATTAATTAAATATTATTTAAAGCTCCTTTAATATATATAAAAAAAAAATATATAATACTTATTAAAAAAAAGCTACTTATAAATAAAACTATTTTTTAATATAAAAAACTAAATTATTTAAAATTAAAAGCATTTAAATACTTAATAAATTTATCTTAAGAAATACAAATTTATAAATTAACTACTATAAAATATAAAATATATACTCTTATTAAAATTATATAATAAATTTATTAAAAGCTAAGGGAGATTTATAAATAAATAAATAAAAGAATTATACTTAACTTTTATAATTATAAAAAAGAAATTTATAGCTATAAATTATAGCTCTTGCTAATATATAAAATTATAAAGTTAATATAAAACTATTACCTTATTAATTAAGACAATAATATATTACTTAATATAATTAAATTCTTTTATAAAATAATAAAAATCTAAAATTATATAAAAATTAAAATTATTAAATATAATAAAGAAATCTTTAGCTATAAATAAGCTATTAAAGATTTCTTAAAATTAAAATATATTAAATTTAAGCCCTTAACATTAAATACTTAAGCTTAAAATAATAATACTAAGCACTTAAAGGATATAATTAAAGAAAAGATATAAATAATATAAATAAGCTTAAAGCTCCTATACTTTTTATAACTAGAAATTAAATATATAATAATATACCTTAATAATTAAATATTAATATATAATTTAAAATAATAATTATCTTATTTTAAATTTTATAAAATAATTATAAAATAAATAAATATATTATATTTTAACTTAAAACTAAATTAAATTTATTTATAAATTTTTAAATATAAAGTATATATTATAACCTTTAATACTTAATTAAAAAAAAGATAATATAAATATCTAAAGCTATAAGTATAAATTAAATACTTATTTAAATACTACTCCTTAAATATCTATTAAATTTAAATTTCTTTTATTAAAAAAATTATTAAAATAAAAAATATAATCTTTAATAAATATAAAATATTTAATAATAAATAAAAAGGATTTAAAAATAAACTTCTTATTATAAATATAAAGGTATTAATAAAGTAAATAAAAAAATATACCCTTTTAAATATTAATAAAATATTAAATTTAAAAAAAAAAGATTTACTTAAAGATAACTCTTTAAAAAAAACCTTTAAAAATAATTAATCTATAGTAAATTATAAAAATAATAATAATAAAAAAAGAATTTAAAATAAAAATATAAAGGATATATAAGAATAATAATTTATAATAAACTAATAAATTAATACTTATATAAATATAAAGTTTGCTTTACTTTTTATATTATTAAAATCACCCTTATTAGCGCTATTAATCTATATTATTTAAATATAATTAAATAAAGATATTTTATTAAATAATAAATTTATTATAAATATATTATAGCAATTTATATTTATAATTAGCATTAAAGCTACCTTAATAATTAAAATAAATAAAAAGATATTAAGTAAAATATAAATTAAAAAATATTTATATTAAAAAATAAAATTAAAAAAAAGTAATCTCCCTAAATTATTAAAATAATATAAAGATTTTAAGAATTATTTATTTAAATATTTATTTAAATAAATAAAAGCTAATTATTTATAAATTTATAAAGAAATAAAATTATAAATAAAGATTTATAAAAAGAATCTTTATATAATAAAAAAATAAATTCTTAATTATATATAAATATATATTTATAAATTTAATAAATATAAAGTCTTTTAAAAATATAAAGCTTATTTAATTATTTAAGAAGATTAATAAATAAAAAAGTAAATATAAAAAACTTATATTATTATTTTAATAAATAAATCTTTTTATATATTAATAATAATAATAATAAAATTTAATCTTAAGCTTATTTAATATAATATTATAAATATATTTATTTATATTCTTATTAATTAAAATATCTTTATATAAATATTATATAAATATTAATAAAAAAGAACTATTTTATTATTAAATAAAATATTATATAACCTTTAAATCTTATTATTATTATAATAAAAGGAATTTATAAAGACCTTAGCCCTATATAAATATTAATAGATACCCTATAAATTATATTATTATATTAAAAATAACATCTTAATCTTTTTTTATATAAATAATATTATTATTATATATTAAAAGAATTATTAAAAAATAATAAATAAACTTATATAATAGCTTTAAAAGAAATATAAAATTAATAAAAAAGACTTTATTTAATAATTTTTTAAAATAAAAATTATTTAAAATTATAAAAATTATTAAATTTAGCTAACTTAAATTATATATATTAAGAAAATTATTAAATTAATTAATAAAATAAATATTTCTTATAAGGTTTTTATAATTTTTAAAGAATTATTATTATAAATTATTATTACCTTAAATTATAAAATCTATTTTTATTAAAAAAAAATTAATTTATTTTTATTTATTATAATTTTTATTTAATTAAATATTATTTTTATTATATTAAGGCTTATAAAATTTTTAATTAACTTAAATTAAAAGTATTATAATGCTGTTAATTAAGTATTTTTATATCTCTTTAATATAAAATATTTAGCTTTATATTTTTAAGATTTAAAGGGATTTATTATTATAAATAATACTTTATATATTAATAATACCTTTAATTAAAAAGATTTATAAATATTTATTATAAAATTTTTTAATAAACTTATTAATTAAAAAATAAATAAATAAGATATAATTATTATTTTTATTATAAAAGCTAAGTTATTTATTTTAATTTAAATAATTAAGGAAACGCTATTTATTAATAAGCTTTTTATTAAATTATTTATAAAATTAAATAATAAGATTATTAAAATTAAATATAATAATATTTAAATAATTAATTTAATAATATTAAAGATTATTATATTTAAAATAAAACTTTATTATATAAATATATATAATTATTAATTAAAATAAAAGGTTTAAAATAAAATAATTATAATAAAATATATATTATTAATATAAATAATTATAAATAAATTAATAAAAGCGCTATTAATTAAAAAATAAAGTAATTTTCTTTAATAATTAAGCTTATAAGATATTAAAAATAATTTATATAAAGAAACTTTAATAAAAAATATATTAATTTAAAAGTAATTAATAATAAAAAAAAGATAAAACTCTAGCGTCTTAATATTTATAAAATTAAGAAAGTATATTAAATTTAATAAGTAGTAAATATATTATAAATATATTATAAATAGCTATTTTTAATAAATTTATTATAAATTTATAATAAATTTATTTAATTTAATAAATTTATAAATAATTTATAAATATTATTATAATAAATATTTTAAATATTAAGATTTATAAGTTAAAATTAGCTCTTATTAATAATTAGCTTTAAAAAAATAATAATTAAGATATTATTATATTAATTATTAAAATTAATTATATATTATAAGGATCTTATTAAAAAAATAATATAAAATTTAATAATTATTATTATAATTTTATTTTTTTATTTTTAATTTTAATTTATTATATTTTATATCTTTTTTTATTTTTTATTTTTATTTTTATTTAAATTTTATATAATTTTTAAAGCTTATTATAATAACTTTTAATAAAAATATTTAAAAAAAAATAATAAAAAAAATAATAAAAATTATAATAATAATATATAAATAATAATAATATAATTAAGCTTAAATTTAAGCTTAAGTTTAAATTTAAGTTTAAAATTATAAAAAATTAATATATTTATATAATTTATTTAATTATATTTATAAAATTATAAAAAAACTTAAAAAATATAATTAAAATATATAAAAAACTTTAAAAAAAATAAAAAATAAATTCTTTTTATTTTTTTTTATTTAAATATTAAAAGAAAAAATATTAATTAAAGTTATTATACTTTTTTTTTAAATTTAATATAATAAAAACTTTTTATTTTATTTATTAAATTAATTTAATTTATATAAGTTAAATATAATTTTATTTAATTATTTAATTAATAAAAAAAAATGTATTAAATTTTTTTAAAAAATAATTATTAATAAATTATTAATAAAACGTAAATATATTAAAATTAAGTAATAATAATAAATTATTAAAATAATAAAAAAAAATATTAAATTAAATATAAATAAAGTTTATTTATTATTATAAATTAAAGCTAAAAGTTAAAAAAAAAAGACTTAATTAACTTTAATTAATATATAAAATAATATTATATTAATAATTAAAATAAAAGTTAAAATAATATAAAAAGCTATTATTAAGCTTAATTTTATTATAATTATTTATATTAATAATAAAAAAAAAAAAAGAAAAAAAAAAGGAAAAATAAAAAAAATAAAAAAAAAAAAGAAATTAAAAGAATAAAAATAAATAAAAATTTATAAAATAATAATTATAATTATTTTTAAAAAAATTTAAGCTTTAAATAAAAATAAATATTTTTATTAATTATATTAATATTATTATTTAATTTTATAATTATTAAATAATAATAATATAAAATTAAATATTATATTTTTATAATATTATAATTAAAGCTTTTATTAATAGCTTTATAAAAAATATAATATTTAATAAATAAAATATTTAAATTAATTATTTAATAAACTTTATTAAAAATATATATATTATTAATAAAATTATAATTTTTATATAAAAAATATAATATATTAATAGCTATAAATAAATTAAATATATTTTTATATTAATATTAACTTTTTTTTTATAAATATAATATTATTTTAATAAAATAATAAGGCTTATATTAAATTAATAAATATTTTTTATTTTTTTTAAAAAAATAAAAAAATTAAGGTATTAATTATATTTATAAATTAAAATAAAATTAATTTAAATAAATAAATATAATATATAATTTATATAAAAAATTAAAATTTATTTATTTATTTTATTAAATAACTTATATATTTATTATTTTTTTATTAATAAATAAAATAAAGCTTAATAAATATATTTTTAAACTTTTAATGTTTATAAAAATAATATTAAATTAAGTTATTTATATAAGAATTACTTATAAAGTTATATAAATTACTTATATATTAAATATATATAAAGTATTTTAAAAAGCTTTATATAATTATTAATATTTTTTATATTAAGCTTTTTTATTTATTATATATATTTAATATTTAAAAATAAAAAGTAAAAAATATATTAAATCCTTAAATTTAATATATCAATTATTAAAACTTAAGTAATATTATTAGTATATATTTCTTTATATTAATATATTTTTTTATATATAATATTATTAAATTTAATTTTAATAATTTAAAAACTTACTTTTTATTATATATTTATATAAATTCTTTTTAATACTTATAATTAAAAGTTTAATTAAAATTTAATAATTAATTTTTTATTAATAAAAATTTAAATTACTTTAAATATTATTATATTAAAAATAATATAATAATAAATATATTTATTAAATTATTTAAATAATTATAAGATATTTATTTTTAAAATATTATTTTTATATAATAAAAATTTAAAAATTATAAGATATTTATAAATAGCTTATTTTAATTAAAAAAATAAAAAGAATTTATTATAAAAATTAAATTATTTTATTTTTATACTTTTTAAAATTATTAAAATATATATTAAATTTTATTATTATTAAATTTTAGCTATATAAATAAAGAAATATAAATATAATTATTATAATTAAATTAAAATAGCTTTATTAATTATAATAAAATATTTTAATTTATAAATTTTTAAATAAAAATATTTTAATAATAACTTTATTATAAAAATTAAAATTATAATTAATTAATTATAAAAGCTTAAAAATAAAATAAAAAATATAATAAATATATAATATATTTATATTATATAAATAATATTAATATTTTATAAAAATAATAATAATATAATTTATATTTATATTTATTATTATTTAATTTTAATTTTAATTTTATTAAGCTTAAATTATTAAAATTAATAATTTTAACTTTAGCCTTAATAAATTATATTATAAATTTAAAATATTTTTAATTATATAATTTTTATTACTTTATTTAATAGCTTATTATTTTTAATATTACTTATAATAATTATTATAATATAATTAATTATTATTATATAAAAAGGCTATATTTAATTTATTATAAAATTTATTTTTAATATATTAAATAAAATTATATTATTAAAAATAAAATAATATAAATTTTATTTTTTATAAAATAAAGTTATTATTATATTAAATATTTTTTAAATATAATAAAATAATATTAACTTTTTTTAATAATTAATATTTTAAATAAAAAATACTTATTTTAAAAAAGATATATAAAAAAAAATTATATTTAAATTTAATAAAATATATATTATAAATTAATTTATTATTAAAAATATTTTAATTAAAATATTAAAATTATAATATTAAAAAAAAAGCTAAATTAAAGTAATTTATTATTTAATATATATAATAAATAATATAAAAAATAAATAAATAAAAAAAAATAATTTTATAATTTATCTTTATTTTTATTATTATTATATTTATTTAAAAATAATAATAATATTTTTAAGCTATATTAATATTAAAATTATATGAATATTTATTAATTTTAAAAAGCTTTAGCTTTAAATTTAAACTTAAAATAATACCCCCCTTCTTTTAAGCCTAAATTTAAAAATAATATTTCTTACTTCTTATTTTTAACCCCTTAAAATAAATAAATATTATTTAAAAGGGGGAGGCTTAAATTTAAAAAATTAAATTTAAAAATAATATTAAAAAAAACTTAATTAATTTTTTAAAAATTTATTTAATTTATTTTTTTAATAAAAATAATTATTTAATTTATTTTTTTAATAAAAATAAATTAAGCTTTTTTTATTATAAGCTTAAAATAATATTAAAAAAGTTTAAAAGGCTTAAATTATAATTTTTTTTAAAAAAAAGCTTTAATTTATTTTAATTTTTCTTATTATTATATTATTTTTTCTTATATTTATATTTTATTAATATTTTAATATTATATTTTTATTTTTTATTTTTTATTAATATTATATTATAAATTTAATAATTTTTTAAATAAAGTTATTATAAATAAAAAAGCTAAAGCTTTATAATATATATATAATTTATAAAAACTTTTTAATAAGATTTAATATATAAAAAGTTATAATATATAATAATTATAATATTAAAATATTTTTAAATAATAATTTTATTTTTATTATTATTAATATTATAAAGCTTTAAATATTTTAACTTTTTTAAAGTTAGCTTAATAAAATAATAAAAATAATATATTTTCTTTTTTTTAAAAATATTATTTTTTTTTTAATATTTATATTTTTTTATATAAATAATTAAATTATTTTTTTATTAAAATTATTTCTTTATTATTATTACTTTAAAAAATTAAATATAAAAACTTATAAATATATAAATTTAATTTTTTATTAATTTATTAATTTAAAATAAAGTATTTTATTTTTATTAATATTAATTTTTATTTTTTAAATTATTTAAAATATTAATGTATTTAAAAAGTTTAAATTAATAATAAAGATTATTATTTATATAAATTTAAATAAATTTTTAAAAATAAAATATAAAATAAGTTTTATATTTTTATATAAAGCTTATTATTAATATTAAATATATTTTAAAAAATATTTTAAATAAGCTATTAATATTTAAAGAAAATATATTTATTATAATATAAATAATAACCTTTAAAAAAAAAAAACTTTTATAAATATTAAATATAAAATAATTAATTATAAATTTAAAAATAAGCTTTTTATTTATAATAACTTAATAAATTAAGTTAATTATTAAAAAAAAAAAAGATAATATAATTATTATATTTTTAAAAAAAGATTTTTAATAAAATATTTTTAATATTTTATAAAGTTTATTAAAGTTAAATAAATATATAATAAATTTAATAAAAATATTAAATTTATTTATAATAAATAATTTAAAAATTAAATTTTTAAATTATTTAATTATTAATAAATAAAATAATATTATTTATAATATTCTTTAATATCTTTTATAATATAAATATTATTATTATTAAATATTTTTTTTAAAACTTTTTTTTATTTATATTTTATTTAATATAATATTAAGTTTTAAATAAAAATATATTTAAAATTATATTAAATAAAATAATTTTTATTTTTTTTTAAAAATATAATTATATTTAATAATAAAATTTATTAAAAAGTTAATAAAATATCTTAAGCTTTTTATTTTAATTTTAACTTATAATATAATTTATTTTTAATAATACTTTTATTAAAATTAAATTTAATAAAATTTAATTAATTTATTTTATTTTAAATAATAAAAAATCTTATTTTAAAAGCCTTTATTATTTAGCAAAAATAATATATTTATTTTAATATTATTAAAAGAAAAAAAAATTATATAAGTTTATAGCTTTTATAAAATATTTAAATATTTAATTTTTAATTATAAAAAATTTTTTATTTATTTTTATTAATAATAATTAATATATCTTTATAACCTTTTAAAATTATAATAAATTAACTTATTTTTATATAATATAAGTTTTTAATTATTAATATATATTATATATTAATTAAAAATAATTTTATTATTATTAAATAAAATATATATTTAATAAAGATTTAAAAGAATCTTTAATTAATTAAATTTAATAAATATCTTATTATATTTTTTTAAAATAAATTTATTATTATTTAAATAAAATATTTATAATATTATTATAAAAAGCTTATTATAATTAAATAAAGTATATAATTAATAAAAAATAAAAAGAATTTTTAATTAATTAAATTTAATAAATATTTTATTATATTTTTTTAAAATAAATTTATTATTATTTAAGTTAAATATTTATAATATTATTATAAAAAGCTTATTATAATTAAATAAAATATATAATTAATAAAAAATAAAAAGAATTTTTAATTAATTAAACTTAATAAATATTTTATTATACTTTTTTAAAATAAATTTATTATTATTTAAATTAAATATTATAATATTATTATTAAAAAAAAGGTTAATAATATTTTTAAAATTAAATTTATATTTAATTAATAATTAAATATTAATAATACCTTTAAATTTAAATATATATTTAATTTAAATTAAATTACTTATATAAATTTAATTTAAATTTAAGTTTATATTTAATTAAAAGCTAAATATTAATAATATCTTTAAATTTAAATATATATTTTACTTAAATTAAATTAATTATATAAGCTTAATTAAAATATTATTTTTAATTAAAATATAAAATAAGCCTTATAATTTTATTTAAATTTACTTATAATTTTTTAATTAATATTAATATTATTTACTTTATATATATTAATTATTTAATTTAAAGCTAAATAAATATATAAAGCTTTATAATTAAAAATAAATTATTTAAAATTATAATTATTTAATATTTATTTAAAATTTAATAATTTTTATTATTTAATTTTAAATTTAATTAAGAGTTAATTATTTATATAATTTATTTTTTAATATTAAATATTAAAGAATAAATTATTAATAATTATATTAAAATATTATTATTAATAATAAATTTAATTTAAATTATAAATTTTTTATAATTAAAATTATTAAGCTTATTAAATTATTTAAAAAATTATATAATAAAAATTATATAAAATATAAAATTTACTTTAATTATTATAATTTAAAGGCTATATATTATAATTATAATTTAATTTATTTTAAATAATTATTAAAAATATTATTATTTTTAATTTATTATTAATTATTATATTAAATAAATTATTTAAAAATATTTATTATTATATATAATAAATATAAATAACTTTATAAAAAGAATTTATTTAAATTAATTATTTTATATTTTTTATAAAGAATTTATAAAGGCTTTAAAACTTATTATATTAAATTAAATTAAGCTTTAAAGAAATTATTAATAAAATAAAAAAATAATTTATTTTTTTTAATAAAAATTTATATTTAAAAATAAAATATTTAATAAGCTAAATAGCTTTTTTTAAATATTATTATAAGGTATATTATTATTAAAAAAAAAGTAAATTTTATTATTTTTTAATTTTTATATATATTTTTATATATTTTTTAATATTATTTTATTTATTAATATATTTTAATAAGCTTTATTATAATTTTAGCTTAATTAAAATATTTATTTATAAAAGAAATTAAAAAAATTAATTTATAATTATTAAAATTATCTTTTAATATATATATATTAAATAAATTTTATTTTTCTTTATTTTAAATAAATTAAAAATAAAATTCTTTTTAATTAAAATATAAATTTAATATTAAAAAAATAAATAAATTTATTTATTTTTTTTAAATTTATATTTTAATAATATTAATTTTAATAAATATATAAAATAAACTTTATTAAATTAAAAATTATTTATTAAAATATTAATTATTAATTAATAATTATAATATAATTATTTATTAAAATATTAATTTTTAATTAATTTTAATAAATAATTATTATTATTTATTAATTATTTTTTTTATATATTTTTTAATATTATTTTACTTTATAATATATTATAAAAAGCTTTAATATAAAAATATAAATATTAAAAGATTTATTTATATAAAAAATTAAAAAAAATTAATTTATAATTATTAAACTTATTTTTTAATATATATATATTAAGAAGATTTAATTAAAATTTTATTTTTAATTATAAATTAAGCTTATTATAAAAACTTTAATTAATTTATAAATATTATAAAGCTAATTTTTAAATATTAAATATAATAAATTATTATTAAGCTTATTAAAAGTTATTAAATTTAAATTAATTTAAACTTTTTTTTTTTTTTTATATTTTTTAATATTATATTATCTTATAATATATTATAAAAAGCTTTAATATAATTTTTATTATTATAAAAAATCTATTTATATAGAAATTTTAAAAAATTAATTTATAATTATTAAAATTATTTTTTAATATATATATATTATATTAATTTTAATAAAACTTTAATTTTAATAATTACTTTAAATAATATAAATTATAAAATAATATATTTATATATAAAATTATTATTTAATTATTTTATTTTATTATTATTATTAATTTATTTAATAATTATTTATAATTATATTAATTATATATATTATATAAATAGCTAAAATATATATTTTAATAAGTTTTTTTAAATAATATAATTTTTATTTATATATAATTATTATAATAAGCTATAATATTAAATTTATTAAAAAGTTTAAAATAAATTTAAAAAAAATTTAAAATAAGTTTTATTTATATAATTAATATTTATAATATTATTTCTTTATTATTATTATTATTTATTATAAATAATATATATTATTTAAAAGCCTTTAAAAAGCCTTATTAAATAATATATATATCTTTTATATATAATATATATTATAAATATTATAATAAGAAATAATTAAAAATTTAAAATAATTTCTTTTTAATAATATTTATATTTATTTTTAAATATTTTTATTAAAGATATAATTTATTATAAATAATATATATTATTTAATTATTTTTAATAAGCTTTTTTTTAATAATATATATTTTATTTATAATAAATAAAAATTATAAATATTATAATAAAAAATATATTTAAATTTAAAATAACTTTTTTAAAATTTAAAATAATTTTTTAAAAAAAATAAAATAACTTTTTTAAATAAAATTTATATATATAAATTTTAATATAATAATATTTATTTTAAAATATTTCTATTAATATTATAATATATAATAAATAATAAATATTATATAAATAATCTTAATAAATTTTATTTAATAATATATATTTTATTTTAATTATATAAAATTTAAATATATAATAATAAAAAATATATTAAAATTTAAAGTAATTTTTTTAAAATTTAAAGTAACTCTTTTTTAATAAAATTAATATATAATTATTTTATAATAATAATATTTATTTTAAGATATTTTTATTAATATTATATTTTATAATAAATAAAATCTATTATTTAATAATTTAAAATAAGCTTTATTAAATAATATATAATTTATTTAAATAATATAAAAATTAAATATATTATAATAAAAATAATATTTAAATTTAAAATAATTCTTTTAAAATTTAAAATAAATTTAAAATAAATTTAAAATAACTTTTTTAAATTTAAATTTTAAGCTTAATTTTTTTATTTTATAAATAATTTTTATAAAAATAAATTATATTATTTAAAAATATAAATTAAGCTTTATTAAATAATAATATTTTTATTTAAATTTAATTTAAATTAAAAAAAGTTATTAAAAAACTTTATAATTTAAGAATTAATTAATATAATATTATATAAAAATATTATATTTTTAAAATTAAAATTAATTTAAATATAAATTTAATTATAATATTTATTATAATTATTTTATAAATTAAAAAAATATATTTTTAAAATATTTTTAATAAGCTTTATTTAATAATATATATTTTATATATATAATATCTTTAATTATTAAAATAATTAAAAAAGTTATTTTAAATTTTTTAATTTTTTATATTTTATATAATAATAATAAAGCTTTATAGCTAATTAATATTATTATTATAATAATTATAATCTGCTTTATTAAATAATATATATTTTAATTAAATATAATTAAAAATAAAAGAATTAATTTTTATAATTAAAAAAAATTTAAAATAACTTTTTTAAATTTAAAATAATTTTTTTAAATTTAAAATAACTTTTTAAAAAACTTTAAAATAAATTTAAAAAAAATATAAAATAAATTTATAAAAAATTTAAAATAAATTTATAAAAAAGTTTAAAATAAATTTTTAAAAAATTTAAAATAAATTTATAAATAAATTTAAAATAAATTTTTTAAAAATTTAAAATAAATTATTAAAAGAATTTAAAATAAATTATTAAAATAATTTAAAATATATTATTTATAATTTATAAAAAAAAATAATAAAATATTTTTAATATATATATATTAAAAAATAAGTTTAATAATTATAAATTAATTCTTTTACTTTTTTATATAAATAAATTTTTTATAATAATAAAAATTATATTAAAATCTTTTATAATATATTATAAAATAATATAATATTAAAATATATATATATAAAAGAAAATATATAGCTATATATATTAAAAATCTTTTAATATAAACTTTAAACTATATATATTAAATTATTAAAAATTAAGCTTTATTTAATTATTAAAAATTTATTATAATAAATAATAAATATTTAATTTAAAATTAAATATTTTAAAATTTAAACTTTAATTAATAATTAATTTTTTTTTAATAAATAATAAATATTTAATTTAAAGTTAAATATTTTAAAATTTAAGCTTTAATAAATAATTAATTTTTTTTAATAAATAATAAATATTTAATTTAAAGCTAAATATTTTAAAATTTAAACTTTAATTAATAATTAAATTATTTTTAATAAATAATAAATATTTAATTTAAAGCTAAATATTTTAAAATTTAAATTTTAATTAATAATTAAATTATTTTTAATAAATATTAAATATTTAATTTAAAGTTAAATATTTTAAAACTTAAGCTTTAATTAATAATTAAATTCTTTTTAATAAATAATAAATATTTAATTTAAAGTTAAATATTTTTAATTTAATATTAATAAACTATTATAATATTTATATTAAATATAAATAAATTTATTAAGTAAATATTATAAATAATTTTATAATATTAAGTTTATTTAATAAATAAGCTAAATTTAAAATATTTTTATTAAAATATTAAAGAATTTAAATATAAATATAAAAAATAAATTTATTAATTATTTAAGAATATAATAAGATAAAGGTTTTAAATTTATAATAAATAATATTATTATTTTTTAATTTAAATATATTTTATTAAGTATATTTTAAATTAAAATAATTAATTTTACTTTATTTATAAAATCTTAATAAAATAAATTATAAATAATATTTTTAATATTTTATTTTAAAGTTTATTAATATTTATTATTTTATTATATTTATAAAACTAGCTATAAATATTAAATCTTTATATTTAATTATAATATATAATAATTTTAAAAATAATATATTAAATAATTATTTTTATTTAATATTTTATATATTATAAGAATTATATATTAAATATAATAATATTAAATTTATTTATAATTAAATTAATTATATATATTAAGCTTTTATATTTAATTATATTAATTATTTTAAAAATAAAATATTAAATAGCTATTTTTATTAAATATATTTATAATATATAAAATATATATTTTATATAAAATAAATAAAAAAATAAATTTATTATAATAATAATATAATAAAAAAGCTTAATTATTTAATATTTATAATAAAGTTATTTTTATTATAAAAATATTAAGTTTAAAATATTAAAATTTTAATTTTAAAATATTATAAATAAATATTTTATTTTTATAATTAATATTTTTTAATAATTAATATTATTTATTAAAATTTTTTTTTTTTTTTATTTATTTTTTTTTTTTTTATTATAATATTTTTATTATATTTTATTTTAATTATAATTTTAATTAAATAATTTTAAATTATTCTTTTAAATATATAATTATATTTAAATTATAGCTTTTTTTAAAAATATTTTATATTTTTCTTTTATTATAATTTTAATTTTTTTAAATTAATAAATTAATAACCTTTAATACTATTATTATATTTATAAATTTATTTTAATTTTTATTTTATTAAAAATAGCTTTAAATTTTAAGTTTATAACTTTTATAATTATCTTTAGCTTTTATATTTTATAATATTTAAATAATAATAAATAATTATATTATATATTTTTTTTTATATTTAATTTATTTTTATTTATTATAAATATTTATAATATTTAATATTTATTAATTAATAATTAAAAATTTAAAAAAAAATATATTTTTAAATTTAATATAAAAATATAACTTAATTAATCTTTAAATATTTTTTATTTTTTATTTTTTTAATAATTTTAGCTTTTTTTTATATTAATAAAATTTTTATTTTATTTTTATAAATATTTTTTATTTAATTTTTTTCTTTTTATATTTATTCTTTTTTTTTTTTTATTTAATTCTATTAATATAATAGTTTTTATATTAAAAATAATTAATTAATTCTTTAATTATAATTAAATTATAATTATTACTTTTTTTAATAAATATATTAAGGTAATTTATTAATTATAATAAAATAAGTAGTTTTTATAATTATTTTAAAAGCTAAATAATTTAATTTAAAGCTATAATAATATATTTTATTTATTTTTATAGCTTTTTTTTTTATATTAATAATAATTTATATTATTAAATTAATTATTAAATAAATAATTAAATTATAATTATAAGTTTTAAAATAATATTAAATAAGCTTTTAAATACTTTAATATTTATAAAAAAGATTATTTTTATTTTTATTTAAATATAATAATAGCTTTATTATTTATTAAAAAATAAAATAATAAGTTTAATAATATAATTAAAAAAAAAATATTAATTAAATATAATTAATATAATAGCCTTTTAAAATATATAAATTATTTATTAATATTATTATATAGCTTTTTTAAAAATTATAATTTTTAAAGTATTAATTATATAAAATATTTATTAATAAATTAATAAGTTAATAAAATATTATTTTTAAATTAAAAATAATTATATTTATATTATTTTTTAAGTTAAATTTTATAAATTTTTTATAATATAAAAAGTTTATATATAAAAAATATAAAATAAATAAATATAATAAAAGTTTAAAAATAATATTTAATAATAAATTTTTTTTTTATTAAACTTTTTAATTATATAAATATAAATTTAAAATAATTAAGCTTAAGTTTAAATTAATAATAATATATTTTTTATTATTATTATTAATATTATAATAATAAATAAATATAAATAAATTTATAAAAAATAAATATAATATAAATATAAATATATTATTATTATATATTTAAGAAAAATAAATAGCTTTTAGTTTAAAAATAATAATAATAATAATTAAATTAATAGCTTTTATATTACCTTATATTAAAAAATTTTTTATTTATAATACTTTAATTATTAATTAAAGCTTATATAAGAAGTATATGCTTAGGTATATATTTAGCTTTTGGCTATTTATAGGTATGTCTACTAGTATGTTTATAACTAGGGTTAGGGTGTGATATCCTCTACATATTAAACCTTTTCCTCCCCCGCCTTCGGACATACCTGGGAGGGGCAGCAATCGGGCAATAACATGTGCTTCGGCTGACACGGCACAGTCTTCGAGAGCAAGAATATAAAGCAAGTTCTCCTCGGGCACCATGCTGTTCTTTCTACCGGCCAAGTAGTTGTCTGCCTCTTTGCTCTTGCTCTTCTGAGGGCAAAATGAAGCGTTCTATTTTTGCAGGTCTGTTCGCGCTGGCTCACAGGGCCGTTTCGGCGCTGCCGTTACTCGTGTCCAACACCGAAGTACTTGATAGTTACGATTATGTCGTCGTTGGTGGCGGCACTGGTGGGATGACCCTCGCCAGCAGGTTGTCAGAGGACGGCTCTAGTATGTACTATGCCGCACGTATTCAAGGGCCACCAGACTTACCTCGTTATAGGGACTGTTCTACTTATCGAGGCGGGTTCATTGTAAGCCTGGAAAATCCAAAGCTATCCGCTGTTGCATTGCCTGATTCGATTGGTGATAGGGATAATGGCGAAAAGGAGATTCGGATTCCCCGCTTCTATGTTGCATCACGCAATGGACTTCCTGAGGACTTCAAATATGCATGGCACATCAAAACAACCCCGCAGACTGAACTTGGCAACCGTAGTATACCTCTCCCCCAAGCGAAACTGATCGGAGGTGGAAGTGGTATCAATGGGATGGTCTACGACCGCGGCCGAGCGGCGGACTATAACTCGTGGGCGGACATCGGTTCCAAGGGATGGGACTTTGCCAGCTTGCTCCCGTACTTCAAAAAGGTTGGTGAATGCCTTGACTTGGATCGATTTTCATCGTGTGCTTACGAACATAGGCTGAAACCTTCACGCCCCCACCGGAGGAGCAAGCGAACGAGCTCAAGATTACCTATGATCCCGAATGCCACGGGTTTGAAGGACCGGTTCAATCTAGTTACCCTGCTTGGGTGTACCCGCAGCATAGTGAGTTGATCCCCGCGTGAATCAAGGCAACTCTCGGCCGCTATTGACCGGGCTTTCTAGATGACTTCATGGATGCCATGGATTCTATGGGAGTCCGGAGACCCTTGGATCAGTCGTGTGGTGATACCCTTGGCGCTTATCTGTCAACACACTCGATTCATCCGGTCAATCGATCGAGGTCATATCCGCGGGTGACTCAATACGACCCTACGGTTGATCGACCTAATCTTCACGTTCTAACTGAGCATCAAGCAACAAGACTGGTTACTGAGGATATCGATGGAGTCGTGAAAGTGACTAGCGTCGAGGTGGGTTCTTCTCAATATCCTCAGAAACAGAACTCGATGCTGAGGCACTACTAGTTTGCTGCGTCCCGCAACGCTTCGAAGCAAGTCGTTGGCGTCAACAAAGAAGCTGTACTCTCGAGCGGGGCTTTGCACTCCCCACAATTACTCCAGTTGTCTGGTATTGGTAGCTCGAGTCGATTGGCAAAGCTCGGGATCAACTTGGTGGTTGACTTGCCCGGAGTGGGACAAAACCTCCAGGACCATTACATTGCGCCCACCCTCATGCAGAGTAGGCTCCTTTCTCTACTCAGCCCACTTTATAGATTTGAACGTGCGAGCTAAGTCAAGACTGCAGTCAATCCAGATCTGGAACAGGGCTCTGACCTCAATAATGCCACATATGACAAGGAGCAAGGCGAACTCTATTACGCGGAAAGACAAGGTAGGCAGGTGTGAGACTGAAGTGTGCAACCAAAGCTGATAACAAGTGCTAGGCCGTTGGACAGCTGGACCTCTCTCTTCCTTAGCGTTCTTGCCTGTCCTCAACTTTACCGAGGACAGTGAAGCAATGCTATCTGGAATGGACGTCAAAACCGCGGCGAACTATTTGCCGAAAGATACTGACCCGTCCGTAGCGGCAGGGTACGAAGCGCAGGTGGAACATATCGTAAAGATGCACAAGGAACGCAGCACTGCGGGACAAGAGCTCATGTATGTGGGCGGTGGCACCGGTATGACCAGCATCCTGCTTCACCCTCTCAGCCGAGGATCAGTGCAGCTCAATTCCACGGACCCCTTCCACGACCCATTGGTAGACCCACGATATCTTAGTCACCCCTCCGACGGTCAGATTCTTGTCGAAACTGTCAAATATAACCGGAAGATCATCGCAACGGAGGCACTGCAGCGGACGGGGGCAACGGAAACATTCCCGGGAACCAATGTCACCTCTGACGAAGCCATTCTCGAGTCCCTGAGGCCCCTTATCACCACGGTATGGCATCCAGCGGGCACCTGTGCAATGATGCCTCGGGAAATCGGTGGAGTGGTCGATTCAGAGTTGAAGGTATATGGTGTCGAGAACCTACGGGTTGTTGATGCCAGCGTTATGCCAATACTCCCAGCCGCGCATATGCAAGGTACCATCTACGCCATGGCTGAGAAGGTATTCTCCTTTGACGACTTTAAATCAGACAGAAGGCCTTGCTAATCTCCACCACAGGCTGCGGATATGATGACGGCCGGTGCTTAGATTTGTCAGACCTGCATGTGATTCAGAAGGTCGCGGGCATGGCCTGGTCCCGGTTCATTCGACAATATTTGTACCGTTCATCTTCGTATCAAACTAGCAAGATCTGTTCCAGAGCCACAGAATATACCTCACACATGGTGAAGCTGGTTGTAGCATTGAAAGTGACAATTCTTGAACAAGGGAAATCCATTTTGCTGCCAATGTGCACGAACCCAAAGAGCAATTGTCAAGCACACAAGAAGACTGTCTCGTGTAACTCCTAAAATCGAAAGCTGGAAGCGTAGGGTTTTCGTGAGATGTCAAAATACCTAGGTACAATACGTCTACTTGTACAGAGTAGAAATGTGGAAGTCGCAGCGTAATCTGGTCTCAGAGTGTCACGGATACTCCTAGAAGGAGCTGACGGGCCATGTACATGGAAAGACTCGGTGGTGTCTTTGTGAAATATGAGCCCCGTCATTACAGTATCTTTTTATCTCCCTACTGAAACCTCTTCGCTCGTCCAGGAAGCAATGTGAATCCATATCATAGAAATGTGGCACATCATGTCGTTGAGTGTGTAGGTATTGGGCACTATGTGTGTAGGTGTTGGTTGTGTGCGTGTGAGGTGTGGGTGATGTGCTTTAATTTGCTGTAGTCATGGTGCGAGTCTAATTTCTTTCTGAAAACATGTAACCTACTCTGAGCCCTTTCTCCCCTTCAAAACCCACTTCCAGCACCTACATGTACACGCGCATATTCTATCGCGGGCTGCAGAAATACCGACAGCCATTGAACTCATGCCAGCCCGGAGGCACGACCTTGACGTTGAATGGCGCGTCCTGAAACGAGGCGGGCGCCTCGCCATAGGCTACCTCGCTATCGGCCTCGCATTTGGTGGGCAGGAAAACCTCAAACTTCCGCAAGTCATCCAATTCTTGCGTCAGAGCGTACAAGGGCTCGAGCTCATGTTTCTGCGGGACGGGCTCGCCGCGGCCCTTGGGGTGTAGGATCAGGCGGAGCTCTGTTTATGACAGAAATGATGTGGTCAGCTAATGCCGTATTATCCGGGACAAGTTTCCACGCGGACTCACCACGGAGTTTTGGGAATGACGCCCTGACATTATCATGCACCTCCTGGGCAGGCGTACGGCTGTCGTCTAGTGAGTTTTGATCTGTGAGGAACAAGCCCATGTTTCCGGATATAATCTTGAAAGTGCATGTCAGCATCTGAAGTCTTTGCACAACTATCTCGAATGGGTGACTGGAACTGCTCAAAGTTCAACCAACAGACATACATCAACAGCCTGGACCCGAGACGACAGTGACCGCGATACCTGACTCTAGAACAGGTCCATGGCACGCACAGTAGTGAAGGAGAAGCGCATGCTTGAGAACAGGGACTCGCTCGCCTCCTGGTACATCCCCTTGCACACCAGAAATGTCGTGAGAACCACGCTGCCCCGCAGGTCGGTTCGGGCGAAGCCCTCTCCCCATCTGTTCAAGGCACTGTAAATCGCCATGTACATTGCCATCCAGGAGTTGTCCCATTTCTGCAAACGGCTGCGGAAGCATGCGAAGTGGGCGAATCGGGGCGTACTGCTAGGCGGCTCGGATTTGCCGCCGGGGTCGCCGCCGCTTAGGTCTTGGATTGCGCTGTTGATGCCAACTGAGTCGTCTTGTGTCTGCGGCTCCTCGCCGGCGCTGGCAGCGTCATCGGGAATATCCGGGGCACCAAGGGAGCCGGACTCCTTGTTGAGGTACTCGGGGCCGAGGATACACGGGAAACTCAAGAGATACGACCTCTCTCTTATTGCAAAGATATGCTGGGTAAGGCCACAGTCCAGCCAGAGCTGCTGGTAGATGACGCGCCGGATCTCGACGGGAAATGTTGCAAAAGGGGGGGACTGGTCTTGGCGGATGGTAGGCTGTGGCATGATGTGCTGAGGATAGAAGTAAGGCGGCGAGACCTCGAAGTATATGGATTCGAGTGATTTGTTTTCGGGGGAGAAGATTCATTTATGCATTGATTACTCGGTGTGAATCGCCTGAAAGAAGCAATAAAGTTATCCTGATGCCACTTTATCCACGATAGTAATAAGCCTTGCGATGCGCTAAACCTTTGGTTGCTCCCTACGCCCCCTAGCATACCAAGTACCAAAACCATTACACAGCCAAAACCTCCTATACAATCACAGGTATTCTCATATAAATAAGAGCTTACCGCGACAGCACATTGGAGTCTATTCTCATCCTCAGTCTAACCATGAGCAAACATGTGCAGGTTAACCTCACGCGTTGTGTAATTTCACGTCCACAGATTGGAAGGTGCCTCTAATTGCAATCCGAGATGAATAGATGACCTAGAGAGCGGCCTTGTGTCTGATTGAAACCATGCTCCATTACATTGCTTGCTTAGTCATGGTATCGGACAACACTGCCAAGTGACTAACAGTAAGCGGCTAGACAAGTCAAAATGGCGCTTCAGCCTCTGAACTCTCGAGCTTAGCTTATCACTAGGCGTGCAAAAAGACCGCATATTCCTTTGCCGGCCTCCTTCAGCTCTACAAGTGACAATCCACAGCCATTCCAAGACCGACTTCAATGGCTCATACCCTGCATACATCAGAATCAACTCGTTGGCTTGCAGTATCTCGTCGTGATCGGGCGGCCAACTCGTCATTCTTCTACGGCGTCGTGTCCACCCGCATATTCTGCCGTCCAACTTGCCCAGGGCGTGTCGCACGCAGATCGAATGTCGTGTTCTTTGACGACCTAGATCAAGCCACCAAGTCCGGGTATCGCTCTTGCAAGCGGTGTCAGCCTTGCAGTGAGACATGGAGCCGAGGCAATGAGGGTCGAGTGCTGGCTCACTGCCTGCGGGATCTGATCGTGGCCGCGGAGACGAACGGAACACCATGGACCGTCGAGGCCTTCGCCAGAGACCTCGGCATTAGCGGAGCACACTTGCATCGGGAGTTCAAGAAACATTGCGGTCTCACACCAAAGTCTTTCGGGGCCTCGTTGACTCGCGATGCACATCTAAGACCAAACCATCTTGGCGACATAGTGCAGACGGAAGACCCGCAATCGGGGGACATGTTGGAGCGAGACGTCGTCGACGGCAATTCAGCGCTAGACCGCAAAGAGCAACAGGGCAACACAACTCCGGAGCCACCGTTGTGTGATGACTCGGTTGCTGAGTCATTCTTAACCGAAGACCCATCACTAGACTTCCTCGACATCTTAGCACTTGAGGAGTTCCTTCAGTTTGACGACGATTGAATGGCACAATGGGTTGGGCAACAGCAAAGGTGGAAGTGACGGCAGGCCGCCATGGCGTCGAGTTAACAGTAGGCCCTTGGCGTCGTGCAACACTTGATAAGATACCTCTTCCGCGGGCATCGAATCTGATTGGTCAGTTCCACATCAGACCCAAAAATCCCTAATATAATACCGCGCCAAAATGTTTGCTATAAGCAAGATCGTCTAAAACCTCTCCTTCAGCTCACATTCGACATGGACAATCCAGTCGCGGCCAACGTATTTGGTACACTAGGAGCCGTGCTCTGGTCGCTGCAGGTAATTAAGCCATGCATATCGCCCTGCTCCGGGACGCCACATATTAACACCCGACAAGCTTTTACCGCAGATCTGGACGAACTGGCGTCGGCATGATAGCGAATCGCTGTCGCCGATCTTTTTCCTCTCGTGGGCCATTGCAGGGGTGCCCCTCGGCGTGTACAACATCGCGGACGACTACAATATCGCACTACAAGTGCAACCGAATATCCTCATCTTCCTCAGCCTGTTTACTTGGGCTCAGTGCCAATATTATGGAAACAAGCGGAGTTTGAAACCGGTTGTCCTCATCTCCATTGCGATTGGTATAGCTTTGGGAGGCATCGAAGCAGGACTGGTATTTGCCCTCAGATCAGCGAACGAAAGAGGACAAAAGTGGGCGGCGACACTGATGGCTATTGTTGCGGCGATTCTCCTTGCAGGAGGTGTTCTTCGGCACTATGTCGACATGTGGAGAACGCGCTCTGATGCTGGATTGTCTCTTAAGTTCGCGCTGTTGGATGCTAGTGGCGATGTGGCTTCTCTCCTCTCCGTCATCTTCCAGCCCAACCTGAGCGTATTAGGGTTGGTTATCTACGGTTCGGAGCTCGTCATATGGATAGGTCTCATTGTGGTTGTGATTTATCTCCGAACAGTCAATTAGTCCAGGCCGCGGGATGTTGATTCCGACGCAGAGTAGATATAGTTAATACACGTGTTTTAGAACGAAGTCTGCCTCACAGACAGCGAATTGTGAGAAACACTTTTGATGCCGGCCAATGCGTTGAACTACTCCAGCTATTCCAAGCGAGCTCACGAAGCAGATTTTCTTTTGCTTAGTCCAGGTGAGAAGGAAATGATTGAAGCGTGCCACCACTTGACGGCATGACAGCAAGGATCAGTAGAGATTGTCAATGCCCATGACGAGTATCTAGTTCCTCCTCGGGCGTGAGGAGTGGGGTTTCCGACCTTATAGATCGCCTATATTTTTTTGGGCAGACCACTGATTCCACGGCTGTTATTCCTGGTATTGTGGAATACAGTCTCCGTTGGTTTGGACACCTGGAGCTGATGGCAGGCAGGTAAGCCATACAATACTTGCGGCTTACTGTGGCCAACAACCGAGACAATTGCAAGAGCGCCCTCCTAATTGCCCCCAGAACTTCCTTCTTACGCGCTGGGTATTTTGCGCGAGCTCTTGCTTGGCTAACCCAGGCCAAAGCCGAAGGTTGCAATTGCCATACTGCAGATGAGATCGCCCACCTTCAGGTCAGATCGGGGACGAAGGCTATTAGGCTCGATATTTCGAGACACAGCAGTGCATTTAAATATCAGGGATCACATTTTCTGAAAGAAATTGCCTCAGACACACCGGCAGGTATCTGACATTCAGTACCCCTGCTAGCTTGCCACGTTGACTCCGAACGCCATCTCGCGAGGTGGGATAGGGATGTCTTGTATTCCCCATCACCATGGCCCAGGCGCAATGCGAGCATCTGGGTACCAAATACACACCAGTACATGGGTGAGGCACGGATCAGGGTTGTGCTTCTTTTACAGGAGAATGGGAGTGCTTACTTCTCGGGCACATACGGTCTGAACAATCGTTCAATTCAACTACGCCCATCCAATGGGTAGCCGATGCAAGAATAGCTTGCGGCGTGTGTAACACAAAAGTCAGTGTGATAGGGCTGAGTCATTGCACTTCATATGCAGTATGTCTTGCTAGCGTTAATGTACACCCTCCAAGCTTGAATCGGGCCAAGCAATCATGTCGGAAATAAATCGCGAGGCCGTCAATAAATCCTTCACCATAATTATCCTCACGTCCCCCCGCCCGCTTCCTTTCGACCTTTTCTTGACAGACTTGGCCGCTGCAACTCAATTGCAATGTGCTGGTCATCACGAAGCCAACCGCAACGAAGCGTCAGTACTGGCATCAGCCGCACCACGACCACCACGACCACAACCTCCCGCTACCTGTATCATCAACAGCAATACGAAAAGCAGTCCATGAGTTCATCAGGAAACAGTCCTGTGTGGGCCAATACGTATGCGATGTATCAACGTGAGTGGTGACTACAGTCAGAACAATCAATACTTTTCACTAACACCAGCCCATCGAGAAGCGGTGCAGGAGCCCATCCCGCAGATCGACATCCGCCCCGGCGAGACCCAAACCGAGCTCTTGCGTCGTGAACTACATGAATTCGGTCTTCCATCTCACCTTCTGCATGAGGTTGGGCACTCCAGCCAGACCGGCCTCACGGCCAGAGCTAGAGCCGACACCTTCGTCTTGCGCAACCAAACGACTCAAGAGTTGACTGAAGTCCTCTTTGATCAGGCCAGCTCTGGCGTAACACACAACGTCGCGGTCCGATCGCAGCAGTTCAATACGGCTGTGGGGCCAGGCTCGCGGGTTAGCCGCAATCGTGCCACGGGCTCTGAACAAAGGAATTGCTCGATTTGCGTCGTTATGTGAAGCAAAGAGGAACGCGTGGTGTTCTGTTGACAACCGGGTGGCGAGGGTTAGATGTGATGCGACTTCGACCAAAGAAATAGATTTACGCTGAGATTGAATTCCATTGCTTGCTACCATCTCTTGCCACGTTGTCTGCGATGGTTGCCTTCCTGCCAGGTAGTATCTTTGCAATACTATTGGTCTGCTCCGAGTTCAAATCCGATGAATTGCAAACAATGCATAGGTCATCAAGCGCCGTGGCATTTGTACTTCTTTGAGTTCTCTTGTCTGCGCCTGAGTGAGCAGGCCCTGCAGCGAGCATCTCTGCGGTGGATGCGTCAATGTTGAGACTGCAGGCAAATCGCGAAATCTCGTCCCGTTTGCCCTTCAAATAGTTGTGCGTGTGAGCTGAGATATTGCTGTCCATCCTCCAGTCCGCCAGGGTGATGTCCTCCAGCCCACGATCAACGTTGAAGCGAAAATACTGGCCGGTGCCGTCGTATTTGTCTTGAAGGCGGTCTGCGACCCTGCTCGACTCGGTGCCAATTTTCTTCAGCATTCGGAGGATCGAGGTCCGGGTATCCCGAATGCTCACGATCCCGCCTAAGCCGGTACCTATGCTCAGGATGCGCAACTCTTGACTTCCTGGGAACACGCGATGTGCTTCTTGTATGAGTATCTCGCACGGGTTATTGAACCCGAGCGCTGCGTCGACAAAATCGATGCCGCTGTGGCCCACCTTGACAGACTTGAAGAAGGTAGTCGCGGCTGACGTCGCCAGGGCGACCTCCCATATTGAACAATCTCTGAATTCATTGGAGCTGTCATAGGTCTTGAAGAGAGTTGGTCTGGCAGAGACGTCATGCTTAGTGGCCGCCAGTACAATCCTGGATTCAGGTCAGCGAATGTCGAACCTGAGAGCAGGGACCGGGAAAGATGGTAGAGACGACACATATAAAAGACGTGAAGGCATACGTTTTGGTGCAAGAAGTATCCTGAAAGACGTCATCGGCGTGGTAGCAACGCTGCGTGGCCACACAACGGTCTTCCCGGCAATTGTCCATGATAGCTTGCTGTATTGCGGCTTTGAGTGCTTTTGCAGAGTACGCACCCTTGGGCGGGCTCGGAAAAGGCAAGCGCAGCTTGGATGTAAACGCCTTTTCGCCCAGCGCCCTATACGCCTTAAGACAGCTTTCCACAGTCATGCCCATTCTCCCTAACATTATTGCAATGATTCTGGAAGCTCAAAGTTTAGCCAATGGATAGCCTTTTTTTTTTTCCTTTTTTGATCTTTGTGTAGCTTACCCTCCGGTGCTTGTCCCTCCAATCATTTCAAATATGTCGCAAGGACGCGGGACTTCAGCCATGTGGCGAACTTCTTGAATCCGCCGCATAACGGCTTCCAAAATCTGGAGGCTTGATATTCCTCGAATGCCACCTCCGTCTTGGAAAGCCAATTTAGCTTTTGTTTTGGGAGCCTTTCAAGGTGTACTAACTTACCAAGAGAAAGGATGCTAGGGGTACATGGCATGATTGCAGAAGGGTAAAGATCTGATGGGCCGCGAGGCAACGCGTAAGTCTTACAACGATGTGCTGGATCCTGGAGCCAGTGAGGTCAGTCAGCTGAGGCACAGTCTCGGGAACAATTTGGAGTTTGACGACTTACTAACCCAGCAGGCAATCAATATGGGGGGTGGGTATTCATATGAGATATAATACTGGCTAACAAGTTGAAACGGTATATTGACGCTTACTGTACTATGATTGTGGAATCCTGCCCCCACCCGCCGGTTCCAGGTCAGTGGGAAGATATTTGCCAATATGGGGCGTCCTTTTAAGCCATACAGAAGATTACAGAGCTGATGTAGAAGTTTGACTAGAGATTTATGAAAAGCCTGAAAATACGGTGATGATGAGAAGAAGTGCAAAGCATGAAGAAGTGCGAAACGCGAAGAAAAGTGAGGCGGGGAAGGTTACACATCATCACACTACTGCAGCAACACCAGACCTCGGGAGGCGGCGCAGCAGCACAGCTAGGCACAGCCCCAGAGACCCCATTAAGGTTAATTAAGCTTTCTGTGCTGCTGCTTGAAGAAAGACCGAGCAAGCTGTAAAATTAATAGTAAGAAGCCAACGAGTGATTAGGATGAGTTGAAAAGAAGCGTTTCAAGGCTTGACATGGAATGAAGAAATCTGACCATTCCCTATGGCAGTAGAGACTGGGTCTGGCAAACATGCGGTTGTTTTTATTTGAAGTAGGCGTGATGGCCAGAATCTGACTGTAGAAGGGGTAGAGGGCACACTACCTAGGTGTCTAAAGACGTAAGTGAGCACGTGACCTCCCCATTGACCGACCCCCCAGTGACCGCCACACCACAACTATCTAAGGATAGGGAGCAAGATACAAACATCGCGAACCAAAGTCTACCACAGCTCTATGCTTGATCAGAAAGTCCGCCCCAAGCATTCCGCCCACTGGATCTGTCAAAGGCCTCTCGCTGGCCATGTACTCGTAAATATCCTCAACTCGACACACCATACGAGCTGAGGTACATGTACCTATAGCAAGCTGCACGGCGTCCTCCGAGTCGTGCGTGTCTATTATGGCGCCTGTCGGGCCACAGCACTGACCAGACTGCTCACCACATTGAATCTGAGCTGTTCTGGCGAATTCAGCGTCAATCACCAAATCGGCGACTGTACTAACAACCATAGCACGTGTTTCGTTGTTAATTGTGACGTCCACAAAGTATCGACCTGTTTCCTGATCGTGGCGCATCGGGATTTCCTCATATCCTGAATCCATGAGTGATTGACGTAGATCCGACAGTTCCACTTGGCCCTTTACCCATAGAAGTTGTTTCAGGAAGTCCATTACGATTCCGTTGCTTTCAATCCACTTGAGACCCAGCATGCCCTTGGTGTCATCCCCCATGGTTTCAAAAACCGAGGCTGGGACGTCATGCCAGGTCTCTTGACCGATGGAGAGCCGGCTCAATATGCCTTCGTCCCTTCCCAGACTGCTTAGGGTCCCGGCGGAGACGATTCCATATGCACCGGTGTGTTGCAACTGGTCAATCCCTGCGTCGACGGCCTTTCGATGATTCAATTGCAAGTAGAATCCGGCATTAGAGTGGACCTCGAATTTGTGGTCCATTCCATTTGCGCGACCAGACACAACTGGACGCTTTCCAGATCTGATTTCGATGTTGAACGGAATTCCTCTGCAATGACCAGAGTCTGGAATCGATGAAGTCATGATGATCTTGTCGCTTGCAGTCATACACCAGACAGAGGACACAATTTCCACGCCAGTTCTGATGTGAAAGGCAGAAGTCGACTGCTGATGAAATAGTAGGAGTAGCAGAGAGTATCATACCTGGTCCAGAGTTAACAGCCGGCCGACCAATTTCTAGAGGATGACTTTCGTTGTTGATTAGGTTGGATTGAGAGGTATTTGTACATGTACTTGAGACGTTGAAAAAGGACTAGTCTGTCGGCCCCGTCGGATAAGGTCACACACTGCCTGCCGATCTTGGTCGTCTTTTCCGTGACATTGACTCGCGATAAGCCCCTTTTGCTTTTGCCCTGTCGGGCATGTTAAAGCCACTGGGGAAAGCCCGGTATTTTGTGGTGGGAGTCACAGTCACCGGATCAACTGGAAGCCTCAGGCCGAAAACAATTAGTATTTCCGACCTAGTGAAACATAAGGGGACGCTTTCTAGTATTGCCTAGCTCCTTGTAGACTAGATTGAAGCCTAGAATGATTGGAACATGGAATCGACAAGGATCTTCTGCCTCTGCGGCTGTAGGGGACAAAAACAGTACGATTTAACGGGCCGAGACTAGCAGATGTTCGCCATAGCCTCATCAGGTAAGAGTTGGTCTTCATCGGCCCCTCTCTCATCTTCTTATGTGCGATACTCTTTGTAAGGAGCTGTGGTCTCGGTCGTTGATGAAGTGGGAAGTAGAGACCTTAGAGATTCCCCACCCTGGTCCCATCTCTCCCATCGCGAAAACAAACGCTTTTTAGGCATGATCCCCGATGCAGACACCAGAGACAGGTTCCGGGCGTTCTCTTCGGCCGTGCCATGTGGCATTCTCCTTGTCTTTGGCCCTCCAGGCAGACATGACCTACTTCATCGCCACGCTTGCTGCTGCCCGGACCGGTGCCTACCGAAAGATCGCCTGCCAAGCTCCAACCTACGCAGCCACTACTGTCTTTTATAACCGGTACATCGTTGTTGACATTGGACAAGGACTGCATAGCGAATGGCATACACCATAACCCCAACCCCCACCAACACATACATGCGAAACAAGCTCAAACGCCAGCAGGAGCAATGGTGGGAGGGTGAATAATGGCATTCACCGCCCCGTCAGTCATTGCGCACTCCGCCGAGTATTGCTAGCCTGCCCAGGTGGTAAGCACCTGTTTCGGCAATTCCCTTCCCTCTTAATTGCCCAGCTCCCCACAGCAATAGAGGTAGCCACCAGTAGGAAGAAATTTGCTAATACTGGGCGTCTTTTTAAGGCGTAGAGGAGACTGCGGGGCTGATGTGAAATTGTGACTGAAGACTCGCTAATACTGCAGTCCCGGAAATATGATTGATAATGAGAAGAAGTGCCAAGCGTAAAGATAAGTGAGGCGGGGAAGGATAGGCCTAGGGATAGATTTAACTATTCCGACAATTCTCGCCCTGATTTATAAGCCGTCGAAAAGGAGGATAAATAAATATCCCAACCAACAGTGGGTCATTGCTTACGCCCTGATAAAATGGCATCGGGGTCGTCACATGACCGTCTCGACCCGTACACACCAAAGAGTCTAAGAGATTGCTTTTTTATATGCACGCCTTACTGTTGGAAGTAATTTTGCTTGGCAAACTTTGTTGTAACCTTCGACAGGCTGGCCTTGAGGCTCACAGGGTTCATCAATGCACATTATTAATCAAGACTGACTAATGGCGGTCTTGGCCGAATTCAATGCTTGACCGAATCGCAAACGATCAATCAAGATTAAAGTCAGGTGGTACACGTATGTACGAAGTATATAAGTAAAGAGGTATCCTTCTGTGCCATTAAATCCGAGCGACATATCAAGTATCCCAGATTAGTTTATTCAATATAACGACGATGGACCTATCTCAACTCACCAGAAAGACGTTGAACGTCTCCCGTGGCTTCACCTACAAATATTACACCTTTCCTGCTCAAAACTCCAAGCCAACTCTTTTCCTTTTTCACGGCTGGCCAGACTCAGCACGCCTCTGGGCCGGCCTCATCCATGACTACCTTATTCCCCGCGGCCACGGCGTTATCGCCCTCGATAACCTTGGCTTCGGCGACTCTTCCAAGCCCACAGACCCCAGATCATACGCCCCGAACTACCTCACAGCTGACGTTGTTGAGATCCTTGAAACTGAGGGTCTGGACAGCGTAGTATCTGTTGGTCACGATTGGGGATCTTTAATTGCCCAGAGGCTGTACAACTTCCATCCCGAGCGTGTACGTGGATTAGTCTTAATCAGCGTACCCTATATGGTACCCACAGATCATTTCGACCTCGATGCGATAAACGAAATGACGAAGAATATATTTGGTGCTGGTATCTTTGAGTACTGGCATTTCTTCACTGCTGACGATGCGGTGGATATCATGAACCGGAACCTCGAATCCGTATACAGCGTGGTTTTCGGCGAACCCGATACCTGGCTTGAGAACTGGTGCGCTCCCGGCGGAATGCGGGAATTCATTACCCAGGGCCGCACCCAGCCTACCATCTCGTTTGCTACCCCCGAACACAAAGCGGATTTTATGGAGCGCTACGGAAAAGATGGAGGATTCGCCTCGTCCATGTGTGCTTACACAGTGACCAGCTCTGGGGTGCGGGCCGAGTCGGACAAGATGTTGACCGGTGAGTCGATCACGGTCAAGAAACCGGTGTTATACTGGGGCAGCAAGCAGGATTATGTATGTAGGCCTGAGCTATCGCAGCAAGCCATTGCTGCCGGCGTGCTGCCAGATGTAAAGACTGTTCTTAGGGATGGTGGACACTGGGCTTTTCTTGAGACGCCGGCGCAGTTCGGGGAGGATATTCTGGGTTGGCTGCAAGAGAGATTTGAGTGACTTAGGTTACAAGAGTGCAGCCGAGGATTCTATCCCCTTGAGCGCGAATGGGATTTACTTTAATGTCCCGAGGGGAGGAAGGCCTGAGCGTGAGTTGGGACCCTTTAAAAGGGCTCGACATAAACAAGATAACACCGTCGATGAAGGAATCATTGCCATGCTAGAGAACAGATTCCCGGGGTTGCGACTCTTGGGATCTTCTGGGCCTTGCTTCTCTGACATTCCCTAAACACTACATGTACTAATGATCATGTAGACACAGCCTGCAGTCATTAATTTTATGCTTGTAATACGCACTGGCATTGGAGATATTGAATTGTAAAAGTGCCCAGTGCTCAAATTTCAACAAATATGAATCTGCTATTACTGCCCAATATCCTCTTCGTCTTTGCTAGTCTCTGCCCACGTCGATCGTTCCAACCCTTTCACCATCCTTTATGCCGCTGAACGCAACTATGGACCACACCACCACATCTCTGTGCTCTCTTCTGCCGCTCTCGCAAAACCGTTTGGCGCCTTTAGGTGGGCTTATTACGGTTACCACCATTTGGAACTGTCTCTGCTGTGGAGACGAGATTGTGTGGTCGGTACATATGTAATTTTAATATAGTTATAGTATTTTTATAATATTTAATTATTAATAGGCTGAAAGTAGCCTTTTTAGTGGGAAACGGCTGTGTGTAAAGGGGTGTGTGTGTGAGTGGGTACATGTCCTTCCAGGAAATTGCGGAGCTAATGTGAAATTATGACAAAAGACTCACCAACACTGCAGTTCCGCAAATATGATGATAATAAAAAGACGGGCTAAGTGTGAAGAAAAGTGAGGCGGGGGAAGAATAGGCTTAGCCTGGTCATTTGCCGTGATGGTTATACAGCATCACACTACTGCTGCTGCAGCGCAGCCGGCACAGCAGCACAGCCACGCCCAGCCCCAAAGCCCCATCAGAATTAATCATTCGATCAACACAGAAATGCACGCTTTGATGAAGACTAGGCTCTATAGTTACAGAGAGGGCTATCGGGCTTCCTATGCTGTCGCTCGGAAATAGGCCGAGCAAGCTGCAAGGTCAACATTCAGAAGCTAACGAGTATCTACGATGGCTTGGAAAGAAACGATTTGAGGTTTGATGTGGGATGATGGAATTTAGCCGTCCCACTTCGCCTCATGAAACTGCTTTCACATTTTCAAGGCATGGGATCATTAAATTCAGAAAAGGTGCTCCTACTTCTTCTTAAAGTCTTTCCATCGCCTGCTTCCATGGCCGACGAAGTTTCGATCATAATCTTCCATGGGTAGATGTCCGGTAGTTCATAGGATTCGATGTGGCTCGGCAGGTAATGCAGCGAGATTGAAGATCACAGCAGCATCCATCTCTTTGACTCGTCCCAAACGGACATGTCTCGCGCCGATATTTCTACCTGGGGATGGTCGAGGTAACCCTCCGGAAAGGCGGGGTAGCTTGGCTGTACCTAAAACAACGAAGGTTGTGTATGTTGTATACTCGGGATAAGTTCTAGATTATTTAGCCACAAACTAGTACTTAAAGCAAATTTTCTCAGCTACCAGATCAAGATGTTTAGCTAGCTGGCAACGCTTCAAGCAAACACTGACTCGAGAACATCACTTGAACTTGCACCAAAAACGATGAGACCAGCTCCTTTCATCACAAGTTTAATGTGGTTCTATCACATCACTCATGGATATTGCCAACAAGTGTGCTCATCCCAATTCGAGACGATCTCAGCATCCGATTATGTCGCTCGCCTCAGCCCAGGTTGGAATCTCGGAAACAGCTTAGACGCGTTCCCTAATGAGGACAGCTGGAACAACCCTGTTGTGACAGAAGCCACATTTGGCGATGTTCGGGACTTCGGCTTCAACAGCGTTCGCATCCCAAGTTCGTCTTTCTTTCAGATTGCCAGTCTTTTCCAGTGCTGATGATTAGCTGTCGTGACGCAGTCACATGGGCGTATCACTTCTCAGGCTCTTCAGACCAGGGAGACTCTCCCGACTGGAACATTGATCCTACTTGGCTCCAACGGGTGGCTGATGTAGTGGACATGGCTACTTCCTATGACCTCCATGTTCTGGTCAATGTTCACCACGATTCTCGCCTTTGGGCGGATTTGACCGTTCCGGGTGTCAACTACACAATTGTCGAGGAAAAGTTCTACAGGATTTGGTATCAGATTGGCACCAAGCTTGCTTGCACTTCTGCTCTGGTCGCCTTTGAGCCTCTCAACGAGGCGCCTGGCGAGACTGCAGATATTGCAGACCAACTAAGCAAGCTCAACAATGTTTTCCTCCAAGCGATTCAGGACGCGGGAGGATTTAATCCCCAACGTTTCGTGACCTTGAGTGGGCCAGGACAAGACATCGTTCGAACGAGCCTCTGGTTTAAGAGACCTGACCCGCAGTACACGAACCCTTGGGCAATTCAAGTTCACTACTACAATCCCTGTAAGCCATTACCCTCAAAATGTGCTTCTCTACCGTACGCACTGTCGGCACTAACAACGAGTCGGGTGTATTGAAGACGATTTCACCTCGGCAGCTTGGGGGAAAACAACATGGGGCGACGACGAAGACCTAGCCGAGATCGAACGCGACTTTGCCCACCTCAGAGGCAACTTCACAGACGTTCCTATTGTGGTCGGTGAGTGGCTCGTTAGTCCAGTCCATTCGGAGCCGGCGGCGCGCTGGAGGTACTATGACGCTCTCGGCCGGATGTGCCGCAAGTATGATTTTGCGTCCTACATCTGGGACACAGGCAATGACCACCTTGACCGCGGCGCTCACGCCTGGCGTGATCCCACCGGTCTTCACCTCTCCTTCAACGCGCTGCTTGGAAATGCCAACAGCCTACCCGACTCTACCGTTGATACTTTTGCAACCAGTCAGTTCAGTTCAGCGTTCGCCTTCCACAAAGCAGGAGATGCGGTCGAGAACATCACTGTCTCATTCACTCTCAACGGGAATTCAGTCCTGTCGATCTCGAGTGGGTCGGTGGCACTGAAAGACGGAACGGACTACATCATCAATGGAGCTGAAATCATACTCACAGCCTCTTTCCTGTCCCCGTACTTCACAGGTGGAAGCACAACAGGTGTGAAGGCCACGCTCATAGTTGCCTTTAGCCAAGGTCCCAGCATTCCCATCCAACTGGTCCAATGGGACACGCCGGTACTACCAACCTCCAGCGCACAACCCAACACAGGGAGCGATATTGACGTTGCTGTCCATTGGAATGGTGTTGGAAAGCCTGCCACTATGGCCGCGTTCAAACCCGACGGTAGCCCTCTGATAGATGAATGGACACAGGGATCTCCGCCACTCCAGCGCGGAAGAACCACATTTGGTGGATCATGGAATTGGAATTGCAAGTCCTCCCCCTCCTTGAACTTCCCGAGTTCGCTGACACGTAAGTAGGGGGTCAAGAGGGCATCACCATTCTCGGCAATGCAGTTTCGGCAGCAATCCAGTCAGGAATGCCTGTTACCTTTATGATTGAGGCCTATCCCCGAGTACCAGGAAACCATGCAAATTTCACGGTACCCACATAACGAGACCTTGCTGATAATCTAGAGACGGTCCAGTAAATACCATTTTAAGATCCTCCAGAATTCTGCATTCAAGGAATGTGGAGCTCATTGGGATCGAGGGCGCTCGGTGATTCAAGTAAGAGAAGTAAGTTCAGAAATAGTTGGCAGCGGTGGTCGGATTGGAACGAGTCATAGTGGGCTTGATCATTTATATGGGGTAAAGGTTTTCAACAATATGCCGATGGTATATATGCGAACCTGGTTGAAAGATCCGCCGTTACAATGTTGTTTTAATCAATGTTTAACTGCAGCACGTTGCGTAGTAATGACAGGAATGAGATACTAGGATCGAATGAAATAGTTAATGATGAAATATTGACCACCAATGGGCAGTGAAGGATATTCAGTGTTCAATTATAAATGTCAGCCTAATTTTTGTAGCTACTACATCGTGACTTTTCAGTGCGTGGTAATGAATTTGCAGTTGTTGGTTCCACATCCATCATGGCCCCTCATGGATTCGTCAGAAGCAAATCGTCGTTAGAAACTCACGCGAGAGCCGAGAACCTCCAGTGACACTCAGCCGCCCGACCCTGGGCAAGTTACCACACGTATAAACAACTTAAGACGATAAATGTTCCAGGATTTTGGGCCAAATCCTGGAATGCATGATGACAAACAGGCGGAGATAAGGTGTCTACAAAGTCCGGCCGGCCGATAGAAGTGGAAATAATCTGCAGTGGAAACACTCAAACTATTGTGGAAGGCTACTTGCTGGATGATCCTGCTGCACGCTAATAACGCAATGCAACAGCTCTCGATCTGGCCAACTCAGCTAGTTCATATGACATGCTGCGGCCTGTACATGAAATCGGCCGAACAGCCACAAGCTTTTATTCCTGCTACATCACAACAAATGTGACATTTACTGTACCCTGAAAACTCTCTTGGATCACTGGGTGGAGTAATTGAGGCTTGGCCCGATTCAAAGTCTTGAGATAGAACTGCTTACTAAAGTACGGATAGATGCCGGAGATTCGGACAGACTAAAATCGGCTCCTACACAGATACCTCAGAAGCGCCATAGCTGCAGCTAATCAGAGCCACGCCCACGCCCACGCCCACGCCCACTTTGCAACCTACTTAGTCCTTGGCGTATAAGTCATCCCTAGGTATGGGAATTTGCACTGGGCGTGTAAATTGGGTGTGTGAATTGGGCATGGGAATTGGGTGTATGAATTGAGTGTGTACTCCTTAAATTTGGCGTGCGTGTGCGAATTGCTACTTTGCACCATGGGTACCATGTATCTATGTACCCTCTAATTTAGTCTGCCCGATCCTTCGTTCTCCTAAAGTATATCGCCCACCGCTGTCATAATCCATCATTTGTAATGTCGCCAGAGTTTGTGCTTATGCCGCAGCTTGCTGCATTTCATTTGTCATCAAGACTCTGGGATGGGACATAAAAGGCACACAACTCCTGAGTGGAAAGCAGGCAAAACGACAGCATCGTTACACTTGAGACTTCCCACCAAACAGGCAGACCTTGTGCTATTCCAGCGACCTTCACTATTCACTACAATGGACGTGGCTCTCATCACCGGAGGTAACGCTGGCATTGGCGAGGCCGTTGTTCGTTCCTTGGCTAAGACTCCCAAATTCCATGTCATCATTGGATCCCGCCGTCTCGAATCGGGCAACGCGCTTGCCAACTCCCTTAAGGAGCAAGGCTACTCTGTCTCTGCTGTTCAATTAGATATCACTTCCGACGACTCAATCGCCAGAGCCATCGAAGAAATCACCAGTATCCACGGCAAGCTCGATGTCCTCGTCAACAATGCCGGGGTTCTTCTGGACACTCAGCCCTTCGAATCCACTCGAGATCTTTTCTCCAAGACGTTCAACACGAACGTCTTCGGCACCGCGGCCCTGACCGAAGCTGCTCTTCCCCTGCTGCAAAAGAGCAAACATCCTCGTGTCATCTTCGTCTCGTCGACAATGGGCTCGCTGGAGGTCTCAGGAGACTCGACTACTTTCTTCTACGACAAAGATTACAAAGCCTACGATGCTAGCAAAGCGGCTGTGAACATCCTCGCAGTCAACTATGCGCGCATTCTGAAGCCGTTCGGTGGAGTTTCTAACGCCGTCTGCCCGGGTCTGGTCAAAACCAAGATGAGCGGGTTCATCGACGCAGGCACGCCCGTTGAGGTTGGGGCTGAGCGCATCGTCCAGCTCGCAACGGCTGCCCCAGGCGGTCCTTCTGGAACCTTTTCGAACAAAGATGGGCCTGTTCCTTGGTAAGGCTAGGGATTCGACTGCTCTGTCACCAAGTGTTGACACACAGTTCAACCCGGCATTGGGTCAGAATTAAATTCATGTACTCACGCGAGCACCAACCCCCTCACGCACATAAGACGATGTATTATTAGACAGTCTAAATGCTCTGTTTAGCTTATGCAACTCAGACTCAATATATCTAATCTGGCTAGTTGTAAACAGTCTTCATGTACCATCTGCATTTGATTGAGACTTGATCATGAGTGTCGTTTTGCCCCCCCCCCTTGGTTTCTTTTCTTTTCTTTTTGCTTGTGATGAGACCCAAGTGATATTCAGCATGCGCATGCCGATTTCCCTGCTTGCAAACGATACAACAACCACGAGATACTGAACTAGGTATCACTTCATCTGGGCTTTAGAAGTACCCATCATGATTCCTTCCTCGATAGACCCCCACGCTTCATTTTTGTGACCAATATGAATCTGGCACAGATCGCCTCCACGCCTCCACCTCGGGCTCGTCCTCCGCCCCTGTCCCCATTCGCACCTGCATCACAGAGACGGGGTCGAGGATCAAGTTCCTCAACTTCAAATGGTGCATGATCGCGCCGTACGTCTTGTACCGGTGTGAGCCACGAGGCAACGGGTCTTCCGTGAAGCTGAGCTCACGCCCCGCAATCGTGGCAGCTACATGCCTCCAAGCGGCGGTCACGCCGTCCCATGCGATCGGCTTCTCAGCCGCATCCCAAGAGCACCTCCAGGTAACCCTAGCGGCGCTCGAGTGTGCCGTGCCTGTCGCCTCGTATCTGAAGATGGCGGCGTGCCCGTTGCCGCATGTCCAGATCTCCATGATCTGGAGGCTTGGCATCTTGAGTGCTGCCCTGGCGGCCAGGTACAGGAGCTTCTGGGTGTTCTCCTGGGTGGGCTCGAGCCAGTGCTGGGATGTCAGGGCGAGCGACTCGAGCTTTGGGAGTGTGCGGTCTGGGAACTGTAGACAGTCCTTTGCGTCGCTGAGGAAGGACACTGCGATGTTCTTGATGTTCACCGCTGAGATGGCCGCCCAGTGAAGGACTTTGGTCCTAGATGGTCGAGGCTGTTTCACTCCTTCCGGTCCATGCATCGTTATGCTGAAGTCTTCGAACAGACAGAAAGTTTCCAGCGGTGATGAGGCGGTTGAACCAAAAATAGTCGCCCCGAAAATAGAAGGGTTCAGGGTGCGGTCGAGTTCCCAATCCGGCTCATTATAATACTGCGGTCTCCAACGTTCGCATCGCAGGTTCCGGAGACCAGTCAAGCTCTCCGTGACTAGCGTCCTCAGAGCGAAGACACTGAGCATACGGTAATATTGTCGGCGCATGAGGAATGAAACCACCATCTTGACCTCGGGAAGGCGGTCTCGCCGCTGTTCTGGCCTGAACTTGACTTTGAAATTGTCAAATTTGAGGGTGCTTATGAGCCTTGCCGCAGAACTTCGATTGAGATTGGGGATTGTGTTGTTAGAGTCAAGTGCATAGGGCAAGACCAGATTGTTCATGTCGTGGGCTCTAGGATTGCTCGTAATTTCTTCGTATAGGGTGGAGGCCCGCCTGCGCACCTCAACGGGATGGCTCACGATGTAGTCTCTCTGCGCTCCGATCCCAGCGCGGTAGGGGTAGTCGTCTCTGTGGTCGACATCGTCTTTGAGCAGGTGTTGTGAGTCACACGGAGAATGAGCGCTGAGCTCTAGGGTGAGCTTCTGCCCGTGATTGGCGTCCAGTTTCTCCCACCTTGAGAGAATGTCCAATAGCTTCCAAAGAGGTTTCGTAAATTCGACATTGTTCCTGCACGTGTCAGCAAAAGTTCGCACTCAAGGACTATGGTATGTTGCGTACCTAACGACCTCTTTTGGGGTCTGGGATACTTTGCAATTCCAGCAATCGTAGTTCAGCAGCTCGGCGCGAAGCCAGATGTGCTGAATCCGTGGCATTCGAGATTTCGTAGAAGCCAAGACCTCGGCAGCTTGTTGCCCTCTTGATCTTCTCAGAACTGTCTTCTCGCTTTTCACACGACGCTTGACAATTTCCTCGAAGTAATCCAGGTCTCCATCGTGCAAAACGAGCTTTCTGAAACTGATCTTCTCAAAAAACGCCTGCCAGTCGGAGCAAACGGCGGCGTAGGCCGCACGAGTCCATCCCTCTTGTCTCCGCCCTGTTTCGCAATCACCCGCCAACTCCCCCAATATGATATCTTGCACAAGCAAAGGAAACTTGCACCAAGAGAATGTCACAGCTCCTGGAAGCTCGGCGGAAGTGATTGCCCTTCCTCTGCGCCGTGGTCGCAGTTCCATCCTGCTCGAGCTGTCGTTCTTCACTCGAATCGCGGGTGTGAGTTCGGTGCTGACTGGTACAACGGATTCGTTCTTTGTCGATTTTCGCGGTCCGCAAAATATTTAGGAAGGAACTGAATTCGCATATGACAAAATATCTCTTTGTGCGGGAATCTGTGCTCTTCTACTCTGCGCACGGGCTGGTCCAATTGATCATCCAGGGCACTAGTTCATTGGTGGTGTATCGGTCAAGAATTAGCATTTCTAGCCTTTACAAGCCATCAGTAATCTGTGGCGCCAGCGATAATCGGCTTGGGTTTAGCGGGTATGAGACTACCGAGTCTTACACTATTTTCTAGATTTCCTCAGCAGCTGAACCTGAGACATTTTGGAGAGCAATACTACATTTGCGATGGAGCTCTTATGATATGAGTGCCTATGACTTCATAACACTTTGACATGAAACAAATACTGGGTATCTCTACGACCCTTCTGCAAGGTGTTCAGTATCGATGCTTCTGCCTGATGGAGGTGAGGAAGTCACGGGTAATAATTTCAGTTTCTCTTGGCCGCGAGGCAAGAAAATTGTGAAATGGAAATTGACATATATTATTACCTGCAAAAGCTTTTGTGGGGAAGCGTGACTGGGCACTTCGTAACTAGGTACCACTGAGAGCAAGTAGTTATTACGGGTGCCTTGCTCCCAAGCGCATGCCGTGCCGCGTGCCCGCGTGACGCACGTCGCACACTGCAGACACGTGTCGTCATGTGCGCCATGCAGGGAGTGAAGGATCGTTGGCTGGAAATTGCAATTCTCATTTAGCCCAACCATCGTTTTCATCTGCTTGTGTGACTGACAAACGTCTGGGACGTTCCCTGTCGGATTCTTATATGAAAGTCGGCAACGACAATACCTCACCCATTCACAAACCGTTTTCTTTTCGCTCTTGTATAACCCTACGCACGGGAACCTAAAGCACCTGTGACTATAGAGACGATCTTGGTGCTTCAGCGAGGCCTTTCTGGGCATCAGTCAGAAATCGCCCCGGTATCGCCAACGGTCGCGCAACGTCCCCGTCCAAGATGTCAACCCATGGAACGAAAGCCCTGGGCTTGGACTCAGAAAATATCGGGGAGGAAACATTTGTTGATGTATCTGGGGCGAAGACACAAGGCAAGGAACCTGAGGTTGAAACAGTCAATGAGAATGCGACACAACAGGCGTCGAAAGGACAGTCCGCCGATATCACCACCGCAGACACCGCCCCAGCTCAGGAAATCAGCATCGCCTCGGGCTCCGGTCCTGTTCAGGAAATCATAGCACTCCAGGGACTGAATTTGGGCGACGCAATAACCAGCCACGAAGCAAGCGGGAAGGGCGCCAAAGACATGGCCGCGTACAAGTTCTGGTCTACCCAGCCCGTCATGCGCTTCGACGAGGAGGCCAAACAGGTCGAAGATGGGCCCCTGCTGCACCTGTCGCTAGAAGATATCCCAACGGAGCCACCACCGCTCGCTGTCGCAGGCTTCGAATGGGTGACCCTGGACGTGAGCAACGACGCCGACGTCAAGGACATCTGCGAGCTGATGAACGGGCACTACGTCGAGGACGCCGACGAGATGTTCCGCTTCAACTACGGGACGGGCATCCTGAAATGGTACCTCACGTGCCCGGGCTGGAAACGCCAGTGGTCGATCGGCATCCGCGCGACACAGTCCTGCAAGCTCGCCGCCTTCATCTCGGCCGTGCCCGTCCGGCTGCGCGTGCGCGGGAGCGTCCTCGACGCCGCCGAGGTCAACTTCATCTGCGTGCACAAGAAGCTGCGGTCCAAGCGCCTGGCGCCGGTGCTCATCAGGGAGATCACCCGTCTTTGCAACAGGGAGCAGGTCTGGCAGGCTATCTACACGGCCTCGGTCGTCCTGCCGAAGCCAGTCAGTACGTGCCGCTACTACCATCGGGCTCTTAATTGGCAGAAGCTTTACGAGGTCGGCTTCAGCCACCTGCCGGTGGGCAGTAAGCCGCAATATCAGGTCCACAAGTATGCCTTGCCAGGCCAGACGTCTACCAAGGGCTGGCGGGAGATGCAGCTGAAGGATGTCGATGCCGTTCATCAGCTTCTCTCGCGATTCCTTGAGCGATATGACATAGCTCCTGTCTATAGTTGTGAGGAGATCAGGCACTGGTTTGTTCCCGAGGTGGCTGAAGGCGATGACCAGGTTGTCTGGGCATACGTCGTCGAGGTACGTCTTACGCATTACCGCAGTATTGAAATTCTTTGCATCATACTAATGTGAAACGCAACAGGACGGCGCAGGCAAAGTCACAGACTTCGTCTCGTTCTTCTCCCTGGAATAATCCATCATCGGCAACCCAAAGCACAAAGTCCTTCGCGTAGCATACTTGTTCTACTATGCATCGGAGAGCGGGCTCACTACGCCACCTGATCGGTCAGCGTACAAGGCACGCCTAAATCAGTTGCTCGGCGACACCCTCATTGTTGCGAAGCGCGCCAAGTTCCATGTCTTCAATGCCTTGTCGCTGATGGACAACGCCCTCTTCCTCGAGCAGCAGAAGTTCGGCCCCGGCGATGGTCTATCACACTACTTTCTCTTCAACTATCGGGCCGGTCCGGTGAGAGGAGGTATCGATGAAGAGAATCAGCTGGACGAGCAGGGCCTAAGTGGTGTAGGGTTTGTAAATCTTTGAATAGAACTCGGACACAGAAGACCCCGAGGTCTCTTTAGTATATTTCCATGCCAAGAAAATTTCCAAATCTTCATGTTGATGTCAATGCGTTGAATATCGCTCTCTGTTGTTGTACACCTTAAGCTTGACAGTCGAGTATACACTGGCCTATTCTAAGCTTGGTCACCATGCTGTTTCGCCTCCGCAGACTCCGTGACCAGATCATGCTTCTTGAACTGACGAGCCGGGACCCGCCTCTGGAACAAGATGTCGAGCTCCTCATACGTCCTCCCACGGCTCTCCGGCAGCCTGAAATAGCACCAAAGGAAGCAAAGAAAGCTGATGCCGCCGAACAGGAACCCGGCCTTCCCACCCCAGTTACCCTCGTCGCTGTTAAGCATGTAAGGGATTGCTACCGTGAAGACGATGGATGCCGCTGCTTGCACGGCCGTTCCGATCGCGATGGTCTTGGTCCTCAGCCTCGTAGCCGAAATCTCCGAGATGATAACGAAGCATATGGGGCCTACTGTCATCTGATAGATGAAGGTCCATATATCCATCATTGACGCCATGGCCCAGATGGCTGCGTTGTTATTGACGGGGATGCTGAGAAATCCGATAATGAAGAGAATGACTGTCATAGCCACTATTCCAGACGTGTAGATTGTGCGACGACCCAGATGGAACTAGACGCAGTCAGTATTTGAGAGACTTCTTAATGGAGGAGGAGATGCATACATAAGCCATCAGAGGCCAAGAAATGACCGTCCCCACGAAACCCATGGCCGTGTTGCCAACGCCCACTAATCACCACCATGTTAGTCTCGTCGATTCCAAGACATACAGGGTGAGTCTTAACTTACTATTGAAAGCGTCGGAGCTGGCCAGGCCCGCTTGCTCAAAGAAGTAATTCGCGTAACCAATGAGCGGATTACCACCAATGACCTGAATCAAGTAGACCATGACGGAGATCTCGGTCCTCGTGAGGTTGCTACCCTTGAAGCAGTCAAGATACGTCGTCGTAGACTCCATCTCCTGCTCAAGCAAATCTGTCTGCTCGATTCCGACCAACATCTGGTCGACATCCGGGCGCTTCTTGGCCGAGCTGAGCCGCAGCAAAGACTTGCGGGCGTCCTCCTTCCGGCCCTGGCGAACGAGCCAGTACGGAGACTCGGGGGCAAACGGCAGCGCTGCCAGGATCACGACGGGCCAGACCCATTGGATCGCCTGCAATGTTGGTGTTAGTAAAGTTATCTCAACCAGACGAATCGGGGATGACTCACAAAGGGGATTCTGTACGCCCACTCGTCCAGCCGCGTCTCAACACCAGCCGCACATCCCTGACCGATGAACTGGCCGATGACGAAAGCCAGGTTGACAGACGCGGTCAGCACACCACGCAGGGCGAGCGGGCAGATCTCCGAGGCGTACGTCGGCGCGATGACGACGTAAAACCCATACGCCAGGCCGCCGAGGATCTCACCAGCACACAGCATGCCGATGGAGGTGGAGAAGAACTGCACGAACACAAAGACGATGGAGTAGACGCAGCACACGGCGAGCGGCAGCCGGCGGCCCCAGCGCTCCATGAACCAGCCGCTCGCGAGCGCGCCCAGGATCTGCCCGATGGGGTTGCCCATGCCCAGCGCCGTCTGCCAGCGCGCGGGGACCTCGTACGACTCTTTGCCGTCGTGGGCGGCGACGACGAGCTCGCCGTACTTTTGCTGGAAGGCGGGCAGCGCGTAGAAGGAGGTTATTATCTGCGCGTCGAAGCCGGCCATGATGACGGCGATGCAGAAGAAGGCCGACCAGAAGGTCGCGGCTGGGTACTGGCCCACGGCCTGCCAGAACCCCGTCTCGTGCTCGATGACCGTGATCTCCCGCGTGGAGCTCTCCAGGATGATGCCATCGCGCTTTGAGGCGACGTCGTGGACGCTCTCGCCGTCTTTCTTCTCCGTCATGGTGGTCGGTGGGCTTGGTGGTTAGCTGCCTGAGAGCAGGTCGGTCCTGGGATTAAGATGCATGGCTCGGGAGTGTTTTTTGGAGCATACCGGATCCCAGCCCTTTGCTTAAGTATAATGCGCGGTACATGCCTTTTCGGCGGTGTTCCTCTCCGCAGATTAGCATTGGCTCGTATCAATCTGACTTATCCGCATCAGGTGAGCATCCGTATCGGCCCGGCAAACCTGAGGGGGGCCTTATCTCCGTGAGAGGTGAGAACGGCACTTCCAGGGACAGAGTCGGACAGGTAGGCGATGTGACCAACGCGGAGAAATGCAGCCTAGCACAGACCACTCACCGGGGATCCCCCGGGGGTCCCCTGGAGCATGTAACCATGCCGGGAACATTGACAGGATCTCTCGCATCATAGTATGATCTACTGTTTACTTGTAACGTAACTCTGGTGAATTATCTTGCCCGTTGTTGACATTCCGCGTATAGTATCGCAACAGACCACAGTCGCACAGATGATGATACCGAACCTCGGATGCCTGGTGGCCGTCTGAATCGCGTCAGGACGCGCTGGCAGGAGGTGCTCAATTAATCGATGTTCGTGGGGTTGGCTAGAAGGGAAAAGGCAAGACTTGTCTCCACTCAGCCCCTTATTTACTATGGCAGCACTGGGCTACCATGTTATTCTAGTTTGTTTGCCGGCAGAGATTCAAGAGAGCATCTGATGTTACTTCGACAACCCGTATTAAAGACTCAGGGTTCTCAACACCCCGGCCAGTCAGAAAGAAGGTACAGAATACTACAAATTTGGCAGCACCTTTCTTGTAACCCGATGAGCCCGGATTTCGGCAGCTTTACATCCTACATTCGACCGTCGATCCATCGAACCATGGCCGTCTCAAACGCGTTATTCGACCCTGGCCTGATCTCGCCCGAAGCGACGGCTGGTTTCCCTGAAGGGTACATCATCCGCCCACTGCAGAGGGACGACTACGGAAAAGGCTTCTTCGAGTGCCTGAGCGTGTTAACGTACGTCGGCAACGTCAGCGAGGATCGCTTTCTGGAGCGCTTCGACTGGATGGCAACCCAGGGGAAGGGCATACACTATTTCTTGGTGATCGAACATGAGGGCCGGATTGTGGGGACGGGGACCCTGGTCGTGGAAAGAAAGTTGTAAGTCAGAACGCTGTTGATGGGAGAACACCTGTGGAGAACCTTGGAATCCCGCGCTAACAGGACAGTATCCATGACCTCGGAACTGTCGCCCACGTGGAAGAGATATCTATCCGCAAAGAATACCAGTCAAAAGGGCTAGGGTTGAAGCTGCTCAATGCTCTGTCATCTGTCGCGAAGTCGGTGGGCTGCTACAAGTCGAAGCTGGGTTGCAGCGAGGCCAATGAGGCGTTCTACGTCAAGTGCGGGTATGAGAAGGGCGGCCGAGTAATGTCGGAGGATTACGAGGGTCCAAAACCGGCGTACGAGAGGGGTTGATAGACAGGCCGGTTCAGTGGCGTTATGCTCCGAGACGCCGGGAATGGGGCTCTAACCCGTGCGGAGTACCTAGATAGGTTATCCGTTGCTCAGGCGGCCATTCCAGTAAAATAGAACGTTACATTGACTTCTCCATGCGAGTAGCGCCCTTGATTCTCTCCGTCCGGCGGTGGACATGGCACCGGCAGCAGTCAACCCGTTCAACCTGTATTCCCGGTGCGATTCCCGCCTTTATAAGAGGATACCGGCCTTGGTAATAGAAGCACTCTGATTGCCGGAAGAGGCGCCAAGCTGCAGAGCCCCGAACAGGAAAACAAGACCACCCTACAATGGCGCCGCACGCCGACCTGGACGAAAATGAAGACCACATCGTGCGCCTACCGGCCCCGGAGAGACCGGCCTTCTCGCCCTCACCGCCGCGGATCCTCATCATCGGCGGTGGCAACCGGGGCATCGCCTACTCCAAGGCCATCCAGAAGTCAACCAACGGCCTCGTCGTGGGCATCGTCGAGCCCATCGCCGTGAAGCGGCGCCACATCGGGCGCAAGTACATCTGGGGCAGCGGCGGCAAGCCGGCCGAGGGCCAGGAGTTCGAGACATGGGCCGACTTTGTGCGCTGGGAGACGGCGCGGCGGCGCAGGGCCGAGGCCCGGGAGGAAGGGGTCCCACAGGGCGTCGATGCCGTTTTTATCTGCGTACAGGACCAGATGCACCGGCAGGCGGTGCTGGACCTGGCGCCGCTGGGGCTGCACGTCATGTGCGAGAAGCCGCTCGCGACGGACCTGGGCGACTGCATTGACATCTACAAGGCGCTCCTGCCCGACCCGGCGGCGGCGCCGTCGACGCTCTTCTCCGTCGGCCACGTCCTCCGCTACAGCCCGCACAACATGCTGCTGCGGAAGCTTTTGGTCGAGGATAGGGTGATTGGGGAGGTCATGGCTGTCAACCATACGGAGCCTGTGGGCTGGAACCATTTCACTCATAGCTATGTGAGGTGAGTTTGCGATGGCAGAGAACAGTAGTTCGTCCATCCATTGCCTTGTTTGTTAACAACAGCTGCCAGGGGAAATTGGCGAAAGGAGTCCACGTCCGCACCATCTCTCCTCGCAAAATCATGTCACGATATAGACCTGCTGTATTGGCTGTTAGCAGCCAACGCCGGGGGCCCTGCAAAGCCGGCCCACGTCCCCAGAGACATCTCCTCATCCGGCTCACTGCAGCACTTCAAACGCTCCGGAAAGCCAGCCGAGGCGGGCGACGCGACAAACTGCATGTCCTGCGCCTTCGAGCCGTCCTGCCAGTTCTCCGCAAAACGAGTCTACACCAGCCCGCAGCTCAAGAGCGAGAACCAGGACCGCTGGGCCCGGATAGCGTGCCCGGAGATGGAGGAGTGCGGCCCCGCCGCCGGCCAGGAGGCGCTGCTCGCGAAGCTGGCCGAGGACTACGACGCCTCGTCCATGCCCCCGGACGAGATCAGCAGCCGGAACTGGTTTGGCCGCTGCGTCTACGAGGCTGACAATGACGTGTGCGACAACCAGACGGTCACGCTGGCATGGGACGACGACCCGGTGGCGCAATCCGGGGAGACGGAGCGCGAGGCGCTGGCTGGTAGGGGCAGCAAGACCGCAACGCTGCACATGGTGGCCTTCACCAAGAAGATCTGCCAGCGCTTCACGCATATCTACGGCGCGGACGGCGAGATATCCGCAGACAGCTCGTCTATCACGGTGGAGGACTTCAAGACTGGAGGGAGGCGGGTCTTCTACCCATATGTCCCCAAGGGGGGCGGGCATGGCGACGCAGATGAGGGATTGGCCCGCCAATTCGTCCTGGCTGTCGACAAGGTGAAGAACCACGGCTGGAGTGTGGCGCAGGCCCAGAAGGAATACATGGGCTGTTCCCTAGAGGACGTGATCATGAGCCACAGTATGGTGTTTGCGGCAGAGGAGGCAAGGAAGAGCAGGACTGTGGTCGACTTCCCTAAGTGGTGGGAGAAGAATGTTGTCAGGTGAATCTAGGCTCTTTTCCCTGTACGCGGAGCTGGATATTCCCTCTTGCAGCCGGGCAGGAAACCTGGATTAGACGGGACTTCGAACCACCAGAAACCATGATTGACACTACTGGTCTATGAGATATTTATAGGTCAGTTGATAGTAGTTATATTTACTGCATGTATCTATGTTTTCTTCACCTCGTCATACGTCGTGTCCGCAAGTGGGCAGATGCCTCTCGCTCGGATCTTGCGTCCAAGCTATATCATCACGCCCAACAAGGCCTCGGCTTGTGAACATGGTCGAGTTGACTGGAGATTTAGGGATCAACTGGTCTCCCTTTACTGCCAATATGGAAAGGACGTGAGCGGCAGCCTGTTTTCAAAATGTCAGCGCTCATTCACTTATATGGTCGTTTCAATCGAACTTACCTTGGCGTTAATAGTCAGGACGGTTGGGTTCGGATTATCAATCGTGTCACACTCTTGGTGATAGCAAGGGTCTTGCTCAACACTCGTTCCGGTGTGGAGCCCGCCGACTGGCTTTCCGATATTCATGAAGGACTGATAGTCGCTACCGCCTGTGAATCGAGCAGCTGTGACGTTGATGCCCTTCTTTGTGTAGTCGTCCACGAAGAGCTTTTCCAGGACGTCGGAACCGGGAGGACCAGTGAGATTATGAGTGCTGCCGTCACCATCGAAGACGCCGAAGTAACCGCGAGACACCATATCGAAGTTCAAGTATGTCAAGATGTTGTTTGCGGCGGTGGCGTTCAAGTTCTGGGTGTAGTATTTCGACCCAAGAAGACCATTTTCTTCAGCGCCCCACCACGCGAAACGGACCTTGTTTTTGACTTTGAACTTCTCGAGCGCAGTTTTGAGCTCGAGGATCAAGGTGCTTCCCGAGCCATCGTCGTTGATGCCAGCACCAGCTTGCACGCTGTCAAGGTGTGCACCGAGCATGATAACGTTGGTTGGATCGCCTCCCTTGGTCTCGGTGAAGATGTTCTGCGTGATCTTCGTCTCGATGATTTGTGTATGCTGGAAATAGGCATCTATTGATTCTCCGGCATCAATTCGTGCCTTTAATGCCTCGCCGTCAACCTTGTTGATGTATCCCGCAGGAACAAATTCAGGTCCCGGGTTTTGAAGAGTAACGCCTGTGACCTTGGTCGTCAGGTCGCTGTACGCAATGACAGCAATGGCGCCTGCAGCTGCGGCGGGCTTGATACGGCCAGCGACGGTCGTGCCATCTGGACAAGCGCCTCGCTGGACGAGCACAATCTTGTCTTTAACATCGAGGTCCGCGTAGGCCTCGTTCGTGCAGCCCTCTGGTCCGTTGACGCCGAGGACCAAAGGCGCCGTCAACCCTTCTGCAGACGTCGAAGGAGAGTAGGTAGGTCCAACCACCCAGTATGACTCGTTATCGACCTTGAATGAGATCGACTTGACCTGGAACCACAACGCGGGGAAGTCCTGAACGTAAGTAACGAAGTTGCTCGAATTTTGCGTCCGGGACAGAATGTAGTCAACCGAGGCTTTGTAGCCCGGGAATCCGAAGGCGCGATTTCCATCGTTGGCCTTGGCAATTGCGTCGAGCTCTTGGAGGTTGCCCATAAGACTGAGAAAAATCAGGAAGGCTCAGTGGTGGTACATCGAAGAATCTGACAAACTTACCCCTCAGTCGTGATCAAATCTTGATATGGCTTCGAATTCACCAGAGGACGGTAGTTATCGCCATAAGTCGTGGCCGGGAACACCGCGGCTAGCGACTGTGCAGCCCCAGAGAGGAGCAAACCGGCTTGGAACTTCATCTTGCCGGTATTTCCAATTGCTCCAAACCAAAAAGCCCTACTACAATAGGGACGAAAACGAGAAGCCTGAATCTCCCCAATACCTGGGGCGTGGCCATTTAAAGAATCGCCCGTTGCATTTTCAATGAAAATTTAATCTTATCGCTCAACATGGCAAGGGCACCAAGCCCCGTAAGCAGGTCTCTACTAGAGGTCGAGATTGTGTGCCAAGGTTCCCGCACATCTCGGCGTCTTACTGACCTTCCGGATGAAGAGAGTGCACGTGATATCGAGTACTTGGCGACAATAACGTCGATAACGTGATCGAGCGGCTTCCATGCTGTCTTATTTTAAGACAAGAGCCGCACTATGAGAAACGCCTTTCCTGGTGCATTTGTTTGGTGCTGTGGGTGGGATTGGAGGTGGCTACAAATGGACAGGTCGAGGCGCCGCCTCACCGCGAACCATCTTGCGGCAGCTCGTAAGTAAATTGTGCTTCAGCTACGAATAGAAAGAGCTACGTAACATAGACATAAGGCACGGCAGTCTTCGTCAGTTAGAGTTCACCATTCACATACACAACATCAAATCTTTCACATACAGTGCGCTTCGTTAAAAAGATGATGGCAACCTCCGGCTGATCTCAAACCTGATAAATATATTCCACTTTCTTTAATTCACTTATATCAGTCTAGGATCTAGATCAGACGAATAGCCTTTGTGGTGTTGGCGTATAGGTCGGCTCAGGTGGTAGACTGGTATTGGCCAAGTCTGCGTCATCCTCAAGAAGTCCTGAATCATCCCCATCTGAAGTGCTCTCCGGATTCGTAGAGCCACTCGGTGTGGGAGTAGCAGCCGGAGGCGGCGACGCACAATCGATGTCCTCAGTGATACCATCACTGTAAAAGTCGGCGCTGAAGGAAGCGTCCAGCGAGGCCTGGAAGTTGCCATCGGTAAATGGGCACCGAGCGTGCTCGTAGGTGATGCCGTTGAGCTGTTCCTTGGCGACTGCAGGCAGCATTCCCCAGTCTATCAGCGGCGGGCTCAGTGCGTACTGCGCACTGTCGGCCGAGGGGAACACATATTCCTTAGAGTCGTAACCGACGACAGCGTGCGTGTTGACTCCCCCTCTGGTAAGCTCCCCACCGCTGTAGATGGTGTTTCTGCTTGATTCCGTGTCCCAGGTCTCGGGGCCCGTGGAGTAGCTGACGCCCGCGATGGTGTAGTCGTGAGCATTGCCGTTGCAAGTCGTCCGGTAGAGCCACACCGCGACGCTCAGGTAGTAATGTTTGTGGTTCTCCCCGTCGGACTGGACCTTTGGTAGATACCAAGAGTACAATACGCCAGTGCGGTTGTTGGAGGACCCGACTCTGGCGTACATCTGGCCCTTGGAGCTATCCCGACAACGCTCGCCGATGTCTCCTGTAGGTTTCAGTCCGGCACTGGCGGGTTGTTAGCGGGTTGCTGCAGCTCGCCAAACATGTCACAAAACATCTTCGGACTTACCCGTGGTAACCGTCCCTGTCAACAGCCGCGTAGGGGAAGCATCCACGACCATCATTAAGCCCCGGCTTGAAGAGTAATTCAATCTCGCTCTCCGCGCCGTCTGCTGGGTATTGTTGGAAAGGGGTAATATCGTCGTGATTCTTCCACTTATCGCCCACCGCAACGTCTCCATCCCGGCGCATGATACTACGTGAACATGCGAGACCCGCGAGGCTCAAGTGAAGGAGTGATTTCAACGAAGGGAACGACATGGCTGCTGTGTATTAACGAAAGAACACTAAGCCGATGGAGTGAATGAAGCTGAGTTGGAAGAGAGTGAGGTTGTCTTTTCAACTGACATCAGCAAAAGTCGGTTGTCTCGAATAATTATATATATTTGTAAAGTTATGATGTCTTGCGCCTGTACACATAACTTGGTCCACGCCAACAGCTCTTCTTTCTCCTGTTCATCCCATACTATCAGTCAAGGATGTTGTTTTTAGAGCTACTGAAACAATAACCCACATGATCCTGCCAAGAACGGTGATAAGCGTGACGAGTAAGTCAATGTTTATTTATTTCTTGGCCACTCATAGGTGCTCTCTACTTTTCGTAATTTATGTCTTCAATGCTTGTTTCTCCTAGAGAACTCCCAATTTCTCGCATTACGTCCAACTGACCGCGTATTTTGACATTGGATCTTGACTCCCAAGTATTCTAGATGTACCGGCGCCAACATACAACCCTGAAATATCAAGAAATAAAAACGCAGCCCTGGAGGACTACGCCGTAAGCACAATGCTAGCAATACGTACGCATCAATTTTAATGGACTTCAATGCATGCGAACCGTACGGTTCGCATGATTCAGTTTGTTCATACAAGCAGTCTGCAGCTCGATCCCGGTTGAAGATCCAAAGGGGCGCGCATGTTCCCGCTGACAATAGCAACTCCCTACTTTGGTAGAGATCTGCGCCATGAGCGTGGAAGATCCCATCGCATTGTATGCACGGGTGGACTGAGCCACACCACCTCCCGCCTACTCATGATTCAGTCTGCTAAGAATAGACAACATGCAGCCACATGTCCGGCCTTCAGATCCAGGTGGAAGGTCTTGTCTTCAATATACTATAAACTGCTAATACTAGGGTATGCTGTGAAGTTGATATTTTATTAAAATTAAAGGAGAAAGAAGTTCTAGCCTGGCTGATCACGACCTATCTTGAGAATTCAGCGGAGTCCAAGACGGAAAGAGACGAACCATGATCAACCCAAGGAAAACTCCGTGCATTCCCGTCGAGGCTCAGAATGACTCGCAGTTGGACATTAGGAGACACCTGATTTTATATAGACCTGAGAATCGCCTTCAATTTGGACACCGAATCTTAGAACACCATTCGCCCACAAGCAAGCCATTCGTTATATCTATTCCAACATTTGAGAAGAGCCTCCTAATTACCGTCACTCGCTGATAACTATGATCTCACACTCATTTTCAATTCTCTTCGTGGCACTTGGCCTACTCAGTACCATTGTAAGGAGAATCCCGTCTTATAAGCCCTTGGCTAATAGTTGTGGCATATCCCTGTGGGTAGACATACTTTTACTGACCTCCATCTCAGATATCCAGTGCCCCTACTCGCCCATTTGCAGTAAGTCTTTTCTAGCTTCTCTGCCCCTGAACTAGTATCGGGACTTAGCTAATCCTGGCTCAGGGGAATAATGCTTACTCCGTTGATTTCACTACGGATGAGACCGAGACCCGATGGGTCTTCCAAATTTACGCAGACGGCTACACAGACAAAGACGAAGAGGGCAACCAGATGCCTCTGGACAATCTGATGATCAACAAGGATTCCAAACGCTTGACCGTTCTCAAGGCTATGAACGGGCTGGATACGACAGAGCCTCGGCTCAAGATGCGGCAGGTGCTCAAGGAGTGCTGGGAGCAGGCAGGCCTCCAGCCGTCGGAGCTGAAGGAGGTGCTGGGCTACATGATCGAGAACACCAACATGAAGGAGGCCATTGCAGACTGCCGTACCGCTCAAGGTCTAGCAGAAAGTGACTCCTTTGAGGTGACCGGCACAGATACGGATGCAAACACGAAGATCTGTTGGGACAGGCTCGGGAATACAATCTTCTCATCTGCCATACGGGGAGCTATCAGGGATTTCGACATCAACAAGCAGCTGATTAGCATCAAGGTGGACAACGGGGGCAACTGGGACCATGTGTACTACGGGTTCTCAACATGAATACCATGGTGAACCAACATTTCAGACAGGAAAACAACCCTGCACCAATAAAAATATCACACTTGATTAAATTATATTTCAAGCACTGCAGCTTCTGGAAGAATCGTGATTCACTGGATCCACCTGGCAGGCTCGTTCGGTTTTCTACCATTTCCTTCAAGCGGCGCAATTCAATTTGCTTAGTGTTTCATTTTACCAGGGGGAAAGCTATTTATACTAGTATCGATCAGATTCAACCGATATCGTCATCCGAGCAACGAAATTAGCACTCGGCGCGTATTCACAAAGTTGCACGTCAAGCAAGCCCCATGCTCAACCCACCAGGGGCTACTCCAATTCGGAACACAGTCATCACCGGCTCTCAATTTATTCGAGGCGCCTACTTTTTTGACCTTAATTTAATCTTTGCAATGCCTCACCTTGCGCTTGTGCTGCCGGTCTCACGTTTCGCTGCACCACCAGCGATAGCTATCCGGTGGGAATGGACATCAAAGACGTGCCTGTAGACGGTACCCGGCATCTGTACATGGTTTTACAACATTACCACGAAGCTCGGTGTACACTCAAAGATCACACACGAGCATGTGTTTGCGCCATGCATGCTTTTCATACCTACCGCACAAAGGCAAATGCCCGAACCAAGGCTAGGTCAACCTTGCAGGTAATATTTGGAGGCCGGGGATAAAGAAGAAAAGAAGGAGCCAAAACCTCTGAATTTGTGCTCCACCTCTCCCTTCCCCCTTGATTCCGATACTGGTCTCTGGGTCTCATTTGGTTTTAATTAATACAGTCTTCTGCAGCCACCGTGCCTTCACTACAGCCTGTTATCGCGACCATGGCTACAGGCCTGACCACAGTCTTTACTCCTAGCAGCGCATGCCTAAACACCTATATACTCGACTCCTGGTCTACGTATGGCTGGTTTGGGCTTGAATCGCGTCAATACTTTTTGATTGGAGAGTTCCGAGTGCGTTCGTCAATAATCCAAGACGAAAAGGAGTTTGCTTGCACGCCACAAGGCGGCGGGATACTTTCTGGCATTCCATACTTCTCTCCTGGACTCGCCTGCCCCACGGGCTGGACAATTCAATCAGGAGAGGCTGGCAATGGACTCACCACTACAGTCTACTGTTGTCCTAGGTATGGAATCTAACGGTCATTCTCACTCCAAGATATTGATGGTTGCCAGCCCTCTGACACTTGAAGTCAATACTGCCAATGAGTTTTCCTGCGTGGTCACTTTGTATTCGGACACGCTCTGGTATCAATCGGAAACAGAAGAAGCCACAACGTACACCGAAATATGTCTACCACAGAACCTCGATGCCTCGGATTCGATTGATACGGCTCGACTCTCCGCCACGCCCATAATGCTTGTGCGTCAGCCATCAGACTTCGAATCAACTGCAACAGTCTCGGCTGGCGCCAGCCCCGTTCGATCTCCGAGCACCATACCTACTCCTCGATCAAGTACTAATGTAGCAGGTCTTGGGGTTCCAGTCACCGACAAGTATTCTGACTCCTCTCTTTCTAATGGTGCTATTGCCGCAATTTCCGCTTCAGCTGCCCTGTCGGCCATTGTGCTCGTCGCAGCCTTCCTCTTTTTCAGAGCCTGGAGGCGCCGATCTTCAAACAAAAAGCCGCAGCCTGGAGCAAGTGCTGGGAACAATCCAAGCTATTCGAACCCTGGCGAGGAAACAAAAGCTGAGATGGAAGATCCTGTGTCTGCTCGAGAATTATTCAAACAAAGCTGCGCATATCGGGGTAAGCCGGAGCTGGGAAGTGAGGTCGACAGAACACATGGCAGCAATCCTGACGAAGCAGGCGGAATACTTCCTTCCAGCACTCAGGATCACGTCGCGGAAGACTTGTTGCCTGGAGATAGGGATTTCAATGGACTAGGCCATGCTTATTCAGATGAGAGGTTGGGTCATGGTTATTCAGCTGAGCTGGAATAAGTGGATGTCAGCAGGACTGCGACAGTCTGGTAGCAGATGCGCGGATGAGACTGGACCAGAGGCCCTTTTGTAAGGCCATACTTGCAGCTGGAATATTGCGAAATCCAAATGGGTATTTGGATGGTAACCTTGGGCTCCAGTAGAAACAAGATCACAGCTCGATGTACTTGGTATAGAATATCATAACCACCTGTGGGCACCGGTCGATGCATAAACGCCAGAGTGACAGCCGGTCTAGAAGCACGCAAATGAGCTGGAACCATGCATTGCATTTTTGAATTGCCGTAAATGAAAGTTCGGTCCTACCACATTGTACGACAAGTCGCAGAACTGCAATTCGGCATTGATGGTTGTCTAACCACACTACCTTGGTGCTCCTCACACAACATGTGGCATGACCTCAGTCTTCCAATGTTGTGCTTGGGTACACAATTAAACAAGGATTCTCGGTATATGAAATAGAACGCTCACGAGACGGCTCATTACGAATGAATTTGGTGGAAGAACTCGGCAACGGTCTCTTGCAAATTCCTTGCAGGCAGAGACTTGACTCCTAGTCGTCTTCTATGTTCGAGGCAAAGTTTCATGTCTTGATCTTACAACAGCGAATGTATCGCTCGGGGTCGGCGAATCGAGACCACGACTGATCCAACCTGACCCGTTCGCAAAGCACAATGTGGTGGTCACATACCATGATTCGGGTAGGCTTCCTTTAGCATGTGCGGCATCTGCTACAAATCGACCATTCTGACGCATATCTATCACGTAAATAAAATTTTGTCTAGGCTCATCTTTTGATTCCGTACATGTGGAGCTTCTTTAGTTGTGTGGCATACATTTCCAGCGATCCACATTTTTGTCAACCCAGATTGATCAGTAGTAAGTGCAGGTGCAGCCTTCAGCGGGACAACCGAATGCTGTGGATTCCCGTTTAGTGAACATGTGTACGACATATGCGACGCTTCGACAGCCAACTCACCCGGGTAGATCACGCAACCTTGGAAAGTTTTTGTGCAGTCGGTCCCTTTGGCACCACAATCTGTGCCCAGCTAATTAGTGGCGAAACACATAATTCCCAAGGCCACATATCTTACTGGTGTCCTCGCATGGTCCGGTGTACTCTGGATAATCGCCGTATGCTTCACATCCATCTTGTCTAGACTGCAAGCCATCCAGGGGCAGCTTTACACAGAGCGCGGCTGGCACGGAGAGCAAAGCAACAAAGGTGTCGAAGCGCATTGTGAAATATTATGTCAAAGGATCGAGCCTTTTTGTGGTTTTGAAAATTTGGCAAAAGCGAGAACTCAATCTCCCTTCAATGTTGATATAGAATTGCAACTTCTACTTTGGAGAAAGGGGGAGGGAATTCGAATCTATATACGTGAAAGAGCCAAGACACAATTGCTTATGCTTTCCGTATCCAAATTGAAAGACATCCGGACGTCACGTCACTCGGCCAATTGGTCACTTGGCACACATATGCTTTGCCGCTCGTCTCCGTCCTTAACGAGCGCAAGTGTAGGCCATAGCGTAGAAATGTTACGCCATTACTTAAATGCTAGACTTGGCGACTTGGCCCTTTTTCTATTTGTGGTACTGGCGCGACACCATGACCGCCAGTAGGGCACGGACGCCTGTGTGACGCTGTTTGACGGAGTCCGGCAGAGCAGCGGTAAGTCCAGTCCAGACGGTCTGGTGGATAAATAAAGGTTTTGAGGCCGCGAGCTGTGCAGATGTGTATATTTGGCATATGGGCCAGCTCATCTGGCTGTCTGCTCGTGTGTTGTATGCGCAATCACGACTGATCAATGGCCTGCATGCATTTACACTTTCTCATTCAATTACATACTCGACGTTGTTAATTGAGTTTAATTAAAATATTTGGCAGCGCATCAGTGAACAAAGAGAAGTGTACCTCGGTCATTGTTTGAGGTTTCTTGGTGCGCTCAACCATGGCTTTGTCTAGAATGAGACACTCGGAACTCGGAGATCAAAGAACGGCCCGGTCTCAATCATACAGCGACAAGATGGCAAATCCGCCCCCCCCCCTCTGGCATACTACAATTCACAAAACTCGTCTCTTCGAGCAGACGACGACGAGGCATAGCCAAAGGTCCGAACAGAAAGATAGTCCTACAATGCTGCGGTCAGTTTGCAGATACGGCGCGACAATGTTGACCGTCTCGAGTAGCTGCACGTAGCTCATAACAGGATTCAAAAGACCTTGCTGTGGCGTCCCGCTGACTGCCGAACGTCTTTGTGCGGGCGGCACGTCCCAGTCCCACGCATCGTTCTTGCCTCCTCTTTTTTTACCTGTCATGAAGTTCAACGGTTCGGAAAATCCGACACATGGTAAGGATAACGGGGCGGTCGGCTTTTGTCGTTTGATGTGGTGTGGATTGGAAAGTCTCCCACAACTCGGCAAAGTGAACGGCTCGATGTGTCTGGCCCGGTCCTCAATGCAATAGTCACTAAATTCATGTCATAAAGAACATACTATTAATAAAACTCGAGTTGGGTATTAATGTTCATCTGCCTGCTGATGGATTCCCGGTCACTTTGAAAGGGCCAGATCAAACTTCGTGACCAACGTGAGACTGACCATTCATCACTCATCTATCATACGTCAATAATTATCTATCAATTGCTAAAGTTCTGAAGGAACAAGGAAATCATGAGCCTTTCACCAAGACGCAGCAAAAGCATCTTGAGCTACCTCGCCGGGGGACACCCCAGGCCAACGCGGACCTCTTCTTCTTCTTCGAAACGGGAACATCACAGCGACAAGACTCAAAGCAAAAGTGGAACTCCGATTGATGAGAACTCCCACCCAACCTACACGTCTAAAAAGACCAGATCAGACGAGTCCAAAGGTCACCGCAGACACAAGAGCAGCCGGTCCGTGGACCATCGGTCGAGTTACAGAGGCGACCGTAAGTCTTACCAGCCTGAGCCAAAACATCAACACCAAGGTTCGTATTTCGAGGACTCCGACTCCGAATCACCCAAGGAGAAATCATTCTTCTCACACGTTGCTTCCTTCGTAGATGACCGACGCTACTCGCACACAAGCCAGACTGCACAGAGCCCCACCGACACCGAGTCACCCCTCGAGCCGCCTTGGCACCGGGAACCCACCGTCGCCGACGCAGAGAGACACCACATCGCCCCAGGGCGGTGCCTCAAGCACTGGGACCCGGACGAGGAGCCCATACTGCTGCTTTCATCGGTGTTCGATGCTAGCTCCCTTGGAAAATGGGTCCTCGACCAGACGGCGCGCATCTACGGCGAGCACGATGAAATGACAGAGCTCGCGGCCGACTTCTGGTTTGAACACATCAAGCTTGGGGGCAAGGTCAAGCACGCGAAGAGCCGCCTGCCGGAAATTATGGATGCGAGTGCTCGGCAACTTGTCAAGGAGCTCATCGCCTCCGGCGATAAGCTTGTCGACGAGCTCGGGGAGATACTGAAGAAGTGTGAGCAACGCGTACTAAAGGTGACAGGGATAACTGAGATACCGAAGCTCGGCCACAAGAGCGTGGTCGTCTTCATCGACACCTTCATCGGCCGAACCCCTGCACAGCGAGATGCATTTGACGATTTCACACGGAGCATACGGGTGTGGAATAAATGGTTTGATACTGACTGTGCCAACCTTCTGTAATACAAGCCATTCTTAGTGGATAGATAAAAGTCAATGTCATTACGCAGCCTTGCAAGAGCACGCCATGGAGTAGCTTAGCTTTTAGTCGTGAATGACGAAATTACGTGACTGTTAACTAATTTCTTTTGAACGGCGGCAACCCTGATTGTAAACGCCCGGTCATCGATGAGTATGTACGCCAGCGTTCCACTGGATACACGAGTTCATACCTACTTTGGCTTGATGTGATATTCAAGGTAAAGCCCGATAAAAGTTACCTTGGAAAGCCTTGTCCACCAACGGAGACCGTGCCTCGACCCGAACCAGTAAAATGTCAACATCGCATTGGCACACCGTTCCTGCATATCGCTTTCTGTGAGTGAGGACACTCGTCAATACGGTATAAAGTGAAGGCTCAAGCCAGCACTACAATTCCAGCTATGTGTTCCTAATTCAATATCGAACTCATCCTTGTGGCAGCTTCTTTGGCTTGATTATCCATCTTCCCGAACTTCCCGAACATCACCATGCCATGAAGGCAATACGCTCACGTCAAGATCCAAATTTGCGGTCATACTGACTCCAATCGTTCAAATTATGAGCCGATGTCTGGGTCTCAATAATTGTTGCTTCACACTGTGACTTTGTTATCATCAGCATCGCCAGTGACTGCCAGAAGACTGGAGGAGCCGAGTATCAGTCAGATGAATGCAGTCACGTCTGCTTGATGTTCCAAATCACATTGTGAATCACAGATATACCGTGTATATAAATTCCAGCCCTTAACAAGTCTCCCCACGCAGTTCTTCACCATTTTCGTACCAACTTGCAACGAAGACATTTAACTTTCCGCCTGGAGAACGATATTTTGCCACCGATTCCTGAGCTCCAGCGACATTTTACACAAACAAGTAAAGCCATTATGGAAGGGGGTCACAGAAGTCGTAGTAAGAGGCTGCAACGGTACCACGAGAACCCGGGGTACGATGAGCCCGAGGCGTCGTCCAGCGCTGCAGTTGCCCTCAGAGAAGATGACACAGTGAGTACATGGCCAAGACCCTGAAGTTACCTTAACCAAAAGTCGCCGATACAACCAGCTAAACTAGCCCCGAAGGACCATTCTCAAGCTTTACTGGCCCAAATGGCGGTCAACAGGTCCGTAGCGAATGAGGAATATCTCCAGTGGCAGCAAGAATTCTCTATGCCTCAGAGTGGGCTAGGAGGATATGACAACATGCCAGAGCCTTTGCCCATCCTAACGCACGCCACGCAGCCTGCGGTAAATGGCGAATATTTTGCAATCCATTCTGCTGGACGAAATCTTGCTGGTCAGTATCCACCAAGTTATTCGCATGCTCGAAGTCTTGGTCCAGAGGCTCCAGCAGAGTACTACCAATCACGATCTCGTCCAACAGCATGTCTTCCAGCAGCATACGGCTCAGAAGCAGGAAACCCGGAAGCATCCGACATAGGAACTCACGAGCCAGGATCACACCAGTCGTCCCGAAAATACCGACATGCAAATCCTTTTCTTCCAAGGTCACATGCCCCGACGCATCGCAGTCACGACGTGTAAGTTCTTGTCAGCAGTCAACTTGCAGGTACACTGACTAACCATTCCAGTCGTTCGGAAAACTTTTCCGTTCCTGTCGAAGGGCCAGAATACAGACCAAGACAGATCCAGCATAGACAAACCAATGCTGCCGAACATCCCCCGAGTTCCAGTTATACGGATCAGGCCTCTCGATACTCTGCCCCCGAGCCTCCCCCAAGCGATGTTTACACACCGCCTCGCCTTACTAATGATGCGCTTGCCGTGCTTCATCAACAATCCCCTTCAGAATGTAGCGACATGACTCTGCCTGCAACACCACCTGAACCACGGAAGGCTACCGAGCAAGATGCGAGGCGCTCTGGGGTCCCTCCTTGGTACACTATTAAGCATTGGGATCCAACTCAGAAACCTATCTTCCTACTGGGCACTTGTTTTGACTGCAACTCGCTTGGAAAATGGATCTATGACTGGACTTCCAAAAAGTACGGTCAACCAAGCCCAATAAAGGACGTGGCAGGTGACCTATGGCTTGTGTTACTCGAATTCTTCGGTAAGATCAAGAGGTCTGAAGAGTTTATTGATCGGAACAACGGGACCACGGATCCAGAGCTATATGAAGAGTTGGGTTTCTTGAATAGGCTTTTAATTGACGCAAAGGGCCTAAGGGACAGACTACAGAGGCTTCTCAAAAAATGTGAGGAGCCCATGCTCAGGACAGGTACTAGAGGCAATGGTCGTCTGCGTAAGGATGCTGGTCTTAGATGTGTGGACATCTTGTTCGGTCGAGATGAGCTGCTGGAAAGGACTGAGGATCTCATACAGAGTATGCGGCATTGGATTCACGGTTGGGATGAGGAGCGCGTTCATGCCGAAAAGTCTCGGCGGCATGCAGATCGATGGTAGGTTGGCAGTCGATCGGGACCCATGTGGTTAGCTGAACGTCATTCTGAGGGATTTCCAGAGCCATGAATAACTTCAGAATTAGGAAACAAATTTTTGAAACCTGACTTTCATGTCTTCACTCACGCCCAAGAATTGCCTTCCAGACCCAGGCCGGTGACCGGTACTTATCGCTGTATATGTCCTCATGCACACGAAAGCACATACAGTCCACGTGCTGAAGTCACAAGCTGTGGACAAGCTCTTCAAACTGTGGTTAAACTTCCCCAAAATCGATCATCTTGTTTTGTGAGATTCCGATTAAGTGACAGCCAGAATGTTGTCATAGCTGGGGCTCGCATTGCGGCCACCTGTAAGCCTCTATCTGGGCAAATGGCTCTGGTGGCGGCACGGCATGAAACCAGGGGTACGTATGGTCATTTTTCATCAAATAGCTTCCCAGGAATGTTGGAACATGCCGTGGGCTGCAATTGAGGGTTGTTGAACTGTCTGTGTACTGGTCTCACAGTAACTGACCTGGACCGAGTCGATAGGCCTTGCCCAAAACGTTCTTGTCGTCACCACGTCATATTTGTCGTCCCCTGAGGAATTCTTCGAATTCCCGAAAATGCTTCCGACAACCTTTATAGTGCCAAATTCTCTTTGAAGATGGACAAGACGCCGAATTCCCCAGTGTATAGATGGCGTATGAGAAGTCCGCCTATTCCGGGTCCCAGTGACTTCAAACACACTGGGAATGTCTGCTTAAAACAACGCTCTTGCATATCCCAATGCCAGTCACCGAGAGGCTACCATTCAGTCTCACATTCTGCGTGAGCTCTGTGACGAGCCACTTGAATGCTATTTAAGATCTGCTTCATTCGTGCCCCCCCTCTTTCCCTCTGTGCGGTTATCATCAACGGAATTCCAAAAACACAGCTTTGTCGAAAGCACTGTCCAGTTCGAAAACACAATCATCGTTGTGACCGAATTGAAATTTCATGGGCAGGGCCCACAAACCAGCTACAAGCCCCGATCCCGGTACTATGAGGTCGGCGAAGACTACTCATTGGCCAGGACATGTGTTGGTCTAACAACCATTACGATGATGACCCTCGGCCAGCCCGTCCCAGGGGAAGTCATGGGTATGGTGGGGACATTCCTCTACAGTCACACCGTGGTCGGACAGGGAACAGCAGCCAAGTGTGAGTCTCGGTGGGAATTTGATGCTGGTGAAGGCTGACCACAAGCGAGGCACCGAAGTCGCCCCTCAAGCAGATACCGGGGCTCGGAGCATCGAGAGAAACTGTCGTCATTCTCTTACCCCCAGGAGCATCCAAGTCGTGGCCGAGCTGATAACCGTCAGTCTCGCGGCCGAACACCTGATCCCGGCCCACACCGGCCCCCGCCATCATATCCTACGTGGTACGGTGGAGGAGAGTCACACACTCATGGACAGGAACACGGCGAGCGTTCCAGGGGACGGAGTGGAACACGGCGCCGACAAGCTAATGAAGAAGATGCGATGCACTGGGACATTCCTACAGGTTGGGACATGAGCGAATAGAACCCTGATAGTCCGCCACTGACCGCAGGAGGAATGGTCTTTGACGCCTTCTCACTTGGTTGGCGGGTTCACAATTCCGCCAGCAAGACTTACCGCCCCGGAACAGAAGAGCTAGAACTCGCGACGAGATTTAAAGAAAGCCTGGCCCATTTTTACCTTCTCCAGAAAGAGGCTGAAAAGGAGTTGAGACCTTTAAATATGGACGAAGACGCCAGGACAACATTTGAAGATCTCATGAGCAGAAGCAAGTACTTGATGGAATATCTTCAGGTTCTACTCTCAGGCTACGATTTCGTCTGCGGCGAGGACACCAGCGAAGATTTCTTCATGAAGAGGTTTCTCGGCTGCCATGATCCAGATCAATGGGATGCTATACAGAACCTGGTGAGGAGGCTGGAGATCTGGGCATGGGACTATGACACACTGGAGGCAAGACTACGACGCAGACGCAGATAGACAGTGATGGCTCTCCAGCCCAGGCAGGGCTAAAGTTTGGGCAATGCATTCGGATACAATGATGTTTCCCGCCATGTGAACCTCGGAGTGACCGTTCTTTGCCAAACAAGGATCAAGTGGTGACGGTGTATCTTTGTAAATACGATGGGGAATGTTCTTGCTCGCCTGTAAAGCCTTATCTTCCCATGGACAGGGGAATGTCTTGAGAACAGCCTATTTCAGTCATTATGAGCCCCGGGGTCTAATATTTAATTTATCGTTCACTTTAGAACCGCCACTTATAGTTAACCTCATTCAATAGAGACTTGCGTATCCTCATTTCTTTGCGGTGCCAGTCTTCGTATTCTTAATCAACCAGGAGGTGAGAGAGCAAGTTGAAGCGATTCCAACTTCAAAGTTCTTTCACCATCTGCGCGAGTCACAGCCTTGGCTGTTTGTATGTATGTGAATAACAACAGGTGGTTCACAAAAGCTAGTGCATGGGAGTTACCTGTGACGAGCCAAAACCAACAGTATATAAATCGCGGCCCTGTTCTTTTGTTGAACACTGGTTCCGACTGCCAAGAGAATTCAGTCGTCCCCCAGGCCATCACCGCAGAACGGTCGTCCTCTTTACCAGAAACCACACATACTTCCCACCAAAACAACAAGAAGGGTGAGAAGAATGCCGCGACACTATTTTGCCCCTCCCGAGCAGGCGGCTGATGGAAACTGGACCCCCCACGTGGCAGACCATCCCTACGAGGGCCCAACACATCCCTCTCGATATCACCCTCCACCCATCGCCGTCTCGTATCAACCCACAGGTATGAACCCAAGGCTTGATCCAGGAAGCGGTGGTAGACCCACATATTACCCAGGAGAAGCGGGATATCCTCAGGTGCCTGTATCCCTCGCAGACACAGGAGGACTCGATTCGAGCACCGAAGCGAACCAGTTCACTCTCCTCAGATCACCATACACCACAGATAGCCGCGGAAAACTTTTCCACGAACAACCCGCCGAATCCAACCGGATTGACATCGACGAGCGGGAGATCGCCAGCGACTTCCACAACCAGTTCAAATCGTTTGCTGGTAATCTCAAGGAGTGCAAGACACGCTACGAACGGTCAAACGAACCAGGTCACAGGCAGGTATTGAAAGCGTATATCGATCAAGGCGAGATCGTGAATACGAGCGTGCAAGAGCTCTTCAACGCGAGCGATGGAGCCAGGCGGGCAGTCCACTTCCATGACGACGGGACCCCTACACAGGAGGCCTGGGATACATTCAGGAGAGATTTCCTTCGTGACGATAACCAACTACAGACAACGCAGGATCTCATGAGACACATGGAACAGTGGATCTATTACTACGAGGCGGACTGTTCTTTCGCACCAAAGCCTTTCACCTTCCTGGGACGGGACCTCGGCGTATACGGCCTGATGAATAATCTCCTCAACTGTGCCGATATCGTTTTCGGGCGTCATAGCCCAACAACGAGGCCGGTGCGCGATTTCACTCGCAATCTCGGTCAAGTTGCCGACGAGGTCAGGCGCATAAGGGAGCATGAGTCATTGCTCGAGATAGAGGAGATATCACGCAGAGTCCCGAGCGCCAGGAGAATTTGCAACGGGTTGATCGACAAACGGGGAAGCTTTTACACCAGAATAAGAGACCTCATCACGGTGTGCGAGGCACATGTGCCCGCACCCTGGCGCGACGAGGGCGGGTCTCTCGCCCGCGACGCCTCCATCAGCTTCATGGAGGCTTTGCTTAGCCAGGATCGGCTATTTCGGGCGCTGGATGATCTCAGATGGGATATGGTCGAGTGGCTCGAACACTTTGACGAAGACTGTGCACCAATTCTAAAGAAGATGAGGGACAAGAGACAGAGAATGCTCGACGACGACAGACGGAGAAGGATAGAGGAGCAGGAACGGATGGAGGAGCAAGCACGTAGGAGGGAGAGGCACAGACACAGCAGGAAGCGCCGTTGAGGACAGACAAAGCAGCATAGGCAGCCTTGAGGTGACATCTTCCAGAGCAGATGTCATCAAATTTTGGTTTCTTGGTATCAGTCAGCAATATCACTTTCGTCAAGAGCAGACCATCCCAGACCTTTCAAGTGACCCCTGGAAGATAATTGAATGCATCAACGAAGCCTCTCACAGGTCATCAGAAGATCAAGGCTTTCTGTGGAAATTCGGTCAAGCTGAATCCACCGACTTGAGCCTCACAAAAGAACAAGCCCTGAAAGGTGAGAACGTCCATCTCACATTACCACCTGAAGTACCAGTCATCAGAGACATCCAAGTACCCAAAACACCAACACGCCCAGGAAACGAGTGCTGTCGACCAAATCAACAAATCGGTCAGAATCTTCTTACGTTGGGTCCAGTCTAGCTCCACTGTGCGGACCTTTTTGATATCCTAGGTATGTCAAGATGTACCCGACATGTCCATCACTTAGACCAACAGCACCTGTAAGGGTTGTTGAAAAATGCAGAGATTCGCACCCTCTAAAACGGAGGGTACACTCATACATTACTTACACTATAGCTATAACATATCCAATTTACAAACTCAATTTGCATACCCACCCACCCAACACCCACATACCCAATACCTACACACCGAACACCTATATACCTAGTACCTATATACCTAATTCATATACCTAATTTATATATTTAACTTATATATTTAATAAGTATTTATAATTAGCTCTAAGTATATAAATTAGAAATATAGATGTTGGGTATGTGAATTGGGTGTATGAATTGAGTTTGTGGGCGTTGGTTTAGTATTGGTGATATATGGGTGTACTCTCCGTTTTAGAGGGTGCGAATCTCCATATTCTTGCTGAATATAAACAGAGTGATTAGGGATACGTAGTGTGCAAGCTGCGCATAAGCAGCGTGGGAGCAGTATATTCGGAGAGCAGAGTACAACTGAACTCAGCACCTCCCCCCCCCCCCAACCTTTTCCCTCTCTCTTCCTCCGTTGAAGAGTCTTCCTCTTTTGTAGATAAATTACAACGCCCGCGTAACTTCTTCGCCGCGTAACTTCTTCGCCGCGTAAGAGCAGCGCCCTCCGTAATCGGGTGGCGACTGAGGTCATAATACTGGGTAGGCGGCGTCATGGCGTTATGGTTCCTGACAGCACCCCAGAGGAATGTTTGGACGCCGCCAGCCAAGTAACACGGTGCTCGTGTCCGTGGGAGCAAGATTTGACCTAACATTGCCAACACCGAGTCATGGCGCAACCAAAAGTGCGTTCAACGGTCTGCCCTAGGCAATGAAAGTGAACCATCTGTCCCGGCGGCCGCCATCACTACGACAGCCCCCTTCATAGATGATTTCTCATCTCCACCCACAATGATTCACCCATTTTGCCCATGAACACAGAGATGAGGTCTAGGCAGACATGGACGGATGCTATACAGACGGACGCTATACAGACAGATGTCCTACAGACGGATGTTCTACAGACGGACGCTCTACAGACGGATGTTCTACAGACGGATGCTCTACAGACGGATGCTCTACAGACGGACGCTCTACAGACGGATGTTCTACAGACGGATGTTCTACAGACGGATGCTCTACAGACGGATGCTCTACAGACGGATGCTCTACAACGATCACTCGTACAGCCGTGATCCTCATCATATCACCGACAGAGCACAAGCCAGGGAAGAGCCAGCTGATCAAGATAGGATATCGTTCATTCATCCAAGATTATCAGAAAATATATATAAACCACTCTCGCGGTATTTGAAACCAGTCTGCGTTCTACATCACAGACTATATCCTCCATGTGGCTGCTCCGGCTTTGTCGAGAATGTGGCCTCCAATGCGTCGCGGACCTCAAATTCCTCCATGACGGCCCCGAATCTGTGTACAGATACTTGTCAGTCACGACGGCAAGACCACATATTTGACGCATCACATGTTCTCATGTTGTCATCTCATGTTGTCAGGGGGATACTTGTTACTCACCCGTAACATCGGACCTTACTGCCGAGCTCCTCCGTCAGCTTCACAAAGTCCTTCTCGTTCAGCTCCCCGAGTCGAGGGTGAGCCAACACCATGCCCCACGCCATGACGGGCGTTATCTCGCCGTCGAGGTTCAGCTTCTGGCTTAGGTCCAACAGCGTCGTCAAGTCAGATTTGCTGAGCTCCCACGTCCGTAACGGGCCCCCTGTGGGACCATCAACATCCATGGCCGCCGAAGAATTCGGATGAGCGGCCGCTGCTACCACTGCCCTTTCCGCAGCCGGAGGGCTGGGGGCGTGATTCCTGCTGAAGTTGCGACTGACGTTTGGGCTTCTTTGGTTATTACTCGTCTGACGAGCGTGCCCGTTGATGCCGGGGGTGTGGCTGCTGTGCTTGTGACCGAACGGGATGTCCGGTGTAAGGTCTGAAAATGGCTCCGGCGGACACGATGCCATCAGTGCGTGGCCGCAAGGCTCGGTGCCACCGTTGGCGCTCGAGCGATCCAAGAGCCAGGGCATGTGATCCATGCAGGGCCTCTCAAGACTAGAGGAGCGAATCCGTGGTCAGCAAAGCTTCCTCTTCCCGTCATGCTCATCACAACGCCGTTGACCGGATAGTTGAGTCGAGAGTTGGTGTTGGTGGGTGTGATGGGTCCACTGAAGCGTGTCCCGCCGTGCAACGATCAGGGTGCCGATCTTGTGTGAGGTGTGAGACAACGAGTGTGAAGAAGTGTGCGGGTATGAGATGAAGACGGTCGCTAACGGGGAGGAGATAAATAAGCGTTCGGGGGGTTTTCGTACGATAAAACGAAGTCAACGCCAGCCTGATCATAGTCTATGCCCGGATTCCGCCGCGGTCCAGTCAACTGTGCGGACGGCGATTGTCGGTGAAGGCCCACGGCCTGCTGGCTCGGGCTCAGGCCACCAAGCGGCGACATCCCCTGCATGGCAGTGGTCGTGCTTAACGCGGAGCCGGGCGGCGGTGTGTAGGATGAGTTCTGTGTGGATGCCGAGGCGAGGCCGTAACTACCGGATCCTGACATTGATGCTGAACTGTTGCTACCGATGTACGGGCCAACAGATGGGCTGCTGAGGCTGTCATCCATCATGGTTATTGCGCCAGATACCGGCAATCCATTTTGCTGCATCATTGCCTTGAGCGAGCGGTTCTCCTCGGCCAAGCGATCCTTGTCTTGGCTGACGTTAGAATAGACCTCTTTTAGGCGAAGGACTTCATCCTCAAGGGCTTTGATATATAATTCTTTCCGCTCTCGATGAGTCCTACCCGAGCACCACTGTCAGCAGAAGCCCACGGAATGGTGGAACGCCCGCGACCAACGCCGTCTTACCTCTGTGCCTGCCTATTCAACTCTTGCCTCCTCGTCAGGGCGGGCTTGCTGTCGGGTTTTGGGCCGCGGCGTTTTGCTGGTTGTCCGTCTCTGGTCAACTTCTTGTCTGAAGAAGTGAGGGACTTGAGAAAGCCAAAACCAAGGGCGCCGTTCTTTTCATTGGGCTGCTGGGGTGTGGGATGTGCTGGTGCGCCGCCGTATGCGATGCCGGTACCGACTCCGCCGAACTCATTCTTGATGTTCGGCGGAGACATGGACGATGTCGCCATATTGTAGTATGCCTGATCAGACAGCGAGGCGACGGAGGGCTTGCGGCGGGTGTTGGAGGAGTCCTGGGAGGAGTGCGAATTTGACGGGGAGTAATGGCGATGGCGGTATTGGTTCGGAGGTGATGGATATGCGGCAGCTACCACGCGTGGTCCTGGGTCAGCCATTTTGTCTCTCGCTCTGGGCGCCTTGAACAACTATGATGACCAGTCTGCAAGGTAAGAAGGCGACATGCGCCGGCATTCCAGTCTGAATAACGTTTTTCGATTGCAACGGAAGAACGTTATCCGATCTTGCTACTCATTGGGATGGATCGCAGAACAGCGGTGCACGAGAGATGGCATCAGATACAGAGCGGGGCCTTATGCCATAGCACACAGCACCAGGAGGATGTGATCGGGGCACGATGTATCGCACAATGCGCAGAATGGGAAGGAAGAGACGGAGGACGTACCGGGTGTGCTCTGACAGGATTAGCACTTGTTTAAAGATGCGATGAAGGAGGTGGAACCCAACCCAAGGCCAGGGCGGCGGCTCTCTGGAGCGTTCGCTGAGCCGTGCCTGATCTGCTCGAGGATGTGGAACGGTGGCAGCAACAGGCGAGGGGTTGTATTTCGAGGCAGGACCGGCAGGTAGCAGTGGCACCTCGTGGGTCCAGGTCAGGGTGGGTTGGGGACGACCCCGGTTTCGCGAATCGAATCCAATCGCGAGAAGGGACCAAAACGTGAGAGACGGCCGGGCCTGCGTCATGCAAAAAAAGGACACCCGGTCGGGTTCTACCTAGGCGGGCTATGCGCTAGCAGCAGTTGGAAACGAAAGCGACCGGGATTTCCGGGTCAGATTGAGCAATGTAGCCGAAGCAGTTCGAAAGTGCGACTCTGTCTACACGCACGCAAGTGATGTGACGAAGTGCGCAGTGCTCAATTGCGCGGCTATGTGAATAACGATGGAACCGAGAAAGCCGACTTTAGGTGAGATGACACAACAGGAAAGAGGCAGGCGATGGCGAACAAGGGCGTGGAGGGCGTCGTCTCCTTATCAGGCCGACCGATAAAGAGGCCGACGACTAGGGGCGGCAGGGCTCGCCGAGTGGGGTGGTACGCAGTACCGTTAGTACCACCTACCGAGTGTGTGCGAGCTGAGGCGGGCCCTGGAGGCAGTCCTAACTTCTGGGCGTGTGGAGCTGCGTGGGCGGTGCCAAGCCGGACGGGATGGTAGCTGTTGTGGGGGAGGGACCAGGTGAGGAAGCTGGCTTGTGAGTGGTGCTTGGATGATGATGAAACCTGGAGAGTGCAGAGCAGCGTCTGAGAGATGTTGGAGCCGAGCGATGCTGGAACCTAGATAATGTACATGGCCCACAGCAGGGACGGAAAGGGGACGAGGCAGTGCAGTATCATGAACGGAAACAGGGGCTATCGGTCGATGTTCTTAGATTTCCTGGGGAAGAAGTCGACGTGGGCGTTGGGGATTGAGCGTGGGCGCTCTCGATGTCGATGGCAATGGCTATAATGGCGATGGCCGTGGGTGGTGGCGGTTGCTCGACGTCTGGGCGTGGGTTAAGAGCGGAAGTGGACCCTGCCGGTGCTGCGAAGATCTACACGTTGGACGTTGGACGATGGGCAGTGGACTAATAATAAGAACAGGATAGGCAAGACTCGGCGATAATGTCGGATGAAATGTGCCCGGATGGCGAGCGAGTGGTGGTCAACTCAAATACAGACAGCGGACGACACCTCGAGATTATTAGCCTCGATCAGATCATATCCAGATGCAATGTGGTCTATGCGGTCAAGTTCAGATGTGTTGAGAACAAAGCAGCGAGATGCAGTCGACATGATTTGAGGTTGAGGTCAAGGTCGAGGTCAAAACGGCTGTCGAGCGAGCACGGAGACTGTCGTTCTTTCCTTGCTCCTGTTCTTACTCAGGGCCACGGCGACTGGGAGGGGGGGTGAGAAAGGGCCCTGCCAAGGTTGGAGAAGGTGTACCGTCAGACTGCAGCAGTGCAGGAACACTTGGTCCTGCCGTAACAAGCAGGAGCTTATTCAGCGGGCCGGACACAGACACGCAGACACGTGGGGCATCGCCAAGGTACAATGTACATCGGCGACAACCCGACGCAGATGTTACCGTACGCAAGGAAGCAGCACTGCGGCAGCTAACAGATCCAGAAGCAATGCTGCCCGCCGGGCATGACGAAACTCGTCGTTGCTTCTGATGATATGCCGCCTCCCGCTAGAACTGCCGGACCAGAACCAAACAAAGGCAGGCCAAGATTCACTGCATTCCATCGTTTACAATGGAGTCCTGCATCAAAAGGATCAACGTATCCGGCCTAATCGTTTTCTCTCTTTGGCCTGTTCAGCTACCGCGTAACGCTGTGGCTGATCATGTCTGACCCGGAGAAACACTCCTGTCTTGGTCGGGCGGGATCCACCCTTGCGACAGCAAAAGACAACAAGCCAGCAGGGGCAGAACCGCACTATTTCGACTAATAATAACACATAAGCTTATTCTTCTTGTTGTCAGTCTCGTTGGCGTGCCGTGCCTTTGGCCCCGACCAACTCAAGATCCGGGCCTCATTCACTCGTCGATACGTCCCAGCCGAGGAGGGCTCGAGAGCCAGAATCGTGGCCCTGGTTATGCATTCACATGCTGTTGATCAAAACAGCTGATACAGCCGGAGGTCTTTCTCCATTGTCAAGGTGATGGCCTAGGATGTACCAAAACTTCGGAATATTCCTGCCGGATCTCGTGCCGAGGTGGGGACGACGATGAGATGAGAATGAGGCAAACACCAACACCCTTGACCATTGTCGTCCCCGAACCCTCACCTCAGCTCAAAGCAGTCCAAATCTTGCCACTGGCTGTTGCGTGATAGATAGCAGCAGCAATCGTCTATCCTTGCCCGCTCGTGAGGCTCAGATCCCCAGATCTCAGTGATCGTCTCAGGGCCATCTTAGCCTTGCCCTCTATCTCGCATCTGGAATCTGATGCGATCATACTGGCGATCCCGCTGTCAACCAATCTCTTGGACCACTCCTGCCCTCTGTTTCTCTACACTAGTTTCTTCTCTCTCCTCTGTGGCGTCAACGACTTGCCCACTTCCTTCCCGCGCTCGGACGCGGCACTAGACAGGCTCATGTGCACTCGAGCTGTCAAGCAGGAGCCGTGTTGACGTGACATCGCGTCCATCGCCTGCCCAATCTGTCCCGTCGCATCTTGACACTTGACAAGCTGCGACCACTACCCACAGCCACCCAGTTGCCTGCAAGTCCTGAAACACGGGGCTAGCTGCCATTCTGTCCCGTCCCGATTCCGACCTCAACGGCGGCAGCGACTGTGATCAACCAACTTTGTTTCTTGAGCTGGGAGTGAGAGTGAGATTGTGAGAGTGTGCATGCTCGCGGGAGGAGAATAAGCTTAGCACCGCGGTCTAGAGTCGTTGACGCCATCCATACGTTCCCCTCCCTACCAATCCTATCTCACCCACACATCGCATCTGGGGTCACACGACTCTTTTCCTCCAGCCCTCTGTGCTCAGTACCGCGGTCGCCTCCGTCCTTTCCGGCCCCGATAACTCCGTTCCTGGCCGGCCGACCGGGCGCCAAGATGGCAAACACTCTCGGCAGCCTGCTCGCCCACCTCCGCGGCATCGCTATAATCACGCCCTGGGCCCTCGCCCTGCTGATCCAGGACCTGCTGCTCTCGCTGCTCCTCCTGCTGAGGCCTTTCAATCCTCTCCTGGCCTACAGGCTCTCCAGCCCCATCGCGTGGTCCTGCTGGGCCGGCATCCAGTTCATCTTCGAGCGGCTCAACGGCGCCAGGGTCGTCGTCTCCGGCGACAAGCTCCCCGCGGGCGAGTCGGCCGTCGTCATCGCCAACCATGTCGGCTGGAGCGACTTCTACATGATCCAGCACTTGGCCATGAGGGCCAAGATGCTCGGGTACTGCAGGTACTTCGCCAAGGCCCAGCTGAAGAAGGTCCCTTTGCTTGGCTGGGGTCTGGTAGCTATGGGGATGCCGCTTGTGACCAGGAACTGTACGTTTGAACTTTTCTCTCTATTGTTAAGTCCGCCCATCAGTTATGAGATTCTCTTGCACTGCGCGTACCTTGTCGTCGAGTATCACCTCATGAGGCTCAACACCAACAGCTATTCACATCAACAATCACATCTGCCTATGCCCGCACTCTCACTTCACGACCAAGAGAAGATGAATAAGAAAAGGAGAGCGTGCTAACACCACTCACAGGGCAGCAAGACAAGCGCGAGTTGGACCGCGTCTTCTCCGGTATCACCCAGCACCGCTTCCCAACCTGGCTCATCTCCTTCAGCGAGGCCACGCGCTTCACGCCGCAGAAGCACCGCGAGATGCAGGAGTGGTGCGAGGCCACCGGCCGGCCCCAGCCCCGCCACCTGCTGTACCCACGCACAAAGGGCTTCATCGCCACCGTACAGCACGTCCGCGGCGCCGCCCACGTGAAGGCCGTCTACGACCTCACCATCGCATATCAGCGCGGCTCCAAGTTTCAGCAGGCCCCGCCGTTCTGGGACACCATACGGTCCGGCGGACTCAGCAGCGGTGGACCCGGCGGGTACAGGTTCGAGGTGAACCTGCGCCGCTTCGCCATGGAGGACCTGCCACTGGAGGATGGAGAGCTGGCTAAGTGGCTGGAGACGAGGTGGGTTGAGAAGGGGGAGTGGTTGGAGAAGAAGAGGGTCGAGTGGGAGGCTGAGGACGGCGGCAAGTGAGACAACGTGGTGACCGGCACTGGTTGCTTTACTCGTTTCGTTTCAACGACGAGGCAGATGTAATAATGGTTGAGGGGATAGATGAGTTGTAGAGATCGCCACTCAGCTGGTGAGAGTTTTGAAGCACGATTGGCGCAAAACCCTGGGAAATCCAAAGATTCTATGCTGAAAGAGTGCTAGAGAAATAGTCCAGTTGGTTATGATAGGGAGCTCATGGCGGTACTGGAAAGATAAAGTTACTTTAATGCAAAGAAATCGAGATGACACGCTCGTAGCCACGCAAGCAAGACAAGTGTGCATTGTTCAACCGTCCTGAGTGAGGCTGCCTTCTCGTATGCGGTCTGCAGACCTTTCTCTATTACCCAATTTGAATCCTCCACCAAACTATACCTCTCAGGAATATTTCCTGAGGAACTCGCCCACGCCTTCTCCGCTAGGAGCAGAAACTTGTTCAAGATGCGCCCCTACATGCTCGCTTCGCGAGCGCTGGCCCGCTCTATTTGAATACAGAAAAGTACCCAGTCGCGCCTAGAGATATTCTTCCACCTGCTCTTCACTCCAATCCCAAAATCCTTTCGTGGTTCCGTTGCCACCCTCATCGTCTGACTTCGTTCCCTGAGTCCAGTCCTTTCGGATTGGGCCAAAGCACCCAAACGGGTACAAGAGGCCTCCCGCCTTCTCGAGAGTGACCTCGGGGGACAGGCCTGCCCATAGCTCTGTATATGCGCCGTTGACCACTGGGTATTTCATCGGGCCCGTCAAGCTTCCGAACACAGCACCCTGCTGCCGGAACAGGTCTGGGCTGAGATTCCCAGGGTTGACACCGAGCCCGATGATGCCATCGCTTTTGTAGCGTCTGGACATTTCGAACCCATAGACAAAGTTGCCTATCTTGCTGGTCCCATAGCGGGACTTGGCGGCCTTGTTGACATGGAATTCTAAATTATCCACGTCCACGATACTATTGGTGTTCTTGTCGCAGAAGATGTCGGCAGCAAATGAACTCGAAAAGATAACGCGGATTGTGCCGGGTGCCGTCGCCGTGTCTCGTGCTGTCACGATCAAGGTTGGAGTCAGGAGTTTTGTAAAGAGGAAAGGACCCACGCAGTTCACGCCGAAGTGCATTTCGTAGCCCTGCAGTGTTTGCTCCACCCCGTTCTCAGGCCCCATGTACCCTGCGTTGTTGAACAGCACATGAAACCTCGACTCAGCGGACGTGAACACCTCTGCGGAGGCTTTGATAGTGCTGAGGTCTGCAAGGTCAAGGACGAGAGGCTCGCTCGAAAAAGATAGCCTGGATGAAAATAGTACATTGCATTGGATGTGTGGCAAAAGAACGATGAGGGTTACGGAGCCACAATTAAATCAAGAGCCGGAACGTTGTAATCGAGATGCAGGACTACGACTATGAGTCTGATGTGCCAGCGCTTATGGAGACAATTCAACATACCCGCTCTCCACCACACCGTTGGCAGATCCTACCAATCGTCTTCGATGTTTGCAATAGCGAGCCTTGTTGCGGTCGTGGCTGTTGGCGCTAGAGAGAGGCACAGCGGTGGACTAATCTCTCGCTTCAGGTGGCCAACGCTCCTTCGAATCGCTGCAAATTCTGACATTGTATTCCAAAAATACGTTGCTTCATTTATTCTCCATTTGAGGGTATTTACGGAAAAGCTGTGCCTCTTGGGTACGGATGCGTCGTCCCCTTTAGGCTATGTGCTCATGAATATCTGTTGAGATGGCGTTCCCTGGATTGGCAGTTCGCACCATCAAGAGATATACTCCCACCACTCCGGAAATCAACATCTGAGGCCGAGGAAACATTCAAACACACAATCATGATTATATTCCGGAAATGCGAGTCCGGTTCTGAAATTCTGAGTTCAAGATCTACTCTGTGGTCGCCTCATTGCTTGACCATGGTTCTTTCCCTAGCAAACATCTCGCCTCTTACCCACGTTTTCATATATCAACTACTTGTCACGAACAAACTATGGTCATTAAAGTGTCGACAGACTCATAACAACTGAGAGGGTATATCTTATGTGTAGTGACCATTCCGATGTGCTGTGTAGCGACAGGCCTTCGCTTCACAGCCTCGACAGAAACGGCGAATCTTGAGAAGTGGCTAGCTTTGGCGTCGTTGTGAACCACAAATGCCGTATGAAACGCGTCTATGTGTCGCAATCACTGACACAACACACTTTAGGCATGTGTGCGTGCTTTTCGTGTGGGCAGGCGTATTTCGGGCACTGGATGGAAACGTCGAGACCGGAACGGCAAGGAATGGGGAGTAGGTCTATCCCGGTAAGAAAGGGCTGCTGATGTTGACAATTCAGACACGGGATCGCCTAAATGCGCTGCTCACTGACCTTTGAGGACAGTTCTACAACACTGTATCATGATTCGTGGACTGGTGCCCGAGGAACGGCTGCTCGAGTGGTCGGTCAAGGACGGATAGGAGCCGCTTTGGGCCTTTCTGGGCAAGCTGGTTCCTGGTAAGCTTCTCCCACATGTCGACGCCCCTGCGGGAAAGACCGATCAGGAAAAGAGAGTGGACAAGAAACACATCATGGGCGTGGTTCAGGATGTGCTGGTGTTCGGTTTAGTAGCAGCAGGAGCTTGGCACCCGTCAACTGGTATCATTACCGCTAGCTTAAGTAGAAGGCAGGCCTGCTTGGATCACCTCTGTCCAAGGATGATCTTAGACCACCTGTTCCTTTTTCAATTATCATTTTGGTGACTTGAGCTACTACATCCACTTGGGGAGGTCAGGAAGAACCCGTCGGCCCACGCCACGCGGCTGGCCGTTGTGGAGGGCTTCATGGATAAGGAGCAAAGAACTTAGCAAGACATCAGATGTTGTTCTACTCTATAGATGCGAATAGATGCCGTGTTGATCGATTCATTTAACGTGGATGTCGTTGCATTGTTGGAGCCTCTATCCTGTTTCACAACACTGGCAGTGGATCTCACTGCATTCCTCTCCACTGAAATTATATCTCGTTTCAAATGCTGGTGAGATATTCCACATTTCTTTAAATATTTTCTCTTCGTTTCTGGTCTCTTCGATTATTGTGAGTACTTAGGCATATTTTGTTTTCACTCGTTTTGAAGGCTGAACTTGCCTCTCTATCGAATGACTTGGCTCCTGACATAAGTTACTGATCAGGATTCTGCCAGTCTATGGACCATTCCCGTACGCACATGCTTCTTCGCTCACAGTCAACGCCGAGCTCAAATTTTAGCAAAAGCCTCCTACGTGAGACTTGCAGCAAGACATTCAGGCCAGGGTCTATCTTCACTGCCACATGCCGGGCTAGCAGGTCACAAAACACATTCCACGGGAAAACAACCGTCACCGTCCCCAAACTCTGCCATCATGATTCATCACATAGTCGACCTTTGTGTAAGAAGTCTCACATTCAGTGGCCGGTCAACAAATCAACCAACCAACCCAAGCTGCTGCTTCTATCATGCATTATCCGCTGCAGAAGACGAAGCCTGAGACTTCATTTACATCAGACATAGTTAGACAATAACAATGTCCCCCCTTCTGACATTGTGAATCAACCCCACGCAAGCACACGCGACGGGAGACCCATTTGCCGGCATCACGAGCTGCACTGCAAGGGATGAATATATTGGCTCCCACGAGCACGGTCACATCGTCAAGACCTGCCTCGTCAGGGGGGCTGCTGACAGCCCACCAGCGATATGAGGACAAAATGTGCACAATATCAACCCGAATGAGATCTGACAGAGCAAATGATTTGCGTGGACTGTCTTGCAAGTGTTCAATCAATCCCGCCCAACCTGCCTACCCGTGACAAGCACGGTCATGATCGTCAGTTCCAGGCCTCCGCAGCCGTCTCACCTCCCATCAGGAGGCCAGACCGTACGCCGGATAGAGGCGCAGCTCGGGGCCGAGGATCACAAGGCTAGATAGAAATCTCGTGGACATCTATCTAGCACCCCTAGCACCAATTCCAATAAAGCATCCGGCCAAACCCCCCCCCCCCCCCCAACGAGCCGGGCACAGTTATCACAGCAGCAGCGATCAGATCCACAAGTAGAATTACCGGGAGGGCGATCCGGCCCTCGAGCGGTCGCACAGCATGAGGCCCCCCAACCCGGTCCTGACCCCCTAGAAGCGAAAAGAAGACAAAAGCTTGGCCATGGAGGAAATGAGCGTGGCCGCCCGCGGCCACCTTCTCAGCCCGGCCGCCCGAGTCCACCACCACCTGCTACTGCAACTCTACCACCACAGCCGCCACCGTTACCACCCCAGTCTTACAGGGTGTGTCCACCGTGTTTCCCCAGCGGCCGCCCCGCCCGCCCGCCTACATACATACACAACATGCATACATAAATAGGTAAGCAAGTAGCCGAGACGTACCAGCCGACCGGAGAGCGGAGCGGGGGTAGTACCACCGCAGGCGCGAGATAAAAAATCACTTGCACTTTCGCAGGTCATGCTGGGCCGCGAGGGTCGGTTGTTGTAGTCGATATAGTGGGCCACGAACGAGGAGGGAAGGAGGACGCGAATGATACGGTCCCCCGGCAGCAGCAGCGGGATCAGAAACAAAGTGGGATAAAAAAGCAAAAGCAAATACAATATTAGAAGAAAAAGCAAGACCGCGGGTGCCGTCTCCCCTGGGAGCAACAAGCTGATGAACAGACAGACAGCAGCAGCAGCAGACGGGTAATTCCGAGCACGTAGGGTACCTATCTCATGCACAACATCAGTAGCAAAAAAGGAAAAACAAACAGAAATCATCCGACCTCTAACAGCACACACACTATATTCCTGCTCCCCTTCCATTCTATCCTATTCCCGGGCCAAGCACTACCTCATCAAAACACCCCCCAAGCCTCCCGAAGCGACCCGCCCCTCTCCTGGGGCAGCACAACATGACACTACTCAAAGCCATCACCACAACCACACATCTGACAGGTTGACCTCCCCCCCATTATCCCCTTGGCCCCTTCGTATCCTCGCATCCCGAGCACCGAACATCGTCGATTGTTGCCAGGCGCCCAGGCTTGCACCCCGTCCGATGTTTCCTCCCGCAGCTTGTCCCCGCCCATCCACAGGAAGAATAGTTATAAATGAAACGGATAAGCCCTACCAAGGACTGCACAGAACAATCGCGCCAACTGCCGAGGGCGCGAGGAGGAAAGCCTGACCCTTGGCGGCGCGTGAACCAAGCCACCCATCATCTTTCAGTCACCTCGTCGCACAATTTGGAGACTGGTCGAACAGGCGCGGAAGGGGGGCGTGATGAAAGGGTGTGTGTAGATGTTGCATAGGGGAGGAGGAGCAACCAACAGACGTAGGCCTCGCTTGATAGCCCGCCCTTGCGCAAGCAACAAGAGACAAAAAAAGAGATAATAGCCTCGTCCTTATCGAAAATAAAGCCGACCTTCCCACCGCACGCACGCCACATGTGTCACCAGCACCACCAGACCGGGAGGGTGGCTCAACACAGATGAAGGTGGCTCACCGAGGAGGTGGTGCTGCGTGGGTGCGTGCATGCGTGCGTAGGAGGTTACTCTAACGTACGACGAGACACGCATATTCCCATGCCGTCGATCCAGGAGAAAGCAGTCCAGTGACCAGCCCCAGCAGCAGGAGAGCAAAAAGACCCCGGTGTGCCTGATCACCCACTCGTTCTTTCTTTTTCGCTATCCACAATGTCTCACGTCAAAGGCCCTCACGTCCGGACGTTAGCTCCTAGTCCAACAAGTCCCAAGCAAGCACCCGCAGACTCAGGCCACTGACGCCCGTCACCCACACCTTGGGGGCCGCAGCGATCTTCCAGGGGTAATCCCGTCACGGCGGAACCCTACCTCACCCATTCAGACAACGCCCAGCCGTCAACCAGCACAGGCGCCCACACATTCATACACGTCCCTACACACACATTCACACATACTGGCGTGCGTGACGTGCACGGCTACTCCCCGTACCAGAACCCAAAGTCCTAAGCGGGCCATTGCCGTGCACCACCGAGGAATGTCAAGGAAGGGGAACTCTCCACGGGCTGCTTGGGGGCACACGGCCATATCCCCAGAATTCGGGCATGTGCTTGTGCTGTGCCATACTGTGTCTTGCTGTGCGGTGCCGGGCTTAACCGTATCCTGCTCATTGCTTCCTCCTTCTCCCAAAGAAAATAAAGCCACATACGCCCTGATTACAATGGCACCATCTAGCCCGTGCCCGTACCACTTCAACTCCACCCATACGTACCGCAGGGCCCCTCGAGTCATGGCTACGCATGCCACCACTGTCATACTGATAAAGTGCTTGCAGCACCAGCATCAGCAGCCGCGCCTCCTACATGGTGGGGTGGGTACCACCAGACCACTAGCACGCCCTCCCTCTCCCCGCGACACCACACGACACATGTCTTGGAGAAGGTGTGGGGAGTGAGGTGAGGGGACGACGAGGGGAGAAGAGCAACGTCGGGGAAGTAGACCAAGTGGAGCAGGCCCAAAGAGAACAGACAGACGGCAGGGGAAAGAAAAGAGCCTGGGCCCACGTGCTGCAGGGCCAAACTCGGCCGGTATGGTGACTGACCTGCTCACCGTCGCGTTGCAGCTCGGCCGATTGGTGGGGTTCTGCCTTCCCAGGTACAGAACAAGAGCATGCGAGACTGCCTGCCAACCTGCCCGTCGTCATGGCCGACGTATGACAAGCCTGACTTCTCTTTTGGCATCGTCACGAAACAGCGATAGCCATGCATCGGGAGAAAGGGACGCACTCGCGCATTTGCATTTCGGGGGGAGGGGATGGATTGGCTCAAGCCGCCATCCTCGTGGCAGAACAAGCCATAGATGAGAATCTCCTAAATTGCCCTCCATCTGTAGATATGGCAAGCCCCCCTTCCGCAGGGGCCCTGCCGAGCACGTCTAGAAGATCCCGATGACAAGGCATAGATGAGGTAGAAATCCACTAGGCGCAAGCTCACTCCCACAGCACTTGCGCAAGGGAGCCGGGGGAGGGTGGGCTTGTGTAGGGCGGCCCCACGTCTTTAATATCGACGGTGAAACATGGCGTATGCCAGAACCACACATCATCATTCTGTGCTCAGCAGCCGTAGGTAGAGGTGGTCATCGAATTGGCGCTATTGATAACCGCGCTCTGTGCAAGTGACACGCAGACGTTGGGTGGGGGAAAGAAGTGCCGATCGTCTAGAAAAGCTTGAGCGACGCCTTCGTCTCGGTCATCGTGTGTTGACCCCAAAACTGGAAAGGGGGCACTCGCCTAGCAAGCGTGACATTTGAAAGCGCAAGTATCATGGAGGAGGGGTAGAGCGGCTACCGCATCGGAGGTCCAGGTCACCGGGACGGTCAACTGGCGAATCGGCAGTAATGCCTGAGTGGACTGTCGAACGCAGATGGGATCGAACTCGTGAGCAATCATCGCTTGATGGTGGTCAGCTTCGCCGCAAGGCAGACCATTCGACCGCTGTCCTCACCGCCAATGCCATCATGAAGTGTCAGGGCAGAGAATGTATATGGCCGAGTGTTGTCTCACATCCGTTCACTCGACCGCGTTCACACCGAATATACGAGGAGTATGGAATGGTTACAGATAGAGACGGACATGCACGGGTTGACTACCCGGAGGCGCTGTTGTTAGACCACGCCTTGGACATTCCGTGACTTCCGGCAAGGAATTTCCACATTCAGTCAAGGTCGATGAGCTGGGGGACGATTGGCCATTCCGGAAAGCTTTCCCTTGTCCATTGGCTTGCACGGACTTTGGATTGTCGGCCAGCAGTACGCGCCACTCCAAGGGTAAAGTGGCAGTTGATGAGCAGTGATCAACTCCCGTGATAGTCACGCTTGCCTTTCGAACGACGCTGAATGTCCAATCATGGCCGGGTTTCGTTCTTTCGGTGAGAGGTGGTGGTCGATCATTGTTGTGTGGTGGCCGGTGTGGTGAAACGCTTTACAGCGCGGCACCTGGGCAGTCTGGCAGTGGACAGACGTCAGAACTTTGAGAGACGACGGTGACCAGCCCCGGGAACATGTGCTCGGACGCACAGCTGCGGTCTTGCCCGGTGTCATTTCGTACTATCTGGCTGTCTTGTGAGCCGAGCTTGCCATACACCACCCGTTGGCCTGTTGTCCGTCGAAGCTGACGCAGGTGCACACAGGGGTACCCGTAAAAAAGAAAACAGATCTTGAAGGCGAGATGATGCAAGAGTAACATCAGTTGGCCCCTGGGGACACAGTCCAATGCGGATTCGTCGTGCAACAGTGTGTGCGTGTGCATTAAATGCAAAAGATGCAATGCAACCCCGGGTTCTTGTTGCATTCTGGAATCATGTTGGGGGCGGAGCCTGTGACTGGCTATACGGAGGCGGACCAAGGATTCGATGGATGCTCCATCATCATGCAAGATTGCGGGAAGGGCCCAGGTGAAGAGCTCGTTACCGGTCGGAGGACTGCTGCGTGTGCGTTGGCGCCCTTGGGCGGGGGCCTCGGGAGCTGCGCGGGTTTACGGAGGCAGCTGGACGGATGTTTACGCAGCGGGCGCTCAAGGTACTGAACGAAGCTCGTGTCATCTGTCCTTTTCCACACCCCCAGGGCATACCGTACAGGTGGATAATTCCCTTCTCGGGGACTATCTCTTGTCCAAGGCAAGAATGTGTCGTCCTTGACCTAGAACCCCTTCTGAAACTTTTGGGTAGTTTATTGCATCTGCGGTCACGCGGGTAATACTTATTGCGTGGTTCCCGGGCGTGGGTGGTGGCCGGGGAGAAACATGCTCTCGCTGCATGCCTTCAGTTATTTCGACTCCGGATTAGAAGGTTGCGGATAAGGGTCGTCAGTGTCACAGCCGCCCACAAAAGTCTCCGTCGTCCCAAGGGTCTTGATGTTTCATTGTTTTCAAAATAGGTCTAGACCAATCTTTTGGGCGAGACAAACTTTCGATTTTGGCATTGCAACTTTCGTGCGGATGGTTTGCACAGTATTGGCTCGGCGCTGCGGCATTGGCTCCGGGTCAGTGACAGCTGCATCACTCCCGAGGTCATTTGCTCATCCACACGCTCGACAGGATCCTTACTTGGTCGCACCCGGGGAGGGATCTTGGCAACTCTATTCTTAAGACCAAGGAGAGCTGGGGGGGCCCGCAGTAGGACATCAGTACGAACTCGTTTTTGGGGATGCTGCGCGTCTGCTGCTAGAGTGATCAAACGATACGCAAGGCGCTGACATGGTGGCAGCGGTAGTCTCGAGACAGGCCGAATTGGTTTTACGTTGCTCGCGTGTTCCAAACATAGAGTCGATGTCCCTAGAGAAAGTAACGAGATCTGGCCAAGCCCGGCGCGGGGATCTTGGGACATCCCGTCGCGCGCAGGCACCATACCAACGTGCGGCAAGGGGCTTGCGTGCGAGTGAGCACCTGATGAGCATGCCTTGCTGATAGCCAGACTGGCTTTAATCGGTAGACGTAGTGGCTCGGGCTCCAGTTCACCAACACGGGCGCTTATTTGGCTGGCTCTGTCTACATGACCTGGTGGCGTGTGCGAGGCCCATTTAGTTTGCCTCGGCCGTGCATGCTCGGAAGAGGCCCTTAGATGAATTACCCAGAAGCTGAAGAGCAGACGCGAATTAGAGGGTGTCCCGAGGGGTGGAGTATGACGGTGAGAATGGGCTAGGTCGCGGGCTACGGCACGACCTGCAGAGAGATGCAGTAGCCGCCTCACTGGCATCATGCATGCTGTGCCCGGAGGAGGAGCTGGCCATACAACGCTGCCCGTGGTGGCGAACTAGCATGGGTGATGTGGTGGCCTGCCGTTTTAGCTGCCGTTGGGCCCAAGAAAAGTGGTGTCCAGCACCTCCAAGAAAGACTTCCTGGAGTGGCAGCCGACATGACATCGAGGGTGGTCATGGTGTCCGGGGCATGGACATCGGCCAAGCAACGGCAGATCCAGCTGCAATTGCTTCTTCCTTGTTGGATGTCTTCCAGCAGGACAGAATGGGCTGGGGGAACGGGGCACTGTGCCGCTCTGCGTTTCGGCCTCGGTGCTTGTGTACTGGGAGTAGTACAGAAAGACTGGCTCAACTGGTTATCTAGTGCCTAGGATGCCCCAGGAGTCGATCGAGGAAGCCAGGGATGAGGGAAAAGTATGGTCGACATGTGGCAGGTGGAATCCACGCGAGACGCGAATGGCATTCGTCCCGAAGTGGGTTTTCCGGGGCTGCATATCTCAGGCAGATCCAAGTGTCTTGTGCGACGGGGTCATGCAAGCGTGGTGTCTTTTTGTCTCTGGGTCAGCCAACGGTGGCTTGATCTTTGAGACTAGTCAGTGTTTCTGAGTCTGAGCAGTCTTGACAGTGTCCGGAATCCCAGATAAGACGGGAGGGACAGTCGCGGTTGGCAGGCATTGGCAATGGCGTTCACCATTAACCAACAAAGACTGGCTCAGGAGCCAGTGGCAGGTCATTGGCCTTCTGCTGCTGTGGGAGGGGTGTTAGCATGCGGCGATCCCATATCTAGGACAAAGGACGCTTCAGTGTGTGGACCTGAGGAACGGTAGACTAGGCGGAGGATGAGAGAGGCCATGGAAATGGCACTCGGTTGAGACACGAGGACTCAACCGTGTCAGTCTTGTCTTGCCTGCCGATTAGCCGTGGTACCGTAGCCGTGTCCGTACGCAGCGGTAGTCAGCCTGTCTAGATGTTATTACTGTAGTCTTCTGTTGACATGGACTACACTCGGGGTGCTGGGATCAGCCTTGGGCGAGGTGCAGAGTCATCGTCAGGGTGGGTTCTCGGGTTGGATGTGCTGGCAGCTCGAGTCACCCGGGGAGATCGAAGTGGATGTGACGGTGACGAAAAGAATCATCGTGCGCAGTGAAGATCCGGGGAGGCAGGTAGCGTAGCGTGTTGATGAAGGCTCGAGAGAGACTGTTTTTGGCGTGAGAGCGTCGGACTGTTTGAGTGTGAGTGGGTGAGCAGCGCGTGCCTGCGTGCAAAGAACCAGGGACCAGCGTCAGAATCAGAATCCCATGACCACGGATGGGGTTGTACCATGGTATTACTCGATACACGTGTTTGCCCTCTGAACTGGGTGTGGTGCGCCGTACCCCACTACCAATACCCGGACGTCGGGATCCGCCCTTGCTTTGCTGGGTGGGGAGATAACTGTCCTGATTCGGTCGAGTTACACGGCGGAAACGTTCCTTCCCAGCAGACAGAAGTTTGTGCTGGCAGGCACGGACTTTTGGAAGACTTCCAATTTCGATTAAGCGTGCCTAGGCAAAGTCAGACTTCAAGGACAAGAAACACACATTCATTGCCTCCTGGCCATGATGTGCCTACGATGCCAGAACAGGCACGTTCATATTCCAGGTATTCTAGGTTGCACTAGGCACCTGGGTAGATAGGTAGTGGGTTGGGATTCAGTCTGGTCTGTTATCAAGTGTGTGGTTCAGCACGCGAGCCACTTCTGTTTCTCCAAATATTGTGTGGCAACATACCTACCGTGCCGTACCGTACTGTACCCGTGCCTCGCCAAAGTGTGTGTGAAAGCGAGTGTGCAGGGATGGTCCAGGAATGCTTTGGTGTGCCCGGTCACCGTGGAAGAGGCCCCCAAAGGAGAGGAGGAAAGAGGAGACCCTGAGAGAGAGAGAAGTGCCCTTTCCAAGTGAGCGGGGCGGGCGGACAGGAGGAGCCAGCCGCCAGCGTACCTTGGCCGGGCTGCTGCTGCTGCTCCTGCTCCTTGGTGCGGCCGTTTTTTAGAGTTCTCCACTTTTAAACTCTACTGTCTCCCTCGAAACCACCCCAAAACTCCACGCCATGGATCAAGTTGAAGCATCGACTGTGAATTGATAAGTGGGTGCACTGGATGAACCGATCTTGACCTCGGCCTGACTGGTACTTTGCAGGCTGTCTATACACGCAACCATGGAGCTCAGCAGCAGGAGCAGATAACCCGAGCTGTCCAAGACCAACACCAGCCATACCAGACCAAGCCAGACTGCACACTGCACACTGCACACAGCACACACACACACCACAACACACACCGGACCTTGTCCACACTTTACTCCTCTTCCCTGCCCGTCCCTTCGCTTCCCTTGGCTGGCCTATGCCTTGCCTCTACCACCTCAGTCTTGTTCACACCACCAATATTTCCAATCATTGACACACACTTCTCCCCCTCATTCTTCTCTCTTTCCTTGACTCTCTCACACTCTTGTCTATCTCTCTGTGTTGTTGGCCTGCATTAATTCTCCTGTCTTGTCTCACTTGCCGCTCACTCAAGACCCCACGGTTATCAACTGCAACTGGAACTTCAACTGCGACTCTTCTGCTGCAACTTGGACTGCGAAGTGGATTGGACTCGGTGTTTGATCTTGAACGCGCCCACTGAGCCGCACCAGCCGTCCGCAGCACAGCTGATCAGAGCCGACCCGACCTGACATTACATTACATTAATCAATCATCTGCCTGCACCTCAAGCAGAATTGGGTAATCTGTGGTCCCATCCCCATGCACCAACTGTGCATGCATAGCATAGTCCAGTATGTAGGCCCTCTTTTCTTTGTCCCTGTTTTGTTGTTCCCCTCTGTTAGTACCGTGGCGCAAGGTAGTACTGCCTGCACTAGCAGCCTGTCACGGTGTTGACGAGATGATGCTGTGCTGCATTGCAATCCCGGTGCCCACTCTCACTCCAACTCCCACTTCCTGCCACTCCAACCTGGTCCCTCACACCCGCCAACCAGGGCCAACCATCCGGCCAGCCCACCCAGCATCTCGCCAGTTAAGTCCCCACTAACTTCGCCCGTTCCTCCATAGCACGCACACCCACAGTACACAACAGAAGCCCCAACCAGGCTGCCAGGCCTAGTCCAGCCAGGTCAAGTCAAGTCAGACCAAGTCGAGCAAGCCCAAGTCTGCCCAGTGCCTCAGTCACAAGTCTCAGTCGCTCAGTCTCTCAGTCGGCCTGCATCTCCACAATTGAAACAGGCCTCTCCCCAGTGCACCTGCACACGCAGCAGCACCCGCGACCCGCGACCGAGGACCGACAACGAGGCCAGTACCAGCAGGGTATAGCAGCGGCCGGCCCATTTTTGTTTTCGCTGTGCCCAGGTCGGCGTGACGGGCTCTCGTCCGCTCTCGTCCACCGTCTGCTCTCGACACTGCCTCCCTCGACCTGCTCTCCCCAGCTTTGCAGAAGCACAGAGACGTCACCACCAGCTATGTCTCGGGTCGCCGCATGCTGCTTGATGTAGCTCTGGGCTGTTCGTGCCAGACTCCTCTGTTCTGGCCGGGCTGTCGGTCCAGCCCTGCCTGCTGTGGCCCGCCAGCCATCGCTGCTGCTGCTTCCACCGCCAACGACCTACTTATCGCAAGTCCTTCGTCCACCGTACACCGTTTCCAGCCCTCCGGCCTGCCACCAACTCCCTCACTGGGCACCTCAATCATTCATGCGCTCTCTCACCACCGACGCGTTTGCCCTCACGGTTGCAGCTTCGAGACACTCCCAGACGCCCCCTGAACGATCAAACCTACGAATTGCTCCGAATTTACCCTGCATTGTCCCTTACACGAGCACACAGATGAGCTGGTCCAGGTTGGCGCTGTCCTCCGAACCCAGCCCCCAATGGATACAGATCCGGCACAGCTGGCTCCGCCGGCGGTGACGTCGCTGCGCGCCCAGACGGCCGGCGTCATGGAGAGGTCTTTCAGCCAGCACCAAAGGGAGAAGGACAGGGAAGATCTCAAGGAGGCTGCAGAACAGACCCTCAACGTCATTGTTGACCTAAACCTCGACGGTTCCATTCGCTGGGTGAGCCCCTCCTGGGTCGACGTGATCGGCACAGACGCCGCCCAGGCGGAGGGCACCCCCATATCCGATGTTGTCGTGAGCGAGCCGACAACCATTTTCACCGACGTGGTTGAGTCCATGAGGGAGGATGATTCGGGTAGCAAGTTCATCCGCTTCTCTGTGAAGACGGGCCCCGAGTCGAAGCTACTGGCCCCCGAAGACGGCGTCCAAGACAGCGAGCAACAGGACCCGAACGAACAAGAGGATGATGGACCACAGGTCGTCGATCTCGAAGCACAAGGCAGCATGGTCCACGACGTTGGTGGAGAAAGCCACGTAGGTCACCCCGGGGAACGCATGCCACAATTGCAAACTAACTTGTGTCCTAAGGTTATGTGGATGATCAGACCATGGGTTGCGCCTCGAGAGATCAAGATAGACCTGGATTCTGAGCTCGTCGACTCGCTTGGCTCTGGCGCCGAGGTTCTTGCTGGCTATCTGACCCGACTCGCAGAAGTAGGATTGGAGGACCCTACCAACTACGACCCTCCCCCGCCCGTTCTCTGTCGAATCTGCGAGCGCCAGATACCACCCTGGTGGTTCGAAAAGCACACAGACCTTTGCTTACAGGAGCATCAGGCTGAGATGGAGGTGCAGATGGCCCAGGAAAGCTTGTCAGAGCACCGCCATTCTATTGTCAAGGTTCTCGATGCCTTGGAAGCCCGAAAGAGTCGCTCGCTCATCGGGGAGCAGACGGCTCTCCCTGCAGCCGAATACAAAGGGATGCCCATTGGGCCTCCACAATCGAGCTCCTCGTCGCCTGGGACGTCCTCCCCGTCGACCAGCGGTGCCCGATCCCGAGAGAGATCCTCTGGGTTTGGCCACGCGCGCGCAAGATCCTTCGCTGTCCGGCGGCCACAGGCGCGGATCGTCGAACTGCTGTTGGATCTGTGCGACACAGCGATTGAGATCAGCACCCCAGCCATCAAAGAGTCCTCGACACAGAACCCGGGCGAATTTCGAACTCAGTCGCCCCAATCCGAGTCGAGAATAGGTCAGGTGATGCAATGGCACTCTCCCAGCACCAACACTCTCGAGCAGGAGCAAGGTCTGGCATTGTTGTGCGCCGACACAGAACGCATCGCAAAGGCCAAGATCGATGCCGTCTTCCGCCACAGAAAAATCATCGAATACGCGGAGCGCATACGCATTGAGTTCTCCATCAAGGTCCAAGACTCCATCGATGGTGCCATGCGACGAGCCGCTCGGATCGCTGCCGGGAGGATGAGCGACTCGACCGAGTCCGGGTCTGAGACAGGGGAAGACGATGTCACGCCTGCCCAGGAAGAGGGCATCTTCCATGGTTCGTTCGATGCAGGCACATCCCTTGCCTTGGCTTTGGAAAACGCAAACCTGAATGATGATGTCGACAAGCGCCGATTTTCCACGGCCATCGACTCGACGCGGTCAAGTAGTCCGAAGGAATGCCCTACGCCTCGATCACACCACGGCATGCTAGGTGCGGCCGGGCAGGGCGCCAGAGAGTCACGCCGGGAATCTATGCTTCTTGAGAGTGACACGGGAGACAGTGAAGGCAGTGTGAGGTCATCTTCGGTAGCTTCCCGGCCTCCTCCACGGACCGAATCGCCGATATCAGAGTTCGGGGACTTGAGGAGACAAGCTAGCTCTCGGTCCCACAACCGACGAAGTTGGATTCTGCCTGGTGCCATATCTCCACATAGGCAGGAATCGCCATCTCGAGGTGCCCATCAACCTTCGTCGCCCCTCAGGATCTCGAAACCACGTGGGCTTGGATTCCAACAAGATGGCATGGTCTCTCCAGAGCCGTCGCCAAAATTGCCCAACAGCGAGTTCAGCTCACCCATCGCTGTTCCTCAACAGCATCACCACCAGCACCACCATCACCATCACAGGAGACAGTCTTCTGCCGCGATATCATCATCAACAGGAGAAAACGTCAGGTTGCCACCATCGCCGCGACTCAACGGGGTGGGTGCCCCGCCTATGGCTCGTGCGGTTCCGCCTTCGATCAAAGACTTTGAGGTTATCAAACCTATCAGCAAGGGTGCTTTCGGGAGCGTCTACCTTTCCAAAAAGAAGTCCACTGGGGAATACTTCGCGATTAAAGTGCTGAAAAAGGCGGACATGGTGGCGAAGAATCAGGTGACTAACGTCAAGGCTGAGCGCGCAATCATGATGTGGCAAGGCGAGAGTGACTTCGTCGCTAAGCTCTACTGGACGTTCTCAAGCAAAGACTACTTGTATCTCGTCATGGAATACCTCAACGGCGGTGACTGCGCCTCTTTGATCAAGGTGCTCGGTGGGCTCCCTGAAGACTGGGTGAAGAAGTACCTAGGCGAAGTCGTTCTTGGCGTCGAGCATCTCCACAGTCGAGGCATTGTGCACAGAGACCTGAAGCCGGACAATCTTCTCATCGATCAAAAGGGTCATCTGAAGCTCACTGATTTCGGTCTTTCGCGGATGGGTTTGGTGGGCCGGCAGAAGCGAGCTCTTAACAGTGGCTCAACCGAGCCTGCCCCTGACTTGCTGAAGACAGGGCCATTCGCAAGGTCGACATCTGTAGGTTCTTCGATCTCTCGGTCAACATCGCTCGATGTTCATGCACCACGCCACCCATCATCACCCGGCTCAACACCGCAAATGACCCCCAGCGACTTCGGCCTCAGCCTCGGGCAACCATCGTATTTCAGCCTTGGAACCTCACAAGAGCCTCGCCGAATATCTAGCAGCCATCGAAGCGACAGTGGAGGCAGCGAGTCCCTGACCCACATGCTTGGGAACTTCACATTGAACGACAGTACCCAAAGCTCAACATCTCAGGCCGTCATGTCGCCACACGAGGGAAGTGAAGGGGGCAGCCCCTCCGTGGATGCCGGATCTCTGCGCCAAGCGAGCACGACGAGCACCCAGGGCAGCATGGACCAAGGAAAGGCTACACCGCCTTTGCCCAGCATGCCTCCCCCGAATTGGGCTCTGTTTGACCCGGAGGATACAAGTCGGCGCTTCGTCGGCACACCAGACTATCTAGCTCCTGAGACGATACGAGGCGAGCCTCAAGATGAGACAAGCGATTGGTGGTCTGTTGGCTGCATCTTGTTTGAGTTTCTCTACGGTATACCGCCTTTCAATGCAAGCGAGCCTGACCAGGTATTTGAGAACATCCTGGCCCGGAGAATCCACTGGCCTGATGAGAGCGAGGATGAAGTGTCGCCTGAAGCAAAGGACCTGATGAATAAGCTACTGTGCATAGACCCTCAGGAACGGCTAGGGTCGAACAAGGACGAGAAGTTTGCATCTGGTGGAGAAGAGATTCGAAATCACATTTGGTTTCAGGGACTCAACTGGGAGACTCTGCTGATGGATGAGGCTCAGTTTGTGCCCCAGCCCGAAAACCTCGAGGACACTGAATATTTCGATGCTCGGGGTGCCACGCTGCAATCGTTTGCAGAAGAAATGGAAGACCAGATGTCGCCACAACCAAGCGGTCCTGTTACAGATTATCCAGATCGTCCGCACGACGCTTTGAACCGTGTACGATCACAGGTCAACTCAATGAAGCGAGGACTGATGCCTCTCCACATACCGCCACACGTCCGAGATCTCAAGTCCAGGAGACTGAGCGAGCCTATGGTCAATGATGACTTTGGCAACTTTGCTTACAAAAACTTACCTGTGCTAGACAAGGCAAACAAAGATGTCATTCAGAAATTGCGTGCTGATGCCTTAGCTGCCCAAAACAAATCGTCGGCTGCCACCAGCCCGATTGGTATAAACCAAGTTACATCACCGGGTGGCGCCGGCCTCGAAGGCAGCCCCGTATTGTCGAATCCAGTACATCGGACCTTGTCAAATGCCAAAGCCACACAGCGTCCCCAGTCACCATCGGGTTTGAGCAACTCGCACTCATCGCCAAGCCGAGTCTCACAGCCGTCATCCCCTCTTCTGGTGTCTTTCGTTGCTGGGCAAGAGGGAAGACGTAAGGCTTCCAGTAATGCTTCCAATCTGTCTCAACAGTCAAGCTCTGGTAGCTCACTTCAGCCAGGCAATTTCTTCGATGTGCCACGCGTTCCGCCGAGCCTTCAGAAGGCCGCTTCATCGGTGTCAGCATCCCCTGTCAAGGGCCGCGGTGCGCCACCACCACTTGCTCTGTCACCACAGAGGACAGTGACCACGCCTCGCCAAGGTAGTGGCCAGTCAAGCGCTCGGTCCCGGTCACTTACCGTCGGCTCGCAGGAAGGGAGCCCTGTGGCCGCAGACCTCTTGGCCCACCACCGGAACCGTCGCAGTCAGGTCTTCGATATGTCACCTTCGTCGTCTGACAACGAAGGCGAAAAGGCCAATGCTGCCCTCCTCCGGGTCCAGAGGCGGCGCCACAGCTCTCGACGCCTGTCACAGATCACGTATGACTGTCCAACGTTTCGGCCGCTGGATGTTCTCATCTGCGAGGACCACCCCGTGTCTCGGATGGTCATGGAAAAGCTACTGGAGAAGCTGCGTTGCCGCACCATCTCCGCTTCCACGGGCTCTGAAGCTGTTCGGTACGCCATGAGCGATATCAAATTCGATGTCATCTTCATGGAGTTCAAGCTACCACAAATCAACGGTGCCGACGTTGCCAAGATGATTCGCGAGACCAAGAATGCCAACTCTCACACCCCACTGGTGGCCATCACCGCGTACCTGAAAGAACTCCAGGCACCGCACTACTTCGATTCGTTGATCGAGAAGCCCATCAGCTCGTCGAAACTGACCGAGGTCCTCACTCACTTTTGTCAGTGGAAGCCAGCGTCGCCCAGTCAACCTCACATGGCGCCGATGTCGCTTGCCCGGCCTATACCGTCAAGCTTGAGGCAGGAGAGCCTGAAACTGGAGGATAGCCCTACCAGTGGTACGTCTTCTGGTTTTGCAAACCGGCCTGGCAGCAGCTTCCGTGGTTCTAGCCGCGAGGACTCGATTTCATCCAGCCTTTTTGGCGACTCAGAATCAATATCGACTGATGACATTCCTGTCGTGATTAGTCGCAAGGCTACGGGCGATTGGAGCGAACATGGCCTGGGAATTGATGTCTCATCGGAGGAGCATATCCTGAGCTCGAGTGATCCCGCTAAAGGCATGCCCCCTCTACGGCTTCAGACTAGTGCTCCGGGGCAGATCGAGCACGGACCCACAGCGGTGCCGGTAGCTGGTCCACAGCCACGTCGCTCCTTCGAGAGGCTCAGGGCAAAGCGAGAGATTATGGAGAAGACACGCCTCGAAGGCAATACCGGCTTCGATTCCGCAGACGATGAAGACGATGAACTCGGCCTTGGGAACACTGGCAAGGCGGGCAGCCCTGGGCCAACTTCTGCCCCAGCATCAGTCCAAGCTTCGAAGCAGCACTACCGCAGCAAGTCGGTGCTGCCTTCATCGAAGCTTGGAATCGAGATGATGCGCGCCAACAGCCATGAGAGTAATCACTTGCCAGATGCCCCGGCTGCAATCGAGCTAAGGATGCAAGGTCTCACCTCATCCATGAATGAGGTCGAATGCCAGTCCCCGCGGTCTGGTCCGACCCTTCAGCCGCCTGATTTTCATGCTGAAGGGCAAGCTTTGAGTCCCGCTCCTGTGATCAAGGAAGAGAACGAGGAAGATGAGAAGACTGTCATTATCCACACACCTCCCCCGGGCGAAGCGGCCGAGCTAGCTGCGAAGGAGACAGATGAGGTCGAGGAGACACCAAGACCGCCACCAGCCACAACTGACCGAAAAACGTCGCCTTCCACGCTCGAGGCTCCAGACGATCCAGAACCAGAAGCCCAAGCTCCAGGGAACCCTACCGATGCGGCCGAACAGACTGTTGAGGGCGGCGGAGGACGAACGACAGCTGACGACAGCTGACTATCCGACCATTGCGATACACAAGATCAAGCAGCCGGCGCCATTGCACAACCCGCAACTGCCGCCACCAACAAGAACAACACCAACACCAACACTTTTTCCTTGCGTTATTTGATTTCAATTGCAAACCATAGGCTCAGCGCGGCGTTCAACGGGCCTGACAAAGTTTGATTCAAGTGTGCTGAAAAGGAGACTGCCGGCACTTGACTTTGTATTAAGCGAGTATTATCGCTTGCTGAGGAAGAATTACTGGAGGAGACTACGGTCGGCAGTGGGTTGTTTTCAGAAGAGTCCGGGCTGATCATTGGGGCGGACGGGTGGGTGGCCAGCTGGAATTGAGCTGACTGAGGCATTATTCTTTCTACGCTTGTCCTTCCTCTTGACCTCTTCAGCACCGGCTTTCTCTATTCCCTAAGGGACATGAAAAACAACTGCAAGGGCAGAAACCAGACACAAGATACGCATGCTCCAGTCCGTCCCGGGGTCGTCGCCGCCGTCCTCGGCATCAAAATGCATTCAGGGGTGTATTTAAGGGACAAAAAAGCCTTCAGCTTGCAAAAGCGCAGCCGCCATGCGGCCAGCTCTTCTCTTTTCGCCCTTGGTCTAGGTACTTGCTTTTTCCCTTTGTTTCTATGTGTATCTTAACCTCACAAGGACAATTTTTTTTTTGGTTTTGTCACCATTGCCCGACATCCTCCAGCCTGTGGGAATCACCCCAGCCTGGCCTGTCTGTCAGATGTATGAGGTCACCAAGTCGGTCGGTTGGAAGGCATATTTGATATACTTCGAGCTTTTTTTCTTTTACTGGGCTGGGCATGGGTTGCCTTACATACATGCATGCATACGTGCGTATACACACATGGTCTTATTTGGGTGCTGAAACGGCGCGAGGAGTGTGACTGGGAGTACGAAAGATGGGAAGGAAGGCTGGTGGCAGAGTGAACGATGTTGAATTTGTATGTACGTTGTGAAGCGCGGGGACAAAAGGAAAACAAAAAAGATGATTGAACAAAACAAAACAAAAAAAGAGATGGGAGATTTTATCGATCGATCGACCAGGCATCTATCTAGATGGACGAACGCGAACGGACAGATGGGCCTAACAGGCTTGATGGATGACCCTTGGCCGGCGCTCCTGCGGGGGTTGGAATGAATATAAATAAGATTGGAAAGACATGCTCCTGGTGTTGATTGGGTGATGAACGTGACTTTTGTATGTGCAAGTGTTGTGAAATTTGTGTGTATGTATATGTCTAAATCAACCATATCTCTCCCTCCTCAGCCGCTGCAAACTTACTCTCAACCTCGGACCCAAACAGCCTACCGACTCCCATTCTCTCAAAATAAGCGCGATCTCCAGTTTCTCCCCGCCTGACTTGTCTGATGTATAACACGATTTCAGAAGTATCAGAGAATGAGATGAGCCATCCTCCATTCTTCACCTCGGGGATATGTGCTATTCTCAGGGCCAGAACACGATCCTGTTTTGGGTCCTTTCCAGGTTGTTGATAATCCGGATGCTCCAAGGATGCCCATCCGCGAATGATCTCTTCAGTGGTCATCCCTCCCAACCCGGATCTTGGTAGCGTGACCGCTCGCCAGTGGTCTCTCTGCACGTCCGATTCGTGATTTGTGCACTTCGCTGCGATTGAAGAGTGCCTTTGACTGTCGAACCGGGGCCCAAACTGGACGTCAATGAACTTGGCGTGTTGGAAGCATAACCCTACAAATCGATTCGAGTTCCCGTAGTCATTACGCTGATCAAATGGGTCCAAAACCTTCCAATCATTGCTCGGGCTGAGATTCACAGACCAGCCATCCGACTCTGTGCCTAATGGGATGACGTGCGCGGATTTGAGGGAGACACACCACACAGGATCTGGCATTTTCTTGCCTCTGCGAACAGTGCCCCTCCAAGTCACAACAGATCTTGAGTAAACTTCAAAATCAGGCCACTGTACCCTTGCGCCGCCCAGAGTTGGCTGTCCGGTTTCGTCCAGAGTCGGTGAGCCCAGTGACAACCATGACCATGTCGGAAAACCACGTGCTCGACAGGGCGGCTTTTTGAGGCCGTCTGATCTCTCCCACTGTAACTCTTGAGCTATGTCGCCGAGCCAGATCCCACACGCATATGTGTTGGAGTACTTCGCTTCATGATTGATTTCGTCCTCACCGGGCCGGCTAACAGGTTTCGCTGACAGAGCCAATCCAATTTCCTTGGCGACTCCAGCCAGAGCTACAAGCCTGTCGTTCTCAAATCTCGTGATCTCGAGGCTTGAGTAGACCGTAATCAGGTTTCTCCATGTATTGGACAGGGCGGCCCGTGACGCGGTAAGATCAAGTCCAAGATGGTGTTTGTAGCCGTGCTCCAAGAAGCCACGATCCCCATGTGAGAATGGATCACTGATATCAGTGATATCCCCCTGTATCTGGAAGCTGTCGATCTCGTCATTGGTCATTACATTGCCAGCGATAGGCAGAGGCGGTAACTCGGCACAGACGAGAAAGGGTATGAGCGTCGAAAAACACAGGATGCGAGGGCTCAGTATCCACTCCTGGAAGACCCATCCGCGGTTGAGCAAGTCGCTGTTGATGATGTTGTCCTCATACTCCTGTCGTAGCGTGGAACCTGGGAGACCTTGCAGATAGAAATGTCCTTTTTGCTGGCCCTCCCTGTTTCGGTAAGGCAGGCGACTGACGCGCGGGATAGAAGATGGGTCCATGGTTGTATGGTGGAGGAACCCTCCTCCTTCGACAACCGTCCTGGTCGCAGCCACAGTAAGCCAGGCGTTCTGATAGTATCCGGCCATCATTGTTGCCTCGTTTTCCCAGTCTGCGGTATCCTGCTGAACAATGCAGATCGAGTCGATCCAGACATACTTGATACCCAGGCTGACGGCCAATGTACCGACGTCAATGAAGAGATCGTTGAGCTTCTGTCCGAGAGTCCAACCGGACCCACTCGCTACCTCATCCGATGTTGAACCAGGCGGCCCATGCACTCTGCTCTCATAGTTATCCCTTGTAGTACTCGATGCTTTCGTCACTATCGCATTCCACCGGTGGCTGAGTATGATGTATTTCCCCCACGACCCCTTAGTTTCTCGTAGCCAGAACAGATGATCGTTGGAGCCCGGCACCTGCTGGAACTCGATACAACGGCTGGGAAGTGGTGCGTAGTTTGCATCAATTGGTTCCTGCTTTGACAGTGTCTTGTTGCAGTCTGGATGGTTTTGAGAGCACTTTCCATGCCAAGTCTTGACCGCTTCCACAACTTTCCCAAGAAGTTGCACGTTGGGTGTGACCAATGCACCAACGATGTCCTTCGACAGGTGGGCAGGCGTGTCTGGAAGTCAAAGTCGAATTGTTAGCAACTTTACTGACATATACAGAGTCTTTGCGATATGGATTGAGATATGTTTCTTACCCATGTCCGCTGACACGTTGATGTCAAAGCGATGGAGTCGAAGCTGTGGCAATTGACGATCAGAGGGGGTCACAACATTTCTTTCTACCGATGCAGTAATCCCGTAGACGCCGAGACCACCACCCTCGACATCCATCACATTGCGATCTTTATTTGCCTGTAACTGGATATACAGTGGACAGACCATCCTGTTGAGCCATGTTTGATTAAGAAGGTACCTGGATGCCAAGTTCTCAACCAGCAGGCTACAGAAGGAACAGCCTCTCTGTGCTGACTGTACTGCCGCTGACAGCGAGAGACCTCGATATGGGTATGGAGACTTCCCAAAAGCTTGTATGTCAAATCGCTCACATCTTGGACAGAGAGACTTGGTGCTGGTGTGCGACATTGCGGTCATAGCATGGGAAGGCTTCCCGGAAGGGGCACAGGTCTAAGGAGCAAACGTGCAAAAATTAAGTTGAGAGGTAAGGTTATGTGTGTGCAATGTATGGCCCTGATTCATTCAGTGGGGACCTCCTTGCATCGTTGTGGTACCACCAAATGACGCTGATTTGTCTCAGATACAGATGAATTTGGATCGTTGCCTGATGCCCGTGTGGTCGTTTTGGTAATGCCTGTTTTGAAATGTTGTCTGACGGCATGAGTGAGCCTCCGTGCCTCCCTCCGTACACGCGTAACACCGCATCCTTGGCATATGCAGGCCATCAGGGGACATCTGAGCATCATTGCCAGATCCAGAGGGGCGCAAATAGGCGAGTCTTATCGATAGCCCTTTCTGGGATCTACAAATCCTGATTGAGAGTGCCTCCAGGCGTTTTATGTCTTCAGTCCTCATTGTCTACGGGCTGTCCGGATTCCCGTGCTTATTTCTCTGAATTCAAGATCTCTATTCAAGCTCTTCGACTTGTCTTGCTGCACAATATCCTGGCAGCCATAATAGGTACGCAGTACATTTTAGTCTATGCGACCCACTGCTAACGTTTTGAGTAAGGTGACACCATCATGATACCTCAAGATGCACAGCAATACTGCTTCAACACTCTTGTTACTCTCTTGGTCCTTGCTCATTTTCTCTATTTGGCACCATTTGTGGCACTGTGCTCCGAGGATGTGGCATCCGTCCCACGTGCTTTGAGTGCTTCTGCCTTCGCGTGGACCTATCTTTCAGACATATACCTTTGGCAATATTGGTTGCGTCCTGATTTGAGCTTTTGGGGCATTCTGTCAATGGCCGCAATTAATTTGGGTTTCTCGGTGGCTGGCTACTTATCAGCCAGAGCGCAAAGCCCAAAATCAGAATATATTGCGAAGATGGTTGTCCTCATGGCTGGCATTACTATCATAGTCCAGGTGATTTTCGCAATATCTTTGTTCATCCTTCAGTCGAGGTCATTTGAGCCTTTCGTCAAGAAACCGGCTGTAAACCCTTGGCGGAATTCGAGGAGCTCGCAGATTCCAGCACAAGACGCGGCATGTGATCAGCCTCTGAGCCGTTCCAGCAACGTGTTGCCACTGGATAGTGTCTACCAAATGCATGAACAGTTTCGGAAAGAGGGGACAGGAAACTTGTCCCATATTTTTGCGCCGGTACGTCACCTAACTGGCTGGTAGAAACCCAAACTCTGCGAAGAAGTTAACAGCATAAGCAGCACACGAAGATGGGTGGCGGCCCGCAATTTGAACCCTTCCTCGGATTCTGGTCAAAGTCCATACCCTGGATCGATGTGGACTGCCTGTTTATACTCATCATCTTGTACCTGGTATTGTACTTTGCCCTCACCACAGTACCGGGCATCGTGTTTGCAGTCCGCAGTCGAAGCTGCGACGGGTACGTAACGCTTTTCATCTATGTTCCCCACCCGGCCAACTCGGATGGGAAGATCCAAGTAACAAGATCCAGACAATGCAAGCTGCAAATGACTTTGCCTTTAGCTCTTGGGCTGTGGACATCCCTGCTGCTATTCTTATGGCGGCGTTCACGTGGCTCCAAGCTATCAGCTATGAACGTGCGCCTTGGTACTTTCTTAACTGTGACTTCTGTTCTCTGTGTTCTGGCTATTCTAGGGGAAATAGCATATTCTCTCATTGTGATGGGGATGAGCAATGGGGGTTCCAAAGGCCAATTTTTCGGGTTTTCGGCACTTGGAAGACTTGTTTCACTGATCATGTATCCTATGTTGTACCTCCCCTACAGAACATTATTATAAAGTTCCTTGTCTTTAGGAACGACTGAGGACCTGTTGATTCCAATGAACAGGTCCCCACTCGTCCCTTGAGAACCGCCACGTCCTACCTTTTTGACCAAACCAGAGGGCAGCGTTCAGGATGAAGTAATTGAACCAGCAAAACCATGCCGGTGTCCTCCTCAATAAAGTGTAACACCCTCTTCCTGGCATCATCAATCGTCTCGCCTGGGTTCGTGACAGGGTCCACCCGCCAATCCTTAAAAAGCGCCGCAATGGTCGCAACGGCCTCCACCTGCGAGAACTTCTTGCCAGGGCAGTCACGCGCACCATCGGACCAGCTCAGAAATGTCCCACGGAGAGGAGAAATCAGCTCCTCGCTGTCGATACTCTGGGAAGTGGACACCGCTGACCTGATCCATCGTGACGGGCGCCAGTTAAGGGAGTCCGAGCCCCAATACTTGGGATCTGTTTGGGTAGACGCATGGCTCGGAACCACCATTGTCCTCGGCGGGATCACCAAGGTCTTCTCCCCCACCTGAAGCGTTGCAGTGTGTTCATCAGTCCACTTCGCCATCCCGACGGGTGCGTAGAGGCGCAGGGACTCGAATAACACGGATATGCAGCGCTTCAGACGGGGGAAGTCGGCCTTGTAGTCCCAGTCTTCCTTCTGACGGCCGCCCAGAACATGTTGAATCTCTTCATGAATCCAATCCTGCACCTCCGGGTTTCCGGCCAGGAAGTACATCACCCACACAAATGAGTGAGCGGTAGTGTCGTGGCCGGCAAAGTTAAAAATGAACACTGGAGCGTCGAGAGTCAGCTCACACAAGTTTCGTCCGATGCGAGATAGTGTTGAAAGTCCGACAAGGCTGTGTAAGGGAGACTTACTATTTCCGTAGATCTCGTCTTCGTTCAGACTACCGCTGATCTCCTCGTGCGAGGCACGCACCAATGACTTCATCAGATTACGGTCAGAAGTTATGCCCTGGGAGGAGTTCTGTTTCTCTGTCTCGAACAGCTCCGTCATGTATCCCTGAAACGAGGTACAGGCAAGGTGTAACCTCTTGAGAAAGGGAGGAAGCCAGGGTTTGTCCAGGAACTTGGTGCCCAGAACCATGATCACGATACTGTTCTCAAGGATGGTCTGGAGTGCCTCCTTGTAGCTTAAAGAGCTTCCTCTCAGTACGGTCTGTACCTCGTGGTGTCCTTTAAACGGGTAGGATTTGCCGAAGCCCGCTCGAGACATCACATTCAGAGAAAGTGTGCGGGTATCGTGAGCGACAGTCTCGACGGATTTCCGAGAGCTCCAATACCGTCCCATGTCGGTAGCCTGGGCGATGCTCTCCTTCCAGGCAATCTCGAAATTCTGATCGATGAAGCAGGACCCCATGAGCTTGCGCATCTTCTTCCAGTCCGCGCCTTGGGCCTACGGTCGAAGCCTGTCAGCAATCCCACGAGTGTGCTAGCGTGACCCCAGCGGGTGGGAACATCACTCACGGTGGAGATATTAGGCCCGAAAACATCGAGCATAGCCGTGAGTTCCGAGTCGTGGGGGAAGTCGCTGTTCCGCTTGAGCATGCCCGTGATTATATCCGGGTTGCCGAGATAGAGCCAGTTCCTGGCCGGAGAGCACAGCACAAAGGCGTCGCCCAGCTCCTCGTGAGCTTTCCATCTAAGCGGTATTTCAAAGCCAAGGTAGTTGTACTTGGTGATGCTGTTATCACCGAGCCCAAAAGGCAGTCGCCTCAGCACAGATGCAACCTGCTGGCTGACGAGAATCCACAGTGGATTGATGTGGTCGATGGGAATGATCCGCACTGGGACGCCGAACTTGCGGGCGGCGAGGTAGTTGCGAAGAAGACATATTGATGAGTGAAGTGTGTATGCAAGAGCGAGCAACGCGACCACTCCGGCTGATGATGTGAGCAACGCCATGGCTCGAGCACAGAGTACAAGGCTTATACCGACGATCCGGTCTGGTCAGGACGGAGTAGGTCCGTGGAGTGGGTGATGCGTCTACTTGAGTTGTCTGAAGGGGGAAGATGTCAGCTTGAAGGAAGTTGCAATTTTAATCAGACGAGGGGCGACCCGTTGGTTGTTAGGCTGATCCTTCCCGAGCCGAGACCCAACGGTCGCAAGACAGCTGTCTAACATGCCGTCCAGACTAGACCAGGAAGCTGAATAGCGCGAATCTGACTTACCAAGGCTGAACTTACGAGACTACGTCCCTATCTCACCTCACTGATTAATCCATGACCAGGCGTGGTAGGCTTTTCTGGTAAGGTAGGCTAACGACATTGCCAGCCACAGGTGCGCCGCCAACGCCAGGCAAGCCCTCATTACTCAATATCCAACCATCACAAGTTCAGCAACATAGATATACGCTGAAATGCCATAAATCTAATGTGCCAGTAGTGCTTGCACACGCTTCCATGATTCGCGGCTCGCGATGAGTGAACACCAAGCATTCAGTCCAGGTCGCGAAGTGAGGGAACCCTCCGGGACTAGGCTTGGAAGCATCGCAAGCCACGGAAGGTGGAATATATCTAGGAGAGACAGGTCCTGGTATTTGTTAGCCCGTCGCCATGTCCGGCACGAACGCAGAGACTGACCTTGCCTGTAATGTACCCGCCATCGCTCAGGTGTGCCTCATAGTAGCTCAAAGCCTCTTCTACTTGATCGGTGAGCTTCGACGCCAGCTTCTTGTCGGTCTCACCATGTCCCATCATACTGTATCGAATTCAGCCCTGGTGATGATCCCGCGCGCCACACAGTACGCACCTCTTGAAGAGCTTCTCGTACGCCAGTTGCGTTACTGGGGGATCAAAGTACGAGTACTCCACGCTAGCAAGCTGCTCGAAATGGGCGACCTCTGTGGGCTGCGTAGGAAGTCGAAGAGTTGAGGCATCTTTGGCGTATTTGGCAACAAGGTATCGACAGATGGCTCGAGATTCAAAGACAGTCAGATCGCCGTCTTGCAAAGCGGGAATCCTGCCGAAAGGATGGAGATTTGCGATGTATTGTTTGTCCTGCGAGAGTTATTTAGCTATACGTAAACTGTTTCATAACAACCTACACACCTTGTGCGCTCCTATTTTCATTTCGATCGGCGAGAGGTTGTAGTCCAGACCCAATTCATGGAGTGTGATCAGCACGCGCTGGGTGCATGTTGAATAGGCAGCGCCGTAAAGTGTGATGGCAGACATTTTTCCTAAGGATTCTTTCTGAAATTGACGAGGAGTTGAAAACGGAGCGAGCATTCAGTATATGAACCGCCTTGATCGGTTGACACAACGAGGAGGTGCCGGTTGCTCGGCACCGTGCCGCTCTCGGACCGATGCCGATTACTCGGGGCCGTGCCGCTCCCGGACCGATGTCAATGGAAGGTCTCTTGCCTCGAGAATGTGCTTCCTGTGCGAGCTGGTATGCCTGCATACCGATTGGATGGAAAGAGAGAGCTCCAACCATGATCGTGTCGGCTCCACGTCGTTGCTGCCGACGTGAGGGAACCAGACATGCGCGTCCAAGGGGTATATATATCATTCTCGCCACCTGCTCCTTCAACTCAAAGTAAACAACTCCAATCATAGAAGATCATGGCAGCCAAACAAGTAGACGATACCATTCCCATTGCCGGGTCCAAGCGGACTCACTTCCATTTCGATGCGGCCTACGACCATTCCAGCATTCCCTTGGAGCAGGATGAGATTCCTGTTATCATTATTGGATCCAGTATGGTTGGCATGTTCATGGGTCTGCTGCTGGGATACCACGGGTTGGTCCAACATGTCCACTTGAATTTCGGCGACTGATCAATATGCACAGTGTGAGGTCTTTATCTTTCGACCGACATCCCTCTACCGCAATCCACCCCCGAGCGGCTCTCTTCCTCCTTAGGTCCGTTGAGGTACTCCGCCAGCTAAGCCTGGATGAGCGGTTTACGAAAGAAAGCGAGGAGATGTTCGATCTGAACGCTGGCATGATCATCGTTGAGAAGCTCTACAAGGGAAACGTCATTATGCGCATGCAGGAGAGCGACCCGGAGGAAACAGCACAAGTCACACCTTGTTCTCGCTTGTGGCTGACACAGAATATGTTCGAGCCTCTGCTGCGATCGGAAGCCAAGCGATTCAATGCCGAACAGAGGTTTGGCCAGCAGGTGGTGCACTACGAAGAATCTGACAGTGATGTGCTGGTGGTTGTCGAGGACGTCGAGACAAAGCAACTCAAAAAGTACAAGACCAAGTACCTCGTCGCTTCTGACGGCAATCGCAGCGCAGTTAGACAGAAAGAGAACATCGACTGGAGCGGGCCTGGCTACGTCGGCAACAACATCTCCATCAAATTCCGCGCAAACCTCGCGCCTTACCTCGGAGAACGAGCAGTTCACGGGACCACATACGTCCGCAACGCAAACATCAATGGAGGTTTCCGACTCGAGCAGAAGGGCCAGGCGGGCTTCATGATCGTCGCAAGCGCCAAAGGAAGAGAGGGCGGGTTCGAGCCAGACTCGGTTTCCGAGGAGGAAGCACGGATATATTTCAAGGATGCCACCGGAATCGAGGACGACGTCAACCTCAAGATTGACTCCATCTCGTACTGGTCTGTGGCGGCGTATTGCGCCGAGCGCTTCAGCAGTAAAGGAGGTCGCACATTCATCATGGGCGACGCGGCTCATGTCATGCCTCCGACCGGGGGGATGGGAGGAAACACCGGTGTGGCAGTACGTGGGACCTCACTTGCACATGATTCGTTCACTGACCGTGGCCACAGGATGCGTACAACCTAGCATGGAAGCTGGCATATGTGATCAGAGGATGGGCCGGTGCCCCATTGCTGAGAACGTATGATGACGAGCGCACGGCCGGCGCTCGGTTCAACGTTGAACAAGCCTTCTCCCGTCTGGTCAATCGTGTTTATCATGGCAAGGGATTCACCGCCCAGAAAGAGATCCCTGACATACGCTGCGAACTGGGGTATAAATATAACAAAGGCGCGCTGATACCACGAACCGGCGACGACAAGGACGCGACTGAGGATCCATTCTCACCTACCGTGCAAGCCGGTGCTAGACTCCCCCATGTGAAGATCGAGGCTGCTGCAGGCACCTCGACTCTGGACCTCATCAAGCAGCACTTTGTGATCCTCACGGTAGACCCGGAGTCACCATGGCTGGAAGCCGCGCAGTCCCAACGCATCCCCGTCGATGGCTATGCTATCACTAGCAGCGGGTCTGGTGTCAAGGATGTCACGGGTAGGGCTGGTCAGGTGCTCAAGCTCAAGGCCGGCGAGGCTCTTCTCGTACGGCCGGATGCATATATCGCCTGGAGAGCTGATGCCAGAGATGGAGGCCACAGCGAGACATTGAAGGGCGTGTTGGAGTCGATCCTTGGCAAGTAGGAGCAGATAACATACATTGATCACTCCACTATATGATTGCTTACTCTCGATCTGCTTTGATCCCTTCCTGTCCACAGCCTCGGCATGTCATGATGGAAACCAAATGATATGTCATGTGAAGTCAGTGAATTGAGGAATGCTCCTTCAGTAGTCCACCTGCTAACATGGCAAAAAACCACTCGTCCTTTTTCTCTCTTTTTTTTTTTGTCTTGGGTGGTTCCCTTCAGTGAGCCCTATCCGCTACTTGCGTGAGTGAGAGGCAGACCAAAGCATGATCGGATGCTGGCATCCAGGGTCGCCGCCGATGGTCTCCACATATGGGGTCGGAACGGAGACAGTGGAGGATTACTTAAGCACCCAAGCAAATCACGCGTCGATTTGGACTCACTATGCCCAATGTGGCTCCGAAAATGCTTAACTAATCCTCCACCGTCGCCGCTCTGTGTCCTGAAGGGATGTCTCGCCGACCGCGGGCCGAAGGACAGGCTCCTTCTCCTGTTACCTTGACCGTCAGGTCGGCGTCCCCGACCTGACTCCGTTCACACACCGAGGTCCCCCTCCCCTACATAGTTTGTATTGGTCGTGTGCTTGAGATGGACACCTCAAGACCACCAAAACGAGCGCGCCTGGCCTGTAAAGCATGCCGTCAGAGCAAAGTCAGATGCCAGACCGGCGGATCGTCTTGTCCGAGATGCCTGCGCCTCGGCATTGTGTGTACAATCGACCCAGCCTACCAGCGTACCACTCGCAGAAGCGATGTCGAACGGCTAGAACATCAGGTTCATCAGCTACAGCGGCTGGTCAAGGACCGTCGTCCCCATACCATCGACGACTCGTCGGTGAACGCTGCTACGACGTCGTCCAGCCCAGTACCTACTCCACGTGATGCCGCCACGCCCCCGAGAACCCATGCAAATGTCGACGCCACTGGCGATAGGGAGCTTGATCAAGTTCCTACTGTGATGCTAAGGACAGAGAATGGTGAGCCCGTGTGGAGACTGGGCGGTGAAGAGGTTACGAAGAACGCATGCCTCCGGCTGTTCGCCATGTAAGTTAGCTTACCTCGCAAGAGACCAGCCAAGCTCACGTGGAAAGGTACTTTGAGAAACACCATCACTTCTGCCCAATTTTAGACCCAACCAAACCTCCAGAAGAAATCTACAAAAAGTCACCGGCGCTGTTCTGGACTGTCATTGGAATAGCCGCACGGCAAGATCGGGAGATGCCAGACCTCTTGGCCAGACTCAAGCCATCGCTGGAAGACATGCTCCAGACCATGATGTTCAACAACCCGACCTACCTCCCTCATGTCCAAGCAATGATCCTGTGGGCTGTCTGGCCGCTGCCCAACCTCCGGTCGTGGAACGACAAGACACTGCTGGTCATCAGTGCAGCTGTGCCGCATGCCATGCAGCTCGGGCTGCACCGGCCAGGTTTTGAGGACGAGTACAGCAGGATGGGTTTCTTCGTGAGAGAGAATCTCGTTGAGAACGAGAGGTCCGTCCAGCCTGCCTCGGCCCAAAAAGTCTTCCGGAGTGGTGCCTGGTGCGATGATCCCGATGAGCGAGAAGCCGTCCGCAGGGAAAGAACAAGGACGTGGCTCGCCCTGATCGCGACTTATCAAAAGTGAGTATGATGCAGGTCTTGCAAGACTTGGTGCTAATTCTTTTAGTGCTTACCTAGAATACGGGCATCTTCCGATGCTTTGTCCAACTGACCGCAGCACGTGGCCAGATGTTGATCAGATACCGGAGCCAGATATTGCTCCGGAGCTCATATACTACCAGAAGCTCATTAATTTTATGCAATATGCTATGAAGGATATCGACGAGCTTGGACTGGTCCACCATGGAAATGCGGAGGAGTTTTACACGATCATGGCGAAGCTAGAACGCCAGATGGCCGCGATCGAGACTGGCATCGTCAATCCTTCATGGATGACAGCCCTGCGACTTCAGAGCTCGAAACTTTACCTGAGAATGATGTACTTTCTCGACGATGAACCGAGTGAAAGACGCGACCAGGCCCTGTTGACCCTGTACGAAACAGCCTCGGAGTTGATCTCCGAGTACATCCTGGGCCACGATGCCGCTTACGATCAGCTCCCATACTCGCCCCTATCCACGGTACGATGGATATTCTGCGCCGCCTTGGTGCTTCTACGAGTCACTTGTTCCAGCCTTGGTGCGAGAGTAGATACGAAGGCGGCAAAACTCGCCTACAACGCCGCCGCCTTTGCTATACGAAAGCTGACAGTAACTGACAAGAGCGGCAACGATCTACTACGCATACCAACCAGGCTGGCGGGTATATTGCGAGCTCTGTGGCGCAGAGCAGAGCGGGATCCCCACCTTTGCTCTCGTCCTCCGCGGTTGAGAGTAAAGACCAGACTTGGCAATAACCTCCAGGCTGACTGCCTGATGCTTTTGCGTGACTACAGAATGGCGGAGCTGAGCGGCAGACCAACACCATTCGAACAGGGCACTGGAGGGACACCATCAAATGGGATTTCCTCCACGGCAAACCCGACCGCCAACGAGGTACTATGGCATGACGACATGCCCCTGCACTTCGATGTGACTCAATATGGCTCCGAGACTCTGGATATTGATTTGGAGGATTTCTTGAGCTCGTTAGGAGACTTGTCGTGATGACACTCCCTGCTTCTATTTTGAGATTGCGAGACTACGACGCTGGTCCAAGGCCATCTAATGATCCGCTGTGCAAAGACTTCGCTTATCAAGTCATGTCTCATGGTATGCATGACGTGTGTGACGACTGAACTCCGAAGAACACTCATATGGTACTTGCAGATGGGTCCGTGTTCATGTTCGTACATAATATCGATATAAGCCTATTCGATTATTCGACTATCTAGGTAACGCCAAGAAAGCCTTCATCACTCAATGTCTAGCCACCACAGGTTCAGCAAAATCACCCGTAGGTAAACCCCAGGGCAGCCTTGAATGCACCAGCCTGAGCGTCGTCACATCCGGCGAGGGCTGCCTGGCTGGCATTGCAATTGTCCGCAAGTGCGGAACTTGTTAGGCGGCGGCGTTGCACGCGTTCACTTGTTAGACGAGTATTAGCCTGAGTAATGAGGAATCCTTGAGGTATAGGGGTGACAGAGAGGCGTTTCCCCAGAAGATGATATGGGGCAGCAATAAAAAGTATGCATACACTGTTGGTCGCAGTCGGCGACGTCGAAGTCGGCTTGTCCACCGTTTGCGGCACTGGCACAAGCGTTGTGCTGAACGGCGCAGCTGCGCTGGAGGGCGGCGCCCTTGTTCAAGAAGGTGGCGCCGTTGACGGAGAACGGCCGGTCAGAGGCATCGTCTTCGTTGACTGGGGGAGCGGCGCCACCGAGACTGCCCGTGAAGGTCTGCACGTTGCCGGCTGCCAGGACGGTGCTGAGGACAGCGAGTACTCCGAGGGTAAACGTGTACTTCATCTTGTTCGAAATTGTTGAAACGATGATATGTGGGAGGTAAATGCTCAGTTGGGGTTGACTGGTTGCTCCACAGGTTCTCGACTGGATTGATGCCCGCAACATGAATGAGCGAAGTGTTGAAATGTGTTAGTTTGGCAGGCGATTCCAGTTTAATTACTCATCTGCACATCTTCATGGATGGGTAATATCACAAGAAAAGTATCACTCGGACCTGCAAGAGGTGATAATGAAGGGGCTCCGACTTGACGATCATACGTGCAGATAGCAGTGGTTGGGCCATTTGGTTCGTCTCATGTTCCGAGGTCTGGTAGATGTCCAGCTGCAACCTCGTGACACTTTGCGGCACTATTTAGAGTTTCTTCCCCAATAATTAAACGCAGTTAGCAGGCTTAATATGCAGAGGGTTAAGATTCTTCTACGGGTTACATAATGCAGGAGATTCGAAATTCGGTACGTGTTTCTGATAAGCTTTCGCTAATATTTTTGACATCCATTAACCTCCGAGTTCCCATCAGGAGCTTAATTGCCCTGGAGTCTCAGCGGCGGGTCTGATTCCACCACGTGATTCACTTCGCCCTTAGGTGTCAGAGATTATGCCGGAGTCACATTCCCCTTGTGATGATATTTATGTATTGGTCCATCCTGTAGTACTAAGAGGTCATTCTATGGTGGATACCTATGAAGCAAGTGTAATCGGATCCGTAATAATGTTTGACAATTCTCATGCCTAGCTAAGCAGCGTGATCATCTGATACACTCTCTGACACCACACTCTTGAGAAAGTCTGGCTCTAACAGCTTAGTCGGCGTCGTGCTGGTCGCGATGACGCTGGTACGCCCTGCTCGCGTGCTTCCACAAGCCACTCTGGCATGTGGTACGTGGCTTCGCAGCCGTTTCGCTGCTGCCACCCCCAGTCAGCCTCCCTCCTAGTGGCCAGCTCTGAGACAGTTACAGAGCCTTGGTGACTGGAGGTGCTGTGTCGTCGCTTAGGTGGTGTTCCGGGGCGAGCGGCCAGGCCTACTGGCGGTTCGTAATCACTTCCCCTCCAGCCGTGCTGCACCAACCAATCCTGCGCGATCCTGCAGATATACTCCGGGAAATCTTCGTCAAGTCTACCGCAGCCTTCCTCCGCATCTTGAGCTTTGATGAGGAGGCACCTGAATACACATTCATGCTGATGCTTCCACGGGTATCCGGCGAAGGGGAGGGAAACGAGCGTCCCAAAAGCCACGAGCTCGTCGAAGGTATTTCGTGCCGCTTGTCGGAGCTCATCTCTCAGCTTTCGTGCCTCCAGTGCGCCTTGCTCGTCGTATAATTGGATGGCCATCTTTTGAACGTTTTTGAGGTGTTCGTCCACTTCGCCGAGGGAGGACGGGAACAAGCCGCTGGAAGGACTGTAATGTGACGTGGTGTGCCTGAGTTGGATGACTCTCCGCATTGTGTCCCAAACCAGGTGCGCTTGAGATGCGCGGAAGTTCAGCATGCTGTAGTACGTGGACGCGGTGCCCCAGCTTTGAGAGAGCACCCCCCACTCGAAGCGGACCTGCTGCCAACTTGTCCATGGGTTCTGCCCCGGCATGCGCTGTTCCGCAAAGTTCCAGAGACACCTTTGGGCAACCTGTCTACCCTGAATCAGCAGCCGGGCCTGTTGTCCATCGTCGATGTACATGTGTTTCAGGGGTGTCTCTAGCCACTTGTCGTTTTCAAGCCGGGTCGCGGGCACAAGGACGTGCAGGTCGATGAGATCCCGGTACTCGACATCTGACAGTTCAAGGGGCGACTGTTCCATAGCATGAAGCCACCCTAGAGGCCACGTCTTGTGAGGCTCGTCGAAGGTTTGTATCTCACGGCTGTCATTGTCTGCATTAGGTCCCCAATATCCATTTCCCCAGCTTGACTCCAAGAACCTTTGCTGTTGGGTCTCAGTTGACGCCACATCAGACTCGGTGGCTCGTCTTGGGATCTTGGGACGCAACTTTGCCGCTGAGGACTTTGTTTCCTTTAGATACCCGGGCTTTGCCAAAGCGCCATCTCGATATTGGTACATGTTCGGTAGTAACGGCGCCCTAGTACGATCTCGCTGATAGGTCGGGCCGGGAACATTTGTCCGAACGCTCAATGTGATGGTCGTGATTGTAGTGGTCGGATACTGAGCTTGTGGTATCGGCTTCATGGAGCGTTGCTCGGATGCCCGTGTCGCGCGGGCATATCGCGGTACAGAAGACTTGGTGTTGTTGTTTTGGCCACAAAGAGTAGCCTGAGACGGCAATTGTGCCCTCCTCCTGAGTTCTGGTGGCACATGCTGTCGGAGCCTTGCCATTTCGTCTTCAAGGATTGTGATCTCCGCCCTTGCCGCCGAGAGCTGCTGATTTGCCTCCTCGAGCTGGTGATTTGCATCCTCGAGCTGCTGGATTGTCTCCTCAAGGTTGCGTATAGTAATATCGAGTTCATGGGCCATTGAGTGAGTGATGCTGGCCATGGCAAAGATTGGTAAAGACTCGGTGCGTATATATTTTGAGGAATGGTCGTAGCTGTGTCCTTGATGATTTGGAGTCGTAGGAGAGGCATGTATAGATGAACAGGAAGAAAGCCAAGAGGGTAGTAGAGGGCCACGTTCTCTGATATACTACTCACTGGAGACATCTTGGCAAGTGAAATAGTATGGTTTATTACGCTAAGCCTTCCAAAGTGATTCGTCTCCATGGCCTACGTGTACCTGGCAGGCTGATTTTGGTGAATCCCAGGGAGTGACGTTACCTTGTTGATGAAGTGCCCCAGGTTGTGCCAGTCCTAATGTATGTCACTCAATTTCCACTGTGCTACCTGATGGTGATGGCTGAACCCCTGAATAACAGCCGGGCAGGCTTCCGGAGTGAATATTTGTCTGAGGGGCACTGAACATGGCCAGCTTGGAGAGAGGATAGTGATATCTGTGGCACACTTGATTTCCCTCTCATACTTCGTAGCACCCAGTGACCTTTTTGACACTGATGATAGTGAATGGATGAGGAGTTGCCATTGTCGACGAGCTACGTCCGAAATGATCTCAACACATGCAAGTATTTAGGTATCATAAGGCTAAATGGGGCTAACCCAGGTTAATGCTGTACTCAGTCCCAGAAAGGGTTCCCAGCTGGAGTGCACCTTGGAGAGAACAAAAAACAAATGACCGTATATTTGGGTCGTTGAAGGCTGGCCAGGTAAATTCCGCAATCGAATCTTCACTGAGAATAATGCTCCATAAGATCAAGTTACAATTTAGAATGCAAGACATGATACCAAACACGATGTGTGGGTGCTAATCTGCCTTGATGACTGACTTTCCAACCGCAGTAACTGCTGTTGGATGAATAGATGACAGGTAAGTGGCAGTACCTAGGTCAATGGCGCTAGCTAGAGTGTGTGATGAGGAAAATGACACAAGGCATGGTAAATTCTTGTTGTCGGGTGAACGCTGCCCAGGCCGGTGGAAAGTGAATTGAACTGAAGATCCATGTAATAGATCAGCTCCAGGATTCATCGCCGATTGAATTATCAACATTCACTTCTCATCTGCCTTCTAACAGTTGTGACTGCGCATCCTCGATTGGGATCAAATAATCAGCAATGCTGCCATCTATTTTCCCGCTTGGAACTGCAGGTCTGGCAAGATGGCAATGCCATGAAAGCAGCAAAGTGATGGCTGAGTGTGGACGACTTTAGCCTAGGCCAATGCCTATGAAGACAGAGTTAGCCATTCCTTTTACTGTGGGTAGCCCACAAAACGACGACCAGCAAATGCTTTCGCCTACTCGTGACACTCGTGGTCTAGAGTGGGAAGCTGATGTGGATGTGATCACAAAACTGCACCAACATGATCATGATGACGAAAGAAAACAGAAGAAAGCGGCTGAGCTGGTTCCCAGTGATGCAAAGGCTCAAAATCATGATTTATGTCTATCTCAGGATTCCTATGTGAATGGACTGCCGTCTTATATAATCTTTCAACAGCCTAAAATGACTCATAGATTAATCATGAATTAGTTGACACTGTGAGTCACATAACCAGTCATGATATGTTATACTCTCTTAACAAATAGAAAATGGTATCTCAAATTCTCACAGATCTCCGGCCATTAAGAGTCAACCTGTTCTCGATTGTTCCATTAATCTACTCCTACATTCTGCACAAGCCTTCTAAATGTTAGCCTTGGTAGTCTTTTCATCCCAATATCTGAAAGAAAATCCTTTAGTTGCACCTAGTTCTGTCCGTCTCTTAGTACTGCCCGTGATGAAATGACAACAGAGGCAGATATGCTTGCTTTGTGCGTGGTATTCCGGCTTTTGAGCAAGCTTCAAGGATATGTTCTAGATTGCCTGTTGTATGTGAAACCTATCATCCCTCTCGTCAAGGCTTAGAGCAAGACATCAATAAACGGCCAAATATCCACGACAAGGGATTCCACTATCCGAATGTGGATCTGGCTGTTGAGAGTAGCTCCAGGGGGATGGGGGGTCAGTTTCTTCATCTTACATGAAATTCCCACAGAAAACGAAGGTAGTGTCTAGCAGCAATTTGCAATAAACTATCATCTATCTAATTCTTATTAAATAATTTTCAGTCTTTGGCCTTGAGCGTGGCAGAACTAAGTTCTGAGCGCAGAAGGGGCTGCAGAGGACACCCTTTAAAGACGTACGGACCTCCCTAACTATTTACATGACTCCCCATTGACTGGCTCCCCAGTGACTGTCATGTTGAGATGTGGAATCCCTTGGTCTCCTCCGACTTGAGCTTACATGGACTGAGACAACATATTGCCCATCTCCTAAGTAGTCGGCCGGCAGAGACGTGATATCTTGAACTCGGTCACCCAAAGCTGGTCGCTCAACGCCCGAGGGATCGCGGTAATCGATGCTATCTCCATAAGAAATCGAGAGTCCACCCTCCATCCCAATTTCTGCCCAAATACTCAATGGACCGACTTGAACTTCACGGTTGGAGACATCATTCCAGGACAGGGTGCTTCCGTCTGGTGAGTGCTTGGAGATGAGAAAGTATCTAATCTGTCTTAGCAAGATGTCGTTGAATTCCCCCTTGCTTTGCATGATTGCCTCGAAAACATGCTTCGTGCGAGGGTCTGCATCGGTGTAGACCACAGCGCAAGGGCGGTAATTTCCTTGAAGGTCCTCAAAAATGCCACAGATTAGAAGACAGCTGCATATGTGTCAGGTGGATCTGTGGCGAATATCGAAGCTGCGAACACCGGTAAAGCGAGGATATGCCGGGTTCGTCGCTGATTTCAATGTGTCGGGCTCGATAGTGAGGAAGTATCCGCCGTGACTAATCCACAGAGCTTCAGGATATGCTGCTGTAATATGCACAGACCAGTCGCCAGTGTCGTAGGGAGAAAATCGAACGTAGATACGGTTTGGTAGCCCAAGGCGGATTCTTTGCATCCTCTCGGGACTCAGGCGCTTTTGTATGTAGACAGTGGACTTCTTGCCAACCCACAGGCGGGGATCCTGCGTGTAGTAGAGGCTATCTGGTCGCTGGCGAACAAATCTTGTCCCCGTCTGGTGGAGGTAAATGCCCAGCCGCTCACGTCGAATTGTATCTCCATAGCATCCAAGATCCAGTACGACTTGCTTCTTATCTGTCAGGCCCAAACTGGTCTCGAGACGGACACCATGGTTCGTGACGGCGAACTCCGAGCGCGGTACCAGGAAGTCAGCCCATCGCACATTTCGGCAGTCGGCGAATTCTGCCGGCGAGCTGGCAAACATGCCCCGAAAGCTTTTTGAGTCGTCTTCTCCTTTCGAGGTCCACGCAAACAAGGACAAGTCGTTGGTCTCCTTGGCGATCTCCTCTTGAAGTCTGATAAAGGCTCGCTCGCCCTCACCATAGATCATGGGCATATTGATATCGAACAGACCAAGGAGACAGTACGCTATGTCTTCAGTCCTCGTAGTTTGTCGACTGGCTGCCCAAGACATCTTCTTCGCCACGGGAATCTCCGGTAGAATTCTGCTATCGGCCAGAACTTGTTCATCTATCCCGGTGGTGCGGTAGAGTTGTTTCGTCAGGGTGGCCTTGTCACCTCGATATTCCCAGCCGGCATCATAGAATTCGATCTTGTCTGCTGCCACTAGCTCTTGTAGAGTCCAGCCGCGGGTAAACCATCGATAATAGCAGCCATCGTTGAGCCAGTCGAAGGCTGGGCCTCCCTCGCGTTGTGGCAGGTCAGATATATAGGCGAAGCAAACTTCCGCCTGTCTGTACCATCGAAACATGGAATTGATTGCTTCCGTCAGTTCCGCACTGCTGCTTTTGTCGATGCAGCAGGTATCGATCCATACGTATCTTAGCCCTCGCGACTCTGCAAGTTGGCAGGTTCTCACTATCTTGTCATAACTCGATTTGGACCTCGCTTCCTCAAGGTTGCTGAAGTCTTTGTAGCTGACTTCGTCATCGCCCCACGTGTGCGAGAGGATTGCGTACGGAGTGTCCCGCAGTTCTGGAACATGATGAAGCTGCAGCGTGGAAGTATCGATGAGGATCATATTTGGAGCACTGATATGGGTCTATTTGAGGACTCATTCGTTTGTAGTCGTCAAGGCCTTCAGGATTGAGACGCAGAACAGCCTTTGTGACCAGAGGATCATGTGAACGTCGTATGAACCACGTGAACAAGGTGCGTCAGCCGCCCCAATCCTGCAAAATAGCAAGCGGCTGGATGCGGAGCTGGGATTACGCAGAGGCCGAGGAGCGTGTCAGCGGCTGGCTGTAAAGACAATCCACCCATGCATGTTGCTGCATCAGCATTGGTTGATGAGCCAAGCGATGTCCTGCATCCTTTTTTCCCCCTCATGTTATGCTTGTTTCACCCGCTTGGGACTCCTTTCTGAAATTAAATGGAATGGCCCTGTAAAACCAAGTATTCCCAAATTGGATGTCTCATACGGGGAGCGTACTCCCGAAGCTGGAGCCCGGACTGCAGCTAAATCTGATCCTTCTTGTCTTGTCCCATTGAGAGAACGCTTCAAGAACACGGTAGATTGGCCAGTGTTGATAGCCACCGACTCCGGGTTTGAGCAGAAAAGCTCCGTCAATTAAAATTAATCCCCGACGTACAGTTACGGCTATAATGACTAATACTGTTCTATGCTTTGCCTGGTGATACTCCTGTTATCTCCCACGTGGTCGAGTTTTGGCTCAGCCCTCGTAGAGCCTGTTTCGCGAGAGAGTAGTACGGTCCACGCACCCTTTCAACCCCCTGGCGGTGAAGTATCAGCCAAGCCCAACGCTCGAATAAGAGCATCTGGTGTTGGAGAGTGACCGAGAAATTCTTCCATAATTTTCAGCCCATCTCGGCTTCCACCAGGTTCAAGAACGAGCTGTCTGTATCGGCCCCAGGTCTGCTGGCTCCGTGGGTTGGTGGTGAATGCTGTTTCGTACAATTCTGCCGCAAATACTTGCGCACTGGCTTTGTTTAGCACTGCTAATTATATTTGGCCAATGAGGTGAGCACTGACCTTAGATACGAGAAGTAGCCAGCGTCGTAGCCGGACATCAAGTGTCCAAAATGACAGTGTGCTGGTCCCCATGTGCTCAGGTCAGGGTTTCTTAGCAGAGTGAAGTCTTCCTTGATGCTATTGTAACGCTTGGTCCCATCCAGCTGCAAAACATCCTCGCGAGTAGCAGGGTTGTGGATTTTCATGTCGAATACTGAATCTGCGCTGCGGATCATTCAGAAAGCCTTCAAAACGGTGGGGAAAACGTAGCAGACTCACGTCTGCTGCAGAAGTCTCGAGGCCTTGTTCAGATCACGACTGCCAATCAGCTGATCCAAGAGCCCATCCGGGATTGTTTCAGCAGGCAATGTTATCCCCGGGTGCTGAGTCGTCCATCTTTCGGAGCAATCAGGCCCAACTTTTGTGTAGTGGCAACTCATCTGTCTAAGCTCGCTTTTGTTCCAACACCAGTTCTCGAGCATTGTGCTCAGAGCCTCGGCGAATTCTGCTGGTGCTCTCCAGGCATGGTATCGAGTGTGGAGTGTCCGAGAGAGCAGGTCGTAGATACCATGACCCAGCTCTAGCAGACCGATATTGTCAGCATACAAACGACGTGCCTAAGAGAAAACGGGGACAAGATAATATGATCTATGATATCCTACCATGGAACAGTGTTACTAATTCGGAGTGTTGGAGTAAGGCGCAGCCTGTGGCAGCCGACGGGGAGAAGTTGCACATCAAGATAGTAGCCGGGAGAACTCTGCCACCGTCGGGTTTGACGTATGACTGTTCTCAACGTCAGTCATCAACCTATCAGTAAGTCAAGCAGTGTATGTACTTACAGCCTGCAAGTTGACATTCTGGTTTCCTTTGTACTTGCCGTTCCTGTATAGGATATCTGAGAAAAGATACCCAATGAATTCACTCGTGTGCCCCGGTCTCTCGTTCCAGACTGACCAAGCTTCCACATCTTCATGCCAAGTCTTGTCGGCTAGCTCGTCAGGCGCCATGGGCAGGAAGTGGAGTTGAAGGAATGATTCGAAAAGTTCCAACATTCTCAATACGGTGTTTCGAAGTGGGAAATATTCCGAGATCAGTTCATGATCTACCTTTCTGTCGTCCTCGAGCAACCGCATGTAGTAGTGGAAATCCCAAGGAAGTATTTCGTCGTCTCCTGATTGATTATTTCTGACCAGGTGACTCCTTTTCGTGGCCTTTAGCTGCTCCAGCTCCCCCTGGCTCATCGGCAGGAGTTGCTCACGCATACTGTTCAACATTTCGTCCACCCATTCAGTTGAAGTGGCTAGTCTTTCTTGCAATTTGAATTCAGCATGGCTCTTGAAGCCGAGCAGACGGGCGTTTTGGTCGCGCAAGAGTACAGCTGTGTTGAATAATGCGACGTTCTCTGAAAGCTTTTTCTCGTTCCTGAGGTATAGCTTCTTCCTGGTGGCTGGGCTGTGAGCGTGCCTAAGGACAAGGAGCCGGTCCGCGCGTTTGCCAAAGTTGATGAATACCCCGTCCTTTCCGTCCTCTGTAAGGCGGATGATGTCCTCCATGGGAACGCCCTCAAGTTCGGCGGGAGTGAACCAAGCCCCCTCTGTATTTTCTCTCAGGTTCCGATTGAAATCCTGGCAAAGCCGATCGATTTCCTTTCTTGTATCAAGCAAGGTGTCGATCTGATCCGAACTCAACTTGCCATGCCCAACATTGGTAAACTCGCGCAAGATGTCCTGCACGGCCTTCCTGCACTCCTCATTAGGGCAATCGTCTTTATCCGCCACAGCCTTGACAAGGAGGAAGAGATCGTGCCTCAGCGCGAGGCGAGCGTTACACTCGGACATTAACCTCGTCGCTTCCTCGGCTGCGTCGCGGCTCTCTTGGTCCGGACCTGCGTAGCGATACATGTCTATGACAGCTTCCGTTCCTTGGTTGGCGTCCTCCTCCTCGAGCCATGGCTGGATGGTACTGGCGAAACTGGCCTCCTCTGGCGTCACCTTGTGGGCCACCGAATTGCGGACTGCTTCTCGGTTAGCGATGATACGCCGCATGGCAGGGACCAGTTCGCCAGCTGCCAGCATTTGGGGCAAACGCTGTGGTGCTCGTGAAGACATGATTGTGTTCCCTGTGGTAGCTTAAAAGACGGCCTTGAGGTATTTCTGGCTATATACAGTCGTCGTTTCGACTCATAACCCCCCCTCATAGTGGTGCTGACGAGGAGTGATCTGGGCCAACATCATTAGTCACCGTCCGTAAGGGCATGCCCGTGCCCCACGGCAACCCCAGAAGAACCAGTTACTGTGCCGCAAAGATACAGCAGAGTATCCCAGATAGGTGCTGGCCCGCGTGGTCGGATTCTTGACCGACTTTTGGCGACCCTAGTTGAAGTCCTGTATGGATGCAAGTGAAGCTAACTGTTCAGGCGCCGCATACAATGCACATAAGAATATATCGTGTAGACAGGAGACCCTGATACAGTGAATATAGGACACCAAACCCATCGATACGACGATATTGAGGATCCTGTAGGGGTCGTTCTAACAACTGCGGGTTTGAAAATCCACCCATCCCAATACCAGTCTGGCCTGTCCCTTATGCAGGAGGGTCTTCGCGTAGTTGCGCCATGAAATGTCTCTTCGTATAACAGGTCAACTTGGAAAAGCTGATAACATACGGATCTTCACGACCTAGGCACCGGTCTCCCCGGGGAATTGTCCAATCGAGTCAATCAAAGCTTCGCAAGAGTCTTGCCCTTCCGGATCCTTGAGTTCAAGCAATTTGGTCTTCGAACTGCCACGAACCTCCTTTCGGCCGAAAATACCAAAAGTCAGCGTAACGCTGAGAGCGAACATGGCCTTCTTCACCTTTTCGTCTTTCTTGTTCACCCGTCTCCAGTGCGAGCCGACAGACGACCTCGCCCAGGTAGTCCCAAGCTCGGCACTCGCTGCGCCAGGGGCTGCAGCCTTGAACCCCACCACGACCTTCCTCCCACGATCGCTCATGACATGGATGAAGATGTCAGTCGACGCGTAAATCCCAATGACAGCATGCAGTGTCCGTGATCCGATCTCCTTCTTGTGGTTCTTCCTGATCGTGGCCGCGTTGTCCTCGAGCCACTTGATGAAGGGGCCCCGGACGTCGTACCCGGTGACCTCGACGTCCACGTCCGACATCAACACGGCGCCGAAGTTGCTGGTCGACTCGTACTCCACGGCGCCTCCGAAGCCGACCGGGATGCCAAGGGCCGCCGCATCGGCCTCGCCGCTCAGCGTGATCTTGGTTTCGGCCACGTTGGCCGACTTCACAGGACCCCATGTCTGAGTGTCAGGGTCCGCCTCCACAGGAAAACGGAATGCTGTGTATTTCCCGTCGCTCAGGGCTTGTTTGTTCGCCAGGTCGATTATCAGTCGCCAGTGCCCTTGGTCGTCCATGTAACCGACTTTGCCCAGCCCGAAGCTGGAACCAAGTACGGGGGGCTCAAAGAAGGCTTGGCCGTACGGGCACTTGGCCAGTGATTCGCGGTAGAGTTCCGCCCAGTTCTGCTTGTCTCCCATGTTTCAACGTTTAATATACTGTCGATGGCCACTGCCAAACGATTAGTGATTCGTTTCTCTCGAGATTGATGTATCAAGACACACTGGTAGGAATTAAAACTGAGAAATCTAATTCCGACTTCTTGTTTAGACGCGAGTTTATGCGACTGATATAAAGACTCCCACGCTGAAGGGTGACACGCTGTGCAGGTTCAGCTGTGTTGAGAGCCTATGATAGCTCTTGTCAGAGAGACTGTTCCGTGACGGGACTGGTGTTCCTTATCGCTTGATGACACCCTTATATCACGGGGCATTGAGCTGAACCCCAAGTGGCTCAGTGCATGAGGGCTTGGGAAGGAAGGCGGGGGCATCTTGCACTACCCATGCATCAAGGCCCAGCCCCTGTTTTCAGCCGCACCAGACTATCAGGTGATGGTGCGGGACTTCGCTCGCGGTGATACCCCTGTCTGTGTGCTTATTTGATCAAGGGTGAATGCCAGGCTCTCGACTGACAGGATCTCAGACACTTGAGTTGAAAACCTTGTTTCACCGAGGCATTTGCCGCTGATGACTCCGTACAACTTCATCAACTGTTTCCTTCTGATCTGGTCTGCCCTGGTCTAGAGACACGTCCTGGCATGCGCGAGTCTTTCACCTCGAGACGACAGCCATGCCGCGACTTCATGGCCATGAGTGGCGGGTTCCTCTGAAAAGCCCGTATCGCAAAGTCCACGCACTTATGATTGACTGGGAGAAATCGAAAGAAGATGACGCGAGTGAGAGAGCTGAGTTCCAATCTCAGAGGGAAGCTCTCGCCAGAGAGTTCAAAATGTACAGATTCACCACGGTGAACTATTCGATTCCTTCCGAACGGTCGAGGAGGCCTTACCGAGAGTTGAACAAGCGTTTGCAGGAATTCCTCGTTCACGATGAGACAGGGACCTTATTGATCATCTATTACGGGGGCCATGGTGAGAACAACGACGACAAGAATCACATTTGGCTGTGGTGAGCTCCCCATACTACCATCCCACGCATAGGAACTGAAGATTTGCAGCCACAACCCGAGTCATAAAGACGAGGACGACAACCCCAAGGTTAACTGGAGTAGTCTCCAGGGACTCTTTCTGGATGAGTGCCAGTCGGACGTTCTTTTCGTGCTGGACTGCTGTTACTCTGCGGCGGCAGCCGAGTACACCCATGCCACGAGCACAGTCGAGGCCATGGTTGCCACAGGCTTCGAAGGGGTAGCTCCTCTACGGGGAGAACACTCGTTCACCATGTTTCTCGTCAATGTTTTGAAGTCGCGACGAGAAGAGGACAAGGCGACCTTTGCAGATGCGCTCTGTAGGATGGTCGCAGCGAAGCTCAATCGAACCGACATGAAGAGCGCCCTTGAGACGACGCGTTCAACACCTCGGCATATACCATTTGCAAACAAGGTCGAAAAAATCATTATTGGTGAGGTTCAGGACTTTGACGATTCAGAGCCAGCGCAAGAGTCAGTAGACCACCCTTTTACGCAGATGGAAACAGTTGGTGTGCTAAATCGTTTCAGTATAACGACCGACACGCCGGGAGAAGCTAGCGGTAGTCATGATGCGGCCGTTGAGAGATCAACTTCTGCGCCTGTTGAGCCCGTGACCCATACTCTACAGGTCCCAATTCGCTCTCGAGCCGAGTCCACGGAACCAGCGACACGCGGAAGACCTAGGATGGCGACTGAATCAAGTGACCACGCTCCTCAGCTTGCGAGCACGATCTCAAAGAGCACTTCCATTTCCGGGGTGAGGGAGGGACCCATTGCGCTACGTGCGGCAAGAACACCAGAGTCCCAGTCGGAAGTGGGTGCGGCTGGCGGGGACAGGGACTGGCTCGATGATCTGTACCCAACGGCTCCAGATTACTCTGCTTTCGAAGAAAGACTGGTACTCAGCAAGGACGTGCCTTGCCCTGAGCAGTACTCGCACATCCGCACAGGCGAGATCCGAACTCTGCACATTCTCTCCAGCAAGGACGTGAATGAGCCTATCATCGCCCGTCTGCAGAACGAGGACTTCCTACCACACAGTGAGGGATCGCACTACGGTAACTACATGGCTCTTTCTTGGACATGGGGCCGTGCTGCATGGACATCCAACATATACATCGTCGACGAGAACCTTCACGCAAGACACGCAATAGCCGTTCCGTCCACACTGGAAAGTGCCCTTCGACACGTCCGACATCCTACAAAGAAGGTTGTCTTGTGGGTTGACTTGATCTGCATTCGTCAAGACGCGGCTGAAGAGAGAGCATTCATGATCTCTATTCTGCCGGACATTTTCAAGCACGCGTCGAGCGTGATTGTGTGGCTAGGAGACGAGGATGAGAGCAGCAGGAGTGTGGTGGACTTCGTCGGGAAAGTCAGAGACCTGGAGAACTTCGATGCCCTCGTGAAGAACGACGAGACACCACAACAGTGGGACTTCCTCGTGGCTTTTTTGAGACGGCCCTGGTTCAGTCGCCGTTGGGTGTTCCAAGAGATAATCCTAGCAAGGGAGGCTTTCATCTGCTGCGGAAGCCAGCGTATAGGCTGGACCGACTTCTCGGACGTGGTCGTACTACTAGGGACCTGTTTCGATGAAGTCCAATACAGGCTGAAACGAAAGGAGATCACGAACAAGTGAGTGAGCACTCAATTTTATCTTGGACCTCAGCCGTCACTAAGGACTCATCAGCTGACCTGCGACGATCAGCCTTCGGCATACATTTGGAAACTTGGTAGACCTACGTGCCCTCGAGGCTTACTCACTCATCGAAACTGCCCGAGACTTGTTCCGACGCCAAGATGACGGAACTCTGATCTCGGCATGTGATCTGGAGACCCTGGTATCATTTCTCCCCGCGCTCCAGTCTAATATCCCCAAGGACGTCATCTATTCACTGGTAGGCCTGTCAAGCGACTCAAGAAGCTTCGTCGGCATCGACTACAGCAAGTCAAACAACGTGGTGTACCAAGACTTTGTCGAGTACTGCGTCAGCAAGTCAAAGACGCTCGACATCATATGCCGCCCCTGGGCGCCCACCCTCCCCGCAAGGGAGGCCCCCGCGCCGTCCTGGGTGTGCCAAGTCAACAAGCTCCCCTTTGGCCACCGCCGCAAGAACATCTACGGCCGCAAGAGCGGCGACGTCCTGGTCGGCTACCCGCACCGCAACTACTACTCCGCCGCGCGCGGGTCCGTCGCCACGCCCATGTTCGGCGCCCCCGCGCCCGACGGCCGGATACACATGGACGGCAGCATGGTGGCCAGCGGCTTCCAGATCGCCCCTGTGAGGGACTTGGGCTTCCGCGCCGCCGCGGGGACCGTGCATATGGAGTGGATCGAGCTCTCCGGGTGGCGGCCCGACGCCGCCTTCGTCCCGGACCACCTGTGGCGCACGCTCGTGGCCGACCGTGGTCCGGGTGGCACACCCACGCCGACGTGGTACCATCGTGCGTGTCAATATTGGCTTGACTACAGTGAGGGCCAAGATATCACCTACGATGTCATCCAGAAGGACCAGCATCCGGCGACGGCGCTGGAGTATATTCAACGAGTCCAGAGTGTCATCTGGGACCGGACCTTCATTAAGACGGCCAGGCTGGATGAGTTGGACCGCCCTTTGTACGGGCTTGGTCCCAGGGAGGCACGATCCGGTGACCGCATATGCATTCTCCATGGCTGTAGTGTGCCTGTCGTGCTCAGAAGGACGGACGGTTCAGATGAGTGGCGGCTTGTGGGTGAATGCTTCGTGTATGGCTTGATGGATGGTGAGGCGATGGATATCAAAGCGTTCACTGATAGAACACAGGAATTTCTATTGAGATGATGCGGATGGGATAGATGATATAATACTCCAATCTGAGTGGCAGAACACTGTTGTTAACTGAATGCTGCTTGGAACCAACTGTTCATCACCTCAAAAATCCATTCGGGTCCTCGAAACCATGGCTTCTCTCTTCCTTGCGGATGCTTGCGCAAGAAGCGACAAGCCATCATATTTCTCGAGATACCTCCTAGCCCGTTGCGTTCACCAGTGGCCAGTTGAGCCCGTCATCCGCCGCACCGATCCCTCCCAAGCCTGCACAGCTGTAGAGGCCGACGGGATTGTTCGGTGTGGCACGCATGTACTGGAGGTCCAAGCATTCCTGGGGCTTGGATGCAATAAGAGCAATACGCCCATCAGCCATGACGTCCCATTGCTGTGAGGCCGAGTTGGGCGCGCAGGTCACGAGATAGACCCTTGACATGTCTTTCCAGTTGCCTGTGGCGTTGGAAGAAACTGTCAGCGGGCGGATGTAATGATACAATTGCCATGTTAGACAAAGTGAAACAAGATAGAACTCACTTTGAGCACCTGCATCGAGACAGAGTGTGGTGTCTGGTGCATAGATGATGGTGCTGTTTCCACTTTGGAGATACCACTGTTGACCAGCAGCGCCTGTCTTGGACTGGCTGTGTGTCAAGAACAATTACAGTCAGCTAAATATAGACTAGCCTTTCCCTAGACGAAAGTATACCTACACCACGAGCATGCTGCCATTTGTAGCTGTTGAAGGGACCACCACATATTGGGTATTCACTTTGGTAGGTATGATGACCTTGCGATAGCCTTCGGGGACCGCAGCCAGGCTGGTCGCAGCGAGCGCAAGTAAAAGGCAAGGCAGGCGGAACATCTTGACTGTGAGCTGATAATATCACAAAGAAGTAGGGAATGCGGGTATCTTTGAAAACAAGAGAGTGGATGCTGTGGACAGGGTCATCTCAATATAAGGCCCTGAGGCAGACAAGCCCGGATCATCTTTTCGGAGCCGATGACATAGAATTAACGACATTGCCGTTCCAACTATATGCGTAACGGAACGATACAGCAGAGAACCACTTGCGGTTTGACTTCTGCAGAGCCTTGCAAGATGCAAGCCCAAAAACACGGTGTTCCCATCCTTGGCTCTACCGAATTGCTGTGGGGTTCGCTTGCAACTACCGGACCACTGTGTTTACACACTAAGTGTTGTGGCTGCAACATCTCGGTTCTCGGCTTTTTATCCAAATTGAATCGAAAGAAAGTCGACATCTGCCACTCAACCCAATTTAACGGGGATCGTGTTTCCCCAAGTTCCAACGTGACTCCGCTAATTAGCCTAATTCGTGCTTGACAAGCAAGGAAATTCCAAAGCTCTACAAGTCCCACTCACTGAACCAAATATACTTCAGCAGATATCCTGCCTGTATGAGGATCGCCAATTTCGATTGCACATTCCTGAAGGCATTGAACGCCAGTATGTGTTACAGTGTTCGGAGAGTGACTCCCTCGCGGCATCTTGCTGTGGCTGTGGAAATATGTGCGATGACAAGTGCCGAACAGAAAGGATTTCAGGTGGACTCGTGAGTACTTAGGTAAATTAAGATAAATAGTGCTCCTGGATCAGAGTGGACCTATATTAAGACATACTCGTTGTCGACCATCAGTACGTCGGCACCGTTCTGATCCCCCACCCTACTAAGTCTTGGCCCCGGCACCTGAAATACCCACTTGGTCTACCACCGCATTCACTATATACCATATTCATTCCGTTGACAGCTATCTCTGATTTAATTCGGAATCTGTGGGAATTTGTAAGGACAATTTGGTGACGCGAACGTTTCGCGTCGTTGCATCGTTAGTTATCTAGATAGATATGCGGCGCGGTGCAATAGTACCTCAGCCTCCTCTGCCGCGCGACATACCATTACGTGCAATTCATATACCTGATGAAAAACTGTGTGTCCATGTAGAGCTAGTGCCAAGTTCTTCTCTCCCCCGTGACTGCCTCGCCTACGCCGCCGCCCCTCCAGCTGCGCCAGCTCCAGCTCCAATCGCAGCCCCGGTGGCCACTCCAGTGGACGAGGATTTCTTCATGCTACTATCATAAAGATTTGCAATTAGTACAATCATGATAGCTGTCGCCTATGTCCCAGAAAAAGAAACAATTAGCTCATAAACTTGTAATATGCGTTCCGCTGTCTTTATGCCAATTGCGTTCAAATCTCACCAATGATGTGTCGAAGCCCGGGGCAACGTCAACTTCCCACTCAAGGCTTTTCCCGGGTATGTAAACATCAAGCTTCCCCTGCCTCTTCGTCGTCATCACCACCTTGTCGCCCCAGTACACGTTCGTGCGGAGCTTCCAGATGTCTTGACCGCGGACTTTAAGCTGCACGTCCTCGCCATTTTCGCCATGGACGCAAACGCCGAACTTGTCCTTGAAGGCGCTCCTCTCCATGGCCAATGTGACGAGCGGTCTGTCACCAGCCGCCTGGGCGTCGTGGCCGGGCACGTGGACGAACCACGTTACCCCAGTCGGCTTGCGGTATATCTCGAATAGGGCATGGCCTGCCGAGTCTGACACGGTGCGTTTCTGCGTCCATGAGGCTGCTTTGCCCTTGCAGATGTACGACGGCGGGGGCTTGTTATTATCAGGAGACCCCGCGTCAGCCTCGAAGTCTTTAGTCCACACGGTGATGTCGCCCCCTGAAAAGGACAAGCCACGCTGTTTGACGATTAGCTTGGAGGGCTTTGCTGCCACATGCTCGGGGCGGATGGAGATAGGGTTCTCGACAATCGAGTCAAGCTGAGGGGGCGCCATCGTTGTAGTTGAAGTCTCCGGGTGATGAATTTCCACAGTACTACAGAGGGAACGCGGTATTAATGTTGCAGAAGATCAATCTTGGTCGTGATTAGGCAGGAAAGAATAAAATGCTGCCTGTCAAAGAAGGACATCCTACTCTCCACCCGAATACCTTTGATTAGGTAAGATAGAGTGGACACAAAATAGCCAGGCGGTGCAGTTGAGTTGGCCAGATCTATTTCCAAAAACGACTTATACCCTTACTCGGTTCGGATACGTTTTAGTGGGCGAAGGATTTGTGATCGGCACGAGATCGTTACCAACACGGTGGGTATTCGGCGCGACTTGCGCGCAATCGAGTGTATGGGCTCACCTCGGCGGCTGAACTTTCTGGGTGCTGGCTTGCCATTCTGTCGCATGCCGCACATAAAACGCAGGCCAACGAAGGCCAGGGATTGTTCAGCTCTGAATACTCCCTGAACCGGACAAGGCCAGCAAATGCGAGAACCAGTACTGCCACATGTTTTGGGCCTACTGACAGATACACAAAAATCTCATCCGGCTCGAAGATGTGCACTGTAATGGAACTGCTCGATATCGTGCAGCACCGCATTGTGAAACTTTCCTCGGCAATCACCTGCAAGCCTCCCTTCTGTCACCAGATGATCTAGATTTGAAAGATCCAAGTGACCTGGAAAGGGAGGCTTGCTAGAAATCGGAGATGAACAGAAGGTGACACAAAGGTTTCATATTGAGATTTAAACAGGGTTATCTCAGTGGTTTCGGCCGCCGAAACGGATGTGCCTCAGTATTCAGAACCCAATCATCGAGGCTGATCAGGTCAGGCGGCGAGAAGATCAAGTAAAAATACTTGAGTGTCTCTGCCGTCCAAAAGCTCTATGTGCACCATGTTAGCTTGTCAGTCATATCCACGAAAGCAAAACCGCGGGGAGGGCAACAAACCTCCATAGAGTCCTCCTTCTCCGTCTCACCCATCACCCTAACATCTCTGATGGCGGAATATGCGAGCCCTGTCTCTGTAGCCTTCACCACACTCTGAAACATTTCCCACGCAATATCTCTGAGCTCTTCGTCACCGGTTACCCTGTACAAATAAAATACACTCTCAATCGCCTCCGGGCGCAGTATGTACCTCGGATCCCTCGCATGCCTGAACCCCTTCGCCAACTGCTGATCTCCTTCCGCAGCCCATCTCGTCTCGTCCCATTCGCACGGCTCCAAGCCAGGACAAGCAACGAACCCGGAGATCTCGGGCATCAATCCTGTCGGGAATGCGCCATATGCCCACGCACAACCGCGGGCGAGTTTCTCACCTGTGCGGACGTGGTCGGCGATGCCGAAGGTCTGTCCGCCTAGGAGGAACATGCCGCCGGTGAAGCAGCCGAGATGCTGTGTTTCGAAGTCGCGGTCGACGTGGCCATCGTCGCGAACGAAGACGTCGCCTGAGAAGAGGATATCTGTTTGCGATGAGAGCATGGGCCGGAAGAGGATGTGTTGGGTTACAGTGTCCACTACCAATTTTGTTCAGCGGGTGTGTTCCTTCGACAGCATGAGAGGTCACTCACTAGCTTTGCGATACATGGTTTCATACGTTTCCGCTAATCCGCCAGTTAGGATATACATCTTTGGGAGATACTCGTACAGCGAGTCGGCCAGTGCTCCGAGGGTGAACTGGCTGTCGCTGTTGACCGTCTGCTGCTGGAAGTTGATCTGCCGAGGCCACATTCCAGGCAGGAGAGACTCGTCCTGAGTAAGGTATAGGAACTCGCGGACCCGGTCGACGACGCTCCAATACTTATCCTCTCGCGTTATTTGTGCCAGCCTAGTGAATTCCAGGCACAAAGAGGATGGTGATGCGCTGGGATCAAAGGTGCCGGCCACTTGTTGTCCGGTTCGGGCATTGTTCCAGTCGATCCAAAATCCTGCCAACTGAAAGTTAGTTTAGAAGATCCCCGAGTTCCCTGGGCACGTGAGAGATCCTGTGCTAAGATGATTGGCAATCCGCAAGAACTGCTCAAGTGGCACTCCCATATGCTTGGATCCACAGGTCTTACCTGGCATGCCGTTTGGGGTATCGAAAGCCATGTACAGCATATCACCCAGCTCTATAGCCTTCAGTAGCAACGCATTCTCCCCACTGAGATCATACGCGCTGAGAAGACCGCCAAGATGTCTGATAGTGGTCTCAAAGAGGTTGGCGGCAGTCTCCGTGGTATTCGCCCAGTCTAGCTCAACTGCAACCTGTGCCGCTTGGTAGAAATCGTCATATAGGCTATAGCCCGTGGGTTCTCAAAGTCAGCCATGCCTGTAGACGTTGAAAATAGTAGAAATTTGCGCACCCCATGATCCAAAGCGTGTCCAAACTATCAACCAACGTGGCTGCCCACCCTCCAAATGTGTTCTTTCCGCCCCCAGTCACCGGAAGAAGCTCATCCCAAGTCCAGGCCTGCTCCTTGTAAGCGTTCCATGACCGCGAGAAGATGGCCTTGACTGCCGCTCTGCGTTCTCGCGTCTCCTTGGTGTCTTGGAACAATTTCGGTGCCGCATGTACTTGAGGTAGAGTCTTTGGTTGACCTGTTGGCAGTGGATTTATGGATTGTGGTGGGAAAAAGAGATGGGCACCAGCCCAGTCGACCGAAGACGTCTTAAATTGAAGCGGCTCGTGATACTTGGGCAGAGTTGGTGCATCCGAACCAAAATTGAGTGTTCTTTGAAAAACGAGGAACAGAAAAAGAACGAGAGCAAGCAAGACCGTCTTCGAAGAGCGCCGCCTCCATCTTGCCAGGCCCAGCAACATGCTCGGCTCGTGCTTGCTCACCCGCGTAAGAATGGAATCTGGTGTCGCCGGTGACGGCCCCTGACACGAATTAGGTGCTTTGCAAGCTGAGGAATTTGGCGCTAGGAGCTCAGAACTCGTTCATGCTTGAACATTGGTATCAAGAGTTGAGAATCCAGGGCCCACATTGTGATGTGTCATGAATTTGCTGAAGTGCAGTGGATCCCGGATGAGAAAACACAGCACCGTCTGATTATGGGGTCCAGGGGCCGCATATGTTCCGCTCCTTCCTCACAAGCCGCACCTTCCTTTCACACACAGCTCCTTCTGCTTTAAGCCTTTCGGGGGGAAAAAACCCTCGAGCGGCTTATCGCTCATTTGAGTAGTACATACGCGGCTTGTTTGCTGTGAGTGGAATATACGTGGCTTGGAAAGGCGTATGGCTCATAAAATCAGGCATGCGACGGTCCTGTGCACCAACACTACAATGCTCAGTACGTGGGAATAGCTCCGAGCTTATCCCATATTCCAGATCACTTATAGGGCCCAATTATGAGGGAACGAGTCGTTATCTGGGATGAATAGTAAGATAACTGCGGCAAGCATCCTGCGTGCTTGGATGGGGCTCCGTGGACCCTGCCGAAACGAACCACTCACATGCGCCGACAACCGCCAGAACCCCCGACTCGCATTTCGCTTCCGTGCAGTTGGTGATGGATGGAGCATTGGAACTGGAGAACGTTGACTCAGCTCAGCTCAGCTGTGGAGTGTCTCCGGTGCGACCCTGCCCCGGTGCTTCTCTAGCAACTCCAGCTCAAGTTTCCCTAAGGTCGTGTACTCCAAAACTGGCCAAGGACGGTATCATAAATCTTCCATCCCACCCTTGGTCATGCATGCAGTGGTGAATTCAATATGCCCATCGACGGCACGCCAGGTATATTGATCGAAATTCTAGAATGTTAAGCCAGACTTGTCAGTCACTCGTTGGATCCTCGCAGGGGCATCTCTTCCTAGTAGCGCTTGCCCACGGCCAGGGTGCAATATATTGGTAGCATCGCTCATCAGTAATTGACCATCGGACCTCAGCCCATGCCAAGATTTGAAGCAGCCTGGATGATGTTGGGTAGCAAATTTTAATAATCTGTAATTATTAGTCGTTCCCCTTCTTCTCTCTCATTATCATGAGTTCACCTTGGTATGGTATTCTAGTCATAGCGAGCTCATACATTAGTAGCTCTTCAATCAGAAGAGGCTTTGTTTCTCAGTCGAGGAGAGGTTGCAGAAGGGGACGTTTGAAAAACAATGGCACAAGTTCTACCATCCATGATCCTACCTCATACGTCACTGTTCCGATCATTTCCCTCGCTTTGATTTCTGGCCGTTATTTTTCACGAGACACGGTGAGTGTAGACCGGGATCATTTCAGGTGGGTGTGATGATGGCAACCGCTATTGGCCTGCGTAATCTGTCGACTGCTGCATTTGCACACAAGCGCATGTAGCGCTGACTTAAAAGATTCTGAGCTATTATTCGTCTGCTCGCTGCCTCGTAAGGCGTCATGCGGACTGTGCCGCTCTTCAGCAGTCAGGGAATTGACAGCTGGCAGGGAGGAATGTGGGCAATTTATCCAACCCCCGCGCGCGTGACGGGTGAGGTATCTTCACGAAAGCTTCTACAACGGTGGAATGACTGGCAACAATCCAGCACACAAGCCATTATGGACGTTGCAGGACTCGTTCTAGCGCTCTCGCAGGTGGCTTGTAAAACCGTCGCACTCCTGGTAGAAGTTCACGAAGCCTCGTCAGAAAGAACAAAGCTCGGCCAGGAAGTTGCCAGTCTTCTTTCCAGGATTCTAGAATTTAAAGCCTTCTTAGGTATTTCGGTTTCCCCTGGATCTGATGCGTGGGCTTTGGGGTTTTCAGATCAGGCAATTCAAGAATTGATAAAAGACCTTGATAATCTGTGCAAGAAGTTGGACCAGACCTCAAAGTCAAGGGTTAAGCAGGTTGTATCCTCCGTCTTCTGGTTGACAGAAAAGAAGGATGTCGCTCGCATTCTTGACGAGGTAGCTAGGGTGAAACAAGATATAGACTTGGCCATCAGCGGAAACAGTTTGTGAGAAGAAACCCCCGGCAGGTATTTCTGTTCGAAAAGTCATGTTGATAATCTGTCGCAGGGCGCTTGCTGTGAAGACTAGTCAGAAAATTGAGAAAACCCACACGGCTGTTGAACACCTTCAGGCCGCAAAACAAAGTGAGTCGAATCAGATTTAGACTACTTGACGGGCATGTCAAATTCCCGGGAAGTGCTAACAAGAGATGCAAGGCAAAAATACACGTATGATAACAGATTGGCTCTCACCATTAGATTTTCTTAGTGTCCAAGAGCGAATCTTCAGAGCTGCACAACCTGGAACTGGAAAATGGCTATTCAACCACCCAGTCTTCAAATCGTGGGTTTCATCACCGGGAGCTGTCTTGTGGTGTCCTGGAATTCGTGAGGCAATATGCTCCGAAGTTCTCGCGGCTTGCAGTGCTAACTTTTCGACTTGCAGCAGGAGCTGGCAAAACAGTGCTCACGTGCGTAGGCCCTGTAGTGAGATCAAATCTGGTTGCTCTGCTAAGTATATCACAGATCCATTGCAGTCGAATGGCTGCGACAGCATTTTCGGATTGGACTGGACGTCAGAGTAGCTTGCGCCTACTGCGAGTACAAGGAAGCAGCGACTCAAAATGTTCAAAATCTGATCATGGGCCTTTGGCGGCAACTCATCGACCCGAGTGCCGAGCATAATTCTCTGGCGACAAAACTGTGGACCGATATGGATTCTGGCCAGAAGCAGCGTGGCGAGGTCCGAACCGGCAGATTGCTGGAGATCGTTGAGGCCGAAATGCAGAGATCCTCGCGCATCTTTTTCCTGGTCGACGCCTTAGACGAGTTTCCGGAGGCCTCGCAACAAGAGCTGATTTCCTTGTTAAAATCGCTGCAGTCAAAGACCCATTGCAATTTGATGGTCACTTCCCGGAAGCTCGACAGCATTGCTCAAATATTTGACCAGGACCCGGAGATCCAGATTGACGCCCAAAATGACGATCTGGTTACGTACATTACGGCTCGAATTCAAGAAGTTCCCTTTCAAAAGGTCAAGCAGAAATACGCCGCAATGGAAAAAGATGTCCTGAAGGAGGTCGTACCGAAGTGCGATAAGATGTTCCTCCTCGCACGACTGTACATGGATAGTCTCTCCAACCAAACCCGAGTTAGCAATTTCAAGAAGGCGTTAAATACTCTTCCAATTGGTCTACAGACCATGTACGACGACGCCTTAAACCGGATAGCGGCCGATGTTCCCCACACAGAGGACGCTCTCAAGGTTCTCTACTGGGTATCCTTCGCGAAGAGGCCGTTGACTGTCGATGAGCTCATCCATGCTCTCGCAGTCACCCTTGAAGACAAGGACTATGACGCTGACAACGAGCTCCTGCACGAAATCACATCGATATGTGCTGGACTTCTAATTGTCGACCCCATAAGTTGTGTTGTACGTCTCGCTCATCACACAACTGATGAGTATCTCAAGAAAAAACAAACAAAATGTTTCCCCGGCATCTCGAGTCACATGGCATCGGTACTGCTAACGTACATCTCCTTCGATGCCTTCGAAACGCAGACTGCTGTGACAAGGGCTGATGCTGGCAACACTCTTCGTCAGTATCCCTTGCTCGAATATGCAGCCACGAATTGGGGGCGTCATTTTTCCGAATCTGAGGACCTGGGCACTGAGATTAGACTGCGAGTTCTTGAGTACCTGAAGCCTTCCCACAGGTTCTCCGATTTCCTCATCAAAGAGATAATCGAAAAGGAACACGGCGCATCCCTGCCAGGGAATATCAACGGTACTCATATCTCGGTCGTATTCGACTTGCTGGAATTCATCCCGACTCTACAAAAATCTGATCCTCAACAAACGAAGACAGAAAGCCCCATGCCCTCGCCGCTCTGGACTGCTGCCATGTTCGGCAAAGCCAGGGGTGTCGAGCTTTTGATATCAGGAGGGGCAGACGTCAACGGAACCTCTGGGTATCCCGTCAAAGCTCTGCACCGGGCAGCTGGAACCGGCGGCAGTCTCGAGATTTGCAGGCTTCTCATTGAGCACGGAGCAGATGTCAACGCGCCGTTCGCAACCGACCCCGTATATGAAAGTGATGTCACGTGGATTCGCTTGCAGACTCCCCTGCACGAGGCAGCCTGGCATAATAACCCGAAGATAGCAGCACTCTTGCTAGCGAAAGGCGCGGACATGTACGCCATGACCTCAGATCACGAAACGCCTTGGGACTTTGCGGTACACTGCCGATCATTTGCGACCCTAGATGTCTTGATTGAAGCTTTCCAAGGACCCGGACATTGGAGCAAAATGATTATCCAATCTTTGGTGCGATCGGGATCTACGGAGCTTATAAACTCAATGATCCAGAAAGGGCTAGACGTCAACGAGATATCTCGGCATGGGAAGAGAGCACTTGACTTGGCACTAGATATCGGCGACGAAAATGTCATCACCGTTCTGCTTGAGAATGGAGCCGTCTCACATTATCCGTGGAGCCAAACCCAAATGGAGGTTGCATCATTCTCGGACAGGCCGTGGTTTGGCGCCTTGTGCCGGGCCTTGTTTGAAAACCGGCTAAATTGGCAACCGAACGCCCAAGGAGGCCACGTTTTTGAGGAATGGTCCTGGCAGCCACCGCTCATTGTGACTCGGGAGTCTCCTACCGAGCCGCATCTTCGTCTAACCGTCCCAGGAGATATCGTCCTACCGGTCAAAACCATTGTTTTCAAGACCGTGTCCCTCGACCAAAGGTGGAGTGATCTCCAATATGACCACGGCACCTACAGTAATTCCCAAACTTTCTTCGACTTCATGGTCAGATTGCCGGATAGAATTGAAGTCGGTGACAGCGAGCGATCGACGTCGCCAGTTCATTCCACAGACACTATACACATATCAAACCTGCATGCTTCACCAACGTGGAGGACCCATACCAATATCTGGGATCGGACGGAGGTTTCAGCGGAGATAACGGAATGCATGGACAGGATCACTCACGGAAGCACAATCGAAATCACGGCGAGGGCAGGGTATCTTGGCTGGCAGAAGCATGTTAGTGTGATCAGAGTGGACATATATGGGAGCAAGCCATCCGACGAAGCATTTGTGTAATTGTATACATCAAGGAACGTGGCTGGCTGCTTGATGGATCCATCAACGATCAAGTCTTGGTCGAGGCTTGAGAGACAGTATCAGTGACTGGACGTACAACCTAGGCATTTCATTCCGAGAATACTTGAAAAGCACCACGATCATTAGGCAGGGCTAAATCAATTACCTCACACGCATTATCTAGGTATCCAACAGGAGCCGTCGAGCCCCTTCGGAATCGTCACTTAACCAAGGCAGCCGGCCGGAGACTTACCTGTCAGTGAATATTAAAAAGACACATACTGCAGTGGCATTGGCACATCTGCCTCACCAGCTGAATGTTCAAAGAACCCGTGAGAGTTCTCGGTCATGGTGCAGCCATAGAAAAGGGGGCGCTGTGAGTGGCCGGCCAATTTACCGAGGTTGACGCATTGAGTTTGGTGAACCAGGAAGTGAGTCCAGGGAAGGGAAGGGAAAACAAAATTTCAGCCCTGTGTTTATCATCTCAAGAAAAAGTTAAAATGAAGAGGCCAGACCAGAAAGTGAATTCGGAACCGGCCGGAGGGTAGCAATAAGTCATGGCATGAAAAACCTTGAGGTGCAACTCGTATCCCATGCCGCTTCTCTCCATGTGTGTGTACCCGAACCCTGGGGAAAGGGCTGATCCCTGGAACAAGGACCTCGGCCCTAGGCACGCAGTACCGGAATTGAGAAAACAGGGTTGAAAGTCATGTCAAGCGCGCAATTTTGAGCTGGTATGTGCCTTTGGATTTCATACCTGGAATTAGGCACGATGGGGCTGAGAGTGGTGGTGTTTTGATGGTACGGAACCCACCCGGCTGATTGGAAGGGGGTGGAGCCGCGGCGTATCGCGAGCACGTGGGCGATTGTATCGACTTCCGAGACCCTCGCAAGCAACGCGACGACACTTCGCTATGCAAATCTCTCACTCCCCACCATACTGACTCGAAGGGGGAACATATCACGAACCTGCGATGATGTGCAACGCGTGTTTTCCTGATATCTGCTGGCCCAAATATAGCGCCGAGCAGAGTCGTCGTCTGCCCCTGCAAGCACCAGAGCAGGGGCACCCGGCCTCGCAATCCTCATTTCGGCCAGCCCAGCGGAGATGCGGTCAGCATGTAAGGGTACGGCATCGCCAAGGAAAAGCTTGAGCGGCAGTGTGGATGGGATCTTGTGCAAATGCCGCGCCGGCGGGCGCCATGCCGTAGGCGGTTTGGCCTTGGCGGAATGCAACAAGTGTCGCGTGCCTAGTTGCCTTTTCCAGACGTGTGGCTGATTTCAAGTGTCCGAGTCATCATTGCCTCAGGGCAGCGGTGGCAGATAAAGGCACGAAGCACGTCGAGAGAGAAAGAGACGGATTGGGGTTGAGGAGCTCAGCACCGTCGGCGAGGGCATAGACCTTCAGGGCCTCCTCCCGGGCTCCCGGAGGCGAAAATCATGCCCTCGCCCGGCGCCGACTCCGACGCGGCGAGACTGGCCTGTCTCGACGGGGCGCCCGGTCTCAGGGTTTCGGGGACATCATTTCATGCATCAATGTGCATGACAGGATGACTGCCCGCCCCTGGCGCTCATGTTCGAGCACCACCCGGTAAGAACTTACCTATGCCAGACATCTGAAAGTAACCCTCATGCATCCGCGCCGACGCTGCAGGCAACGCAGATCCAGGCGCAGATGCAGCATCGATTTGAGGGATGCTACCTTGATGATGCTGCTCGGTGACCAAGACAAGCTGGTCGCTCGCTCGAGTATGCTTTCTCCATGCCCACCGCCTCGCGCAGAGATGATCCAGCGCGTCGCCGGGCACGATCAAGCAATGCTTGTGTCTCTATCGACGATGTCAGGTCAAGCTTTGTGGCTCTCTTGGCTCTTGGCTCACCCTTATGATAGACGTCAAGCAGTGGAGAGGGATGGACATCCGGCTGGGCAAACACATCCACCTCGACTCGGTCCAACTCGCGCCGCCATTCCTGCCCATCGCTTGCTCATTTTGCCCGTCGCATCCAATTCTGACGCAGACGGGATGTCACCGACCTCGCCTCGATGCAGGTATCGCGCCTTCCGTGCTTCTCTGTCGCCTCTCGCGCCATTCCCCCTCTTCGCGGAAGCAACACGTCAGATTCCTGCATCCGTCTCCTCAGGCAAGTGTCCCCGTGTCGTCGCGTCGCAGCGTACAGGCCGTCTTAAAGCCGAAGCCAGAAAAGGCAGGGTGGGATGAACGAATTGCATGCACTGCGCCTGCTGCAGCTGCTCCTTCCGCCGTACCGGAGAGGGAGCCTCGGTGGTCGCATCGTCACACGTCCCCAGGGGTGGTGGTGGTACGAACAAGTAAAGCCGGGGAAGCGACGAGATGTCGTCGAGCTCGCACGTCCTGTCAACGGCGCACGTGTGGTCATTTAAGGTTTGTGATTGGGCAATGCGCGGCTGGGCGATCCCCCACCTCCAAGCCCCGAATGAGGGAAGGAGCCAGCTGGCCCCTGGCAGCAGAAGGCGGGAGGGGGCTGCCAACCTGCAGGTTGGTGCAGGGACTCCCTGCTGAAGAGATTGTGTGGGGCAGGGCAGCCGCGGGTACGTACCCTTTCGCTTTTTTTTTTACAGCATCGTGCGGTCAGTCATGGCAAGTTGGGGGCAGGACACACCGTGGCACTTCAGCACTGTGTGTGTTGCAGTGGCCAGAATTCGATAAGGTTGTGCCGTGGATCTGTCGTGATCCCGATATCGAATCGAATGTCACTGTCAATTCGTTCTGCAAACCATTTGTGTACGAGAAAGATCAATCACCTGCAGGCAAGGTGGGCCACAAACCGACCACAGGCCACAGGCTGGCGCATGGCGCATGGCTTCGGCTCAAATTGGCTCACGGATGACTGGGCGCACGTAGCACCTACAGAGTTTTGATGTTCCTCTGGACCTCGTTCGAAACACAGGAGTGGCCGAGTTTAGAAACAATCCATTGTTCATGAATCAGGACCCGATCGGGTGTGCTTGTGCTTGTGCTTGTGCTTGTGCAAGTGGAAGTGTCCTGTACCGTACCAGTATCAACGTGCCACGCATATGCCATGCTTTTCTTACCACGGCATCGGGACGGATGGGTACTATGATATGAATAGGCATGGTGGTGGTGATTGGGGAGGGATCAGGGTTGCTGGACCCAGATGGGACTTGATGATCTGGTGGAAAAGGAGGCGTTTTACCCAGGCAGATCACTCAGCACTTAGATGGCTCTGGATGTCATGTTAAGCTATCTGCTGTCCACTGAGGTGTCGTCGATGAGACGCGTGTCTCGACGACAGGACCACTCGTCCTGCTGCCCTTGGCGCGAAAGCATGCGCAGTGGTCGACACAAATGCCTCGATTTTGGGTTGAACTGAGGTGAGCTGAATGATCTCAAGCTTGAATCGAGATGGCTCAATCATCAGGCAGAGACCCAAGCCATCATCGGATCCTCGCCTCATCTCATCTGCGGTTGTCGCCAACGCGCGTTCAGAGTTCGTTCAGAGTCGTGCCAAGATGGTTGGATGCCAGAAGGAGACACCGAGGCAGACCTGCCAGAGTGACATCAATCCGTCGCTGCCGCACCGCCGGCAACAAGCTTTCGGCGCCAACCCCCCTTGGCAGAAACAAGCCGTGTGCCGATTTGACTGCGATTCTTGATTAACCTCCAACTTGCTCTTAGCTCCGCTAGGGCTTGTGCTTGTTCCCGTCGATCATAGTGACGGACGCCTGACAATTTTTAGACCAAAAAAGCCAGCGAAAAATTCGGTCAGACTCAAGCCAAAAGCGTCGACATGTCCACGTCGTCGTTCCCGCTCGTAATCGCCCACAATTGTGCTTCCCAATCGGTCTGCACGGCTCCATTTTGCCTCCGCGCAGCAGCTTGCCCTGCTTGCCTCGCTTGAGCTCGGTGCAGCTTCTGGCCCTCGTTCCATCGCGACGCTCCACTTTGCTCACCTATTTTGTGGAGCCCCTGTGCCTGCTGGTGGGGTGCCTACACAGTGAACCTTTTTTCTTTACTATTTTCCAGGGTTCACCTCACCCACTCGTCGCATCGCACCGTATACTACCGGCCAGCCGACTTCCTGGCATCCTGGACTGCGCGTAGCTCCAGCTCCGCGAGGGGCCACCCTTCCGCCTCGCCCAGCTCGACCAGGGCTAGTCGCCGCATCTGCCCGTCTTTCTTAAAAACCTACCATCCTCCCCGTTCTCTACCCTCGCGTCGGCCCTTTTTTCCTGAGCTCTGCAGTCAAGACCACAGCTTCCCCTCTGCGGCTTCTCTCGCCCAACATTGACTCAGGGTCTTTTCCCCAAGGCCTTCCTTCACACCACCTCGACAACATCATTGTCGCAGGGAGCAGCAGCCAGGAGGGCGCGCTCACAACACCCTCGGAACCCCTCCAACCCCTCCATATATATCCGCCTCCCCCAACCGCCAACATGTCGAAACTCCTCGCCCACGACAAACACCACAACCCCTCAACAGGGCAGATCCCCGTGCCCCACGGGCCGGAGACGGGCGATGAGGGCTACAACTACCCGCCCCACGCCGGCGTCACCTCTGAGGAGGAGCGCCAGATCTTCAACTACATCACACACCCGGACGACAGCTACACACCAGAAGGCGTCTACTGGGCCGACCTGCCATTGTCCAAGCGCGTCAAGTTTGTCACCTCGGTCGACAATGCCGAGGCCAAGAAGGAGCTGTCCCAGATCGGCGCCATGATGAAGAAGGACCCTCTGAGCCCGCTGAGCTGGTACTGGCACAACGCCATCCTGCCTGGTGCCGGTCTTGGTCTCGAGGGTTACGTCTTGTTCTCCATTGGAAACCTGAGCAGCTACTTCGCCGCCACAGATGGCTGGAAGGAGTGCTGGGGCAGCAAGACAACGGATGGCGAGTGCTCTGTGAACTGGATCGCCGCTGTCACCTACCTCGAGGTTGTCGGTATCATGGTCGGTCAAGTTGCTGTCGGTGTAAGTACTTGGAACACTCTTTTCTTACAATCCACGAAGAAATCACCTCGCTGACCTCTTTTCTACAGATTATCGGTGATTGGGTCGGTCGGCGGTTCGGTCTGATCCAGGATGCGCTCATTATGGTTCTCGGTCTCGTCATGCTTACCGCTTCCTGGGGCACCACCCTCGAGGGCTGGGTCATCTGCTACGCCTGGTCCCTTTTCGTATACAGCTTCGGTGTTGGTGGCGAGTACCCAATGACGGCGACGTCCTCTATGGAAGGTGCCGTGGGAGCCGGCAAGGTCTCAACCCGCGAGGACCGCCTGCACCGCGGCCGCAAGGTCACTACTGCTTTCCTGATGCAGGGTTGGGGCCAGCTCGCCAACCAGGCCCTGCTGATCGTCCTGCTACTCATCTTCCACCACGGCCAGGGTGACGGCCCTTACGGTGCGCAGACCACCCAGGTCGTCTTCCGCCTGTCCTTCGCCATCCCCGCAGTCGGCACCCTCTGGCTCGCCTACTACCGTGCCTACAAGATGCCCCAGGCGTCGCGGCAGCTGCAGATCGCCAAGAAGAAGAACAAGGTCACGGGCTACGACGTCAACTCGCTGCGCCTGACCTTCAAGTACTTTGGCGGGCGGCTGCTGGCCACGGCCGGCTGCTGGTTCTGCAACGACGTCTTCTTCTACGGAAACAAGCTGTTCCAGTCGCAGTTTATTGAGGTCATCAGCGACAACTCCAAGTCGGTCATGACCAACTGGATCTGGAACCTGTACAACATTATCGTCGCCCTCGCCGGTTATTACCTGGCGTCCTTCCTGATCGACAACAAGTTGTACGGCCGCAAGAATATGCAACAGATCGGCTTCCTGGTGTGCTTCCTGACCTTTGTCATCCCAGCCTTCAAGCTCGACTACTACACCTCGCCCGAGGGCATCCACTCCTTCCAGGCCATGTACTACCTGTCGTCCTTCTTCAACCAGTTCGGCCCCAACGCCGTCACCTTCCTGGTGGCGGCCGAGGTGTTCCCTACCCCTGTCCGCGCGTCCGCGCACGGTTTTTCGGCATGCATGGGCAAGGCCGGCGCGCTGCTGGCTTCGGTGCTGTACAACTACATCGACACGCAGATGCGCTTCTACGTGGTCCCCTGGTTCGGCCTCGCGGGCATGGTCATGACGTGGCTGTGGCTCCCCGACACGACTGGTCTGGACCTCAAGGAGCAGGAGCGGCGGTGGCGCTACATCCTCGAGGGCCGCGAGGAGGACTACCACGGCATCGCCGTGCACCCGAACCACCTCAGCCTGTGGGAGCGCTGGATGGGCGTCGGCAAGCACTACAACCCGGAGCTCGACCTCAAGCAGAAGATCGACGACCTGCGCCGCGACTGGGAGGCGCAGGAGGCCGAGAAGCGCGAGAAGGAGCTCAAGGGCGAGCAGGTCCTGGCCGACGACGAGTTCACCGACGAGGCGCACGCCTACTTCCAGCGCACCAGCTCGCGCGACGGGGCCGTCGGCGGCGGGGCAGAGTCGGGCAACGGCGTGCTGACGAGCGAGAGGGTCGACGAAAAGCTCCGTGATGACAGCGCCGATGGGAGCAGTACGCCCACGGAGAAGACTCGCTGATTGCGGTTTTTCTCATCAGACTAGTTGCTTGTTTATGTGTTTGGATACCTGATGGTAGTATATAAAATAGATACTAAATGTATACCATCTCGAACAAAACATGTGTCTCACTGGTGCAGTTTGTGAAATGTCAGCAGGATATAGGCCGAAGGTCTGTGAAGGTGCGTCTATCACGTGTCAATCTTACAGAGTGTAGCGGAAGTCGGGATGCTTCTCGCCAAGCTTGTCCTGTTCCTCTTGAGGCAGCTGACGGAGATAGTCTCGAAATCCAAGATCGCGCTGCCTGTTCTCGTATGCACAGCAGGTCCACATAGTGACGGCGGCAACAATGCCCAAGCCTTGGAACGCAATGCATGTAGAAATACCTGGAACGTACTGGGGCCCGTCCTTGGAAGGGAAGACGACAGCCGAGATAATTCCACCCAGCTGGCCAACTGATCCGGCATAAGCAGCGATGGTACCTCGCTTCGTCGAGCTCGTGACTTGGTTGGCACTGCGTTGGAACGTAAATGTTACTGAGATGTTCCAAACGCATGGGAATGGCTTACTACGCGGCAAACTTACCACCAAGAAATCGAGAGGGGCTGAACAATGTAGATGCCAATGGCAGCAAAGTAGATACCGATGTATCTCATCGCACCAGTCAAGAACATGACAAGGAGCAGACCCATGATGCTGAGGGAAAAGCCAAAGACGCAGAAAATGCCCCGCTTTTGGATCCGGTCGGACCAGATCCCGAGAGCCACCGAGACAATGCCCGAAGCAACACGAGGTGGCGCAGACAGGAGGTTCGATTTTAGGTCTCCCCATCCAAAGGTACGCAAGATGGTGGGCTGGAAAACGGAGATGGAGTAGGCAGTCGTGCAGACGGCCAGGTACAGCACGTCGCTGCTGAGGACCTTCCAGTCCCTGAGCGAGTTGACGATGCCCCTGGTCGTCATCGTCTCATGAGACATGCCACGGTTATCGTCCTTAAGCCGGCGGATAGCCCATTCCTTCTCGGGCTCGGTGAGAAAGGTGCTGTCCTCGGGGAACGGCGGGACATAGGCCCAGGCGAGCAGGGCGGCCAGGCACGTGACGGCCCCCTCCACGAAGAAGATCCACCGCCACCCCGAGATGCCGCGCACGCCGTCGAGCGAGCCCAGGCCGGCGCCCAGCAGGCCCGAGATGGTGCCGGCGATGTCGTTGGCGACGAAGAAGAAGGCCATGCGGGTGAGCAGCTCGTGCCGCTTGTACCAGCCCGAGATGAGGTACATGCAGCCGGGGAACATGCCGGACTCGAAGATGCCGACGAAGATGCGAGAGACGAGTAGGCCGGTAAAGTGTGTGGCAGAATCCGGCAAATGTGATCGTCACTATGGTGGTTGTACGGGAGATGTTAGTCTTGGGTGTTTCGGCAGAGTGGGAAAATCCATCCGATTTTGTGAATACGACTGGACTGCGATACAATACTCCCACGGGCTTTTCCAAACTCACTAATTTGAAAACATGGCTTTTGGCCGAAAGGAATACTGATCTGTCTGCTGGCATGGAACATAGAATGCACTGTGGCTCAACTTCGCTCTACTGAAAAGTGATAATTGAACCAGAAGAATAACTTGGACTTGGGAATGGGATGAGAGGGAGATTATTCTTACAGCCCCATCCAAAGATGATGACACCTATGAACTTGCGAGGCTCGACACGGTTGAACATGTAGTTCGCAGGCAGTTCGAGGATGATGTAAGGGATGTAGAAAACTGTATGGGCCTTAGTTTATGTCTCTCCGTCGATGAAAATGATATAAGTACAAGACTGTAAACTCACCCAAAACGACAATATTATATTCATAACCACTCATCCCTAGGTCTTTCTCCAGGTTCCAGAGTCGAGCGTTTCCAATGTTGACTCGGTCGAGAAAAGTCAGCATGTAGAGAAACTGCAGCAAAGGAATGATGCGCCAGTCAATCTTGCGCAGGATTCTCTTGGCCTCGACCGGATCAGTTTCAATGTTTGTCTCCGGATCCATCAGCGGCAGCGCTTTCGACATGATGATTGTATTGCTTCTCGACGATAGGAAGGCCCAGAGAAGGCCGTTCTGGATGAGTTGTTGGGGTCGTCATGAGAACAGAGCAGCGGCTCGTTGGAGTACCTAGGTATGACTCGGAAAGACAGAAGAAAGACGAGAAGGGTGATAAAGCTAAATGACAGATCTTTCTGGGACAAGAGCAACGAATGATCAACCATGAGCGTCAGCTTACCTCATCCTCACCTCAGGGCAACATAGAGAGATGAAGAATGATATGGACGAGGAGTGTCTTCCATCATCTCCGCACTACTCCACGACTGAAAGAGTTGGGGTTCATCTGAAGAGATGAGACAAAATGGGGCAAGTGATGTCGGCGACGTGCATGGATGATCAACTTGCTTTGGTCTTGATAATTCTCAATGTTTGCGAGATATGACGATTCAACCTCGCCTGGAAGCACGCAAGTCCAAGAGGTGAACAACCGATGGGAATGGGGAAAGCCGGGTGCGTGACTCCGAAGAATCGTGCTTCCAATGTGTGAGGGGGTATTGGATCTGCAACTGGAACCTGCAAGATCCCGCGATCAGATAAGCCTGAATTACCAATGGTTCCCGTAATTCGTCCTTGGGGGGAATCGGGGCCCGCGTGAGGGGCGACGAGCATCCGGCCAGTCTTATGGTATCTTTATGCCGGGCGTTGGTAGTTTACGGACGAGTTGACAAAATTCGGGACGGACTATGTCTTAACCTGCCCTCTTTCTCTACTGTCAGAAGCATTTCTAATCAAACAAAGGGGTTCCATACCTTTGACGTTGGTAACGATGCCTCAAGTATCACGGCCTCTCAATGTCCTCGTGGTCGGAGGTGGCCTCGGCGGTCTTGCCACCGCCCTGGCCCTGCAAATTGATGACCACTTAGTCCGCCTTATCGACGCTGTCCCTGAGTTCGCGGAGGTTAGTATCCATTTTGTCTTACCCGATTAATAGCCATGAACTATTAATTGACACATCTCCACGGAGGCTGGCGCGGGTATTCGTGTCCTCCCAAACTCGAGTCGTCTGTTGATGCGCTGGGGAATTGATGTTGAGAGCATGAAGAAGTCGACTTCAAGCCGTTACCAATTTCTTCGATGGGAGGACGGCTCCACGATGGTCGAGCTGCCCTTTGACAATATTGTCGAGACCCACGGTGCGCCTTACTATCTGGTTCACCGTGCCGACCTGCACGCTGCCCTTCTCGAGGCCGCCCAAAAGGCCGGGGTTGAGATCCTCAACAACAAGCGCGTCGTCTCGTATGACTTTGAAGCCCCCAGTGCCACCACTCAAGACGACGAAGTCTTCGCTGCCGACCTCATCATCTGCGCCGACGGCATCAAGTCGATCGCCCGTCCGCTGCTGACCGGCCTACCCGACATCCCTCGTGATACTGGCGACGTTGCCTACCGCATCTTGATCCCAGGAGAGAAGCTTTTGGCAGACGATGACCTGGCCGACCTCATCAACGACCCTTGCACAACCTCATGGTGTGGTCCCGACGCCCACATGGTCGGTTACCCGATCCGCAACGGCGAGATATACAATCTCGTCATCTGTGCCACATCGTACAACGAGACGACGGACGAGGTCTGGGTCGTCAAGGGCGACAACCGCGAATTATGCAGCCGCTTCTCCAAGTGGGAGCCCCGTGTCCGGAAGCTCTGCGCACTCACAGGCGAGTTCATGAAGTGGCGTCTCTGCGACCTCCCCAACCTCACTCGCTGGGTCCACCCCTCTGGCAAAGCCGTCCTGCTCGGCGATAGCTGTCACCCCATGCTCCCCTACCTGGCGCAAGGTGCTGCGCAGTGTTTTGAGGACGCCGCCGTTCTTCGACAGTGCCTCGCTCTCGAAGTTCCCCTCAAGGAGAGCCTGAAGTACTATGAAGAGATCCGTATACCCCGCGCTTCTCTCATCCAGGCCAAGACGCGTGAGCACCAGCACATCCTGCATATCGAGGACGGCGCCGAGCAGCGGAAGCGTGACGAGGAGATCAAGATCAACAACGAACAGAACCCCATCTTCTGGGGCTACGATGACCGCCGCAAGTGGCTCTTTAGTCACGATGCCGAGTTGCTGAACCATGAGGGGGCCGGGCGATTTGCTGTGCAGAGCACCACTGCTGCTGCTCATTAAGAATTAGCTTGCTATTTAACCACAGAAATGGTACGTGGTATTGTTATGCTTTTTGATCCAAAAAGCTCTGTGTCAAGGCGATGTAAAAGACAGATATCAGAAAGATTGTCCCGATTACGTAGCCATCTACGAGGAGATGGTCGAGATTGCAGGTCCTGGAGCCGTTGTCTGAATTAGCTGGTGTCTGCAATCTAGCCAAGAGTTGAAGCCAGATTTGAAAAGCCGGAACACATCTGAGTACATACTCTGTCTTGTCAATTGCGAACTGGGGTTTGGGAAGCCCCCACGCAACGCATGTTCTTTCGTATTTTTGTGACCAGACTGACCCACTAGTACTAGAGCTGAGGACATACAAGGTCGAGCAAGGGGTTGAAGCGGCCCGACAAACACAGCGTAGTTGGACCGGCGTGAGACCTCGCGTTGGTGGAGAAGCTGGCCATATAATGAACGGAAAATTACTCTGATATGCTCTGCTCACCCACTTGCTCGGTTACCGTTCATTTCCCGCACCAAACGTTGTCGTGAAGTCAGTTTCTTTGTAATGAGGTCGGTCAGAAGTCCATCCGAGTCTTCCTGGGAGCGGGCACTGACGGCCCAGGCGCGTGTTATTTGTTTCCTAAATTAAGATCCCTCCCTCCATGGTCGTTATCCAAGTGCATGAGAGTATATAAACTATCTATCCAGTAAACATGACAAAATATGTTTCTTCATTTTCTTTTCAGACCGCAGTCCCCTGGAAGGAGTGGTGGAGTGGAGATTTGATGGCCTTGGGGTCAGCACCAGTCTGCATCTGTACCCGTCTCCTGTGGCAGTGCCTAGGAAATTGTTCGATATTGTGATACCACACGTGTTGTACTTTAACTGTGATTGGGCGCAACACGCCTGTCTAAGTAAGCTGATGTACGCATCCTGAAGGAATATCCGAGTTCGGAAATGCCCCAAGACTTTCAGGGCTTGGGTACCCAAGCAAATACCAAGGCCAATTTTCTCCTACCTCTTGATGCCTTACAAAACGTTGATCAATTTTCACTTGAACCCGATTTCTAGCAGCAGGACATACTCAGTATCCTGAGTCGCATCATGCCTGTTTTACCTTTCACTTACCAAAGCCGGGACATATCTTTCTCTGACTGGGTTTCCCTGATCACCCTCTGCCTAGCTCCACTGGTCGCTCACGTTGCTGCCGGTGCGCCTCAGCCCTCTTACCTCACACGACGTCGCCTCCCAAAATGGCACGATCTGCTCTGTCACTACAACCCCACATCTATCCTTTGGAGATACTTTGCAGTCACCGACCGGCGACTGCGCGCGAAACACTGGGATGTGGCTGATATCGCAGCTGCTAATGCCCTATTCTGGACGGACGCCGGCTGGGACGGCTCCGAGAAGGTAGCTGAACAGAGCCTGTCCTTCTGCTCACGCCTGCCCGCCCATGCCAGGACCGAAATTGCCTCTTGGGAAATGATCAAGACGATCGTCGTCGGCCTCCAAGCCGCACAGGCTTTCTACAGCATAGGTGGTAGCCTGTTTGGGCCTGGGACTTCAAACTACATTTTTCGATTCGCCCTGGACAATATGTTCTTGCCCATCGGTTGTCTCGGCCTGTATAGGTTCTGCGCTGCGCTTTGGATCACTGACAACTTCGCCTTTGTCGATGTTTCGGACCCAGCATCGACGGCGGTGGGCCATCGGAGTATACTACCAGAGCGTCAGACCATCTACGATAGGAACAAGCTCTCGGTCCCAGAGACCCGTATCGAGGTCGCTGGGAGGCTATCTCTAGATAGTTTCCTTGACCACCCAGCGGCAGCTGAGCACCATGCCTCCCGTTTCTTTCCAACGTCCCGGTGGTCGAGTAGGGTTTTGCGCATCTGCTGGATCATTCCGCTATTGGCCTTGACAGCATTCTGCATCATCTACGTGGCACCTTGGTCATTCTGGAATGACCGTGAATGGATAGGATGGATCATGCCTGCATCGGCTTTCACCATGGTCATTTTCTACCTCGTCGTCTTCGCCTGCTCATCCCTGATCCTCCTCTACTATTTCATCCGCGGCGCGAATACGACAACAATCATCCCTTGCGCATCAATGCTCTGGTACAAAATTTACACGATTGTCATATCGGTTATGATGGTCTTGGTACTTGTTCTGGTAGCACTGGAGACTGCCAGAACGCCTTGTGGGTCCTATTCAGTTTGGCCCCCTGCGCAATGGCACGGGACGGCTTGTCCTCAAAGAATTCTTCCCGTTGGTCAGGGTCAAGGCTCGGGCTTTGGTCTTGCGTTTCGGTCACGCAATTCGTCAGAAACATGGGGTTGGATGGACAACGAATTCCGTGTACTGAATGTTACGGGAGTTTGTTTGGTGAGCAATTGGAGCGAGGTAGCTCAGCGGGCTGCGCCATTTGGCTTGGCTTCAATGCTCGAGGTATAGATTGGACAGTATCGTGGCCCATCAGACAACGGGGAGTGACGGGCAAATGAGAAACTAGAAGCCAGGGATCAGTCGCTTGAGCGGCTGTGCCCATCCGATATGATTATGTTGAGCCAATCTATACAGATAATTCCAGCTAGACAATCTTCTCTTCATCTCTCCTTCCAGTACCACAAAAGCCTGACAGAAATCTCTTTATCGTGCCAGGATGCCGTTTCAAGGCCTCCTCTCTCTTGGATTCGTCCTTCTTCCAATGCTCATTGACGTATGTGCGTATGTCCTTAAACAGCAGGGTGATCGCTAATATAAGTGCTATAGGCACACTTACAACCCAGAACAGCCTGCTTGTTTGTCAGTTCCGAGCGTCTTTGCTGAAACCCAAATACACTAGATCATACATACCAGAACCTTGTAGTGCCTTGCGCTCCAGAGTAACCGGGCAATGCACTAGTTCAAATGTGGTCAGGAAGTGTAGCCCAGTTTGAGTGAAACGCTTTAGAGGCTTCTCGTTGAACATAGTCCAAACTTACAGAACAGCCGCACAGAGGCTCGCTGGCACGAACAGTGTAGCCAGACTAATGTATATCTTTTGTCAGTATGGTCAATAGCGACATAATGGGACACACGCAAAGAGTCCGCTCGAGCCTCACAATGTTATCTTCTTGGAACTGTGACGCGTTATTAGCATTCTGACCCTGTCAGGACAAATCTAGGATGGGTGACGTTATTGCAACACATACGTCCTCGCCTGGATATTAGAAAATTTTGCCCCTTCCGCTGCAGCGGCTTGGAGATAAGAATTCGTCGTGCGCTCTATGAAGCCTGCGGCATACTCCCTGGTGGCTTCAAGATTCTCCCACTCTTTCAGATCGTCCTGGTCCTGATCTCGGATCTTGGTATGGCTGGGGTGCCTGTCGTTGCCCCATCTTCCGCCGTCGACAGTGTCAAGATTTTGCATCTCCGGCCAGCTCATGTTGTCAGCCAGGTTAGAGAAGAGGCGGATTGTGTTTCCCATGTCGAACCCAAGGAGGTCGATATTTCCTCGGAGTTCCCACAGTTTATTAAAGAACTCTGATCTCCACTCGTCTTGCCATGGTTTCTCGCCTAGCCGTTGGGGGTCAAAATCTGCTATATTTGATATATTCTGCATTGCTTTGACCGTCAGTGAGTATGTTTGCCGTAGATAGAGGTCCACAACGAGGGCCATCTTAGCCAACACGATGCGCCTGACGAACTTGGTGGCGTGTACTGGATGTGTGTTCGGTATGGGGGGAGGGGCTCTCAGAATCTGGTCGAATATAGGCAGAGACCGATGGTATTGTGTCGATTGGAAATTGCTTCTCGTTGGAACCATCTCAATATCCTGCGGTGGTCCGCCGAGAACCTGAATAGTACGCTTCGTACGTGCTTGACCTGTCCGAGTGCCGATATTTCTACCGTATGTACCATCCAGGTCAATTAATTTCCATTCAAGTTGCATTGAACTTGATTCTTCATTCATCACAGCCTTCAAGATAATGGGCCTCCAGCGAGGTTCATTATAAGGAGTGCGCAAGAGAGGATTGGGATTCAGAGGTATTGTTCTGTCATAGCCCCGTCGTAGAGTCGGGAGTTCGTCGATTCTTTTGCCTTGCGCATTTGCCCGAACAATACTGTATCGATGTGGTTGAGCAGATGCTGATTGCAGTTGAGGGTCCACGAGGATAATTGCTTGACAATGATGACATTAATGTGCAGTCCAGGGTATCATGTGTTGGTTGATACTTACCTGTCCACTCCTCGCGGCTGTCCAAGCGACCCCAATAACTGATCGCAGCCTCACAAATTGTATTTGAAGTTTCGACTTCCTGGTTGTTCGTTTGGTTTTCCTTTTGATCATGCTGCATCTCGGAACTCATAAATCTAACTGCAGAGCAGTCAAGCTTGCAATGCCCGTTTTCTAAAACCACTAACGTCAGATTGGACACTTATGAGCTGAATGTAAATCAATTGAGGTAATTTCAAGAACCCAGTATCATACCGTCTCTGATATCATAACGTAGTATCTCCGAGTACGGCAGAACAAAATGCTCCTCCGCTGGCTGACCAAGTGGAAGGCGAGCTCTACCGCGTTTGTAAAGACTGGGGGAAGCCCAGTGGAGCGCAAACACGCGAACGGGTACTTGGAAAGTTTTGCCAATGATCTCGACCCAATCTTTGCCTAGATCTTCCAGAACGATTAGCTGTCTCTTGAAGAATCGAGGTACTCCGGCTGCGTCGTAGCGGAGCCGAAATGACCCCAAAGCTTGTTTGAAATGATTTACATCCTCGAAAACAAGCCCTTCCGGCGCGTCTGATGACTCCGAAGGATTGATAACTGAGTTGGGGGTGTGTGGGGGTGAATAAGGATCTCGTGATGTTGGACGCCCAATTTTCTTCGGCATCAGGTTTTCCGGTGCCCCATCACCCTGAGAGACAGCATGCGACATCCGCAGTACTGCAACTCGTCCACGTTTTGCTGTCCATGATGACGTTTGGGTGGTGATGGCCTGGTAAAATTGGCTTTCAACACCCGGGATGTCTTTCTCGAGGCCATCCCAGTAATTGACGTTAACCTCCAGAGGGTCGGGGCAGATGTCAGCTGGAACCCCTGGGTACTCGGTACGATGAATCACAGGTCCTAACTCATGCTCTACACAGGTCGCCTCTGTTATAGTCGAAGAAGGCATGTCCCAGGAAGGGATGTGAGGTGGCGCAAAAGATTCGTCGATGGCTTAAGAAACAGAGTTTCGTTTAGGATCTCCTACTCGTTGCTCAATCCTAAATCACTTGATCGCTTCGTCTTTCCAACTCGGAGGATGAAATGAAATGGGGAGAAGCAAAGATCGAATGTAATGGTTGGTTCAGGCGGACCAAAGCTGCACAGTGCGTCCGTTAGTTGAATATACTTCCACGCCAGCACGTAGCTGAGTCAGTTTGAAATCGAGCATGCAGTGAGCAAATTGGCACCTGCGGTCGTTCACCGCCCCAAGTTTCGGGAGCTGAGAGGTCGAGTACAGGTAGGTGTGGCGCTGTGCCCAGGTGGTCGCGGCCAGGCCAGGCAGCATGTGGAATGAATCAGCTGAGCGCCTTTGCAACCGGTGAGATACAAATGCACTTGGACGCGTCGTTTCTGACCCATCTGCCGGAAGAGGGGGGTCGGCTAGCACTTCCAGCCACCGCCATAGTAGGAGAGGTAGTCGGATGATTTGAAACTCGGGTAGGACAAGCTGCCTGGACTCAAGACGTGATGGGGGCGCCACTTTGCAAAATTACACTTGGTGGTCTATAAACGCCAAAGGATCGGAATTGAAGTTCAGCTGAGGCTAAAAGAGCGTGGTAAGGCACTCGAAACTCGAAGCAAAGCATCGTTACTCATAAGTGCACATCGGTGGCCCCAAATAACATAAGACTCTGCGACCACCTCAGAGGTTCGATGTATCATCGAGTAACTACCAGGTAGTCTCACAGAAGCCCTGTTGGAGCTCAGTAGTCCACTTCTCAAATCAATCTGTGATCCAAAATCATTGAAACGTCATGACATTCGTGAACAACATGAAGCTGGAGGGTGAAGAGCAGAGGCAAGGCCCGGTAAGGTCCGCCATTTTGTAGGTACCGTGCCGTAATCAACCCCAGAAGGAATTTGGCTAATGAATCCTGTCAGCGTTGGAGGGCTCAGGGATTCTGGGAAAAGTGAAGTACAATTCCCAATCCCTCTTCCGTCGTCAATGGTGACCTAGAAGTGACTAAATTTGGTGTCAGTTTATTGACAGTGTGATGGAGACATGCAATGGGGGCCGGCTTTGCCATCGCACACCCAACGAGGAAACGACCGTTCACTGCAGCGGCGATTTTCCTTTGGGTGGTTCTGAAGCATATTTTCTAAGGCTTCCGTGTCTCTGCGACCAATTCTTGATACATGGTCATATACTGGCAGAGATCGCGGACAAGATAATTAAAATGTAAGCGATAAATTCGAACCATTCCCACTTCAACTAGAACCGTGGCCCAGAAGCTTCACTGATAGGTTCCTTTTGATACCGATCAGGAGAGGTAACGACAAAATCTCGAGTTTTGTGTACCTTGTCAATGACTCCCAGTCAGCGGCAGAAGTTGAAACGCATGAGCTTCATTTGCAATCATGGAGCACTATTTTTGGGACGCCCCCGGAACGCGAAGCCCCAAAATTCTTGGTTGCCAGCACCCTTTTGGCTGCACTCCCCGGCGACATCAGGGACCTGTGTACGATTTGGAAAAAGAACATTTCCGGGACAGAAGTGACGGACTTACTGCGGCACAGAGAAGCCGAGGAGTTATTGCGCCAGGCGGTTTCCTCGAGCTCTCAGATGATTGTTCAGCTACGGGTGGAACTTCTCAAACCAGTTTTGTTGCGCAAGACTACGGTAGGAAAGCACCACGTTAAGACTTTGAAGAAGAAGCGCATGGAACTTCTAGGGCCAATGGGCCATTGGTGGCTGGTGTGGCAGGTGTGGGGGAAACGGCAAGATTCAGACGGTTCCCTCGAAAGACTGAACAGGGAGTTGGGCCACTGGAAGAAGTGCAAGCTCCCTCGAGAATGCAATAACTGCCTATTTAGTCAGGGGAGAAATCAATAATTAGAAAAAGTCATAACGGCGTATGAAATAAGAAACAACTCAAGCACGTAATGCATGAAATTCACATCAATTTTTCACCCTACCAGAGCCCACCTCATTTCTGCCGAGCTACCGATGTCTCCGCCAAATGTGGGTAGAATTAATGCCTTTAAAATCGTAGGCCTGTGCAGTCTTTGAGGTCTTTCGAAGTGGTTCAGTTGCATTCCGAGGGAAACAAATCAGATGGAAGGCTCGACGGCAGAAGCAGGCAAGAAAACGAGAGGTTTTTTCCAGGACACCTAACCCTGAGGAATAGCTAGCTGTATTCAAAGCAGGGGGGTGAGGAAGACACGCTCCTACAGTCATGCGGGGATCGGGAAGGAGCACTTGGATAAGCTCCTGGCCGCCTTCCATAGTTGGACCCGCCAAGGCTGCTACGCTAGGCCCGGACCCCACCAAACATGGAATTTCTGCAGCTTTTGACGAATTTGCACAAACCACCGACCATCCAAGGCGGCAACAAACGCGGGCGAACTCGACCGACAGCAACGATACGACATACCTACCAACTTAAAATTCACCCTACCCGGATTTTAATTGCATCGTATCACTTCGCTTGATAGTACACAATATCCACCATGTCGAAATCGATCGCCGACATCATCGCGGCGCTGCCCGACGGCGACGGATGGGGGCCCCCAGTCACGACAGAGACCACCCTGAATGGTGTCCCATACGCCCCCTTCTCCAAGGGCGACAAGCTGGGTCGCATGGCCGACTGGACCGCTGATGGCAAGGACGGCCGCGATGGTCGTGGAGGAAGGGCCCAATACAACAGAAACTACAGAGGTACGCCCTTCTACAGGTGGCATTATCGCCGACTGCTTCACCATGCTGGACTCGACTGAGCTCCACCCTGCTGACACCAACCTCTCCCTCCAGACCAACAGACCTACGGCTCTGCAAGCGCCTCCCTCTTCGCAGCACCAGCTGTCGAGCAAGACGAAGCCTCCTTCTCCGTCGTCTCCAACGTTCGCGACAGCGGCAAGTCCCGATTCGGCCGTGGCGCCGTCTTCACACGTGGCGGCCGTGGCCAGCGTGGCGGTGCCCGAGGAGGACAGGACAGCCGTGGCGGTGGCCGTCAACAGTTCAGCAGCCGTGGCGGCGGCCGGGGTGGCTACGACAGCGGGCGCGGTGGACGGAATAACGCTGGTGGCCGTGGCGGCGGCGGCCGTCGCTTCGGCTGGAAGGACTACGACAAGCCTCAGCGCAACCGCGACGCCTCCATCAACATCCGCGCCGACTGGAAGCTGCTCGAGGAGATCGACTACAACAGGCTGCTTAAGCTCAACCTGGACGCCGACGACGGCGAGGACATCGACAGCTACGGCTTCGTGTCCTACTACGACCGCTCCTACGACAAGCAGCCCGTCAAGTCGGCCGAGAAGAAGCTCAACCCCATCGACCGCGCCGCCTACAACGTCACCACGTCGTCCGACCCCATCATCCAGGAGCTGGCCGACAAGAACGAGGCCACCGTCTTCGCCACCGACAGCGTGCTGTCCATGCTCATGTGCGCGCCCCGCTCCGTCTACCCCTGGGACATTGTCATCGTCAAGCAGGGCAACAAGGTGTTCCTGGACAAGCGCGAGAACGCTGCGCTGGACATGGTCACCGTCAACGAGAACGCGGCCGACGCGCCGCTCGAGGCCTCCGAGGGCTCTAAGGACGTCATCAACCAGCCAGCGGCCCTGGCCGAGGAGGCGACATACATCAACCACAACTTCGCCAACCAGGTCGTGCTCGAGTCACAAAAGGTGGAAATGGCTCACGGCAACCCCTTCTACAACGCGGCCGAAGAGACGGAGCCGCCCGCGTCCAAGGCTTACCGGTACCGCAAGTTCGACATCAGCATCAACGACGAGGCCCCCGTATACCTGGTGGTGCGGACAGAGCTCGATGCCGTGCAGAAGAACGCCATCAGCGGCGAGGACCAGTTCCTGCGCGTGCACGCCCTCAACGAGTTCGACAGCAAGGCCCAGGGCAGCGGCGGCGCCCTGGACTGGCGCTCAAAGCTCGTGTCGCAGCGCGGTGCCGTTGTCGCTACTGAGATGAAGAACAACTCTTGCAAGCTTGCCCGGTGGACCGTGCAGAGCATCCTGGCCAAGGCGGACCAGATGAAGGTTGGGTAAGTCAAATCAGCCCCCATCCAACGGTCACCATTGTGACTATATACTAATACAGCCCCCTCGCAGATTCGTCTCCCGAGCCAACCCCAAGGCCAACGACAAGCACGTCATCCTAGGCGTTATCGGCTGGAAGCCGCGCGACTTCGCCAACCAGATGAACCTGTCGCTGTCCAACGGTTGGGGCATCGTGCGGACCATCTCGGACATGGTGCTCAAGGCGGGCGACGGCGACGCAAAGTACGTCCTCGTCAAGGACCCTAATAAGAGCATCCTGCGCCTGTACGACGTACCCGCCGGGTCGCTGGATGAGGAGGAGGACGAGGTCGAGGAGCCTGCCGCCGAGGATGGCGCCGAGGAGTAGAGTTCCTCGCCGTCCCCACGGTTAGAGGACTAGCTCAAAGAGTCTGGTTTTGAGAAAGGCTCCAAATTGGAGAACCCGTCTCGGTTCCCAAAGTTGGCCAGGTTGCGTCCTGGTGGTCCTAGTAGGGTGTGATCCAGCGGTTGATGGTGTGGCGAGTGACTTATCGTGGAGATAGACAAAACTGAACGAACAGATCAGAACACACCGAATTAAACCACAGCGGGTTTTTACCTCTTATCTGGCCCTCCCTCGTTATCGTTGTAATACGTCTGTTGGGCTTCTTGGGTTCGCCTGCTGGGGTGGAAGACTCTTGTATGATCACGTATGATTCTTCCTCGCTGTCATGCTTAGGATCTGGCAAAGTGAGCCCCTCGTGCTTGTGGCCAGATTTGCTGGAGTTTGTGTTTCCTCCATCATCTTCTCTACACCACTCCCGTGTTCATACCGTAGCTAGGGTTTCCCTTTTCTTTTTTCTTTTTTGCTTCACTTTTACTTTTTCCGACCAAACATTTCGGCTAATTCCCAGCACCAGCCCTGGTTGCATAGATAGAACGCATCGAGAGAAGTATAACGTCTATTATTCGTTACTTAATTTGGTTTTCCTGTTTGGTGTTTCCCCATGCGCCTCAAGTGCTATCCACCACCGACTCCCGAATAACAAATCAATCCTCCCGACCCTTGATATCCTCACCAAACTCCTTGTCGTATCCCGTCAGACAGAAGCGATACCTGACATCACTCCTGCGACACCTCTCGAGCGCGGCCTTGAGCCCCTCCTTGCTGATGTCAACCTCCTCGACCCAGGTCCTGACGCCCTTGTCGGCGGCGAGCCGCAGCATCTCGAGGGCCTCCTTGCGCGAGCCGAGGTGCGACGCCCCGATCAGGCACCCGTTCTCGATCTGCGTCCACGTCGACACCTCGGTGCCCTTGTCCTCCTTGGCCGGCATGCTGACGCTGATCCAGCGGCCGTGCACGTCCAGCAGCGGCAGGAACGGCGCGCAGTTGACGCTCGAGCTGGCGCTGTTGAGGATCAGGTCGAAGGTGTGCTTGTGCTCCTCCCGCACGCCCTCGTCGCTCATGACGATGACCCCCGTCGCGCCCAGCTCCCGCGCGTCCGAGTCCAGGCTGTGGTCCAGCATGAAGGCCCACACCTCCTCAGCGCCCATGGCCTTGGCGAACATGACGGCCAGGTGGCCCAGCCCGCCGACGCCGACGACGCCGACCTTGGCACCCGGCCCGCACCCGTTGCGCTTGAGCGGCGAGTAGACCGTCAGGCCCGCGCACATCATGGGCGCCGCGACGGCGGTGGGCAGCTCCTCGGGGACCGGGAAGCAGTAGTGCTCGTGGATGCGGATGTGCGACGAGTAGCCGCCCTTGGTCACGTAGCCCGTGTCGGGCCACTTTGCGCCGTATGTGTCGAGCTGGTGCGCGCAGTACTGCTCGTTGCCCTTCTTGCACTGCCGGCACTCGAGGCAGGCCCAGGACGAGGCGCCGACACCCACGCGGTCCCCTATCTTGTGGAGGGTTACTTTTGGGCCGATGCGGGTTACGAGGCCGATGATCTCTGTAAAGGGGTCCAGTCGTTAGCATCGGGCTATGATAATCCAGGAGGGAGGAAAGGGACATGATGGGCCTGGAGATGTGTGTGAGTTGGGAGGGTATGACAAGCGACTAACCATGGCCGACGCATAGAGGGTAGTGCTGGTCGCCCCAGCCGCCGCAGAGTGTGTGCACGTCGCTGCCGCAGACGCCGCAGGCGAGGATCTTCATGTCGACGTCGTATTCGCCCTGGGGCTTGAGCTTGTGCACGCGCTTGTGGAAGTTGCTCCATGTGTCGGGCGAGTCGACCTCGAAGCCGACGGCCTCGTCCCTGGTCAGTGGCCTCAAGGGCTTCTGCTCGCCGGCGCCCGTGAGGGAGAGGGTAGGCCCGGAGGCCAGGGTCGTGCCGGATGAGACTTGTGTTGTAGCCGACATGGTGCTCTGTAGAAGAGGCTGTGTCGATATTGTGTATCGCTGGTCTTGTTGTTCTCATTCCTGTGGGAGTCTGAGGTTTCTCGCAATTGGACATCTGCGAGATGCCGCCTCCCTATAAGTATTCCATCCTTCACCGTATTCGTGGCTGTGGCCAGCGCATCCGTTGCGCCGGCGAGGTCATGATATCCCATCTGGCCACCGCTCACATCCCACGCGTGACAGGATTTTCTGGACGGCGCCGACGATACAATCATCTTTGGAATATGCCTAGTCACGTTGTTCTCGTTGTCCGGGGCAAGAAAAGTGACAAGTCTCAATCCAGGCGAGGGCGGCCAATTTTCCACCTATCAGGGGAGAGTAATGGTTGTCAGCACTTTTCTGCCTGTATGCAAGGCATGTTCTTGACTTCTCAGGGTCTAGATGTTCTAGATCTGGGTGCTGGGTGGTATGTGCTCCCGGCTGTCTGGATGGTACGATAATGGAGCCACTGTAGCTATTCCGGAAGGATCACGCTACCCGCAACGGCAAGGCCGCACGCGTTTTATCCCGTAGTTTGTCTAGGCAACTGATGGTATCCCCAGTAAAGCTTCCACTTTCCTCCCTTGTGAGCATTATAAGATCGGAATATTGAGATTGCTCGGCAAGTCGGGAACTCGTTGGTGGCAAGAGTCTTATTTTTGGGTTGATGTGCCTCGTTCTGTTTTGTCCCGAGACTCTGTGCCCTGTCATTCGAGCGTAAATCAACCTTGTCTCTTCAATTTTTCTTCTCTAAGTTCTTTCATCTTTATAAACTACTCAGACCTCTGGCGCCACAGATTTATGTGTAAAATATCTTCCATCTGTCAGCCAAAGGCTCTTCCCCTCCAGATGTCACCTTGTTGATCAACACCCTGGCCACACTTGCTCACCGAAACAGCTCTGTGGCGAAACGATGACCTGTAAACTTGGATTGAAGTTTTTCTAACACTAAATTTGTTGATTAGAGACGAGATCCATCTAGACTGGCAGCAATGTGTGCGTTCCGGACGATTATTGACGAGTCTCTTTCGCGGATTCGATTTCTCAGACCTCCTTCCCTCGGCCTCACAAAGACTCAGCCAGAATGCGTGATGGTCCCAGAAACCCTGATCTTAACTTCAGCCAGTCATGTTTTGTATGCCTAGAAGCGGGAGTAGCTACAGAAGAAAACGACATGCCAGTGAGTATCCAATGGCGTTGTTTCAAAAGATTGGTACAACAAGCAACATGCAGACGTCTCCGAACTACGGTCGTCCATGCCGCATGCATATCTAGACAAAATTCATTCGCTGCGATCCACTAGACTCTAGAAACTTTTCGAATTGCAAACATGACTTGCCAGCACCGCCATGCCCCTGGACTTGTTCATCAGCGATCTGGAAGCTTTCCACCATTTTCTGCCCTCAAATGAAGCTTGGCAATTCTTTCAGACGACATAAAGTCCGGAAAGCGACACGGATCTAACACTGCCGGAAGTAACAGCGTAAGGAGATTTGTAATTAATCTCGCTCAAGTCTGGAAACGGTTTCACCAACACACCATCTGCATCTCTACATCCTCATACAGAGCATCCCAGCCAGTGCGTCATGGCAGCCGCTCGAGTGTCTTTTTGTTTCCAAAGAAAAGTATCTAAAAGAACTACATGGTATGGTTGAAAATGCTGAGAGCCTCATTCTATCCGTCCATTTATGGTCATGTTCATATGCCGATAGATGAGGCAGCAAAGAGGTTGTTGCCCTCTTCAGTCGGGGAGGGTACGTTTCTAAACATGGGTGTCTCCAGGGGTAGGGTTCCAGACTGCTGACTCATCCACTGCGTCAAACCTCGACACTGAACCGCAACAAGAGTTACTCTCTGCACATCCACGATCTGTCTCTGCTTGACACTGATACTTAATACCGACACGCTAAAATCAGTTCCCTGCTGTGTTGAGGTCTCGCTTTCTGATTCTGCATCACCGCCGCTCCATGTATGTCCATGTTCGAATGATGACTAGAGGTTGAAATCCTAGGACCGACCACAGCAGGCCTTAGCTACAGGGCCTCAGCTCGCCCTTCGTTGCCCTCACCATGGCGGCAGATTCGGTAACCACCGGGGCGGCCCAGCCCAACATCTACGCCGAGTTTCTCCCACGCCTTGGTCGCATCTCTGTGGTCATCCACCTTCCGACCCAGTCAACCCACAAGACCAAGGTTCTCGTCTCGAGGGACGGGCTGCATCTGATCGTCGACCATGACGGCGCCAGCACCAAGCTGCGCCTTCCCGTCAAGACCCGCATCGCTGGCGAGCATCTCCCTGGAGAGGTCAAGCCAGGCCACGTTAAGATCAGCTGGCGCTTGTTCCCCACCCCAGTGGAGGCCGAGGCCGCACAGCACATCGCCCCTGATAGCGTGCCGTGGTCTGCAGCAGATCTCAAGCCAGGACTACGCGTTGCCTGTCGAGCATGTGATGAAACCATCGTCGCGGGAGAGATGGTCAAGACGTTCAAGGACCTACCTAGCGAAAACTGGGCGGAGATGATGGAGTTTTGGCACTGCCACAAGCCCACCGATGCCCATTCGACTGGGACCGCTGCTGGTGGTGCTCAGGACAAGGCCTCTGAGGATGACCTGGCTTCCCGAGGTTATGGTGCCAACTCTATCATTTCTGCACAAAACAGTGTTGGTTTTGTTGACCTAATGACGATTCTCTTCTCTCAGAACGACTGCAAATGCCTGATGGTAAGCATCTCAAGCCTCAATCAATCTATCCTCAATCCCACCTCAACCCCCTCCACGACTTTCTCCTCCGGTAGGGCATTAAAGAAGGTGTCCGCCTTCTTGGTGGTGTGGCTACCTATACATTTGCCCGAGATCGAACCTCTGGCCCGTCTTGCCCTCAGCAAGCTGTCGAGGAACAAGCGAACCCTCGTATCTGCGCTGCGGCTCGCTTGTTTTGAGGCAGGGGGCCAATCACTCTGCTTTTCATCGACGGCGCTCAAAGTCATTGGGCCCATCGCGATTAGCCAGAGTCACATAACCCTTCGTTTACTGTCCCATAAAATCATCCACGCTGACTGGCGATCATGCAGATTCCTCGGTATGACGCTGCGCATGAGAGCATCGTGTCCCAGGACTTCAGCGGGTTTCGCGCTCTGGACGCACACTGCCACAAGTGCAAAACCCAGCTCGGCCGTCTCGACAACCGCAAGAATGGCCTGTCTCTCTTCAAGTGGAAGCTCAACCTCGTCGATCAGGCTGGCGTCGACAAAGACTCGTACTTATCTGCCCCACCATCTCTGTCTCAGTGCCTCGCTGCGGCCCTCATCGCGACCCAGGCTCGGTCTGGCAGTGCAAAGGTTGTCTTGCAGGGAGAGAAGGAGGCTTTCACGGTCTGGATCCTGAACCCTCGCGTCAAATTCTCCTGCTCCGCCAAGCAGGGCGTCTATGCCATGAAGCTCCTGTTCCAGCCCAAGACGATGGACGAGGAGGAGATCCTGCTCCCTGATCAGGTCGTACGAGAGGCTAGGACGATCCTCGAACAGGGAAATGAATATCTCCCTCTTGACGAAAAAGAACGGCAATTCAACCCAGTTGAGGGAGCGTGGACGGTTTCTCTTCTCGAGCGCTGAGGTGTGAAACCTCGACAGTAAAGGCCCAACACTAAGCTATGGGAGTTGAAAGGCATGCTGTGGGAGGCTTATGACAAGAATTTGTGAGTCGAAGGTGTAATGGGATTCAAAAAGATCTCGGGTCAGAATTACAGTCTACCATGGGACCGTCCTGTGACCTCGCAGGCATTGACTGACTGGCAAGGTCGGAATCAACACGGCGTTTAGGTTTTGTGGAAGGGGAAATTATATGATTGATTTGGGCACCCGGGCAGGGTGGATGATGGAATTGATACCCATGTGCAATTATTCCTCTTAATTCAAAAATCATGTTGCAATTAACTCATCGCTCCAAGAGCGTTCTATTTGTGAAATATTCGCCCAGACGAGGTGAGTCGAAAGAGAGGAGCTTGTGATGAGACCCGGGGTTGGGGGCCACACTGCAAATGGCACTAGCGCAAGCCGCCACCAACCCCCTGCTCGCCCAAAGACCCACCCGAGTTTCCAGCCTTGCGCTACCGCGGGCTGGGTACCTAACATTTCATGACCGAGCTCTAATTTTCGCGACGTCGCCTCCTCCCCAAACCATCAACGCCCTCCGAACCGCCCGTCCGAATCCGTCCCCATCCCGCGGCAGAGCTCTTTAGACACGACACGTTACGATACATGTAGCCGATCAATCCTGCAACCATGTCGGACTCGGACTTCGACCAGATCCGCAAGCTGCAGGCCGAGCGCAACGCCGCTGCAGCGGCCAAGAAAGGAGCCTCACGAGACCTCTCCTCCCAGCGCGACTCGTCCACAAAGGCCAGCCTGACCGAAGCCTACGACACCGAGCTTTACGAGCGCAATGGCGCCGACAAGTTCGCCGGCTACCACACTTCGCTGCCTGCCGGCGATGATGATGGCGATGACATGGACGTCGACGGCCCCGACAACTCCCGCCGCCTCGTCGGGCAGTACACCGCCACCCAATCGCAGATCGACGAGTTCGCACGGGGCGAGGGTGTCGAAGAGGAGGATGCGCTCCTAGGCAAGGGCGAGCGTAGCAACCGCATCTCGGACCGCGAAACGGATTATCAGAAGAGGCGCTTCAACCGCGTCTTGACACCCACGCGCGCCGACCCTTTTGCGGCTAACAGGCAGGCGGGCGCCGCGGGCGAGGATGGCGAGACCTATAGGAGCGTCATGGAGAAGGCGGAGCTGGAGCGGGAGGAAGAACGAGTGAGGAAGGCCATCGAGGATAGAATGAAGAATGGGGACGCCGATGCGACCGAGGAACACAAACCCACGCTGGCCCTGCCCAACGGAGATAAGGAGAACGAGGAAGCCGGCTCTACCGAGGCTGCGGCTGGTCGGAAGCGCAAGAAGAGGTGGGATGTGAGCTCGACGGACGATGCAACGCCTGCTCCAGAACCACAGCCTGAGAAGAAGAAGCGGTCGAGATGGGACGAAGCTCCCGCCATCCAGGTCCCAGGCGCCGAAGCCACCAAGAAGCGGTCGCGCTGGGACCAGGCTCCGGCCGCTACACCCGTTGGAAACACCGGCCTGGCTACGCCTATGCACCCCTCCCAAGGCTCGATGCTACCCGCGGCTCCCATCGGTATGGACATGTCAGCACGGAATGCTCCCATTAGCGACGAGGAGCTCGATGCTATCCTGCCGGGCGAGGCCGACGGATACAAGGTTTTGGAGCCGCCGCCGGGATACGCCCCAGTGCGTGCTCCTGCACACAAGCTCATGCAGACTCCGGTCCAGACGACTGGGTTTATGATGCAGGATCCCAACTCGGCGCGTCTGGGCGGGAACCAATTACCAAAAGAGATCCCTGGCGTTGGTGATCTACAATTCTTCAAGCCTGAGGACATGCAGTATTTCTCCAAACTGACCGAAACTGTTGACGAAGAACACTTGAGCGTGGATGAGCTGAAGGAGAGGAAGATCATGAGGCTGCTCCTCAAGATCAAGAATGGTACACCGCCCATGCGAAAGACTGCACTGCGTCAGCTGACCGACAATGCACGAAGCTTTGGCGCCGGCCCGCTGTTCAACCAGATCCTACCGCTTCTGATGGAAAGGACACTCGAGGATCAGGAGCGCCACTTGCTGGTCAAGGTCATCGACAGAGTGCTGTACAAGTTGGACGAATTGGTGAGGCCATACACACACAAGATTCTTGTCGTTATCGAGCCTCTTCTGATCGACCAAGACTACTATGCTCGAGTGGAGGGCCGTGAGATTATCTCTAACCTGGCTAAAGCCGCCGGCTTGTCAACCATGATCAGTACCATGCGACCCGATATTGACCACGTCGACGAATACGTCCGAAACACAACGGCCCGTGCCTTTGCGGTTGTCGCCTCGGCCCTCGGAATTCCCGCCCTCATCCCCTTCCTGCGAGCTGTCACGCGAACCAAGAAGAGCTGGCAGGCACGGCACACTGGTGTCAAGATTGTGCAGCAGATTGCCATCCTGATGGGCTGCTCCGTCCTACCCCACCTCACAGACCTGGTCGAGTGCATCAGGCCCAACCTGAACGACGAGCAGACCAAGGTGCGTACTGTCACGGCGCTCGCGACAGCGGCACTAGCTGAAGCTGCCAACCCCTACGGTATTGAAAGCTTCGATAGTATCCTCAATCCGCTGTGGACGGGCACGAAGCGGCAACGAGGCAAGAATCTGGCTGCCTTCCTCAAGGCTGTCGGGTTCATCATCCCGTTGATGGACGAGGAGTACGCCAATTACTACACCTCGCAGATCATGGATGTTGTGCTGCGAGAGTTCCAGAGCCCTGATGACGAGATGAGGCGTGTGGTCTTGACAGTGCTGTCCAAGATGTCTCAGACCGAGGGCGTCACGGCAGGTTACCTCAAGTCTCACGTGCTGGATGACTTCTTTTCTAACTTCTGGGTCCGTCGAGTGGCACTGGACAAGCGGAACTACCGCTCGGTTGTTGAGACAACCTGCGATCTCGGACAAAAGGTTGGCGTCAGCGAAATCCTAGAGAGGATTGTGGGCAACCTGAAGGATGAGAGCGAGGCCTACCGTAAAATGACAGTCGAAACCATTGAGAAGCTCGTCGCATCTCTCGGCGCTGCAGACATTGGCGAGAGGCTAGAGGAGCGACTCATCGACGGTATCCTGCACTCGTTCCAGGAGCAATCTGTGGAAGATGTCGTCGTGTTGAACGCCTTTGGCTCTTGTGTCAACGCCCTGGGCACCAGGACCAAGCCATACCTGCCGCAAATTGTCAGCACCATTCTATGGCGGCTCAACAACAAGAGCGCGGCGACCCGACAGCAAGCCGCCGACCTCATCTCCCGTATCGCCATGGTCATGGCCCAGTGCGGCGAAGACGCTCTCCTGGGCAAGCTGGGCATCGTGCTCTACGAGTACCTAGGTGAGGAGTACCCCGAAGTCCTGGGTGCTATCCTCGGCGCTCTTCGATCCATCGTTACCGTCGTTGGCATCAACCAGATGCAGCCCCCTATCAAGGATCTGCTCCCGCGGCTGACGCCCATCCTCCGCAACCGCCACGAGCGAGTGCAGGAGAACGTCGTCGACCTGGTCGGTCGTATCGCTGATCGCGGGCCCGAGTCCGTCAACGCGCGCGAGTGGATGCGTATCTGCTTCGAGCTGCTCGACATGCTCAAGGCGCACAAGAAGGGCATCCGCCGTGCCGCCAACAACACTTTTGGCTTCATCGCCAAGGCCATCGGCCCCCAGGATGTGCTGGCGACATTGTTGTCCAACCTGCGGGTGCAGGAGCGTCAGAGCCGTGTCAACACGGCAGTTGTGAGTCACCACCCACTTCTTTCCTCCCCCTGCAACAATCACTCTAGTGTCATTGTGCTAACGTCCATCCCAGGCCATCGGCATCGTCGCCGAGACCTGCGCGCCCTTCACGGTGCTGCCGGCGCTGATGAATGAATACGCCTCGGTAGCGGAGCTCAACGTTCGCACGGGCGTGCTCAAGTCGCTCTCCTTCCTGTTCGAGTACATTGGCGAGATGGCCAAGGACTACGTGTACGCGGTGGTGCCCCTCCTGGAGGACGCGCTCATCGACCGCGACCAGGTGCACCGGCAGACGGCGGCGTCGGTGGTCAAGCACATCGCCCTGGGCGTGGTGGGCCTGGGCCTCGAGGACGCCATGCTGCACTGCCTGAACCTGATCCTCCCCAACGCCTACGAGCAGTCGCCGCACGTCATCGACCGCGTCATCGAGGCCATCGAGGCCATCCGCGTCGCGGTGGGGCCCGGCCTGGTCATGAACTACGTCTGGGCGGGGCTGTTCCACCCCGCCCGCAAGGTGCGCCAGCCCTTCTGGCGCATCTATAATGATGCGTATGTCATGCAGGCTGATGCTATGGTGCCTTATTATCCTAACCTATCCGAGGATGGGATCGATCGCGGGGAGCTGGGGATTATTTTGTAGGAGGGTTGTCGAAATTAGGGGGTCGTATTGGAGGAGGGTTGTGTGTTGTATGAAAGAATTAAAAAAGCGTTGCTGCATACATACACGCGTGCCGGGGTGATTGTTTGGTTGCAAAGTGAATTCAGGCTGGGCTGTGTGAGATTGTGAGGCTGTGGTTGTGACGGCGCAGGCATGGAGTTGGAATATAGTTGGGGCTTTTGATCATGTCCGGTGCCCGTGTGCTTCGTGAATGTTTGCTGTATTTCTCTCCCGCCGCCCTATTCCGCCAAAGGTCACTTTCCCAAGCTTATACTCTCCCCGGTTCTCTATCCTATGTACCTAGGTAGCTCTGACCTGCCCTGACGGGCTAGCATGATAAATAGTTCCTGTGCACGGGAGTGTCTTATGCACAAGATGCTTTTCGCTGTGCGAGAGGCTGTACTACAAAGCCACCCACTTGGTGGGTGCAATTGTAATATAGAACCACGCGTGCTGCTCCGTTGGTGAGCGTAATGTCCAAGGCTGAAATACAATTGTTTGTACAAATGAGATTCGTAACACGATAGTCCTTGTCTCGAAGAACTGACATTCTCCCAAGCAGTTATCCTCAGCCCAATACCAAGTCAATATCTTCCAGATCCATGCCCTCCCATATCTCCCTTTTGACTCGACCCACGCCCCGTCGATACGCGATGTTGTCTTCCCATTTTATCCACAGAACATTGTAGAATGTATACGTCTCATAGTCTGGTTCCATGGGATATGGAAAATCATGTCCTTTGGAAATTGCAACCAGCTCGCAAGGAAAACCCGCTTCGTCGGGTTGGCATTCGTAATTGCTGACAATCTCACGGTCGTCTCGCTCATTGATGTCCAAGTCGCCAACTAATTCACCCTTCTCGTTCGTGAGAACAGTATCGACTTCAAATTTGTCGACACTGAACAGGCGGACACATATCTGCGCTCTGCGCCCAAAGGACGAGTCGTGGAAGCTAGCTGGGTGCTTCCCGGCGCCGATCAACCAAAGGCGGCCTCTTCGAGTTTTCGCATATAAGAGTCGACTACCGATGGTAAACTTGGCGTTGTTTGGTGGATTTGGCGAGATTAGCACTGGATGCCAGAACTTCACACCAGGGGCAGCCTCATGCGAATAATAGTAAGGCGTCTCCGGATACGAGATGCTATCCTTGGGTCTATAAACTTTCCACAAGTTATGTGCAGAGTTTGACCAACCTGGTTCGCGCTCGTATTTCCACCCATGCGGCAGCCCGTCTTTCTTGCCCATGAACCTTTGCTTGTAGGTATGAGCGCTATTCTGCCCTGGGATGGGCAACTCTGAAGAATTGCTGTACGGTCGGCAGTGCCATTCAAGCATTGGGATGGTCAGGCATGCCTTGCTATCCGCCCAGATTATCTCATGTACATCTTTTATGTACGTTTCAGAACTCCACTGCCCGTCCCTCAAGCACCCGACCCATCCAGCCCAAGTCCAGCTCGGGAAATGGTACGGCGAAGAGGATAGGCGCGCTTGCCGGCGCCTTGCATGTGAGTGACGTGAGTGAGACCAGAGCAATGCCATGTCAAAAAAGTCCAGAGGCAACCCCCAGAAGAAACCACTTGGGAACGCCTTGCGGTGGGCCATGAAGACTGCTGATATTGCACGTAGAACATCGTTCTCATAGGTAAGACGTCTGACACTGTAGTGATGCAGAATTCTCTCCAATTGGGAAATCCTGGGATATTCGAGAGCAAGGTTGGAGAAGCTATCGAACTCTCCCCAATTGTTGCAATCTCTCCCCGGTATGTTCGGGATCAGTGGAGACGCCTGGTCAATATCTTCAAAACATCTGTGTTCTTGGCATATCCATTGGGCGCTTCCACCCGTAAACACGAGCATTCTCTTGGAGAACACATGTTCCTGCAAAGTCCACCCGCGGAAGGCCCAGGGGGTATAATCTATGCCGATAGTGTCCCGTGGTCTCAGACCAAGCCGCGACGTCAACTTCAGAGAGGGCGGGACTTTTCGGGCTCGTGATATTCCCCTGATCCCTGGAATTCCATGGTCCGCATCCGCACCATCTGCGGAAACGACTGTGAACAGAGCCGCTGCGTAGATCGAAGCCATATGGAAGATGTGGCGTTCCAGACACTCCGTATCATCATGAATGATACAGAGAGAGTCGACCCAGAGATACCTCTCCCCCAGTTGAGGGACAAGCGCAATGGTGTGTCGTATGACCTGTGGCAAATTGAATTGTGTATTTGCTTCCAGGGCTCCATTTTCTTGCAGAGCGCAGAGCGCCTCCGTGGTTGCTTTAAACATTCTGGTCTGGCCCCATACATAACTAAGTGCGACATACCGAGTGACTTTCCCAGCCGGGACCAAGCAGCAGCTCCAGGTGTCGATCATCCAGGATAGCGACGCGGGGGGCGGTATTTGTGCGCAGCACTTTTCCGTATGTTGTTGCTCGCAAGTGGAAACCCAGTTCTTCATCAGGCTGACACTGATAAAGTCGTCATCGCGGGTTCGCCCCACGCAAGGCGCCTTCAAATCATCTTGCTCGCAGTCCAGCAAAATGACCTCGCGCTCAGCATAGCCGAATTCCGCAGGCCGACAGAGAACTGCGAGGTCTTTATTTGGATACCAGCGCATCTCTACTACTTCGTCGCACTCGCGTATATGCCAATGTCGTAAGTCTTCGACGTCCGAGATGACAAACGTATTTCGTACAAGGTCTCTGTGACCCTGGCAGCTTGGATCCGTCAAAAGATCAACCAAACGCCCAATATTTGTCACGACTTCCGCTCTGGGCCGATGTTGGTCACTCCTAACTTCCAGATGATCGCGCCCCTGGATGCTCTTGTCCACAATCCGTTGAGCTGCATCTAGGAGTTTCTTGCAAACGATGCAAGACTCGGCAGTACCACCTTGCTGCCCCCAGTTGAATACTGATGGTATGGAATCTCGACTGTCGTGCGCCATATCGGGTGAAATGCGTAGGTGAGGTCCCAGGCTTCTGTGCTGCAAGGGCGGCCACTTAATAGAATATTGACCACAGCAGTCAGTGGTCATGGATAGAATCCGGGAAGAGACAAAGAAAGACGAAGTTGGAAAGCGGGGGTTGGCTTGCGCAAGCTCTTGATTTTCATCGGCACACTTGGCTTCATTTCCATCGCCGGATGGAATGCCGGAGTGCCACAAGTGCTCAGTGAAAACGGGGGTGAGAGGGGCAAATGCCTGGCTTGTACTCGGGTTTGTACTGCACCGGCCTTCCACATGTCCCGTGAACACCTCGGAGCGCGCGTTCCGTGTAGCAAACATTATCACTAAGTGCCAGTCAACAAACATTTCGGGTTTACCTTCCGCTGTAGTGTCACTTGGCTGCCTATTCCCCGTGTCAGAGCAGGCCGGCAACCGTACGGAATTGGTCAGACCAGATGATGATTAAAGCTTTCTATGCTATAATAATTACATATAATTACCTAAATACAGTATTCTCTTGAAGTCTTTGTTATAATTATTCCTCCTCTTCTGGGATGACAAAACCAAAATACTCGACCACACCCCCTCTAATACCAGCAAGGCCCTTTGTTTCTATCTGAGCCATGCGATCGAGTGCCATTGTCGCTCGTTCACGACCATCCTTGGTGAATTCATCATTTTCCTTAACAAATGCAAACTTGGCTTTCCAACTATCCCAAAGTCCGCGAGTCCACCTCTGTTTGCCGATTTTGAGCACACCCTTCTCGCACATTTCGTATAGTGCTTCCCCGCCATGTTGAATCCATTGCGCGCCCGCATTCGAATACGCCTCGTACCGCGCGGATATAGGAGACGTCGCAAAAGAGGAGGGCCGAATTAGCGCGCAGAGCCCACTTGTGTCGACGATATGGGAAGCCAGAAGTCTCGCAAGGAAGGATGAGAAGTTGAGATACGCCGTAGAAGCAGCTGTGTCCTTCTCAATACGACCTCGACCGCCGAAATGCCCTTCATGCAGCTCCGATAACCAGACTCCAAAGTATGCAGATCCGTTCTCGGGGGATAAATTCCACAGTTCCTTCTCCCCAACGCACCCAGCAGTAAGACTCGGAATGGCGCGGCGTGGCAATCGCTGGAGCTCTTGTACCAGGCTGACGAGGCGGTCCTGGCTCGCATCATCGGCTGGCAGCTTCATGGCTGCTATGCCTAGGCAGTTCCAGAGGAAGGATTCCCACCCGGCGGGCCGAGGGGATAAGACCGTGCCATCCGCCAGTTGCTCCGGAGTAGGATTTGGTACTGAGATATAAGAAACAAAAGCCTCTTGACATTCGTCGACGACTATCTTGTCAATAGTTCGGGCTGCAGATGCAGGATCTACTGACCCATTGATAAGGTCTTGAATCACAGTAGTAAACTGAATTTCGTGTTTGTCCTTGGTGAATTCAGGGTCTAATGGATCCAGTGCTATTGAGAACGGCATGATGAGTGTTGAGCGCTTGGTAGATGGAGCAAAACGTTGGAATGCGAAAGTCGGTGAGAAAATCTATTCTCAGCACTTGCACAGCGTTAAGTAGGATTCGACATAGTGGGTCGTTACATAGATGACTCAGTTGGCCGTGAAGGATGATGTGTGTCACAGCCCCCTAATAAGAATAAGACCAACGGTTGGTTGCCTAAAGGCGTATATCAGCTTATTATGCTTATAAGTAGACATATTTAACAAATACTTTCTTGAAGAGGAACAGAATATGAGTTTATGTAGCTGAGACATAAATGATACTCAATTTGATCAAGTGTTCCGAGGGTCGTCATCAATTTGTCTGATACAGAGCAGTGGTGCAATTCGAATCTTCGTGATCGAATAGCTGTGTGCATCTACCAACCACAAGCTGTGTCATCCCCATGACTACTGTTACCAATTGAAAAGTCTAATGGGGACCCTCTTGCCTTAACATGAACTGTCCGGGTCAATGCAGTATGAGTTAGAAGGGAACAAACGATGCCCCAAATGAATATTCTACAGAGTACTCTAAAAATGACAAATATATTTGCGCACCCAACTGCTATCAGTGGGTTTGCCACTGCCAGAGTGGAGCAATTCGTACCTGTCACCCATAACTTTCCGACCATAGTGCTCCTCCAAGACCCTTTCTTTGGCCGCGACCCACTCCCAGTCATGGTCCAATGTGCTGGCTTCCGATTCTTCAGTGTACGCCCAGGGCCAGGTAAGACTGCAATAGAACTTGGCAAGACCGTCGGAACCAAGACAAGCGATTGGTTCCACGATGCGTCCGTAGGCAGCAATGATACGATCTCCCTGCTCCTTTGTCATGTTTAATCGATTTTCCTGGGCCTCCCACCCTCCCAGCCCCGCCATTATCAACCGAATGTTAAGGCCCGGGAGGTTGAGCCTCTGGCTAGCCCAGCTCAGCGTATGGGACCAGTCTTCGAAAGCTACTTCATCGGGCCAGGTTTCGGGGCTGTAGGGAGGGAAGGCAATCTCCACGAACCGCAGCTCCCTGAGGCAACGCTCAGGTACTACGTCGGTGAAGAACATGCTCGCCGCCAGGCGGGGGAATGGGTACGGTCCCAGATATGCCCTGTACGGGCATAGTTGGTCGTAGTTGTGTACCACGAAGCGGTTACCCGAATAGAAGACTACCAGCGAGTCTTCGTACAGGGTATGACACACAAGGAATAAATCCTGCGGTGGTGTCCAGCACATGCAGGTAGACGAAAAGGCCGAATGATTGACGCGGCAGAAGCAGCCGATGCAGGGCTCAGGAACTTGCTGCCAGCAGTCGACAAATTGGCAACCATGGTGGACGTGAGGCGGGCATTCTTCTCCACGGTGGTCCAGAGAGGCACAGAACGCCTTGACCACTATGAAAGCTTGGTAGCGTCTGTTCCAGGTAACCTCTTTCCAGGGTGTGATCAGGTCTGTATACTCAAGAATGCGGAAGCGTAGTTCACGGGGGAGTTCCAGAAGCCGGGAACCAGTATACGCCTCACGGTGAGGTGGCTCTAATGGCTCGTGATAGGGCTGGGAAGCAGGCATTTCCTGAGGCCAATAAAGGCCACGGAGCTGGAGGACTGTACGCCGCGTTATATCGTTGAGCTCAGGGGTAGGTGTCCGGGACAGGCGGAGGTGGCAGTCCTTGAGCTGGGGAAGTCGGGATAATGGCTCGATCACACGCTTGGCTGTGGTGGTGTCCTTGGCATCGACATCACAAACCACGCATAGCTCGAGTTGCTTTGCAGCTATTCCGCGAGAAAGGTGATCCACCGTCGAGGACCAATCCGCGAGCAGCACCCAGGCTAGTGGCTGGTTGCCTTTGATGGGCACTTCATGCCCAGATAAGAGATCCTCGTCTCCACCCTCTAGCTGTGCCGCGATGTCTTGATGGTCCAGGGTAGCGCGGTATCCATCATAGGCCTCACGTCTATGTCGTTCATGGCAAGAAGACTCATTCAGGATGATCTTCAGGTGCGTCAGATTGGAGAGCGACCTCGGAGTTAGGTTCCGCAGAGGCTCGAGAGATCTCTTGTCCCAGTAACGAATGTTGAAGCGATTGGCAGAGTACAGGATGTCGGAAGCTTCGGCGTAAATTTTGCGGCATGAGACCAGCAGGCCATGAAAGCGTAGATTGAGTGCTCGATTGTAACCATGCAGGTCAAGCACACAGTGTCGACCAGAGGGCCCGGTAGGGATCAAGCCGACGTCTAGGTAGATACGTTGCCTAACAGAAGGAGGGAGCCGCAGAATAGGAGCTACTTCGACATCGTTGGTGATAGATGTAACATCATCGTTCGCCATGACGATGACGATGATGCCGGGGACAAACAGGGGGAAGGGAGGAGGACGAGGGGTAAGCCAAGCTGTGCTGTGACGGCAGCTAATGCAAATTTTGGAAGGGAGAGTTGGTTGTTTGGATTTGATTTGCTTCTGCCTCTTCAATCATCCCTGGGTCCAGGGTCATTGCCGAAAGGGAGAGTGGGGGCCGAAACACACCCAAGCTGTCAAATCATGACATGCTGCTCTGAGCTGACAAGCCCCGTCAGGGCCAGGGCGTTAAAAGGGCTACTGCAGTGTCTAAAAAATTGAAGTAAATTCTTACATGAAAACAAAGAAATGGAACTGATCAGCCACGCAGAAAGCCGGGGAATGAATACACCTCATATGGCGACAAGGAAAGAAAGCAACTACACTCTACAAGCAAAAGCAGATCTACCAAGCTGTTTCAAATCGATCCATTGGCAAGGCGACTTAGTGAAACACAATGAACATGTATTCAGCTGATTTCAAGTGGTTCAACTGCATCAGAAAGCCAACTGGCCCTTTTGGTGACACTCTGGGATCGCAAGTCATTTCGCTGTGGAAATGAATCTGTGCTAACCAAAAATCCTCCCTGTCTCGGCTTTCTAGTGCAAGAAATACAGTCTACCAGGTTGAATACAGGTGTTCTGCATTATGAATTAAGCCTGTGATGTTATACAAGAACGATTTCTTGTCGAGCCATCATTCTGACTCCAACGAAGTTCATCACCGTGAAAGCCGTGCGGAAACGTCCTAAACGCTCAAAGCATCCGATGCGCGCCACCGATTCTTGGAGGATTAGGCCATACATGATAGATTCGCGACGCCCCACCTTGATCAAAGGGACTGCTATGACTGGTATTTTGGATTGTTTGTTCTCCTCTTCCCTGTATCGTAGACGTCGAGCCGTAGGATGCTCCTTTTGGGCGAGTTCATCATGTTCAATCGTAACACGCAGCGGTGTATCGAAGTCGACAGGTATGTCTTCCTCGACATTGATAGGTCCCTCGACCTCGTTGAGTGATTCGCTTATCTGACCCACAGGTATGGTCCACCGGCGCCAATCCCTATGATATTCTGCAGTTACAGTCCGGACAATTGCAGAAAGCTTAATCTCGCCGTGAGATACCGGACCAAAAGGATTTTCTGTCGAAGGGCACGTGTAGGCTTCCACGACTTGAGCTAGTGGCTCCCAGTCCTCGGGAAGGTCATCATGCTCAAGCGGCTGCCAGGACATTGGAGCGTGAATCGAGACCCAACTCCAGGTAGGAGCGTAGAAACTCTCCTGATAGATTGGAATGTGCTTTAGGTAGCGCTCGCGAGGATCGCGCTCACGAGGATGGACCGACCACAAGAGCTCCTTTATGAGATCATCTTTCCAAAGCCCAGCGAGGTAAGTCAGCCCGAACTCGGACTGCAATCGGGAAGCGACAGCTGTAAGAGCAACAAGTTTATCCGTTGATTTGGTAAGAAGCCGACGGCTGTAGGGAGTTAAAATTCGCGCCCTCCAGTAATCCGCAATCACGCCAGCCTTGAATTCTTCCGTGTACGGAGATACCAGGGACTTGACCTTTTGGATATTCTCAAGTACGGGAATTGTCTCAGGGCGGAATTCCGAGCAGGCGCACTCGCACAAGGATGATTTCACACACTTCGATAATTGTTAGCAATATTGTCCAAGCGATTGCGCATGGGTAGATATAATAACAGAGGCTAGGACTTGAGATGAAACATCGAAATAGCACACAGCGTTGGTATTCGGATCATCCTCGGCCAGCACCCAAAATACAACTTGAAGAAATTGACTCACTGCCCAAGATATTTCACGGCGCCCAAAGGACAAATATCGTCTTGCTAGGAGTCGCTCCTGCAAAGCCCATCCTCGCAAATTCAATGGATCCAAGTCGAGGGGATCATTGTATAAATAGTCTTCCGGGAAAGGCGTTGGAACAAGAAGATAATTCACATGAATCGAAGGCCCAATGCCTGATTTTGGCGGAATCTCAATCAATGATTCCCTGGCGAGTCTAGGTTGTCGAAGGAACCCCTCATCGGCGGACGAAGCCCTGGCCGCTGCTAGCACGAGGTCCGCATTGCTGTATACAGACGCCACTAGATCATACGGGTTCAATAGGCCATGAAGGAGAAAATCAGGCAGCAGGTTGAGGATGTCCTTACTCTGGGCAGACTGTTCTTTCCAGTCTTTTTCATCGTCTTGAATGATGCAAATGGAGTCTATCCATATGTATTTGAACCCAAGATCTCGTGACACTTGAACTAGAATCAATATTCACAATTAGTCATTGTATTTTCTAGGAAAAAAAACCCGTGAGTGGTATGGAACTTTCCGCCTACTTGGAACTGGGAATGATAACACGCATGGAAACGGGTTGTTTGGGGTATTCAGTGATATGCCTTCCGCCACTCAAGGATTGGTGTAAGATGCCAGCCATTTAGCTTTTCAGCGCCTCGAGTATACGCACAACGGAAATAGACTCACTGGCATCCCTAAATGTAGCTGGTAGGTCGCTCTGTGATATGCCATCTTCTATGTGTCTATCGATATTTGTGCTGCAAGTCCGAAGAGGCTGCGCAGCCCCCCAGCAATGGCTCAACGCCACATAACGAACGCTTCTGGAACGGCTCGAATCGATTGTTGTCAGTCGTTGAGACTCATCAGCTATTTCTATAAGCCTCATAGGATATTCGAAATCGCTTTTGTCCTCGTTATTGCACTCCGCGTGACTTTGCTCGCACCTGGCAAGCCAATCACGGGCCACCTGGATACCCCCAGGCCAGGATGCGCTTTTCAGACTTGGTTTGAAAGGTTCAAGGTTCAGCATGGGTGCCTCGATGCCGTCTGCAATTTTTATTACCATTTCATGAAGTAGCCAGTCAGAACATCAGTCTCGGAGTCGGAATTTGCTTACCTCCCTGGAAAACAACCACGTACTCTTTCGATTGCCATCCAAGTTTGCTGTCGTTCAATATCATGAGAAATCGATCGTCTCTGCGCAGCACTTCCAAGTGACACTCGGAGTCCTTTGGCTCTGTTTGTTTCTCACGGGCATCACGCAGGATAGCCACGACCATCTTGCACAAGGAACATCCCAAATCAGCAGTTATAGAGAATTCCCCAATCACATATGCCGAGATCTGGGCAAGATCTGGCCACTCCGCTAACATAGGACCGTCGCATGTCCAACATCTCCCATCAGAGGAACCTGGGATCTCCTTGGCGCTGATTACATCCATCTTGCATTGCAGCATCTGACATACGCATTAGAGTATGGCAAAAGCTTGAGGCGAGGAAATCCGAACCCCTCTTTTGATACAAGCGATGTCAGCATTGTACCCACTGAATGCTTACGTATACCTTGGCACTGAGTAAGCGACAGTCGATAGAATTCGATCTTGCAGATATTGTACACGGATGTTTTGGGTCATCTTCTAATTATTTGGAAATTACGCTCAACGTATTTGGATAACCTTTTCTCCTTAATCTCCATACAGGTTGGGATGCTGCAAGATGATGTTGGGGGTCTGGAGTTCACATCGTTGTGAAAATTACGGTTTTGATACATGTACTTCCGACACGACACATTGATAAGCCTTGGGCGAAATATTGCAAGAGTCGATGGAAATTGTACCAGGATGAGAATTGCTGTATTTGAGCTCAACAGGCTGCAGTATTGTATGCAAGCTCTCCAATCTGTTGTAGAGCACATGCTTGCCGGTATTGGCAGGGTATACACTTTTAGTACTTAGGTATTGTTGAGGTGGAAGTCTAAAATTATCAATCTCCCTCCATTGATCTGCCCAGAATATGCTGATGATAACTGAATCTTTACGAGAAGATCAGGTCCTATGCGCAAGTCCCTGTACTCGAAAACCTAAAACTGAGCAACTGAATCAGTTCACCGGAGACATTCTGCACATCTTACAGCCTCACGAAAATATCAGGAAGATAGGATAAATCCTGCAATAGAGAAATATAGTAGGATAGTGCAAGGATTGGGATATATGCCCAGAATTGGTTCAGTCACGTTAAGCCCCTCCTGTCAAGCTTCAGAGTCAGGGTCCAAGGAGAACCACTCGTGAACTTAGCAATACAGGGGATCAGGAAACAGTTGGGCTCAAATTAATTACGTGACAATCTTCCATGTCTTATGAGCTGGCAGACCTCGCGCCATGGATTCGAACTGTACGTGGGCGAAGCCATTCGCATCCAGGCATTTGTAGAAAGTTGAGGACACTCGCAAAACGAGGTCAACGTCGAGGAACAAGGCATTGGTGACAACCTCGACTAGTCTTCCAATTATGCTCGAGATGGCTATGTTGCATTCACAGCCATGTAGCCTGATATTCCAGTCTTCATACTGAGAACTCGACACAGATCCAAAACGATCTCATTTGCACAAATGCAGGACTTCTGAGAATGCCCAAATAGCCACAGATCCAGTAGTTGCATGGTAACAGCATCCCACAAAACACACAGTGCCAGCCTCGCCCCACAAACGACGTTCACATGCCAAAGAGACCCGCCACTTCAGCCTCGCGGTCGCAGCCCAAGGCCGGAACAACCCGTGCTCTCCACCAGCACCAGCACCAGCGCTGGGGGCGCCGCACTGATGCCGTCCGAACAAAGAACTGGACAAACACAGACGTGATGTTTGCGTCTCAGGCATGGGTCACAACCATCAAGGGCCTCGCCCCGTCGATAAGACCCACGGGCTAGCGCACCCGTCAGATATGCCAGATGATCAGCGGACCCTCTTGGCAGGGCACCATCGCCTCGCCCACTGGAATGGGCCAGGGGGAAGCTCCATCTGGTCTCAGATCAAAGAGTGGGAGAAGGGTTAGAGCCACATTCATGGCTCGACGCCATTCCCGAGCGCCATTCCCGGCGCTTGCCGTCGACGGTCCGCGTGTGTGAGCCGCCTTTTCTGGGGGCCACGGCAGCGTCACTTAGACAGCACCATTCCATTCCCGTCATTGGGACTTTAGGCGTGTGTGTATTGAGAGACAGGCGTGTCCAATCTCATCCCATGTAGCGCTTTCGACTAGGACTCCATCCATCGGCGAAGGGGAGGGGGGCCATGGAGCATTGCTTCCGGCCCCTTCCTTTCCAGACTTGCCCATTCCTCCAGCATCCCATATTCATCTCCCATCAGAAATGTTTGAGAGGGGACTCTCCGCTTTCATGCGCACTCTTACACACCCTCTCTCGCCCACCGATACGATCCTTCGCCACCCTCCCTTTGCAGGCTGGCAGAATTGATACTGCCGGCGGCAGGCAAAGATTCAGTCTGAGTGAGACCCGTTGCTTTCTCATTCCAAAAGCAACTCCAGGCGAGGAGGACTGGGGGACGGAAATAGCCGTTATGACTTGTCTTGTCTTTCAATTGCTTTTTCCTTTCTGCCCACCATCTTTCCTTTTTTCTGATCTGCCCGAAGCGAAGCTTTTCCCCAGACCCCCCTTCCACCTCTCCTCCCTACTTCCTTTTTCGTCGGGACGGGATGATAGGTCACGCTAGCAAGGCTACGTATGTGGTCGTCTGTTCCAATCCTCGGATCTTTCACTCCAGCTGTTTGCGTAAGGTCTGTCTCGTACAGCACAGTATTCTCGTGTGTCTAAACGCCGTCTCGGATCGTGATACCACGGCATGATGACCTCACATGGTCCTTGCGCCTGACAGGCCTGCATCAAGGTAGCTAGGAAGACGAGTACTCACGCATACTGCTATGGGATCTGTTGTGACAGGGTCAAGATCCCGAAGTGACGCGTTCCTCAGCCACCCACATCATCTGCAGCTGCAGTCGCGGGACGATGTGCTGGTTTGCGCAGCCGGCATTGCTTCTTTTCAGATGCTTCAATCGGGCCGACCGTCTCTCACGCGGAGAAAAAAAGAACAGAGAAAAGAATGCAATAAAAGGCCGAGCCTCAAGTACATGTGAACCAATATAGTTTATACATATTAAGCTCGATGTCGCCTGTGTGATGGCCCAGAAAATCTGGAGTCTAGAAGTAGAGAAATATCTCGAAATAGATGGCATACAGAATTCACATTAAGCCATCGGCCTGTGTCTTTTTTGATACCGCCAGACGGAAGTCTCAAACGTACAACTCAGACACTGCACAGAGGACCAAGCCCGAGGAAGACAGAGCGCCACGTTTCAACTAACACTTCATCAATCCGAGAACATCCATCTGCAGGACCTACCCATCCTCTCTACAATTGCAAGCTCACCCACGAGGACCCGATTCCCCATTGGTGTCACACCGTCATAATCCAGTAGCACATAACTGTCACTCAAAGCTTTAGAAAACACCCACGAGGCAAAGAAGTATCAAGCAACAGCACGCAAAAAGAGAGACGCAAAACCCACTCGGCCCGCCTCCCGTTTCCAATATAAAATGTGGCTTGACCTCCGAGGGGCTGCAGGCTTGGGGCTGAAGGGATGACACAACCGTCACACAAAGCAGGGCTCAGTGATATACTTGTGTGTCGAGTCACTAATTAAGCAGACACGCACAAGCATCACCGCACACAAAAACAAAGACTGATTTATTTGTATCACGACACAGAAAAGAGGAAGAAGGAGAACCAACACAGAAGAGTTTGTAAAAAAAAAATCAGAAAAGCCCGAAGCAAGCAGTGAGTGAGTGTTCACCGCGAAGCAGGTGAAAATGACTCCGGAACGGGCGGGGGATCCACACTTGCCCCAGCCGAGTGAACAGTTGAGTTTGCCCCGTTCGCACCTCCGGGACTCCATCAAGAAGCCCGGCGGCGGGGCCTATCTGCATCCACCTTGAAGGCCCACCAGAACATGACCGCCGGGCGACCGGTAGAACTTGAACTGAGGGGAATAAAATCTCAAATCCCCCTCTGGAAACGGCAAAGCCTCACGTTGAAGCAACGGCACGCCCCACCGACGCCGCCAAACCTGCAGCGCTTTACTTAACTGCTCGTACTACGTCCTCACCGACCCACCTGTAGGCTCGACAGACAGATCGCAAATTCCTAACGTGAATGGTGATACGAACTGAAACCAAGCCTAGATTGGGAAACGCCTCAGAGGGCGGCAATTTGTCGTTCCTGTATGTATACCAATAAATTCATGCAAAGCAAAGAAGCACACACACACACACACACACGCACACACCACAGTAACGAAACGAGTTGTCCTGAATCATCTGTCCTGCGCGCGGCGCTTGACTCTGACTCTTGACTCTTGACTTCCGGCTCTGACTCTCACAGCCCTCTTCCAAACCCCCCCTGGCGAATTGAGTTAGTTGTGTGTGGTGTGTGCGTGCGTGTGCGTACGTGTGTTTCGTGGCTGCAGAACCAAGACCTGCGGGAGGGCCGCCTTCCGGCGCGCTAGTGTCCGGAGGTGAAGCTGCCCTTCCAATAGCTCCGACACACGGACGTTGCCTCTATCTCATTTTTTATTTTTATTTCCACTCTCAATGCCCTATGTAATAAGGTAAGTCTCTGCGTGTGTGGGCTTGGACTGTATGATTTGATGGGCTCCACTCCGCCTTGGATGCACATATACCCAATCTCGTGATGGATTGACCAGTCAGATATTATTGTCGTCTCAGGCATGCGTATGTAGACTATCAGACTATTTGTGTGCAGGCCATGTGTATCGAAAAGCGAGCAAGAGAGCGAGCGAAGCGACCACCTCCCCAGCTAGCGCGACGAAAGAAAAGCTCGCGGCGGGTGTCCTGCCGCAACGTTGTCCCCAGCGGGTCTCCCCATGGTTCGTTCGCTCGCTCGCTCGTGACTGCATGCGTGCGTATGTGTGTGTGTGTGTGTGTGTGTGTGCGCGCATGCATGCAGGGCAACCGCCTGCGCACCGATGGTTTCTGTTTTATTCCCAGCCCGACAATAATTGAGAAGGCGTGCAGTGGCGTCAAAGCTAAACCGGGGGGTCGGTGGAGGAGGTGTGGGGACGACCTGTTCACCAACTGTGCACGCTTTGCTGTACCTGGGTAGTGTTGAGCAGGGCCGGGAAGGCTACTGTAGCGCGCCCTGTCAGTTGTGGCTCTTCGATTTCTGCCCACACCACAAAAGCCAAAAACGGCTTCTAGGTAGGCTAATTGCTGTTAGCCCCTTCGTCCCATCCGCCTTAGCTCGGTGTGTCTGCGAGGGATGCTTGCGGGCATGTTGACGAAATCTTGCGATACGAGCAAAGGCCAGCATACAGATCAGGCCAGACCAGATCAGACGGGACTGTTACAGTAGAACTAGCAAATCATCCAGTTGGTCGATCATCATGAGCTTGCAGCTTGCTCATCGTGTACTGTACATACTCGGCCGACATCTTCTGCCAGCGTCGTGGACAGAGAGGGAATTTGCATGCATAGTCGCCACCCGGGCAGCCGGGGAAGCTGCTGCAACCCGCGTGGCTGACCTATGGCCGGCACCCTGATGTCCCCTTCCTTCCACCTCCCCGATCAGCAGCCCGCGGCCCTGGGACCTGACCTGCGAGTGCCACCCACCCGCCAGGCCACCCTGGTCAGATCAGGGACGGGCGGAGGATGCCTGCCTGACTGTGTCGCAAGTGCCGGCAGGTGGGAATGCATCGTTCGTTGAAACGAGCAGAGGCCATCCTCGGCTTCACAAGACAAAACAGAGATCCCCATGCCGCCCGCGAATACGGGGCATGGGTTATTGCAGAATCCCATCTCTGCAAGGGACCCGTGGTGTCAAGATGGTTGAAACAGCAGAGAGGTAAATGGAGCTTGCTGCTTTTGGGGACACCGACCTCGTGGCTTCGGACACCTTATTCGTCGAACGACTGGCCAGTGCGTTTCTTCCCACGCCCCCCTTCCCACTCCCACCTGTGAGTTGTTGGCTGTTGTTTCGCGGCGTTTCCTCTCCCGCTGCACACCACAGCCACCGGAGATACCCAGTCGACCATTCCATCCGATCTATGCACGAGAAACCGTGTGGTCCGGTAAACGGAAAGATCCCCCCCCCCAAGCTTCCCGTCCCCCGGATTCTCGGGGTGGTCAAGTCAATGCGACCCCCGTCTTCGAGGACCACAAGATGTGCAGAAGGAGCCGAATCCTAATGTCGATTGCCAACGTTGGGGGCCATCCACACCCTTCACGACGTAATTTGAAAAGGTCTGATACTGCCTTCCGGCCCTTTCTCGACGTAATTAAACTGTGATATCATCTGATATCATTTCTCTCGTGTGCCAGCATCCTGTCGAGTTCCTCGACGGACGGGGACGGCGATGAGATTGGGCGAGGCGAGCAGAGGAAACCCCGCTGACACCCTCTTCACGGGACTCATGAGGCTGCAGGTGAGATTATGCCCAATGCCACCCATGCTTTTAGGGTATGATCATGCAAATCGAATACCATGGTATTCCAAATCATATAGGGCCCTCCAAGGGTACCGTTAAGCTTTAAATAAGGCTATTAATTTATTTTTAGTAGTAAAATTAATATATGAGAAGATCTTTTTACCTAAATATTAGCTTAGTATATATTCTTCGCCTTATTATAATTTCTAATATATTATAACTTCTTTTGGTAATAATTATTATTCTTTTTTATTATAATAATATATAAAATAGTATTTTATAGAATATTTTTAAATAGGTATTTTATAGAATATTATTTTATATATTATAGGTTTCTTTTAATATATTAAAGGGTATTCTTTTTAATTGTTAGTAGGTTTGCTTATTAATTTTATAATGGATAATTATTAAGCCTATTAGGTGTATTTTATAGTAATTATTTATATAGTAATTTATATATTAAAAGAGGAGAAGGTTTATAATTATTGGAATTAATTAATTATATATGTTAGTAGTGCTTAGAACTCTTATATTAATTTTAAAGCTGTAAATATATTAATTAATAACCTTTTTAATAATAATAATATATATTTTTATAATATATTTAGGATGTTATAAGAGGTTTTCTAAGCCTTTATAATATAGTTAAGAGGTTATATTAAGTTAAGGGATATTCGCTATTTATTAATAAAGTTATAAATTATAATATTTCTTTAAATATATATTTATAATAAGGTTTAATATAATTATAATTATTATTTCTTTTTAATATAATTAATAATTAGTAATATTATTAATTAATATTTAATATATTTTAAATAGTTATATAAGGTATATATATATTTAAAGCTGTTGAAATAATTTAATAAGTAATATAAATTTAATAAAAAGGTTGCTTTCTTTAATGGATATATTAGTATTATTAATAGTATTTATATTGCTATTTATATTAAAGGGAAGGAAGTAATAAAATAAAGAAATTAAAAGGGGGTTATTATATAAAATATCTTTATAGTAGTGAGAAATAATTAATTATTTAACTTTATAATAATTAGTATTAAAGGCTTGATATTTAATTAAACCCTTTATAATATTGTTATTAAAAAGGGTTTTAAGATTTTTTTAAATTATTTTTATCTTAATAATATTAGATTTAAGTTAAGGAAGGATATTTTAATATTATTTATATTAATATATTATTATTTTTAAAATTAAAGGGATATAAAGAAGAAATTAAAGAATATAAAGGAGTTATATAACTTCTGTTATATTTATCTTTATATAATTATAGAATAGGTATTTAGGGCTTTAAAGAAAAAATAGAAGATTATTTAATATTTTGTATTTAAATATGAGGTTGAGTAGTAGATTGATTTTATATATATTTATATTGGGCTATATAATTTTATTAAGAGCTTCTTTAAGTAATTAGAAAGTGAGGAGGAGGAGGTAAAAGAGGAGGATTTTATAGTATTTAATTGAGCTACTTTATGTCTTTATTATTAATATATGAGGTAAATTATATAGGAATAGATGTTTAAGGAGCTTAGGAAGAGGATAGTAATAAAGATATGGAAGGAATATTATAGAGATTATTATAATATTGAATAATTATAAAGAGAAGAGTAAAGGTTATGATAAAGAGTAGTTAGGAAGAAGAAGTATAGTTAATAAAAAAAGTGGATTTAATTAATTTAAAGCTTAACCTTTAATTATTTATAAGATTAATATATTTAATTTTAATATTTTTTAATTAAAAAGTAGCTTTTTAATTTTAAATAAAATTATAATATATAAAATAAGTATTTTTATATATATTTATTTATTTAGATTTTAATTCTCTTTATATAATATAAAGATATATAAAGAATAAATATATAAAGTTTATAGAGGGGTAGTAGTTTATAAAGCTTTTATTTTTATAATATTAAATCTCTTAAATTTAAATTAAATTAATAAAAATTAATATAATTTAAGATTATAATATAATATTAAATAATAAGTTATATAAAAAGAAAGAGGGGATTTAAAGCTTTTAAATAATTATTTTATTATTACCCTTTATCCTTTGGTTAAGGGAATATAGTATTAGAAAGATTATAGCTTTAAATTATTTTTTAATTATATAATATTTAGTATTAATAATTTATTTATAAATTAATTATTATATTTTATAACTTTAATATATAATTTTTTTATTAATTCCTTAATTATCTATCTTATAAGCTTATTTTATTATTTTTATATTTTTTTTTATTTTCTTTATATTATTTTATTATATAATAAGTATTAACCTTATATTTAACTTTTTTAAGTAAAAATTTATTATTTTAATATTATATTATTTTATAAAAAGCTTTTTAAGGTTTTTTATTATTAATATTATTGTATTATATCCTTATATCTTTATTATTTATATAGTATTAAAGCATATATTATTATTTAGGAATTTATAGGTATTCTCTTAATTTTATTGTTTCTTTAATACTGGGATATTAAATATATTTAAAGGGTTAGATTCTTTATATATAAAAGCGAGATTAAGATTATTAGAATCCTTTTAAATATAGCGCTATTTACCCCTTTTTTTATTATCTCCCTTTCCTTTTAAAGCTATATTAATATCCTTTTTATTATTAAATGCTTTATTTTATAAAATAATATTAATATTGTTACTATTAATAATCTTTTTTTAAAAGATCTTTATATATATTATATGATCTCTTAAGGGAATATTTTATAGTTATTTAATATTATTATATTATTATATAATAATTAAAAAGTTTTTTTTTAATCCTTTAATTAAGTTAATCTTTTTATTATATAATATATTTAATAATATAAGGAAGTTAAGAAAGTATTTATATCTTTTTTTTTTATTATTAAATTTATTTTTTATATTTAATTTATTTTAATCTTACTTAAGGTATTCTTTTTAAAGTAATATTATAAATTTTATAAGAATAGGGTAAAGAAATTTAATATTAAAGAAATTAAGTAAACTTTTTACCTTATATTTTAGTAAAATCTTTATAAATTAAGTGATAATAATTAGAATAAATTTTATTATTATTAATTAATTAGTTAATAGCGATAATATTAATATATTTTCTTAAGATAGCTTTTAATATTTTATTATAAGGGTTTTCTTTATAGCTGTTATAAGCTTTCTTTTTTAATTAGTTAATTTAGATAATAGTAAGGTAGGTAATCTTATATTATAAGTTTTTATTATATTAAATTTTGCTATATAAAGTATTTAGTTAATAAATTTAATAAGGAATTTAAGTATTTTTTTAAAAGGGTCCTTTTTATATAGGTTATCTGAGACCCTTTTGTTATTTAGTAGCCTAGTAATATTATAACTTTCCTCCTTAACATCTTTATTTTATAATTATATAGTAAGAGAATTATTACTAATAGCTTTATTGGGTTGGCTTAGAAGGTTATTTAGGTTTATATTGGAGTATTTTAGGGGGCTTTAAGGGGCTATAATGGGTAAAGATAATAAATTAAGAGGGATTGTATTAATTATATTATAGGTAATTATGCTTACGTTATATAATAATGATTTATTGATTTTAATAATAATATTAACTTTATATAATTATGCTTAATTTAAAAGGTGGTAATGATTTAGTAATGATAACTCCTTGGTAAGTAACTTCTCGTTAAGTATATGAGGTGGCTTAGTATGGAAGTTATTTTATAAGGGGATGGTATAATGGTGTTCGATTTGCATAATTACACCCTTAGGGGCGCTAAATACGGCAGTTGATCGACACACTGACCAGCCCACCCCTGGTCCCTTGCCCGCTAGCCCTGTCTGCCTCTAGTGCGTAGTTGACAGCGGCGCAGAGAAGACGCAGAATAAGGTACCATCGTTCACCAACTAGGCTTCATCATTCCTCTTTTCGGCTGGCCATCTCGCCCGCGCTACAGCCCTTCGGGCTCCCCTGTCAGTTCTGAGACGCTCCCCTGTGCGAATCATTAGGGTGGGGTCACATATGGCAGCGTTGCTGGCCGTTGACAGGCTCAGATCGTCATGGCCCCACGCCTCGACGACGGGGAATATGGGCCCCTGGCCAATCTCCCGAGCATCGGGGGTCAGCGGGATTCGAAATGAGGCTTCCCAGCAGCCAGGGTTCCTCATTCGGGAAACTTTGTTCATGAGGTGTTGCAGTAGCTAAGCACTGCCTCTGCTCATTGCGGTAGGCGGGTTGCCACCACACACCGAGAGAGGAAGAGGTGGGGGCTGCTGGGTGGCGTGTTCCTGGAAGAAGACAGCCAACCCTCCAGAGGCCAGTCAGTAAGTCGCTCACTCAGCTAGGACTCGACTGGGAGACCCGCATGCCCAGATCGCAACCTGGTCCTAGCGGACGGCGACCCCTCGACCCGCAATATGGCATCGCTTCCGCCGAAGTTTGTGTCGACAAGGGCTCCGACCTCGCTATGCCGGGCGTTGGCGTGAGCCATGGGACTCATGAACCCGGGAAAGGCTACCTGGGGCGCAAATTACCTTCATTGTGATGTTCGCTCGTGCGTCGACGCCCACACCTTGGGACCCTTATACCAGGGGTGACAAGGCTTGGTGCTGATAGCAGACCTGCAAGTCAAAACTATCATCATCTGGATTAGGGCGTGATCGGCTGAACAACCTAGTGTATAATAAACCCCTGGAAAGTAACTTCTATGCTAAGCTGCTAATATACCTTAGCGAGAAATTACTTACTAAGGGATCATTATAGCTAAATCATCACCGCCTTTTATATTAAATACCTATATAATAATTAATTTTTATATATTTATTTAATATTAATATAGTTATCTATAATATAATTAATTTAAAGTCTCTTAATTTATTATTTCTATTTATTAAAGTCCCTAAAAACCTATTATATTATATTAAAATGGATTTAAATGCTTTTTTTAGCTAATTTAGGGATAAGGTTAATAATAATTTATAGCTATTAAATGCTTTTAGTAATTAAGAGGAGGTTTATAATATTAAAAGATTATTTAATATAGATAGCGACAACCCCTTTAAGGTAATACTTTTTTTTAAATTAGCTAGCTAAGCTTCTCCTTAATTAAATTTTTATATAAATAATATTTAAGGTATAAGCTTATTATTTTTATTATTATTATAAATAATAGCTTAAAAAAAAAAGGCTATATTAGCTGCTAAAAAGACCCTTTTAGCAAAACGTTAATAAATATTATATATTAATATATTATTATCTTTTTCTTTAATTATTTAATTAAAGGTAATATAGTTTATTAAATATATTATAGCTTAATTTATAAGGATTCTAATAAAATATAAAGTAAATAGGCTTTTTAATCTTTTAAATATTAAGTATTAAGCATTTATATAAGATAAGCTTATTAATATATTATTATTAAAATTCCCTTAATATTAATAATTTAAATAAATTATAATAAATAAATATAATATAAAAAAAAAGAGATATAATTAATTTATAACCTTCTTAATATATTTTAATATATTATATAATAAGGAAAGTAGCTTAATTTAAAGGATTAATAAATACTTTAAGGCTATCCTTAATAAATATAATAATATAAGCTAGCTATAAATTACTTTATTAAGTAATTATAAAATATATAAGGATATTTTTTAATAAGAAAGGGTAAGTAAAAAAGAGATTAATATTATTTTAATTAATAAGATTATTAAAGAGGAAGATATTATTATAAAAGATAAAAAAGGCTTTATTAATATATAATTAAGTAAATAGCATTATATTTAAGAGGATTCTAATAATTTTAATTTTATTTTTATAAATAGTAATATATTAATTCTTTTAATAATAAATAAGATTCCTATAATAATAATTAAATAATAAAGGTAAGAGAGGCTTAAGGATACGCTAAATAATAATATAAAAAGTTTTATTAATTAATTTATAAAGATATAAGGGGAGGATATTATATAAAAGGTATTATTTAATTTTTAGAATTACTTTAAAGGAAGGAATAATTAGCTAAGTAAATATAACCTTAATATAATAATTTTATACTTAGAAAAGATAATAATTATATTTATATTTATTATTATATAGAATATAATAATAAAGGTAATAAAGAGTATAAGAATGGAAAGATAGGCTTATGAGATAGATAGTAATTAAATTAATAAAGAAGTAATGATAAAATTAAGGAAAGTAAATAGGTAGATTTATAGGAGAGTAGTTATTAATAGATATTATGTGATTATAATTTGCTTTTAAATTTATAATCTTTATAATATTATATTATATTAATTATAATATAAAGATAAATAATAAAATAATTATTTAAAAGCTTTAATTTTCTTTTTTCTTCTTATATAATTATTATTTTAATATTATTTTGTAATATTAAGTTATATTAATATTTATCTATTTATATTAAATTTAGGAGTTTAAGAGCTATAATAATAGAAGCTTTGTAGATTATTATTTCTTTATAAGACTTAAGTTATTATTCTTAATATACTTCTTTAATATATAAAGGAAATTATTATTTAAGTTAATATTTATATATAAAAATAATTGCTTTATATATTATAATTTTAATTAAAATTAAAAACCTTTGTTTTAATTAAAAAATATTAAGGTTTATTATATTAAAATTATAGGTGTTATGAGGTTAAGCTTAAGATTTATTCTTTTTTTTAATATTAACTTTTCTAGCCTTATTTATATATATATTCTTTATTAATATTATTTTTCTTTTTTTTACCCTTATTTAATATTATGATAGCTTTTATAATAATTCTTTTATATCTTAATTATTATTTTTTTCCTTAATATCTTAGGCGTTATTTCTTATATTATTTGCCTTATATATTAGCGGTAAGTATATAGAATTATTTAATTAAAAGCCTTAAGGTCCTCTTTATTTTCCTCCTCTTTTTAATTTCTTAGCTATTTTAAAAAATTCTTTAAGAAGTTTTAAAGTACTATATAGGTATAAATAAATTTAATTTATTGCTTAATGCTATATTTAGGTATAAATATTTAAATAATCTTTTATTTCCTCTTTAATACCTTAAATATTTATTTTATAATTATTTAAAGATAAATATAATAAAGGTTATATAGCTTTTTTATATTTCTTAATAGCTTCTTTATATCTTTTTAATTTTAAAGATAATATTATATTAATAGGAAAGGTATTAAAATATTTTTTTTTAATTTAAATTTAATATTATTAAAATAGAATTTATTTTTAAGTATCTTAAAGCTTTTTTTTATAGTTATATTATAAAGGGTTTAATTAATTATTAAGCCTTTAGTATTAATTATTATAAAGTTAAATAATTTATTATTTTTAATAATAATGAAGATGTTTTATATAATTATGCCTTTTTAATTTCTTTATTTTAATTATTTATTAAGGTTTATATAGGCTATAATATAAGTATTATTAATAGCACTAATATAATTATTAAAGAAAGTAACCTTTTTATTAAGTTTATATTATTTATTAAGTTATTTTAATGGCTTTAAATATATATATATCTTATATAGCTGCTTAAAATGCCTTAGGTAATAATTAATAATCTTATTAATAGTTAATTAAGCTAAAAAGAAATAATAAGTATAGTTATATTAAGCCTTATTATAAGTATAGATTTAGAGAAATATTATTATTTATAATTTTATTAATAAATAGTGAATATCCCTTAGCTTATTATACTTCTTTAGCTATATTATAAGGGCTTGAAAGACCTCCTATAATATTCTAAATATATTATAAAAGCATATACTATTACTATTAAGAAGGTTAATAATTAATTTATTTATAGCTTTAGATCCTCCTTTACTAATAACCTTAGCAGCTATATATAATAATATTTAATTTTAATATTAATAAACCTTCCTATATTCTTAATATTATAATGCTATATAAATTACTATTAAAAAGTATATTTTTTTAATTTAAAAGTTATTTATTATAGGTATTAATTTAATAACTTATTAAAAGGGTTTTAAGGGCGTATAGCTATATTTAAAGCTAATATATAAATTAGCCTTTTATTATTAATATATAAAATATTAATATATTTAATATAGGCGGTAGAATTATAATGATTATTATTAAAAAAGGTTATGATGAAGAGGAAATTATAATGAGGTGAAGAGTATATGCTAAGCCTTAATCTAGGCGTATTTAAGTAAGTAAATCTGCTTATACATTAAATCTATTATTAAAAATAGATTAGGGCGCTCTTCTGGGCCTTATAATTACCCTCTTTACCACTAGTAGAATTTATATATTATATTAGGTTGTTCAGCCGATCACGCCCTTAGGCAGGCAATGCGTGACAGGTCGGGGCCGGCCAATGATGCCCTTGCCCGGGGGGACGAGATCGTCCCTCTCAGACCCTCTGTCATCCCAGGTCCCTGGGTCGAGCAAAGCGACTGTCACCACCGGAGATGCGGTCGTATCTGGGAAGGTTGATCGAGGTACTGTACATCCCAAGGTTGCGTCCGAACAGCGGTTCGAAGTTCGCCTCCCAGCTCCACAAGGACGACAACAACACTCGGATGGATCTCCACGCGGCCACGTGCTGTGGTGGAAATCTCCGGCCATCTTGCAAAGACAAGAAACGCGAGTGGCACCGGTACAAGGCTGCTGGTCGACTCTTGCCCTCTCAGAGCCACTCACTATACTCCTGCACGGGTACTCGATGTCATCCAAGCCGCCCAAGCCAGTTTCCTGCCAGGTCCACACCGACTTCCTCTGAGCTCCCTGATGCACGGGGCAGCCGCCAAGGTGACATGGCTACAAAGAGTCCCACAACGTACGCGTCAACTGCCATCATTTGAGTTGTGGCCTTGCGGGTTCCGTTCATAGGCACACACTCTCATGTACGAATGGTAATAATGGCGCAATCTTGATACGAGATGAGGCAAGTATCTCGAAGACGTGAGGTCAAGGTTGGAGGGCGGCTCTAGTCGTCCAAGGGTGCATGGTCTGCTCTCGGCGACGTCTGTCTAAATTGCTTCCCCAGCTTTTTGTAATTGCCGTTCGTAGCTGCCCCGGATATTTGAGTTTCAACTCGACGTTTTGGGACAGGAGCGCTAATCTGGCTGATCATTTGGGATTAGCAGCCAAGAGTTGGTCAAAACTGGGTGTTCTAATGTTTGTGCAATCTTTTGGCTTTCGAGCCGCAACGGCGGCCGTGCTCATCTCGGGTGGGGCTCGACCGATCTTCTCCGAAGATGGCGCACCGACCACGTTGTTGAGGTCCGCTGTCACGGAGCTTGTTGGAATCTGTTGACCGGGACCCATGACCTCGAAATGAGATGGAGAATGTGCCATCGAAGCGGGTCCCCCTATCCTCCCCTTCCTTTTAGGGAAGTCCATGCGTCTCAGAGCCTCTCCCGGAGCGTCAAGAGGATCTGGGGGTGGACATGACGCTGGTGCTGCCTCATCAAAAATGGCCCACAGTCAGCTCAGGATGTGTGTACGGAATGCACGCATGCTGAACGGCACCTGCAACCATGACCGCCGGTGGGGTGCGCTAAGTCAGCACCATACAGTAGAGGCTCCGGTTTGGTTCATCCCACATGCGTATTGCAGACAGAGGCTGCACTTCCGTCTCTTCGGGAAAAGGACAAATGTGCTGCCTGAAGTTTGCTGACACGCTGGCGCCCTGCCTGGCGGAACGGCACATACTGTGAGCCGGAGGGGCTGGTGATGCAGTCCCGGTCGCCTCGACAGGTGTGCCGTGACAGAGAGAGGCCCATGTGACATGCAGTCCCATCCCGCAGTGACCATGCCCTTTCCTGTTGTCCGCCAAATTACTCATCCAAAACCAGAGAGTGGCATGGCTCGTGCTGGGTCGCGTGGTCCCAGAAAGGGAATGGAGCAGCGCTGGGCAGATGAGCTGATGAGTTTATGCACCTCTTTGGGCTTGGGCTCGAGTGCTGGTGAGCACGATAAGGGTCTGCTTGCATGCTCATCTCCCCTGGGTCCCATCGCCATCTTAGCACGGTAGGCTTGGGAGTGGGCTCAGTGCATCCTGGTGTGGTTGTGCTTGTGCTTCGAAGAGGGCGCCTGTAGCAGATGTGATTATTCTACCAGAGTTGCCGTCCTACCTTATGAGGCTGTGACGTTGATGGTAGCACTGGAAACATGTGGTATCCGCCATGCTGGGTTGCTACCCCGGGCCTCAAACACACCAGCAGATCGCAATCGGGGTGAAGCCTGGCAGGTTATCCAGGTTATCTGGTTGTACGCGGGGGTGGAAGCGTTCCGCGAGTGAAATGACCAGCGGAAGGGACAAGGGCTGGCAAGGTTCGCTATGTGCAGCATGTGAGCAGGTACCAAGGCAATCAATCTACGGTATGTTCCATCCACGGCTTGCAGACGGCCTGCCCTGTGTCGGAGGGCGGCGCTGCCTGCGGCATACGTGGGATGAGGCGCCCAGGGTGTGATGTCTGGATTGGGGCTGTTTCCGCTGTCATTGGCCTGTTGCTTGGGGGAGGCGTAGCACCAAAGCTTGGTTCGTGTGTGGGCTTGAAGGGGGCGTTTTGCTGGTGTTATTCCCGGATGCTGCGCTCCCGTTGGTAGCAGCTTTGTGGGCACCCACTCCCACTCCCACCGCTACTTGCAGGGGCTGGGGGACAGCCGCCGTGTTATGCAGTGCCGCTCCGCTACCAATGCTTGCATCGTGGGACTGGACGGAGTGTGGACAATAGTGGCCCACCACGCTCAAGTCCGTCCACTTCCTTCCAGGAAGCAGCAGGGATTTGGACACCAGGCATAGGTGCGCTCTCCTGTCCTAGGGAAACGTGGTGTGTTAGCGTGGGGCGGTGTCTTGCTGCTTCCGTCGATATTCGAAGGCTGGCGGCTGGCAAGAGAGGGAGCGGGGTGGCAGTTGCAGCCACGCGCAGGCGGAAGGAGGCGACCGTGGTCCGTGACGGCAGTGCGGTATAATTCCTCGGTAAAGCCCTCGACAATAAACGCTCGCGTGGAGCTGCGTCGCTGTCGCTGTCGCTGTCCCTGATGCGGCTGAATGGAGTGACGTATGTACAGACAGTATCTATGGGATTTAGTCGCAAATCGCGGGAGATGGCCAACCCACTGCACCAGACCGGGGGGCCAGCAAATGTGGGCGGTCTGATATCTGATCAGCCCGCCTTGAGATGAGGTCGAGAGGCGTACTGGCGCGGTACACTACATTGTGCCGTACTGTGCAGCTCGCGAGTGGGTTCGTCTCGCTTGGGCCGGCTGGTCTCTGCTCCCTGGGTGGCCTGGCAGCAAGCCCCATGGTGATGGCTCTCAATCCTGCTCCGGATCTGAATCTGACGCTGGGGCCCGTCGAGAAGGAGACTGCATGGCATCATAGGGCAGGATAGGCGAGATGAAGGGCGGCGCATTGCAGCATCAGCGCAGCCTGTTGAGGCCCAGTGAGTGCCGCAGGATTCACTCAGACCAACGCCAACCAACGCGCTGCCATATTCCCCGGGAGAAGCGCACCACTTGCGCGGGGGTGTTCTCATGGAGCGAGGGAAGTGGGAGGCAACAAGGTGAGGCAGCGGACAAGGACGACGTCAGAGGGCGCACCAGCAACGCAGCATGCACCCAAGAGACTGGATGACTCGTGCAGCATGGGCAATTGGCTGTCTGCCGTGTCACGCAACTTGTTCCTTCCCGCCCGCGCCCGCGCCCGCAGTCCCAAGTCCCGGGTCCCAATGGCTATTCGGCCCCCTGGGGCTACTAAGTGATGCTGAGCTGGGGGTGGTGAGGCCTGCTCTTTCTTGTCTTGGTGATTGGCAATGGATCTATTCAATCATCTCTGCACGACGACAGTCGCAGCAACAATGCTACCGTGTGGACGTCAGAGCGGCTTGGCATAGAATTTGGGCTCGTACTTTTGGCTGCGTACAATACATATCCATTGAACAAGGGCAGTGATGCGGAGGAAGGAGCTACCGAAGCACAAAAAGTGGCTACGTAATGCAGTACCTGAACAGGCTAGCCTAGGATGTGGTCGATTGCCCGTCCGTGCCTGCCTTGCTTCCTTTCGGGGAGAACAATTCCCCAGCCTTGCCCGTTTCGGTATCACAGCCCTGGCCGCAGCGACAGAACAGGTGAAGGAATTCGCCAAGGGGGGGGGGGCCAGGGACACTGTTTTGGGAGAGAGGGGGTTTTTCATGTTGGGCACAAGACCAGGCGAGGTGGACGAGACGGCCACTAACCATCCGGTTGCCCGTCTCGTCTCGACCATTTACAGGCGGTGTCAGTCAGGGTTACCGACAATGAGCGAATGGATCCCGTCATGCCATGACATTGTAATCCATATTCTTGATGCGGCACACACATTCACACCTACATTAGCGCCAGATACTATCGTCGTGTTCCAAGGAAGAAATGAGATGACAGCTTCACTCAATCTGTCCTCCGCTCCTATTTCACTAGGATGAATGGATGGATGGATGGATGGCCTGGTGGCCGTTACTTTGGGACAGTGTGATGTCAGTGGGGTTTCACGATGAGGAGCCCACCTCCACCTCACCTTCTCACCCTCGCACTCACCTTGGCCTCAGCTGTTCCTTCCCGCATCATTCCTGGCTGAGGCGCTGACAAGGGAAAGGAAAGAAGTAGGGGTTGGGAGTAGTGGAGGGAGAGCGCATCTTGCACGTGCTTGACCATGGAAGAAAGCAACAAGCCAACGAAAGGGAAAAAACAAAATGAGGGATCCATCTCCCAACCGTCTGATGCGAGAAGGGTCTTGTCTTGCAATTCGGACTCAAAACACCTCGATGCATGCAGTCCAATCCAAACCAAATTGTGCCTACTGTTATTTTTATATCGCAGTCCACCCGCGCTCCACACTAAACTGCTCATGTGTTGTTCAGGTGCCGGCCTCATCTGATTCAGTCGACGCTCCCCAGACCCCCCTCCAGACCCCCAGGCCCGCATCTGCCTCTCTCTTTCCCTTGCATTGGACGTATCGGTACAGAGCGTTTTCCTCCGCAAGGGGGGGTCGGGACCCACTCGCTCACAAGAGCCGAATCCACCGCCGCCTCCGTCTTGTCATCCTCGGACACAGCGCATTGCGTGTGTCCTTCCCCTTGCTACACTGCTTGTTCCTCCGAGTTGATTCATGTCTCGGATCGTGATAAAGTTAACGTGGAGATGCCGCCAGACGAGATGCCCCAGGGAGTCAGTCAGTCTCCTCTGTCTGCAAGACGTGGATCCCTACACAGCACAGTACCCAGACTATATCGCCTACACCGCGACTACCTAGACAGGTAGGTAGGTAACGACAGCAGTATGGACCATGCATGTGGTTTTTGATGAGACACAAAGGAAGCACGGTCATTTTGACGGTACTGTGCAGTAGCGTCTGTCCCATGTAGACTCTGTCCCACAACCACCACCACATTCAACACCACAACTGATATGTGCAGCCCGCGTGTGGCTGCTAGACCCAGCCCCCCCTTTTTCGCCTCCCGGCAGAGCAGCCACCGCCCATACAGTAAGCTTCGCATCCCATCGCATCCCATCGCATCAGTGGCGCCTGTTAGCCTTGGCTGGTTGCGACAACAGCCGAGACAAACATGAGATTGGCTTGAGCAATGGCCGTTTGATTGTTATCATCTCGCCAGGTCAAGGTATTCCTTCCAGTGATATCATTTTCGGATTCTCAGGGTCCTTTGCCTGGGGGGTTGAATCCTCCCTTGGCTTGTGCACAGTCTCTGTTGAGCAACATGTCTTCATCCGGTAAGACCGACCCTGTCGAGATTGAGGCCCCATCTGGAAAGGGTAGCATGTGGGTCATTTCTTTTTTGCTCCCTTGCCTCCTGCTCCCTTCCATCTCCATCTCCTCCCAGTCGACGAGCAGAGGAAGGAGCACTGTACAGAGTACTGTCCCCAGGTAGAAGTACCGGGACGGCGAGTGGTGGCAGGCAGTGGCAGAACGTGGTGAACGGCCAACAAATTCAGCTCAGCTCATCTCGACCCGGCCCAACCCAGCTCAACCGGACTCAACTCAGATTTCGAACTCAGACACGACGTTGAGATTCAGAAAAATCGTGCCATCCACCATCAAGTCAAGATTAGTTACCCCTCGTTCCAATCTCTCAACCCCCGGCATCGCGAGCCTGCTCCCATGTCCAGTCTCTTGTCGACGGCTAGTACGAATATGTGCAGTCTGTACCAAGTACCGATACTGGCTAACATGAGTGCAGAGAGGGTCTCCATCACCAAACAAGCACCAACCCCCCACCGACCACCAAGGCCAATGCAACGCCAGGAGGGCCCACACCAACAATTGAAGCGCGACATCTCCAGTTTATCTCCACACTGGTTCTGCCAGGGTGCCCTGTCCTCGTCTGCCGTCGTCCCTGTGTGTCCCGGCCCACACCACCAATTGACCGACGAGTTGCCTCATCTCTCGACAGACACACGCCCCCCCCCCGGACCATCTTCTCTCGTCTCCCCCAGTCTCGTTCAATTCCAGTCGTCCAGTCGTCCCAATCCCTCAGTTACTCTCTGGCCCCCTCCAGCATTTCTGCCTGTGTCGCCTCCACACCCCCTCGCCTCCTCAATCCCAATGCATCCTGGTTGGCCCCGGCTTTTGCTGCTTCTGCTTGTGCAGCCAGCTTGCATATGCTGCTAGTCCGCGATTGTCCAAGGACCCTGTCAACGGCTGGCCTACTACGGGACAGCACGAAACCCCTTGGGTTGGATTGGCTTGGTCCGTGAAAAGCGGCGAGGGCGTGTGCGCGTGCGTGAACGAGCGAACCTGGGGTGTGTAATGTGGGTGCGTAATGCAGGGTGTGTGGTGCGCCTGTGGTGTGTGGTCACGGCTCTGTATGTGTGTGTGTTCTCCCTGGTGTATGGTGTATGGTGGTGGTGGTGGTAGTGGCTCGTCCTCGTCCTCGTCCTCGGCACACTGCCCTTGACCTTGCCCTTGACGGCCCTTGACGCTACGCTACATTGCTCTGGTACACGCCCTCGCTCGCCCGCCAGCCAGCCAGGGCACAGCACAGCACCCAGCGCAGCACCAGCACCGGCGCAGCTCAAGTCACGGCGGCGAAAAAGAGAAGAGCCAAGAGCTGGCAATACCTGACCTCGCTTTTGCCTTTCATCATAGCTCCCTCCCCTCAATCAGAGCGCACTCCCGCCCGAAACCTTTATGTAAAGCTTGGCCCGCCGACGCTTTTTTTGCCTCCCCCATTCAATTCGAGCAAAGCAGGCTGCTCTTCTGTCATCACATTGAAGTCCCCGAGCTCCAACGTCCTCTCTTGCCCGGCGATCATCTCTCTCCCAAAACAGCTGGCATTGGCACTCCAATTTTCCCCGTGCCATTGCGACTTGAGAACCCCCCCCAGCAGAGACAATAAGATCGGCTTTGGAACTTTCCCACGCACGACCACTGCCGATCACCAGAGGCGCGGCACACTACTCGTCCGTCCCTCTCTCAAACAAACCTACGCTGCACTGGCAGATACTGTCAAGATTCGCCAAGACGTCACGTTGGCAGCCGCCTGGGAAGAACACCACCAGACGGCGACAGGCACACGCCCACACAGTATCAAAACGGCCCTTTTCTTGACGCCTCTTTCTCTCTGTGGCTGTCTGCCTCATTACCTGTGCGCAGGAAGGCCAGCACGTTGCAATTGCACGAGGTATTCCGGGCTCCACGCTGCCCGGCCCACGCGGTATCAAAGTGTACCGGTACAAATCCTTGGAGGCAGGGGAAGACCGAGTGTGGTGCTCTTGTCGTCCATGACTCTCTCCAGTTCCCCACGCCTGCTCGAAGATTATCATCCCAAACTCCCGGCTCCTCCCAGGCTTGACCGCCCGCCGATCTTTGTCCTTTCTGTTCAACGACGCCAAAACCGCCAGCCCGCCCAAAATTGAACACCAATTGCTCCCCAATCTCAGCCCTGGCACTCGCCTGTCCCACCTTTCACACGGCCCTATCTCCTGGTCCTTGTCTGCCCAGGACTGCCTGCCTGCCTGCCCAACCCCATCCCTGCTGGCTGCTCGACCTCCTTTTCTCAGGACGGCTCCTTGTACCGCCGATCGCTCTTCTCTGCTGGAGTCGTCACAGGCCCGCTGAAGACGTGTGTCCCCACCAGTCCCGCGCACCAGCAGCGACCAAGACACAACGTTCGGACGAGCCTTTTGGGTCCAAACAACCGATTGGCTCCATCGCGCTAGTCCTCACCTTCGCACAGGGGCCACTGTCTCTCTGCCGTCTTGTCATCCTCCAAGCTGGTTCCCTCGCGGCGCACTTAAGGTCGCTGATCCCTCCGTTCTCGAATATCTCGCGTGTGTGCTGGATCTCCAACCAGTCTGATCGATTTCAAGGGAACAAGGTCAAAAGTCTTCCGTCTCCCACAAAGGTGACACGACTTTAATCCTTCTACGGAATCCCGCATCTGATCAGCGAACCTTTTTTTCTCTTCTTCCGCACCTTTCCTACCTTGACACAAGCTGCTGCTCCTCCCCCCACCACCCCCCCTTCCCCACGAAAGACGAACCCACGCACGACGAGACGTGAGCAAGAGGACCATTCTTGCCTTGACCGACCTCTGGAGCTCGCACACAACACAACACACCACGCCACAACACCCGTCCAATATGACGATGACAATAGACGCCAACCAGCAACGCTACGGACATCTTCAATTCGATAACATGTCTTCCTATCCCACACACTCGCCGCACTTCAGCAACCCCTGGGCGTCGTCCACGACGGCCCCTTCGAGCCACGCCCTGTACGTGGCATCGCAACCCGGACTGGCTTCCAACCCCATGGGCCTGGATCGCCACGCACAGCAGCCGCCCTCCCGGGCACCAGCCACTACCACCGCGCCGCTGGCCCCGTATGGTTCTGTCCCGGTGACTTCAGCCTCAGCAGGCAGCCCTCTCAGTATGGTGGACCCTTCCCTTGCAGGAGGACAATCGGACTTACTTTCTGTTACCCAAGATCTCCTCAGCATCAACCGCATGCCCCATCCCAGCTCTGCACCCTCATATGCCGAGTCTGCGTACACGACCGCGGCCTCCCCAGTGCATGCCACCTATGCTGCGTCGCCGACCAGCTATGACGGCATGGGTTACCCGTCCTCCTCCGTGCGACACAACTTCGGTCTGGCGCCCGAGGCCGATCCCCACAGAAGGTATTCACAATCATCAGTCTCGTCTGGCGCATCCTACGATCACCAAGTCGAAGGCCTGCCTCCAGTGCCCAGGAGTTCACTTGTTGACTTTCGAACCGACAGAGGTATCAATGACGACCGCCGAAGCTTCCAGGACGCCATCGAGGCCAGCCATGGCATGCTCTCGATGAAGTTCGACACGAGCAACCAGGAGACGCCCCGCGCCGGTGTCTACAACAACCGCGGCCGCGCATCAGGTGACTCTTACGGATTCCCCTCGGCACATTCGACGTCGTCCAGCGTGTCTTCGACAGGCTTCAGCCCCTACTACGGGTCCGTTGACGGAAGCGTCAGCGACTACTCAACAGCTGGCTCCGACATCGAGTCCGTCGGGGGTTCCAGGACGCTCCCGCGCCCTCAAGGTCTGATGCCAAACCAGCCCCCGGCACCACAGTCCATGATGGGACAATTCAGCTCCAAGGTGTCCAGCAGCACCCAGAAGAAGCACAAGTGCAAGGTCTGCGACAAGCGCTTTACACGGCCCAGCTCATTGCAGACTCACATGTACAGCCACACAGGGGAGAAACGTAAGTACAGTCCTGCATTTGCGTTCGTCGCTGAAAAACTGGCGTGAGTTGACTAACACGTTGGTTGCAGCCTTCAAATGTGAAGTCGAGAACTGCGGTCGGCATTTCTCAGTTGTCTCCAACCTGCGGAGACATCGCAAGGTGCACAAGGGCGATGCCCGATCTGACGCCGGCAGCGAGGATCACCAATCCGATTAGAGGTTCTAACCCGACGACATGCTCTCGAGCTATCCCAATCGACACTAGATCCGCGACTGTACAATATGCGACCTCACGAAGCCTCACGACGACCGAGTCGACGAGCGGCTTCATTTACTCTTCTTCGTTCACGCATCGCCAGTTGGGCCGATAGATTTACCACCTTCTAATTCTCATCATTCGCTGTCTATACCCTTTTTTTATGATTCGTTTTGAGCCTTTTTGGTCAGGTCATGAGCATAGCCGACACGGGTGCATCGGCAGGAACTACTAAGAGCTGGGTCGCGTCGTGCATATCATCCCGGAGTGGGATGGAACCTGGGTGCGGCAAAAAGTTGCATGTTTCAAAGTTTGGGGTCAGAAGACTTATACCCGGTTGTTCGAACGAGATTTTCGGTCGTTTTCGGCAATGCTTTATTCGATTCCACGGATGGCGGGTGCCTCGCATACTACCTACCTGCTGCAAGGAGAGGCGAAGGTTACCATCCGACTAGAGCGAGCGAACGCGGGCGCGCGAAGGGTCGGGCCGACGACATACAAGCGAGTTTCAAAACCGACAACCGAGTCCTCGACCAGCAGCACATTCGAATTTCGATCGGTCGCTATCGCTTGCCACCTCAGCTTCGGGCATTTCTCTTCCTGCCTGGAGCCACATCACCTTTTTGCGATGCGATTCAAAATATTGTTGTGGATGTTGATCTCAGGCCCTCCGCGGTGGCAGGCCAGGGTCAAAACACTCTCACATGGTCGGGTCCTATACCATTGAGTGAAACGGCGTTCAATGGTTGTTTTGATTTTTACTGTTTGATTTTTTGCCTGGCGGATTAGCCTCGGTGTCGGGATCATGTTTGTTTACTGGGCGGGGGAAATTCGGTCACGGTTTTGGTCCCATCTCTGAGCCGGCGCTGCTCAATGTCTATCGCTTGATACCACCAACCAACACACAACCCACCTAATGTCTTTCGCTTATACATCGATACCTGGAGCAACACACACCAATCGCTCGCTAATTACTACACTATATACATTTATTGTATTTTACGGTCGCTACACGGAAACTGGAGGCTCGGAAAGGCGGAAATACACCGGGAAAGGAAACTAGATGTCTCTTGTCAAAGGAGAGGGAGCCACCAGCACGGGAACGGGGAAGGGGCAGGGAGGGGAGGGGCGGTCAAAGGAGTTGGGATTGTCTTGTGTCTTTTCTCCTGGTCATCTGTTGCGCATGATTTCCTTTTTGTTCTATCTACCCACCCACCCCCAAACACCCCACTGATGAACTGTGCGGTTTGATTTTTGGGGGCCTGAGGGATAATGGGAGAGGAAAGAGAACAAACACTCTTGTCACTCGAATGTACTACTAGCTGAGCGAAAGAAAGTTGATTTGCGACGAGGCTTCTTCTACGGCCTTGATCTCAAAAATAAAACTTCTTGGAAAGACAAAAAATGGCACCCTGACGCGTCTGTGTGATAACTGCCACTTTGGATTGAAACTCTCTTGTCAGCTCTGAAATCGAGCGAACCATCTTCAATTGCATGTGAGCCATGTAGACAATAGGAGTTTCATTGTAACTCGTAAGACATGAGCGAGCCAAGTCCAAGACTATTCTAGTCCTGCAGCAAAGGAAAGAAAAAACTCAAATTTTCTCGTATCCGCCCAAATCCTATCCTATCCCAATCTCAACCGCGCCAGCCTGGCATGAGCTGATCTGACCAGCCTTAAAGGGGAAAATCACACCACCTCAGCTCCGTACCTGCATGCCTGCCCGCATGCCTGACCGCCTGCCTGCCTGGCATCGACAACGAGAGCGAAGAAAGAGAAGTCAGGAACGAGTCTTCCGCCGCGACAATATACTTCGGACGCGCCTCAGCAAACATTGATCCACGCCCATCATCAAACTACAATATGGAAGAATTGGGATTCTTTCATGTGACCGGGCAGATCAACAAAACAAGGTGAGGGGGGACTGATTGACAGACCGAATGGCACGAGCCGGCGTGTAGCGGATCGACAGCGACACACTCACAGGAAGCACGTGGTTCACCTGGATGGGGGATCGGGGGGGAAACAGGAGCATGGCACGATGGGACGGGGGTGGCTTGGTTGGTAGCAGCAGAGCAAAGTGGCACCGTTGATCATCTCGTCTCCTTTTCGGCCTTCGTCTCGTCTCATTGACCCCAAATGGCCCATCGACACCATCCACAAGCCCTGCTGAGCGACGATCTTATTAAGGCTCTCTGTGTGTGGGTTCGCCCGAATTTGACTTTCCCCAATGGAAAGAAAACGATCAGCAAAAGTTAGGGGCATGTCTATCACTGTAACCCCAGGCGGCCAGGGCGATTCCCGTTCGTCCTGTCTGCCCCGTCTTACAATCACACTAGGCTGCACTATATCGCACTGGCAGGTCACGGGCTGCCCATCGCACCCAGCTCGGCGGGATGGGAACCAGATTAAGCGCTGCGTCCTGCGTATGGTTTTGCTTGATCGAGTACTAGGCGAGGCTTAATTGTAATTGATGTTCATTATGCATGCTATCGAGTAGGCAGGTAGTAGTAGCCACTGTATGGGTAAGTGGCTAAGTTTGACATGAAACAACACCCTGGTCCGACCATAGCGATCTGCAATATCGGGTTCCCTCAGCCATATTTCGCTGCGGTCGATTGGGCTGTGAGGGATCAAGCAGCTAGCCAACCACATGACAATGCCAACGACATGACCTGACCGCGTCAAAAAGTCAAACTTGCTTCCCAGCAGCACTGCCGCGGAACAATAAAGTGGAGGTTGGAGATAGGCACATCTACGACCACACCCCGAGGAAGAGAAAGACAGGAAGAGAAGGAAAAGAAAGAGAGCGATGTTGGCTGTGGCAGGGCGGGACCTAGCACGCCATCCGAAATCTTCCCCGAAGGTGTACGGGCACGGAATGCTGTCGTCAGCTTTGGACAGGCACGGACAGCCCCGGGCCCCATTGCCCGCCCTTTCCTGATGCAACTGCTCTTCCAACGGGTTCGGGACGTGTCAGGGAGATGACAAGTGACACATCCCACCAGAGAACGGTCGGTCATCAAATCATGCTCAAGCACACTCCACTCCACGGTCGGCGGAGAAGAGAAGAAGGTGGTGCATTGCAAGGCGCCGGATGGCTGTAACAGACACAAGGTCGCCCGGGGCTCTGGCAGTCACCGTGCTTCCTCGTGCGTTGCTGATCAGTGCCAAATTGTCAGGCACGCGCGTGTGCCCCTGTCTGTGATCAGCCTTTCACGTGCGCCGAGGACGTGGCTACCAGGTTGGATCCCAGAGGCACTGAATTTTCCAGGGCGAAGAGATGTGTTCTCCACACTACGACATGAGAGGGGGGCAAGGTGACTCGCCAATGGCCGAGTGCGGGAACCAACAGGAGGCAAGGATGCTGATGGGTATCAGAATGGACGTTTCGGTACGGCAGTTTGGATGGGCCCGTGGGAGGGGATGACCGGAGGAGATGTGGGTTTACTCAGCACTAGGAGAAAAAACCTGCGACCGGTCTGCCGGTCAGGGCAGTGTCATGGAGGGAGGAAGCATGTCAGCGAGACACCGAGCAGTGATTGTCAGGTACAAGGGGCGAAAGATCAGAAACATCCGGGGCAAGACTGCTCTGCCACATGCTGAACATAGCAGCAGATGAAAGGAGAGCCAAGCACTGCCGCGCCAAATATAGAAAAGAAGTGCCAACCACGGGCCAACGCAGGCGCTTGCCTGCCAGCCTGTCTGTCGGTGGAGCGGACTACGACTCCGGATGAAGGAAGCTCCAGGGAAGCAGACATGAACAAGAGCTCCATGCCTGTGCCGGGCATCGCTGCCATTGACGCGAGGTGGGTTTTGGGGTCGCCGCTCCGGCTTCACTAGTGATGTTCGGCGCGACTAGGGCCGATGATCATGGCCGAAAACCGCAGCACCCGAACAGTAGCAACGGCGGAAGAGACCCCGGGGCTTAAGATGGCTGGTTTCGACCAATGCCCTAACATGTGCGTGATCCGAACCACGGCTTGGGTGGTGCACATGCTTGAGGGCCGGCGTAGCATCCGGCGCCGCACGGGGGAGGGGAATAATTGAGGGATGGAGCGGATGACGACGATGGTCAGGAGGAGGAGGCAAGACGTTTGCGTGGCAATGCGACCACGGAACGGGTCCCGCAGTGAGGGAGATACTGTACAGTAAATGTTGGCCGTGTGCCCCGCGCAGGCGCGGAAGCAATTGAGTGCAGAGGTTGGTCGCCTTGGTGGCATGGAGGCCCGAAGAGGCATCGTGTGTCCGGGTCGATAATGTCATGTCGTGGGTGGGCAGCCGGTCCGGCGAAGCAAGAGGGTGACATTCTCCACCCCCTCGGGGCAACCCCTGCAAACTTGAAACATGCTTGGCCAACGGCAGTGGGTTCCCGAGGCGGACAGGCGTGTTTATCGCTGCCAGGGTGGGAATGGCCTCGATAACACATTGGTGCGAGGGTGGAGGGCTGACGATCGGCCACCGCGATGGCACGGGCGCGGAGCAGCCAAGCAGGCGAAGCAACCAGGCTGCAGCGCTGCAAGAGGTGTGGGCCTCGCAAAGGGGGAAAGGCGAACTTGGTTCCCGGAGCAGGACAAAGGGGCGGGCTGGCTGGCTGATTGGCCGGGGGAACAGCGTGGTGGGAGGAAGCTGACCTCGAGGCGAAGGAGGCGACGCCGGCTGGAGAGCTGGGGGTGGTGATTGGGCTGCTGGAAGTCAAACGGCCAACACGTGAGCGTTGGATGACGGAGGCAAAACGTAGCTGGGCTGCTGGGGCAAAGGGGCCGATTGGGTTCTGAGTATCCCGGGTTTTTCGAGCGATAGGAGGCAGCAGTATAGATTTGATTGCGCCGAGCCTGCCAGCATTTTCGGTTACGCCTTCTCCGTGTGGGTGCGGGTGCTGTGGCTTGCGGGAATGATTTTGTTTTGGACAGCAGATGCAACGCTGGGGGTTGTGCCAGCATTGCGTACGTGGTTGGCCGGGGTTGAGCAGGCTACGTCGATACCCGCCTGCCGCCACGGGAGATGGGCTCGCAGTCAGCTTCGGTGGGTTGTGTTAGGCTGTGTTGGGTTGTGTCGACTACTTTACATAGAGTAGTCCATAAGACAGGCTACCGCGGAGAGCGGAGTGGACCTCCTCAAGGCGGGGAAGGCTGTCGGCCGTGGCGCCAGCCGGACTGCTGGAGCCAGGTTCAAGGAGAAACGAGATCTGGCAGCATGGAATGTGGATAGTTCCTGACAGCGTGTATCCCGAGCAGCCCGACAAAAGACAAAAAACCGTGTTCGCGTACGGAGATGGAGACGGAGGGGCCTGCCGAGGCAGCAGCAGAGCTTGCTGAAAATAGGCCCCCCCACGAGTCATCGTCACGGAGCCGAAGCAGACGGATTCGGGATTGAGACTGAGACTGAGACTGAGACAGCGGCGAGCATGCTGGTAGCTGATTGCAAGCTGTCAGCCTCGAGTGTGGGCCTGTGGAAGTGTGTTTTTGCGCCGTGTCAGCGTGAGCGGGAAGTGTCGTCGTGTCGTCGCGTCGTCGCAGGGAACCGGTAGCGCCAGCTCGGGTTTTCCCTGGCACGCCCCTGACAAAAAAACGCGCACTCACACAGGAGCAAACTATGACCCGCACAACTCGAATCAAATACTCTTCCGATGCAATTGCACCACATTTATATACAAAATTAATACCCAGTGATTGATCCCTCGTTATCTGCGCATCGCTTGAGGATCTTGGGGATATTGTCAATCCAGCGATTTATGGTGTTTTCTGACAGCTTATCAAAGCCCTCTTGCGTAGCCGTTTTGAGTGTTTCCTCATCCTAATGTGGTTGCCGCCGTACGTACTCTTTTGGGCCCATCCACGCCTTCTCTATAGGGCTTGCGAGGAGGTCTGGTGACGAGGGATAGTTGAATACGTTCGTGATGTTGTTTGCTTCCTTCCATTGCCGTACGATGTTGTTTCCTCGCGTGCCTCCGTGCCCACTATCGTTGTCTTCCTCCAGAACAAAAGAGTCACCCCGGGCAACCCATGCACCTACGATCGGCTGGAGGATCTTCTCGTGATAGGTCTGTAGATTCATCTTCCCGTTGGTGTTGGAGGGCACTTCGTACCAGTGTAAGCCGTCTTTGAAGCCGTCGTAGCCGACGGCTGCCCACGCATGGAAGCGCTTCTGCTTGACATCGAGTTCTCGCTCTGGTTGCTTCTTTTCGATTAGGCAGTCAGGGCATTCTCTCTCCCAGGGGCGCCGGCAGACGTATATTCTGCCCTGAGGGCCGTAGCCGAAGTGGGTCTCGTCTGTGAAGCGTATATGATGCCAGTCCTCCTTCAGAGGGTATCTCTCTAGCATAACTCGGCAGTATTCTTCTCGTACGTCCCCCAATTTTGACGATATCCACGGCTTCTGGTAAGCAACGCAGAAGCGGAAGTCACGTGTCTTCATAGCCCGCTGTATGGTTCTCCCGGAGGGCGCTGGATTGAGGTCTAGACCAGCGGCAGCCGGCATCGCTGCCCATGGCGTTGTACGGGCATCGTAGCCTTCTGATTCGATAAACCTCTCGAGGATGGCGAGGTCTTTATTTGATAGAGCTTTTGGGCGCCCATGAGTCTCCTCAAAGGAGTTGTTGAAGGTACGGTGATCGGGGTGTGCCTCCCGGAGTGCCCTCCAGCCGGCAGTCTTCTTGAATCCGATCGCTTGAAAGATATCGCTGCGAAAATGCTGGCCAGGCAAAGTATTAGCATATTGCACTGCACCAACCAATCGGTTCTTCTTCGGCGTATCGTTATGTATCACCACCATCGTGAGAAAAAAATGTGTTGGAATGCAAGAGGGTGTTGAAGTTGGGGGGGTTGGAATGAGGAGGAGGGTGTTTTGGTGGGTGTGACGTAATGCGAGTGCGCGTTTTTTTGTCAGGGGCGTGCCTGGGTCTTTGGCTGAGGCTGCTGAATCAAAAGCACCACTCTGATTGGCCGTAGGCCCGGCTCCCCACGCACGCCCCCCGATGACGACACTCCCTGCCCAAATGGACGGCCCGATGACGTAGGCGGAGAGCGAAGGAGCAGGGGAAGGAGCAGGGGCCGGAGCAGGGGTCCCGGGACGACAGGGACAGCAGAGGCAGCAGAGGCAGGCGTGAGTGGTCGGGTCCAATGGGGAGCGCTCCACTGCCTGCAGTCCAGCATCCACCTGCAGTCCAACGCTCCCAGGTTCAGACCCCCGTCGTGCATCCACCCAGCCATCATCATCCACATCCTTCCTCGCCGGCAGCCCTCTCTCCTCATTCCGCATCGCCAAGACCGATGGCTGGAGGACCGCAAGGAGGAAGCCGTAGAGTGCGTGGGGCAGCTAGCAAAGCTAAATGAAAATAAGATGGCAAATCGTTGCGCGATGCGGCAACGCCCCAATCCGAAACGAGAAGTGCCATCGCAGCCCACGACTGCGGGATCGTCAGGGTCCTGCTCGTCCTGGCACATGCGGTTGCGCTTGCAGCAAGCCGTACCAGCTTTTGGCAGCGCCAGCAGTACCAGCAGCCCCGCGACTGTCGCGGAGCCGGACATCTTGTCCTTTGCTGGCCTCCTTCCTTATCCTTATCCTTATCCACACTGTCATCCATGTACGCACATGCTATATTGTATGTATGTACTGCGCTGGAGCCTTGTATCTACGGTACGTGCATCACAGCCCACAATAACCACAGCCTTCCCTCTTCCTTCCACGAAACACTTACCATAAAGCGAACAGAAATACCCAGGCTGACAGGCACACCCAAGATTGCAGGATTCAGAGAGGAGCCGGGCGCAAAATTGCCTCTCAATGCGCCTCGCTGGCTCCTGGCCTTCCCAACACCAAAGTGCGGACGGGGCAGCAGAGATGCGTTATTAAACCCCGACATGGGGACTCCACCACTTATTCACCGAGCCCACCGCGACGAAATTGACGCAGTGTCATCAATTCTGCCACTCCGCGCATACTTCCAAGTCCAATGACCAGATCCCGTCACCAATGTGACATCGTCATTGCAAAATCTCTGACTTTGTTGCGGGCAGGCTGGCTGATGGTGCCGTCCTGTCATCTCGACCTCGCCGCCGCTGCTGCTGCGGTGGGTGTGTCGTTGAAATAACCCTTGCTGCACAATGACGCAGTTGGCGCCGTGGCCGTGCTCCACCCTCGACGGCACCCTGCTCGCTCGCTCCACTTTTCCCGTCGCTGTCTTCAGACCCTCTGCCGCTAATGATGTTCGTACCTGTACATCTCATTTCGTTTCAATTGAGACCCCATTGCTTGGAGCCCCCTCTTCTCTGCTGCCTGCCCCCCCTCCTCTAGCGGCAAGTACGCGTAAACGTGAGATCTGAAATCTGAGAAGTACTGACAGGCCCCGTTCATGGAGTGGCCTTTCCGCCCTCAATTAGACGCCCAAGTCGGAGAATTAAATTCAAAGAAGCATCCACTCAAATCCCGACCTCGTCGAATCGCCAGTGTCAAGTGATTTCACTCTTGCTCGTTTCGAGGCCACGTCTCATCTTGATTTGGGGCCGTTGCACATTGCAGCTTCAGATCCAGAGTTGTAAAACCTCCCACTGGAGGAATTACACAGCACAGTACCACGGGCCACCAACTCTGTTTTTCCATCCCCTTCATCAATTCTGCACTAGGGCCCATGGTTGACCAAAATCCAGGGTCCAAGCAACCTTGGAACAAGAAGCACCCTTGGGCTGTTCTCTCACTTTCCCTTCCCTAGCGTCGCCGTCTCCCCGAATATGAAACGAACTGTTTGTGTCCTAGTCCCGCTCGTATGCGGATTCTCACTAAGCCGCATCGACTTTCCCCGAGATTCCCATCCCTCCAGATCTTGCCTCTTGGGAAATCCGCACCAGTGCCGTGGGAGGGCCCGTCAAGGATAGTGCCTCCTCGGTCATTCACACCTATTTTTTTTTGTCGCAGCATCTTTTTTACCCAGGTGCACCTGTCCTCTGCTTTGTCCTCACGAAGGAAGCCAACACGTTTGGCTTCTCTCTATCCCCCTCTCTGAGTGGCGACCAGGAGCAAAACGTCCTGCTTGCCCTCTACGTCCAAAAAGTCCGATTGGGCAAGCCTATTCCCAATTCCTCAATTCACCCACCCGCCTGCCCCGTCTCACAATCCCCAAGACCCCCCACCCTGAAATGCGCAACCCCCCCCAGCACCAACCCCCCCTGCCGCGAAGCTGCACAATGCACAATGCGTTACAGCATCTCAATCCGCCTCGCAGCAACAATGGTCAGCCAGGGCACGTCCTGGGCACACCGCTATTCGCGCCGTGCAGAAATATGGTATTTGGAAGAGCCCTGCAATGTGACACTCGATGCACACACATGCTATGCTGCAACACCCCTCCCTCTTTCCCCCATGACATATGTAACCCAACCCACCTACATACCCGTGCAGCGACAGGAATAGGGCTTATCACCTAAGGCGTTTGCTGCATGGGGTTGTGTGAACAATTGAGGCGAGCCGCGGCAGGATTGCATTACAGTAGGCTGGCACCCTGTGCACCGCGTCCGTCCCCTTGGCGCAGGGCGGGCGTGTCGGGTGGCGTTGGACCCTTTGCTCCCCCCCCCCGGCCGCTTAGCTGTGACAGTTTCTGTATAGGCGCCATACTACCCCGGACTAACAGCACAGGCACAGCATTGTTCTCTTTATTCGTTTTATTCCCTGTGCACAAGTTCGTTTTCGCCACTTCTTCAACAGAGGTCACTAAACCACCGGGACGCGCTAGGCTAAATAGTTATTTTGGCGCGTTTGTGGCTTGTCACGGCTATTTCTGCCCCTTGCCCTTCAGATGATGGAACTGGGGGCCCTTACTTAGCTACCTAGTTAGTTTGATGGGATGCCGCGCCGCTTGTGTAACGTAACGTTGCTTGCCGCCGCTGGTCGAGCGGGTACAAAGAAGATTAGTTCTAACTTCTCCCCCTGTTCGGATCTTGGGTCGACACGTGACCTAGATGGCTGAATTTCTCGGTCTGGTGTTGGACTTGCGCCTGTACAATATCGGATTGTTGGGAAATTTGGTTATGATAGCTGATTGATCGTGCATGGCGTCAACGTCGCAGGTGGGATTGGGTTTGCATCGGGCTCGGGTGCTGTTATTGCTGGCTTGAGTATGCCGTGATGTGAACCACGAGAACCCGTAATCCGAGTCCGTGGGTGTGCTGCGAATTGCAAGTCATCAATCGGGCTCCTCTACCACAGGATGACGAGGACTGTTGTAGTCCAATCGCGTGTTTGTGAAATATCGTCCAAACATCAACGTCTAATATCACATAAGCGTGTCTCGCCATCATCTCACATTATCACTGCCAAATCCAGAAAACTCGCCACCTGTCAGGCGGGAGATCGTCACAGAAGAAGAATCTCGGATCTGTTCCTGACAAGTCGCGCCGGACACTCGGGTAGAGAGAAGGCATGCAGAAATCCGAGGCGGCAGATCAACACTGTCAGCCACGCGTCGCTGGGTTGTTTAGACTCTAGACGAACTCTTGAGGTTTGCATGTGTGCGTGCGTGGTTGTTGATCAACTCGCCACCTGCAGGGCTGGGCTTAGCTACCGTTAAAGATCGGCAAACCTTGTGAGATGACATCCCATTCTGATCGCATCCGTAATTTTGATATGCCCTGGACTTCTACCTTCGTAATAGCGCTCTATTTGGAGCATTACTTGCAGACACGGCGCGGACTGACCGGTACTACTGCTCGATACGTCCATCTATCTACTGCTGTCTTGACAAGCGCTCTGAGAGATGGCGTCGCAACAGGGCAGGAAGCCCTGTCGTGCGTTCATCACCACAAGCTCTGCTAAATTCGAGGGCAAGAATGGACCCCAGTTTGTGTGCGAAATTCCTTGCTCATCATGCGGCTCGTACAATCACAAACCCGATGAGGCTGCCAGGGAGACTTCTTGAGTGACGGTTCTTCATTTTCCATCACTGTATGTACTACCTGTGGGCGATGTGTCTTGATTAATTACGGTTGGAGAACGGTTCTCAAAATTATCGACTCATCCCAGAAGTCGCCCAGTCTTCTTTACATCCAGCCAAACAGCCCATCGCGGGGGCGGCAGCACAGCCCGGTGGAAATCGCAAACGGCCCTCGGACAGCATCAGCCCTCCACACATTGTTGGTGATCTGTCTGTCGCAATAGACAGTTGGACAGACTGATGGTAATCCCTCAGAGTGTTTTTACCGATTGTGCCTGTTGAGAAGAAAGCGAGATCATGCTGACCGTCGTGGCCTCCATCGCAAAGCAGTTCCGTGTCCGAAAATCCGTCCACAACTCCCAGACTCCGCTTGCCCTTCACATGTCGAACCTGGCCATTATGAGCTGGCATCATACCCGATCTAAACGTCGCACAAAAACAGCCGTGAGCTCCGCTCTGTACCCATGCGCATTCACACCTCGGTCGAACCACCACCGCCCTCAGCCAGGAGGTCATGATCCAGGCCCAGGACAGCAAATATCTCCCGAGCGATGTTCTTGTCCAGACCGTTCTCCACGAGAAGATTCAAGATCCGGCAGAAGACGTCCGAAGACTGCCAGTTCGACTGGATCCACCACTTCTCCGCCGCGCCCTGGATCTCGTCCCGCAGCTCCTCCGCGCTGGGGTCGGCGCCGTGCTCGATGAGCAGGGTGACGAACGCCACGGCCGCGTCCTTGGTATCCTCCATGCAAGCGAGGCGCATGGCCGTCATCATGGTGTCGGGCTCGTTGGGGTTGGTGCCGCCCTGGAGGAGGGCTCTCACGATGTCGATGGAGAGTTCCTTGTTGGCTGGGTCGCATGAGAGGTTCATTGCGTGTGTCAGGTCGCCCTCCTCGGCGGCGACGCCGTGCTCGAGGACCGCGGTGAGGAATGGGATGCAGTGGTCGTGCTTGTAGGTAGTGTTTGCCAGCAGTGCGTCGTCCATGGCACTGGCCACCGAGGGCTTGACAAGGACGGGATCGTCGTCGTGGTTCCACATGTAGAGGCCACCCAGCCTCGTCATGACTCTTGCTAGATCGGCGGCCCCGCGCCCGCTGACAAAATACAGACTGCCCCCAGGAAACCGCATCTCGGGCGCGGAGGCATAAAGAGAATTCCATGAGGTGTAAACCCGGGGCACATTCTCCTGAGCTCCGCAGGGCATCCAGTTGGCGCCATAGCGCTGCAGAAGGCTGATGAGGCGCATGGGGCATTGCAAGTCGCCGCTGTTGTCACAGTCGCATCCCCACTCCTGCCTGATACACGTACGGAGGATAAACCAGAGATGGCGGCCGTTCGGTACGAGTGCTTCCCGTACCTCGCTTGACAGACGAGATTTGGTGGGATCCGTCTGGCTGCTGCCCAAGGTGGCATCTATGAGATCGTGAAGGAGACCGCAAAGGCAGTAGTTCTGCAAATCGGACATCGTCCATGCAAGATCGGCGTGTTCTTCATTGATTTGTTGGTGGTATACACGGTCGCGCAAGACATCCATGACCAGCTCGTCGACCTTGTCAACTCCGCGTCGAAGCAGGTAGAGAATGACGGGTAGCTTCTCTGAATTGACTGCAAGCTGCAATGGAGTTACTTTATACGGCAGCTCGGTGCCCGGCTTGTTGATGTCGGCTCCGTCTTCGACTGCGCGATGTACCAGGCTGACGTTGCCCAGTTCAACGCTCCTGTAGAGAGTATTTTGAAGACCGTACTTCTTGGAGTGCTCGTTGAGAAAGACGTTGCATAGTCTGGTGCTTGTGGATGCGAGCGCGAGCATTGAGTCGTTGAAATCTTTGGGGTGCTGGTCCAGGGCCTCGTTTCCGTTGAGATCATCGGTGCTTGTCTGTCGCCGATTCGGCGCATGAGACCAGTCGTAGCCGTCGGATTCAGCCTGGGCGGTGGGCTCGCTCGCGGCCTCGGCTGCATCAGGGGCCGTCAGGTACCATCCAATCCTCAACTTGAGCTCGTCAGGGAGTCGCTCGAGGCGCGACAGTCCTGGAGGGAAGAGCTGTGCCGCGGACGGGGCCTTGTCGCTCATCGTGAAGGGAGGGGAATGGATTTCGACGTGTATGTGGGCGTGTCACAGAAGTGGCAATTTGTCGGTCAGCTGGAATGGAAGAAAAGGAAACAGTCGAGCGACGTGCCCGAGATGATGTTTTCGTAGGTAGGGAAGGTGGTTGACGAGGTGGTGGTTGAGAAGAAGTCAAGCTCTGGTTTTGCGGGCGAGCAGTGCAGGTACTTAAACAAGCCCACCAATTTTCAGAAGTGAATCTGCAACAAGACGTTTGCAATACATTTCACTTTTACATTCACCTGACTACTGGCCGGAAACCGACAGTATGTGCAATGGCCCATCAGTCAACAGACTGCAGGCGGAGGCTGCAAACAAGAGCCTGCTTACCTCCACCCAATGATACCTTTCTTGCATGTCACGCATGCTTATGCATACAATCTGTACAGCACTCCAGAGATATTGAAGCATTTCCCAAAACAAATATTTCGATTTTTGAAGCGACTCATTAAAGAGCAGAAGATAGAGGACCTTTTCGGCTTGACTCCTCGGAATTCACAGAAGCCGAAAAGTGCCGAGGATGCCCCGCCAGCCTCAGGGTCGATGACACAAGCCGGCACGTCTCTAGACTCAACGCTTCCTTCCACCAACATCCTCCTCAAAAGCCTCACCACACAAGCTGACCATGATGGCCACTACGAAACAGACCTTCGTCTACAAGACGAACCCGGTCTCCATCGAGCTCGACCTCTACCTGCCGTCAACCCCGCCCAGCGATGGCAAGGGACTGCCCCTCCTGATCTGGTTCCACGGCGGCGGGCTGCTCCAGGGAAACCGCGATGGTGTGGCGCCGCACCACCTCAACGGCGTCACCAAGCACGGCTACGCCCTGATCAGCGCCGACTACCGCCTCAGCCCCCAGGTCAGCGTCGGGGAGGTTCTCGACGACGTCAAGGACTGCCTGGACTGGAGCGCCACCGAGCTGCCCAAGCAGTTGGCAGCAGCCGGCAACAACAACACCTCGCTGGACACCACGCGCATCGCCGTCTCAGGTAGCTCAGCAGGCGGTTACCTGGCCCTGCTGGCCGGCCTGTATGCGACGGGGCCGGGCAAGCCCAAGGTCGTGCTGCCGATATACCCCATCACCGACCCCCTGGGCACCTTCTTCACCACCCCGCAGCCCCACCCGGCCGGGCACCTCGAGAAGGCCGCCCTGGAGCCGTATCTCGACCCCAAGGCGACGGTGCAGACGCGCACCGCATGGGAGAACGATCCCCGCGCCAAGTTCTACTTCTACATGCTGCAGGAGGCCAACCTGGCGAAGCTGCTGCACATCAAGGACGGCGACGACACGTTCATCGTTGCGCCGCAGATCCGGAGGAGGGGGAGCTTCCTGCCGACTTTCATCGTGCACGGGGATGCTGACAAGTTTGTCGGCGTGGAGCAGTCGGACGAGGTGGTTGATGCGCTGAGGGATGTTAGTGCTGTCGTTGAGTATGAGAGGCCCGAGGGTTTGGATCACATCTTTGACCTCAGCGAGGATGTCGAACTGGAAGGCTATTATGCGTTCCTGAAGAAGCATATATAGCGGGTGCCTCGTCAAGTAGATCAATTACTAGCGATTGCTGCTAATTTACATATAATAGACATGATGAAAGGATAGTCCAATCGCACCTGTATCTGTTGGCCCCCCAGTTGTCTGAGCGTCTTTGCCAAGCTGGGCCGTTGCCAGTGCTGGTGTACACGCCAGAGGCGACCCGGGTCCCGGATCTCCGGGTCCCGAGGCCCGCCCACAGGCGCAACACATGGCTAACATCCTCTCCGGGAGGGAGTCATTCGGCGACGCAAAGCACTCCCCACCGCCGGCGCGGACGATATCTCTCCCGACGCGGCCGGCCAAAGTTCTCACCCAACCACCCCTTGCCGTTCTCCTGTCCAAGTGGCGGCCGTCTGTTGTCCCACCATGGAGACTGACGCGGACTGTGACGATAGGCTCGAGCCCTCGTCGCCAAGCCCCAACATCCACATCCGACCGGCTGTCAGTATTCCTCCCGGCCATGGAGACATCCATGGGAGCTAACCTGTTGATAGTGCGACAACTGCCGTGTTCGCAAGGTACGCACACAGCTCCATCTGACCCCCCACCCCTTCCGGGCCTCAGCCGAATCCTCAACATGAGGATATGATACAGAAACTACCTAGGCACCCTCAGGTAGTCCAAGCTTACGCGCTGTATTGTAGATCCGTTGTGATAGACTATACCCCTGCTCTCATTGCGTGAACGCCAAAGTCGACTGCACGCTTGTCGACAGGAAGCCCAGGGAGAAACGCAACCGGATTCTCGTGACTCCACAGTAGTACGTCCCTCTGCCCTGTTCGGTCTTTCCGGCTTTTGCCTTGGCCATTTCCATCTCTATGGTCAGCCACCTGATAGATCTTTACGGCATCCAGTGAGAAAAAGATCGACCAGCTTGACCGTCGTCTGGGGGAAGTCCTCGGACTGCTTCGGGATCTCAAGAGGGACCGACCTCCACAACCCAATCCAAGTACTCCTACGGTCTCGAGTACACCGTATGGGGCCCAGATATCGAAAGCGCCGTCATCGATTTCGAGCCCGTCGAGCCACAGCACCCAGGCTACATCTTCTGCCATGCTGGGTGCTGCTGGAGAGTCCTCATTGGCCGCCCACTCAGCGTTTGCCAGCGACTTCATGCACCAAGTTGCGGGTGCCACTCCCCTCCAATCCCCTGGGTCAGAGATGAGGGACACATTGGACGCACTTTCCCAAGTTGTCTCCACCCTGAGAGAGCAGACGGCCGCCAGTGAGATGGCATACCCTCACGCCCGGTCGATCCAACGCCCTGGGCCAGCCGGCTATGAGTTGCCCCCTATCAAAAAGACTGTTGAGTTGATTCGCATTGCAAAAAGTGAGTGCCCAGACCCTCGTGCTTCTTGGTGTCACTGTTGTTGGTGATCTGATAGAACTATGGTCAGATCGGCGCCTAGTAGGAACAGGCTTTATATACGAGTTCATATTGATGCGGGACTTCTCGGACATGTGCCTCCAGGTCTACTTTTCCGAGACTTTCTCCGAGATGGATTTAATCATCGTCAACGCTGGTCTTTATTCCCTCTTCGGGGATTACAGCCATCATGTCCTCTCGGAAGAAAAGCACACTTATCTAGGCCACGCCGACACATGCCTCGCGAACCTTGAGACGGCACTTTCCAGTCTACCACTACATCTGCCGGCAACATCAGACGCACTAACAGCCCTTCTATTCGGTGTATGTTGACCTGAAATCATGTCCAGCATCGATCGTTAATCAATTTACAGGCCTGGCATGCAATCGAGCTCTCGAAGCCGTACCTCTCCTGGGCACTGTCGAACAAGGCATCCGAGCTATGCCAGACGCTGAATTATCACAGGATGCCCGACACGGACAGCAGTGACGACTCCAAGTTCAAGAAGTTTTTGTTTTGGACCAACTACTTCCTCGACAAGAGTCTGTCTCTCCGCCTCGGCCGGGCGTCTACGATTCCTGACTGGGACATCACGACGCATCGACCGTCGACCAGCGACCCCTGCAAGGAGCCAGGCATGGCTTATTACGTGCTCTGGGTCGAATCTGCGCGTTGCCAAGGGAACATATATCAACTACTGTACAGCCCCGAGGCTGTTGCCCAGCCCGACCACGTCAGGTCAGCACGGGCTCAGCTCCTCGTGGACAACCTACGCACGCTGGAGGGGGCCACACAAGAGACTCACGTGGGTAGAAGCGCTGACTCTTCCTGGACCTCGCTTTGTCTGACTTGCTTTTCCTCTAGAAAAAATGGATACAGATCTCAAAAGATAATGCCGGGAAGGATCTGATGGATTTCTTCGCCACCTCAGACGACATTCTCCGTCTCTCACTGCTCACTCTGGTCCTCCGAGCGGCTCCCCAACCGGCCGGTGCCCCAACAACGTTCAGCCCCAGCTGCACTGAAGCCGCCAGAGCTACCCTACACAGACACCAGGACTGCATGGCGATCATAGAAAAGAGCAGTGAAGACTTCCTACCAACCTATGTCCACTGGTACGTATCTCTAGCTCGAATGATCATTGTACCTGGGAATGATGTTGAAGGAACAGGACCCTCCTCTTCGCCCCGTTCATCCCCTTCATCGTGGTCTTCTGCCAGGTAATCGAGACCCAGGACAAGGCGGACCTTGACCGCCTCGGGGATTTTGTCGCTTCCATCCAACCGGCTACCGCCGCTTCGGATGCCGCGGCCAAGTTGCACCGCCTCTTCCAGGTCCTGCACGGCGTCGCGGCCCGCTACGTCGAGCTGTCCGCCCGGTACCGTGACGGTCAGCCACAGGCCACCGAAGAGAGGGGCATGTACCTAAGATTATTGTGCGCGCAGTCCCCGGGGGAGAGCGGCGGTAGTGACCACCACGGGCAGGGGCACACTCGTGACCTGGACGGGGGGAACTTCGCGCAGGGCGCAGGTGTCGCAGGCATCAGTACTGCTGCAGAGGAGCACGCGGCGCCGATGTTGATGAATCCCATGATGCGCATGAGCCACGGGGCGCAGCTGGAGGAATGGTTCTACAGCAACCAGGCTCTGATGGAGTCGTTCCAGACGTTCTCTCATGACTTTTCTGCGACCGATGAAGGTTAGATGGCATGATTAGCGCGTACCCGGTGGCAACTACTGCAGTTCAAGATCTGTCGAGGTCATTTGTGGCCCGGACGCTGCCGTGTGGGATAAAAAAGGCGGCGACATGGAGCTCTCTAGGGATGTTCGAAGTTAACCGACGGAAGCCACCCAAGGCCATCGCCACGGGTGTCTATACCTAGAGATAGCACAGATATCTTGTCTAATCTACCGCGACGCCAAGCAAAGTTTACAGGAATATCAGCACTTCCCCATTACCTCACAAATGAACCGGGTTTTTCCTCTCAACAGCGTCGCCAGAGAATCCGGCCCTCCGCGACTCCCACTGGAGTACAAAATTACCGCAACAAGAGCCGCCCCAATTGCCCCGAGTCCCCACAAAACCTTCCCACCGCGGGGATTCTCCACGGTGCTGGCGTGTGGCAGAGTGACGCCGTGCCGGCCGGGCAGTGGAAGCCCCTCGATGACGTGGCCGCTCTCGGCATGCTTGACGGCGAGCCACATGATAATACGGTCGCCGAACCAGGGGAGCAGGCAGTGGACGAAGAGCCTGGAGGCGAGCGTGTCTCTCATGGAGATGGACGACGTGCGGCGGCCCTGCTCGAGGCTGCTCGCGGCGCGGGCGAGGCGGCGCCCTTGGACCTCGGCGAAGACGGCCCCGATGTCGTCCTCAGACAGCGCGGCGCTCTCGTCCAATTTCCGCACGAGGGCATTGACGAGGACGGCTGCGGTCTCTAGCGCGCCGTTGCCTCCTTGGGCGGTGTTGGGGTGGACCTGTGCGCAACGTTTTTCTTAATACTGGAAGCCGGGGCGGTTATCTCAGGGGGTGGGGGAAAAGAATACTTTGTGCGCAGCATCTCCGATGCAGATAGTCCTCCGGAAATGCCATCGCTGGAAGACATGCTCCTCGAGAGGGACGAGTGTAGTCTGTAGACGGTTCCTGTAGACGTCCCCAAACGTTGTGGACTCGGCGACTTGATCACTAAAATGTTCCTTTGCGAGGGTGACCTCGTCATCCTTTGTGAACCTGGGGATGTCACTACCAGAGGCCCTCCTCATATCTTTGAAAAGAAACCAGTACAGTCGGTCTTGTGGCGCCGAGAGCATCATGTAATTCCGGCCGTCGAAAAATGCGTTGATCTGCAAAGCAGTCGTGGGAAGAGATTCGGGGCGTTTGGATATGCCGAAGATGCATTTTGAATCGGATGCGAGCGCTGTAGAAGGGATATCAGCAACAGCTCAATATAAGAGTTTCGAGATTACGAACCATCGTCATTGTCGGCCTGAAACAGTTCAGGATTTGATTCGAGGCCGTTCCGCCACATTTCTTTTCGGACAGCGCTGTGGACTCCATCGGCACCAACGACAATGTCTCCCGTGTAGATAGAGCCATCTTCGGTCTGAACGTGTACGCGACCCTCTGCCGTATCCACACGGATAACGCGTTTACGTGTCAAGACTCTTTCTTTAAAGTGCAGATTGTCGTAGAGAACCTGCAGGAGCATCTGCCGGTCGATAAAGATCTGGGGATAGCCGGTTCTGCATCATCCGGGTCAGCATATCCAACCAAATTGGAGAGATGGTTCCTAGATCAAAAAGCAGTGGTGGGCTTACCTGTACTTCAGCTGCTCGGAGAAACTCACAGGCTTTTTCTCATCCAGGATCCTCCCATCGAAGAGGCGAAGGCTTGGCTGGTAATAACAGTCCCCAGCCATTTCCCGGATGCTGTCGTAGCAGCCCAGCTGATCGAGAATACGCAGGCCACCGGGGAGTAGCCCCATGCTCGCGCCGAGTTGGGGGGCGATGTCTGGGTGCGCCTCGAGGAGAACGTACTCGATGTTGAACTTCTCAAACATGTTGGCCAAGGACAGGCCCGACACGCTGCCCCCGACGATAACGACCTTGAATCCCATGTTGATTTTTCTTCAAAAGGGGAGGAAAGAAAAACGGCTGGCGGGCAGTTGTGTGGTGCTTGCCCAGTAAGATTGTATCAAGGGGTAAAGGCCATTATTTGAAGGATGAGACGGGCCAGCTCAGAGCAGCGAGGCCGACAACTGGGCACTCCCGGATACGAGGCTGGAATTCTGGGGCCCCTATCTCTCGCCGGAAGAGTCATAGGTGCATTGCGTATTTTGATAAATCAGTCCGGCCCACTGTCTGAACATTTGGCATCAACGTGGCCGGGGCGCGGGTCTCCGGGTCCCGGATGCTCATACCCTATGGGAGCCTTGTTAACAGGGCTGCGTGGTCCTCAGGCTTCAACTAACTTTCATGCTCTCGGGCCCGGAACTCCGGGGCCCGAACGACTAACAACACCAAGTCTCTAGCATGCGAGCGACGTCTGTTTTGTGGGATTCTTCCGGGCGCTGACATAGTTAGACATTCAGTTTTCGGAGTTTGTTTTCATGTTTCTTAAGGACCTGACTCTGTCTCCTCCGGGGCTCTGTCATGGCCGAATGTTAGGCAGATATAACACCCCGTGGCCTCTCAACCGAGAATGACCAGCTAAATGGGACTTTTTCTCTGACTTCCCAGTAGGGAAAAAGGCATCTGATATTGCCCAGTGTTCAAGATGCCAACCAAAACGATTGCCACCAAAATCCCTCCGAAGGGGGGTATGATCGGAAACTCCCCTGACCCAAACGGTATGAAGAATTTGACCAAGAATATAATGGTCTGCACTTGTTTCTCTGACGCTGATTCCATAGAACTTGTCTTTGGCGTCGCCCGAATCTTTGCCTCTTTCAACGACACTTTCGTCCAAATAACTGATCTCACGTTCGTGTTACCATACCCGGAGTAGAAATTCGTGCCGCAAGGAACTTCCAAGGCGTCCTGCGACATTTGCACATGTGTCAGATGAGAACTGACCTAATATTATAGCGGGCGCGAGACCATTGCTCGACTCACTGGTGGGATGAAGGTCAAGTCCGATCGCGACGAATCGTCTCCCTACGCGGCCATGCTGTCAGCCCAGGATGCCGCTGCCCGGTGCAAGGAGCACGGCATCGATGCCGTTCACGTGAAGCTTCGTGGCACAGGTGGTACGTTTTTCGCGGGACTAACTACAAACCTCTTCTCTCACGGTTCTGGAAATTAACACCACGCGTGCGCGCAGGCTCCGGGAGCAAGACGCCGGGTCCCGGTGGCCAAGCCGCCCTTCGTGCACTGGCTCGTGCCGGCATCAAGATCGGACGCATAGAGGACGTGACTCCCGTTCCTTCGGATACAACCCGCCGGAAGGGCGGTCGCCGTGGTCGCAGGCGTTAGGGGGATATAAAAACTTGCATCATCTTGTACTGTCCAACAGGGGACCGAGTGATAAGGTAAACAGCTTTTTCTCTGGATTTCATGTACTCTAGACGTAGGAATCAAATAGGCTTGCAAGTGGCATCTGTCGTTGCTTCAGCTGCATGCGTCATGCTGGGTATATACCTCTAATACCTTTCTAAAGAGAAGAGCTATACTCAATTTTCAGATACTCTAAGCTTCAAACTGTTGTTTGCGCAATCCTTGAACAGAAGTTATACTAGTATTGAAAAGCTCCAAAACCCAACGCAATACTCGGTTGTATGGGTAGTTAGGCGGTGTTGTGAGACGAGATATCAATCTAGGAGTTGTGACTCTTAAGCATCTTATCTCATGTGCCCCAGTAGAGCGTTGTGTCTTGAAGCTGTCAATTACCCAGAGCTAAGGTCGGTCGCCAGTATGCCTTTTTGTGCTTCGTCTTGCCCATCGTTCATCGCAATTGGAAACGGGTTCTCTTGAATGACCAGGGCATGCTGGGAAAGCTTGGTCTCGAGGTCTCTCCGATGAGGCATAGAATGTTCGGATTTACCCGATACCAGCTGCATCCCCATACTTTACCTTATCTAAGATGCTATCCGTAGCGTGCCGGTACCCCGCCCACTGTTGGTCGGAGTGCGGCCGGTTGGAGAGCGGCACACGACCAACAATGCGGCACAGCACCAGACCGTTCAATATGAAGCCTCGAGAGCACGCAGAATAAATGTAAAATTTAGTATTAGCCACTTCTCAAAATCCGTTAGCAACATATCCAGCAGTCTGTGCACCCGACTCCCCTCCCCTTCCTCCGCATTCAACCTTTCGACATGTTTCCTGGAAAGATTCTCCATGTGGTCGGCGTCCACACCGCTGGCGAAGTGGGCGATGTGGTTGTTGGCGGCGTCATCGATGTCCCTGGAAAGACAATGTTCGAGAAGATGATGCACCTGTGGCACAAGGACGACGGCATGCGACAGCTTCTACTGAATGAGCCACGGGGATGTTCCGCGATGTGCCACAACATTGTTCTTCCGCCTTCCAATCCTGAAGCAGACGCCGGGCTCGTCATTATGGAGCACGAAGAGTATCCTCCCATGTCTGGCTCCAACACCATTGCCACAGCTACCGTCCTCCTCGAGACGGGCATAGTGGCTATCAAAGAGCCAATTACCCATCTTAAGCTCGATACCCCTGCTGGTCTGGTCGGGGTTGATGCAGAAGTCTCCGGGCGCAAGGTGACCAGTATCACTTTCCACAATGTCCCGGCCTTTGTATTTGGCTTAGACGTCGAGGTCAATGTCCCTGACCTTGGTCCGGTCAAAGTCGATGTCGCCTGGGGAGGCATGATCTACTGCATTGTTGACGTCACCAAGTTGGGTATCGAAATCAAGAGGGAGAACGGGCGAAAGCTCGTCGAGCTTGGAGAACGCATCAAGTGCGCTGTTCAACAGCAAACCGACTACATACACCCCGAGAATCCCGAAATTAGAGGCGTCAGCATCCTGGAGTTTACAGAGCCTCTGTCGAGCGATGACCAAGGCCACGTCGCAGTCAATACTGTCGTCGTCTCTCCCGGGCGGCTCGACCGGAGCCCGTGCGGTACGGGCACTTGCGCAAGGCTTGCTGTTCACCATGCGCGAGGTGAGCTCAAGGATGGCGAGTCTCTTCGCCACCGTAGTATCATCGGCTCGGAGTTTGTTGGTACTATTCGCGGAACAACCAAAGTAGGACAGTATCCTGCTATACTGCCTACTATCAAAGGGAGCGCTTGGATCACGAGCTTCAAGCAAGTGGTGCTGGACCCAACAGACCCTTTCCCAGAAGGCTTTAGAGTGGGCGATGTCTGGCACATGTGAGGGATGAAACTGCGCTTCGGGATGAGAGGCAAAATTTTACATGGCATCCTGGAATAAGCTTAGATACATTGAAAGATAAGAAGTCTCGTTCCATATTCTACAAATTCCCTGACCTCAATTCCAATGTACTTTATGCCTCCGTTCGTCAATAGTGAGGACACCCGTACTCCGTTGCCGACATCTCTCGATGATCCTGGCCTGGCCAGCGCCCTTGCTATCCGTGTTAAATTATCCAGAGTCGTTTCTCGTGTGAATAAATCTAGGCCAAGGTTGATGGTAGTGGCCTTTCTATCCATGACTGACGCGTTTCCTTCATAGCAATCTACGGTCCGGACGGGCGGCTTGATGGCAGGTTCCTCATGCGAACCAAGGAAGCATTGCCGGGAATTGCAGAGGTCACCGACACACTCCGACAAGACCTTCCTCTTGTTATCGACGACGTAGCTACAGGAATTTCCAGGAAATCCGCTCACATACATCTTCTATATCATCAGGTACGTTTATTGACTTTGGGCCCATGCGTCCATGTCCACTACTGGAGTTTATTTCTGATGCTTTCTCAGTTGATCATTCTTGCCACGAGGTCTCTGTTGTTTTGCCTTCTGAAGCTTCGATTGGATCGAGGTAACTCCAGCGAAGACCTCCCCCCTCCCTCACGGACAGTTCAGGGCCGCGTACAGATGTGCCTGGACTCTTGTTTTCAAATTATTCGGATTCTAGAGTGCTTGCAACACCAAGAGCTTCTAGGTAAGGATTTATACACCGAACCTAAATATGGTCACTGACTTGTGGAAGAAACATTCCTCATATTTGACCTCGAGGCACTCTCCATATCTACTACACACATTTTGCTGGCGCCTGCGATTGCCACTGGGTCGGCGCCAAATCAGAATTTAATGTTAAGAAAATCATGCTCCGTTTTTGACGAACTTGTCGCCAACGGCAACAGAATAGCGGAATTGATGCGCTCCGAGCTGCAACAGCTGGGCCGGCTTCTCTCGGTGGTCTCACAGGACAATGGGCCCATGTCGGCTGATAAGACTGATACGCAGTCACAAAGTTGCGCTGAGGCAATGCCACCTGTGGAATCGGGGTTGGCGTAAGGAGAACTGGTTGACCCACTACCGGGGGTTGTTTTTGGAGAGGATGGATTTGGAGGCATTCTTTCCGCTGACCAAATCATGGACTTGGCAAATTCTATCAATATGGATCATGCAGAGTGGATGTTACAGGCAACGCGGAGTCCAAATATGTAGACGACGAGTCCACGGGGGTTTCGTGGTTTGGATTGATAATCTACGTTAGTCACAGACACCTGGATTTGGTGACCATATCTCGCGAAGGAGGATCTCAGGCATGTTGAAGAAGTCTGCATTGCACATAAGCATTGCGTAGAAATGGTTATGATCCAAAATGACAAGACCATCCATCCACATCTGTGTTATCTGTAGGATCGGCAGGTGACAGGCATGAATGGGCTGATAGCAATTATCTACGCAATCGTATAATGAATCCATCAAGCCTCTGCATTATCCTGATATGATAAGCATTGGGCAGCACATATTCAGATCAACACTGCGATGACGAGGCAACTTGTCAACCCTGCCTCCAACCTCGACTGACTCGACTTGGGGCGTACCGTCTTGACTTGACGTCGGGAAAGCAACCGTAGCGTCAAATCAAACCCTGCCTCCAGCCTCCCTGACTCAACATGAGGCATCATGTGACGTCGGGTGAGAAGCCGTAGCGTCAAACATTTACCGGCTTTGGTGGCCAAGGGCCTGCGCCTTGTCAGCTCAATGCACACCCTGCTCACTCCACACATAGCTGTGGAGTGCCTGTCTTAAATCCGTGGTACGGCTCCAGTTCCGATGGTTACTTATTTAAATGAGGTTTCTACGTCATCAAACAGAGTTGGAGTTGTCTGCACAAGTCCAAGCCGCAGAGCCCCCGGACACCTTGTACGAGTCGATGATGCCGACAATCGACCCATAAGTCCCGGCAATCATCAAGAATGTGCCGGAGACGATAACAAACCCGCTGAAAGCGACCATCGCCACCCACTTCCATGACTTTTCCTGCTTCCCCTCGCTCCAATTGTCGTAGAGCCACATACACCCGTAGGGCTGGAAACACATGAGTGTTCCCAGCAAAGCACCGATGAGGGATACAAGGCCGCCGAAGACTGGGATGCCGCTGGCAATTAGATAGGCAATAATGGTTATGCCGAAAGTGCAGCCCAGCCAGGTCCCCCAGTGGACAAAGGTGTTTGCCGTAAGATGATGGGATCCTCGCAGTAGGCGGATGAAGATGTACTTTGCGGGTAGCTTGACATTCGCGTTAGTACGATGTTTAGGATGGGACTAAAATTAGGCAGTTGGACTTACGTGAATAACAATAGTAGTGGTGGCCAGAAGACCGGGCAGTGCGAGACCATAGCAGACCTTCTTCATCAACACACCCGCAGACCCAAGTGCTGGAGAGGCGACATAGGAGCCGCAGAAGTAGTAAACCACGACGCCAATGGTGAGATAAAAGGCGGTGACGCTAGACTGACAGACCATCAATGATCGGTTATAGAGTCGTGGGTCTCGCATTTCGGCGACGATAGAGAAGAAGGCAGGTGTGCCCGCGTAGGCGAAGATGAGGGATGACACGGCAGTAATAGCTTCGGTGAATGAAGGATTCTTGAAGAGCTGGTAGTCTGACTCCCAATGGCCGGTCTGAGGCGCAGCTGCTGGTCGGTCTTGAATGCCGACGGCAATGGTGACGGCGAGGACTAAAGTCATGGTCAGTGTCTGTTGGAATTTAGGGCGAACAAATAAAAGGAGAGATACTTACTTGAGGTGAGGATACAAGTCAAGCCGATCCAAGCGATCCAGCTGATCTTTCCCAGAGTCTGTATACTGGAGAGTGAGAATCCAACAATGGCCGCAACGGCGACGAAGATGGCCGTGCAAGCACCATGCGTCGAGACGGCGTTGAGGCCGATGGAGATGCTCAGAATGCCGGAACCCGCAACAAAGATCCAATCTGCGGGAATCATCAGCATAATAACAAGATGATGAGTTGACTCGGAGATGTACTGACACAGACAGAAGGCACCGCCCATCACTTCACGCCCGACACGGCCGAAGAGTAACCCTCCAACGTCACCAATGCTGTATATTTCGGGATGTCGCATCTTGAAAACACCAACAATGTAGTCGGACCATGTTGTGATACCGGCGATGACCAACAGGCAAATGATGCCGGGGATGAGGCCCAATGTGTCGAACGCCGAGGGAATCGATAGGACGCCGAGACCGATCATGGTCTTCATCAAAAGGGCTACGGTTCCGATCCAACCGACCTGTAAAGAAACTGTCAGTCTTGGTGCCATTACTATGAGCAGCAGGGCATACATACATCTTGATAATTGGTATCGCCCTCGCCCACTTCGCCAAAGACCGCATCTGCGTGGCCAGCCTCGACATGGTCCAAGACGCCGTTCCCATAGGAAGTAGTGTTGAAAAGGTCCGGGGTTTCTTCTTTCTTCATGTTGTCGGAGTCGGAAGGAGGAGTGACGGACCCGGGGTTGTCGTTGGGATACATGGTCGCGGGAGGGAGGATTGAGGAGTTGAGCGGATTAAAATAGATGTGACATAAATATGGTACCGCAAAACCGCTGTCGCTTGTGTGAGGTTCTACAAGCCGATGATGGGTCGAGTACAAAGTGATGATGAGGCTAGAATTCGAATGGAGCGTCGAGGGATTTCTACGGCTTTTATCATCGAAAGGCTAGACGTATCCTAGTCAATGCCACTTCTGAAGTCGGACAGCTTCCGTCATCACCGGGCGCTCACCCGGCGTCCAACCGGCAATTCCTCCCCGCAGGGATAACTACGTCGTACTACGCAACAGTTCCCCATTGTTTTTGCCTCGCCCAAATCAAGCACCTTTCCCCCCCCGTCCTGGGCCAAGAGGCATCCAGTCTGGGGTAATTGTGGGGGGGATCCACCCCCGGCATGCCGGCCATGAAACCAGAGCGACGGGCAGCCCGCTCAAGGATGATGCCAGCAACTGGCAGGAACTGGGAGCTAATTTCATCCACTCTTGCCACACACATGTTAAGTTCTTGACCGCTTGCCAATAGGGCCAGCACGAATAGCACCGGAGACTAGGCACGGCCCGACACTAAGGCTTCTGGAGCGAAATGGTGGCTTCTAACGCTACACCGGTTCGGAAAAGTAAACTGAATAGTTGCGTCTAAAGCCTCTATATAGCGAAAATGACTGTAATTTTGTATATACACTGTCTCTTTCCATTGGGATATTTGTCAGTGTTCCGGCTTAGTAGAGGGTAGTCTATACGTGGTTCAAAACAGGTTGCTTGGTCTGCAAAATTACTCGAGATAGGGCTCTGATTTAACTATTCGATACTGTTTGAAATACAATTCAGCGAGATCCGAGCAGGCCTAGTCTACATCGACTAATGTTTAAATTCTACGAGGAAGTGTGCTGTTTGACGTCATTTTTCTCAACAGCTCGAACCACGTGTCAGGGCGGACGATCTCGAACTCGGGCCCTAGCTGCTCCACCATACGACTAACATTTGACGGCGTCATGTCAAAGGCAGCCAGAGCGCCCGCGACGAACAAGGGGCCACGACCACCCCAGCTATCCGAAATATTCCTCAGAGTCGCGGCGCCACTTTTTTCATCCCCGATGCTCACCAGGTTTGTCACTGGGAATCCTGCGGTCACGTTGACCTGGATGCCCTCCAATGTGGAGACGAAAGCCCCAAAGAAGATCCCGCGAAGCCTGTCCTCCCCCACCGCGTCGCGAAAGGCAACGATCATCTCCGAGGTTAGCGGGGTGTCGGTGGAGTTGACGCGATCGTACACGAACAGCACCTTGTCTGTCTGTGTGGAGCGCATGTACTCCCCGCTCTGGTCGAGGTACGCTGACAGGGCTCCTCCGGGCCAGACCCCCGGGTAGGTGTAGCCTGCGCCGTCAGGCCCGGCGACGAGGAGGTCGTTGTCGGTGGATGTCTCCTGGTAGTACGACAGGATGCCGGGCCCGATGTCGCGCAGGAGTGGGCTGATGGTCCAGCCGAGCGGGACAGTTCCCCTCGCGGCGTCGTTCCAGTGTGTGAACATGCGCCGTTGATTGTATTGGATGTTGTCGCCTTCGAGATAGACAAGAGATAGAAAGATCTTGGAAGTGTTTGTCGGGAAAGGGCGCGGCGATGTCTCGGTCTTCGGAGGCTGTCGGTACTGGTCCCCAGGCCTAAACCCACTGAATATTGTCGGGTTGAAGTAGAAATCCGTAGCGGCGACATATGCGCCGTTTCTTGCCAGCTGCGTGACACCGGCCATTTCGTCCCCATTAGGAAACCAGCCGAGGTAAGCTGTGTTGGGCTGGAAACGACGGAGAATGTTGTCAAGTAGTGCCGCCTCCCGCGGTCGATTGCTATCCAGCCAGACGCATGGGGCTGCTGTGCCGACAATATAGTCACGGAATATCGCGTTCACCTTTTGGTACCCAGGCGGTGATGCTGATGCCGATACTTTGAACTGGTTCCACATTGACAGAGTAATGGCCAATCGAGTGGCCTGGGACGGATAGTCAAATTTGTAGATGATGGAAGATGTACCGTCTGCAAATCGCCATCCTCCAGGATAATCGGCCAAGTGTGAACCGCCGTCATCGAACAAGAAAGGATCTTCAGCATCAGTGCCGGGCCGGAAGTCGGCTATGGTCTCGTTTCCATCCGCTGTGACCTTCAAATGGTAAACTGATGGCCCGTAGCCATCTGCGGGAAGAGCGTCCGAGATGTTGACATAGACGGTATTGCTGTGATTGATGAATCGAGACAGGTCTACTCTGTACGTGCCATTGTTGGATGAGTCCGTGACGGACGAGTTGGCCTTCAAGAGTGTATCCCAAGTTCTGTTGGCATATAGAGTGGTCGAAATAGGCTTGATCGCCGTGATGAGGCGATCGGTGACATTTGGCCACACGTCCCGAAACGCGTACTCATACACCTCATACTTGTCCCTGAAGCGACCTCTGAGATCTTCAATAATGGGGATACTGAAGCGCAGCGCTAGGTCTTCGGTTGCCAGAACGGCGCCAGAAATCCCTGACATTGTTGAAGCCAAGTTGATCGTGTCTGGGACTTGAACGTCATATATGATGGCGCCATGAATATCGGACTTGTACTTATCGATCAAATCAAAAGGATCACTCGTGATATCAACATTTTGAACACCATTGGCTTCGAGTTGCTCTAGCCAGGCTTGATTGACTGCGTCGTCGGATTCTTCAAGCAGTTGCGGCCAATCCAGATATAGCCGAGGCTGCTGCCGATTGACCAGCCCTTGCAAAGAAACAAGGAGGAGCTGCTCATCACCGGAAAGTGCGCTGAGCTTGGTGTATTCTATTTCATCCGCGATATCAGGGAATAGAGGTAACGCTCGGTCTGCTGGCCAGTCTATACCAGAGGCAGTGAGTGATGAGAAACAAGTGGAAACCAGTGCGGTGAGTGAGATGAGACAATGCGACATACGGGATTTGCTTGTCGATGCCATGTCGTTCTGCAAGTATCGCGTCTCATGCATAACACGGTGAGTCACTACATCTGATGGCAGAACGAAAAGATGCGTGGGACGATCCACTACTTTGTTAATTTTGGGAAGGGGATCGGATGAACGAGACACGCAGAACAGGAAAGGGGAACAAGGCTGAGATTAATATTCAAACTCTAACATTATTTTCCTCCTTAGCGATCTCGCCAAAGCTTATGATCACCTTCAATCGCACTTCTCTGCTGGAGGAAAAAAGGATGAACGAGGTGTGCGAAGCGGGGAACAGGAACAGGCTTAGATTAGCATTGAAGTGCTAACCTTAACCTTATTCCTCGCAGCATGGCCAAAATTAATTCGGCAAAGCTCCCTGGGCCCTCAACCTTAGGTTCGCCCCGCATTTCCCGCTCTCAAATCAGACATCGTGTGAAAAGCCCCTGACGGGGCCCCTAGGAGCTATTTGTTTGAACAGACTGTGCAGGGGAAGTAGGACGGCAGTAAATTATGAGGAAATGGTGAAGCTCTTGAGGCGAGACCCGGTGAATACATCGCACGTTTATAAGTTCACGACATTGAGAGTACCACGCTGCGCGACAGTATGACCAGATACTACAAATTCGGTAGCGCCGCCATGATTAATATCAAGAAATTATCGCTCAGAATACCCAGCCTCCCGTGAGCAACATGACCTACAGACAAGCTTAACTTTAAAACATAGTCGTTTGCTACAGAATCCACCTTGTAATTCAGGACTGCCACTTAGAGTACGTGCGATACATGAGCCTTAACTGCCGACAAATGTCCTCATCCTCCAAGTGTTTCAAGGAGTTCTTCGTCAGAGGTGACAAAGTTGCTATTTCCTGCCAGCTTATGACCGCAAGGCTGACGTCGTAGTCGTAGTCGGCACTGAATTCCGACGCGTTCTTCCAAAGCGTCCTCCCGCACGTGGGCCCAAAGTCAAACACGACCGCGGCGACGAGGCATCGCAGAGGACCAAAACAATTCAACAGCTCATCATAAGGAGCTGTTCCCTTCTCAACCCGGCGAATCATATCTGCCTCGCGCTCGTTCCGTCCAGTGTGCAAGTCCCCGAGCATAACGTAGTTACCCACACAGAACCAAAGGCTGGAAAGTGAGACGGCGAGACTGTGATTGGGACCCATGCTGACTGTACTAAAATCGCGCGCGAATGCAACAAGGTGGGGGATCGTATTAGCGTCGCCAGGGAGTTCAACACCTAGAACTAGAGCATTAATGAGGCTAAGCTTCTCCGCCGCATCAGGAAATTTTGCTTCGAGTGCTTCGATTGCATGATTACCTTCCAGTGCCACGAATACACTGAATGTGTTGGCAGCGAGGAACAACTCATACAAGGAGGCAGGAAGATGACTCGGGGCTTTCGATTCGACATGTATCCCGAAGTCGTACGTCAGGAGGCATTCCTGCTTGAACTGGCGCCCAAGCTCCTTGAGAACAGAAAGTGCTAGATCCTGGGGGAACGGAAATTCTGGCTGACTCCTGAGCACGGCGTCGACAAAGGTTCGTAGCTGGCCGGGGGTTGAGATGTAATCGCCAGGATTCGGAACGGGGGAACTGGCGTTTGGGTTGTTGACCGAACAGGCGATATCGCAGAGTACCTTTACCAAAAGTGGGTCCGCTTTCCAGTCGTCGTTATCCTTTAGATACTCCCTCTCCAGAATTCTTTCCAGCATCCCGCGGTCTTGCTGATCCTTGAACTTCGGACTATCACGAGTTTTGGCCGCTACGTGGGCCTCATTCACCCCACGTCTGAGTTCTTCTAGCATCAGCTCACTGTTGATTGCCAGGCCGTTGATACCATCAAGCATGCGCATGATTGTGTTATTGATGAGAAGACGCTGTGGGTTCTTGCAGATAATGTCGTGTTCGACTTGAGACCACACATGCATGACGACAGTTGTTATCTGAATCTCTGCAACCTTGTTTGTTTGGAAAGTCCAATCAACGTCAGATGTATCGCACTCCTCGAATGTTTCTGTTGTTGCTAGTTAGTTCAGTATGCTTCGTTGGAATTTTTGGAGTCTTACTTGAACGGACCAGCTCCTGCGCCTCATCTACCCTCACTTTGTTGGGACTCTGCTTCGCCTGTGGGACTTTCTGTCTGTTGACGGCCGGCTCCTGCGTTTTCTTTTGGAATACGGAGATTCGCAGGGCTTAAATCGGAGGGTATAGGGGTATATATTGCCCCGAGTGCACCAATAACGCCCACCACCCTTCATACGCCTAAGTTACATACCTAATTCATACACTTAATTTACACGCTTAATTTATATGCTTAAGTTATATATCTAGGGTTAATTTATATACTTAATTTATATATTTAGAGTTAAAATATATATTTATAGCTTTATGTATATAATTAAGCTTTAAATTTATAAATTAAGTATATAAATTTAATATATAAATTGATTTTAGGGATATAAATTAGCCTTAGGTATATGAATCGGCCCTGGGTATGTAAATTGGCCTTAATATGTGAATTCCGGGTGATAAAATCTATGCATTATAATTAATTATAACTGGCTATATCTAAGTATATACCCCTATACCCTCCGATTTAGGCCCTGCGAATCTCCGTATTCTTCTTTTATATATGAATATGTACTGCTCGGTAGCCCGAGTTTTTCCATCGTTTGGGTATGTCATCTTTGGATACTGCTACTTCTGCGAATGCACCATCCTTGTAACTGATGTCGCCAATCTTGCCCTGTGATGAACGATCCTTCTCTCGATGGTCGATGCGGTTTCTGGAGTAGCTCACGACGACTGCGTTTGGCAGCACAACAAGCTCACTTGAGTCCTTGATGGCTTCGACCACCCGGGGAACATCATCAGGAAAATAAACCAGGATCCGGATCCCAGATAGATCTAAGACTCTCTCAGATAGCTTGTCCAATGCTTCATTGACATCGCGTACTGGTCCCGTTTTTCTGAGCCTCGATGCTTGTTTCCTTAGCTTATCTTTCAAGCTGTCAAAGTCCTTAGTCCTGGATGAAGGTTCCTGGTAAAGAATTGGTTCAGATTCCATTGAGCCAAGCGTTTTCAACAAGCCCGCGCATTCTGATCTCACGGACGTGGAAAGTTGTTCGTAATCGTGGCGGCCAGAACTTTTATATTCTTGGAGGAATTTGTGCCGTGCTGTGTTCCAGTATGTCTGCTGCGGGTCTGTATTTGTATCATCTTTCAGTTGCACTTGCCTCTCAGAGAGGCGAAGCTTGTTGGAGAAGCGTTTCATCTCGATTGAAGCTTCGTCAAGGTCTTTGAATGTTCTTTTGTTGGCTTTGACATCTTGAAAGAATTCCTCCAGCTCCTTGACACCGATAGAGCCTTCGGTGCTGATCGAGTCTGCTTCCATTGTTGATGATGAAGCCATAGGTATGTTTCAATAGCTGAGTTGAAGCCGACAGCAGTGAAATTGTTCTCAACTTTGGTAGATGAGGAATCAACGCAGAATTCAAATGGGGATGTTTTAGTTACCCCCCTCTTCCTTTTTGGCTCCCGGCAAACACTTTCGGTGAGACCACGTCATGCGTGCATTTCAGCTTTCCATGTTGTACTGGACTATGCTGAAACAAGAGACACGCTTTTCAGCTCTCTTACATGGCTAAACGCCTCATGCATTTCAGCTTTTGATGATCTACCAATAAACTCTGCCAACAGGTGTGACATACATTTCAGCTCCCACGCCATCACACGCTACTAGATTGAGAGAAGAAAGAGGCGGCGTGACTCAGTAGTAATATAGCTCGGTGGCTAGATCGAACACGGAGACAAATACTAGTGCTGTCAGTCAATGTGATAGTGGGCGCTTGCTTTTGTTACAAACTTCTAAGACTCTATGCTCGATTTAGTATCTCAGCGAAAGGAAACAATTATCTATACAATACACTCACATTCGTCCGGCGTTTCGTTATGGCTGAAGGAAATACAGAAGTCCTGCTCCACCCATTGTCAATACAACAACGAAGATATCAGTACCAAAGTATTCCGGATGGAAACTTCATGCGAATATTCTTGCTTGAACCAGGAACCGTTGATGATCCGATTGGAGGCAGACTAGAACTAGCCGACATCAGGACTGTTGAGCCCTACGAAGCGCTTTCTTACGTCTGGGGCGAGTCCAAGCCGTTGGGTATCAATAACCACACAGTTTCACTGGGCGATAAGCATGATTCGAGCTTATTGGAACTAACCCAAAGTCTCTACGAGGCTTTGAAGCGCCTCCGACTTAAGGATCGAACCCGGCGGATCTGGGCTGACCAGATATGTATCGACCAACAAGACGATGAAGATAGAGCCAGGCAGGTAGGTCTCATGGGCCTGATCTTCAAAAACGCCAGCCACGTTCCAGTATGGCTCGGTCTCGACGAGATGAAAATCGCAAAAGCCGTATTCGATTTCATTCGGAAGCTCGATGCACGGTTCGAAGACCCTGAACAGCAGAAGAGGCTCCATGCATCGTATACGAAAAATTACGAGGAGCAATACGAGAATGAATGGGATATACTGAGACATTTTACCGATCTGCCCTGGGTAGGCTATAACAAGTCACAGCCTGCAAGAGGCGGCGTCGCTAATCCCTTCCAGTTCAAACGAGCTTGGGTGGTGCAAGAGATCGGTACCAAAGCACCTGCCACCATGATCTGGGGACAGTCGGAGATGGAGTGGCGGGCGCTGCATAGGGTATGCGAAAGGATGGCAGACTACCACCACTTTCGGAAGAGATTCAACATTCGTACCGGAGACATCAAATATGCATTTGAGCGATTTATCGAGCCTGATCCCGAGAGCTACCATGCAAACCGGTTCAATTTCATCTACGAGCTCCACCGGGCGCGTCACCTCCAGATCACAGACCAACGAGACCGCATCTTCGCGTGACTAGGCCACTACTCGATCCTTACGCCGAACAAAGAGCTGGCAGGGCTCGCGGCTGATTACAGAACCTCGGTGGCCGAGCTCTACATTGACGTTGCGCGGCGCGCTCTGACAGGGGCGAACGATGAGAGGACGGGGTCTGCGCTGATAGCACTGGCAGCCGTGCAGCACATGGCCCTGACGTCAAGGAGCGCAGCCATGGCTGAGACTGGCACCGAGACCGGGACCGCAGACAGGGAGACATTGCCGACGTGGGTGCCAGACTGGAGGACGTTCCAGTCCTTCATCCTCTCAGAGCCAGTGAACGCGCACCGCGCCCATGGCACCTCGTCCCCGAGCCTCGAGGTCCTCGGGGACCACCCGATCCTGAGAATCGACGGGGTCGAGATTGACATTGTGGGACGATGCAGCCGTCCGCTCGCGAACAATGAATTCCACCCCAAGCCACCCGGCGAGGGGGCCGAGCCGGCGATACAGTACCTCTGGAGGGATATCTGCCGCAACGGCGGCCAGCTCAACCTGAGCGAGGCCTACCCGGACGGCCAAGAAGCACTCTTTGCGCTCATGCAAACCGTGAGCAACGGCTGCGTGCAGATCGCCTCCCGCGAGGGCACGGCGTACCGCAAGATCCCCCGGGGCAGGTGGCTCGAGCAGCATATCGCCTACCTCGCCAGGACGTTGGCGGCGTCAGCCCTCAGTCCCGAGTTGTGTCGACGCGCCGAGGGTCTCGGGGCCGAGCATGGTGGTAGTAGTGAGTGGAGTCGGGCTGCCAACGGGGCCTCCAAGAATAGGAGGTTCGCGACGACCGAGAGGGGATACTATGTCCTGGGACCCAAGGTCATGCAGGCCGGCGACATTGTCTGCGTGCTGTTCGGGGGGAAGATGCCGTTCTGTTTGCGCCCTTGGCACGGGGGCCGGTACTTGTTGGTGGGGGAATGCTACGTCCATGGCTTTATGGACGGGGAAGCTATGGATATGCTAAGGCGAGCTGAGAACACGCAGAAGACCTTTGAGATTGTTTGAAGGATATTAATCATGCTCATTTGGTCGGATGTCTCAATCAGCCTCGGCGACCCGACCACGGATTTCGTTCTGACTGATTAAAGACGAACAGGGCACTGGAGAATTTGGTAGGCCATCTGCAAGGAGTAATATCGTACGCTCGCTCGCTGGCTAGCAATGTTTCGTCGTGGAAATGGGAGGGACAAGCAGGCGAGCGCCAGACCTAGAGGAAAAATAAATGCATTCAAGTTTAGACTGCCCTTGTACCTAGGTACTCAAAACCCCTCCGGTGACTGTAAAAGTTAGAAGTTGTCCTTGCTGTCTCCAACCCTTGAAAAATCAACATTCCCATACTTGTCCTCGAGATTGGACGACGAAGCCTGTATGTTACCTCTGAACGTACTGTCCAAGTTGTTATATATTCCCAGGATCTTGTACCAATCAAGCCGCTCAAGCCTCATGTCCAAATCCTGAGAGCCTGGTAATCTGCTTCTCCTATACATCCTGTCCTCGTTCAAGTGCGTGGTTTCGCAGCATACCAAACGTTGCGCACCATCCGCCAAGGAGCAATTTGTCGACGGTAACGAGGCAAATTGCGTACCGCAATCTATCCGGAGGCAGACCAGCATCGGCCCCTCTGCCGTAGCTACCTTGGCAAAGATGAGACCACAGCTTTGCAACGTCCTGAGATTTGGCTTGACGTCAATGCAGAAGCCGACGCCCTCCTTGTTCCTCCGGAAAGGCCCGCTAAAGGGGCCGGTGGTCCGTAAAAGTGTAAAGTCCTCGTTCTGCAAGAGATAGCCGAGGACCAGCTGCGGGTCGATCCTCGAGACTGTGGCCAGGTCGCTTACGCTGCGGCATGGACAGCGAAGGTTGAAGTAGTCCACCCAAGTCCATTCACTGGACTTGATCGCCTTGGATATAACGATCACAGTCCCGGCTAGGCCCCAAGATGCAACAAACATCGTCATGGGGCTGACATAGCTCCAGCCGGGCTTGTCCTCCTGAGCCCAACCAAGCACTGTGCCTCCTGTCACGAGGAGTACGCAGAACGTGAGCACACCTAGGACATACGTAGCACATCTTGCTTTGATGTAGTCTTGATAGATTTCCCAGTCTTTTTGGAGCCTTTTGTTCAAAGCCTGAATCGCAGTCCGAGATTCGCTCTCAAAAGGAAATTGAACGCCGAGTGCTCCACGATCCGCAAGAGATGACTGGTCCAGTGGTACGGTATGTGTGTCAAAGAACTGCATTGGCGGCACGAAGTTCTTATTTGAGTTCAGCGCAGCAAACGCAGTGAAGCTCGGGCCGGGGGCTTGGGCATCCTCGATGATCTTGCCGCTGTGACAGCGCGTAGACGCGAGATATATCATCTTCGCAATGTGGTTGGCGACAAGTGAGCTTGTGCATACGAGAGACACCATGACTGATACCATGGCAGAGGTATCCAGCCTATCTGAGTCGAGCGCTCCGTGTTGGCTTGTCCCGGTATCCAAGTCTTTCAAGCGCCATTCGAAGTTCCAATTGGCGTTATCAAGCCGATTGCTTGCTCTGGGGCACATGCGGGCCATGAGGGACGAGTGAGTTTGCGTCAACATCTGAAATGCGTTAAAGCAGATCCTGAGACATTCTGGAGATGATGAGCCTTGAAGTTCAAGATCAATCGTCTGGTTGACCATCTTGGAGTGAGATGCGAATGCGGCTTCGAACACGACTGTCGCAATGCTAACACGAGGGTTTCCGAAGCCAGGAACTGAGCCCGAAATGAAATCAGCGACGTCCTTGCCTCCTCGAAGAGTAGACAGGATGTGGCTAATAATTGGCGTCAAATGATGCCGTAATTCGATGCCCCTCGAGAGTTGGCCCCTATTGTCAAGTTCATGTGCCGCCTCGAAAGTCTTGGTTGGTATCCTCACAGGGTCCGGAAGCCAAATCTCGTCCCAGCTGGCCCGTAGACTCTCATTCAAGTCCTGGCTCGCTCGGCAGCGCGTCGTCTCCTCGGCGCATTCCCGCCCATCCCCTGCTGATAATGAGAGCTTTGCGCACTCAACAGGATCACCATTCAGACACTTGAGCTTTGCAGAAAGCTTTGCCATACACGCGATGAGCGCAGCCTGGAAGTCGTCCGATTTGATCGATTGCACGCAAAGTCGTGTCACCACAGCGCTGATATAGTCGACCACCGCGGAGTAGAGATGTGAATTTTGATGTCCCAACTTCGGGGGGTGCCTCTGTGGTGCAGACGAGTCAAGGCGCCTCTGGAGGATCCGACGGTGAAGCTTGTGGGCCTCGCGGAATCCATCACGTCCTGGAGAAAGAAGGGCTGGGATCGCCTTCAATAAAATTGTCTCATTGTCATGGAGACAAATGACGAAGTTGCAGAGGATTTGGTCCGCAATAGCTTGCACGTTTGCGTTGCTGTTGGCCCCCTCGCCGAACTGTGTTGCTGGGAAGACGCAAGGTGTATCGACGTCGTCAATACATACGTTCTGCAGCCTGATCAACTCGGATTGTACCCTGCTTCTGGAATCCTCATCGCTTATGCCGTAGATATGGAGGCCGTCCAACGGGGTACATCGCGGGCTTGTTGGATGACATTCAGCGGCAGCGACTTCAAGAATGTATTGTCTTCTTTCTCTTTCATGTTGTTGCTCAGGTTGATCACCATTTCCTGGCAAGCTGCCATCTGTCGTGCTTCCCAGGGTTGTTATGTTAATACTTTCGGGGTATTGGCGATGCCGTTTTGGACTTCTCGGAGGCAGGCTCATCTTTACACAAGCTAGGAGAATGACTGATGACGTGCACTATGAGCCAGAATTGATCATAGTATTGGAGACGGACCCAAATATGAAAAAGAAGGGGTGATCGTCGAGATGTTCCTGCCGTCACATTATTCGCGTGCGAAAACTTCCAGCGATGTTGCCGGCTGTTGGCACGATAGCATCTACATCTCCTCCTCCCCGAGCCCGGCAAGACTCCGCAGGTTTTGGATTTATAGTTTTCTTTGGTGTTTGGTTTTTGAAATGTGTCCAGAGGCAACTCTGGCGGCCTCCGCAGAAGAGTCATCGGATGCCCGACCCCCATGTGTTGGGCTCTGTTGGGCCAGCCAAACGCTTGATCGACCGACAACTGTCCAGGTCAGGACAGCCAATTGGCTTCAGTTTAGATTCTGCAGCTATCAGTCGGATGCTGAAAATTTTTCTTCCGCGTTTTTACATTTCTGCGAGTCAACGTCACACAGCACCTGATACGTCAGTTTTAGGCATTTCGTGGCTGCTTACACGCATGGGAAGTGCCCGCTGCTTGGTCATGAACAACACAGCTGCCTTTGGATGGAAGCTGAAAACACCCGCTTAGAGCTGAGACGTACGCAAATCAAATGTTCTTCCCGTACACCCTGCTTCGGTTTCGCCCCCTAAATTGGGCGCTACAGTGAGCGCCGACAGCCCTGTGTTGTCATCTAGATTGGACAGCAATTTTGCTGATGCGCGCCGAACATAGCTCGCAGATTTTCTAAATAGCACAGCTTCTTATTGACGTGAGGTCGTGGGATTATCTCCGGGGCTTGCGTACGGTGGAGTTGCCTACACTCACTTCCTGTTTCCTTGAGTTGGAACCAGAGCGTTTGCCCACGCTTCCAGTCTGTGGCGCGGATTCCTTGGCAGCTGGATTGACAGTAGAGTCAGCCCGCTGGGCATATCTGCAGCAGCATTTCCTTCGGGAGTAGTCTGGTCTTTTCGGTGCCGGGCAAGATGGCCGGCCAATATAGGTCACGAGATCCCTTGTCACAGGTCAGATGATCGCATTGCATCCTGCCCGAGTTGGCACCCGGGCAGGCTGGTTGAGATCCCACAGCATCCATTTCGCCATTTCGCCATTTCACTGCGCAAAAGTGATAAGACTATGAATCCCGTTGTGACGTCGATGAATGGACCAGCAAAGACTCGTTGAGCAAATACCAGGCAGAGGGGAAAAAAAAGAGAGCAGAAGTTGCCAAGTCCAGGAATTGAACAAGGCACCTTCGAGGTGTTAATCGGTACTGTAGCCTAGACAGGACATGCTAGGGAGCGGGGGCCTGAAACAGATGCGCCATAGCACCTCAGCTCGGAAGGTGGAAACTGGACGGTTTTGCCTGTTTATAAGAATGGATACCGTTTGGGGGGGTAAGTTGGCAGTCTCAGTGAATGCCTGCGTTGGAAGCATGGACCAAGGTACGTACACTCATTTACATTCCATACCGCCAAAACTACGTTAATGATACCGCTATATTAATACACACCTAACTTATATATATACCATTATACCCTCTGTACATTTAATATTATTATTTATTCCTTAATTAATATATACTATATTAACCTATTACTATTTATCCTATATATTTTAATTATCGTAAATTAATTAACGGTATTTTTATTATATTAAAAGCTAAATTAACTGCATTAAATTATTATATCCTTTAAGGTATATTTAAAGCTAATATTACCTTTAATACTATAATCTTAAGGGTTATAAAGTACTTAAAATAATAAATATATAAATTAAGAAGAGATTATTATATAATTAGTTTTATAAATAAGAAGCATTATATATATAATTAGTTAAAGCTAATTAATTTCTATATAGGTATATATATTAGCTCTTAGGCTTTTAAAGATTAATATTAATATTAATATATTTTTTAATTATTTAGGCCCTTTTTAACCTCTTTATATAAAAGAATAATTTATATCTTAATAAAATATAATAATAATTAGTTAAGATATATAAGCTTAAAGTTTTATTATTTATAATTAATTAAGTATTAATTTAAATTAATTAAAGAAAGAAGAAATAAGCCTTTATAGTTATTTAATATAATTAATATATTAAAGTTAAATAGATATTTAAAATTTAAAGCTAATATTATAATTAATTTATTTATATTAATAAGTTTAATATTAATAAAAAAGATAATATTTATTATATAAGTTAGTTATTAAAGGGTATTAAATTAAAGAGATTATTACTTAAGGGTAGTAAAGATTATAATATATAATTTTAAGTTATATTAATATTAATAATTAATAATATTATTAGCTTATTAATATATAAGATACTCCCTGAAGGATAAATAGGAAATTAGGAAAACCGTAATATAGAATTCACTATAAGAGTAGTTATTAACCTTATCTTAAATACTTAGCAATATCGCAGAATAGCCTCACTCTTATAGCTAAATATATTAAGGGCTTTTAATAAGGTATACCATTAAATATTAATAAATATATTAAAAGATTGCCAAGTCTTAATATAGATATAGCGGATAATTCAATCCTACTTATTTAAGAGATTATTATAAATAAGCTTTAATAGCTATATATTAAATCCTTTTAAAATCTAAATAAAAATGCCTTAAGGATCCCCCTTATCCCTTATATTCTTTATTATTTATATTATATTACTTTATTAAAGATTTTATAGTATTTAAGGGTTGATAATAATAGGATTTATTAATAATATAAACCTCCTTGCCTTTAATAAGATATTATAATAAACTTATAAAATATTTAAAGAAGCTTAAGTAATATATAATATATAAGTATAAGAGAGGGGGATGATATTTAATATAGTAAAAAGTAAGCTGATATATTTTACTTATTAATAGCAACCTTTTTGCAAATCTATTATATTTTTAAGCAACCTTTTATTCTTAATAAAGCTAATATAATTTCTAAGAATATAGCTAAATTAAAAACTCTAATAATTTACATATATAGCTAATATTAAGATAAAAATAGCAACCTAAATATATACCTTTATTAAAATTATTATAAAGATATAAAAATATAACTTTAACTATATATAATAAATCTATATTATTTATATTCATAATATACTAGCTTATAATATATTAATATAATATAAGATAATGCTATAAGGAGGGAAACTTAAAGGATTAATATAATGCTTTTAAAAGACCTAGAATTAATATATTAAAATAATCACGGGTACTTATAAGCAGATAATTATCTATAATCTTAAAATAAAGATATAGATTCTTCCACTTAACCTTTACTTAAATAAATAAGTAGCTATATTTAAATAAAGGCTCTTATAATCCTTAACGCTAATTATTATTTAAAGGGCTTAAGTAAAGATCTAAAAGTAATTATAATAAATAGGGAGAGATTAGCGAAAATGCTTTTAAGAATATATAAAAATAATTAATTATAGCTAGGGCTAAAAGATATAAGAATAATAAGGAGACTAGCTAAGCTTATAAGATGCTATAATTAAGGACTAATAAACTTAATAAAAGGCCTAGTTTTAAGCTTAAAGCAGCTATTTTAAAAGGGCGCTATATATAATAGACTTTTTAATATTTAACTTTATAACGAAATTATTAAAATAATTATTATTTAAGGTAAAGGCATCCTTATTAACCTAAATATATATAAAGGTAATTAAATTAAAGGTATTTCTCTTTTAAATTAAGGTTAATAATATTAATATACTTAGATATAGATATAAAGGATATAAGATAATACGCTACTTAATAATTAACTGCCTAAAGTCTTCACCTTAGCTTCACGTTATATATCTAAAGATAAGGAGCAGCTAAGACTTATATAATATTATTAATAATTCTAAAAAGGCCTTAAAGATAATATATTAACTTTTTAGCCTTAATAAGCTATAAAAATATCACTTATATAAGTGAATTATTTAAAAGAATAAGGATATAAATATAAAAATCCTAATTAACCCCCTTAAAGTAAAGCAGAAAAAAAAGAGAAACTTTAATAAGAAGCTAATTTTAAAGTAATAATAAATTAATTATTAATTAATAAAAAGGATCCTTAGGTTTTAAGGCCTTATAATAATTTTCCTTAAAGGAGTATAATTAAAATATATAGCTTAATAAGAGGTGCTTAATACTTATTATAGGCCTCCATTAATAAGCTACCGCTTAAAAGCAAGATTACGGCGAAGCCATTAAGTATATAAGGAGATACTAAGAAATAAAAAGAAAAGGAGGATATAGCAACCCTAAATTAAGAATTATAAAAATATTAATTTAAAGTTATATTAAACTTAAGGCAAAGCTTATAAAGGAAATTATTTAATTAACTTAATATATTAAGCTAATATTATTATAAGAGCCTATAAAGCATACTTAAAAAGGTTGCAAAAAAGATATAATAAATATTTAGCTATTTATCTTAAACTAAGTTAATAATCTCCTTTAAATCCTTATTAATAAATTTATTTAAATATTTAATAATAAATATTAAAGATTTTATATTAATAATTTTAAAGATATTATTATTTTTTTTAAAAGAATTAACCTTATTATAAGCTTAATATAAATTATTAAAAAGATTTAATTTATAATAAAGATAGCTAAGGAAAATATAATTTTTTATAATCTTATTATAAATATCCTTAATAATATTAAGAACCTTTTAAAAATTTAATTTATTAATATTCTTAAAGGCTATAAAGGGCTTATAAATAATAATTTAAGATATCTTATTAAATTTAAATTTATTAATTAAATATAAATATTTATTAAGGAAAAAATAATAATAATTATTTAACTGCGAATATTAATTAAGATTATAAAGATAAGGTAAAGAATATTTATAAAGGTTATAATATTAAAGGTATTATTAAAGCTTTTAATTTTAAAGATTAGGTATAAAATATAAATAAAGTTAAAAAAAGCTGCATTAATTTTAATAATAGGGGCTTTAATATAAATTTATAGAAGAGTTAGCGATAAATTATAAAAAGGTATTAAAAGGATTTTATAATAATATAATTTCCCTAATAATTTCCCTTATAATATTAATAATAACTCTTTACTTTTCTTTTTATTTAAATAATTAATAATAGGGTTATAAAAAAAATATAATAAGGTTATAAAGATATATTTATAGCTTAGGTATAAGAGGTTATAATAAAATAGCCGCAATTAGCGTAATGCTTAATATAGATATAATAAAAGTAAATATTATTTAAGATATAACTTTAAATAGCAATAATAATAAAAAGCTAGTTAAAGGTTATAATAAATTTATTAAAAACTTATTTTAATATTTTAAAGGTTTAGCTATAGGTTAAAATATAATTAAGATTATTTATATTTATAAATATTACCTAAAAGGCCTTAAAAAAAGTTATAATAAAATTATTAATAATACTTTTTATAATAGCTAAGGTAATACCCTTAAAACTAGATTTTTTAAAGGTTATAAGATTAATATAGCGACGTTTTTAAAAAGATATAGAAATTTTTTAAAAATTATTATTATTATTATTAATTTTATTAAAGGATTTAATAAGGTTATTAAAAATTATAAAGTAAGGGTAGAAATATTAATTTAGGATTTTAGTTATATCCTTAATATTATTTAATATAATAAAGGTTATAGAAGGATTGTAAAGATAATAATAAAGGTTTAAGGCTAAGAAATATTAAGGAGAGGCTATAAAGGAATTATAATATTATTATGAAGCACCTAAGTATTTTATAAGATTATAAATAGCTAGGGATATATTTAGGAAATAATATATTATTAAAGGAAAAAGGAAGAGAAATAAATAGGGGGTTATAGCTATTTATATTTTCTAACTTAAATTTTATTGCCTATATAAATGGTTTTTTATTGCCTTTTTATTTAAAAAATAATGAATAAATACTTTATGAGAGGGTTATAAGGCAGAAGGAAAAATTTCCCTTCTTAAGGATTTTTAGGTATAGGTATAATGCTTATATTACTTAAAATAGCGTAGATAAATAGCTGCATTATTATAGAGAGGTTGCAATATAGGGGTTTTTTTTAGCTATTTAATATGGTTTTTCCCTATAAGTAAATTAGTAAAAGGATTATATATTAAATAGTTTTTAGCTAATAATAGCTTAAAATAGCGTAAATAGATTATTTCTTTTTCTTTTTCTTTTTATTAATATATAAGGGTAATAATAATTTAATTAACTTTATTAAATATATATAATATAAGGTTTTACCTTATATAATATTATTTTTAAGGCTTAATTTAATACTAATTATAGATAATATAAGTTTCTATTTTTATATTAAATTAAATAAGTTATATAAATAATATAACATTTTATTTAAATATCTACTCACTTATTTATTTAATTTAAACCTTATTAAATTATATTTTAAGGATTTTAAGTTATTTATTTATTAATATATTAAGTATTATAAAGATAATTAATATATAAAGAATAATTTTAAATAATTTCTTATTAATAATATTTATTAAATTATTTTAAATAAGAAGGTAATTTAAGGTTACTTTAAGAAGGTAAAGGTCCCTAAGCTTAATAATATTTTAAAATAAATATATTATTTAATTATTTATATATTAATAAATATATAATTAAATATTTATAAGCTTTAAAATATTATAATATAATATAAATAATTATAATTAATAATTATAACTATTATATCTCTCCTTTTATAATACTTATAATTATATAACTTTATTAAAATATATCTTTATAAAAAGAGCTTTAATATATAAGTTCTTAATATAATAAAAGAGTTTTATTTTAAAGTTATTAAATAATATATATATTATATTTAAAAAGTATTATAAAGATAATTATTTTAAATAATATTAAAAGGGGTATATAAAAAAAAAAAGGGTTATTATAAATTAATTTATAAATTAATTAAATAAAATATTAATATTAATTTATTATAATTTAATTTAGAAAACTTATATTTAAGAAAAGAATATATTAATAAATTATTAAAGATTAAGGCTATTTAATAATTATAATTATATTTTATAAAAATACCTTATTAAATATTATTAATATAAAAAGATAATAAATAAATATTATTAAAAAAAAAAAAAAAAAGTAATAATAATAATTTATTAATTATTTTATTATAATAATAATTAAACTTATAACCTTTTAATTATATATTTATTTAATTATTATTATATTAAAATAATAAGAAGATTATTATTATTATTAAAAGGTAATTAAAAGGGTAATTTATATAAATAAAGAAGGTATAAATTAATTATTTAAGTTAGAATTATAAAATAATCTTTATAATATTAACTTTAAATTATTATAATATTATTAAAAAGAATTATAAATATAATATAATTTTTACTTTTAAATCTTAAAAGATTTATAATTTTATTAATATATTTATTTTTATAATTAATAATTATTTTATTAAGATATAATAAAGTATTTATAAGGTATAATAAAGGTCCTTTATATATTATAATTAAATAGCTTTTATTATTAACTTTATAAATAAAAAAGTATTACCTTAATATATTATTATTAATATTTTACTTTATAACTTATATATCTTTAAAAAATATTTAAATTTAATAGAAATTCAAAATAATTAATTATTTATAGCTATATTACCTTCTTTAATATCCTTATTTACTTTAAAAAATTAATATTATATTAATATTAATAATAATAATAATAATTAATTAAGAATACTTAATAAAGCCCTTTTTTATAAAAAATCTTTTATATATTAATATATAAAGCTATTTAAATCCTTATTAAACGCCTTTATAATATATTATTTATTTAATTATTTAACTAAATCCTTAAATAATAATAAATTAATATCCTTAATTTTATAAAAAAGCTATTAAAATATTATCTTCTTTATATAATTATATACCTTATAATATATTAAATATATAAAGAAATCTTTTAAAAATATAAAAACTTTATCTTTATTAAATATTATTAATAAAGAAGATAATATTATAAATTAATAAATTAAAGGTAATAATATAACTTTTAATAACTTATTAATTATTAATAAGCTTATAAAAAAAATATATATTTAATTAAATATATATAAGAGTATATATAATTATTATAATATTATTTACTACTTAAATTAACTTATAAAAGCTTAAAAAAATAATAAATATATTTTAATATTATTATTATTATTAATAATAATATTTTTATTAATTATATTATTATTTAATTTATTAATATTAGCTTTTTTAAGATAATTAAGAATTATAATAAAAAGGTTTTTTTTTAACTTAAATATTAATAATATATTAATAATATCCTTAAGATTATTAATTTTCTATCTTAATAATTAAATTATTACCTTATTATATATATTTTAAGAAATATATTTTAAAGATATCTTTTTTTATTATTTTTTAATTTTATTAACTTAAATTATTACCTTTTTATTATTAAAATATAGATAAATATTATCTTTTTTAATAAAATAATATAATACTTTATAAATTTTTTTTTTATTATTAAGATATTAATTAAGGTTTTAATATTAAAATAATTTTATAAATTAAATATAAGTTATTAAATATTCTTTATTTTAAGCTAATATAGATTTTTATATCTCTTTATTTTTATTTTTTATTAAATTATTTAAAGATAAGTTAAGATTATTAATAAGCTAAGAGATACTTATTATATCTTTAAATAATAATCTTTAATTAAATAAATTATTCTTTTTAATTTTAATAATAATAATTATTATAAAATTTTAAATAATATAAAATAATAATAAATAATTATTTAATAATAATATTATAAGGATTTAATATTATTTAAAGATAATTTAAGTTAAGATATTATAAAGATAAAAGCAATAAATAATAAGAAAGGTATATTAACCCTTATTATATTTTATTCCTCTTATTAAATTAATTATTAATTAATAATTATTAAAAATATTAAATTTATTATTTAATTTATTTAAATATAAGGTTATTATTTAAATAGAGTTTTTTTTATATTAAATAATTATTATATTAAATATATCCTTAATATTATATCTCTTAAGGTAATTTTAAATTTATTTTTTTAATTTAATAAATTAATATTTAAAATTAATTTAAAGATAATATTTTATAAAGGAAAGTAATTTTATAATAAACTTTATTAAGCTATTTAATATATTAATACCTTTAAATTTATTAGCTTTTAATAATAAATTATATTATATAATCTTAATATTTATTTAAATAATTATTTTTTTAAATAAATTTTTATTTATAAGGGTATTTTTAAAGGTAAAGCTTTTTATAATATTTATTATTAAAACCTCCTAAACCTTTAAGATTTCTTTTAAAAATATTTTTTTAATATAAATTAAATCTTTATTTTATAATTAATAATAATTATTAACCTTATCTTCTTTAATTTTAAAGCTTATAAGGTTATTATAAGGATTATTAATAATAAGGTTATTTAAGGTTATTATATTCCTTATTTTTAGCTTAAATATAACTTTTAATTTAAATATAATAATATATTTATAATTAACTATTATTTAATATTTCTTTATAATAATAATATATAATTTATTAAGAATAATTCTTAATCTTTTTAATAATATTATTATCTTTTTTATAAGGTTATTATTAAAGATAATATAATACTTTAAATAGGTTTAAATATAATAAAAATTAAGGGTTAATAGCTTATAATTAATATAAAAAATTAATTTATAATTAATAATATAAATTTATTAATTTATAAAGATATTATTTTTATTAACTTAAATTAATATATAAAGAATATTTAATTTTAAATATATTAATAAAAAGAGTTAATAAGATATTAATAATAGCTTTATTATTAAATAGCAGCTTAAGGGGTAAGAAATTATATTTAAGGATAATCCCTATATATAATAATTATTTTATTTATTTTTAAATATAAATAGTTATAAGTAGGTATATTAATGGTAAGGTTAATAATTAAATATATTAATGATATAATGGTATATATATAAGTTAGGTGTATATCAATATGGCGGTATCACTAGCGTGGTTTTGGCGGTGTGGAATGCAAATGAGTATACCTCGCTCAAGAGAAGCGAAGTAGCCTTATCGCCCTTTGGCAAATCAGCGTACACAGACCACTACCTTAAGTAAGATGGTCTGACCTCTCCTCATTGCCGTCTTCTTCCCCAACCACCAACCACGGCAGCCTTGCATGACCATCGTCACTTCTATCATGACCAACATCCTGGGAAACATGTCCATTTCGAGCCAGCCCACCTGGCACTGCTTTAGCAGGGCCCCGAGTGATGAGGCACAACATATGTCTCTGCCATTCTCGTGCTCTAGACGTAAGAATAGAGGAGGTTTCCACAAGAGGCCATGGGAGGCCCGTTGCTCACGTTCCAAGATTGAAAGGAGCATTAAAACATAGAGATCCAAGTTCCCCTTACCGTGTCCAGCAACGAGCAATAACGTTAGATACCACTGTCAACACTGGACAGGATTTAGTTGCGGCGCCCATGTACTTCAAAAGACACTCAATCATTCCACGACCCAGCTCGTCTCCTCAACTCGCCCCTCGGAGAACAGACGCAGTGCCTCCCCGTACATGATCCCATGAACATAAGCCTCGCCCACAAGCCCCCACCGGCCTTCACCCTCACCACCTCGCCGCCGCAAGATGTACGGCGTCGGGCAGTAAAATGCCACAGCCACTGCGTCACCCACCTTTGTGTGCGCTGGCCCCAGCCCTAGGCGCCCGCCCTTTGTGGCAAAGAAACGCCGCCGCCGCGTGACCCTCCGCAGCGCCTCCGCATACCTCTGGACGTCGGGATCTAGACCCTCGGGGAAGGCGGCCGTCCTTGCCGCCTCCACAGCCTTCAGGTGCTGTCTCAGGTGGAGGTAAGGCTCCGCGCAGGGCTGCGGGTCTGCTGGGTCCCAGTCGTCGGCGATGAGCGTGCGCGCGAGGGCGTCGAAGCCGTCCGCGCCCTCGGGGAGGGTCCGGCGAGCCAGGGCGAGGCACCGCTCGTGCCACGCGAGGGCCTGCTGGCTGCTGCTGCTGCTGCTGTCGCCGTCGACCACCTCGGCCACCTCGTCCGCCGCCAGCCCGCTGAGCCTGATCGCATCGGTCCACTCGACGAGCTGGATCTGCCGCGGGTCGTCCGTGTTGTACAGGTTTCGCGCCCAGTCGCGGCCGCGGAGGATGTTGGCCAAGAGCCTGCCGTGGAAGAGCCTGCTGCGCGGTATGACCCACTGCCCTCCGCCCTCGACGCTAAATCCTGCATGGAACGCCGGGGCGGTGTCGCCCGCTGGTCGGTCGTCGTCGTATACGCTGATGGGCCCTAGCCGCCGCGAGGTCAGTGGCGTAGTCTCGGGCCGCGAGGCAAAGTTGGGGCACCAGCTCGGCAGGCCGGGCATCCTCTCGGCGGTGCGGGCGTGGTTGAGGAGGCACTCCCTGGGCTCCTGGCGGACGTAGTGCTTCCCGTAGCGCACGAAGACGTCGCGCGCCGGCTGGCCCGACTGCAGGCCCAGCTCCTTGATCATTCCCTTGTCCAGCAGCGCCGACTGGCCGATCACCATGTCGGCGGGCAGGGTGGCGCGGCGCCGGCGGGTTGCGAGGAGGAGGGCCGACAGGGAGATGGCCCAGCCGGCGTTGCCGCGCCTGCAGGTGCGGATCTCCTCCAGGCTGGCGAAGGCGTGGCGGTCCTCGTCCTCATCGGTGGGTGGCGCGGCGGTATTGTCTGATGGGCTGGCGGTGGCGAGGAGCCAGTCTTCTAGACCTCTGGCTTGGACGACGGAGATCAGTTCCTCGAAGATGTGCCATCGCACCTGGCTTTCACCACATACTATCGTCGCGTTGGGTGGCCTGTAGACGAGCCTCTTGTCGAATGACGGGTCGCTCGGGGCGGCTACAACCTCCTGAAGCGTCCACAGCCGTGACCACCAGGGCCGGGAAATGATTGCAGACAGCGCCCGCCATACTTCCTGAGATGGTACTGGAATACCAGCTGCTTCGAAGCTGCCCGGATCTGCTGGGTTGAGCTTGTGCCCCTCGGTCAAGGCGCCTAGATTCGTCGTGAGTGTCGGCATGGTTCGCACGGCATTCTCTTCCGCGGCGGTAGCCTCACCCAGCCAGACGTACACAAGCTCGGCCTCCTCGTATATATACCGCATGAGCGGGATCTGGTTGTCCTTGTCCTCCGGGCACCCCTGGTTGATACAGATCGCGTCGATCCATATGAAACGGTTGTACCGACGCCGCCGCAGCCCCTCCAGGAAGGCGTGCAGGTTTTGCTGAATCAGCAACGTGCCATTCCGATGTGGCTCATAATTCGTCACGGCCCTTCCGTCGCTTGATCTCTTGTTTTTGATCGACGAGACGTACAGCGGGCGAGGCTCCTTTGGGTCTCCCCAGCAGTAGGACAGGGCGTCGTAGCTCTTGCCATCGCTGAGCTCGTCAAAGAGGTAGTACAAGTCCTCGTTGAAGGACTGGTACCAGAGGCGTGGCGTAAAGGTTAGCATTGCGAAGTCGATGTTGGTGATGGACAGCAGCTTGCCAGACAGCGGCTCGTCGTGCCCGTTCAGGTCGAGCTTGAAGAGCCGCATCAGGTGCGGGCGTGTCGTGTCGTAGGTATATGGCTGATCTGTCATCTTGCGATCATTGGCTGATATTTCCGAGGCTCTGATAAATGAATGCGTTGTCTCTTCTCAATGCTATGTAATAATCGTTCTTAAATAGCAAGCGGACAGCGTTAGCTTTGTTTACCGTTGCACGTAAGTGCCGAATTTCTAGTTTGGGGGCGGCAGTGATCTCATGCCGCGTTTAGAGATGCGGAACCCTGGTCAGCTGAAAATCGCAAATTTATGGCCATTAGTCTAGACACTTGATTGGACATCCAATGGAAACTCGAAATTTCGTGTCTTTGAAATAGAGCCTTTACTTTCCAATGATCCCTCTGAATGATTTTACAGTCTCCTGAAATGCTATGAAAACAGATCAAATACCCAGTTGAGGTTCTGGCAACAGCTGACATTAGAATATACCTGAAGGTACAGTATAGGATAGTCCACACTGAGTCTGAGTTGGCCATGGCTTCCTGGCCTCATAGACAAGCCTTTGGAAGGCTGCCGAGAGTGCATGCATTGCTCAGGAATCAGGGTTTTTTATTCGGTTGGAAAGTGCATTTGAAATAGTCTATGTATTTGTACGGACAAATCTTCAATCAAAAAAAATGGATACAGGCAGCCGTTTACTAGATGCCCCTCGATCAGTTTGGCCCGCTAATGGTAAAAGTGGCCGGCGGTCCGCGGTCAGCACAACACTCAAGTGTTAAACTTTTGTGAATCGTCCATTGCACTGGTCCAAGGTCATAAAAATTCACTTCCAAATTCTGGAATCGAAAATAGACGAAGGAATGGGGCAGTGCCGTCCCACTATGTTTGTGGCCGCAGAACTGTCGCCGGGTGAGTCAGCGTGGCTTAGCCTCCGGTGAGTTTGGCCTGCCTGAAGAGAGGCCATCCCAAATCCTGGAAGCAACAATTTTTTGATAGTCAAGATACGTTCTGCATCTACACAAGCCAGTATCGAGATACAATCTCAACAGTTGAAAGCTTGAGCGCCCCGGAAGGCAACTGCAGCAACCTCATTCTGGCCCCTGAATCAAGACCAGTCACAATTGGATATTACCACGCATGAGCATGGCTCAAGACGACACCATCCACCTCGATGGCCGCACTGGCGAGGGCGGCGGCCAGCTAGTCAGGATCGCAATCGCGCTCGCTTCGGTCGCGTGCAAACCAGTCAAGATCACAGACGTGAGGGGCAACCGCCCAGGGCCACGAGGTGGAGGTACACAAACGCTCACCCCTTGACCAAACCTGTCCTGAGCATCGTTCTCCGCCATAGAGCTGACTTTCCCGCCGTTCAGGACTCAAGTCGCAGCACTTCACATCCATCGCCTGGCTCGCAAAAGCAACAGGCGCCGATGTCAAGGGTCTCGAGGTAGGCAGCAAGACGCTCGAGTTCCGGCCCACCCGCGGGCCGGGTGAGCTGTGGGAGAGGAACATCACCATCCGCGCTGAGTCCGCCGCCGCCAGCGCGCTGCTGGTCTTCCAGGCCGTGTTCCCGTTCCTTTTGTTCGCGGGCAACGAGAGCGGCGAGCCGGTCGAGCTGACCATCTCGGGCGGCACCAATGTGTCGTTCTCGCTCAGCTACGAGTATCTGGACCAGGTGCTTCTGCCGACGCTGGAGGACTGGTTTGGCGTGCGCGTGAGGAGGAAAATTGATGGCAGGGGATGGAGCTCGGGGCCGGCGTCGAGGGGGTCGCTTTGGTTCAGGGTACAGCCCGTCTCGCTCGGGGAGATGCTGAGGCTTAGGGACGGGCTCGAGCTGGGGTCGCGGCCAGGAGATTTCGACATCAAAACCATCGACGTCACGATCATTACACCATGCACCATGCATACGGAGCTCGAGGCTGCCCTGCGTGAGCGTCTGGAGAAGAACTTCCCCGGGGTGGAGTACGATTTCCGCGCGCCCGAGGAAAGCAAGCACGAGTCACGCATCTATGTTCTCCTGGTAGCCAAGTCGGCTAGACTGCGATGGGGACGGGATCTACTCTACAATGGGAAGCGCAAGGGGAAGACGGCGGCCAAGATAAGCGAGGAGGTGGCGAGGGCTGTCACCAAGTCGCTCGCCGACGAGATCAGCGCCGGAGGTGTTGTGGACGAGTTTTTGCAGGACCAGCTCATCATCTTCCAGACTCTGGCTGAAGGTAGGACGAGCTTCCCGAGGAGTAGGGCTGAGGGCCATGAAGACGTTGGGCAAGCGGGCCAGGCAGCGACTGCCATCGAGGACGAGCTGGGCAGGCTCCACATCGGCGATGGGTTGAGGAAGGACAGAACTGGCAAGCCGTTTGGCGACCCTGAGACAGACAGCACCCACACTCAGACAGCCCGGTGGGTCACGGCAGAGGTACTGGAGCCCAAGTTGACCTGGTATAACAAAGGCAAGGTATGTGAGGGAATTGGATTGAAGTCCGGGATAAGCCAGTCTCTGACATAGCTGTCATGCCGTCATAAGTGGCCCTATCCACCAAACTCTTCTGGTTTTGTTATCACACGTTCAGCAGTGGATGGAACGGATAAGACTTGGCAAGAAATAGCAAAGACGCAAAACTAAATCTATGTAATTCCACCGAAAGCTGCATGAGTCTCGACAAGATATAGTGTGATTTTTTAAATCATGTCTCTCATCAGTCCAACTGTAAAATCAAGTGACCAATTTTAGTAGTGAAAACGGAGTTCTTTATAAGGATGTCTTCCTTCCGGAGGAAGTGAGCTTACAGCTCACAAGGCTGCCAGCCGACATCCTCGAGCAATGTTGTCAGTCACCACTGACGTTACTTCATCTAATTACAGTGGAATACAAGGGTATTTGCACGTAAACGATAACGAATAGAAAGTAATGAAACAAGATTTCTTAGGATTATGGTCATCTCCGCCTATCATGCCCAAGTTGTTATCCCTCCTAGTCCGCCTCAACCAACCCACTGCCCGCACAGACCGTAACAGATGCTATGAGCACAAGACACTATATGCTTCAGAGGATTGCCTTGCAGGAGGCTGGCCGGCCCCTTGCAGTTCTTTGGACATGGTTCTTCACTATCCCGGGGGTCTTCGTCCAATACTTGAACCGACTTTTCTAATTTTGGATGAATGAGTTTGGGGCTCAACGACAGGAGACGGACATAACGAGTGGCTAAGTGGCGGATATTGCTTTGATGTGGCAATTCCATCAATAATGTTTCATCCGCACGGTCTTCCCCGCGATGCTGTCTGCCAGCAGGGGTTGCCGCTTTGCTTGATCGTAGAGCTTATATGATGTTTCATCCGAGCGTCGGACCCGCCGTTTGTTTGGTGTTTCCAGATTGCAGTGACAGGCGTGACGGGTAAGTCGGTGCTCCCGAGCACACGGTGGATGCGAATGTGGTCTTTCTATATATTGAGGGCATCCCTTGGTGACACAACACCGGGGCAGATCAGTTTCATCATCATCCTCATTGCTTTAAACATCAAACAAGACTCTGCAAGTCAAATTGAATTGATAATTCGAATCAAGCAATTCTTCTATTCAGACAATACCGTGTTCATCATAATCAAGCACAATGGCGACCACCTCTTCATCACCTCTGGGAGCTCTCTCCCGATTCCCCCTCGAGATCCGCCGCATCATCTACGACTTCACCCTCGACCACTCAGAACGCGACTACCACTTCGAAGTCGAGGCCAACAAAGTCCTCCGCGTCCCCGAGGCCACCCTCTCCCTCCCCCGATCAACACCGGTCATGGCGCACGTCTGCGGCGAGATGCGGGACCACTTCCTCGAGAGCCACACCAAGGCCTCCTTCACGTGCGCCGTGTACAACAGGACCTGCACGGAGGGCGGCTGCTGGGAGGAGAAGGCCGACCCGCGGGAACCCCAGCTCGCCGCCAAGACCGGCTGGTTCAACCGCAGGTCCGACAGGGTGACATTCTCGCGGCACGAGCTCCCCGCGCCCCCGCGCCCCGAGTGCAGCGCCTCCCCGCCGCTGTCGGACGATGACGAGGACGAGGACGAGCAGTGCGACGTGGAGCTATATGATGAGCACGAGGAGCGCCAGCTGCTCCTGAGCGTCGAGCCGTACCATGTGACGGATTTCGTCAGGCTTGTCGAGACCGAGCGAGCTGCGTTTGTCCAGAAGAACCGGGACGAGGAGACTCGTGTGTACCCGAGGGACTTCTACGACATCATCCACCAGGGGCCGGCGGTATTGGTCCGCCGGAGCTGGTGTGCGTAGCTTTGATGCACTGGGAAGACGAATGCGATGGCGATGGCGATTGGAGAAGAGGGGTATGGAGTGATTTGTACATGTATGTCGTCTCGACGGCGACATTGGCTCTGGTTAGCTACTTGCACATGATCTAGACGAAATTGTATATTGAACATCTGTCAGAACTTTGAACCATCTCACAGCATCTCCTTTCCCTATCGATCTGAATGGTGTGGTACTGTGGCCAATCCGATGCTCGCGCTTAAGCACGACTTGATGACTGCATGATGCGGGTGGTTCGTCATTGAGATAGTGCCAGGATAAACACCTGTCGAGCAGTTGGATCGTGATGTTCAGTTCGGACTGAGTAGTCCGATGTTCTCTGAGTCTTTGCCCTCTGAACGTCTGCTCTCTGAGTGTCTTTGCCCGGCACCCATACTTTTTGACTCTCACAAACCATGATCCACCAGACCTACTTCAAGGGATAGTACTCGATGCTGGCGGAACGCAAGACATGTGTTCATGCATTGGCCGCCATGGTGGAGAAGCCAGGGGTCAATAATCGCATCCAGAACCTTATAGGCAAGGCGAAATGACTTGTCATCACGTTTATCACACCTGTGCCGATCTGGCATCGCTTAAGTGTGAGCTATGGGAGCGGCACATGCATTGGCATAAAACTATCGTCTCTGATCGCCGCCCCGGCATCGTCACTGCCATGGAACGACACGAACACTCCACAAGCATCACCTATCCTGATGCCGAACTTGCTGCGGATGGGCTGATATAATATTATAGCGCAATGGTACCCACCTGGAAGCGGCAGACGGCATGAAAATGCTACGCATCATGCAAAGGGCGCGTCCCATCACCCCGCCCTCCGCATGTTCATCCATTTTATTCGAGAAGATGTGCCGTGTTTTTGGAAATCAAGAAGGCGCAACTGCCGCCGGCGGGGGGAAACGGATGTAGCCCAAGGGTTTGTTTGCCTGAAGAGTTGCCAGCACTTGATTCTTGTGAAGGCGAAATCGGTAATATGTATATCGCCTCCGTCTCGATTCGCCACGTCAAGTAACCCAAAGATTATGACCAGTTGTCATTAGAAGCTTACACAAATTAAGAACGCCGCCCGTTGGAGAAAAGAGGACAGGAAGGAAGATACGAAGAGAAATTCTGATCGCACTTGCCGCACCTTCGACGTAATAGACTTCCAAAACCATGGCCCGTATCTGACGACACGAGAGAGGCTCGCAATTAGTGAATCAGAACAACTCACTTATGAAATCATCACTCCTCTGAAATTAACATCCTTGAAATAATTATTACCATTCAGATCCAGGAGAGCATACCGCAAACATGGAGCAACGCTGGATTGTCCTCCTGGGCATTGCTCTGGCCATGTTATGCCGAGCCTTGTATCTTCGACTTACTCGTCTGCCGCTTCCACCAGGCCCTCCTGCCCTTCCGATTCTAGGAAACATCCTATTGATGCCCAAAGAACATTCTTTCAAACAGTTTCACGCCTGGAGGCAACAATACGGCCCCATCTTCCGCCTCATCGCAGGCAAGGACACCATTATCGTCCTTGGCGACCATGCCACCACCCACGAGCTCCTCAACAAGCGCAGTCTCAACTACTCTGACCGCCCACGCCTGCCAATGGCCTCGGAGCTGCTCTACAAGGGCGACCACATGCTCGTCCGCCGCTACGACGACAAGTACCGCGCCCACAGGCGCAACCTAGGCCAGCTGTTCACGCGCCGCGCGAGCGCCGCGGTCACTCCGCTCGTGGACATGGAGAGCATCGCCTCGCTGCGGCAGCTGCTCAGCTTCGTGGAAGGCAGCCAGGAGGCCCGCCGCGCGGCCCGCGCGTACGTGCGGCACGTCCACGACCGGCGGCCGCTCTTCGACGCCTACTGCGCCCTCGTGATGGCGCTGCACCGCTTCACGGCGTCCATGTCGTACACGCTGCTGTACGGCTTCCGGGTCGAGACGGGCGAGGAGCCGGTCATGGCCGACGCGCAGGTCATCGAGGACCACTTTGCGCGCGCCATGAGGCCCGGCGTGTGGCCTTGTGATCTCATCCCCGCGCTCAACTACCTCCCCGCCTGGCTCGCGCCGTGGAAGCGCACGGCCGAGGAGTGGTACCGCTTCGAGCGCGAGCACCACATGCGCGGCAACGCGAGGGGGCGCGCCAGCCGCGCGTGGAACTGGACCAAGGCGCTGGCGGGGAGCAAGGCGGCGGCAAGGCTGAGCCCGGAGTCGCTCGCGTACGACGCCGGGGTCCTCAACAACGCGGCGCTCGACACGACGACGCAGACGCTCGAGATGTTCGTCATGGCGGCGGTTGAGAACCAGGACAAGATGCGCGCCGCGCGGGACGAGATCGACCGCGTCGTGGGACGCGGGCGACTGCCCTCGCCTGCGGACGAGAGGGACCTGCCCTACGTGCGCGCCGTCGTCGAGGAGACGCTGCGCTGGCGGCCTATCATTATCGGCGGGGTGGCGCACGCTAGCATGCGCGAGGATGTTTATAATGGCTACCGGATCCCCGCGGGTTCTATTGTCGTCCCGAATAATTGGTCTATCCACATGGACGAGAATGTGTACAAAGACCCCCAGCTCTTCCTCCCGGAGCGCTGGCTCGAGGACCCGGGACTCCCTGCGCCGGTGGGGTTCGGGTTTGGCCGCCGCATATGTATGGGCGAGCCGATTGCGCGCGGCGCGCTGTTTCTCATGGTGTCACGGCTGTTATGGGCATTCGAGATCAGGAGGCAGCTGGACGAGGCTGGCCGCGAGATCGCGGTTGACACCATGGATGTAGCGGACTATTTCATCGTGAGGCCTAATCCGTTCCCTGTGAACGTTATCTGCAGGCATGAGTCGGTGCGGAAGGTTCTGGATGATGCTTGGGATGAGGTTGAAAAGGATCCTGAGACTATCATGGAGAAGATGGGGAAGCACTTCCATGGAAAATGAGCTAGCTGAGTTATGAGGTTCTGTCCGAAGCCGTGCTTTAAGTCTGGCTGGCCGGCCTTTTAAAACCGCCTCCGAAGTTCTGTGTTGCCCGGCCTCGGCATTGGTCACATCTGATATTCGTTGGTCATCAAAGTGCATCATCAAGTAGGGACGTGTCTTTTCGCCCAAGTAGGAGTTTTCTGCTGCTACCCATTCATCTTAACTGCATGTCATCCAAACCTGGGTGGGTAGCAAAGCCATACACGCCGCGCTACGAGATCAACTGCTATGGGAGAACCTGCTTAGAAGGGTTTCAGATCATTCTAGTTCCACAATATCACATTGAATACAAGTGCTAAGTTTCGTGGGTAATGATAGACTTAAACCAAGTGGGTGGGCAGTTAGAACGGCACGTGCGTCAGCGCCACTCGCTCAGCATGATCAGTATGTGGTACTCGTGGCTGGTCATTATGTGCTGATACCTGGTCTGATGACTACTTTGACTCATGAGCACCCCGGAACAACATGATTTACATGATTATCTCGGCTTGTTCCCAAATCTATATCGAGTAATTTGAGTGCAGAATTGAATTCTGGTGCTCGTTGTTCTAACCACACACTTGCCGATGCCACAATGCTTAACGAACACGACAAAGACTTGTCGAGGGGCCTTGTACTTTCCCCGCAAACGGAAAAGAATATCCACTCATGCACATGCAGGCTAGATTCAATATTACTGTTTGCTGTTTCTTTGTTGTCACTGCGGTTTGGTTAGACCGTACGGGCTTATGTTCAATGGTTGCTTATAGGACCATGCTGTGACCCTTGAGCTAAGCAAGGTTTCGCCTCAATTCTCAGTCAACATCCTCACAATTGTCGTATACTTCCAGTGTTGGAGACTTCCACCCAAATTTCAAGATGACTCAAGACGCACGGAGGGCATTAAGGGAAGCGCGTTACTACCTGCGACGCGGGATAGACTACTTCGACTTTTTCAGGCGCGGTGAAGTCAGACGTTGGAACGATGCTGTTCGTCAGCCGATATACATGAACATGTTCATTCCGGTCAATCAAGTCGCTCAAGCTGATGCTAGTATTTCGGATCCGGACCAACCGATTCCCGCCCGTCAATACCTACCTTTCAGTCAGATTAACAGAACAGATGATGGGGCCGGTCGCACAGTGCCGCATAATATAAAAAGAAATATAGAGTCACTCGGGTGGAGAATGGTTAAGATACTCGGTGCCGGATCGCAAGGATTAGCAGTGCTGTTTGAATCCGTGAATGACGGGAAGAAGGTTGTCTTTAAGTGGGGCGAAGAGGTCTTTTCGATGGCTATCGAACTGTGGGCTATGAGGCAGATGGTGGGAGCAAGACATATCATCCAGGTGAGACTTCATATGGTCCAAACTCCCCTCGCCCCTGACTTCCAGAAGAGTGGCAGGTGGCCAGGTGTACTCTACTCACATAACTCCATTATTATCATCTGTCCATTCATCGGCTCCTTGGATGTTTTGAACGATATTTATAATCGATGACACAAACCAGTCTCCTAATAATTTTACTAAAATTGACTTTTCATTGTTGTAGATGCTAATTGTGTTGTATGTAGCGTAAATATCCGCGTGGGGTTCCCGATTTCCGCATGGATCGTGTATCAGAAGCATATATGAATCGGTGCCTGGCTCAGGACGTGCCATCCTCTTCAGAGATAGAAGGCCTTTTAGGGACTGATCTTTTGTTATATGTAATGGAATACATGGAGCATGGGAATTTCAATGTAACGTCACCCTAACCTCCTTTTGCCTTTGGCAACATGAAAGGTTCATTCGAAAGGGGAGATCCTCCTACCCCTAGAACGCCAAACGAACCCCTTGGGCCTTTCAAACAATCCAAGGAATGCTAACGGGCAGCAACACTTGCACGCAGGGAGTCGCCCGTAGATTATCTCTCGCCAACCGTTACCTCAAAAGCTCGGAGGTCTGGAGGGTGTTCTATTGCCTCTTCAGAGCTTGTGTTGCCTTGGCCTACCCGGGCCGATGGGACCAGGGCATGGACCCGACGACACAAGTGGTTCCGACGCAGGAGGAGTTCATACCGTTAAGCGGAGGCCGGCCCGTGAGCACAGAAAACGGCCTTGTAGACTTTGACATAAATGACCGTAACGTCATGGTTGGCGAAGACAGATCTACCCTCGTCGCAGGAGATCACCCGCACGATCAAACCCCAATCTTCAAGATCGGCGACCTAGGCGATGTCCAGGCTTGGAGGACTCCGGAGTACCGCAGAAGTGTGAAGGCCCATGCCATGGCCAGGGTCTCTGGCAATCCGACCGTGCGTCATAACTTGCGGCTTGATCACCATCTGCTTTGCTAATATAGGGTTTAAAGTGCAATACTCCGGAGCAGTTTAGTCTCGGCTGGAACAACGTCTATGATGACGACTCTCTTGCCCGGGAAGATACGGCTGGAAATTTTGATTGGTGGACAAATCGTAAGCAAATCCATATCAGCTCCTGTCAAAATAAACACGGGAAAGCATGTTCACCGGTAGCTGATTCGTGAAACAAAGTGTGGCAAGTTGGGCGCTTGATGACTATACTTGTGAGCAACCCCCAAGCCCGTGCTTAGGCTCCCCTACACCTATCCTTTGATCCAGTCCTGTTCTTTGGTCGCTTCGCTCCGAAATCACCAGCACTAGATCACAGGGAATAACTGGGGCATCAAAAAAAGAAGGACACAACTTTTGCTCGAGTCGGTACTAAGTTAAGCTGACCCATCCATGTAGCTCACCCAGCAACAGGCACAAGTCCCGCCTGATTGCGTGTGGACAGAAGTGACAATAGCCGACGGCACCAAAAAGAATATCCCTACTTATGTCGCTCCTCTCTTGACCGATCCGGCCTTGGCGGGATACGACCCACTGATTATCGACACGGTGGCCTGGTGCATGGCACACAAGCCTCGAGACCGGCCCACGATGATAGAGCTGGAACAGCGGCTCTCCTCGAATGTGCTGGGCAGGGACTGGAGCGACGAGGATGTCGAGGGCCGGATCACCATTCAAGAGTTACTGGCTATGCCTCCCCCGCCTAGGCCGGCTTGAGATGTAATTGTGTATGGGGTACTGTTGCAGCGGAGCGGATAGCACACAACAATGTTTCGGGGCAACGTTGTGACCGTCTTCTTCCAGTTCATCGCAGCCTATTGTGACGAGGATAAGTCGAATAACCGTCAGCCACAGGATTCGACGTGACAGTCAGACTGGACGTCAAGAGATATGACATCTTTCGAGTAGCATCCGATGGGAGACTTCAAGTCGCTGTTCCAAGCTTCAACCCAGGGCCTCTCTTATCCCGTTCACATCCCGTTTTGTGCCAGTAAAGACACAAACTGAGTTAATGCAACACAACTGGGCACGAGGACCTGTGATAATATCTTACCTGCCATATGCAGAACCAAGTCATTTTCTCCAATAATAGAGCGCCCTGAAAACACGGTGTCAAGGAAGTGATATGAGGTGTTCATCCACTATTTAGCGGCATACTGCCCGGTAATTGTAGCATCGCTGGCAGATGGAAATTGACTATTTGGCATTCGAGGCAAATCATGAGATGTCTCGTTTTAGAGGAAATTAGTGAATACTTATCTCTAGTACTCAAACCTGGCCGAACAGTTGGAGAGGCACTCAAACACAGGTCGTCTCAGCGGCTTTCGCTATTGGCTGGTTTGAGGTGCAAGGATGATGCATCCTCAACAACCGAGATGCCAATGCTGGCGGAGAAGTGCACGAGCCCAGGTGGGTTAGGTGGGTTGTGAGGATGCCTGCCCAGACAGGAGAGGATTAGCCCGCCGCCGAAAAAACGCTAGCGCTCCGATAAGAAGTCTAACCTTCCCGATAAGCGACTCGCCTCTCTAATTCTGCAGCTTTTTTGCCAGGGTGCATTTTCAGGGCAACGACAGCATTTGGTTGCGACGGCGATTCACTCCGACTTTGCCTTCCCTCTCGCCTCTCGCCCATCGATCCACCGCATCACAGGACGTTCCGAAGCTTGGTTGTCCGCCGACCGCTCCTCCAACCTCGAAAAGTCAATCTCTCTCCCAGTACCACAAGTCCCTTCCGAGGGCACCACACAACGCCATGGTAAGGATGCCCGTCCCGCCCAAGCAGGCGGCCCAGGAGGGGTGTGTTAGCAGCGAGACAGACACTGACCACGATCCAACTACAGCCTCAGAATGAGTATATGGAACGCCACACCAAGCTCCATGGTCGCCGCCTCGACCATGAGGAGCGGACGCGGAAGAAGGCCGCCCGCGAGGGCCACGACGCCTCCGAGAAGGCCCAGAACCTGCGCGGCCTGCGGGCAAAGATGTACGCCGAGAAGCGCCACAAGGAGAAGATCCAGATGCGCAAGCAGATCAAGGCCCACGAGGAGCGCAACGTCAAGTCCGCCGCCCCGGAGAACGACCCCTCCAACCCCGTGCCCGCCTACCTGCTCGACCGCAACAACCCCACCTCGGCCAAGGCCCTCAGCTCCTCCATCAAGAACAAGCGGTCCGAGAAGGCCGCGCGCTTCGCCGTGCCCCTGCCCAAGGTCCGCGGCATCTCCGAGGAGGAGATGTTCAAGGTCATCAGCACCGGCAAGAAGACTCAGAAGAAGGGCTGGAAGCGCATGGTCACCAAGCCCACCTTTGTTGGGCCTGACTTCACCCGAAGGCCTGTCAAGTCAGTACAGTACCTCTCCTATTACGGCTCCCAGATCCTTGTGCTTTGCAATGCTCCAGAGTGTACCGCTTTAGGACCCGTAGCAGGTTGTTAACAAATAGCAGGTACGAGCGCTTTATCCGTCCTATGGGACTTAGGTACAAGAAGGCCAACGTCACACACCCCGAGCTCGGAGTAACGTAAGTAGATTTAGGAAACCATTGCCTCACTGGGGACAATCTCTTCTGCGCCAACCCTGCGAAATGGCTTTCGCCGTGCCTTTTGGCTGACTTTGAAATCTACAGTGTACAGCTACCGATTATCTCTGTCAAGAAGAACCCTCAAAACCCTCTGTACACACAACTTGGCGTTCTGAGCAAGGGTACCGTTCTGGAAATCAACGTCTCAGAGCTCGGAATCACAACTACGTCAGGTAAAGTAGTGTGGGGTCGCTATGCACAGGTCACGAATAACCCCGAGAACGACGGCTGCGTAAATGCAGTTTTATTGGTTTGAGGCGGTTCATTGGGCTCAGACTTGAGCAGAGAAGCCGGTCAAAAGAATTACAGGCGTTGGGGGCGTTAAGAGACTCAAAAGGGCACGGCTTTCCCTGACTGGAGGTCACTGAGAAGTCACCGACTCGAGTTGGTATTCGTGCCGCCCCCGAAGGGAGGCAGAGGCAAGGATGGATGGGTCCTGCAGTGATTACCGAGACGGGACATTTACTGACACGAGGGACATATACACGGGTACATGGCTTGGACAGAATCGAAGGCTCTGCGATATCACCGCACTTGATTCCATACAAGATGCTACCAATGCGCGGTCCCACACGCCGGCTACGGTACCAGAGATTCCAGGCTAAATCTTCAGTGACGCTGGCCTCGAACTCTGCACCTGCGGCCAAGCAGAACAGCATCGCACTTCACGTGGTGAAGATCCATAGAAAGCATTCAGCGTGCGACAATTTAGATACACTACTCATATCTTGAACACCACCGTTGCTCTATCTTCATGTGGCTTGGTCGAAATAAATGGTCCACCCATCGCCTTACTCCTATCTGGACAGAGGCTAGTCGTTGGCTTTGCCATTTACTGGTGTTTCAACAGATACCACCTCCCTGCTCGTATCCTCGGTGCCGCTTAGAGCAGTGGCTAGGCCCCGCTGTTGACGCTTTTTCTCCCTATTCAAAAGATCAGTCATGTCTAGTTCATGTTTGATGCAGATATTGAAACTCACCCCCGTCTGTGGAGCAGCAAGGCCGTGATGAAACCAGCCCAGAGAAGGAAGTAGAACACAAACGTCACTGGCCAGCCGTGCTGCCATCTCGGTGCACCGTATGGCCCCGCGGTGGGGAATATGAGCAGAGGCACCCAGATTTGGAAAGAGTAGCCAAAGGTCATCATTGATCCCTACATATGCCCGGTCAGTCTAGAAAAAGAGGAGGCTGGGGCCGGGCCTTGGACAACACTGACCATGATGATGGCTCGCTCCTCGGAATCATCCCTGACGATGGAGTTGACGGTGGAGTACAGGATCGGACTGGCACAGCCCGACACGCCGAATAGGTACCACGCAAAGAATCTTGTCTCAGGAGTCAGCGGTGGATCAACCGTGCGAACAAGCGCGGATGAGAAGGGCTTACTTCAAAGGCTTTGGGATATTCCAGACGATCATGCATATGGTGGAGAAGAGAACACAGGTCGTCTCAATGCTGTAGATGGCCCAGGACGGATAGATAGCTGCCAAAGTTGCGCCGAGCCAGGATGCAACGGCCGTGATGGCATACGTCACGGTGGGCAGCTCGTTGACTTTCACCGTGCTGTAGCCCTCGGCCTTCAACCATAGGTTCATGTACTGCGAGGGGTATGATGATATGATCATGCAGCTGGAGTCACCCTGTCAGTGATCTGACATCTCCGGAGGCTGGTTATGACACGATTGAGGTTCCTCACATGTAGCAGAACACAAATATCCAGATGTGCCAGCGGCTCAGCGTTCGCTTGAAAGTGTCCAGATTCAACTTCCCAGGCCTCCGGATCTTGAACTTCTCAAGACGGCTCTTGGCCAGGTTCGTGTCGTCCTCAGTGAGGTAGAACGGCCTCGGCGAGTCTGGGATCCCGGGGAAGACGACATATCCCAGCAGGGCAACGGGGATCGTGAAGATACCATCAATAATAAATAACCATCTCCAACCCGCCATGCCCCCAACGCCAGAGAGGTTCTTGTACGCCGCGGCCTGCAGGTACCCGCTGATCATGGACCCGAGCGGGTTGCAGATGAACCAGGTGCCCGCGCGCCGGAACAGCTCGGGCCCGCTGTACCAGGACCCGAGGATGAAGTGCGTCCCCGCGAAGACGGGCGCCTCGAACATGCCGACCAGGAACCGCAGCGCGTACAGCTGGTGGACGCTTGTCACGCGGCTCTGGGCGAAGGTTATGATGCCCCAGAGGATCTCGAGCGTCGGGAGCAGCCACCGCGCCAGCTTCGGCCGCGACATGAGCAGCATACCGGGCACCTGGAAGACCACGTATGCTGTGGTGTAGCAGACGTTGAAGTAGTTGAGCTCATTTCCGTTGAGGTTGAAGTCCTCTTTCAGTCCGCTCACGTAGGCATTGCTGATGTTGGTTTGATCTTTGGGGAGTTAGTTCCTGACGGGAACGTCCCAGCTGATTTCTCGGACTTTACCTAGATATTTGACAAAGACTATAGATGCAACAATCAGTATGAAGTATTCTCATGGAGTTTTGTTGATGAAGACTTACAGCATAAGCAGGCAAATACAAGGATGGAAATATCGAGCTTGAGTAGAAGTCTGTCCAACTTTTAGTATTCTGTTTCTTTTTCTCTGGAAATCTTTGACTCATGCTCACTTTCTCTCCGCCACCGGGTATTCAGACGGGTACCAGTTGAAGACTTCTTCGAACACGCCGATCAAGGATGACCTCGGTCGTTGTTGGCTGATAGCCTTTGTCTCCTCTGGATTTGACATTGTCTACTGACTCGAGAGCGAGGTTGAGCAGAAACGGTCAGTCCTAGAGAATAGCAAGACGGTAGCAGACCACACACATCATAAGTTCTACGCAGAGACAAGGACATCAAAATCTCAACCACGAGGCATAAGCCTGCAGCTCAAGCGTGATCGGCCCACATGCTTCCACCATAGATACAGGCAATATTGCAGCCGGAGAGATCTGCAACGTCGAGGCGACGGCACCCGTTCACCGGGGCTATACGTTCTTCCACTATAGGTCTCAACGAGAGCAAAAGCCCATAATTCATATCCATCGTCACAGCAAATTTTGAGCTAAAGTGGTGCTTGGCAGGGCCTGAATGGCGTGCTGCCGAGGATATGCCCATTCGTCAATGTTGAAGTGTGGACAGGCCCAGCCAACATGAGCAACGCGATATCCGAGAGACACACACCACGACTTCCGATGCTGCGTGCGTACCAGTATCAACATCTACTGGATAAGTTCTAAAGGCACTACCTCATGTGGGACCACCTCATATGGGATAAATCCCACGGGATCCTTTCCTGTGAGAACAGTCTCCAGAGGATACCCTCCAACCGGAGCATATTCTACAGACTTAGACTCTCTGAAATACGACCCGTTTCCAACGTATCTGCCCTATTTAATTCCTGAAAAGAGACTATGGATGAAATTCCGTTCGGTAGTCGGATTCCACACTCTGCCTAGTGGCGGCAAGATGATGTGCTCCACGAAGCTATTGCGTGCTCACAATCTCCGCACTCCCTCACTTTGTCCGGCTGTGGAGGAGGACACATCTGAGGGAACCCCGCGGTGGGACTCCCAATCGAGTCTGTTACATATGCAGCTTGTGATGATGAATGGGCGCTGATACGGATTTATGTTGGTCGTCATTGGTGGCCGATGCGGGTAGGGCAGAAGGTGGATGCATTCTGACGGAGCCATCCACGTTTTGGATAGGAATGCATTTGTAAGAAAAGAGTGATAAGCTCGTATGGCGTGCTTCGTTGGCAGAAGATGCCGCATTAAATGTCCGATGTCGTCGCGGCGGCAACTTGAACACATCTTGGGCTTCTTCTTGTTGCCTCGTAACTGGCGTCTCCCTGCAAAGACATCACTCTCCTCAAATCTCCGTGACTTGACAATTGTACGTCCTGAATTTGACCATCCTTCAAAGACACATACCGAATAATATTTGTGATTTGTACGACAGAAGATGCCTGGAAGAATAATTGAGAGGTACGAGCAAGTCCCAGTGACCAAGGAGGACCGTGAGTAAACCCCAGCCAGATCAACTATACGTCCATATCATCGCATACTTGGCAATACTGACCATAAACAGTTGATTGGGCTGAGCTGGTGACTGTCGACCTGAGCAAGTTCGACGCACCCGGCGGCAAGGAGGAGCTCGTCAAGGAGCTCGAGTATGCCGTCACCAAAGTCGGTAAGCTTGAAGATGGGACCATGCTTCCAAGTACGAGAGGATCATCAACTAAAAGTTCTCTAGGCTTCTTCTACGTGAAGAACTTCAACATCAGCCAAGAAGAGGTTGACAGGCAATTTGCTCTTGGAAGAGAGTTCTACAATCTTCCACTGGAGGAAAAGTTGAAGTACCACAACAGTGACGACCTCGTCCGCGGTGAATATAATGGATACCGTCCTGCCGGCCACAGAATGTGAGATCTTCGGGCACCCCTGGCTCAAAACAGCTCTAACCATTTTTCAACAGCCTTGGCAATGGGATCAAGGACAACGTCCAAGTCTACAATATTCCCAAGTTTGACGGATTCCACAAGCGGAAACAGCCACCGGTTCTCGAGGACAACATTAAAGAGATCGAGGCATTCTCACGAGTAAGTCACTCAACAGGGGAGCACGTGACTTATCATCAACGTGTCTCTAATGCTTCCACTGCAGAAATGCCATGATGAAGTGGTCGTGAAGCTCCTCAAGCTCTTCGCAATCTTCCTCGAGCTGCCCGACGAGGACCAGCTGGTCCGGGAGCACCAGTACGACGTCAAGGGGGAGGACCACCTGCGGTACATGCACTACGCCGCCCGGTCGCAGGAGGACAACAAGAAGGTCGGCGAGCTCTACTCCCCGGGGCACACCGACCTGGGCAGCATCACGCTGCTGTTCCGGCAGCCCGTGTGCGGGCTGCAGATCCTCAACAATGAGGGCCAGTGGAAGTGGGTCAAGCCCGTGGACGGCACAATCACCATCAACACGTGCGACGCCCTGACGGCGCTGACGGGCGGGCTCATCAAGTCGTCCATCCACCGCGTGCACGCCCCGCCCCAGGACCAGGCGCAGGTCGACCGCCTGGGCGTCCTGTACTTTGCCCGCCCCAACAACCACGTCGTCCTGGACCCGCTGCAGGACAGCCCGCTGCTGGCACGCCTCGGCAGGACGTCCAATGTCTTCACCGAGCTGGGAAAGCACCTCACCACCGAGGAGTGGGTCAAGATCCGCCAGACGCAGCAGCAGCGGAAGACTCCTGGGGCGAAGATCACCGAGGATGGCAAGTATGTGCACAAGCCTGAAGACCTGCAGATCCTGCCTGGGCTCCATGCTACGGTTCATAACTAGGGACGTGGGCGGACATGTGAGAAATTTATAGCCAAATGAATTCAAGAGATTGCGAATGCAACCCTTGGTCGTGGTGGTGCCAGATTTCCTATGGTTGATCATATGAATTAACACCCCTTCATTTTTCGCACCGACGGGCCACGGTCACAACCCTTCACGATGCTTATATGCAGCTTTAGGGTGATGATCTAGTTGCAGCGAACCCTGTCTCTTGTAGATTAATCTCCTGTGGAACACTTCAATATGGATTAACCTACAGTGGGATAATCTGTATTACCCGACTCTCCTTGACAAATGTCCCGAGAAAGATGGGTTTATTATGAGGCTGAATTGGGTATATAACTGGGGCCTCGGCCCCCCCCCCCCCCTCTGGACGTAGTTTTCTGTGACAACAGATTTACAGGTCCAATCCCCGTCTAATGTACTACATAGGCACCATCCTAAGGCAAATTTGTGATCCACCTCATGTATTCCTGGGATATCATGGTTCTAATATTCGGGAAAGATGTTAATTAAGAATACGGAGATTCGTGCAGACGAAAACGGATGGTACACAGATACCTCACTCAACACGTACAACCAATTCGCATACTTGTTTTGCATGCCCATAGCCAATTTACATATTTAGGGCCCATTCATGTACCTAATTAACCCTTTGTAAACTAGGCTTAAGTGTGCGAGTTAGCTCTTAGATTGGCCTTAGGTGTACAAATTGGCTTTGGGTATGTAAACTGGCTCTGGATATGCGAACTGGGCGTGTAGGCGTGTAGGCGTGTAGGCGTGTAGGCGTGTGGGTGTTGAGTGTTGGGTGCAGTAGGGGTGTTATGTATCTGTGTACCCTCCGTTTCAGTCTGTACGAATCTTTGCATTCTTAATTAATGCCCTTTTGAGCCTGAAAGTTTATTCTTATTTCAGGCTCATTCTCTTCCTTAGATAAGCTTGAAATTTAGATCCCAAAGACGTGGTCTCTGGAGACGCACAGCGCTTCCAGATGTCCTTTGGGGCAAGCTCAAGGGCATGTAGATAAGCCATAGATAGATCAGCGCGCTCTTCAGGATCCATTCAATTCATCCCCGGAAATACCATCAAGACTGTATTTCGGTGCCAATTCCACGAAACGGGTAAGAAGTTTGATGGTTGCAGGTACAATATCCACATGGTCTTCGAGGGTAGTAGCTAGTGCTCTTTGTTTCCACCAACATGTTCTCGTCAGTAAATCTGACCGCGTCACTTCTTCGAAGAAGTCAGCTCTCAGAATATTGTCAACAGAATTCTCGAGTCAACCTGCGTTCCGTTCCGCCGAGACTTTGCGGTAGCTTCCGAGGGCGGCCTCGATCTCCGCTATGGTTGATTCCATGACCGAGGATTAGTTGTGTTGCCAATAGTATGTGAATACATTCAATTAGTATCTATGTTTTGGCTGTAGAAATATGTTAGCGTTGGGAAAAGTGTGCGAAGTGACTTTGAAGTACTCCGACATTATGGAAGGGAGCGACAGTTCGTCGACGACAGGCATCGATTTGGCGGTCCCAGGGTCCCATGCTATTAGGCATTCACTTTGCTAGCTTTGGAAAAAGCTGCCTTGATCTCGTAGTCCCCCTGAAGAAGACTTGCAGAAGGATAGCACAGGTGCTATCTCAATCTAAATCCAAACGTCTATAGCTATCAAGGGCCTCTGGCCACCGGCCGAACTCAGTAACTAGGCTATACAGGAACGTTTGCACCGAGATAGACCAAACCAAGAGAAATCCTGATGGCCTAGACCGTTGATACCATCTAATTACGCGGCCTTGAGCGACTTTGGCAATGATGCCCCGTGCAGCCACAGCGGATCAATGATACTATGTGGCAAAGCTCACAATCCGCCAAGTCGCTTGCACGAAACGATATCTCTTGGCCAACCCTATCAGCCTGCCAGCAGGCATGGTTCGACACGTGCTTTATCAAGCTCGCCCATAATCTCCGGGCACTGTTCCCCTTCCAGCAGGTGTGCCAATGCCCAGGCGCCAAGCTCGATGATCATTAGTCCAATTAGACATGGCCCCTGCGTTTGACTCAGCTGCGAGGAAATTGAGACAAATGGGGATATTGAAATAAAAATGCCATGCACAACCCATCAAAGCCAATGTAACCTTTCCGTGTCTTCCGTCCTACACAACACATTGTGACGAGGCTCTGGTGACGATGTCTTCAATCAGGAAGCTCCTGTCTGCCCTGTTGCTTGTCCCTGCAGTCTTTGCAGAGGATGTTCTCGTCAGCCGGCGCCATGACTTGCACCAGAGGAGGAGCGGCTATGGTAACTTCGAAATTTCGATTTACCACATCAACGATGTCCACGCCCACCTCGATCAATTCTCATCGTCAGGGACTGACTGCACGCGGCCGGAAAGGGGCTGCTTTGGCGGTTACTCACGTGTCAAGACGGTGTTGAACTCGACCCGGCCATCCAAGGAGAACAGCCTGTTCCTGAACGCAGGAGACGAATTCCAAGGCACGCTCTTCTACAACTTCTACAAGGGCTGGAGGACCGCAGACACCCTCAACCAACTTGGAGTCAATGCCATGACCTTGGGCAACCACGAGTTTGACGGTGGCGACGAGGAGCTGGCGGCCTTCATCAACAACATCACGTTTCCCATCCTGGCAGCAAATCTCAAGAGCACGAACCCAACTCTGAACAGCTCCGTAAAGCCATATGTCATCTTCGAGCAATATGATATGGCTGTGATCGGAGTCATCACCCCCGAGACAAGCCAGCTCAGCAACCCCGGAAATGGCACAACATTTACCGATCCGGTTGTCGCTGTGCAAGCCGCCGTTGACGAGATCAAGGCCACGACAGATATCAACAGGATCGTTGCTCTGACACACATCGGCTATACTGAGGACATCAAGCTCGCAGAGCAGACCACCGGCCTCTCCCTCATCATCGGCGGGCACTCCCACACCCCACTGGGCAACATCACCGGCAGTCAGGGGTCCTACCCAACGATCGCGAACAACACGGCCGGCGACGAGGTCTTCATCGTGACCGCCTACCGCTGGGGCGAGTACCTCGGGTACATCGACCTGGTGTACGACACGGCCGGCCGCGTCCTCGAGTACCGCGGCGCGCCGATCCACCTGACGAACCAGACGAGGCAGGACCCGGGCCTGCAGGCGCAGGTCGACGCGTGGCGCGAGCCGTTCCAGGAGTTCGCCAACGAGGTCGTCGGCGAGTCGGCAGTCGACCTCGTGCAGGAGACGTGCCAGGCCGAGGAGTGCACCCTCGGCGACCTCATGGCCGACGCCATCGTCGCGTACAGGCCCGAGGCCGACTTTGCCATCATCAACGCGGGCGGGATTCGTGCGTCCATCGACGTTGGACCCATCACGCGGGGCGAGATCCTAACGTCCTTCCCGTTCGGGAACGCCATCGTCGAGCTGACACTCTCTGGCCAGCAGGTCTGGGATGTGTTGGAGGGGATTGTGTCGGATGTCAACCAGGCCAACGGGCGGGCCGTGACGAGCTTCTTGCAGGTTAGCAGTGGCCTTCGCATTGTATACGATCCCGCGGGCCAGGTTGGGAGCAGGCTTGCGAATGTGACGATTAAGGATACGCCTATCGACTTGGCTGGGAGTTACCAGGTAGCCACGCTGGATTATCTGGCTGGTGGAGGTGATAACTTCTTCGAGGCGACTACGGATTACATCACGCTTGACTTGCAGGCGGACGTGCTGCTCGCATACCTGGCGAGTGTCAATCCAGTGGATATTGCACTGGATGGCAGGATCTCCACCGTGCAGCCGAGCACCAGGAGGAGGAAGAGGGTGCTTAAGCGGGCTCCTCACGTTTAGAACTACCCTACATGCAATATCCTGACTGCCTGACACCTGAACAATAATAGCAATAAATATACAATTTTTCCAGGCACTTGTACACTTCATGGTCTTCATAGTTTAGCCCGCAGACTGACATCAGTTTGCCTATGTCTCAATTCCCGGTGTGACAATCCTCGGCTTTACTAACTCTGCTAGCCATCACTTATCTAACCTACAACTGGCTCACATTATGGCTAGTATCCAAGTTGCGAGATGTGAGATGTGCTTGTAGCTGGGGTTCGCTTCTGCTACTTCCTTTGAGGACGGTAAGCTTTTACGCCACTCTCACTCTCATCGTCCTTCTTTTCTGCCTAGTCGTTCATTCATTTTGCTTCTCCTTTTCCAGTTTTGGCACCTTGGAACCTGCGGAATGATGTATATGAAATCGCACTCAATTGATACAAACTTGAATGGTCATTGAAATTGATGCGCATCTCGACACTACATTGAGGGCGGCAAATTGTTGCTCCGCTGAGCATTTCAAGTTGTGTGTCGCCCTCGTCCTCCAACTTACTTCCGTGTGGTCAACCCCTATAAGCCCACGTCAGAGATCCATGTGCCTGCGTAGCAAAATAGATACCTGTTTTGTATGACAGCAAGCGGGGTAGTCGAGCACCCCTCGGTATCCGATACTTGAGACTCGGATGCCCATTGGTGAGGATAGGTCTTGTACCTCCATGATCCCCAAGGATCTCCAATGCTAACGTACACAGTCAGCCATGCCCAGGCGACCCAAGCCGTCGGCATTCACTTGCAAAAGCCTTTGGTCTCCCAAAATTCATGACGTCGGACAATGGGATTTCTCTTCTTCTTGTTGTGACATCTCGTGAACCTTTAACGTTCCCATTGGTGCACTCGCCGCAACTGGGAAGACATGGCTGAACCAGTCGCAGACGAAAAGTCCATTGCAGGCCTTCAAGAGCCGGAAACGATACATGACGAGTATACCCCTCAGGATGGAACAGAGGAGGAACGGCGGAGGAGGGAGAGGGCACTTGTCCGCAAACTTGACTGTTTCATCGCGCCTGTCATGATGTTATTGATGCTCATCAGTTATCTCGACCGCGGCAACATCGGGTTTGCAGCGACTCAGGGCATGTCGGCGGACATACACCTGAAGGGGTCTCAATTAAACGTATGTATACCTGAGACGGTTTCACTGACGCGTGTTGACATCGCAGTAGACCGCAGTCTCGGTTTTCTATATTTTCTACATCCTCGCGGAATTTCCCACCTCCATCTTGGTCAAGCGGCTCCAGTTCAATCGAGTCATTCCCACCATCACTTTTTGCTGGGGAATAGTGTGCCTCTCCACGGGTTTTGTACAGTCTTTCGGCTCTCTTGTGGTGTGCCGCATACTGTTAGGCTTTTTTGAAGGTTGCCTTTTTCCTGCCATGACCTTGTTCCTTTGCAACTGGTACAAGCGCGAGGAGCTGGCGGTCCGCATCTCGTTCCTCTTCAGTAAGCTTTCGTCCGAAATATGACTGAAAAATATCTGTTATTGGAAACTTCTGACAATTTTTGCAGTCGCATCAGCTCTCTCAGGAGCCTTCGGAGGCTTGCTGGCCTGGGCCATGCTGAGCATGAATGGCATAGCCGACATGCCGGGATGGCGATGGTATGTTCGTTGTGCCCCTTCGAGAAGAGAGAGAACAGCTATGTTCTAGTTCGGGACTGAATCTCAAACTTTCTTAGGCTCTACATTATCGAAGGCATAATCACAGTTGCGTGGGCTGCATGCTGTGTCTTCCTCGTACCGAAGAACTTTGAGACAGCGTATTTCTTGAATGCAGAGGACAGGCTGCTCATGAGAACGCGTGCCGAGGAGATGGCGTCTTATAGTGGAGGCTCGGGCCACTACGGGAAAGAAGACATCATGGAGGCTGCCAAGGATGTGAAGAGTTGGGTGCATGGCGTAACACAGATCGCCGTGGTAACTATTCTATATGGTGAGTGGTATAGCTTCCCAACGTTTTGATCACGCATGCACACAAAGCATCATATGAGGGCTGACTACATTTTCCCAAGGCTTCGGCACGTTCCTCCCGATCATCATCAGAGAAGGCTTCCGCTACTCACTGGTACAAGCCCAGTATCTAGTCATTCCCGTCAATCTCTGGGGAGCGCTGGTCTATGCTGTGGGCGCAGTGCTCTCAGACAAGTACAACAAGCGTTTCCTCCCGCTCATCATCTGCGCACCTTTTGGAATAACCGGCTACGCGATCCTCCTTTGTAAAGTGTCACCCGCAGTGCAATACTTTGCCACTTATCTCATCGCCACGGCTTGTTTTCTGTGTACCGGAGGTAACATGTATGAAATTCCCTTGAAACTTCCAGTCCACTGCCAAAGAAGAACAAAAACAAAGTAGCTGACAGCTTGATTGCTTCCACATAGTGCGTGGTTGTCTGGTAATTGCGCTCCCGACGGGAAACGGGCTGCCAGCTTGGGCATCCTGTTGACCTTGACCAACATCGGCGGCGTTGTTTCAGGGCAGATCTACCAGACAAATGCAGCCCCTGCTTTTACGCTGGGCCATGCCTGGTCCTTGGGATGCCTGGCATTTGCATGGCTCGGATGGTGGGTGGTTCGGTGGATTTATCTCAGGCGTCAGGCCGGTAAAGATAAAGCTGCAGTCGATGGGATTGGTATACACACTGAGAAGTATACAGATCGTGCACAGGATTTTAGGTATCAGATATAGATGTGCATGTTGAGAAGGGCGAGAGAAAACATTTTGCCACTCAATTGAGCCTTCTAGCACGGAGCAGTCGCATTACTGCGGCGTTAGCTACAAAAATTATACAATGCATCTAGTCTATCGTTGACATTGCAAGCGCCACCGACATGATAGACACCGAAGTGATATGGGTAGGTTTCAATTCATCAACATCGAAATGGGCGTCTGAGCGGATTGATTCCGTTGACAGTACTGCTTTTACGCCTGCCCTTCCACTCACTGTGCATAGCGGCGCACAAACCTAAAGTCCGCTGCTGTTATTTAAGGACACTTAAAGTGTATGTGTATCCTTGTGCAATGTGAGTTTTTGTCCTTTTCATCCCATGAGAATATTGTCTCCTTCGGGTATGACAACCACTTTTATTGGTTTGCCTGACTCCGTGCAGTCATTATTTCGGCTAGGATTTACGCTGTGCGGTGAGTCTGCCTTCGTAACTGCCCCGGGTTTGGCATAGGAGAATCCGACAAAAAAGAGACAATGACATCTGACTTGTGACATATGGAAAGACTGAAAGAACAATATTGCGGCCAATATTACACCAAGGCCGCCAGCAACAGCTGCGCTCTGGTTTTGAAATCCAAGAAACGCTAATGAGAGTGAGCCAAATTACCATAACGTGAAGCGAGACGATTCTCTAGGCTGAGTGAGTTCTTCCGATAGTGGAAAAGAGGGTTTTCGGCTTCGAGCTTTTGAAGAGCTAATCCCGGTCTTCCCGTGCTCGCTGAAGAACCCCTGCAAGCAGCTCGCACAGCGTCTTTGCATCAACCCGGTCCTCTACTTCGATTCTGAGCAGTTTCAACTGGATGATTTGGAGCACCTCCATGAATGCTGTATCCTTGTCGCTCTGTGCCATATTTCTCAGACTTATGATGTTATCGACTACTGCAGGGTGGACCTCAGTGCCGTGTTCGGCCTTGTTGTCTTTCATCTGATAAAAGTGAGCCTTGTCCTGCTCCACCGCTGTGGGCTTCCGGGCACTGCTGAATTTCTCAACTGCTTCCCAGTCGCACACAAACCAGATGGTAAACTCCAAGAAGATGCAGCCAAGAGACCAAATATCGAACTTGCGGGAACGTGGCCTGTCCGTGTATATGGCTTCTGGCGCCTGATAGGAAGGTGTCGTTGCTCGGGTAGTCGTCGCTATTCCACCCCTCTGCAAGGTTGCGACGTTGTGGATGCGAGATATGCCAAAGTCGGCGATCTTCAGGATACCATACGACCCTCCGGTGAGGAAGTGGAGGATGTTTCCAGGTTTCAAGTCACCGTGGCGGAAGTTAGCCTGCTCTCCAATCTGGTTGTGAAGAAGTTCAAGTGCTTCCGCAAGACCAAGCATCTGTTGCAGACACCAGAGAGCCAGCTGAGGCGATCGAGCCTCCATGTTCTTGTCCTTCCAGAAGTTGTCAAGGTCTCCTCCTTCAGCCCGCGGGCACATGATGTAAGTCTTGTTGCCCTGGGAGAATGTCTCAAGATTCTGGATGATGTGCTTATTCAAACTCAGCCCACGAATTCTGTTGAGGTTATCTCGCTCTTTTTCGAAGTCTTCCTTGAACTTGAATTCCTTTAGCGCAACCTCGAGGCTAGGTGTTTCGATCTTTCTTAGGATTACTTGAATCCTCAGCCGGCAAATACAACGATGGTGCTCACTTTGAACCCTTCTTGGTGACTTGAATCAACCAAAACCTTATACACGACATTTCGCGGTCCATTTTGTGCCTCAGCCACCGTCACAAAAGGAAGCGGGCATTCTGGAGCAAGCGCCCTGTGCGCTCCTTTCGTAGCAAAGACTGGGGCCAGAACTAGCCACTGCTTTTCGACGAAATCATCCAGTTTTTCCAGTCCCCATTCGGAAGGCCACTTGAAGCTTCGCGCAGGATCCACGGACGAAGATAAGTGATTACAGCGTTTGGACAGTGGCAGATCTGTGTCCGTGAGACCAGCGTCGAGCAGATTCTTGACGGCCCAGGACAAGCTCAGATTCACTAAAATCACGAACAACCTCTGCCCAGACTCCAGAATCCTATTGGCAAGGTTTGTCGGGTTCTGTCGAATCCGCTTCAACGACCATCTTTTGTGGTGCTCATTGAGCTCATTTATGATGTTGTCTCTTGCTAAAATCTTACGTAACTCGTTGTTCGGGATGTACTTTCGACGGTGTAGATCATCCGAAAGGCGGGAATCGAATAGTTGTCTGTATAAAGAATCCTCGGTGGCCATCTGATCAATCGTACTGGTCCTATGCTTGTTGTTCCCTCTTCTGGAAGACAGTCGGCGATCTGATGTGAGATTTGTCAGCATACCACAGGCCATAGGTCATATATAGCAGTTGCATTGGGGCAACGGGGAATTTACTGAGAACCCGGGAAGTCACTCTTCTACTTCAAATCCACGCAGATGGTATAGTCGTCTTCGGTTCAGGAAACCGCGAGCCCCCAAAACACTGTGTGGCAGTCTGCGCTCGGTTTTGCGATTTGGCCAGCACGGGAGCCTTGTTGACCAAGTTTTGCTCGCAGAGAGAGTGACACGAGAAAAGCGGGGTTTCTGGAATCTCGATCGTCATCCCGACAATCACCTCTAAAGAGCCGCAAAGCCAGAGCCTGATGAAGATAGCACCGTAGGTGTGGGAGAACAACAAGGCTCTGACCCTTGTCGCACTAGTTAGAGCGAGAATACCCGACAGTAAGAGAGATAGTCCTTCATAACAGGTGCCAAGACATGTTGGCAGACCGATCACTCTAGAACGGCATTCGTGGTGGCTGCACTGTGCATGGTCAACGGCACACTCGTCCTGGGTGTGTGCAATGAGAGGTGCCATCGGCTGACCGGCAGGCTGCACCATGCAGCCACTCAAGCTGGTTGGCATCCTGCGTGGAGGGGTTGGTATCGGAAGCTATACAATTGGCTTCGTATTCTGCCATGCGAGAACTGGAAAGTTCGGCATGTGAAGTCGCATACTTGTCCTCTCAGACTTAAGGGCATGATAGGCTGCTCGGATGGCCGTGCCGGCCTCGTCCTCACCGAGCCTCCTGCAGCGTGATCATGAGTGCCTCGCAATGTTGCCTCTTTCCGGGGTGTATTCAGTGGTCGAAGTCATCAGATCGAACTACATTAAATCGCCACAGATTCCCTCGAAGGAGAAATCCAACGAAGACCCAATTCTCGAGTGAAGAAAAGCCTGATCCCAACCAACTCAGCCAGCTGGACAGTCAATCCACCTTTAAAGACTCATTCCGGCGAAGAGTGGAGTCTTGGCCACGATCGCTCAGCCGTTCTAATTCCGACAGTATGGCGCAAGAGAAGTCACTGAAAAAGCTGCTGGCAGAGAGAAGAGTCGACGTAACGTATGATAAGGAGGGGATGTCCCAGACTTGGATGCCCTTCGATGTAATCGAGGACATTCTTGGGTCTGATAAAGGTCAGAGCTCACTCCGAACTAGTTCAGGGGACAACAAAAAGCTCCGGGCATTCGTCACCAAGTCAAAGCGTCTCTGGGCCCTTCTTGTTCATATCAACCGCTTGGTGTGGCTCGAGTCCTTCTGCGATGCAGACTTTGGTGACAGCCTCTTCCCAATCAAGCGAAGTGGGAATTGGAATCTATGGTCGCGCAGCAGCGACAAGTTTGTGGCCATGCCTGGCAAATCTGATGACGACGAGATGGCCCTTGACTCTATGGAAAACCAACAGTGGCAGTTCTTTGTGCCAATTTTCGGGCCGAAAAGCTTCGCTTGCGGATTCGACTATCATTGCAGGATGCCCTTTATCAGAGAGTTTCGTACAGAGGACACAAACTTCAGCGCTGTCACAGAGTTCGTGATACATCGGAAGCACTTGGATTTCCGCTCCAACGACCAAATCGTAAGAGACAAACCTGCCGCAACTTGTAGCGGAAATTGATGCTAATAGTTTGTTGCGCTGGAGGGGGCCGCGGTTGACGAGGATGGAAACCCTCACGTTGCTGTGAAGGAGTTGACGTCAGCGAAATCTCTCGATTGGAATAGCTTCAAGAAGCTTGTTGAGAATGAGGCATCAGTACTGCTCCACTTTGGAAAACAGGACCACCCACACTTCATCCAGACAATCGCGAGGTATACTAAAGGAACTAGACACTTCTGCGTTTTTCCTTGGGCTAAGGGCGGCAACCTGCGCAACTTCTGGGAAGAACAGCCGAGCTTGAGCACTGCATCGCTCAACTTCAGCCAGACCTACTGCGTGGATTATATCAGGTGGTTCTTTGAACAGCTGCTCGGCCTTTCGGGCGCAATCGAGAAGCTTCATAACCCGCCCAACCAGCCAGGTGGCTCGTGCCGGCATGGCGATCTGAAGCCAGAGAATATACTCTGCTTCTGCAGCGCCGTCCCCAAAGCAGGAGATTTACCGACAGGTATCAAGCTCGTGATCGCGGATGCAGGGCATGCAAGGATCCACGAAAAGGCAACAGATCTCCGTGGGGAGAGGACCACCACCCAAGCTGGCACGCAAACCTACACGCCTCCAGAGGTTGCGGTGCAAAGCGACAAAGCCAGGTCTCGGCGGTATGACATTTGGTCCATCGGGTGTCTGTACCTTGAGTTTCTCATCTGGATCTTGTACGGAAGCGATGGACTCGAAGCGTTCCACAACGATGTCAAACGGGCCCAACCATACACATTATACCGGACCGACCCGGACGTTTCCCTCAAGCCCGAAGTCCAAGGCTGGATCGAGGACATTAAGAAAGATCCCAGATGCGCACCTATCATGTCAACAACCGTTGGTCGCTTGATCGACCTCATCGAGAAGAGGTTGCTGGTTGTAAACATCGGAGCTCAACCTGCCGAGGCTGCTCAACTTTCTTTGCCAAGCAAGAAAGCACCAGTGACATCACCTGAACCCGTGGCAATATTTGTTCGAGCACCTACATTCAATGAGAAGCAGCATACTCCTGTACGGGCTGATGCTCGCGAGATGTTGGAGGAAATGGAAAAGATTGTCAAGACTGCCCGTGCCCATGGCCCGCGATCCCTGGTGTGGATCAATTGGGACGGCATGGCGCAAGCAGAGCAACGCGGAGTACCGAGACCTGCAGATACTCTATCTTCTACTAGTACTGGCCATGCCAGACTTGAAGTTCCAAGAGGAAAGGCTGGAGCATCAGCTGTGAGTTTGAATGTTCTACCCCTTCACAGCTATAATTACGATTGTTCATTAACGGATACGTGCCATGAACCAGATGAGCGAAGTATATTCACATGCCTTTTCCCTCTTGAGTAAGAAGACCACTACGTGTTCACTGACACATGAGGCGGTTTAAATTCCAGAGAGTACGTTTTTCTCACGCATTTCTAGTTACCTTGCTACCAAAGCAGTATTGCTCCCTTTTTATTCTTGCCGCAGATCTGACCGTGGGATTTAGTACGTACGCAACGCTGCTTAATGAGCTGAGAGGCTATCCGGATACCTAATTTGTTTCCGTAGATGGCAATGCTCGAATCCCCGTCACATCCGCCAGAAGCTATGCTGACCACCATTTCTGTCATTGTGATGTAGTTTGTGAGTTGGTATTCATTCTTCACAAGTCCTAGTCTACTAACCATCATATGTTTGAGGCAGACTGTAAGTCTGCTAGTGAAATAATCGTTGAAATCGGAGAAAGAAATCTTACTTCTGACATTGTTTGCATTCTTCTAACCACAGCCTGTAAGTTACAAAGGAAATTGACGATGTTTTTCCAACGTGTTATAGGTATCTAAGGATTTCTGAATTTTCAGCTCGACAATAATTGGAAGTACGATGCGGACGAAAAGACTGCTCGAAATGTAGTGCTCCAGACTCCGGGGAGGAAAGAGAATGAGCATCGCAACTCAAAGCTCTGCCAACGCTGCCAAGAGCTCAGAATACTGTCACCCAACGGCGGATTGTCGGATGACCTGAACAGTTTGAAAAGGAGATCTCGGTTCTGTGATCTCTGCCATTTGGTGCATGAAAAGATGGTACAACTCGCAGTTCGAAGTCAAGAAAATGTTAGGTTGGTTAGATCCGGGTCTGGCCTGTCTATTGTGTCTGGCGAAAACCAATGGGGTCCGATATTCTCTCTGTGTACCACCTCTGGTACGTGGACTGTCCCGAGATCATGTGGCAATTGCGGGGGAAAACCTGTGATGTTTCGCATGCTGATTACCCGTCAGGATCCATGCTGCTGAAGTCGAACGGGATTCAACCAGGCTTTCCATATCGGCTGGCCGCAGGGAGCACCACGCACATCAAAGTGATATCTGAGTGGATTGGTCAATGCGACCAGATGCATCATTGCAGAGATGAAAAGACTTTCAACCCTACCAGACTGTTATATGTCGTCGATACGGATTGCAGAAGGATCAGGCTTGTGACTAACCTCGAGCATCAAAAACCCGTGCGGTACGCCGCCCTGTCCCATCGATGGGGCTCGCCCGCAACGGTTGACTATGCGGCAACGACATGCAATAATTTGCATGTTCTCCAGGATGCTAACGGTATCAAAGACGGCGCTCTTCCCAAGACGTTCCAGGACGCCATCACAGTCACCCGGAAACTCAGGATACCTTACCTTTGGATCGACTCCTTGTGCATTCTTCAGAAGACTGGGAAAGGGGACGATAGAGAGCACAAAGAGGACTGGGAAAAGGAATCACTACTCATGGAGAAGGTCTTCAGTTCGGCCTACTTGACTATTGCGGCCAGCTGTGCGGAGCACAGGTTCGACGGGTTCCTCAAGAAACGGCAGCAGAGAGACTTCGTCACCATGACTGCCAGGGATGGAGCACAACTCCATGTCTGTCAGGTTATCGATGACTTTGACAACGACGTGGAGCAGGGCGAGCTGAATAAGAGAGGGTGGGTCTTGCAGGAGCGTGCTCTTTCATGCCGGACAATCCACTTTACTGAGACGCAGACGTACTGGGAATGCGGGAAAGGCATCAAATGTGAGACGTTCACAAAAACGGAGAAGTAAGTAATATACCACAAAATTTCCAATGCCCATTCTCAAACAAATGGCGCGGTGATACAGAAACTCACAACCTGTGCAGCCGCAAAGCAGCCTTTCTTGGAGACTCAAACTTCCCGCATTCCGTCGAGGCCTTCAAACATGGGCGACAGATTCAGCATTATCAAGGCCTATACGAGCGATACTCTTCGCTCGGTCTCTCGAACCAAGAGGACAGGCCCGTCGCTATCGCAGGCCTCGAACAGAGGTTGATGACTGCCCTCAAGTCACCCGGTGGTTATGGCATTTTCCAGTCAAACTTCCACAGAGATCTACTCTGGCACCGCCAACATGGTCGCCCGACCTTGGAGCGAATCACATTTGGTAAATCTGTCCAAGTCCCCTCATGGTCATGGATGGCTTTTGGTGGAGAGATAAGATACATGAATGCCCCTCTGGGAGGTGTCGAATGGAACCGGAAGGTCATCTCGCCGTTCAAGGTGCCCAATGAGGGCAACTCATCATTTGGGGCCCAGCACCCCATTGAGTTCCAGGCACCAGTGCGAAGACTGAAGGGTGAGAGACCCAAGTTGCTGTTACAAGATGAGCCGAGTCGGGAGTTGGACCACCCTCTCAAATGCGTTGTCATTGGAAGCAACAAGGACGGCAGTGGCAAATCTCGTCAACACTACGCCATCATCCTTTCGTCAATTCACAAGAACGGCAGTCACGAATTTTACGAGAGGGTCGGGGTTGCATACCTGACTGAGGAGTTGACCAACGTGGAAAATGAACAGGAGACTGAAGTCGGAACTATTCGCTAGGCACTCTCTCGTATCTGGGCCTCGCCGACGGGAATCATCCAACATCCTGTCACTATTCGTCTGTTGGCGCATCCTGACTTTCAACAAGTCATTGAACACTTCATTTCTTGGGCAAAATGTTCGTTGCTGGCTGTGTCTACACACTTTTATCATCCATCTTTACAACTCTGAAAACATGGAATTCCAATCAGATTGAGCTTTTGGAAAAACCGGAAGAATACCTTGTCCCAGCTTTGTCTTAAACGCGATGCAACCTTTTCTGGGCCTTGGGCAATGATTTCGTTTACTTGAATTCCAACACGCAGCCGAAGCAATTGAAAGAGGACACATTCGCGTAGACTGGAGAATAAAGCGATAGAACAAAATACTGCCAGATGTTGTTGACATAGATTCAATACATGATGACGAAATGCAGTATCTATCACGCGATCTCCGATGCATATGGTTACAGAGTGCATCATAGTAGTCCGTATAGCATGATCATCGGCAGCTCCGCATTGGTGGTATGGATGCTTCTTCGTAAGGGATGAAGTACTAACATGCCAGAGAGACTTCAGACTCTGGGTGATTCCCAGCCTTGAATATATGGCGATCTTCGTGAAGAAAACCGGGAGGTGGTGGAGTAAAGCGGAAGCGGTCAGAGTCGAGGTCGGAGCTCTGCCAAGGTCTAGATACACTTGTATTCACCTCGTGACTTGTTCTGTCTTCCGGTAGCCGAGCCGAGCACGACGTAGCAGCACAGAGGTAAGCGGTTCAGATTCGACGTGTCCTTTTCATTATTACAGTCACGAACAGCAAGTCAATTTTGCTTGACTTGGTCCAGGATCCAGGCAAATATGTATTTCTGGTGAAACCATACCGTTGCTGGCGTAGCATGGAGGTCTCTGCGCATGGCCGTCGAAGCCTGCCAAGCGACGGCAGCTTCCCTGCTCTGACGGAAGAAATGTTAGGGAAGCTCGGGCTGAACTCGCCCGATTGAGGGTCCGCCAGGCGCTAACGTCGCCAAATTCATTACGCTCGCCAATCACACGCTGCGCAGGAATTGACTCAGCAGCGAGGACTGAGAGCTGGGAAGACTTTGCGCTCCACCATCGGTGCGATTTCGACATTGCTCATGTGGGTCGGGACCTTGATGGAGAGAATGAGGGGGAGGGGCAGCAGAATTATGGGCCAGGGCCATGCCGTCATGCGTGCCCCTCCTTGAGTTATAAAGTTGTTTCCCTTCTTGAGCGCGAAGCAAACGGAGGGGTCATTTTTCCTGAATCTCCTGATTCTCGTCCCATTCTACACCGATTCACAACAAGTCTGCCCTTCCTCACCTCACCGATACCAAAACAAACACGTCAGATTCCAGTCCTCCATCATGTCTTTCGGTACCAAGGCCAAGCTCCTGTCCGGCGATGAGATTCCGTGAGTTGTACCCCTCCAATCAAGACCAGTCCTTGATCGACGACGCCACCTGTCTCACCTGAGCAGAATGCCCATGTCTGGAAGTGCTCCTTACTGACACACCTTGTTCGCGCGCAACAGCACTCTCGGCTATGGCACATGGCAGTCAAAGCCCGGTGAGGTGTCGGTCGGTATCTACGAGGCCCTGAAGGCCGGCTACCGCCACCTCGACCTGGCCAAGATCTACGAGAACCAGAAGGAGGTGGCCGAGGGCCTGCACAAGGGCATCAAGGAGTTTGGCATCAAGCGTGAGGACCTCTTCATCACCTCCAAGCTGTGGAACAACGCCCACCGCCCCGAGCACGTCGAGAAGGCCCTCGACGACACGCTCGCCGAGCTGCAGCTCGACTACCTCGACCTCTACCTGATCCACTGGCCCGTCGCCTTCCCCCTGGAGGGCGCCATCGGCGAGGTGCTGTTCCCCAAGCACAAGGAGAAGCAGGGCGAGGTCGCCCTCGACAACGGCGTCTCGCTGGTCGACACGTGGAAGGCCCTGATCGCCCTCCCCAAGAGCAAGGTCAGGAACATCGGCGTCTCCAACTTCACCGTCGAGCACCTCAAGACCGTCTCCGAGGCCACGGGCGTGGTCCCCTCGGTCAACCAGGTCGAGCGCCACCCGCGCCTGAACCAGAACGACACCCTGATCCCCTACGCCAAGGAGAAGGGCATCCACATCACCGCCTACTCGGCGTTCGGCAACAACAGCTTCGGCCTGCCCCTGCTCATCACCCACCCGGCCGTCGAGGCCATCGCCAAGAAGCACAACGCCACCGGCGCCCAGGTCGTCCTCGCCTGGTCCCAGGTCGGCGGCCACAGCGTCATCCCCAAGTCCGTCACCCCCAGCCGCATCGCCGCCAACTTCCAGGAGATCAAGCTCAACGACGACGACGTCAAGGCCATCAACGAGATCGGCACCAAGGAGTACCAGCGCTTCAACGTCCCAGCGACCTGTAAGTTATATTCTTCCGGTTAAGACAGTAATATTCATCCTTCACGTGACAGCACGCTGACCTTGGTGTTTCCTACAGACAACCCCAAGTGGGACATCAACATCTGGGACGACGAGAAGGAGAAGACCGCCACCAACAAGGTTGTCGTGGCCTAAGATGTTTGCAATTGGGATTGGATTGGCGCACCCTGATGGTAGATACCTCCGCATAGAATTGCAATGAAAGAAAAAAGTAAAATGTGAACCAACAATAGCTATGCGTACTCTATGTGTGTTGTCAGGATGGGAAGGGGTTAACAAGGCTGCGCTTGGCATCCTCATGTCGCCCTGGAAGAGTCCGCACTTTCATGCAGCATTCGAGACACCTTCGGGTGACCCGTGATGGAATTGAATTATGCTGGACAAATTAACACACAAAGCAGAGCGCTGGGACTCTCCCCACGCACAGCCATCCTCAGTCCTTTGTCGGCACCACAACATCATCCACCATCTCGGTGCTATGCCTCTTAAAAGTAGCAAGCCGGAACTCGCTCTGCTCCCATGGGCTCTTCTTGCCCTCCATGAACGTGCTGCTCCCCCCGGGCGTCGACGCGACGGCGGTGAGCGTCGACTTTGCGCTGCGCCCGCTGCTGCCACCGCCGCCCTCGACGTCAAAGTTGACGTAGCTGCGCTTCCGGAGCCTCCTCTGCCTGCGCTGCTCGCCCTGCGCCGACGGCCGGCTCGGGTGGTCCGACTCGTCCGCGCTGCTGCCCATGCCCATGCAGCGCGGGGCGTAGCGGACGATCAGGATGCGGATGGAAGGCAGGCAGGTGCAGAGCACGCCTATGTCGATCTCGATGCCGGACCAGATGCCTACTTCGACAAAGTCCCCTGGATATAGCCGGTTAGTGGGTTTCGCACTCCATGATATGAGGTGAATATATATTGACCAGACTCACTGCTCGGGTTGATGGTTGTTGTAAAGTTATTGATCGTCTTGAGCCTCACAAGGCTGATGATGAAGAACCTGTGATCAAAATCTAGTCAGTCAACTTTGTGCCGAAACCTCTCAAATCCACATCCCACGGAAAAACTCACGCAAGACCAACGGTCAACATGATCCCCGCAAACATCTTCCTCCTCCAGCTCAGGTTAAGCTTCCAGATCGCAGGCCAGGGCAGCGCAATAAGCCACAAGTCCAGCGCAATCCCAGCAGCGGCCGCCGCCCACGCCAGCGCGTTCGCATTGCCGCACTTTCCCTGCACGGGCCCCTGCTTGTCCCACTGGTACCAGAAGAAGCGCGTCGGCTGGCACTGCAGCACGACGGCAAGGGTGAAACTCGTGATGTGGACGGCGTTGAGGACGTTTGTCCAGTAGACCAGGCGGTAGGTGGTGTAGTTTGAGGTGCGCGGGAAGATGCGCAGGTAGAAGAAGATGATGGAGGCGCGGATGAGGCCCCGCGTCACGGCGTACAGGCCCATGTTGACCCAGAAGATGAGCAGGAGCCACGTTATGTGGTCAAAGGGCACGTCCCACGTGTCGGTGCCCATGCCGAGGGCCGCCGCCCGGATGTTTGTCGCTGCGAAGGCGGCGCAGCCCGACTGTTTGGGGTGGGAGATCAGCATGCTTTGCTTTTTTCCTGGTTTCGTCTGTATTTATTTTGTGGGGGGTTGAGGAGGGGGAAGGGGGTGCCGAGCGCTTACAAAGGCCAGGAAGATGAAGAGATCATCCCACCAGAAGTAACACAGTGTTACGTATCTGGCAATCAATCTCAGGAAGACGGCAATACCGGCGAGAGCAAGAAAGCCTGAGAAGACGGGGACAAGGCTTTCGTCTCGGGGTGCTTTGTTGTCGCATAGTGTCTCCGTGATGTTCTTTGCTCCTGATTGTTCCCGGGCGTCAATATAGAATCGTACTGTACGAAGTGCAACTAAGGGATGAGTTTTGCTCACTCAATCCCTCTCTGGTGGAGCATTTGACAAGACCACATGCTTGGGCCTCGGCATTGAGCTTCGCGTTCGAGCATGTGCAGTGCAAATCGGTCAATTTGCATGGCGAATTCGACGTGGCCGTGATCAGGCAGGTCAGCTAGATATAATATACTATGTCAGCATGAACAGGAATTGCAGCACCTCAGAAGAGAGGCAACTCACAGCGCAGCTGGGGATTTCCGTAATCGCTGCAGCAAGAGATGACTGTGCCACCACGCCTGCGATCAGGAGGTGGAGGAGGATGAGGATCAAGTTTCCCGTCTTCATTTCCAACCTTCGCGTAGGCACCTTGTGCCACCGAGGGAATAAGGTGTACGAAGAAGCGAAGAACGCCTCATGGTCTCATGTGGAAGGCTCCCGAGGATATGGGAAGCGAAAGGGCTAGGTTTAAGAAGCTGGAAAGGCTCCGTGTGGTAGTTCAAGGTAGTATCGGCTACCCAGAAGACTGGTCCGGCATGATCCCCGGTGTGGAACTAGCGTCCATTGATGAGGACGAACCATATAGAGACAGTGTGTTACCACAGTTCGGTCAAGAAGAAATGTTTCAGGCTATGCCCGCAACGGATTATCAGATGCCAACGTCAGTACAGACGGGAAAGGGGCTAAGATCAGACTACTAGAAACAGACCCGTGCGCGGCGCGCCGTCGGGATCGAAGGGCTAGCCTGCACGAGGACACTCTCTTCGCGTTGGATTCCCCAATTACACACGCGACACACGTGTGCCTGTCAGACATTAGACGGGAGTTTATTTCATGGCGAATAAGGTTGACTCAAGGAGAAATTCATGGTGAAACATCGCGGGAGCTTCTTTCTCAAGTGCTCGTCGACAATTTATCCTATTTACCCTGGCAACGACAAAGAGCGGAGAAGTCTTGGGGGGGCCTCAGGGAAAAGAAGCAACTGCAGGGCAAGACGCGGTGGCCCGCGTAGCATTCCTGCAGGGGGCGTGCAGGGCCACCGTCCTGATCCCACGTATCAAGGTTCTACTTTCCCGAGATTGACTTCCTGTCAAACGTCAATGAGTCCGGAGGTCTGCTCTTCCCCCAGCACGCCTAGAACCGCCCAGTGAATGCCACAATGCCACTCCATCCCACATAAAACGGGGGGCGTTTTTAGACGGGCAGGTGAAGTGCATGGCTGAGGCAGCTGTTCTCGCCAGAATGCATCCTTCCATTGGCGTGCCCCTGTGATGACCATGTCTGATTAAGCATCTCCGTTCCCTGCAGCTGCAGCTAGGGGCAAGCCCCGGGCTGGCTAGTAGGGTCCAGCTTGGGTGCGACCTGACAGCCTTCTCGAATCACTGCTGTCTTTACCGTGGTCACCAGCATTAGCCTCAGTCTAGCCAAGCCGTTAGGGTCCCAAACCCCGAATTGCTTGTGTTAGATTGATCGTCGCCCAGTCTCTCCCCTGAGAGTTCTCCAGCGTCAGCCCGCTCCAATGAAAACATGGGACGGAGAGCCTCGATGCATTTATAGTGAGCTTGAGTAGTATCGAGTTACGAAGGGGCTCTAAAAGATTCTGAGCCTCCCTAACCGATGAAAACCTGCTGGACAGACTGACAGACCAGTGCTGGATAATTCCGCAACCGTCTAAGGGCAGCTCATTTTCCCAATGATTTGTGGGGAAGCTAGATCCTGCCTCTGAAGCCACCGAACTTAGATTTAGCATGCCTTGGCACTCAGCCATCGATGTCTTCTGTCTCCAGCAGGGTATTTTACTCATAGTTCATCACTGGGCTGACCCGACACATTGACACGCTGACGTGCGGCCCGGGCTGCACAGACCAGATAGCACACATGTTCTTCTAGTTTGGAAATCGTAGACAAGCCAGATGTGTAACGGAATTCCCCCAGAAGGTCGAGCAAGCAGCCATGGCTTGTGGTCATGCTTCGCACGGCCTCCAAAGCAGGCAAGTGAGCCATCCGAGTACGACCACTGACATCACATCTCCCTGTCCCGTGGTAGATGCAAGGCGCCATCCAACTGAAGCCTTATCGGGTCATATCTGCCCCGCTGGTTCTCCTGTGTTCAGCTGGGGCGCAACGTGCACTACAGGGCCGCGTGGGTGAGCGACGATCCCGGCCGACGGCGTGGGGCCCAGTCCGTGCGAACCACTCGTTGAAGAACGTCGGTTCCCAGCCCCAAAGAAGCCGTTCTTGCGCGAACGAATCTATCTTGCCCCTTTTCAGCTACAATGTGGCGGATCCTGTGATGTTCAGGGCCCCATCTGGCCGGTCAAAGCACATGGGGACAACGTCACAGGGCTGTTCTGAGCGTGTTCACGATGGTCAAAACGTAAAACTATTACCGTGGTTCACACAAAGGATCTTCTACATGTTCTGCCGTTTTCTGCCCCTCGCCACCATATCGCAATCAGTCTTCATTGATTGGGCATCGCGCGCTCGGGCCTGCCGTAGCTGAGGTCGTGGTTGTAGATGACTGGCCCTGACGACATTCACCGGGCTTGGTGGCAACCTGGGCATGTAGAAACGGTCTCCTCTCGGTGATCCTCCAGTGGGATAACCTCTCGTGGGGTCACCTCCGGGAATAGGAAGCCTCATAGGATAACCTATCTTGAGCGACCATTACATAGTGTAGTTGACATAATCCACCATAGCCCGCCCGCACTGAAGCAGCATATCTCTGTTATTACTTCACCAACTACGCAATTTCAAAGTCGAGGGTATAGAAGGGGACGGGACCAAAAAGAATGGCCGAATGCGCCACGCGTGGAAAGGGCAGTCGTGGTTTTCTAAGTGCGGATAAAAGTCATCCCAAGCTAATCCGGCTGGAGTGATGATTTCTTTGTGCGTGTCTTCCGGGTTGGATGAAGTGAAACTCGATACCAGACTGGACCAGCGCACGGAATTTGGCGCATAAAGCCTGAGCGCTGAGGATGTTCGTCTTTGTTCCATCCTATAAAACAGAGGCGCCAAGTCGCTGGCAAGAGACGAGGACTGTTGTGACTGGATGTTCCGTCCCGTCCAGGTGGAAAATGCAATAGCTCAAAATTAGTGAATTCGGAAACTCGATCACCGCTTCGTTTGAGATGCAATGCCTATCGTGATACGTCACATCATTTCGAGCAATGCCCAGGTGTGTCTGGTATGCACGTGTCAAGCCGAGTACGCGTGCGAGACAAAGTCCTTGCTCCCCTGGCCCAAGTCTGCTACCAAAGTTGGCAATCCATAACGCCATTACGGCGCAGGCTAGCAGGATTTCACGAACCGAGGAGCTGTTCTGGACTGAAGCTATCCCCAAGAGGGCTACAGATGAGAGCCTCGTTTTGCTCCTGTAGGGAGAGGCCTGGTCTCCGTGGGACTATATCACCGCGATGCCCTGAATTCCTGATAGGTCCCAAAATGTTGTGCCAGTTGTGGCGTTCAACAGATAGAACTCATATGTGAAGAGCCTTGTGCGAACCACCATTTCTCAAGCTCCGCAGATCCCGAAACTGAGAGCGCAGATTAACTTTAGGCTTGCCCCATCTGAGGGAATGGGAATATTCCCTCGTACATTGAATGTACGCTCTAAAGGACGACCATCAGGAGAGAGATAGCGAAATGCGCCCCAGCCTGTATGATCAACATGACTTGAAACTGCTCGTCTTGGGTTCAGCAAACTTTGTACTCAACACTACCAAAACAAGAACCTGGAAGAAATATAATCTTCCCAGGATGGGTAGCCAAGATGGAGAACTCTTCCGCCTCCTCCTGTTCATTAGATGCCTGGATAATGCCTGGCCAAAAGTTATGCTTAAAAGAAACCCAACACAGGAAAGGGTAGCCCGGGGAATCGTGAACCAATGCCCTCGATCGAAAAATACCTCCCATGGGCACGTGTTGAGCGTGAGCACCCAGGATAATGCTAGTAGGCTGCCTTGCATACCAACAGCTAGGAAGTTTGCTTAGCCGCTACAGCCCTGATAGCCAGCACTGAGCTCCTGGTGACGAGAATTGGTACTGCGATCCGTGAGCCGTTTGGTTGTGAGAAAGATGCGGAGCCATGAGGGCCGACATCAGACAGTTGAGCCTGCTCGTCATCCTCGTAATTGACTTCCATCCTCAAATTCGTGGAATGGGGCAAGGAAGCGGTGACTTCTGTTAATGTGCGTCAGGGCTTTCGGATCGAATGTACCGGACGCGACTTTGATCCATATTAAGCACAACATCCCGGTTGCAAGAGATCATGGTAGACAGCTCGAGGGATTATGCCAAATTGAGGACGTAGAAATGTTGCTGCCTTGCCCGCCGGAATTAAGGATGCGGCGCGAAGCAAATCAACCCATGCTACGGGCATACACAGGGGTATCAGGCACTCCTGCTGTACTTTCTATATAAATTGACAGCAGAAATCAAGGACATCTATCCTGCGATCACCAGATGCCAGGCGACATTGGCACGACAAGAAAGCAGCGTATCTGAATGTAGAGGCACCAGGCTTCTCGGTCACTTGACCTGCCATCTGCATTTCCCTTTCTTGGACCAGTGTTCACCGTGGCAATCTTGGCTCTCACCTGCACGCAGGTTCATGTGCGGGCGACTGGGTGATAAGCCCACAAGATCTGACAAAGACGGAATGTCGGTCTGGACTTCGATCCGAACCCCGTCTCACTCACTAGTTAAAGGAAAGGAGGAATAAGAAAACGATTCCACAATTCAGAGAGAGGAGTACAATTTCAACCTCCTTCTCAAAGTAATCGACGCGACTAGGAACTGAGATCAATCCTGAAATGCAGAATGAAGCTGGTTGTCGTAGGCGGAACCGGGCTGGTGGCTACGGAGCTCATCAGACAGAGCTTACGGGTGCCCGAGATCACCTCTCTAGTCGTATTGGCTCGGCGACCAGTGCAGCTCGATGTTGACGCTTCTGATGCGTCCAAGTTCGAAAGCGTCGTCGTCCGCGACTACGCTCATTATTCAGATTCGGTCAAGGCGGCGCTAGCTGGAGCAGATGCCTGTATTTGGTATGTCATATCTAGCACGAGAAACTGGACATACAGCTGACGTAGCAAACTATATAGGACAGTGGGGATCACACTGGGCCGGTCCAACACCTACGACTTTGCCGAGGTCAAGCACGTCTGTCAGGAGTGTACCATGGCAGGACTTGAGGCGCTGAGAGAGGCGAACTTCGCCGCATCGAAGCCCGTCAAGATTGTCTATGTAAGCGGACATGGGATCTCGCAGGACTTCACTACAAAGCCTTTCATAATGGGCGAGTACCGTACCATGCGCGTAGGTCGAACATACCTGCCTAGGCTATTACAGACATCTTCAGGGCGAGGTTTGCATGACTGACCTATCCTATTTCTGAACAGGGCCAGACAGAGAAAATGGTGCAAGATTTCGGCCGCGACCACAAGGAAGTTGAAGTCCAAATAGTCCGCCCCGGGATGGTACTATCCTACATAAACACATGGAGGACCATACAGGCCAGCATGCTTCGGGCCAGCAACTACATCACAAACTCCGTCGCAAATGTTGATCGGGCGGATCTGTCTGCCGCATTGCTGGACCAGGTGACGCATGGATTTGAGAAAGACATATTGTCAAACGCGGACTTGGTCCGGATTGGGGGTTCGGCCATGGCTAAAGAAACATAAACGAAGCGAATAGTGTTAGAGGCTATTATATTTTGGAATACATTCACGAGAGACAAGAAGACGGGCGCCTAGTGTTCCTGGCGACTTTGCCGTATAGCTGATTCATCAGCCCTTTGATCGTTTGCTGACTTTCTAACGTATCTATTCATCACTGCTATCAAGAGCTTCCGCAGCAGTCAGCCGACCTCAGCTGCAGTTCTCTCTGTGACCTGGCAACCTCAACGCTCTTGTTGACGGCCTGCTTGCTGGGCGGGACGTCCAAGGCCGGGTTCTTCTCGAAGAAATTCACAGGCTTCAGCCCGACCCGGAAGACCTCCACCGGCATCACCGGCCAGTCCTCCGGCCGCGGGACGTGGGTGAAACCGAACGTGCACCAGACCACGCCCTCGCCCGCCTTGATTTCGCCCTTGCGCGACGCCCAGGTGCGCAGGCCGGTGCCACCCACGCTCTGCCACGGGAAATCGCCCGCCGGATACAGCTCGTCCTCGTCCTGCTTGGTGAAGTAGAAGTGGTGGTCTGCGAACTCGGCCCTCATGCCGTGCAGCGACCCCGGCTCGGCCAGCTGCAGCTGGGTTGGGGGGATCATGACCTTATATCCGGGGGGCTTGTGTGACGCCCCGTTCTTACGGGTGGGGTTGATCATCTTGACTGCGCGGTTGAGACTCGCGTCAAGGTCTAGGTACGACTCCTTCTCCACGGGGGTTGACTCGACGCCGAACGCCACGCCGTAAGGGTTCGTCGCTGCGTTCCAGCCTAGCCGTTTGACATCCTCGTACACTATTGCGCCTTCATTGTAGGAGTCGATGGCTGGGTCAAGACGCAGGCAGAAGATATGCTGGTGGATCGGGGCCATGACGCCTGGGGACACCATGATGCCGTAGCTGATCCCGTCGTGGTCTGCATTCTGATCGGCTGGCACAAGTGACATGATGCCTGTGGCCCGGACTTCGTAGTGGATGTTCGCGGCTGTGTCAAAGACCCACTGAAGGATGTACTCGTAGTTGGATATGGTCATGATCTAAAAGCCTAGTCAGTCTCTCAAACCCGGCGGCTGTGGTATCTCATGAACTTACAGTTTGAATGACAAGCTCACGGTTACGAGTCACCTCCGCCCGCCCAGTGCGGTAGTTGGTGTGCTTCCATCCAATGCCATTGTCCACTTCATGCATGCAGATTGCATTCTTGAGTGCCATCGGTTTTCCCTCGTGATCATTCATCCACCGGTCGAAGTACCGTATAGCACCGAGACAGTCGCACCCCAGCTCCAAGTTGTTTGCCGTGCACCCTGCACCGCCCTCGCCAAGGTCATACGCGCTCTTTCGATGATATGGCACCCGCGGATCGCCGTATGGCACAGTCATCTCCGCAAGAGAAAGTCGGTAGAACACCGGCCGACCGTCGTAGGTGACATCCCGGAGGACAACACCCTCGCGCCAGTTGAAGTCGAGGTGGAACCGCCATTTCTGCCATTCGACCACCTCGTCCTCCGACACGCGGAAACTGACGCCCTCTGGCTGGCTGATGTTGATGGGCTTGAGATCGTCGCGCAGTTTAGGCTGTAACTCCGAGGCATACTCCGCGTCAGGGTTCGGCTGCCACGGCCTGTTCTCGGCGGCCTCGTTGTCGACAAATATCTCATCTGGCTTCATTGGAAGCCTGTCAATTCGTGTAACCTTCATGGTTAGGTCGTCCACTACAGCCGAGAAGTCCAGGGGGTGAGCGAAATGGTTGCCGGACGGGTGGTCTCGCGCCTTGGGATCCACCGGCTTCAGAAACATCCAGACCTGGTACTGGCGCCTCTCGGGAGTCGCGGACTCTGTCCCATAAGGCCACGGCTCAGGCTGGACGACGGAACCCTCTGGGAGCTTGAGCCTGGCGATCTCGGCTTGTACTAGGGGGTCGTTCATGACGATGTCCTCCAGGCGGTGCATGTCGATGTTGGTGGCTGGTGGGAAGCATGCTGTGCCCATGTTGCGGGACTTGACGGTCTCGCCGCTCGACAGCTCGACTATGTCCTCAAAAACGGTCGCCTCCCCCTTGAGCTGATAGGATACATAAGTCCGCCGCGACGGGGCAGGACCTCTGCCCTGGATGAAGGCAACGCATTCTGCCTTGGGCGGCTCTTTGAGACCAATGACCCGGATGAGAAGTTCCTTTCCCGGATGCTTGGCGTGGATTGAGTCGGTGGTGAATTGAATCTCGTCTGGCTGCAGACTGAGGAATGGGTGGCGGGCAGCCATTCTTGGATGATGGATGGCTGTTGAATGTCTTCACCGTCTGCGGTGAGTGCAGTGAGAGAAGGTGAATCAGTCTCGGTTAGGATCGGGGCAGGCTTCCCGGTTCTAGCAACTGACTTGAAGACCACACAAATTCAGACGACGGAACGCTGAAACGAGCACCGTGTATGGGATCTCGTTGTTTGTATCTGTTTTCAAGATGTCTGGACCAAAATTCCGAACTCTGAAGTTGTCACGAAAGAGACAAGGCCTTTCCGGATCATGTTTTGGAGACGATCATGATTCTTCGAGGTGAGTTAGCGCTGATTAGCCCGTCATGACTGACCGGGATGCCGTTCAAATCAAAGAGCCGCATTCTCCGCACAGGGATGGAGCAAGTTCGTATAGTTCGTTTTCAAGTGGGACCCGACTCCCGAGACATGCACCGCTTTGCCAAATGAGGAAACAAAAGTGAGTGGTTGATAGAGGCCATATCGGCTGGATGACGACTCCAATGCAATATTGACCGGGCTATCTTAGTCAGAAGATGGTGTAAGTTCGGGAGATACGCAAGTCTAGAGGGCATGTGTGACCACCGTAAAAGAAGGCCAGGGCTGCGATCCCAAGCATCAGTCAGGGCCCTTCGTTGAAAAGGGCCCAGATACCCCGTGAAGGACTTTGAGCAGAGGGCCTTGAGCCAATTCAACACACTTATAAATGTATTTGTTTCTATGCTAGTATGATTGCATTACAATCCTAGTTAGAAACCCCTCTCCGCCCTGGTTGATGGTGTTTTAAGTAAATAAATGAATAGGTATACATTGATGTTGAGGTCGACTTGGCTCGGCCTGGGTTTGAGGTTAGTCTGGATACAGAGGTCACTCGATCGTACCTGCCTCGGCCAGTTACAGATGACGCGCGATATCGAATGGCAGGAGCACCCAACTCAGCACTGAGTCAACTTCGCATGCTGAACCGGGCCGGTCTGGTTCCACCACGCTTTGTTTTCCTCTTCCCCTTCATGTCTCATCCCTCATACGATAGTTGGCTCGGGTGTGTCATCCATAAACTTTAATCAATAAGTCTTGGACCAATGAAACCAGAAGCTCCTTATACCCAAGCTTTCGGTGCTCCTGAGCGGTCATCACACACCTCCTGCCGAGACACCGCGACGACTTCTTTGTGCTGGTTGCTGGAAGGGTGTGGAGGGACATGCGGTACCACCTCCCCGAGCAGTTCACAGAGACCTAGAAGAATCTTGACAGCATGGAGTTGCTGGCCTCGGACGACGTCGCCGGGGAATAGGGGTGGGCTTCGAACTTGTGGCAAGTTGGGCAGCTCATGACCATCATGGTGAGGACTCCTCAGCCTCTGATCGGCCTCAAACCTGCATAAAGTCCCCCCACTAACAAAATACACACATAAAGATAACAAGAATGCTCCCCAAAGTCTTAGTGGCTTGATCTGCCGTCCTGATCTTCTTGGGTGTCTTGGCTTCGGTCAGTGCCTGGGGCGAGCCGACAAAGTACAGGCCAAGAAAACGTGGCCCTGGCCATGACCATATCCTGGTTCATGCCACAGATGGTTTTGCGAGGCCGGACCTCGATTCTCAGAAGCCTGGTGGCCAGGCGTGGATGGAGAGTTGATGGCTAAGGTCAACACCCTGAAGCACCACACGAACCCCTTTTAGGTAGTGAGAGGGATGTATACCCTCTCCAAACGATGGTAAGTTTAACACAACATGGATTACATTCGTTTCAAAAGGTACATACTAACTCGATTGAGTAGACAGAAACTAGTGTGGTGGATCCGGTAGAGCTCAGGCAGGAGGAATTCGACTCATATTACGACTAGTATCGCCAAAAAAGAAAAGCCTACAGCCTTCTACAACTGAGTGTTGTCTAGGAGAGCCTTCCATAGGATAGCCTCCTATGGGATAACCTCCTATGGGACAACCTCCTATGGGATAATTTCCTGTGGGATAATCTCCTATGGGACAACCTCCTATGGGACAACCTCCTATGGGATAATTTCCTGTGGGATAATCTCCTATGGCATGTCAACATGAAATGAGTTTGCTAGCGCAGAAAAAGTTTTGCCGTATCTTTGGGAAGATTTAGTAGATCTTTGGGTTTTAGGTTGGTTTTGCTTAAGATGTGTTGAGTTGAAAATGGAATTTTTTGTAGTATGACTTGAATGTATTGCTGTGGATGGAGAAGCGAAGCTTTTTCCGCTCCGTCCTAGGTTTATTGTGGATCCGATTATGCAATTGGCGGATGATTTTATTTAAGTTCTTTTGGAACTTCTGAATATTTGGATCGTTGGGGCTAAATTTAGAGTTCTGGTTTTATTCTTTGATTCATTGTGCGGCGGATAAGGTTGGCGCGTTCTGGGCTTCTTGCAACGACGGGACCCAGCGATCTTCCTCGCAGAAAATGCGTGCTTACTTTTCCATCTGGTCCATTCTCTTCCCAGGATTGGTTCAACAGTCTCTATAATAAAAGCCATAGTCAAGTGGAAAACTGACACAGGCAACCGTAGGCCCAGACAAAACTCAATTAAAGTCAATAATTGGACTAGAGTATACCACCGCCCCCCGCCCCCCCCCCCAACACGGGGGAGGCAGTTCCTTTCTTTTCTCTTTTTCCCTTCTGTCCTTGTTGTATGACTACTTAAGCCTTGTAATCCAACATTATCACATCACGTCGAATTGATTTCTCTTGCGCCTTTTTTTTTCTTCAAAAAATACTAGCCGCAACCGCGGGCTCGAGGTCTTTGACTCTCGATTTTGTTTCATCGTGCACCAACTCGGTGACGCCAGCCGTATCTACCCGGTAAGGCTTGATTGGACTATCATGATGTCAGATTCTTGACTTCCGCCACGCGCTTTTTCTGTGTTGCAGCCAGATGGACTCACGATTGGTCGTAGAGGCTCCAAATAACCGTTTCCGGCTGCCCAATCCAGTCAAGCTGCGTCTTGATGAACTCTGCTGCTGAGCCGTCGTATGGCCGTCCGTCCAGATTCGCCCGTCCAGCTACGGCGAGAATGGCGACATCCGGCTTGGGCTCCATGGCCTTGAGCACTCCCTCGTAGCCACCCAGATGACCATTCCAGAACAGAGTCTTCCCTGCGCCGATGAGGAAGTTGTAGGAGAGTTGGCCACCGTCAAACTCGGAGAACACGTGCCGTTTCCTGTCGCTCGTGTAGTTGATCATGGATTGGATCCCCGCGTCTCTCATCTCTTTTGGGACAAGGTCGCCAAGCCGCAAGAGAGCATGCTTCATACCATTGGTGATGTCAAGCGTGCAGCTGTAAGGGCCGGCCCCTCCGGTGTACCTGGTCCGCGTATCAATCACATCAGGATGCTGACCGGGCGGGCCTGGCATGAAGCAATGCAGCGAGGGCCATACGTGTACCGCCATGGCGGCAAAGCGATCGTCAGGTCGTGGGGGAGCACCCGGCGGGCCCGGGGCGACGTCAATCGCTCCTGCTGAGGCTTTCTCGCGGTCGGCCTTGCGAAACAGCGGGATCCTCTCACCACCGGCGACTGGCATGAGCTGCGCGTCCGGAACGCCTGCGCCTCGGAGGAGGTTGATGGCCTCGCCATTGGCGATCACGATGGCCCCTGTCTTCTTGGCGATGCGATCAGAGCCTGGGAGGCTGTCATTGATCTTCACTGTCAGCTGGCAACCCCAAAGTACGGAGAGTAGTGAGGGTAGGCGGGCTGGGTCGAGACATACTGGTCAAAGTGGGCATGTGAAATGAATATGTAATCCGCCTCGTCGACGTCGTCCACGTCTAGGTATCTAGGCAGGACCGATGGCCTCTCCAGCCAGGTGTCAAGCCAAATGACCAGTCCGTTGGTTTTCAGCCGGTATGTTGTCGCGCCTGAGGGTCAGCGGATTAGGTATCAGCATTGCCCTCGGAGCTCACCTACGCCGGTTAGGCGTGCTGTGTATGTCTTATCTGGACTTACCAAACCATTCGATAGAGCTAGACATGTCAAAAATGGGATTGGAAGTCAAGTTACAGGTGCAAAGAGCCGCGATTAGTTCTCTAGGACGCCTTTATGAGCCTGTCTTCTCTGTAGGCAAAATACATATGTATGTTTGGTCGGGCTCGGTTTCATTTCAAGTTTTTTGAGCGTCCTAACGTCTGTCCTTACAAACGGTTCCGCCAGTGGCTTCGGACCGCTCGTGGTTCACAAAACACCGGCCTCGCTTGCAAACTGCGGGGCCGAAAGCTGTAGCTACATCGGCCCCTCATTGTTGATTCTCCAACTTGATCCTTGACAACTTCCCCGGAAGCAACTCCGATGTGGGGTGGGCGGCAAAATTTCCCCGGACCCCGTAATCTTTGTTCGGGATAGATTCTTGCTTGCGCGAATGAAGTATCGGCAGAATGCTAGATCAGGGAGCCAAGCTTGTGGTTAGGTCACATAGACAAATTATCGGTTCCTTAAAGTCAGAGTATCGGCTCCCTAATGGCAAAGTAACTATCGGCCCCTCAAATACCAAGTGTCGGCTCCTCAATAGGTGGTATTTGTGACCACTTGTCTCTGGATTTCACAGAGTGAAGACCATCAAAATCAAAATTCTGGCCTTCAACCACTACTTCACCAGGCGAGCATAGATCCACCCCAAGATAAGTCGACCATGGCACCCTTCAAAGTCATAATTGTTGGCGGAGGTCTCGCAGGTTCCCTGCTGGCCAACGGCCTGGTGAACAATGGCGTGGACGTCGTTGTTTACGAGCGTGACGCCGCTGATTCCAAAAGGGAAGGATATCAGATCCGCCTCGGCGAGCCCGCATATACCGGGTTTGAGGCGTGCCTGGCCGACGACCACCGGGCCGCTGTCCTCTCCAAGCTTGGCCAGACTTCGGGCGAGGTGAACACGGCACCTTCTATCGTCAACTCACGCTTCGAGACGATACTGGACATGTCCCAGTTCCCAAGCTATTCAAAACCAGCCGCCATCAACCGTGTTGTGCTGAGGAACACCCTGCTTGATCCGATCATCGCGCTTGGACGCGTGCAATTCAGCGAGAAGTTCGTCGAATACGAAATTGTTGCTGATACAAATGGCAACGAACTTGTTAAAGTACACTTTTCCGACGGCTCTGTAGACACCTGCGATGTTCTCGTTGGTGCTGATGGCAGTGGTTCCAAAGTGAGTGAGCCCACAGCTGGATTTGCCAGTGTGTATTGTCTCACATCTCCAGATAAACCATCAGCTTGGACTCAGGAATCTTGTGGAGATTGACACAGAAGTCGGCTTCCTGCACAAGGGCGACTTGACACCCAATGTCATCGAGAAGCTCCCAGCACGGCTCCAGAACGGGCCAGTTATGGTTTTCACAAAGAATCTGAGGCTGTACTACTCTCGCATGTTCTCCCTTGTAACATTGAGACCCAATGCTCGCAAAAGCTGACTGTTCTTGCAGTTTATCTCCCAGCTGCCGGCGACCAGATATCCCAGGACGCAAACGGAACCCGGTACGACCTGGAAAATGGCTCATTTTTCTGGGGCATGGGTTTAAGTCGCAGCCTCGTCCCATATGGGAATCTATCCGATATCCCAGACAAGATGAAATTCATTCTGGGGCTTGTTAAAGGTTGGGCGCCTGCATTGTAAGAGTTGTCCTGGCTAGGTCTGGCAGTGAAGGCAGGAGCTGATACCATGCAGTCACACGATGCTGTCCGCGGGGACAGGAACCACCGAGTCGGACAGCGTCGCTTGCATTCCAGTCTGCGCCAGCACGAAGCCATCCAAGCAGTGGCGGGAGAAATTGAGAAAGCAAGACCCAGCAAATCCGAACCTGGGCCACCCAAGAGTCTGGCTGCTGGGAGATTCCATGCATGCAATGCAACCAACCAGGTTTTTATGTCTTCGAGCAGCCGAGAAAAGATTGCTCGCCACTGACGTCTGCACAGAGGGATGGGAGGCAACCAGGCGTTGCTTGACTGCGCCGATATCTTGCCTGAGTTGAGGAGTCTAAACGATTCCGCCAAGCTGGGCGGCCCTGTCTCTTCCGAGCAGGTCAAATCTGCGCTCAGTCGATACGAAGGGAAAATGGTCGATCGTGCCTTCACGTGGGTGGCAAAAAGTGGTGGGACTTGGGTTCCTGTAAGACTGATTAACTATTTACATCATTGTATCAGTCTTGAGTCATAAAGGCTAACACTTACTAGGATTTTGATTTTGATGGGTTATTTGGGAAGATTGTAAAAGTTGTGGGTGGTCTTGTATTGGCGCTTCTGTCTCTGTTTAAAAGGACGAAAGCGAATAGGCCGAAGCAGTTGTGAGAAGGATAGTGTGTGGCAGCCTGTGACTAGTTGAGCAAGTACATACTTTCCAATCATTTACGAAATCCATACCGCCGGAGCTTCTTCTAGTTCTCAAAGGGATAGGAATATCTAGGCAGTAGGAATCAGAACATGTCACATCTGAAAAGTGTACAGCCACCGTAACACATAGCTATTCTATTTCATTAACAACGTATGTACTTTTTCTGCCAAACACTATTCACAGGCTCTCCACTACTGTAGAACTCGTCCCCAGGCTGCTCACCGTATCGACTGCCCATGACCAGAAGCTCGGCGCGTTCTTTCAGTCCTTGTTCTTTTTGAAGTATGAGGCCCCAGTAGCCTGGCCCGTCCCTAGCCCACAGGGTCCATTTCCCAGGGAGTATAATGTAAGCATAGAAGCCCTTCAGGCCTTCTTCGCCCAGCCCAGCCAACGGCCCTAGTATTCGAGTGTAAGCTCGAAGGATCTCAAGGGCCTGGGGCTCGGTCATATCCTGGAGATGGCCTATCTCACCCCGCTCTTTAGCATGATGCATGGTCAGCCGCAGGGTAAGGCCGTCCAGATTCATTTTCTGCTTGATGAGGCGGACCATTTCCCCCCAGTCGCTTAATGCACGACATCCGTCTTGTGGCCATGCATCATGGTTGTACGGCGGGAAGGTTACCTCGAGCGAGCGTATTTCTGCGAGACAAGCGGCCGGTACGATCTCCGTCAAGAACTCACTTACAGCAAGTCTATCATTCGGGTAGGGTCTCAATCCATACTCACTCCAAGGGGCGCAGGGATTGTAATCATGGACAACGAAGCGGTTGCCGGAGAAGAAAACTACCCTTGCGTCTTCACACAAGGTGCGGCAGACGAGGAAGAGGTCAGTCGGCGGACTCCAGCACCGACAGCTGAACGAGAACGCTGCGTGGCGGACACGGCAGAAACATCCGACCGGGGGCCGGGGGTTTAGTGTATAATCATGAGGCCAGAAGCCAGGCCAGCACTTTCGAAACTGGCATCCATGGTGCAACTCAGAAGGACAGTCTTTCCAATGACAACTCACGATACTGGGTTGATATCCCGTATGTTGCCTACTCCACCTCACCTCTTTCCAAGGTGTTATGAGGTCACTGTACTCGAGAATACGGAAGCGTATCTCTCTGGGAAGGCGCAGTAGCATGGAACCTGAGCCTGTAGTCGTGTTACTCAGGGTGTACGTTGGCCCGTCATGGCTGATAATCCCACGAGCTCGAAGGACCGCATTTCGAGCAATCTGTTCCAGCTCACGATTCGGCGTTCTGCAGAGCCTGATATGGCAGCTCTTCAGCGGCGCCAGGTTGCTGAATGGCAACACTGCGAGCCTGGCGGCAGAGGATACCTGGGGATCTTGCGGGTCCAAGTCGCACACCAGAGACATGTTGAGCTTTTCCGGGTTGACGCGAGATCCGATATAAAGAGCAGTTAACCTCCAGTCGATGAGCAGATTGTCCGCTGAGGGATCTGAAGGACGCAGTGCTTGGTCATGCCAACCCATGTGCCCTGGCTGGTGCGTTGAGGGAGAAGCCTTGGCCTCTGAGATTCCTCGAATACATCTTGACCTACTGCAAGGCACTTCGTTGAGGATGAACTTGAGCTCCGTCAGCGAGGCAAGGGACTTATCGCTCAAGTTTCGTATTCGTTGGAGAGACTTCGGGTCCTCGTACTTGACCTCAAAGTAATTGGTAGAGTAAAGCACTTCAGAAACTTCGTCGTAGATTGTGCGGCACGTGAAAAGCAGGGCGTGGAACGGAAAGGTTCTTCTTCTTCTGCTGTTCAGACCATGTATGTCGAAAGTGATGGGGATGCGCCCCAGTGCGTGGTGGAAGTGGGAGTAGATTCGACGCCGCAGAGCGGGGGTAAGGCGAAGGATTGGCGGGCCATGAACAGATTGCGGGCTCTGCACAGTATTCATCGTCCTGTCGCAAATATTTGAGGCTGCAGATATCAGGGTTGACACGTACATCAAATGGTACGTGATGTGCGGCGTGATATAAATATTTCCACGGCTGCTGCCTGCGCTTACTAATAATGGGGTCTTGGCTACATTTATGGGGAGACGCCTCCCAAGGTTGCAATGGGTCATATTTACGAGTTGGTCTTGAGTTATAACCTGCCATAGGATGGCCTACTATGGGATAGCCTGCATAGGATAATGTGCTACATAATAGTCTTGAGCACTGAACAACTCAGCCTCAGGCTTGCACCCCTAGAATGTAGTCTTCTCCCACCTCGAAATCCGCCATCAGTCCATAATGATCAGTGACAAAATCCAGCCAGCCTTCCTCAGCAAGTTTCGCGCTGATAGATTCGTCGCCGATCTTGACTCCGACACCAATCTTCTCCAGGCTCTTCAACTCTAGAGGTTTGTGGTCTCCCTCGCTTCCACCCGGCTGCCAGAAACACACCTTGTCCATTCTTTTATGTGGAAATCTTGAACTCCTGCTCGTTGTGCTTTTTGGTAAAATATTTTTTATTTTCCTATTTTCTTTAGGCAGATTAAAGACTACCAGGGGAAGATAAAAGCTTGTCCAAGTGCCATATGCCTTTGGCTACTACTTTCCTCTTAATGCTACAGCCAAATACACAACATCTATACCCTAAAAACAACCTTTGTGTTTACATAAATAAGCCTAATAATAGCAACATTCTAATAATTCCCGCCCCTCCCTCTACTAGGTAAGCCTTAGACCTTTTTTATTCCTTTTACTTTGCGTTCCTTGAATTTAGCCACAAATCCCGCTTTACCCTTTACAGTCCCTAAACTTCCTAATAGCAGTCTTTTATATACTCTTGGTATTCCTTTTTGGTATTAAGCGTCTTAAGTTTAGCGCTGAGCGTTGATGGCTATGATAGCTTATTATAGTTAAGATAGTCTTTATCCTAGTCCTTATCCTGCTTTGTATATATTATGTAAAGCTGTTCTTTAGAAGCAAAGTAAGCCTTGTGCGTGGTAAAGTAGTCTGGATACTAGCAAAGCTTATTACAGCAAGCTATATATTTACACTCGCCTATTAGCAGTTTATATATATAGCAAGTAGCCTTGCTGTACTATAGTGGCTTCAGTAAAAGAGCTTAAAACTTATAATTAAATAGCAAAGCTTTTAGAATTTAGTATTTATTTACATTATATTCTCGCTATATTTAAGTTAGAAAGTATTATTAAATAAAGAAGAGGTATAGTAAATAAATATACTTATATAAATTAAGTTAAAATTTAATCCTTGTTTAGCTCTTGTGTTAAAACTACCTTAAGAAACTTAGCTAGATTAGCTAAATTTATATTCTTGATTGTTATAAGTAGGTCTAACAGCTTATTATATAAGCCCTCTTAAATGTAAGCTATGAGAGTTATACCTATGTGAAATAAAAGCTAGAAGGCTGTAAAGCTATTGTTAAAAGCAACCTTTATTACTTTTAAGGAGAAATGTAAACCTAGATTTATAAAAATCTAGCAGTTCTTAATTATATGCTAGTTAGTATAGTGTTTAATATAAAAGTTACAGCGCTTATAAGTGCCACTAAAGAAGTTTTAAAGCTTAAAGATAGGTCTACTCCTTAGTTTAGTTTAAAGAGCAATTAGGCTTATTAAGGTAGTTAAGGCTATAATAAAGTTGCTTTAATAAAAATAATAGCGTTAATAAGTGATAAAAAGAAAGGAGTTAAGATTTAAAATATTATCTAGGGTGGTAAACTTATACTTACTAGATCTAATTGCTTTATAGGCTAGAAGATAAATAATAGTCTTTATTTTATAAAATATTATGCCTAGATAAAAGACTGCTTAGGTTTAAATATATCTTAGCTAAAAAGCAGTATAAGTAAAAAGCAAAGATGTTTGTTTAAGGTACTTGTAATATATAGATGCCTATATACTTTGCCGCCCTAAAAGTCAACCTAAAAAAGTAATATTATGTAATTTATAAGCTACTGTAAGCCTTATAAAAAATAAAAGTATATATTAGCTAGTACTTATAAAGATAATATAATAGCATTAATAATATAAGGCTTAAGCTGCTATTAAAACAAAAATAATATTAAGAATATTAAAGCTTATATTATTAACTATTACAAATAAGTACTAATACTAGGCTAGCATATAAGCTTAACGTAGATACCTTAGATACAAGGAAAAGATAGTAATAGTTTAAAGCTATAGCAAAGAAACATTATAGCCCTCCCCTTAGTTACCAACCCCTACCGTAAGTCTATTGTAGCTTAGCTAGTTTAGAGATTATAGCTTCCCCATAAAGTAATGTATAAGTAATTAAAAATCATTATTAAGTAAAAGAAAAGGTTACAGCTAGTAAATATATATAAAGAAACTTGCTTATCTCCCTTAACTTACCTTTGTAAGTAATCTTGCTATGCAAAGACTGTCTAAAGCCATTAAAAAATTACATTAACTATTTAACAACTAGAAGCAATTTAAAGAGCTAAAGCAAAGGTCCTTTAAGATTATTTGTGTAAAAGGGAAGAAAGGGCTACAAAGTAATAAAACTATTAAGTAAGCTAATAATGTTTAGAATTACTATAGTAAATACTGCGTTGTAGTAATAGTGTAGAGGGATGCTATAATACTAAAAGAGCGTAAAGCTTAAGTATAAGTAAAAGTATATATAAAAAAGGATGCAGCATTATAAGAGCACGTTAAAGCACAGTGAGGCATAAGAATATAATGCATTTAGCATTAATAAAGTGGCTAATTATATAAAAAAGACTTGCAATCAATATATAATATGCTTATAATAAAAGCTAAACTATATCTATTATATTAAACTAAGCACCTTGCCCAGCTATAATAACATAGCAAATAGCTGTAAGATATAAAGCAGCTTAAAGCAACCTTAATATGTATATTAATATTAAGGCAATGTGGTTTTAAAAGCTAGTTAGTATTAAGCCAAAGTCCCATGCCTTATAAGAATGTATATCCTCTAGGGATAAAAAGTATATAGTTATGCTCATGGGAAATAAGTTTAATTAGCAGACTTTAGAGTATAATATAAAGATAAGGATAAAGTCATTAAGCTTAATCTAGTAGTTTGTTTTCTTGTAAAAGCCCCGCCTAAGCGTAAGAAATGCTAAGAGATAGGCTAAGTCTTAGTTATTTTACTTTTTATTAATAGCAAATATAATTTACTGCTACTATATTTAGTTGTTGCAAAAGACTTTAATGTAAGTTATAAAGTTGTTATTATTATTCTTAGCAATAATATACAAGTAAAATAACATCTGCCTAGCATTCCTGCCTTTCTCCAAGTTAGTATTAATAATAATATACTTAAAAGGCTTTTCTTTTAGCTTAGCAATCTTTATAAATTTAACCTTAATCCATTCCTAGGTCTATTAGCCTGGCTTATAAAAGCTAAATAAATTTTTTAAGATAAGGTTCTTATCGCCCTTTAATATAACTTAATTAAGCTTATACTAAAGGTTAAAAAGGGTACTTCTTTAAATGACTAGGATTGCCTTAAAGTGATAAGGTATGTAGCAAAAGAGGTCATTAAACTTATGTTTATAAACATAGAGTGATTTTAACTGCTTGTTTATAGCCTCTTGCTTATCTTTTATCTAGGCAAATAAGTTAACTTAGAGCACGTTAAATGTATAAAATTTAGGCTATGGCTTTATATTAGATGGCTTTTTTTGCTGCTTATAAGTAATCTTTATTAGGGAGCTAAAAGGAAAGATACGCTCTGTTGATAAGTCTTACGCTACCACCTTGCTATTAAGGATGACAAAAAACAGGCCCTTGTGATTAATAAGGCTGCCAAGGTGCCTTGTGATTATAAAGTCACTTATTGCTACCTCTTTAGATTTGGTGTTAAGGATATAAGAGCTATATAGGCTAGTGTAGTTAAATCCGTTTCAAGACCACCACTTAAATATAATCCTCCTGCCCATAAGCCGCCTTATATAAACCTAAGTCTACTTATTATTAAGCTTCTTCTTAATAAGAAAGTAGTTCTTAAATGCAAGCATCAAGAACCTTTCCTTTGCTACCCTTTTTATATTTAGCTTATTAATAAAAGACTATAGAAAGCTATTAATAGTTATACTCTTAACAGGGCTGGTAGTAAGCTATAAATAAAAGCATTTATTAAACCCTAGCATTAAGTACAAGGCGTTGACCTTACCTTTATTTCTACTGTTTAATGCTATATATATAAACTATAAGCTAAATGTAACTTAAAATAAGTTGCTTGCGTTTTTATAACATGTTATTTAAAAATCAGATATCTTAATGTTAAAGTTTATCTTATATAATAAAATATATATAAACTAAGTAAATTTGCTAAAAGGGAATAAGAGGTATATAATCAAGATTAATTCCTTCTTTGCTTTAGTGTTATCACTAGTAAGTATATTTAAATAATTATTAATGTTATTAATAAGCATTTCTTATGCATTAAGCTTTAGATTATGTTTAATTATAACCTTAATGTAGAATTTAATAAAGTCGCTTATAAAATCTCCTCCTATGTTTGTTAACCTCCAGCCTTAAAGGTTTTTATAATCTTAGCCCTTTAAAAGAATCCCCTTAATCTTATACAGCATCTTAGCCAGGCTAGTCTCTATAATTTAAATGTATCTCTTGTTATTTAAAGATAGTATAAATAAGCATAAGGCTAGGAATACATCAAGGCTAACTCTGTCCTACTAGCTATCTAGGAATTCCAAGATAGCTTTACGTTATTTATCTCTATATAAGTTGCTATTATTTATAAAGGTGCTGTATAAATTAAGGATATTAAAGATTTTAACTAAGTTAAAGAATAGTAAGCTTTATGTTATATTCTATAGCAGCAGGCAGCTAAGCCTAGTATTATTAATAAAAAGGTAGTAAGATTAAGGGAAGGGGTAAGCTTTATATTATATACAAATGGGTAAGATTGTTCTTAGCGTATAAAGATAATTTTAGCTTAATGTGTTTATGTTTAGCCCTAGCTAAGAGGCTATTAAATGCTATGCTTATAAATAGAAAAGCAAGAGCTAACTTATTAAATAATAGTTATATATAGTAAAGAATATAAAAGAAAAGAGCTAAAGGCATATCAGGATGGGTAATAATAGGAGGTGTAATGGTATAAGATAGAGATTATATATTAAGATGGTTTATAGGCAAGGCTATAGTAATAATTATATAAGTCTTAGCTGTTGCCTACTTTATGTAAATAGGCTAGTCTCCTAAACATATGTTTATCTAAGCAGACATGCTAGCTAACTATTAACGTATATATATATAAGAAATAATTAGACTATTAATAGCAAGGTAGATATGTATTTTTCTACCTTAAAGGCGCTAGGTATAAAACTTAGCAAAACCTTTAATGCGTTTACTTAAGATATAATGTTAATTCTATTTAAAAATAATAGCAAGGGCTATAAGCAAATAGGCTTGTTTTTAATATATAGTGCCTATAAGATTATAAGATAATAAGCATTTATATATCTAAAGATGCTTTATGTAGATGCTAGGTATTACAAAGCTATTTAGCAAATATAATGATATTTATAACTATTTTAAAAAAAGCAATTACTTTAGTAGGCTAAGGGTTAATTAGTTATAATTTATCTAAATTATCTAATAAGGACCTAAAGTTAAGTATAAATATATATATAATACTTATATGCCTCTTAGTTTAAAGTACATAAGGGCTAATTAAAGCTGAAATATATATTCTCTTAATTATACCCTTTATAATTTTAATATAATAATCCTAATACATTTATTTAATTACTAAATGCTGCTTAGTTTAAGCCTTTTTTTAAAGGGGTGAGGGACTTAAGAGGTATATAAAACTAGGATTATTTATATTAGTCTTAATAAGGTTATAATTTAAAAGTTAGCAACTTTAGCACAATTAGCTAAGTATACAAGAGACATTACCTAGACTTCCAAACAATGTTAGTGTTGATGCTTAATAAGCTGTATTATGAAGCAAGCAGCCCTTATTAATAAAAAGCCTTATAGTATAAGGCCCAGCCGCCAGGGCCTTCACGCTTAATAGCCTTAAGTAATGCATTATCTCTTACTAACTTTAATAGGATTATAAGTTAATAGCGTGGTCTTAGCTAATAGCTAATGCCAAAATCAAGACTATATATCTTTTTATTTACCTACCTATTATAACCTTGGATTTTATCTATAATTTTAATATTTTTAAAATAATACGTCAATCTTAAATATCTAAGTAAAGTTAAAATTAAATATATAAGATCTATATATTAAGAAACTTAAAGCTTATAGCGAAAGTTTAATTATATTCCTATGTAAACTAACTGCTTAGGTAAGCTTAAGGTAAGGTTTATATAAGCTCTGTACCCTAAATTAGTAATTTAATATCACCTTTATTATATATAATATAATAAGCTCTAGCCCCCTGTTTATAGCATACTTTTTATTAAATACTAATATATCTTACCTTAACTATTTATAAGATTAAATTTCTTAAATTTAAGATAATGCATTATAATTATTAAAGCTTTATTATAAGCTTTAGGTTTATAGCCTATAAGGCAAGGTATTACTAGCCTATATTATCATTATCATCATGTAAGATAAACCTAAGTATACCTCTTTATAAACTTAAAAGTTATAAAAGCTTAAGCTTACTACTTACTCTTATAAGATTTGCCTCTTTATAATATACTTAAAAAGCAAGCCTCCTTATAGCCACTTAACAAAGATAAGGATAAACAGCTCTAGGTTAAAGAGGAGGCTATTTAGCGCTACGCCAAGGTAAGTTAGTTAAGTAAAGTGTATAAAAAGATACTTGCTAGCCTCTAGGGCCTTAAAAATCATATTCTTAAGAAACATTATAGATGTCCAATCCTAATTACCCTCTAGAATGTATAGTTTTACTATCTGCTAAAGCTAAATTACTATTAACTTCTCTTGTTTAATATATATAAAATAAGGTAAATAAGGATAATGTTAAATAGCTATAAGGTTAACTCATCTGGCGCTAATGTAAGGCTACAATAAGAAAACATTAAAAGCTTTTATGTTACTAGATCCCTATTGATGTCTAACTTAGATTATATAGGCGTATAATAAGTATATTATAATTAACTCTAACCTTAATATCCCTGTGTTAACTAAAGCTATTAGCGTAATAATGTAACCCTTAGTTAATTATTAAGTAAGCCCTAATTACTTGCTTGCTAGCATTAATATCCTAAAGCTATAGCCTTTTACTTTACCTCCTTTTATACCTAATATAAAAAGCTTATCCTTGTTATTAAAGTCTAAATATAAGCTAATTAAATCTAATGTTAAAAATACGTCTATATTTAATGGCAGCGATACCTTAAGCTTATCTAAGCTAGGCGCCTTAAGCTCCTTATTAACGGCCCACGTTATGCAGCATAATATAAACCTAGTTAGTATAATGTACAAAACTAACGTAAACTATAATGTAATATTAAAAGATTCTAAAGCTATATATATCTCCTTCCTTATTAGATTAAATAGCTGCAGTATTTTAATCAATCCTTACAAGCTGTTTTCCTTATTTAACCCTAACAATTCCTATAACTCTTCTAACCTTAACTCTAACAGCTTTAGCAACTCTAACAGCTTTAAGCCAAAGGATAACCTAGTAACCTTGCTATAGATATTAATAGTAAAAAGGACTATCTTAAAAAAGATACTTAATAAGCAAGTAATGCAGGTAATATAGCGATATATCAACTAATAGTTAAGTTAACCGGCAAGTAAGATAAATAATTATACTATAAGCAAGCAATAAGCAGGTAAGAATACTAAAGCCAAGGTATACTAGCCATAGCCATTAAAAAGATATAAAATATTAAAGGCTATTAGACCAAAAACTTACACCAGATTACAGGCTATTACTATAACAACATACACTTAATTAAAAAAATATATTAGCTAAATCAACACGCCTCTACCTAAGATGTAGTTAATATTATAGGCCTATATAATCAGACCCAAAGTCAACAGCAGTAATATTACAAATAATAAGATATCGTATTTAAAAAGGCGGAAAACAAGGCAAAGGCCATAAATACTAAAAACGCCATAGCTCTTTATACCCCTGCCTAAAGGCAACTATATTAGCATTAATAAAGATAGCCGCAATGCCCTAGCAACTATAATAAAGTAAGTATATAAAGGATATAAAGACCTGCTCCCAACTTATAAGAAAATTAATATATTAAAAAAAAAGTTAGGCATACAACTAAAAAAAATAAAGTAGCTTATATAAAATAGTAGGAGAAAGGCCCTTAAGATAGTGGATAAGCTGCTAGGCTAATAGGGTGTTACCTGATTATATAAGGCATTATGCATCCTTATCTTAAAGAAATAAAAGGAGCGTAATGTTATAATGCTTATAGCTTACTTTATAATCTAAAATGCCCTTAAGACCTTATTATACAACACCCTAGGAAATAAGTATATTATAAGCTTACCTAAGCCGTTTAATTATATACTTGCTAATTAAGTTAATAACCATAAGACCTTAAGATAAGCAACTATTATTACAAATTAACGCGGGCCTTTACGTAGTTTTTAAAAAACAAGTGGCTATAAACTAATATTAAGCTTAATAACTTTATAGAGATTAGCTTATTCTAAAGGCACGATGGCTTATATAAGTGCAGCCAGGGCTTTTATATTATCTCATCTTATACAATATTTAATATTATTAATAAAAATAAAGGGCAGGCAGACTATGCTAACAAGGTATAAGACCTATAAAAGTAAAATAAGCTAATATCTTAACATTATAACCACCACAATCTGCTATGTTTTTTATAAGTACGCCTGTTATTAAAGATAACTTAATATAAGCCTTAGCGTAAAACTAATACCTCCACATAACTTGCAGCCCTAATAATATTAAAAGCCTGCCTAGTCTAATTCTTAGTCTTCTAGCAGGTATCTAGGCTTGTAGATAATAAGTAGGCGTCAGAAATCTCTTGCCCAAAGGCTTACAGCTAATATAAGACCTTTAAGACATTACTCCTGCTCAGCTACTTTAATATTAACACAGACTTTACGCACTTGCTAATTGCTAAATACATTAATATCACAGGGCAGTTCCTAAAGCTAAATTTAAAATACATGTTATGCAATAAAACAGATAGGCTTGTTTTTATGTCCAAGGGGGTTATTAACATCTAAATATATATTATCTACTGCTATAAAGACGTGCTTATAAAAAAGAGGCTTAAAGCTATTATAAAGTATATTATAAGGTAAGACATGTATTAAAGTTAAAACTATATATACTATGTGGAAAGTAACTTAACGTCTAAGAAGCTAAAACAAGCTATATCTCTTAATTTCTTATAAGAGGATATAGCTGCCTAGGGCTTAAAGCCGTACAGCTAGGGGTAATAATATAGCCCTAGGTGTTTTTACCAAACCCTTTATATACCTTGGCTTTGCTTAATTATACTATTTCTCCCTTATATAACAATTCTAAACCCCCAAAGTACACCTTGCTTAGACTCTTAATAAGTAAAGCTATAGGTAAAGGAGTTAAAGATTAAAGCTTTAAGATTAAAGCTTTGCTTATAGACGTTTAAGGGCTTAAGGTATGCAGCTTAACTATTAGCTAGAGCTAAAGTATAAATCACTCTAAAACTTAGCTGGCATGTAATATACTTAGCCCTATTTTTGCCAATATAATTAATGCTTAAGGCTATAAAAAGCCTGTTCCTCTACGTTTTAAATGCTAAGATGATTTTATTAAGCACACTTATATTAACTTAAAATGCGTCTTAGCTTTAAGATAAGGCTTAATTAAAATAAAATACAATATATAAATAACAAGACGGCTTGTTTCTTCACTTAAGCCTTTTGTTAAATAAAGCAATAAACCTAAAGGTCCTCTTAGAATATAAAGTTATAGCCTATAGTCCTATTAACTTAATTCCCTATCACATAAAAAACAAAATTAACGCTTACTTACCATTATAATGCTAAGTTACTTAATAGCAACCTTTTCCCTGCTTATTAATAAAGCAAATAAGTTGCTTATATAAGTATAGCTAATTAAGATAGCATACAAGCTTTAGCCTTAATAACTAAAATTAGCACAAGTGACTTTAAACTATATACCCTTAATAAAAGGGCCCAAGGTTTCTTCTAATACAAGATTACTTATAAATAAAAACTAATGAAAACTATATAAAGAAACCATTTAAATAATAAACTAAATAATAAACTAAATTTAATTAAAACCTTTAAGTTAAATAACTATTTTAATAAGGCAAAGAATTAAAAGCTAATGCAACTACTATGTATCCTATAGGCTAAAATAAGGCAGCCTTATGGCATGAAGCATAAATATAAACAATTATCTATATAAGTATAAAAACTATAGACGTACTATATTAACATTAGAGCTTAAATAATCTAAGGACTTAGACTTACTACTAATCCAGCGTTTAATCTTTATCCTATATATACAGCTATAAATTATAATACTAAGCATTATAATTAAACCTTAGCCAGCCTATTACAAGATCACGGTAATAATGGCTTAGCAGCTTTTAATTAAAGATATTAAGGTATAAAAAGGCTCTTAAGGCCTAGCTTAAATTCCTTAATTAACCCAAGCCCCTTTTAAGATCCAGGACCTTACTATATCAATTAACTTTATCTTAGGCAGTACGATATAAAGGCAGCTTATTATGCTCTACCTTAAGAAGCTAAGCCTTAAAGATACCTTATTATAACTATTAGTAAGCTATATCCTCTTTAGCCCTAATAGCTTAGTTAAGCTTTGCTTTACTAGTAACCCCACTTAATAAGAGTTTAAGTATCCAGCCTAGCAGGCTAGGGCATAAGCTATAGTCAAGCGGCTTAAGTTTGTATGTACCTACGGCACCTTGGTCCTTATAGGTAATAAAGAGGGCTGTGTTATGTTATGAACCTAGTGGCTTGCTAAGATGCTAGCCATAAGTATAGTGATGGCCTTATTATACTTAATAACCACGCCTAGCTTATTATAACGGCTATAATGGAGGTAGTAAGCTTAATATGTAGCGGCTTAATAGCCCTTTATAGTAGTTGTAAATAGAAGGGCTTATTAATTATAAAATCCGCGCTGGTAAGAATGTATTAATTTATAAATGCTCTTAAGCAAGGGAGATAAGAAAATAGAGTAACATTAGGATTAATTAGCATCGTATATTGTAGTAAAGATAAGCTATAAATTACAGCTATACATAAAAAAAACTAAACTAAGTCCTTTCTCCGTTCCCTTTGTAATAAGCGCTACTTAGAGAGATATAAATAGTTGCTTACTTTTACTAACTTGTTTACCTTCATGTCTAATAAGAATGTGTTGAAATAATTATAAAAATGCTAGCAACCTAATTAATAATCTATACACCAACATGCTAAACAACTTATCTATAAACATTCATAAATATATTTATACGTTATTATAAATAACCTACAAAGGTAGCTATTAATAAATCTACTTATTAGTATATCTCTTAATATGTTTATTTAAAAGTAATTATAAGCTATTTAAAAGTACTTTATAATATATTACTAATAAATCTATAGGTTCATATACTAAGATTCTTAATAACTTATTCTTATAAAAGCTTATAAACATACCGTTAATATATCTCTTATTTAACCTACTTATAAATAAGCTTGTTAACAAAGCTTGCTAACATGCTTAATCATGTACACCTATAAATATATATCTCTTAAGCAGATATAAAAGTATTATTAATTTATCTATTAATTATTTATATAAACTTATCTATTAAGTATATCAATATGCCCATTAACTTAACCTAGGTATGCCTTTAATAAGCTTGTTAATAGGCCACTATTAGTCAAAAATAGACATTATCTATTCATCAATACACCTACTTATCATTACCAAACCACTACTATCTTAAGATATGCTTCCCTTGTTATAAATTATTATTAATGCTTAATACCATCCTAATCATATATCTATACTACAAGCTTGCGGATGGCCTCCAGGTACCTAAATGCTAGCTCCTTATTGTCGCTGCTTATAAGTTTCTTTAAACCCTGCTATATAACCTCCAAGGCTGCTGCTGTCTTAAAGTAAGATTCAGACCTAGCCGCGATCCCTCCCTGCTATAAGAGCTATAGCTACCTAATTACCTCCTCCCCCTGTAAGCATATTATGTTAGTGAATGCCTTCACGCCCTCTAGCAAAAGGCTCCTCTTGCCGCTGCCCGCCTTGCCCCTCTTAATCGCTAGCTACTATGCTAGGTTCTGTGCCTATTAGTTGTTAATTCTTGCCTTTATAAAGCAAGGTAAGTAAGAAACTGTCTTAAGGCGCTGCTAGACCTTGAATAGTGCTGCCATAGACCTTGACGCTGACCGCAACTTCTCCCTAATAAGCACAAGCAGCTAGGAGGTATGTTTTGCCGCCCTCTCTAAGGCGTTATGGCCATTACTAAGAAGGTAATAAGTAAGGCGACGTAATTATTGCTAGGCATATAGGTGGATGGAACTGGGTGTGTATTTAGGAAGAGGGCTAAGAAATTAAAGGCTGTTTATGTTATAAATGAGCCTTGTCTTAAGGTTTATAAGGCTAAGGCGGCATACCTTTGCTAGTATAGATGTGTTGCTAAGGATGTAATAGGCCTTAGAGTAAAAAAACTTTAACTGCTTAATTAGGGTGGTGCTTACCTTGTAGTGTCTGCTGTTCTTATATAAGTTATTAAAGCTGTTAACAAGGGTATTAATAAGGCCGTAACCTAAGCTATACCTAGCGGCAAATAACTATATGTTTGCTATATGCTTTATTAAAATAGAGATACTTGATTTAAAGCTTATAATAGCGTTAGCTAGCAAAGCTGTCTTGTGTTTACCTTAAAGCCTTTTAGCAAGGATAATAGCTAATAATAGGAGTAGATAATTCTAGAAACCTGTGATGATATTCATTATAATGATAGTAGCGATGATAATTAGGATTAGTACCACAAGGGCAGCATAAAAGTAGCAATACACTATATAAGCGTAGCAAGACCTACTAATGCACCAACATACTTGCATATAATAAGCCTAGTCTTCAGCACCACGCTATTTATTGCTATTACCCTTTAACTTGTCCTAGCTATTATCATGCATTATAGCAACTAGCTTAATGTTATTTTCTTCTTAAGCTATAACTTAAGGCTGTATTTTAATAATGGCGTCATTATTATTATTGCTATTATTTACGCAAACCAATAACGCTGTCCAGTATAGCTAGCATAGCTAGTTGTCTTTATTTTATAATTTATCCTATTTATCATAAATAAGCGCTTCCTTCCTAACTTTTAACAGCTATTAATAGTCTTAGTTGCTTTAAAGGTTAACTAGGATGTTATCGCGCTATTTATTAATGTAATCTATCGTTCTTAAAGCCATTAATATTATAGCCTTATATCTTCTTTTCCTTATGTCTTTTTTTCTTCTTAAGTTTTTCTTGCTCTTAGTTTTACTACTTACTATTCTTATTATCTTAACTTTAATAGCTGTTAATTCCTTATATCTACCTCTTTTATCTATTTAATTTCTTATTCTTTTTTTTATTAACTTAGTTTTATTAATCCTTAATCTTTAGTCTGCTTACTTAATGTTTTAGTTCCTTGACTTTTTTACTTGCTTGTCTATTAAAGTTCTTAATAGGTAGTCAAAGGATATAGCTAGTTAATATAAGCAAGATTCTAATTTTGTCTAAGATATGTCTAGCCTTAGGATATAGTCAAGGTTGTCATTTATATAAGTGGTTTTAATACTAGGCTTTAATGTAGCAAGCTATAAATAGCCTTGGCTGTATTAACTTTATAATAGGCCAGGCGCCAGCAGCATTAGTACTAGCAGGGCGTTTATTTATGCACTCTTAAAATAACTTCCCTTATTTTAATCTTACCTTTATTAATTAGCCAGTATTATAAATCTCCTTGTTTTTATTTAAATATAATCTACTTTCTTTGTTTATTAATAATAAACTCTGCTTATGTCTATCCCTCTTCTTTTTATATGCTTACTACTATCCCCTGTCTTTTCTTTACATACATATCATCAGCCTTGCTATATAGATTCCCATCTTAACTCTATACCTTTAACCCAATATCACAACCAACTATAATAACCTCCTTCATAAACCTCCCTGCCTTGACTATATGCCCCCTAAGCAAGCTCCCATCGTAGCACTAAAATCACCAACATGGCTAAATAGCATGTGAACTGCGACAGCCCCCTAGCTATTAATAACTATAAAAATATAATGCTACCCACCTAGTTTAGCATCGTTATAGTAGTTATTATAGCTGCTATGCTTATCACTAGTAGATAATATGTCTTTTCCTTTTTATACCCTGCCTAGCTACATAACATATGCCTTCCTAACCTTAACAGCATTACATATAAAATCTATGGCATGTATAAGTCCTTTGCCTAGATGAGCGGCTTGCTATACGCTAAGGCTATATTATATATTATATTAAGGATAGACCTGCCTTGCTTATTAGGTGGTAAAAAGGACATGGTTTATAGCTTGCTAGTCCTGGGCGTTAAGAGTGTTTATAGCAATGTAGTAGCATTAATATTGCGTGCTATTTACCTAGTAAGAAACTCTTGCTATACTATTATTAAAGGAGGGAAAAGGCTAGGGCTGCTTAGCAATAGCAGCAACTCCTGCCTTAAACGCAACTAGATAGGGCTAGTAGCTTATATAATTAATATCTTCCTTAATAAACAGAGCTAGAAGATATATTCCGCTGTCTTTAGTAAGGCTGACTACAATAACTTAATAAATTACAACCTTTATAAGGATATAGTAGCAAGGATCTGCAAGAAGTACTAGAATAATTAAAATAGGCATTGTAAAACTACATAGGCTTAAGTAAGCCTGCCTTAATAACACAGCTAGTGTCCAGCTTAGTAGTCATCTTAAAGTAAGAATAAATTATAAAATAAAAACCTATCTGTCTTATATCAGGCCACTATAATAAACTAGTAATATATTAAATATTACTAGCATTAAACTATCCCTCAAAAATAATACCTAATGTAAACTTAAGCATAGGCATAATATCATATTATACCAACCTATACTACTATTACTCCCCAACTTATATAAAGCATAATCTTAATATATCCTAAAAATATAAATAGAATAAGCTAAACTAACTATTAATTATTATTATCCCACAATATAGCGATTTTACAGCTCTTAGCTAAGCAATCTAATGCCACCCTAATAGCTAGCTTTAACATAGCTAATCTATATATTATAATATTACTTTTATAAATTAAGTACAACCTAGCCTTTATAGGTAGTATATTATTTATAAGCTTATCACCCCTTGTATCTTCTTATTATCTTAAGCCAGGCCTTATTCCAAAAAGCAGCCTTTAATACATGTTTATATCCACCTCCTTTACTTTCACCATTTTCAAATATAATTAATGTTATTTATAAGCTGTTTTAAGCAATAATTAACATATTAAATGAATCTATAATGACCTTTAGCTTAAGATTCTATTATCTAGCCATACTTATCACTATAATTCTCAGAAAAAATAATATAGCTAATGCTATATTTACCTATATTGCTCCCATAATCAAGACTTTAAAGGCCATGTATAATAAAGAAGATGCTATTCTTAAAAGGCAATCACAAGAGTATTTAATAATATACTTAAGCAAAAACAATAAAAAGAATAACTAAAGACTTTAATAGTAGCAAGATACTTAATAAATTCTAGATAATAAATGTAAAACTTAAAGCAATAAGGTTAATGATTCAAGCTATAAAGAGGATTAAGATAATAGCAATATCTTTAATAACAAGGGGTAATTAGCAACAATCTCTTAAAGAAAATTTTAACCTTTTTCATATATTATACCTACCACTTATACACCTTTTATATACAAACTTACCTCCTATTAACAAAGATAACATAATATTAAATTATCTTAAAGTTAAAGTAAAATAATATAATATAAATAATTAAACGATATATTTAAATATATATATTTTAAAAATTCCTAAGCTATATTTAATAGAATGTTAAATATATTTTAGCTAAACCTTAGAAATTACTAACGCTAATTCTATTTAAAAAAAAAACCCTATTAACTTTAAAGTCTTTTTAATTACTTAATTTATCTCTAAATTTTATTTTAAAAAAGATTAAGTATTATCATGCCTTTATATATTAATATATTAAAAGTTCTATATAAATATAATTATTTATTATTAAGATATATAAAGGTAAAGTAAATAAGTTTATATATAAAAGGTATACAAGTAGTAAGAGTATAAAAAGGGTAATAAAGATCTCTTAGCTGTGTAATTAAGCCAACAAATAGGCTATATACTGCTTATCACCTACTTATTAAGCCTAGTTTTCTTAGTTAAGAAATCTCTATATGTTCTAAGTCTTTTTAAGTAGATAATGGCTAAAGAGGTCTAGTGGTTATCTTGTTGTTAAAGGTATAGCGCCCAGGGTAAGCTTAGCAATATGCCCCTCCTTTATACTGCTATTAGTAAATAGCTTTGTAAAACAGTAAGCTATTAGCTAATTTAGCTGCCTACAGGGCTAAGGACCTCCTTGCCAGGGCCGGGAAAAAGACAATATGCTATTTTCTTATCTCTATCCTCCTTAGCGTTAATCTTAAGTAGGATATAAACAAAGCAAAACTCCTACCCTACTTATTTAATAGCCGCCCTCTTTTAATAATAATTAATTTAAATCCATCTATTGCTTAGTTAAACTTTTTTATAAGTCTAGTGATTATCATTATAGCCAAATAAGTCTCTCACCAGGACTTTATCCTCCTCTTAATTCTATAAATAAGAAAAAATAGGCTTTAATATAAAAAACCATGTTATATCACCTTTAAGCCGCCTTTTAAGCCGCTACTTTAACTGCTAGTCCTAGAGATTATTAATTCTAAGTTTAGCCACTACTTTATATCTATAACATATGCTGCCCTTAGCTTTAAATTTATACTTAATATTAAGCCTATTTACGTAAGCTAACAGCTGCTATGATAACAAATAACTTAAATATAGCTCCTTATGCCTATCTTTATTATCTTAGCCGTTGCAATTAGCGCCATTACTATGTAGCTAAGCCCTCCCCTTACTATTCTTTTTATAATATATAAATAGCTTATAGCAAATTAAATAATCAAAGGTATCATAGCTTAATATAAGCAAGCTGTCCTTAATATCTAGTTAGCGCTTAACTTATACTTTAATAAAATAAGTAAAGATATATTTAATATTTATATTAAAGTTAGGTTGCTATTAATAATATTCTTTAGCTATAATGCTAAGCTTAATAAGATAAAGGGATAAATATATTACCCCTATCTACCTATGTGTTAATAATCTTATATGTTAACTTACTTACTTAGGATTAAACTCTTTAATAAAATCCAGGCTATTCTATAAGGCGCCTACTCCTAGCTTGCCAGATTATACAAGTACCTCCTCTATTTACTCTTTCACACCAGCTATAAGTATATAACCTTCTCACGCTAGCTTTATGCCAATAGTAATATATTTAAAATAGTAATATAAGGCCTAAAAATCTTAAAGAATAACTTGCTAGCTATATTATAGTATAAGCAATCCTTAGATTATATTGCTGGCGCTATCTTATATAACCTCTTACCGTAGTCTAACAACTAGTAGCTATAAGTAGTTGCTTTAACCCAGAACACTACTAATTAGCTATATTATCTTACAGTAAAGGCACTAAACAAGGCAGATAGCTATTTCAGCTAGCTAATAAATAGCACCCTTATCTCTATTAAAAGGGCTTAGTTAGCACTAGGCGGCTATAATTTACGCCGCGATTAGCTTGCCTTAATCTACAGCCTAGCCTATTACTTACAGCTTAGTAAGCAGGCATACAAGCTTAAGAGCCTCTAGCTTAGCCTTGCTTGCCATATTTTTACCATCAGGGAGCGCCTTGTCCTTATTGCTAAAGTTATTATCACTATGAACAGCATGATTACCTACCTTGATAATATAATAGACAAGATAAGCGCCCTTATCCTGGCCCTTAACTTACTATATAAAAGCGGCTAGGTAATAAAGACCTCCTTAGCGCTTACTATGTAAGACGTAGCCCCTATAGCAGCTATTTTAAAGACCCTTTATTATATAATGGTGGCCATGGTGTAGATAGGGTTAGCAACAATATAAAATCAGGAACCATAGCATTATATATACAGCCCACTGCTGGAGATTATTATGCTTCTTAGTAAGCATTAGGAGCTAAAATAAGAATATCTTTACTTTATCCTTTCCATTAGCTATAAATTATCTATACCCTTTATATACTTAAAGTCTTGCTTTTAAAGTGTTTATTTTAAATAATATACATAATAAGTTCTTTAGGAAATACTAAGGGTGATATTATATAAGCTATTATAACAATTAACTATAATATGTAAATTATTATAAGGATTAAATATATAATAATTAAAGCATTAACTAGTTGTTTTTCTACCTTTTGTTTAAACGCATAAATGTAACTACCCTTAAGCTTTTAGCGCCTTACTAGTAGTGTATAACTTAAATAAATTAAGGCGACTATTAATGGATTAAGTCTTATGGACCTTAAGAAAGAAAACTTAATGCTAAATTAATTAAATACTCTTTAAAGGGAAATTATATAGTATAGCCCTAGATATTAAGAGCTGACATAATTAATGTATCCATAGGATCTTAAGTGTGGTATAATTCTTGTTAATTACTATAGTTTATTTAAATATAGCCCTTAGTACCCTTAAAACTTAAACTTATATAAAAGCTTGTATAAATAATTAATAGTGTGTAGTATAATGTATGATGTCTTGATAAGCCTACTTAGAATCTTATATATGTTTTATTAAACTAATTTAAATCTGCTTAATTTAATATATGCTGTGAAAAGTATAAACTATAGCATCCTTATCTAGCTTACTAGTTAAAATATACAAAAATCCAACTAACTAGGATCAAGCCTATATAGTACTTTTATTTATTTACCCATTATAACCTTAAATTCTACTTATAATTTTAATATTATTTAATATCTTAATCCCTAGCTTATCTTCTTCTTTTATATTTTATGCTTAATATTAGCCTCTTTATTTAATCTAGCCTTCTCCTTTTCTCCTTATACTATCTTTTTATTTAATTAAGTTTATTATTTCCTATTTGCTTTTACTTCCTTTTCCCACTTTTTTCACCTAATCTTAACTATCTCTTTAAAAACCTAAGCTAAAAGCAAACTTATTGCTTATTAATGTAACGTTCTTCTTAATAAAAAACTCTTATGTAATATATTAATACTTGTTTTAATCCTGGGCAGCTAAAAACAGGCTTTTATTACTAACTAATAAGTCAAGCTAACCTTAAGATTCTTTAGGGACTAATGTAAAGGGCTGCTTAGTGAAGAAACTTCTAATCTTAAGTTAAGTTTATTACTTTTGCTTTGCCTCCTTTTCCTTCTCTTACTTCTTTTACTTAACCTTAGCCTTTTTTTTTTTAGCTTTAACTTTCTTCTTCTTAGCTTTAGCCTTTTTATTCTCTGCCTTAGCTATAATAATGATTAGGCTTTAATTAATATTAATACTAAGTTATGCCTAGTAAGATGTAATTAGCAGAGAAACTTATGGGATATTACAACAAAGCCTACAAGGAATTTAAGGATTTAAGCTCACTAAAAGAAGGCTGGTTGTGGTTGAAAGACTACTTATAAGTAGGCTATTGTTAACAATAAACTGTGTGTAGGCCAGGGCTTATACATAATAAACCTAATTATATCCTTAATTACATCCTATCTCCTTACAACGGTTATTAATATCAGTGAATAAGATAAAGAGACGCCTTTTTATCACCTTTTCTAGTGGAAATCTAGCTACTATAAGGGCCTGCTTAGCAGCAGATTAGCAACAGAAGCAAGAGAAGTAATAATAACAACTAAATCTTCTTTATAAGGCCTAAAAAAGGTGCTAAGTTATAGCCACAATCAAGCCACTAAAAACAGCTGTCCTTAAGCTTAAATAAGGCCCCTAAGATACACTGCTTAATGTAGTCGTTAAAAATCTATGTATAAAGCGGGAGGATATAAACAATAAATATATTATTAATACTATTATTAAAACAGTTAATTTTAAGTTTCCCTAAGATAAGTTAAATAATAATTTTAAGAGACTTACAGCTACTTTATAGCGTTTATTTTCTATATCCTAATAATAAGTTCTTTAGCATAATATCCTTGGAAAAGTCCTGGATAGTTTTACAAAGGTAGGGTTTAATTTTTAATAAAGAAGTATAAATTAAGTAAGGGTAGATTTTAAGTCTCTTAAGGATATTTATAATAATTAATTCAAAAGACTTACAGTAATTCCAAAGTAGTTATTTTCTAAAGTCTTAATTACTTTAATATATAAAATCAAAGACTTAAAATAAAGGTCTTAAGCTCTCTTTATTATATAGTTTTTATTATACATAAATAGCCGTAGTCTTCAGAGTCCTAAATGTAACCATCTAGCTTTTCTTAGGGTCACGTTAGTAGCTAAGCTTGTGTAACTCTTGTTGTTACTATGTAGGCTGGGCTTCTGCTCCTGCTTCTGTTGCTACTGCTAGCCAGGAGACTATAAGGAGGTATCATGTCAGGATTCCCTTTAGCCTGGCTTATCACAAGGGTGTTTAAGCCTGCTGGGTTTGCCTCTAAGGGCTGTAAGAGGCAATGTTAACTCCTTTTGCAAGCAATGGGCCCTCCGTAAGGAAGGGTCTTTTATTCTAATAAGAGTCATAGATATAATGTCTACTATAAGCAGCAAGGTTGGTAGCTATGTGAGCTTTAAATGTAAATTAAGTTATTATATATATGAGGAAGAAGAATAAGATAGAAGGAAAATAAAATGTAAGATATAAGAAAGAATAGGATCTAAGATATAAGAAAAAATAAGAATGGCTACTCCTTATTTCCCCTAGCTATAGATAGCAAGAGGGACTTAAATATAGCATGCCTAAGCCCTTTAGTCTTGTGACTTAGGCACGCCAGGTGTTTAGGGGCAGGGTGATGTATAACCTGCTAGGGTTTATAAATAACTCCTTACCTAAGTTTATAGCTTGTCCTCACAAGCAATTAATGCTTATGCTACTAAGTAGTCACATAAGAGGGGAAATAGGCTAACTATAATATGTTCAAGTTGTTGCTCTTAAAGCTTTTCGTAGTAATAAAATAAAGCTAAATGCTTACATAATAGCAAAATAGCATAACTAACTACAATATACCTTGGTTTTCACTTTTAAAGCTTAATATAGCAATTAAACTAATGCTAGGTAATCATATAAAAGATATGCCTAACTATAATGCTCTTAAGCTATCACTCCTAAAGATTTAATAAAGTTAAAAGGCAGGGCATTAATATATATATGCCTTGTATATCATGTTAGGAGCAAAAGTTTAAATTTAATAAACCATATTAATGCTAAATAAGCACCTTTAAGCTATGCATTATTAGTTAGCAGGCCAACTATAGCTAGCAGTAGATTCATATTATTATAAGATTTATGATAATTTAGCTAGCATAAACTTAAGCCTAGTAGTTATTTACATAGTACTAAAGATAATAGCTAGCTCTTATTATTATTAAGTATTAAGAATCTGCTATTTATCTATGTTTTTTTTTAAGTAATCTATAGATCTAAATCAAGCATTGTCGTAGTTAAAGCATAGGTTTAAATAGGTGCCCTAGTCCCTTCTACATACTTAAAAAAGACTAAACTAGTGCTGCCAGCAAAATAAAGGGCGGAAGAAGTGCTAAAGGAAGCTATAAAAGCAGCTATAGCCCTAGCGCTAGCATTTTTTACACTTAATAGACCACCAGGGCAAAGGGGCAGCTAGCTTTACCGCCATGGCTATGTTATTGTCGTTGCCATTCCTAACCATATAATTGCCACTATTTATATTATTATACCTATTAATGTCTGCCTGTGTATTATTAAGGCTAAGCTCTTAGGTCTCAGCCTATATTCTTATACCTCCCTTATCCATATTATTCTTATTTTATAAAGCATTAATAATAACCATGATTAACGCTATCTAGTTGTTGTTGTTATAAAGTATAGCATAGTTAATATCTCTTAAGTTATTTTATGCTTACTGCTATATTAAGTAAATTAAGGTCGGGGGCTTTAGGCAGAGGGTAAGGCTTAGGGCTAGTGCAGCTAGGTATGCAATGAAAGCAAGGATATGCTGGGTAAGCAGGAGGCCATTAGACTCACCCTTGCCGTATGGAGTGCCGTCTTCTTAAAGGTAAATAAGTAGGTTAGGACGTTTCAAGTCAAGCACTACTGCTAAGGGCAGATCTTTAGCTATAAGCATTACGTCTTAGTGCCTTATATGTATGATATTGAATTAATAAGCAGATAGGCTGGTTTAAGTCCAAGCTAAATCCTTATTAAAACAGAATTAAACAGTTTATTCTTACGCCTATACTTGCTAGGCATAGTATATCAAGCTTTAGCAAGATAAAGATAGGTGTGTTATAAACTATGCTAGGATAATTAGACAAAAACTAATGTATAGCGCTCTTTTTTTATACTTATTTAATATTAATATAATGGATAGGGATATATCTTTTTATAATTTTAAAGCTATATACTCCTTCTTATTAAGGCTAAGTTGTATTATTTTATTAAAAAGAAATAGCTTAAGGGATTTAAGCTTTTACTAATAATAAATATAAAAAGTCCTAACTAAGTTATTTTAACTAAGGAAAAAGGTAAGGCCTTGTTATTCTTAATATATTAGCAATTTAAAATAATTATTAACTTAATATTATTTTTCTTATTTATAATTAAAAAAAAGATTTTAATATATTTAATAACTTAGGGAATAACCTTAGCACTATATAAAGCCTCCTATAAGCTTAATTATCTGCTTATATAATAAATTAAGTACTTAATAATAGCCTTAATTATTATTATATAAGCCTATCCTTAATTTAATAAACTTTAAGAAAAAAGACTTAAAGGTTAACTTTACTATTAAAAAAAGCAAAAACTTAAGAATCCTAATACTATTAATAAGATAAAATAAACACCTAAAAACAAACTTATTACTATATAAGCCCTATAAACCTAGACCCAGCCTTAGTTGCTAATACCGCTAAGTTTATTCTTAATTATAAAAGCTGCTATTATCCTTAGCTGCTTGCTGTAAAAACCTCTAGGCCTCCTAAGTAGTAGCCTCTTCTTAAGCAACTTATAGCATCTTATTATAATTACACTTAGCGCTGTGAATCGCTATATATTATTAGTATAAGCACCTATTAAAGGCCTGCCTTACTACTTATGTTTATAAAGGCTAGCTGCTATTACCTTGCCTAGCTTGCTTACAATCCTACCCTGCTTAAGGCTGCTGCTTAAGTCAGTGTTATGGCTGCTTACTATACTTAGGCTGTAAGTTTAGCAGCTTGTTAAGCAGCTCTTATTAGCGCGTAGTGTAGTTACTAAGCTAGATGTTATTAATCTTATAGTTAATCTTTATAAGCTAGGCCTTAGTACGTTAGTATAAATAGAGCAATATATATGCTTTAATTTTACTTACCTTATACTACTTAGCTTAATCTAAAGCCATGATGTTCTGTTAAATCCATAATTTTATTATCTGCCTTTAATTTATTACCCAGCCGTATACAACTATGTTGTTAAGCAATCAGCCCTAGCTAGTAGGGCTAAGGTATAGCATTTAGGCGCCCTAGAGTATATTAATTATATGCTTAATAAGGTGGGCGTAGTAAGGAAGAATAACTTAATAAAAGTTCTAGTTTATTATAATAGTGATTATTAAAAATGTGCTGCTAAGTAAGTAGGCTTATAATAAGCTAAGTAAGATAATGTTAATTATAATATGTTTATTAAAGTTATTAAAGTTAATTAATAAGTAGTAGATTGCAATTAGTGTTTAATAGTATGTTTTAGGATAAAAGCTAATAAAATATTAAGGGTTTATCTTTAAAAGTGTATAAATAATTATTATAAGTATATTATAAAGTTATTATTATTATATTAGCCGCTATCTTTATAATAAACATAAGAAACATACTTAAAGGCTGTTACTAAGACACATAACAGCAAGACTAATACAGGGCTAGCAACAAGCATAAAAAGCTAAGCTTAGATATTATATATAAGAAATGTAAGTAGGAAGAAGCTATCATGTTGCTACCTGCTAAAGCTAGTTTTTTCTTAGTAAGTAGATAAATATAAGTACTACTAGTTATGTAAAATTATAAGGTAACTTAGGGTATTATAATATGCCTTCCTATATAATAAAAAAAGCACCTAGTACTTTATAAATATACTTTAGGGCATATTTTAAAGATTTAAACCTTAAGACGTTAGTTATATTAATAGTAAGATTTAATAAATTACTTATAAAGGCATAGTAGTTCATTATATCGCTATATTAAGATAGATAGGTATAAATAAAGAATCATTACTTATAAGCTAGTATAAACTACAATTAACCTTAATGCTAACTTATATAAAGGCTTAAACATTTAAATATTAAAACCTGCTTAAAGAAAATACATAGGCAAAACAAAGCCCAGCCCTTTTTAGCTTTATAATTAGCGCTTCTAAAAGCTACATATAGCCATGCTGTTGATAACCTAGGCTAATTAGCTTGTAAAGTTTACTCTTTAAGCTAGTTAAAATAATATAGCTAGAAAAAAATTGTTTTTAGATGATATAAAGCACTTATTTAAAGGGAGAGATATTTATAATCTTAAAAAAGTTAAAATTAAACCTTTATCCTTTACTCCTGCCTAAAATATAAAAAATTTAAACTATTACTTATATTATAGCTTAGCTAAGATGTCTTAAGATACTATGTCCCTAGTAAGTAAGTAGATACTTAGTATTAAGTTATGTAAAGATACACTTTATATAAATATAAAAAGAAACCTCTACCTCATTAATAAGCCTTATAGTAATGATATTATCATCCTAGTTAAAGTTTAAGGCCTATTTATTAATGTCTTTCCCGCCCTAATTACTAAGCTTTACAACATATATAATATAATTAACTTAAAGGTTTACTTTTAAAGCTAAGATAATAATATTAAAGTCATTAAGATGCCTCCCAATTAGACCAGCTAGCAGTACGCTAAACTAACCAACCTCTTTTTAAATTAATTTAAGGATAATAAAAGCAATAATATATAAAAAATCCCCTTTACCCCAACCCCTAAATACACTATCAGCCCCTTAACCCTGTTTTATATATACTTTTCTTACTTTTAGCTAATATTATAAAAGTTATTATAAAATATAGCTTTTCATGCCTTACCTAGCCTCCTTAATTATAGCCTACCAGGCATATATAGCTACCGCTAACTACTGCCTACTTTTAACTTAAAGCTAAAGTTTTACCTTAGTATAGCAAGCCAGCCTAGAGGTACTTAGGGCCCTACTAGTAGTAAGGGAGAAAACCAGGACGTCAAGCTTAAAAATGCTTTGTATAACCTTTAAAATAAGCCCTTAAACTAAAGTTAAAACTAATTAGTAGGCCTAAGTTATATCTCACCTTAGCTTAAGAACTTACTTTAGCTCTTTATATTAATACGCTAAGTTAACTTAGCTTTTACTTGCTAGCAATACTAAGATAAGACACTATAGGCTATATTAAGTAGCAATATACGTTAAATAAATAGATGTTAAAGCTAGGCAGAGAGATAGCTATTCACCCTAGGGCTAAAAACATTCATTATACTTTTACTTTTTTAAAGGCAAGGATGTTAAAATAAAAGGAAAGTAAATAATTATAAGGAATATAAGAAGTAAGACTTTAAAATGTAAAATAGCGCCCATTGCTTAATTTAAATAATAAACTTAACCTTTATATTATTACAATCTATTACATCTTGCCTACTTTAACCTTTATATAAACTTAAATACCTTTTAATGCTTAGGCTAGGTATAAATATATATATATTTATAGCGAGTAATAAGCAAAGATTATAGCCTTTTTAAGTTATTCTGCTAGTAAAATCCTGTTGTCAAAGTATATAGGCTACTAAAAGTATTGTTTAATAATAAGAAGCAAGATAGCCTTTTTTAGCATTTAATAAAATATTATATCTTAATGCTACCACGTCTTAATGTGTAATAAACTAATTTTAAGATGTATTAATCTTAAACTATAATCTTAATAAGCAGTATATTAATTTAAAGTCAATCTTAATATATATTAATTTAAAAATATGTTAATTTAAAAACATATTAATTTAAAATCAATCTTAAAATCAATTTTAATAAGTAATACGTTAATTTAAAGTTAATCTTAAAATCAATCTTAATATACAAGGTGTTAATCTTAAAATGCTTTAGTTTAAAAATATATTAATCTTAAATATATTAATTTAAAGTTAATCTTAAAATTATTTTTAACAAATAATACATTAATTTAAAGTCAATCTTAAAATTAATTTTAACATATAAAGCGTTAATCTTAAAATACATTAGTTTAAAAATGCATTAATCTTAAATGCATTAATTTAAAGTTAATTTTAAAATTAATTTTAATAAGTAATACGTTAATTTAAAGTTAATTTTAAAATTAATCTCAATAAGTAATACGTTAATTTTAAAATTAATCCTAATATACAAGTCATTAATCTTAAAATACATTATTTTAAAAATACATTAATTTTAAAAGCATAAATCTTAAAATGCTTTAAATTTAAAATATATAAGCCTTGTAATATATAGCTTTATAATATATTAACCTTATAACGCTGAATCATTAGCTTACTTAAAAAGCACTGCTTAAAGGCCTAGAGGCACATATAAGTAATAATTAAGCTTATGTATTTTATATGTTATGTTTTTAACTTTAAGTAGGTAAGGAGATTAAGAAACCCTGGGATATTATAAATAATATTAATTAATATAGGTAGAAAAGGTAATATAAAGGACTTAAACAGCTAGCTAAGACTATTAGCACCCTGTTGTGCCTAATAAGCTTTTAATTCTTGCTCTTAAGCCTTAAGCAGCCTACCTAAAGATATAAACTATTCTGCTTTAAATCTCTTAACTCTAGCTATATAAAAGAGTCCTGATCTTTTTAGCTACCCTGCTGCTAACCCTTACAAGCTATAAACATAGAAGATATTAAATGTATAAACGTTAAGGGATGTATTCCTTAAGTATTTACTTATTTAACTCCTGCTAAGGCTTTATAATATAGTTAGGCCAAGTTATTAGCTAGAGTATGTTAATAAATTATATGTGGTAAGTTAAAATAAATAAGACTAAGGTAATAGGTTATAAATGGGCTGAGTTGTCTCTTAGTAAAGGGAATATTAAGACCTTTAGGCACGACATAGGATAAAATATATGTCTTATATAAATATATCTTACCTATGTATTAAAGCTTTTGTATAGTGTAAAGTAAAAAAAAGATTTTAGGATAGTTAAGATAAGATTTTATATGATAATGTATTATAATTAAGTACCCTCCCTTGTTAAATAATATATCATATACCTAATACATCCAAACTAGTTTAGCTAGCTAATTTAGTGTGCTAAATATATAATCCTTAGGTAGCAGGAAAGGACATAGGCTTTAGTGTTTATAAGAAGAAATACCTAGGCTTATTAGCTTAGTTAGCTAGTTTGGCTTAGGATTTTTAAGTAGCATAAGCTAGTTTAAATAATAAAGATTAAAATAAGAATACAGTATATATACTTTTATATATAATTAATTACTTCTAAATAATAGGCTTATATATATATATATACCTTTTTAATAAGAGTACTCTTAAAGTATAGAATTGTTAGGGTTAAATTAAGGAACTTAAAATAAATGTAAGAAGGCGTGTATATGTATGTAGGCTTATTGTTTTAAGGCAATTAATTATATATAAAAGCAACATAAAGAACTAGCATTATTATAACATATAGAATCTAGTTTATTAATATAGTTTATTATCTTTTAGAGGAATAAATATTTAGTGTGATTTTAAGAAGATTGTTTTTTAAGTAATATATTCTTATTAAAGCTATGGTTTTAAAATAAAAAGGATTATAATAAGTACCTTTTTAGCGTAAAATTTATTAAGTAATATAAATAAAGCACTTAGTAGTATAGATAATAAGGAAGCATATAAGATTTTATTTTAATAAAAGTATTATTGATAATACTTAGTAAACTTAAGTTTTTAGTATTAAGTAATAAGAGAGCTAATGTTAATATATATAAGTGCTATTATTGCTACTTAATATATAAGTTTATATGTAAGTTGTAGAAATTAAGTTAATAAAGAGATTAATAAGTAAAGGTTATTAGGTAAGAAAGTCTTTTATTTATAATGTATTAGCTCCTTTATAAGATATACCCTGCCCTATGCTTTTATTTAATCTTAGTGTAAGCCTGCATGAATTACTCCTTTCTAAAGGTAATGCTTTAAAATGCAACTAAGCGTAAACAATTAATCTTTAAAGTCATTAATATGCCTTAACCCAAGGATTTCTAGGATCAAGCCACCGCCATCAGCCACCATAATATACTTTAAATTACTTACGATTACAACCATAACAGCTTAAAGGTAATAACCCTGCCCGCCCATTACCCCCCCCCCCCCCCATGCATATATCCTAACTTAATCAAAAGGTTAAAAGTATAAAGCTGGCAATAATTATAAATAACAAAGGCAAAGTAACGCAAATCCCCTAATGCCAGCATACTTACCGCGTCATATATATGTTTATAGCTTAGTATAAGCTTACGTCAAATAATATCAAAAAGCTTACTTGCTTTAATAAGTAAGGGAGGTAAGTTTAGGTTATAAAGCTCTTAGCTAAGGCCCTAAACCTATAGTTCCCCCTTAACCCTTAGTTCCAAGATCATATATAGCCAAAGGTAACATCCTTGCTGCTAAAAAAGTTTAAGACGCTTAATAAGTAGGGCGTGATTGTCGTCTATAAAGATGCGGTGGGCAGAAAGCTAGTATATTAGCTGCTAGTAATAAGGTTATGGGTGCTGCCGTCTTAGGATAAGAGCTTTAATAGACCAGTCCCCCCAGGCGTCAGGGCCTAATTTAACCATATTATCAAGGGCCATTTAATGCTAACCATCACACCAGCAGCCCAGCCAGCAACATCAGGCAGCACTAAGCCCAGCGATAGGGCGTCACTATAGCCACATAAGCATTATCAAGTCCCTAAAGCCAGGGATTTCCCCCCTCCCACCCCCATCCCATACCCTAACCCTATTCCTCCCATCCCGTTATTAGCTTAAAAGCCCCAGCTAATGCCCTGGCCATGCCAAGTTAACCTAAGCACGATAGAACCTAGGACCAGGGCGTCACCCTAGCCACAGGAGTGTTATCTAGCCCCTGTACCTACTATCTTATCCCCTTAAAATCCACCCAAAACCAGCAAATTTCCACCTTACAATAAGCAATTCCAAAGCAAACCCCAGGGCCACCCATCATCCATTATATCAGCCCTAATATTAAGTAACGCCTATTAAAACTATTACTCAGCCCGTACCACCTATACTGCCAAGCCTATAACTTCACCTTAATAATATACATCTATTACTAATAGAGACAACTTATAATGCCCGCTATAAAATATCTAATATCCATCTATACACCCACGCCTTAGCTTAACTAACAATAGCAATACTATAAGCTTATGGCAGCCCTTAGAAACCTCAGCATAACCGCTAGCCCATAATGTTCCTCACAGCCAAGCGCATAATATTAAATATCCAGCCCCGCCCAACACATTTAATATCAACAACCTTGCCGCCTAAATCATTTAAAAGCTAAACCTTAACGGTAGCTATAAAGGCCCATCGCCCAAGCCGACTATGTTTAACGTAAAAACGGCCATTATCTTACACATAAACAACCAGCAGCATAAAGACTTAAATAACTAGCATATAAGCAACTAGGTAAGGGGCCCTTAGCATATAAGCAATAAGCATATAAATAAACCCCTAAACGCAAATACAACCAGTCTATATAGCAATAGCTAAAAAATAAGCTATTAACGCGCAAGTAATGGGTATAAGGATAGTTATCATTACATTACCATAAGTAATTAGCATATCAACAGCCAGGGCGCGGGAAGTCAATGCATTTCAAGCGGATATACAAACAAACCTCTATATTTCAACGTAAGCATATTAAATGCAGACAACTAAGGCGCAAGAAATCAATATATAAGAAATAAATATATAAACAAACCTCTGCATTTTAACACTAAAGTTTTAAACATAAACTACCAAGGCACAGGAAATTAATATATAAAAAATAAATACATAAATAAATCCCAGCATTCCAACAATAACATTTTAAACGCAAATAAATATAATATTAAAAGTCAATATATGATAAATAGATATATAAATAAGTCCTGGCACTCTAATAACATTTCAAATATAAACAAACATGGTATTAAAAGTCAATATATAGCAGACAGATACATAAATAAATCCTAGCATTTCAACACTAACATTCCAAATGCAAATATAAAAGCAAGCAGTTAGCGCCTAAGCTATAAATACCTGAGTAGACCCTAGTATATTAATGTAAACAACTAATGTATAAGTGTTATTAATAAGCATCAGTACTTAGCCGTGAATATTTATCACGTAAGTAATCAAGAAATATACAGTTAATGTGTAAATAATAAGTATGTAAACCTCTAAGACTAGCCAGCCTAACTAGCTTTGCTACTCAAAGCTTTACGCCAGCATAACAACTTCTTACTAACGTAAGAAAACTAAGTAGGAGTAACTTAAATAGCTATACAGCTAGAATCCCAAGTAAAATAATAAGACGGCCAAGGCGGCAGCTAAAGCATGGCAGCTAAGCAGCAATAATAAAGGCAAAGGCAGAAGATAAAGCAGAATAAAGACCAGGAAATAAAGGATATATTTTAATACAACCCCCTTTAAGTAGGATTACCTATATAAACACAACAGGCAATGCCCTTAAAACACCACTTACTATACAAGTCCTTTTATATAATTCTCTCTTTATAAATGCATACAAGCTGTCTTCCCCAACTTGCATATCTATAGGTTAATTCTTATATATATTGCTTTTAATATATTCTTTTATATTCTTTAGCTATATCTCTTTAAATTTACCTCTTAAAAGCATCTTTTTAAGTACGTCTCTTTAAGAGCAGCTCTTTAAATACATTTAAACTTGTCTTTAAGTAAATCTTTTTTAAATAAATCTTTTAAAGTCCTTATCTCAAAAGACATATCTATTAAAAAGCTTTATTTAACTTGTCTTTAAGTAAACTTTTCTAATAAGTCTTTTAAAGTCCCTTATAAAAAGATATATATATTAAAAAGCTTTACTTAACTTATCTCTAAGTAGACTTTCTTAATAAATCTTTTAAAATTACCCTTTTTAAAGATATATTTATTAAAAAGCTTATTAACAAGGTTTACTAAATAAATCTTTTTATACTTATCTCATTAAATACATCCCTTTAACTTTTCTCTTAAATAAATATTTTAAGCAGATTTTTTAAAATACCTCTCTCTAAAAAGGCTTCTTTAAAGAAATCTAAAAGCAAAGTTTTACCTAAATAACCTTATTATAAATCTCTTTAAATACACCTTTAAAAGTAACTATTAAGCATTAAAGGTCTTTCCTTAAAAAAAAAGGCTCCTATATAAGTTTATACTAATAGCTAATATTGCTACTAATATAAATATTACTTAGGCTCATCATATATATTATATATTAATATAAAACCTTAAGTCCCTACCCTAAAGCTATATACCTAAATACTACTAGCAATTAAATACCCATAGCTATTTACTAAACCTAATTACCAATAATTCTCTTGCTTAATCAACTACCTATTAAGACTTGTTATTATGCCTAAGCACATATAACCATTCTAATACTAGCTAAATAACTTGACTTATAAAAACAAAGTAAACCCTAAGCAATAAGACCCTAAGAATAATAAATTCCACCTTTTTTTTAAAGCTATTAGGAGCTATTAAGATAACCTTAATAACTATATTTACTTTGCCTATATCGCCCTTATAAAGATAAGCCACCACCCTTGTACTTTATTCTTTATTTATATATATAATAAGCTATATAGTTTTAAAAAGCTTTAGAGTATATTAAAAAAAAAGCTCTTTACCAACCTCCCGCTATAGTATCTTAAGCAAGTTAAGGTATATTTTAACATTAATAAAATCCTCAGCCTAGCCATCTAAGTAAGCACGCCCTACTGCTTGTTATTAATATATGCTAACCTTATTATAAAAGGAGAGCAATAAATAAGCCTATAGCAACCAGGTGCTACACCTAAGCATATCTTTAACACAAGCTACACAAGTGCTAAGCTTTAAAGGGCAACCTACAAGCAGGCCTGCCCATAACGCTAACACGTTAAGGAGCCTAACCAGCAGCAGCAAAGCCTTAAAGGGTTTTATTACTAACATATATCCCTCTTTAGCGCCTGGAAATACCCTTAATGCTAATACGCAGAGAAGCTTAGCTAGTAGCACGGCCTTAAAGGCATCCACAGTAGGCATTGTAAATATAAGAGCATAAATACTTTAAAGTAAAAAGAAGAAGGTATCATTTAATAAAAATAATAAAAACCTAAAGAAATCTCACCTTAAGGGCATTAATAAAAGTCAAAATAAACATAATACTAAAAGCAAAAAACGCCAAGAAGTAACCACTAAAAAGGTTAGCATTAATGCCATAATAAAGAAAACCTTGTCTATTTTTAACTATAATAATAATAGTAATGTACTTTAATATAAAGGATTTATAAATAAAAATGCTATAGGCATTAAGCTAATGCTAAAAGATAGCTCTTTAAATAACCAAAGAGATAAAAATAATAAGTAAAAAGAGGGACTAATGAAAATAATAATAATTATTTTATTTTTATATATTAAAGCTTTTTAAATAACTAAGAAAAAGAAAGTAATAAGTAAGAGAAGGAATTAATAAAGATAATAATAAATATTTCGTTTTTATATATTAAAGGATAGCTTTTTAAATAATCATAAAAATAAAATTAATAAATAAAAGGAGGGATTAATAAAGATAATAATAATCATTTTATTTTTATATGCTAAAAGATAGCTTTTTTAATAACTATAAAAATAATAAAGAGTAAAGATATAAGAATTCTAGTTTAGCAAATAAAGGTAAAGACTAGCAAAAATAATAATAACTTTTTTTTTATATGTACAAAAGTAATAAATTCTCACATTAACATTTATATAAAAAGAGGCTATCTAAAGAATCAGCCTACTAACATAGTAAACTATACCAGCCTCTTAACTTAAGCACACTCTTCCCCTCATAGCTCTCATAATAAAGAAGCCTTATAAAAACATATTAAGCTATAATTATAACCTTGTAACAAGGGAGCCTCATAAGAATATATTAAGCTATAACCACAATATCCTACTAAAAATAAATTACTAACTCCAGCTCCCCCTAAACTAATATAAGTCCTAAGCTATAAACTAAAACTATAAAGTAATATACTAGTTAACTCATTATCTAATTATAAGCTAAAACTAAAATAAAAGTTATATATTAAATAAATAAAACTAAGTTGTTCTAAAAAAACCTCTTATACCTCCTCCCTTTAAACTATTAATCATTATCTATATGTTCCTAAGCTATCAAAGCAGCAAAAAACAATATACAAATTACCTTAAAGTAGCATTTAAATTATGTTTTTATAATTGTAAATAGAATAATTAAGCCTTAGATGCTAATAAAGAATGTCCTAGCTATAATATAAATAAAGTTAAGATTTTAACGGAGCCTAAAAAGATCCTTAATGCAGCCGTTAAGCGCTTAATTAATAACAAATCACGCCTAAATAAAATAATTATACTTGCTAAAAGCAGCATCCTATATATACTTATATTACTTAATGCATATAAGCATCACGCTAATTACCTACTTTATATGCTTAAAAGCAAGAATAACAAGCAACATTAGCTTATCCTTCATATACTTATTACAAATATATATATCCTTAAACTCAATAAACCAGCTATCAACCCACACAAAAACATCATGCTTCTATGCTTTAAAAACCTCACCATTCATAATATTAATAACAGTAAATCCTATATTAATATTAATATAAATAAGCATACTAATAATAATAATAAAGGTATAAGGAATTAAGAGAACTAAACAAAGTTAAAAGAAATATTAAAGTCATAAACTATATACAAAAAGGTAAGACTTACATACTAAGCATAAAAGCCTAAAAATAAAGCTAAATAGCTCTTCTCCAATAATAAATTATCTAAAGGTATTAGCCAGTCCCTCCTACTTAGCATAAATAAATAAAAAAAAGTTAAAAGTTTTAAGGTTAAAATTACTAAAGTTTATACTTAATAGCAAGTTATTATCATTGCCTACCTTATAAGCAAATAAGGCAAAGCTTATCTTAACTATAATACTAAGCACCTTAAGCTCGCTTAAAAGTTCCTAGTATTAATAATTAGCCAAGGCAATAAGCATAAATGTAAAGATTATGTAACTTGCCTTATTAATAGCTAGTATCTTTTTAATTAAGCCGTCTTAATAAAGCAAAAGATAAAAGATATATTTTTTATATAATAAAATAATAACATACTAAGGAATTAAGTGCTTAATATAAAGGTGTAATTAAATAGGAAAATAATGTATAAAATAAATAGATAAAAAAGGGTTAAAGGCAATAAATAATAATATAATGTACCTTGATATTATCTTATAAAAGCCCCTTCTACCTTATACACCCTAAGGCTTACTTACTTATTAATACCTTATATGTCTAACTCTAATCTCCTATCTTCCACCTTACACTATAATCTCTACAAATACTATATTAATATTAGCCTTAATTTAATTACTATTTAACACGTCTTAACTTTAAAAATATATTTAATAATCTATGTATAGCTATAAGATCCTTATTTAAGCATAAGAATATTAAAATAGGTATATAAGCTTAATAATTAAGTTTCAAAGCTAAATATATACTTAGTAACCTATAACTTAACAAACTCTTAAACGGGTAGTTTTGTTGTCTAGCATACTGCTATTTAAAGCTATTTATAGCAAGTAAAGGTTCTAGTTGCTTATTAGAAAGAAAGCAAGCCTTAAAACAGCCCCCTCCTCCTTTTTTTTATTTTAACTAACAATTAAGCAAACGCTAATTACTAGCCCTAACCTTAACATTATATAGTCTTAATCTGACTTCAATGCTAATATGAATCAAAGTCCTTAACATAATGCTTATAATTAATTTATAAGCTTAAAGAATTCCAAGCACAATAGCTAAGCGCCACCAGTTTAACTTACTTACTATTACCCTACTATAAATAAAAGTATTTTAATGTCACATTTAAATGTATATACACTACACTCCTAAGAAGTAAAAGCAAGCAATAAAATATAATTCATCATTCATTTTAACTATAAGCCTATTACTACTTAATAAAAATATAAAATCAAAAAAAATACTAGTAAAAAGAGCACCAATACAACTACTAAAGTGTATTATCAGCAAACCTACTAGCCAGCAAATAAAAATACTACCTTTTATACTAATAAAGACGCTTGCCTTAACAGAAAGTCCTATAGCGCCTATAATTACTACTACTCTTAAAACTAAAAACATCCCCCCTATCATAATTGCCTAATTTATCTCACACATATCTCTAATACACTAAATAATCTTTTTCTCTACCAAGACCTTTACAAAGATTTTTTATAACTACTTTGCTAACTTATATATGTTGTCCTAAAGTTCAGCTAAGAAGCTATAATCTTCTCTTAATGCTAACAAGGTAATAAAATAAATAATGATTTTAACGTACTCCTAATCCTCTAGCTCCTCTACATTACACATACTTTTTATCTTAAACATTATAATTCTTAAGGCTCCAACAACCCTGTTTACTTTAATGTTATTATAAATATATGCCCTAACTGTCTTGTTCTAGCAGCTATTACGCAGCCAGGTATTAGCCTAGGCAAAGTTAATAAGCATTAAACAAAAGAGGTATAACATGCTTACCTGCTCTACTCTAGCAGCCTCTGCCTTGTTATTATCACCAGGCCTATTATTATTATTATCAACGCCTAACATACTGCCTTTACCATAGGCCGCATTATTTTCTTTAAAATACTTAACTAAGTAATTAAGATAAAATAGGCGTTTAACCAAGAGTTAGTCCTTAGTCAGCCACTATGCCTTATCAAGCTCTTTCTAAAGGAAAACTATTTTTTCACAATTATCACATCTACATTTAATAAAGTTAATCTTAAGCAGCCTAGTCTTCTTGCTTTTAATTCTATATTATCCTAGCTTCTTTTTCTTGCTCCTAATTAAATCTTATACTAACTTATTTATGCAAATTATATAGTCTATAATGCCCCTTCTTACATAATTAATGTAATCTTTATATAAGCAAAACTAGTGCTTCTAACCATAGTTATTATAAGTTAATAACCTTTATCGCCCCTTTATACTCTTAGTTCCGTAGTAATTAAATAGCTAAAAAAGACAATCTTCCTGGCTTTTAGCCTAGTAATCATAACAAAAACAAGCCAAAGCATCTCCTTAGTTATTTAGTTTATTAATCTATTTAAAACTAATATATTCCTACCCATGCTTATATAATCTCTTCTTAAAATAACTCTTATATTTAATATAATTAAGTAAATAGTAAGTATTCTTTTTATATTTTATATAAAGTTTCTAAAGGGCATAACTTTTATATTTAATAAGATTAGCCCTTTAGCATAATCCAATCAATCCATTCTTCTACATCCCTTTATAATTTATACTATTAACATAAAGTAACTTTTTAAAACACTTCTTATAAAGCCCCTTGCGTAAAGATAATATAATCTTATTATCTACATTATAACAGCCCATTTAACATAATGATTATTTTTAAGTATAATTAATATAATTTGATAAAGCAAAAGAAACATGTAGTCTAAGCTAATTATGTTCATTTATATACCTATAAAGAGATAAAAGGGGGTGGCAACTATAATAAAGGTAGCTATAAGTATTAAAACACTTAGTTCTACACTTATATTCTTTCTCCATCACGCTAAGTATTACCTTATCTGCCTTAATAAAAGCACTAAAGAGATTAATAAGTTGCTCTATTGCTTATTTAAGTATAGGAAGTATAACATCCCATTATATATTATAATTAGCTAATATAGCAGTTCCTTTAGCAAAAACAGTCCTAGTTACTTTATAAGTGTGCTCCTTGGCCTATATAAATGCCTTAGAGACTTCAAAGAAATGCTAAATATAGCATTTAACATCCTTATAAATCCTATGGCTTAGCATTATAATGATAATTAACTAAATAAACCCGTATATATTATTAAAATTCATCCGTTTCTTTATATGTTTATCTTACTTGGCAGCCTTTGCTAAAAAGTCTTAAATAGTATAAAAGACGCTAAAGCTAGGTAAGAGTTTCTTATTATAAAGAAAAAGTACTATTATAATATAGCATTTCTTCTCAGCAACCTTCTTAATTTCTTACTACTATGTATTAATATAAGCAAAGTAATTAATAATAATAAAAAGAAATATTATCTTGTCTTTAGCGTCTCTTAAAACCTTACTAATCTTGTTTTTACTATTAAAATAGGCAGTAGTGTTTATAAGGTAGATTCTGTTTACCTCTAACGCGAAAATCTCAAGGAACTATTAATGCTTCTTATGCCTCTTTTATATAACCACCCTCTCCTTTTTTCTACTTACTACTCTACCTTTTGCTAAAAATAACAATAACTACATAATAATCTTTACTAAGCAGTCTTTTAATAGCTAAGCTAGCACAAATATCCTAAGTATCTTAATGTCTTTACTATTAGGCTTATAAGCCTGGACCTTTATAAATTGCTTTATAGCTTAATCTTACAAATAAATATGCATAATATAATTAAGGTAGCTAAATTTTATAATTTAAGAGAGTTAATAGCTACTTTATAAATAAAGATATTAGTTTTTATTCTTTTAAATGCAAGCCTTAACTTTATACTATTATTCTTAATTAAAGCAATCTACCTACTAGCTACCAGCAATACCTAGCGTCTATTATATCGCAACGCTATTTTAAATTATAGCAAGGTTATCTACTTAGTAAGTGCCATAAATAGGCTATGCTATCTAAAGGTATATTTATCTTCTAGTAGCTTTGTTATTAATCTTATAATATACTTCTCGCTCGTCTTATATCTTTATAAAAGAAGATTTTTATTTATATATAACTAAAATACTAGAAACCTTGCCCTCTTATATATCAGGGTCCTTTAAAAGCTTGCTAAGAATCTGCCTTAATTGTTAATATAAGGATAAGTACCGCCTATTAGCTAGGAATACTTAAAGAAAGATAATAAGCAAGCTATTGTTTTTTTTTTTTTTAATGCTCTTAAAAAGATTATATAAAAGGATTTTTCTAAGTAGAGATTAAGAACTAAATATATTAGTAAATAAGCTATTAAGAATAGGCTTAACCTTAGCGTAAATCATTCTAAACTTATTAAAAATATCTAACTTTAAAGCGTTGCCTTGCTTAATAAAAACATTATTAACAATCTAGGGGAGGGTGTTTATAAGAGCAGCCTTTATATACTTAATATTAACACTAATAGGCAACTTAATAAAGGTAATATAATAGGTTTTTATGTAATATTTATCATTAATATACTTAATACTCTAAATCTAGAACCTATATTTTTTATCCTTTAATAAAAAAGATAATTCCAGTAATAAAGTTAACCTAAAAATATATTTCTTGCTTTTATAATTAATTTAAAAGATAATAAGCATTAACTCATTATAATTACCTTTTAATAGCTACTAAGCCCTGTAAATAGTGCTATTAAGCGGGTTCTTTTCCTTTAAGGATGTCTCCTTCTAGATGTTATATATGTCTCAGCCCTTTATAACCTAGCTAATTATTATTATCTTAATAATATCCTTTTCTTACAAACAAAACCTTATATTATAAAGAAACCTAAAGATATAACAAAACTTACCTTCTTAAAAGCTAGCACTCTTTTTAATAAAGTCTTAATTAAAGATCTTATTACCGTTACCCCACTACCTTATAAACTTACTTACCTACTTATAATTAACAATATAAAGTAAAAAAGTATGTACCTCCTTAATGTTATAGCCATAGTATTATAGAAATGCTGCTATAAACTTAGCTTTATACTTAATTTATAAAAAAAATATAGCTAAAGCTAATATATCAATCTTAATTTAAAAAAAGATCTTTATAAAGCACTTTTAATTACCTAAAAGCTATAAAGTAAGTATAATATTGTCCCTTACGTTCTTTATATAAGTGCTAAGGGAGTAAATAGAGAAAATAATAAACTTCTTGCTGTTATTATATGCCTTAATCTCCATTTCTTTAAACCTTATTTAATTAAGCTACCATATTACCTCCTTCTTTTATCTCCTTTACTACTTAATCTCCTAAAGCCTAATAAAGTAAGCCTTTATAAAGTCCTACTTACTTTATTTTTAAAAAAAATAATAATACTTACCTTTTTATAAAAAGGTCTAAGACTTAATAGCGTTAATAAGCTTTCTAACTATGTCCTTAAGATTATAAAATTAAGTCTTTTAATGCTTAAATTTAAGCTTAGGCTTAGGCTTGTTTTATAATATTATATTAAACTTCTTATGCTTAGGCTTAAGCCTATGTTATGATGTAGTGTTAGGCTTTTAGCGCTTATGCTTAGGTAAGTCTTTTATTATAATGTTAAACTTTTTATGTTTATGCTTAAGTAAGTTTTATGTTGTTATATTAGGTAGGGGATTAAGGATATTATCAATGTTAATATCAACATCTTCTTTAAAGTTCTCCTTTATAATTTTCTTTATATTATATTTATTAAGTTCTTAAAAAGAGTCCTTAGACTTATAATTAAAATGTTTTGCTAAATTAAAGTCTTAGTTTAACTTTACATTATTATTAAGCTCCTAGTTTATATTATTAAGATAATAGCTAGTTATATTAATAAATGTTGTAAGATTTAAACTAAGATATAAAGAGGTAAAAATCTAAGCTACCTAAAGGCCTAAATAAATCCAGCTAGTAAGAAGAAATTATTAACTAAATAGCCCTAAAGACCTTCCTTTAAAGTTTAGGCCTTTAATAAAAAGCAATAAAGGACAACAAAGCAAAGCTATAATAATAAAATAAAGAGTATTATAAAAGGATAAATAATAAAATAACTAGATAAAGTATATAATAATAAAATATAAAATGTAATAATTAAATAAAAAGAATAATAAAATAAAAAAAATAGCCTTATAATAAAAAGGAAAATATAATAACTAAATAAAGAAAATAATAAAAAAGATAAAGTAATGTAATAATAAGATAACCTAAATGCTATGGAATTTATAATCTTAAAGCGTATAATAATAGTAAAAAAAGTAGCAAGGTATTAATTTATAAAGAGTAAGAAAATAATATTACTTACTTAAATCCATTAAATAGTTAACTAGTGTTATTTAGCTAGTGTTATCTAGTTAATAAGCTTAATAATAGCGATATTCTTTTAAGATTCTCCTTAATTTCTTCTTATTACGTGTATAAATATTAATAAGTGAAAACCAGGAGTTTATATAATAATGTGTTTAATTTATTTAATAATCTATTTATAAAATTCTATGCTTATAAGATAAATTCTTTAGTACTATATTTAAGCTATAGTAATAATACTTATTATTTTTATTTAATATTATATATAATATAATTTAATGTATTTAAACAAATTAACCCTCAGGCTCTTTAATCTTAGGGCAATATATAATCTAAACGGCATTACTATTCCCGCGTCAATCCTACCCGCACTTTCACAGCCTGTGCTTTTATAATATAAATATATAAGCAGCTACTATATTATCAAAGTTTGTACTCAAGTGCTTACCTTGTAATTTAAAGCTATAAGTTACGACATGCCTATACTTAATATTTAAAATAATTAACATAGCAATAATCTTCCTAAAAAGGCTATAATCTCTAAAAATAGCAGCCTTGTTTATGCCATATAAGATAATTATACTAAGTTATATCCTTTATAATAATCTTTTAAATAGCTTCCTTTTAAGTACTGCCTAATAATAGCAAGATCTTATACTTAAGCTAAGCAGCTTATCTTAACGTCATTTTTAAATATAATGTAGCTAGCCATATAATGTAGCTGCTTATAAGTAATATGCTATTTTATAAAAGCTTAAGTGTTTTAATAAATATATAGTTAGTACTAAGTTAAGCTATCTTATAAGCTAATGATAAATATATATGCTCTTAAGTTAGGTGTATGTTGAGAGAATAAGCTAGTAAGGGTATAATGTTAAACTGTCTAGCTAAGGCTTATTAAAAGTTAAAGGTCTTTATAAAATAAAAAAGAAAAATAATATATGTTAAAATCTTAAAAAAACTAAACTACCCTTATAACCTAGGCTTAAATGTTACTAGTTTGTACTAAGCCTTATAGCCCTATAGCCTGTTTAACGCCAATCTTAACAGGATTTACAAGATTAATTATCTTAAATATAATAAAATCCTAACTACTTATAAACAAAAGCTAACGCCCTAACGCAAACTCCGCCCCTAATAGCTACCTACCTAAGATAGTTATTAAAACCTTCCTTTCTAGCCTACTTATAGCAAATCATTAATAAAAAGCTCTATATATTCAACTTACATAAAGTTTATAACAATATCTTATTATAAGCTGCTATAAAACACCCCAAGTTACCAGAATTATCCCTATATAAGCAGGTATAATAAGTTGTATAAAATAAAAATAACCAAGGGCTAGCAAGAAAAAGGGCCATAAGTTTATATATGCTGTCACTTTTAATGCAACTTAACCTTAAATATACTACTAAAAAGATTATAAACCTTAGTTTTAATATATAATAAATAAATAATAATTAAAAAGGCATTAAGAAATAAAATATTAACTTAAAGGCTAAATTAAATTAAATATAATATAGCTTATATATTACTAAAGAGAAAATAATAAACCTTAAGGCTAGTATATAATTAATACGTTAAGACTTAATAGCTACTATAAATAAAGTTATAAGCTTAAAGGCCTTATTAAATTAAATGTAGTATAGCCTTGCTGTTATTAATAAAAAGGCCGCTAGCCTTAACGCTAAAGTATAATAAGTATAGCAGTATCTTGTTGCTGTTATTAAATAAAGGATCTGCCTTGCTACTGCGTTATAAATAATATAAATAATGCTTACCACTATTAATAAAAAGATAAAGAGCCTTTAAGGCATGTTGTAATAAGCATAGCAAGATGTAAATGCTGTAAATAAGGACGCTATAAGCCTTAAAGATGTAATTTATAAGGCTTGTAAGGTTAAAAAGGTTGCTATAGGTATTATTAATAAAATTATAAATAAGGCTACCTGCTAAAAGGGGCCTAGTGGTATGCAGCCTAAGCCTATATAAGCTATATTTAATAAGCTTATAAAAGTATTTAAAGAGCTATAAAGCAAGGGTATAAAGATTAAGATAAGTATAAAGGCGTTTTATAGCCAGCTTATAATAGCCCATAGCGTTTTAAACATACTATAAAAGCATATTAACTTTATTAAAAGGAAGCTTAAGCGTTATTTAAGCTTTAATAATAAGGTTTGTAAAAATATGTTTCTACTTTGTAAATATTAGCTAATTATAATATAATAGGTTAAGTAGCTGCTAGAATAGCTTAATAAAAATAAATAGTAATAGTAAAGGTTAAAGCTAAATAATATTAATATTTAAAATTAAGCCCTAAATACTAAGGTAATAAAATAACTTAAGAAGATTAAGGGCCTTAGGCTTAGGATTAAAAAGCTAAAATTACTTAAAAGCAAGGTCTTTATGCTTTATGCTAAGTTAAAGAAGCTAAAAGCTTATAAAGGATAACTTAAAAAGCTCCCTATTATTTATATTAAGGTTAAGAGGCTGGAATTTAATAAAGGATAATTTAAAGAACTCTTTGCGCTTTGTATTAAAGTTAAGAGGTTGTGTAAGTATAAGGTTAATATATTTATGCTTTATATTAAGGTTAAAAGGCTAAAATTTAATAAAAAATAATTTAAAAAACTTATTATACTTTATATTAAAGTTAAGAAATTACGTAAGTATAAGGCTAATGTATTTATCCTTTATGCTAAAGCTAATATGCTTTAAGCTTAATGTTAGTCTAGCAAGGAGTGGATAATATAGCTAGATAAGGATAAGAAGGTCCTCTTTTAAAAGTAATAAGATATATGTAGTAACTTTAAAGTTATTTGCTACGTATAGCTAGTTAAGGCAGCTAAGGGCTTAGCTAAAGTGTCTTTTAAGTTTTTAAATATGCTTGTCTTTTGTAATAAAAGGTTTGTAATAGACAGCTACTTTAGCCCATAAGCTAAGTATAGCGTGCTCTTTAATAAAGTTTAAAAGCTGGCTGAATGTGCTGTTGGCGGTAAGGACGTCTGTATTTTCACGTATAGCTAAATAAGAAGCAGTAAGACCTTAATGTTAAATTCTATCCTTAACTAGCTTATAAGTATGCTGTTTAATAGTCTAGCTAAGAAAGAAAAGGTAAGTTAATACTTTAGCATTTATACGCAGCTCTTCAAGGCTTATGGCGGCGATCTATACAACATTGCCATTAATTGCAAGCAAGTTAAGTTCCAGAGCACAAGCAGGTCGTGGATAGTACCTAGTTACGCCGGGCTTATATTTAAATTAGTAGCTAAGATAAGGCTAGCGCTTAAGGGAAGTGGCAAGCAAAAGATAATAATGACTACTTAGGCAAATAAACAGTTATTACGCTCCCATATTATCACCCTCATTCACTTTTTTAGCATAAATAGTTAAATCAACGCCACCTTCTATATAATAATAGTGTTTATTAACCTTACTAGCACTAAGACTCTCAAGCAAATAAGTGCTGCCCACAAGAATAAAAGTTAGTAGGTAAGCAAGGACTTATACGCTATCCATAATGTTATACATTTCCTTATGCTAAGAGTTAACACCTCTACATAGCGTAACTTTCTTGTTACTTAGGTCCTAAGGAACTATATAATCTGTTAAACTATAATTATCTTTGCTATTAGCCTCCTTGAGACAAACAGTCGCTAATCTTACATAACGCTTAACTTTAATAATAAGGTATTAAAGCCCCTTTTTAACTTTATAGAAATACTATAAGCATAATACTAACTAGCATTTAATATAGCTCCTCAAAGAGGGCTTAAAGTCTTAGCTGGTTAAAGAAGAAAAAAAAGAAGAATAGTATACTTCCTAGCCTAGATATGCATAAAGCAGATATTAAGATATAATAAATTAACTAAGATAGTATGGTAGAGAATTATTATAAGATTAAATTAGCTGTTATTAATAATAAAGTACCTTAAAAATTATATTACTATTACTTAGTAATTAGTAGTTAAATAAAATTCCCTCTTTCCCTAATAGGAAAATAATAAAATTAGAAAACATTTTACTAAAAAGCACAACCTGGGGGCCCCAGGTATGTCCATCCAGATCACTGTCTTTGCCTCCCATCTCGAGGTAGGCATCTTTAAATCCATTCTCCTCGGGCTGAGTCAGGTCATAATCCTGGTTCGCGTTGCAGTCCCCTGCGAGGATGCCACTCACGACCCCATCCGATTCGTCTTGCAGGTATTTCGCACAAGCTTTCCATTGGATCGGTCGCATAGGCGGCCTACCCGCCATGGAGTCCAGGTGGACGTTACACAGCCTCAGAACGGACCGCTTGCCCCCCTTCTCCCCCTCGGTCGGCCCTCCCGAGGGCGTCACTGCAATGTCGACCAGCAGAGCCTCCCGCTTGTACTCGCTCACGAATGGCATCCGGGACACTGCCGCGATACCGAGACGCCTGTCCACGAGCGTGACACTGTTGTAGCCGCACCGCCAGTGATCCGTCGTCAGGTCCGTGACGAGGAACCTCTCCTGGATCCAGGCCGCCGATGCGATCTGCCGCAGGTCATCGGCAATCTGCGGGTCAAAGGTCTTCTCCAGCCGGTCAAAGTTGATGGGCATGTCTTGCCGCAGCTCCTGCAGGCAAATGACCACGGCCGTGGATGCGGGGATGCCCTCTACCACCGTCTGGAGGTACGCGAGGGCCGAGGCCATGCGTGCTTGGGGAAACGGCGCCATGAAGTCGATGTTCCACGTTAAGAGGCGGAGGTTCGAGATGCTCGCCTTCTCATTCGCGGCCGGCGCCGCCTGAGCGGTTGGCGGCCTGGCACGCTGCCATTTTGAGCCGGAGAAGCTGTAGTATGGCTGAGACGTGGGCGTGTACTCGTCCAGTTGCTTCTGGGTCAGCTTGGTGACCAGTGACGGCGATACCATAGGATTTGATATATCCAGCGGCTTGGACTTCGACGGGAGAAGGTTTTTGAGAAACCGGCGGCTCATTTTGGTCGTTGTAATAATGCCTGATGGAGGTGAGATGGGGCCAGTTTGGCAGCCTGTTGGTTGGTGGCAGCCAGGTGGGGTGCCTCGCCCTGTCAGCTTCAGCTGTGGCACAGCGTGGTCGGTGGCTGCCTGGAGCTGTCTGAAACAACCTGTACACGTCTGTCGAGAGACCTTGACATTCCGCAATACGTTATGGAGCTGGAAAATCAAAGACAAGAGATTCAGAGCGGTATATACGAACAGTTCTGACTGAGTCCACCCGTACATGGCCTAGTATGGAATGTCGATTTGTCGCCGGCGGCAACCGGAATTCCCGGCCCAAGCCCCCGGATGCACCTAGCTACGGCTGATTTATGCTCGCACCTTCATGATCGTCGAATTACCTGTATACCTAGCGCGTGATTCCAAGACGAACCAACGCTTATTAGTTAGACAGTTGCGCCAAGTCGCTTCCACAAAAGCCATTCCTTTGTCCATTGCTTCGAAAAAGGCAACCTTTTCATCTTTGCTGAGAGTCCACGCCCCCCGCCAGAACCTACCTAGGCGGGCTAGGTAATCCTTGTGGATTATGGCTGCAAAACGGGTCACAATTGGCTTTCGGATACTCGAGCAAGAACTAAGACGCCTGCTGTGCCGCAATCCACATCAAGTTTCTAGCAACCAACCCCTTCTGGCAGGCATTGCTGTTGGTTGCCAGCCAACATGCTCAGCAGCGACGTGGGTCTGATCCTTCGGGCCTTTTGAAAATGAATATTAAGAAATTGATTCGCGGAATACGATCCAAAAGTCCTTTCTGTCTTTTCAATTATTCTCGGTGTGATTGTGGAGAACACTAAATTTCCCGCGCACCCGAAGTCTGCTTGCTCTCCGAAATCATGTCCACCGCTCCGTCATTCAAGATCCTTGGCTACGGCCACACAGGAATCACTGTCCGCTCCAGTAAGAACGAGAAACAAAATATTTCGCCGATCCTCGACGCTCAGCATGAGGGATCAAAATCAGGCCCTCACCAGATGCATCTTTGCTGGAACCTCGAGGTGTATGTTGAGATGGATCACTAACTCTTTCTCGTGTACAGTGTCAGACAGTCTTCGATTCTGGAGGGACATCATCGGTCTCCCCATAATCTGGGAGCAAACTGTCCCCGGCGGCGTTATCCCCGGCGACCCAACAAATACAATCACAGGTGCACCGGCCGGTACTACTATGCATGTCACCTGGCTCGGACTCCCACAGACTCCTCACGCTGGTGGAAGCGGCGAGCCCTCTCACATCTCGACGCTTGAGCTGATTCAGTACGAGCTGCCGGGCGACGTTGCTGAGGAGCAGAAGAGCCGCATGCTCAACCCAAGGAGCTGGGATGTGGGTGCGGCTCACGTTAATTTGATTGTGCAGGGACTCGATGAGATCGTGGAAAGGGTCAAAGCCGAGGGTTGGAATCTGTACAGTGGCGTATTTACGGTTCCTCAGGAGACACCAGAAGTGAAGGCGAGGGGTCAGAGGGTGTGCTATCTGAGAGGGCCGGATGGCGAGATGGTCGAGCTGACGGAGATTCCGAAGGCGGTGTAATGGCCATGGCGACGGAGGACTTGTATGGGCTGTGGCTTTGGTCTATGATCCATTACGGGCAATGAAAGGTCATCGATCTGTACTATGATAGGGCTAAAATCAATGAGCACACAGTCTTTCCTGTTCCTTTTCGGTCGAATGATTCAGGGATTCTCCCTCAAAACGCCTATCCTTTCGTTTCGAAGGAAATATTTCCTTGAATTTATCCTACATGTGTACCTTGCAGGGCAAGGTATCTTTTCGTGAAGGGTCAGGAGCTACACATGCGTAACCGTGGAACCCCAACGTACAGGGCATTTCACGCATCCAATTGCAGCGTGTCTCTAGCTCCTCTACAGAAGAGGTTAGTTCAAGGGATTCGACCCTGCAGCAGAAGGTCCAGTCATAGGCACCAGCTTTCTCCCTATCGTGGCTGACCTGCATACTCCAGCCGCCACAAGGGGGCCGGAGTGACGTGAGAAAGAGGCCCTTTCCGGTCTTCTACGCATCGCATAAAATGCATCACACTCCCCGACTATGTGACCTGATTCCCAAAGGAAGGTGGCCTCTCCATCGCACGTTAAGCAAGGGGTCTCCCTGCTCGAATTTGTCATATTATTGTTTGAAAGAAGAGTGTTTGAACGGAATTGTTCGATAGCGTTGACTAGCCTCTGGAAATAAGGTTATACCATAATTGCCGTCTTTCTCGGGCCCCTTTTCCAATCCAACAGACGCTGGACTTGCTTTTGCTTTTGTCGTACCTCGCTACTGTGCCAGCCGACACCATGACGACGTTCAAGGTGATCAACAGTCACCAGCTAGCTATTGTTGTTGCACCACTCATTGGGGTTACACTGGCTACCATTTGTGTGGTTTTGAGATTTCGCGCCAGACGACTACGGAAGCAGCCCATAATGTTCGATGACTGGCTTTGCTTTGCCGCACTTGTCAGTCTTGCTTGCCGTCTTCTCCCTCGGGGTCTTTCAGAACTCCAGGTGCTAATGAACTCGGTGCCAGATTATGACATGGGCATTCCAAGCGATCAACATGGCTGCTGTCTTCAAAGGAGGCGCAGGTCTTTCAGTCGTGACCGTCATGAAGATCGATCCGAATGCTGTTGTCACTTACTTCAAGGTGAGTTTATGAGTTCTCATTCAGAGGCACGTAAGACACTAACAAGATAGATCATGTTTGCCAACTCCGTCCTCTGGTTCAGCACAGTCATTGTTGTGCAACTTTCCGTCATCTTCTTCTACGTTCGGATATTCGGAGTCTCCAGCATTTTCAAGTCGACATGCTACATCTTGATTGGCATGATCACCATGTTCTGGCTCTCGGGGTTCTTCTCTCTGATCTTCAGTTGCACGCCCATAAGCAGGTCTTGGAACAGCTCAGTGTCAGGGACTTGCTTGCCGTACCAACCTTACTGCGTCTCGGTCGGTGTCTTACATGTCTTTTTCGACCTTGCGATTGTGGCTCTCCCTATGCCAATGATTTGGCAATTGCAAGCAGATCGGCGAACGAAGATCGTTTTGTCCGGTCTTTTGTGTCTCGGTCTCGCGTAAGTCGTCTGTTCACCTTCTGACTTGCCAGTTATTCTTGCAGAGGAATCTGAGCTGATCATGTCAAAGCGCGACTGTCATATCATTCCTTGGTATCGCTTGTATTGTTAATGTCACTGGAATCTCCCAATCGGATGTGACCGACTACTTGTGGCTCTCGATTCTTCTCCAAACATTGGAGCTTCCGATAGGGATCATCTGTTGCTGCGCTCCCAACCTTAGACCCGCCGCTGCCGAGATTTCACACGCCTTCAGCCTCGTCATCGATCGCCTGTTGTGTTCTTCCCGGCGCATTCGGGTGTCTAAAGATCACCTGAACGGACCAATCCCGCATCAATCCGATCCTGAGGCTCATTTTGTGCGCCTAGATGACAGATCGATCAGGGTGGACAGGTCGATCAGGGTGGAGACGGGTCGTCTGCCGGGCGAGGCTTTTGTCCACGAAGATGGCAAAGAGTTAAGGTTTAAAGAGGGCGATTGGATAATGGTATAGGGTGCGTGAGTAAGGGCAACATATGGATTTTGCCCATGGTTCCAATGTTTTTCATGAATGCGCAGGTGACCAACATTCGACGGATATCAAGTGAGAGAAGTATGGTGGACATGGCTGTACTTGCCCATGAATGTTTTCAATCCAGAGCACATATTACTCGATGGAAGAGTCTGCGCAGAAACTGGGTAATGAGGTACACGTTTTGCCATCTTCGAGTCTGGGCATGCAAATGGGGTTAATATCTCTTGCTACATACAATACATGAGCCTCTTTCAAGGCGCTGAACATGTGTATGTGACTACTGGATGTGTCTGAGGAATCACCCTTAAGCCGAGAAGCACCAGTTGCCTCAGCCTAGGTATTCTCACTACGTAGTTCGAAACCGTTATGGTACACACAGGGCAAGGCCAGCCTTTTGCTGACTCTGGTAAATCTTGTGGAAGATGGTTAAGGATATCGAACTATGGAGTGAAGCACTAGATGCACCCACCATAATGCCGACAGCTATTATGGTAGGAACCAAGTACAGTAAAGAGGTTCCACGCAGCTTCTTTGAAAACCTCTTTGTTGTATCGAGAAGCAAACGCTGCCTGCCATAAAGAGTCACCCGTGTACGTTAGTGAAGTCATTGGCGATGCTTTGTTCTCCAAAAAGAATGCCTTGTGCTTCGGGTACTATTTCTGGATGAATCAACCACTTTTCAAGTGGACTCCACAAGGAATGTCCGCCATTATATAACATCGGTAGGAGCAGACAAACGGCCAGGCCCGTGGACTTGTATTGCTCTATACACGATTCCCTCATCCCACCACAGCGCACAAGACACTTGAGTATTTTCACCACTGCTCGAGAGCAAAGTGTACTACTAAACAATAATTAATCTTTCCAGCAAGATGGCCTCAACAAGAGAAGAGGAGCCTGTCTTTGGTGCTTATTTCAGCGCGGAAGCGCTCGCCGCACATGTCAGACACGAGGACGACGATGAACAAAGCAGCGACGAGCGCAGCAGCCAGGAGAGTGACAGTGACGAAGACCTCGTCAGGAAAACAAAGAAGAAGCACGTCGTCAGAAACGTGGAGCCGGTCTCAGTCGTCAAGCCTGAGGTGGAATACCAGACTAAGGTCCCATCCAGGTCGACAATCATAGCAAATATCAGCCAGAGAAGGATGGATCGTGTACCAGTGACCGAGGCGGATCGCACAGATGTTTGCCTGCCGTGCGGACTGGATACCGCTTCAAACCCGGAGCTATCCCTCCAAGCGCTCCCATGCGGGCATCGGTGGTGTAAAACGTGCCTGACAAGAACTTTCAAGTTCGCCATCGCCAATAACACGTTCCACAGGTTTCAATGCTGCACTGAGGAACAGATCCCGCTGAAATACTTCAAGGCAGTCCTCGAGAAGAAACCTCATCCGAAGCCGGAATTTGAGCCAGGCTACGAGCCGGGTTCGCGTATGGAGATTGTCCTCCCAGAAGAGCAAGAAGCCCCCACATTCGCTGAAAGTCGAGACTTCAATCCTCTCCGAGTTTCCGAGTCCGTAAGAAAGGAGGCAGAAGTATTCATCAACAAGAGCGACTGGAACACATACTTGGAAAAACTGGAAGAGTTCGAGACACGGCCAAGAGACAAGCTATACTGTTACCGAAAGCTATGTGGCAGCTTCATCCCGATGGGAGACCGGACCAAGACCAAAGGCACTTGCCCACAATGTCAGCACGTCACATGTTGTCGATGCCGTAAAGGCTGGCACACACACCAGAGCAAAGATGGCAAATGTGACGCTGGCAAGGATAGGATGACAGTCGTTGCTAATGATCGAAAGCTGATCGTCATGGCTAGGAGGAAAGGTTGGAAGCGCTGTCCTCGCTGCAGGATGTTCGTCGAGAAAACCAGGGGAGGGTGCTCGAGTGTTTATTGTCGCTGTGGCAGGCACTTTTTCTATGGCTAGATGAGTATTCTCGAGACGTACTAACAACAGGAAATTTGGGGTCTCAACCCGTTTATAGATGAATTCTAAGAGACAAAGCCTGGTGCTTAAATTTGTGCAGACTCACCGGAAGCAGTGCATGTTCTATTGTTGCCAATTCAGGTGACATCATAATTTTTGATGATCCATGTTTGGGGCCGTAGACTTTTCAATGCCGCATTTCACATAGTTCATAACTGAGGAGCATCACCTGTGCTGAGCTCAGCCCGTATTTCCTAAACCACAATGCTAAACCAAGTCGATATAACGCAAGTCCGTTATGCGTTTCTGCAGCACCTCGGGTGACAGAGTCAACATTGCCTCTGGGTCCACAGACAGTCGCCGCCGAAATTCACCAAGATCGACCCCGAGATTTTGAAGACGCGGGTCCTCGCGGAATGACTCCCCAGATCGCATGTCCCTAAAACAACGCGACCACGCGATCATAGCGGTGCCCAAGATCCAGCTAAAGCCATTGTGGTCGGGCAGACTTCCGAGTAGGGGTTCAGCACGAGCGCAGCCCTCCACATAACACTCCCCAACCACGGAATACCTATTAGGTCCTTCGTTGCATTTTCTCAGAAGCAAGGGCTGCTGACAGCCCACAATCACGAAGACCTCGTCGCCTACTTTCGCCGAAGGAGGCACCACACCTACGTATCCGCCACTGCCCATGATGAAATTATTTCCACCCGATCCCCAATCCATTCTCTTCAGGAACCTCTGCGCATTGCTCCCAACCTTGTAATCTTCCTCGACAAGGTCAACCCCTGAGACGAATCTACTCACTTCTGCCTCTGCAATTTCCGATGTAGGATAGTTGCCATCCCGGAGATATGTAAAGTCTAAGATAGCACCGCAAACTACAGTCCTAGCAACAGCGCGCAAGAGAGACCCTCCAGACGGATATCTCGCCGTCATGCTCTGGCGCGGAGTAATGCGTCGCAGGAACTTGATGGCTTCACTCCAGTCGTGGTTATAGAACTTGGGTGCTAGCTGCATTTCCACTACCTTCGTCCGTGATACACCGAGCACTCTCAGAACTCCAGGCTCTGGGAACTCAAAAAAGCCACTTAGCTGTGAAGAGGCAAAAGTGTCTTTCCCCCAGTGAAAGCTTGATCTGGTCGACCAATCAGGCACCCACGACGGACCTGACCAGCTTGGCGAAAGCTGAGACAATTCGCATTGGTTTAGGATTGTGAGTCCGTTGGGATATTTCGTGATGTAATTCCGCGTAAATTCAGCATATACGTCGACGGCTGGCTTGGTGTAGTCCGGTTGTCCGCATAAATCTTGTTGGTCCTCCAACAGCAGTGACTTGATGCCAAAGATACGATCCCTGGGGTCAGCACACAGGGCGTTGTCAAAGACATTTCGTATCGACAGGACATCGGTCCGCCGCAGTTGGAAAATGAAGCCCGCGATGGTCCTGAGACGCTCCGTCAAAAGGTAGATCACGTTGTCCGGTTCAGACCGCTTTGAATAGAACAGACGCAGAGCTTTCCTGAAAACAGACCAGGGCATTTGGTGGGCCCCACAACACACGAGGGCTTTGTCTTCAGCGACGAGAATCTCTTGTCGAACCCACAGCCTGTCGAGCCAGTCTCTGTTGAAGAGACTGATTACAGCGGTTGACTGTTCCATGTCTATAGGAAGATTAGAGTTAGGGTCCGCTATGCTGTGGTCGACAGGCTCCAAGTTTGCAGCTGGAGTGATCAGTTGGATGCCCGCCCAGTCAACATCGATCTGCGAACCGATGTACGCCAGTCGCTCCATCGCCATGTCACTCCCGTCCGCCTCCGGGCCAAGCCAGACCACGACGTGTGCTGCGCAGGCGAACAGCTCGCCCATCATGGCCACCTCGGCGCCCTTCTCGATGTCGTCGGACTGATTGATGCACAAAGCATCGATCCACATGACGCGTTCTTGGCCGGGATGGCGGAGATGCTGCAGGGCTGTTTTGAGGTTCCTTGTGACCTGGAGCGTGGCCCTGCAGTTGTCGGGACCCCCAATGCAGATAAGTTGAGGAGCCTCCGTGGAGCCCCAGACGTACGACAGGGCTTCGTATCTGGGTGGGCTGTGTATCATGAAGCTCTCGATGTGCAGGTCGACAAGTACAACATCATCGCCGACTCCAGGGTGCAATGTCGCCAGTCTGATTGACTTTGCCCCCGGAATCTTGGGCAAAGGCTTGTATGTGTAACTTGCCATTGTGTTGGACTATAGGAATAATATGATTTCTGCCTTAGGAACTCTTATTCGAATGGCGTTTTCAAGATCCCTACAGTGGCAGTTGCATAAGGCTCTGCAACTAGACTCCTCGCCGGTGGTGCAGCTGAGCGGGGCTGCAGTTGCTGTGGGCCCAATATGCATGTATGCATGGAGGTGACATGCATACTTAGGTTCGGTTTTTAGACCGGATATCTAAATACTTGTTCAACGTGAGGTTCAGTCTGATCATTCGCGTGATCGAAGAAGCGTTCCCACCAAAACACATCTTTATTTTTATGTACATCTTCTCATGAGGGTCAAAACCTGTGAGATATTTTCGTACAGGCAGCATCAGTCGACAACTTCGGCTAAGGGATTTTTATCAGCTCACCGACGCACGGTGGCGTCCTGCCGCCTCACTTACATCCCGTGCTAACGCCAATTGGCAGGTGTGCCAGGTGGTTAGCGAGGTGGATCGACAACATCCAGCTGCACAGCCGACAGTGTGCTGTAGATGACAAGCTACAAGAGCTCCGCCCCCAACTGGTAAACAGTTGACGGCTGGATGCGGGACAGCTTATCATGAATTCCGGGGAAGAATGGACAGGGTCCACAGCCACTTGGCGCTTGAGATGCATGTGACCCTCCCTCCCTGCCTTCCCATCTAAGGCGGGCGACGGTATCAGCAGCCAGTATGGAGTGCAGCCCTCATTCCACTGACCGATAATGGCCGTTTCAGCCGCATGTAGGCAGCCAAGCGGGGAGTCATAGCTTGAACACACGACCTCCCTTTAAAATGGGATTGACACCTGTTGTCACACCTTGCATGGCGTCCATTCGTCTTAATTTATCTATAATCAAAACAACTCTTCCAATTATCGCGAGCTTCTCCTTGGCCAGTGTGCCAGGGACCCCCTGGCACCATGTTGTCTCAAGCAGTGCTGGGGGTTGTTCTCATCCTCGGCTGCCTGGCCACAACCACCCTGGCCCAGGCACCCAACAAGACTGTCGAATCCTTCTTTTCTGCCGTTATTGACAACCAAGCCTATACACCAAAGAAGTGGAAAACGGCCGTCGGTGGACAGAACTTCACCTGGTGTTGCATCCAGGCCGTCATTGAGTCCCTGACCGTCGACGAAAATAACCAATTGGTCGCCGTTGACAACCCTCCAATCACCGACCTGAACATCACCGAGCTTCTAAAAGCACAAGACGAGAACCAATTCCCTTGCACCGCCCAGTACGATCCAGATAAACCTAACGGCGCCCCGGAGATCAATGTCCCATACTCGTGGTTCACCGAAACTTGCCCTGGGTGGGCACTCAGCAGCGGCAGCAACCTGAACGGCTGGCTCCAGCCACTATCCGGCTTCCTCCTGCCGGCCGTCGTCTTTTGTCTGTCGGTACCACGTCGCCGAAAGATCCATGTCTTTCGCGAATTCTTTGTTGCAGACCTTGCAGGCATCAAGAGCTATAAACCTGCCTTCTTCGGTGCGATCGGTGCGATGATCATTGTGGCGCTCGATACGATCCTCTGGTTATCAATATGTTGGGGGCTCTCGGCGCCAATGATATTGAGTGGTCTGTACGAGGCTATGCTGGATAGCCGTGTGGTTGACTTTGTGCGGGAGAAGATGAAAAGCAGGAATTTAACCCTTGACATGCGTTGCCGGCTTTTGATGCTGGTCCTCATCGGGAATCTTGATCTGGCTCTTGAAGACGATCCTTACTCAGTCGCCCCAGCTCAAGAACGTCGGCGGTCTCCCAGCAACATCGTTATCCAAGGAACAAGTCCTACTTCAGGACGAAGTCTGAGTCGCACGAGGAGCGCCACATTTGACAGCAACGTGGTGCAACAGCAGCCTCTGGCAAAGCCCGAAACTCCCGACCTCGGAGTCCCTCTCCACCGGCTATCTAGCGGAAAAGGATCAGAAGGGGACGTTGGGGAGACACGACAACGAACGTATTCTGCCCAGACTGATTACTTGGGAATATCACCATGTGGAAGCACCACGAGAGCTGATAGTACCTCAAGACGATCCGCCACCGGTAATCCAGCTTCAACAAACCTCGGCCTCAGCAGTCCAGACTGGCGCACCGTACATGCTGAGAATGGAACCATACAACGAAGAGACACTGGCCACCTGAAAGCCTCACCATGGCGTCATATGGAGGAGCTACTCTATCCAATCCGGCTGTACGACGACGAAGATACCGAGAGGCACCTTTCACCACGGCAGTACGCCAAGCGCAATCACTGCCACGACTACTGTTTTGACCGCCGGTGCACGAATTACAACCATTTCGTGAGCGAGCAACCGCGTATGCGAACCCAGAAAATTGAGAAACAGATACGCAAGACCAAGACACGTCTTCGGACTATGGTCAACTGCCAATACTCTTTCGGTTCCATGGTCGGTGCGCCGGTGGTCTTCTTCCTAGGCGGGTTTGTGTTTGCCCTGGTCCAGAGCGTCCAAGAGCTCGGTAACGAGGACATTGCCCTGGCCCTCGCGTTTGGGCAGTGGTACATGACGATCCCTCATATTGCCATCATATCGGGCCTTCTACTTGCCGGCAACAACCCCAACATTCTCGAGGGCGTCTTCGCAACCCAACGCCAGGATGAGGGTGACCAGGTGAAGTTCCTGGGGCTCCACTTCGGCCTCGCGTATCCAAGCTGCTACAAGGTCGCCTGGCAGTGGCACAGGGGCTACAACAAGCTGTGTTGGATCCGTACGCTGCTCGACACATATGGGCGTCCCAGCAATGCTGTCCTAGACCGCGTGGGACAGGACGAGCAAGAGGACAACATGCAGGACCTGGAGGACCTCCGCGAGAAGACGACGCTATCCCCGGTCGACTGGTTCCTGGTCCTGTTCATGGCGGCCTTCCTGCTCGGGGTCCCCTTTGTTCTGGCTTTCCTCACGGCGTTTTTCACTCCGGCGGTGGGACTTTCCTGCAGATCGCTGACCTTCACCGTCTACGCGTGTGCGCAGTTCGCACAGGTCCTCCTCTGGATTTGGGCATATTCTGGGGCCCCGGGCAGGATGAAGCAGCCCGGTACGTCCATGAACAACACCGGGCCATTGGCTTTCTTCTGGCGTGGAGGATGGCTGGACAATCATGGCTTCTACGACCCGACGAATACAGATCATTTTCTTGATCCAAAGGAGCCGAAGAGCCCTCGCACGATCTGGAAGCGGATGAAGTCCCGAGACTTCAGAGATATCCGCTCAGTATGGACATGTCTCTGGTACTCGCTCTACATCTTCTTCGGTGTAATTGCTGGTTTAGCCGCCCTAGGCGGGACCTTGATGCAGCTCCTGGGCGTCTACACGGCCAATATCTGCCAGGTCTCAGCGTACGACTGGCTCGACCCGTACAGGCCTGATGTCACTGCAATGATCTCCGTCAACACAAAAGAGATGATCGACGACGCTCAGATATATTGGGAGCCCTGTGGGATCACCGCCATCGCCTTCATGACTTTCGTGTCGTTCGTTGGCTGGTGGTACCAGCGGCGGATGAAGGATTTGTTCACCAACCTCGTGAGCGAGGTCGATCTGGACAAGTATGCTCGCTCGGTGAGTCGATGTCTCGCTTTGTCTACCAATCAACATTTCTAGGATGTGCGGCCTTGAAGGCTTTAGCGCACCAACTTAAATCCAAAACGAGCCAATCTAGAGAGCGTCACTAATAAATTCTACGTATAGGACACAAAGGCTGCAAAGAGGTCGTCGATATCAACCGGCGGAGTGCTCACTGGGGAGGAGCGACATTTATGGGGGAGTCCGGAGATGTAGGGCTCTGGCAGCACGTGTATATAGCCAACAACTGTGTGTACATACTTGGATATAGTCTTTTCGTATTCTATTGGGCCCGGAAATTACACATTACCCCGTTCTACGCCGCCCAAGCAAGTCTTCAGCTGAGGTGCAATAGCAGAGGACATGATGACGCGCAAGCAGCTCGTGTCAATGCCATGATCATCATGTAAGCACTGACATCGCTAATCACATCAGTCTTCGCATATCTGCGTACTGAGAACCTGCTGACCTTGGTCAGTCATTTGTGTCCCAACAGCTTGGCATGTGGGGATTGGACTATTGTTTTCTCTCTGGCGAATAAAGCATGGTGTCGTCTGGTCTGGCTCTTAAACACTCCTCCGCATTTTCTGGGAATTTTAGAAGACGCAGAGCCAGCACCAGAAGGCGCAGGAGAAGTGTTTAACCTGATTGTGGCTGGGCAAGACTTCAGATACACTACCACTTGCCCACTGGGGAATGGTGGGATTGCTAAGGCTTATGAAGATACCGACAAATGAAAGAAATCATGGTTCGACTGCGTATACGGGTTTGCCATATATTGCTGCACGGCTTGGCCCGATATGCCACCAAAGGTCATCATATATGATCCTATGCTATAGGTAATCGTTCCATGGTACGAATGGTGATTAAGTTGTATGCTGCCGTTTGAGATCCCTGCGAAGTGTAGGGTCCCCCCTGAATGATCAGCGGCCCGCTAGCAGCTGCCATTCATGCACATGTTTGCCGTCATCCCAAGTTTTTCATTCTCTGGAAGAAACAATTTCAATTCGCTGTTGCAAGGATTTATATACATCCCAAGTGAGGCTAAGTAGGTACATGAAAAGTGAACAGGTCACTTCAATGCCGGTATCAAGGACATCCGTCCTGAATTTCCCCCTCCTACCGTCAAGTGACGTGCAGCACTTTTAAGCGGCGGAGACGGTGATGTCAGCGGATCCGCTGCTCTTGTAGCCCTCGACGGCGAGGATCTGGTAGTCGTGCGAGCCCAGGGTCAGGCCGGCCTTGGACCAGGCGTCGAAGTGGTTCTTGACGGTGACGGTGCCGCCGACGCGGTGGTTGCGGCGGACGGACCAGTACTGGTCGAAGGTGGCGGTGCCCTGTATGCTGGGCTGGTTGACGCGCTGGGTCTTGTAGATGTCGTATGTGTCGCCGTCGGTGGTGACCGAGGAGATCTTGGAGGCTATTTGCATGTCTGTCAGTGTCTTTGCCCGCTTTGTTGCGTGTCGCATCCGGATTTTTTTTTAAAAACTCACCTCCCGAGCTGGGGTTGTAGTCGCCGAAGCTCTCGACGATGTAGTACTCGACGAGGGGGCTCGTCGTCCAGCCGTAGACGGAGACGTAGCTGTTGACCTTGGCGGCGTTCCACGTGCCGCTGTACTTGATGGACCGGTCGCTGCCGGTCTTCCAGCCCTTGCCCGCGACGAAGTTGTCGCAGTTTGACCAGTCCACGCTGAACTCGCCCGCGGCCTTGTTGTTGTATGTCACGGTGCTGTCGGCGCCCGAGTTGTAGAAGGAGTAGAAGAAGCCGTTGTTGGTACCGGTGCCGGTTGGCGTTGAGCGGTCCACGAGCTGCTGGAATGAGGATGCACCGTCAACGGCAGGGGCGGCGATGGCGCCTGTGGCGGCCACGAGGGCGAGGAATGACTTGATGAGCATCTTGAATGGTAAATGAGTGTGTTGGATGCTGTGTGGTTGTGTTGAGAGCTGGAGAATTGGATGTCGATCTCGGCCAAGGGTTGTAGGGAAACAATGCCTCTTATATTCTACCCAGCATCCGCGGTGACCGTCCTTGTCATGAATAATACCCATCACCCTCCATCAATTTAAAGTTAGACCCCGGACGCAGAGCGTCGCCTCGATCCAGAGCCTTGGTCCGAAGGGGCTGCGAGTGGATCTTGCCCCGGCCGCTCCGGGCTATCATTGGCAGAGCAGCCGCATCAAAGGGTGAGGCACGGAGAAACTCGCCCAGGCACTTTCATTTACTGCAGTGGCAGCCAGATGGTAGCGTGCAACGCTACCAGGCGTGTCCCAGCACCAGGGCCTCGGATAAATTGCCGTACAGCAGAGGTCACTGATTTAACCGGACGCATAGGGTATGCGGGGCCGCCAAGAGGTGGGCCGTCGTGCGGCTTAACTGGGTACCAAGCTCCATAGGTGGTCAGGGGTGCGTCCAAATACCGGCTGCTGAAACAGGAGGGCGGCTCAAATTAGATGGGAAAGGCTTGTTCGCCTCGGATATAGATCCGCTTCGGTCGCTGAGGAGCTTCCCGCCCAGCAATAAGTCGTCCGTTCACTGGCCCGATGATGTTTACATTTCAAGAAGATTGTTTTCTACATCATGCCTAAATGATGCCAGTGAAGATCATCCGGCTAAAATCGAGGATCATGCGCTGGTAGTGAATGGCCAGGATCTCGTATAATTACCAGACATTGAACGCAATTGGGAACCCATTTCTTGTCACCGTCCATCCCATTTTCTTGAAACAATTGCCCAGTAATGGCTTGCTCATGGCATCAGCCGTCGCACGAAGGCGAAACAGTCTCAACCAAACATTCGTGCTGAACATGTTACGATACTCAAGGATTGTTGAGCCACTTCACGAATACTTCACTAATCTGCGGTATACTGGGTAGTCCTACTGCCCAGACATGAAATCTGGTCTCTTGCATTACTATGCAACCAGGCTTCCATGTGCTTCGCATTTGAATAATCGTGCAATAATTTCACCGGCTCTGATTACCGAGAATCAACCATCGAATGCATGCCTCCTGGTTGGGATTTAGTCTTAGTCACTATTGAAAATTCGCAGGAGCGAGATTGTACGGAGTTTCTTCTGCCAGGGTGAGGTTGCAAATGCTCGAGCCTGGTGGCCACTTTCCGTGTGGCCAGCTCGCTGAAGCAAGTGAGTGATGACCGCAAACGTTGCTCTGCCCAATATTGCTGGCTTACATCTGCGGAACCAAGGACACCAGGCCCTAATCTGTAAACATCTTGATTGGTCAGAGAGCGTTTGGGCGACTCTGGTGTATTAATTCCTAAGGTTGGGGCTGTTCAAGACGGCGGCCCCAAGGGTGGCGGCCCCATGGGTGTCGAATCCCCTGATCAATTGATGTATCCACCCTGATGGCTTTCGGCCGAACCTTTAAGTTCCGTCTCTGGTTGACACCTACTGTATCGGATTGAAGCAATCAGGTAGATTGCTAAAATTGTGTAGCCTATATAGGAATCAACACACAGATCGAGGTCACATGACAAGCGGGGATAGTTCAGGTAATTACCTCTCTCATCCAATTTGATAAAATTCGGATACTAATATTACAATAGTTGGGAGAACGTCAGACTGAAGTTAAACTTCACATAAATATCTGAAGGTCCGCGATTCGATCTCGCGTCACCGCATTCTTTTTTTGGGCGAATTTCGCACACAAAGTTGGCACACCGCCAACATGGGTGGACCCAGCCAGGTCCCACCCAGCTTGTGAATAGTAGTCGGATTTGACACGGACAAACCAACATGCTCTTTTAGGCAATAGAGAGGTGAGGAGAATGATTAAGGGGAAATTACTGGACTATGGATGCCTACTTAGATGCCTACCTAGGTAGTCTCTGTTGAGACGTTCTTTCAGCAGTCACTTGTCCGAATTGCTTGATTAACTTGATAGTCTCTAGAGACCAATCAGGACCCATATGCATCCCCAGGCTGAGAACAAATCGATCGATCAAAGTGAAATACAGCATATTTTGTAGTGGTATTATCGCACACATCTGAGTGATTCACTAGCCATTCAAGGCACCTCATGAGTGCAAATGCCTGTGTGAAGATGAGCTTCTCGTGGGATACTATAAGTGTGATACCACCAGTATGATGACCTTGGATGATATGAGAAATCTATGAGGCCAAGCTTGATGAGTTGGCCCCTTAACCAAGACAAATTTTCACTTACTGTACGTCAGCAGTCTGCCTTTCTCGTCACCGGACAATCATCTTCGCGTGGAAGATTCTAATAGAAACTGAAGGTAGATCTTCATTATCGGAAATACTTTATTGCCTTGTGAGGTCTCTGAGTCTGGTCAACAGTACATAGGTAATGTCAAAATCTGGAATCCTCAGGTCATTACCAATTGGTGTATATGAGGCTGATGTGGAGGATAAACTCTATTCTCCCTATCCCAATGGCAATAGTTCCTTGTCGTGGCTTTTCAACTACTAGACAGTGCAGCATGACATCTGTATGTTGACCCTGGCTTCTAAATCTCTAGCCTCGTCTGAGGATGTCGAGGTCACATACCCTCACCCCCGGGGTACCCAGCCTCGGGGTTGTCGCCGTCGCTCGGGGTTATGAGCGGCTCGTCTTGTGTGATAGGTGGCCACGCGGTAGGCACTCATACTGATATTGTAGGCCTTGGGTGTACAGAAATCAGTCAATTGACTTGGCTTGATCTTTTGTTTCCCCACCGGCAGAGCACTGCAGCCTTGACTCAGCTTCTCATCCATCAAGCTCCACGCCTCACCGTATCGTAGTGGACGTAAGCTTTTCAGTAACCCTCTGCCCTGCGGCTCAAGATTCGACCTTACTGGAGCTGGCATCGCCCGTCCCATTCGAGCGAAGTCAACACGGTATGTTTCTGTTCCTTCAACAATCCCACGTCGACGCGCTGTGTTGCAGTCGCGCACAAACGCATCCTCTCGAAGGCTCTACGCCGTTCCCCAGAAACGTCAACGACTCAAATCGAGTCTTCATGAGCCACCGCCAACAATCAGACCCCTACTGACGGAATGGCGGCTGACCCAACTCTAACCATCCAGATGGCCTTTCCCGTTGGCGAGTCGTGGCTTGAAAGCCTGCCAGACGAGCTTCTCATCATAGTTATGAAGAACCTAGCGCCTGAAGATGCCCTCGAGCAGCGTGGCCACAAATTTCGGATTGCCTACATGAAGGGCATCAGCGAGTTGCTCGGATTGTCTTTGGCCTCGAGGAGGCTGGAAGCTGTGGTTCGAACCGTGATATACGACAAGGTTCTGATCTGTCGATCGAACGACCTCATCCTCCTACTTCGAACACTGACCGAGAACCCCCGGACGGGCGAATACATCAAGAATCTGGCCTTTGATACCACATTCCTCCGACAAGACCCTGACCATGAATACCTCGATCTTGACATCCTGCGCGGACTTGATCCCGACATCGACTTGATGCTGCCTGGAGGGTCGGCCAGGATGACAAGCCGACAAGAGAACGAAGTTCGGAGCAACCTGTATCTGAAGGTTGTTGAGAAAGCTCCGAATGTCCAGAGAGTCGCAATGAATACCGCATCATGGGCTGTCCGGGGTCTTGACGATTGGCAATTGGCTGCTTTCGGCATTGCCAGTGCCAGGGCCCATGATCGAGGAGTGAAACCGCAGATTCCGCTGCCTCAGCTGCCAAAATCTGTGACAACATTGACCCTGGAGGGGAGGTACCAGGGCTTGGTAGATGGCCTTTCCAGACAGATTTCAGGATTCTGGGCCCAAGATTTGTCTGGCGAGTCCAAGTTGAAGACGATGACTTGGTTGCACGATCATACAACTTGGTTCGCGGCCTTACCCGGCGGGCAGTGGGCCTCAAATGGTATGTCAATATTCCCATGTTCTCACCGACATGTGCCGACGTCCAAAATCTGATGCTCGACTGGAGGTTTGCTGACACAATGGAACGAAAACAGGACCCAGGGAACAACTGGCTTCTCTGACGGCTCTCCATCTCGTCGCGACTTCGTGCCGCTTCTCTGATATCGCCATCGTATGCGACTCTTTCCCCTCGCTGGAACATCTGGTCATTTTCTCGAACTTTCCGAATCATAGCCTGGGCTGGTCCAAAACTGACGACATGGAGGGACCGTCTCCGGGCCCGGCACGGCTCTGCCTAACTCGCAACATTTCGAAGCTGCAGCACCTCGAGTCTCTCCACCTGGAACTTGCCAATATCCCGGACAACAACGACTTGCTCGGAGACAATGGAGGACTCGACCTTTCCTCGCTCACCAGACTCAAGCAGCTGGCCATCTCGTTCAGACTCTTCGTTCCCAACAAGAGAGTGACCCGCACCAGCAGCAAATATAACCCGTCCGTGTTCCTGCCTCAATCCTTGGAGAGGTTAGGCATCATGGTACGAGGCTACAAATGCGAGGCTGGCGTCAACCTCATGAAGTTCCTGAAAGGACTGCATGAAGACTGCAAGTACGGCTTTCCGCGCCTGAGGATGGTGCTGTACGAGTACGCCACTGGAGAACCAGGTTTCCAGACTGTCAATCGCGACAGCATCTGTCTTTGCGCCTGCTTTCCCCACGAGGATTACTGTGCCTGTACCTATGACCCCAACTCAGGTCTGCAGTGCGCCTTTCAGCCATGGGTTCCGGCACAGGAATTTGAGGCCCTCGTTCAACGGTTCAGCGAGCGGGGCGTTAGGCTCGTGAAGATGGAGTTACCGGGATGCGTCGTGACTGGTGGGACCCTCACAATCCCCTGAGTATCGGAACACGACATACACAGCCGCAGATGTCGCAGAGAACTCGAAGGTCAGCACGGCTACACAGGTGAACAATTCTTTTTACCTGCAAGATAGCCTTTAGTGGGACCACTTAATATGTCTCGTCAGTTGTAAAGAAAACAAATTGGTACCTTGAGAGATTGGTCTTGATATTTGCCTATAATTATTGTGGAAACCTTCTGAATCTCCAACTGGTATCCGGACAATTCCCTTCTCCCAAATATCCATTGGGTCTGTGTTGGAGAGCACGACTTACCCTCCACTTAGCGTTGCGCACATAACGTGTAACCAGGCCAGACCCAATAAGGGGCGTTGAGGAGTTGACAATCAATAAGACTACGGCTGAGGAGGGCTATTCTGTGGCGCAATCAAGCAGATGAGACAAAGGACAGATGAGAGAGATTTCGCTGGGTAACCTACCATGGGATGACCTGATATCGGCCAAGTTGTTGTGGGACGTCTTCCTCTGGAGTATCTCATGACTTCGGATGGCTTCACTGGATGAAATACAATGGATTGGGAATAGATTGATGTTATAACAGTCCGAGTCATTTGTGCAGACTGTTGCTACAGGTCAAGTCATGAAGTGGCTGTCTCCCTTTTGGGGCTATAGCACCTGGGTGCCTAGTGCTGTGGAATTTCTGACTATCTCCTAGTGCCCATAACCAACAGTCTTTCTACCCCAGCAGACTCTGTACTCCCCATTAGCCGTCATGGCCTTAAGAGCAGTCTGAGGTCCTCTGTGGATCAACCGTCAGCCAGCCGCGACCTATGATATCTTCGTCTTCAGCTACAAATGCTATATCCCAACTGCCACCGTGAGGACACGTCGTATGAGCAGAACTCAGTAGGTCGGTAATCCTCGTTGGGGTCATGTCGCCTGAGTTGCCCGTATCAACACCAATTTCGAAGAAGAAGCAGTGATCGTTCACCTTGATGTTCTCGTTGACCTGTGATAGACTTGTTAAATTTGCACATGCGGGTGTCGAGGTACGATGACTCACGTGGAAGCCTTCAGGGATTGAGGTGACCAAGACAATCCCGCTGTCTTGCAGTGCGTTGCTGATCTCCTCCCAAGTTCCCAACTCGTCCCATGTCATGCCCCCGCAGTAGCATGGTTTGCAGTTCTTGAAAATAGGGATGCTACTGTAGATGGGGTCAGGACTGATGCTACTGGCGGTGCTGCCGGTCGTGATGGAGGCGGTAGAAGGGGAGATGCTATCGTTGTTGTAGAAACCAGCACCGCCGACGGTCAGGGTAGAGGTGATGATGCCATCACTGCTGCTGGCACTAGCGCCGATGACAGTCAAAGTAGAGGTAACAATACTATCGTTGATGGTGATAGTGGCGCCGTTCAGGGTCAAGGTAGAGGCGATGATACTGCCGTTTATGGTGGCACTGGCGCTGACGAGGCTCAGGATGGTCATGAGGATGGCGGCCATGAAAATCTGCGTGGACTGCATTTTGACTTAGGAGTTTGATGGCACTGAAAAGCTGATGGTGGTGAGGTTTTTGAAGAAGGTTGAAGGAGGCATGAGAAAAGACGGCAGAGCTGGCCTTGATGTTAGATCTCTTAAATGGTACGTGTATACCTAGGTATAGTGAATTACAACGGACACCAATGATTCTAGCGGTTCAGTTTCCCTGTGGGCATTCAATGTTGGTACTCTTCACCCGCTGCATTCCTCCCACCATGAGCGTATACTTGAGTGAAGCTAATCCATTCACTAGGCAACAGAATTTATCATGCAGGTTGCAGATGCCAGCGATTCCTGAGGTGTCTGGCCATTTAATCCAGGCTGGGTTACTGGCGGATTCTCTACAGGGCTGAGAGCCCAGTTCCAGTGTCAGGCCCAAGGCATAACATCAGATGCAGCGCGGGCATCTATTTTCTACGCGGTACACGGTAAATTCAAAAACCTAAAGAACACTTTAGAGAACGGAGCTCTTATACGGCACAGCTGGGAGGTGAGTAGGGAGGCACAGGCTTTAGATTCTTTATCTGTAGGCTCTGGTATACGGCATGATTATTACTCCCACATGCACAGTTGACCCGCTCGATCCTCAATGGAAGAATCCGTTCCCTCCTCTCTCTCACCCCTATGAGGAAATGGCACATGTCTGACGAGTGCAAAACCATAGTCAAACCCGATGGCACGATTCTTACTTCCAGGGGCTTTCCCTCGATACAGATCAAGAAGCATCTAGCCCAAACGCCGAACCCACCGTGTCGGTTGGGTATACATATCCAAGTATAATGTATCACTAGGCTGCGTAATCTACCAGTCGCCATGATCCCAGAGTTATAGAAACCGGACAATATGCTATACCGCCTGACCTTTCGGGCGCAAAGCGCCTCTGGGCCAACAAAATCTGGCGACACTAGTTACACTTGCCCGCATCAGGAGTATTGAAACTACCCGTGGATACCTAGGTATGCATTCTGATGGTCAAGCCTTGGCAAACTAAAGGCCGAATTATGCTGACTGCTGCTATTACTGTTGAACTTGTGGACTATGGATCCGGACTTGGCTCGATCAATACAAAAAGGGGCTGTCCCCGAATCACAGCAGTCCGAGTTGTTCACAGGGTCACAATCCGCAAATGAGTCGTTTGTTGTGATCCATATGGATGGCGCACTCCACTCAGTTCCGACTCGAACAATCACTAACACAATTTGCATGATTCGCTGCAGCCCCGGATTTGGTATGCACACTGTGAGTGATCATCATCATGTGGAGTATGTTGTTGAACACTGTGAGTCTAACAGCTTCGTCCGAGTCACTGGTTGCAAGGGGCTCGTTGTGGGCTCGACGCATGGCATTTTACTATCGTCATAACATGGCGCTCAACTCCTCAAATGCTCGTTATTTGGCTGGATTTCGGCAGTGAAATTCTGTGTGCGAAGTGACCTTACTGCATACCGAGGCGGTAGCCAGTGACAATCCACGATGCCGTTCATCGACAGCCTCAGAGCTCTCAGCTCCGGCAACCTGCCCTACCCTCTCTCCACACCTCTTGAGAAACCACTGCCGTATATCATCACGGTATTGCTGTTACTCGCTGCATACCTAGCTCAAGGCGAGAGCAACAAGGGCAAAGGGGACTTCCCCATCGCAAATCCGAAGAAGCCGTTTGAGTTCACTTACTTCAAGCGCGTTAAGGAATTTCAAGATGCGCCACGGGAGCATTTCGCCAAATACCGGGACTTATACCCAGAGACGCCCTACTGGATCAACACAGAGCTTGGGAAAGCATTGACGTTGCCTTCCAGCATGATCAATGAGATCCGTGTAAATCCAAACATGTCCAGTTTGGCAGCTATTCAAGAAGTAAGTTTCAGTCCAGATTTGTAGGACGTCTGGAGTTTTCGGCACTGACTTCGATGGTGTAGATTCAGAACGGCTCACTAAAGGGTTTTGAACCTATCGGAGACGTACTGGATGAGGAAATGCTCAAGCTTGTCAAAGAGCATTTGACCACCAAGAACTTGGGTATGAGGACAATGCTGAAATATTGCATGGCTTGGGAAAGAGGCTGACGATGGCGAGATCAGGTAAAATGACCCGGGCTGTGTCTGCCGAGGTGTCTGAAGCTCTCCAAGACATCTTCTCTGACTCTCCAGGTAAGACCAGATGCAGGCAATCAGATCTTCTGTCATATTCCTTCATGTCCGCAAAATTCATGCTAAAACCTCATATCCTCTAGAATGGAAAGAATTCCTCATAGGCGAGCCCATCGTCCATTTGGTCGCCCGGCCTTCTTCTCGGGTGTTCGGCGGCAAGACATTCTGCAGGAGTACGGCGTGGCTGGAAGCGATGGCCGACTACACAAAGCACTTCCTCTACGCAAGTATCGCCCTAAGGTTCTTCCCTAAATGGAGCAAGTCTCTGGTGCAATGGGTACTTCCTCCTTGCATCTCACTACGCAAGGATCTTGAGGTGTGCCGCAAGGTCATCAAGCCGATCATCGAACAGCGCCAGGCCGAGACGGAGGCCGCGGCGCAGAGTGGCGCCGAGGTCGAATATGCCTTCGACCAGGCGTTTAGCACGCTCAAGAGAGAGGTCGATATGGCCACCGCACATATTGCACTTGCCATGGTCGCAATCCACACGACTGCCGACCTCTTGATGAAGACGATGGTGGCTCTCATCGAACACCCTGAATTTGTCGAGCCTCTCAGACAAGAGGTCATCAGGGAGATCGGTGCCACTGGTCTCAACAATGCCGGACTTGCACGTTTAGATTTGATGGACAGTGTTTTGAAGGAGGTCCAGCGACGCAATCCCGTTGCAAACTGTGCGTACTAGCGTCACCAAACCTAAATCTTGCTTGCGAAATGAAAAGCTCTGACGCTGTGTCTCTATCTAGGTTTCCTCAATCGCATCGCTCTGAACGATCTCCATATGTCGAACGGCATGGTGATCCCCAAGGGCACCTTGTGCGGAGTCGGTCCGACGCACATGTGGGACAACGGTTTCTACGAGGACGGTGACAAATTTGACGGATATCGCTTCTTGCGCATGCGCGAGGATCCGGCAAAACGACAGCAGTCATTTTTCGTCAGCACAAGTCCTGAGCATCTTGGTTTTGGCCACGGCTCCCATTCCTATATACAACTTGGTGACGCTCCGCTGTGATCGCTTCGCTCAAAGAATAGTAGGGGTTGCCGAGTGACGCTCCGCTGTGATCACTCGCTGAAGCTCGCTCAAGAGATTGGATCGCGCTTCGCGCTCAGAGAATGGTGGCGCGGGGGGGAGAGTGACGCTCCGCTGTGATCACTCGCTGATGCTCGCTCAAGAGATTAGAGCGCTTCGCGCTTGGACCGGCCCGTGGAGGGGCAGGCACTCTTGCCCCGGCCGTGCCACGGCACGGCCGGGGCAAGAGTGCCCCTCCACGCCGGAGTAAATACACGGCCGGGGCAAGAGTGCCCCTCCACGCCGGAGTAAATACACGGCCGGGGCAAGAGTGCCCCTCCACGCCGGAGTAAATACGTTTTGGTCACGGCTCCCATTCCTGTCCGGGTCGCTTCTTCGCCTCCAATGAGGTTAAAATACTCCTGTCACACCTTCTTCTCAAGTACGAATGGAAGCTTCCTGAGGGCGCCAAGCCCAACATCATAAACTGGGGTGTTCTCAACGCCGTGCACCCGGAGACGAAGCTGCTGCTACGGAGGAGACGGGAGGAGCTGGATCTTGACTCACTGGCTGTGTGAGGTAACGGAAGTTGCCGTACGTGGCATTGGAATCTCGTCGTTCTAAAATTTGTGACGCCCTTGAAATACCTTGTTACCGATGTCTTCAAGGTGTCAAAATAAACTCAAAGAGCACGACTGTAGATATTTATTAGACTGAACAAACACATTTGTCTGTGTACCGTCCTAAGCCTCTTCTTTAGTGACAAGTACAATCCCAAGTCTTGTGCCGTCCCGTCCAGGAAGCATAACACAGATGATGCATTTTCCGAAGCTGTCGTACCCGGACTACAGCCACTCGCTTCCGGGGGCTGTTTATTTTTTAGGCTGAGTTGACATTGAAATCTATGCAATAATTTCACTCTTTGAACAGGGTCAACCAAAGGAGGAATTCTCGATTGCTTTCAGTTGGACTTCAAATACTATTTTTACATCATCAAATCTTCGTCTGAAGACTAATCGTGATTTATTTCCTCCGACCCTCTCCGGCAATCCCCCATGTTCTCCACCAGTGTCTACGCGCTTGTTTCCCTGCGCCTGAGCCTGATGTTGAGAGGCCCTCTTTCCCATAAAAGGAACTGCTTCTGTTCAGTCATCCAATCCTGGGACACAGAGTCTATTTCAAGGTCGAAGTTCCACACCAGCCTTGCCAGAATGATGTGTATCTCAGCGTATGCCAGACTTGTGATCGTTACTGTTAGTGATCTTTGCGCTGCCACTGACAAGGAATCAAGGATTAGATATGGGAGGCTTACTGGCGTCCTAGACAGTTTCGTGCCCCGTACGAGAAAGGCTGAAAAGCCTCCTTGTGGTCGCATTGAAACTTGTCTTGCCCTAGCCAGCGCTCAGGAATGAATGATTCTGGCTGTAGGAAAATGCTATCTCTATGGTAAAGACAGTATTGCCAGATGGTCAACACTGTCTGAAATAGATTGTTAGCTGGCTTGACTGAACTAGTCTTCGAGTTGATGAGACACAGCTCCAGTCTTCGGTTCACGGTCACTCACCCGAGCTGGCACGTATTTCCCAAAGATAGTGTCTCCGCCCTCTGGGACTTCCCGCGGCATGCCTGACCCTCCAGGAGGATATATCCTCAGTGCCTCGTCGATAACAGCTCTCAGGTACGGCAAATTCTGAGTGCTCGATATCCCGATTTCGTCGTCTTTCGAAAATTCAGCTCGTAATTCTTGGGCCAGCTTCTTCATGGCATTGGGGTTGGTCGCCAGGAGATACGTCACCCCAGCCAGAGCAGTGGCGGTTGTGTCGTAGCCTGCCATGGTTAAGATTTGAGCGTTTGCCTTGATTTCTTGGAGGGTAAGCCCTTTCTGCTCAACGTGTCAGACATTTTCGTTTCGATACACTGATGCGAGAGCCCAAACCTCAAAGCCGTCTCCTCTCATTGCTCTGATGAAGTCAGGCCGATCAGCCTCAACTAGGCGTTTGTCGACCATGCCATTGGTCAGTTCAACCATCTGTTCATGCTTCCGGACGACTGACTTTGGAGCCAAAGCCATCAGAAGCTTGAAGAGGACCCGAAATCGTTTGATCGCCGTGGCAAATGCGATGCCCCTGAGCGCATCGAGAAAGAACTGCGCCCAGGGGTGATATTGACCAGTTTTCAAGCTATGAAACGACTCTCCAAATCCCAGGTCAGTAATGATGTCGAGAGAAATGAAGTTGAACCATTTATTGAGGTCGATTGGCGTTTCTGGCCTCGATTTCATTTCGTGTTCGTGCAGCCTCTTGAACCTGCATCATTTCAGTTATCTGGTCCGACACTCGAGCGCAAAGCGAAGGCTGCCAGCTCTGTTTCAAGTCAAGAATCAGTCTTTATCACTCACAACTGGTCGACGTGGGCTTTGAGCAACGGCTCCTGGTCCAGCATGGCTTTGCTGGAGAATCCGCGTGAGAGAATCCGTCGCAATTCGAGGTGCTTCCTTTTAGGTGCCCCAAGGATGCTGTCTCTCGCCTCCATGTAGTGAACCGAGTCCTTTCCTATCTCCCCTGCCGAGTTGTTGCGCCGGCCAAAAATCTCTTTCCAGGCTTCCGGCGAGCAGTATGAGAGCTCTCCCGGCGCAACTCGGACAACATCTCCGTATTTCTCATGGAGTTGGAGGATCTTACGGTGGCCGTGACCCGACGCACAATAGTAACTATATGGTATCCGCGATATTGCCCAGAGCCACGGTCCAGGGTATTTTCGGAGAGGGTGTAGTACACAGTTTTCCACGGTCTTCCACCCAAAGTAGGCTATGAACTATTAAAATTTATCAGCGCCGCCATTCTGGTCATGCAACTAAAGACCTACTCACGAGCCAAAACACAACAAACACAGTCATTCTGCCGATGGTGGCAGATGTTGCTCTCGATTTCTTCGGTACCGTTGAAATCGACCAATCTACGAAACTGTCATTGAATTCAAGTGCCATGCATCCTCGACCCGTGACGACGTTACTAGTCAGACCCTTCCTTGCCCGAAGTCCCAATATCCCAATTCCAGTCAAGAGGCGACGAGAATACTCCCCAGTTCCACCACATCGCTCTGGGCGAGTCAGCTCGGAAATGATGCAAGTCTCATGACTTGCATCTGTTACACTCGAAGTTTTCGCGATGTCTACCGTCGTAACGTATTGTCTATCTGTGGGGACGTTGTACTCTTGAGAAAGAACGGTGAGTCGTGACAGAAACGATTGGCGGGCCAGGGATATTATACGGGGTCTGATCTATTAAACGCCATTGGTCGATCGACCAGCGCGTTTTCTTAGACACGGTGTAGATATGGACACAGTGTAGATAATCGTGGAGTAGATTGCCAAGTCAGCGGTTCGATCCGACCTGACTAGTGAACAAAGAACGACTCACGTCGTAGATAAGGTGGAATACGGGGATTACACGGTCCCTAAAAGACAAAACCTACATTTGTGACAAATGTAACAGTACCACTGGACGAAACGAGTGGTCCACAATATAGCCATAGCCTACTGGGGATGAGGGAAAATAGATTCTATGCAGATCCTGCTGTCACCCTGGGGCGGTGACGGTGTTCGCTCTTCCTAGGGGACACCTTTTGTGCTCACGTCCATCTGTGTATAGAGCTTAAAAGTGTCATTCCGATACTCTATTCAGACAATTGTTCTACATGATCAATTTGATGAGTCGCCAAGGCATACTGATGACCCTTGATTGGACCACAACAGGGTATATTTTCACACTTAGTCTCAGTTTCTACAGCCATCTGGTAAATCCATTCCATTTGGCATCAGATTCTTGAGATCCATTGATCCTTTTCGAGAGAAGGGGCTATGATTCGTGCCCCCCCCCCCCAAGAAGAAAAGAATTGTCGTCTCCAGTGGCTCTTCGTCTTGGCACGGGTAGACCCGCCATCGACTGACTTGTGTATGCATGCAGAATTACTGGGTCATCAAGTTCGCCGAAGATTCCCCAAGCGGTCAATTATCTTTCCAGACCTAGAAATTTATCGACTAGTACTATATTTATCTACCTATCACGTCTCTTGCGAATCTGAATCTTTCCGGAAGGATCCGAGTCAAGAGTTATGCCAAGGACTCTGACTTTTGGCTCACGACCACGAATTGTTTTCCACTCATACCCCAGAATCAAGTGGACCAAGATGATCTTGATCTCGGCTGCGGCGAGGAACCTTCCTGGGCATGCATGGTTTCCGTGTCCAAATCCGAGGTGGGCAGGGCCTGTTGTGACAAGTTGGGCGATGTTCTCCTTGCCAGGCGTCTGTCTCATTTTCAGGAAGCGGTCACCAATGAACCTGTCTGGATTGTGGTAAACCTCAGGGTCCCAGTGCTTTTGGGCCGACACCGCAAGCAAGGTTCCTTGGGTTAGAAACGTGCCGTCAGCCAGTGTGATGTCGGCGGTGGCCTCGCGAGGCATAGCCACTGAAATAACTCTATCAGCCTGCGTCTCTAATGATTTGAATATGATGACGGGATTTGTGCTGATCAGTCGTATCTGTCTCAACTTACCAGTCAAGATTGGCTTGATGCGCTGGCTTTCTTTGATGACACTGTCGAGCAGCTTCATATTATAAAGTGACATCTTGGACCAGCCTCCCTGCCCAAGGACCTGGATCGCTTCTGCCCTCAGCCTTTCCACCATTTCAGGGTCGCTTGCGAGATCATAGACGACCTGAGCCAACAAGTCTGTCGTGTTGTGCACTGAAGCGATGGACAAGCCCAACTGGAGATCGACGCGATCAAAGGTACGCCCATTTGCATACATGTCTGCCCACTCGATACCGTCATTGTACTGGACAGGTGTATCGCCTCTCAAGACTGCGGCGGCTTTCTCCTGCTTGCGTCTTTCGATCACGGGGCGGATCAGGTCTCGAGCCTGTTGTACCTGCGAACGGAGCGAACGACAAGGAGGCAAGATCCAGGTGACAAGCGGCCGGAGAAAACCTGGGAACATTCGCAAGGAGAGGGCCGCCATGAAGCCTGTCATGATGTGACTGACAGCAATCTTTAGCCACGCAGGGCTCCGGCAGAGGTCAGGTCCGAGGAAGACGCGGGCGGACATCCGGGCGACAAGGAGATTGAGCTTTCCCTTGATAGCTATATTCTGCCATTCTGTTTGCCCAATCCACGTATTAGCATCTGGTAAGATCCTGGTCGCTTTAAACATACGAGACTTGGGATGCAAACCTTCGTTGTCCGGTAAATTCAAGATGTCTTCTATTGCCAACGCACACTCCTCAGGCAGGGGCTCAAGAACGGCGGCTATCCAATGTCGCTCAAGTCAGAAACCAAGGTCTCAGGTGTGACGGTATTTACGATTGTAACGTACCAAGCTCTCTCGTCAGTTTGTATTTGCACATATCCAGTACTACAGGCAGATCATTCAAGCCGCTTCTGAAGCCTTCGAATCCAGGCAGGTTCGATGATACGAACTATTGACAGGCACGTTAGCGAACTCTTCTACAAGCTCGGGAGTATTCGTTGCCAGTCTAACAAAATAATTGACATAACGGGACTTCCTACCTTTGAAACTACTTTGCTGAAATCCAGATTCTTGTCATTGCGAATTTCATCTGCATATTCAGGTGGCAGAATAGTGACCAGTGCTCCAACTCCAAGCATACGAAAAGGCTTTCCACAGGCCTTCTGATAGGCATTCTCAATTCCTCTTCGACCGTCGAGGTAGAAAGTGAACTTGGGTTGCAGGTTGAACACGTCCCACCATTGTCCTTGATCAATGATTGGAAGCCCAGCGACCTTGGGCCCTCCAAAGTTTCTGGATAAAACTTTCCAGGACAGAAGCAGGCATAGAATTCCACCAAATAACGGAGCGTAGGATAAGTTGAAGCTGTATAAATAGAGCGACAGTCTCTCTGTCAACGGCCCAGTCGAGGTTGTCGATGAGTTTCTCATGATGAGTGAGTTCAGTGTACAAACTGGACAATAGCTGGTTCTTTTGCGGGATCAATTTCGAGGCATACAAACGAGCCCGATAATGCTTCCTTTCTTTGGGACTCGAAATAATCACCGCCCTCTCTGCACAACCAGCAGAGCACATGTGATTACACAGACATCGCTGCGTAATGGCTGAGCTCCATCTCGCTGACTCGGCCACTGTAGGATCATGCCCGAGAATAGCCGCGTGATCGCCGTACAGTTATCAGTGGCTCTTGACTCTTTTCTCGCTAATCAATCCCTGTCAATTCTACTGACTTTCTCCATTCCTATACACACTGTACCGGACAGAAACACTCGAAAAGAGGGAGTGCTGACCCTGTTGCCTTTGTGACAGGGATGTAATTTTTGGAAATTTCAGGCTTGACGATGTGCGTGATGAGACGGCCAGGGACCGATCTACAGGTGTTTGAATTAGGTCTGTTGGCTTATAACTATTTTCAAAATGCTTTCGGAAAGCCGATTACGAGGGCTGAGATATTCTATCAACTTCAGTGCCCTGGAACAGAGCCATGTGACTCCTTTCCTCGCAGAAAGCAACATATAAGTGTCTTCGGGCCATTTTTAAAGAAATATCCCAGTGGCGAGTCCAACCTGTCAGCATTCCATTAATTTTAATTCTGCTTTCACTGAATCTCGATGTCTGCATCTGTCAGTCTACCCGTTTTTGAGGACCTCGTCCAGGCATCAGGGTCGAGGTCCAAATTCCCGACCGCTATACATCAGAACTACAAGACATGTGTCGAAGCAGCACAAAGCATCGAGGCTGAGTACAATGATGCCATGGGGACCAAAATCGTCGCCAAAACACTGGCAGACGTTCCTGGCCTCGGTCTCGTACATCCCATGGCGTTGACAATCCCCAACTGCTTACCTGACCGACTCCCTGCCATCACGCGCTTTGCGGATTACACAATCCTCAACGACGACTACTATGATTTCGCTGAGAAGGAGGACGTAAGATGATATCTTAATCATCTCTAGATGAACGAAACCTCTGAAGGCTAACACTTGTCACAGATTGAGAACGTCAACAATGATATTAAAAGTGCGCTCCAAGGCTTCTCATCAGGACCACCCAAAGCCACAGTGCCCAGCACGCAAGCTTTCAAATCTAAACAGCTGCAGGCAGGCTTGCTTCTGGAACTCATCAATCTCGACCAAAACCTGGCAATGGATATCATGAATTCTTATGGCGAAGGACTTGACATCGCCACTTTTGCGCCTGATGATCTCAAAACGCTTGATGCCTATCTCCCCGTTCGAAAGGTCAACTCGGGACTAGAGTAAGTGATTCACATACAAATGAAGTTACTGCTTATCTATCCTCAGCGAAGGCAGCTGACCTGAGATCTTGTAGTGTTACGCGTGACATGGCTTGCTTTGGAATGGGCATCAGGATATCCAAGGAGGAAAAGGCCAAGCTTCAAGATGTCGTGGACCTGGCCACATATGCCGTCACGGTGGTGAACGACATGTACAGCTGGCCAAAAGAGATCAAGTGCCACCTGGAGACGCCAGGCTCGAACGCGCCCTTCAACGCCGTGGCCGTGCTCATGCGCCACGGCGGCTGCTCCGAGGCCGAAGCCTTCCGGGTGCTGCGCGAGAAGCAGACGGAGCTGGAGGAGCGCCACATACACCTCCTCGACGAGCTCAAGGCACGGGAGGGAGGTCATCTGCCTGACAACCAGGAACTATACGTCCTCACTGCGCAACACGCCGTCTCAGGCTCCGAGCTGTGGAGTATCTTTTCGAAACGGTATCCATCAAAGGAGGAGCTCGGCCAGCCGGAGGTGGAGTGTGTGGACGGAGTGTTCCGGTTCAAAAGCTCGGTGTTACTCCCCGAGGACCAGGAGCGGTGTGAGGACGCAAGAGAAACGGTCGAGATAGGAATCGAGATCGAGAAGCAGCTCTCTGCACTGCACGTTGGCGTGGTTGAGATCACACGGCCAATCACGCCGCCAGCGTCCTCGGGCGGCGAGGCCAGCACGCCTTCCACGAGCGGCCTGTCGAATGCCGTAGTGGAGCGTGAGGATTGCAAGGATTCCAAGGAGGAGGCTAGTGAGCTCGCACCAGCTGCAGATGTCAAGCCCGTTCCATCAGGGCTGCTTCCGTCTTCTGGCGCCAGCTTAGTCACGTATGCGTCTCGTATCGAGGCCGCCCCAGATCATGTTTGTTCCCCCCTGCCCTTCCATCTCTCACGACATTGCTGTCATGTCTTCGTTCTCACAGCAGGTTTTCTAGGTTGCACTCGCGCCTTTCAAGTACATCGCCTCGCTGCCGTCCAAGGGTATCCGAGATACCTTTGTGGATGCGTTGAACTGGTGGCTGGACGTGCCCGAGGCATCGATGCAGAGCATCAAGACAATCGTCAGCATGCTTCACGACTCGTCGCTCATGTAAGTGATTGCCAATGTGTCATGTCCTCTCCATCCACCTCAAGCGTATCTCTCTTTGGGGGAGCATATCTTTCTTTCTCGTTTCTTGTTCTAGAGAGTGTGCTAATTTCTTTTCTCTCTGATATCAGCCTGGACGATATCGAGGATGACTCAACCCTGCGGCGAGGCAGTCCTGCTGTTCACGTCATCTATGGAACCGCCCAGTCGATCAATTCAGCCAACTACATGATGGTCATGGCACTATCAGAACTGCAGAAACTACGGAGCCCGAAGGCCACCGCCATCTTTATTGGTAAGTCATACCTCCACACCACAGCACTGGTTGCGAAAAGCGATCCAACTTCAGAGACTGACCTGTGGCGTCCACTACAGAGGAACTTGAGAGTCTTTTCCTGGGGCAGAGCGAGGATCTCCACTGGAAATACCAAGTCGAGATTCCCTCTGAGGAAGACTACATGGAAATGATCGATAAGAGTGAGCACTGAAACCTGCTACTGTATTGGCTCGCTGCTAAAATGACGGTACAGAAACTGGTGGCCTATTCAGGTTATGCGTCCGGCTTATGCAAGCAGAATCATCAAGAACAGAGTAAGTGTCCCTTTGTCTCGTTGCCGGCCTCCAACATCTCGAAACTAATTATCATCATCAGCATTTCCCATCTAGACCCTCGGCCGTTCGTGCGGCAGCTCAGTCTGTACTTCCAGATCCGTGATGACTACCAAAACCTTGTGTCCGACCAGGTAGGTCATATCCATATTAGTAGTTGTCACAGATTTCAAAGACGTAGAGCCGTACAACAGGCACAACCCCGTCCAGATATTCCAAGGCATATACATAGATCTGCTGACACCTTTTTTCTTCACAGTACGCCAAACAAAAGGGCTTCGCCGAGGACCTTGACGAGGGCAAGATCTCGCTGCCCATGATATATACCTTACAGCGGGCCAGGACCCGCGCAGAGCTGATGGGCATCCTGAAGCACAAGGCGCCGGGGGCGCTGCCCCTCGAGGTCAAGCAGTACATGGTCAGGGAGATGAGGCAGTCGGGTGCCCTGCAAGCCACCCACCAAGTGCTGGGCAGCATGCAAGGGGAACTAATGGCGGAACTGCGCAGATTGGAGGGCGAGTTTGGAAGTAAGAATTCGACCTTGGAGCTGGTGCTGAGGAAATTGTGGATATCGTAAAAGTGGGCAATGTAGCACATTACTACGTATTAGAAGTCAATAAAATCTTCCCGATGGACAGAGCCATGAAAGGGGTCGAGGTCACGGTCCAAGAACAAGGTTGACGAGCTCAGCTAGCTCTGGAGTTACATCAATGACCGTCACCCCGAGAACTTGCCAAAGGCCGACTTGCCCATCAAAGAGACGTCTTTCGAAGGTAGAGTCAAATCGTATTTTCAGGATGGCAAAAGTGATAGAACTGGGGCGGATCCCATTTCAACGGCTTGAATTGTCCAGTCCTCCGTTGCTCCTCCCGGATGCGTAAGGAAAGGGGGGCGTTTCTACAGCCCGTTCGACGCACGAGACAACTAGCCTCTTCACAAATAATGGTCCCAAAAGTGGATTGGAAACTAAGGGCCAGGCTGTAGTCATACAACAGCTCAATCACCTCATTTCGGCATGTCCCTTCGTATCTCCAATCAGGTCGATGTTGGGCCAGGTCACACACGCGTTTATCTCTCGGAGCTCCAAGAGGAAGGGGGTTGGGAGTAACCCTCAGCTCCTCGGGAGACGATGTCAGTTTTGGTGCTTTCCTGGGCATTCAGCTTCGATAGAGACAGATGTGACACCGCCAACTTGATTCCATTTCGGGGCACCACAAAATAATACAGTCCAATAACCGAGAGAAAACACTCTTAACTCCAGTGCTGAGAGGATGATATGCCCTTGGGTACAAATGCGTGTATTAGACAAGCGTAGAACCTATTAAGAAAAATGGGGTAAAGCAAGCCGTGAGGGTCTGGATGACTTGTCTATCCCGCCCGCCATGCTTTTATCTGACCGCCTGACACTCCCAAGCGCCGTTGCCAACTAACGAAAAATAGAGAAAAAACCAAGCCAAGGATCGCCAAAACTTGAAGCTCGAACTTAGGCTGCTGGTGATCGAACCTTCACAGCATGGAGCGCTAGTGATGCCTATAACGTTTGTGTCTCCGGCGTACGGCTGGGCTGGAATTGGGTCGAGGAGTAAGCGCATGCTAATGGTCACTCTTGACACCAGTGTTGCCAAATCCGCTGAGATTCCAGCCCTGGTAACGGACTGCCGGCGTCGACACAACGCTCGGTGGTGGCTGAGGCGGCAGGCCATTAGCTGGAGGAGGAGGCAATGAGGATTTGGTGCTTGGGGTCGGGGTTTTATCGTCCGCAGCCGTGCCATTTGAGGCTGACTTGGCCTCCATCAAGCCCTTCTCCTTGAGGTAGGCGAGGGTCTTGATAATTGTCAGATCCTCTTGATCCTTGTCATTGAGCGTCAGCCGCTGCTGAAGCGTCATCCGTCCCCCGTTCATCTCCCGCTCTTTCAACGCAGCTTCTCTTACGGCTGGATCATGGACAAAGCGGCACTTGCCCTTCTTGCCACATGTGCCTCCCGTTGAATAGTACTTGCAATGCTTGGTGGGGTCGGCCTTCTTAGGAGGCGGGGGGAGGTTAGCATTTGGATCCTGCTTGACAGATGCCACCTCAGGCTTGTCGTCCTCGGACTTAATCGAGGGTGACTTGGAGGTACTAGCAGCAACTCCGCGCATGTCGTCGCCAGCGTCTTGCTGCTCGCGCTTCCTCTTCAGGCTGGACTCGACTCTCTCCAGCTCACGACGGAGCTTGTCGGCCTTGGCCTGTTCCTTCTCGAGAGCTAACGCACGCTCGTCCTTGGCATCCCCGTTCTTGCTCGTGCTGCCTGTGGCCAACTTGGCCTTGACGCGGTTCTGTGTAGGAAAGTTGCGCTTGCGTTCTTCGATCCACGCAGTGATGTCTGAGAATCTGGGCGGATCCGTTAGTATGAAGGTCGTTCACTAGCAAATACAAAGAAACATACTGGGGAACCTCGCTGCCGATTAGCTCGCTGAGCTTGGCCTCCTCGTCAAGGTCGTCCTCGGACTCGTCACCAGGCGTGAGACCGAGAGTATTGGTCTTGCGCTTCTTCTTTTTCCCAGACGAAGCGGCATCAGGCTTCTGATGGTGCGCCTGCGGAGCTGAAGGAGGACCACCTGACTTTTTGTTGTTATTATTGTGATGGTGATGACGGCCCTTGTTATCATTGAAGCCGGGGCGCTGTCTGAAGTTGTTGCTGTGATTATTGAACCCTCCTCGACCATGATGGCGGCCATTCTGTTGAAATCCACCGCCGTGTTGGTGTGGGGGACCAGTAACAGGAGGCGCAGCAGGCGGGGGAGGATAGCCTTGATAAGGCGCAGGAGGATATGGGCTTTGACCCTGAGGGGGTCCGTAGGGCTGCGGCGGGTACCCAGTGTTCACTGGAGCATTGGGGTCCCGAGGAGGTCCATTGTCAAAGCCCATCCGGATTGGTGGCCCCATTGGCTGCGCTTTAGACGAGTTATGATGTCCTCCACGGCCACGGCCACCTCCGTATTGCTGGTGATGGGGCTGGTTCGGGGGGGAGTGCGACGGCGCGGGAGCTGGAGCACCCCACTGCTGAGGAGGACCACTTGGCGGTTGCGGGGCAGCATACGGCTGGCCGTACGGTTGTGGTGGAGGGGCTCCGTATGCCGGCTGTTGCTGCTGCTGCTGCGGTGGTGGCTGCTGCTGACCATAGGCCTGCTGCTGCTGCTGCTGCTGCTGCTGTTGATGATAGAGGTGTTGAGCGTAGTTGGGATGGTAATTCTGAGGCGGCAGAGCGTTGGGACCAGGGGCATGATGCTGGTGTCCCTGATCCGGCCACTGCTGAGGTGGCTGCTGAGGTGCTTGGGGATATCCGCTAGGACCTGTCTGCGGATGCTGGGCAGGGTATTGGCTTGGGTGTTGCGGACCGTATGGCTGTGGCTGATGTTGAGGAGGCTGTTGCGGGTTGTATCCGTATGGGCTCGGAGCCTGGTAGTCGGGCCTGCCACCTGCCTGGGAGTGGTGATTGCCTCTGCCCCCTCTTCCTGAATGACCACCACGGCCACCTTGGCTTTGGTACGGAGGATATTGTGGATAGCCACCAGCCGCGGGAGGGGCAGGGGGCGGAGCGGGCGGAGGAGGACCGTAATTATAGGCCATGATGGCTCGTCGTCTTGTTTGGTCTCGTCGGTGACGTCTCTTCAAACGGTCATTTGCTTGGGAACTGGATAGTTAAAAAGCAAAAACCTTGCCGGTAGGGAGACCCAGAATGGTCCCTCCAACACGGTGATGGACAGGAATTGGGATGGGTTTGGAAGAAGCCAGCGATGCCTGACGAAAGCAGAACCTGCTAAACAAAGAAAAAGAACCACAAGTTGAGTGACTTCGCGGGGTTCCTTGGATACAGCCCCCTAGGAAATAACACTTGTCGTGATGATGGCAGAGGAGATCAGAGGGATGCTGGGGAAGCTGTTGTTGAGGCTTGATGGTGTGTCGGGGGCGGTGGGAAGGAGTTTAGATTTGGGTTGTTGATGGGTTGGAGATTGGATTTCAGCCCAGGCAGCTCGGCACACCGGTGCACAAGTGCGCTTGGGCAGACAAGGCCCCCTTGTTAGCGCCGATCAGGTGTGGGGGCACTTGCTGATCCGTGCATGGACCGCCGAAAGAGAAGAAGCCTGCGAAGAGTATTTCCAACCTCTGACTAGGAGGAGTGAGTGGCACGGGGACAAAGTCCAGGAAAATGTTAGTTTGCAGTCACCTGCCCAGATGTTGTGCCCAATATCCTGATGTTGTTTATCTCTGGAGGATCTGCATCTCGGTGAATTTGGGTGGTGCTAAACTCTGTGACTCGTCGCCGACCCCAGCCAAATCACACTAACCCTCACCTTGCAATCATTCAATCTCAAGGGTTGAACTCACAAGCCGCCTGTGTGCGATCCAGTCTAGCTACAGAGGACTCACTGATACGCCTTGCCTCGGGCCCAAGGAAAGGGACTGCCTCCTCGTCAAAAACACAATGTTCATCCTGGTAAATGAGAAGTCGTGGATGCAGAATTTGAGAATATGACAGTCTGACTTGCTCTCAAGACAAAAATTGCGGACCTGGTCCAGATCACACCCGAAGACTTCCACAAGAAGAGCAGCGATGCCATCGAGGACAATATTAATGCAAAATATGCCAACAAGGCAGGTCTTATGCTCAGTTTTGATTTGGTGACAGACGCGCTGACTGTCACAACAGGTGATCCAAAAGATTGGCCTCTGTATCTGCCTCTACGATCTCTTGTGGGCATCAGAAGGCCTGGTCCGGCAGGGTACGGGGAATGCTAATGTGAACGGTACTGCTCCCTCCCCAAGAGAAACGGGCACAACTCCAGTTTCAAACATCTGACATCACGCCGTTAGCCGAGTTCCGCCTCGTCGTCTTCCGCCCCTTCAAAGGCGAGGTCATCATGGCCAAGATCTCGAAGTGCACTCCAGAGGGCATCCACGGTAGGCCTTTCCACACAGCCATGTCTCTGACTGCTCACGAGCAGCCGCGACTGACAGACACATATCAACGTAGTGCGCACGGAATTCTTCAGCGACATCTTCGTCGAGGCCGAGGAGCTGCCGGACGGGTGCCAGTTCGACCACAACGAGCAGCTCTGGGTCTGGAACAACGACGAGACGGGCCCCATGTGGTGGGACGTCCACGAGACGGTCCGCATTGCCGTCGTCGGCGAGGAGTGGCACGACCAGACGCCCACCAAGCCCACCGTCGCGCCCGGCGAGGACCAGCCCGAGGAGCAGAGGAAGCCGCCGTACGTCATCAAGGGGAGCATGAAGAACCCGGGTCTGGGGTGTACTCTCTGGTGGGAGTTCTGAGAAAATTCTTTCTGTTTTGGTTTGTGGTCATTCTGCCGGCCTTTTGAACGGCATATATATCTACACATCTAGATACCCCAGCACACACCTATCCGTCCTGCTACGGTCGCACCTCAACAGGCTCCGTCTACACCTTGATACTCTCAAGAAGCCGGTCCTCGACACTGTCAAGGACAGAGTAATGCTCAATGACAGCTAGGTTCTCCGCCTCGCCGAGGAACTGCTTGTTCGGGTCGACACCGGGGCCGAACATCTGCTGACCCTGTTGGGGACCCATCTGGCCCATCTGTTGGGCCATCTGGTTCGCGGCTAAGGAAAGGAGGATGGTCAGCTAGGAGAGCAAGGCATATGTGCTTTTGGGAGCGGACATACCGTTGTCACTACCGAGGATGAAGTTGAAGACGGGCTGCAGTCCAAAGATACACAAGAAGTACCACGAAATACTAGACATCCACCTGGGGTCCATGTCCTTGGTGGCCACACCAGCCTGAAGCATGCTCTTGAACTTGATGGTCAGGGGGAACGGCAATTTCACTGCGTGGTCATTATTGTCAGCAGGCCCTTCGCGTAGAAACACCACAAGTTGCACAGCAACTCAACCCCGAAGCCTCGACGTACTGATGACATATCCCGAGAAGAAGGCGTTAATCCAGCTCATGATCAAGGTGTTGGGGATAATCATGGCCATCTGGCCCTTCATGGCGCCCATCATGCCCTCCATGGCGTTGGGGTCGGTCATCGGGTTCGGCGGCGCCTGGCCCTTGTTCTCGGGGGCCTTGAGGTAGGCGCCGGACTCGTACGCGGCGGTCAGCGCGTCACGCCGGACGTTGAAGGAGCGCCGCGACAGGACGTGGAAGTTGGACCGGACCTGGATGCCGTGCGCCAGCGAGCGCTGCTCCCGGACTGCCCTGAGCTCCTGGGCCTTGGGCGGCGTCGCCAGTAGGACGGTCACGTAGTGTCGTAGGATTCCGGTCAGGACCTGGAGAGGGCAGGCTTGGTTAGCTGATGCTTGGAAAGTGTACCGGGCGGGAGATGAGAAGGGGCACCATACCATGACCACCGTGATGGGAAACAGGATCCAGTAGCTGCGAGCGAGGTCAGCCGGGCGGCACGAAATCCGGAGGTCGTCTCCAATTCAAGGTGTCTTACAATAACTGGGGATCCCTATGGATCGTCTGCACCGGTACCTGAGCCATGGCGACAGCTTTCAATTGTGGTATTCGTCGGTAGTTGAGCTGCTGAGTGTGGAATCCGGAGCTGTGCCTACCGCTGGGAGCTTTGGGGGAGCCAGGCGGGTGTGGTTGCGGGTTGCGGCTCTGATGGAAACACCCCGGCTACCTAGTTTGGGGAAGGAAGCTTACTGCCAAAGCTTGGACCTCCTGGCTGACGGACCCCTGCTCGAGCTCCCCAAGAAGGACACCTTTGTAGATCACCACCAACCCATAAGGCCCGAGTCCAACACCACCTGTCCACTTGGATCTTACTCCAAGACATTCTGTCTCGTGTTCACAAACGGAAAGCCAGCTCGTGGCAGCAGAAGTATCAGCACCAGCAGCCAGAATACAAGATGGCAGTCTCCGCCGAAAAGATCACGCTCTACAACCTCGCAGACTTGAAGAACACCTCGGACGATGCGCTCCCCAACTACCTCAACAGCCTGGGTCTGAAGCAGTCGCACACCCTGACTGACGTGCGACTCGGCCTGGGATACTCTGCATTCTTCGTGGCAGCGGCTTGTTTCCTCTGGGACTACAAACTCGGCTTCGAGAGCACAAAGTACTATACAGCCGGTGCGGTCGCCGTCTACTCGCTGCTGAACACGGCCCTCACGCTGTGGATATGGCTCAAGGAGAAGGGCATCGTATACGTGGGCACCGCGCCGAAAGGAGAGACGGTATGAGTCTGCCTCTAATTACAATGGAGCGAGGAAAGCACGAGGAGAGCATGGCTGACAGAACGCCCGGAACCCACAGGTCACGATCGCAACGCACACCAAGAAGAACGTCCCCATCTACAACCTGACCATCACCATCGCGCCCAAGACCGGCAGCCCCACCACCATCAACCTGTCCCGCTCCTTCACCGAGTGGTTCGACGCCGCCGGCCGCTTCGTCGCGACTCCCTTCCAGACCATGCTCGCCTCCACCGTCCCTGTCATCGGCACCCTGGACCCCAAGAGGGCCAACGCCCCGGCCGCCGCGGCCGCGCCTCCGCAGTACACCGACGAGGAGCTGACCGCCATGTTGGCTGCCGCCGGGGCATCTCCCGACGACACGGCTGAGGCTACGGGGTCGAGTGCCAAGAAGGGAGGCAAGAGGAGGAAGGCGTAGAGCAAGGACGGGATGCGAGGAGTGCGCTTGAGCGAGAAGTCTGGCGGTTATCCACAGGATTTATAAAACTATCACAACTTTAGCTACAGCAGCTCGCCTAATGCCAAGGTCTCAGATAATTTCACTGTACGTGGCATTATAATGCGCCCGGTCGATCCTGCGCCATGATGTTTTTTTCCCCTCTAACTGGGCTCTACAACCACGAGACGGTGTGACTTCCACCGCCCTCCTACTTCACAGGTCAGGGGACGCTGAAGCTTAGCACAACACCCATAAGGCTCTGGTGCCTAGCCGAGGATGGGAACTTGAGAAATAGGTCATCCGGCAGGCCCGAAGTTCAGTGACCTCATTCAAAGATGACCCTCAGTACTGGCAGCATCACTTTAACCATGAAGGAGAAACTTGTACAACCCAAGATTCCCTTATCTGGGGCATTCGTGTGCCGTACGTTGCTGTACGTAGCTTAGGGGTATCTACTCTAAAATCCAATGCAAACCACCGAGTCGCATCCAGGCCCTATCACCTAGAACGATCCAATCCTAATCGGAAATATCCACAGCCTCATCTGGCCCAAGTCGACCTCCTAGGCCAAACCCACGCCAGTTCCATCTGGCTCAAGTCGAGATCTTGGACCAAGCGGACTGCGCAGCCTCAGCACCGCGACGGACGTCCCTCACTCGATCGCCCAGCGCCACAGACAGATGCACCCGAACCTCATCGGCATACGCCCGCAGGTCGTTCTCATCCAGCTGCGACGGGAGCACCTCGAGGGTCCGCAGCGCCATCCTGCGGATCTTCTCCCTGTCGCCCGCGTACTTGAACCGGCCGCACTGCGCGTACTCTTCCTTGTCAACAGGCCATTCCTTGTCATCCTGGGTCGTCAGTGCCCGGTCATAGACAGCTGGGATAGGCAACGCCCGTCCGTACACGCTCTTAGCCGCCTTGACGAGAGAGGCGACGTGCGACCGGAACAGGGCGGGTTCGCCGGCGAGGATCTGGAGTGCGATGCCGCACGCGGCCTCGACGTCGTAGCTGTTGGTGGCCTTCTGCATGGCGGCGAGGACGATGCGGACGACCGTTGGTGCGTCGTCGGCGTAGTGGCCCAGAGCCAAGCTCTTGACGGCGTGGAGAACATAAATTGAATAGACAACGCTAGCGTCCTCGCGCGACAGCGGATACGCGAGGCTCAGGACCGGCTGGACGCACCGCTGGTAGGTCCATTGCAGGTACAGCGGCTTCTGAATGGTGTGGTTCGCCGGGTTGAGCAGGCCCTTCTTAGAGGCCGAGAAGAGCTGCGACAGGATGCGGGCGACGTACGGGCCCATCTCCGTGCCCGCCTTGGCTGCTGCGTGGCTAATAGTGGAGGAGAGCGCTCCAGCGGGGAGGTCGCGGCGGGCGAAGGCTCCAGCGAGGATGGCTGCGAAGCGGCATACCTCTTTCAATTCCAGGAACTCGGGCTGCTTAAGACCTTGTTCAATCCTCTCAAGGACCGTGGTCCAAATGGCTTGGACTTCTGTCTGGCGGGGTCCACTGGCTCGAGGATTGAACTTGTTGGCGAGTAGGAAGGCAATATAATCCTGAATAGCCTCTACCCGGGGGCTGGTTTGAGTCGGGAGATCAAGGTTGCCAGTGAGAAGGTTGTGTAAATTGAAGTCCATCTAGCAGGAAGGGATGTTAGGAAAGCGCACGTCATGAGTCGGATCGGGGTGATAATCGAGAATTATTTTCACTTACCAGCATCGTCACGGTCTCAGAGCGCATCGCCTGTGCAATGCCGCCAGACAGAGCGTAGAGCTCCAAATCGCTGAATGATGCCAAAGGCGTCGTGTTGCTCTGCCAGCGCAGTCCATCATTGAAGCAACCGGCAATTATATTGTCCAGGTCCAAAGTTACTTGTGCGACACTGTTGAGCTCTCGAAGGACGAGGCAAGCAGCCCTTCCCAACTCGCCGAGATAAGCGGCAAGATTGTCACTTGCACGCGGATTGTCTCCATCAATGTTGTCAGCTGAACGAAGTGCGTCGCTGAGGCGCAGCAGTGGTATGTTACTGTCTGCGGACATCGATACAGTGGCAGCGTGTTGATACAGCTCAGACACGACATACACTCCCACGAGCTGAAAGCTCGTAATAACAGAATGCTTAGCAGCCTTGATAGTCCTCGTTGACGGAATGGGGTCGTAGAGATTGACCTGTTTGTAACGCAGTTTCGGAAAGTCTGGTATCTCATCGTGTAGCATTGGCTCGAGATCGCTGACCTTCCAGTCTGCCGTAACAGCCCCGGTCTGCTTGAGACCCTTGTCCTCAATTGCCTTTATAAAGTACGCCATCCCCGTAGCTAGGGCATCAGCAGCAACCGCACAGAATTTGATGTTCGCTTCAGCGTTGAACAGGACACTCAGAATGTTAAGCATCGTGCCTGCGAACGACGCGAAGTTGATTATCGGCGTCTCAGATGTCGGTATGTCAGCGCAGCCAATGTATGCTACGCGCTGGCACACGTTGTGCAGATCGTCAAATGTGCGATCTGATGCCGTCCCTTTCCAGGTCCGCTTCTCAACCTCACTCACCAGGTTGGAAAGGACCCTGGCATACCCCTCTGGAAAGACCTTGACCACCGTCTTGAGAGCCGCAACAGCAGAAACGTCGATGTTATATAGTTCTGCAGACGCTGTTGGCGACACGTTAAACGAGTTCGTAGCGCGGTAAGATAGAGCTGTGCAGATCTCCTTCAATGTGTCTTGCTCGTAAGCTGCTGTCGTCGTGAAGTCAGCCCTAAGTCGCTGCACATCGACTGCCAGAGAAAGGCCGCTGATTGCCTCCTTGGCGATTTCGACTTGGTCTCTGCTGGGATTATCGACGGTATTTTCCCGGAAAAGCTTGAAATAGATGTCGTCGATGACGGCCACCGGGATCTCAAAACCGTCGGCATTGAACGCCCGCTTGTCATGCTCAGACCACTCGTTCACCTTGGCTGCCAGCTGTCGGTGAGTTCGAACCAGATTGTTGAGAAGCACAAGAAGGTTCTTGGTATGAGCTGGCGACTTTGGCTGACCGATGTTCTGCCTCACAGCTTCGAGAAGACGCGGATTCGTGCGGCAAAAGGCGAGCACGCTGCCACCCGCTATGCTGATCAGGATCGAACCAGCCTGCTCGGTGTACGTCGGATTCTCCAGGTCCTCAGCAGTGTCTTTCCAAGTTTGCGATAGGAATTCGATCAAGGCTGGCTCGGCGTTGTTGGTTCTGGCGAGTCGGCTCGTGAGGCACTCAAAAATGGACAGCGTCTCTTGAATTGCCTCCGGTATCTCTCCGTTTCGGACCTCGTACTTGAGGGAAGACCACATTTTCGTAATATAAGGCACCAGGCTCGTGTCAACGGGCTCGTAGCCAACGACACAGGCCTTGATCGTTCGGAGGATGTCGAGCTACTTTCGTCAGCTTGAATACTCTTGACAGGGTATAACCAAAAGCGAACAGAAAATAGAACGAGAACATGCCAGCGGTGGGGCAACTCACCTTGGCTGATGCGGTCAGACTTCCGCCGTCGTCGAGCTTCTCCAGCAAAAATGAAAATGTATGCTCTGCCAGAAGTCCATTTGCCGCAAAACAAGCCCTCAAAGCCTCCTTCAACTCGTCCTCTGTTACCTCTGGCCCGCCAGCCGTGGACTTACGAATGGAGATGGGGAAGAATGGGGAGATCGATTCGAAGGCGGCGAGAGAAACCTCGGGAGAAATTTTGTTTTTCTTCAACACTGTCTCTAATGTCTGAAACCACTCTAGTAGGTTGACGGGATCTCTCTCCCTTTTGGCGAGGGCCAAAATTGGCAACAAGAATGCGCCACCTTCATAGCGTTTCTGGAGAACTCGCGCGCTCTTGTCGTTGAGGAGCAGGGTCCGAGTGATCTGGAGGACTTGTAGTCGAGTCTTTGCAAGCTGTTTTGCGTAATTATCGGGGTCCATTTTCCCAAGACTTGCGAGAATATCGTCCGCAGAAGAGGGCGGGAAGTTGCTCATTGTGATCAGCACAAGTAAAGCATCCGTTGCTGCTGCCAGGCCGGCCGGATCTTGCTGCTGGAAAATAGAGCTGAAGAAACTCGAGAGCATTTTGACTATATGATCTGTTCAGCACTTATCATTGCAGTAAAAGACACACGGCAGAGCACGCTTACTGTGAGTTGACTGCAAGAATTCCTTAGGCAAAGCAGTCAAGGTCATGGCCAAGTATTTTAGACCTGTGAATTTGTCAGTATCCATGACGCGTGGGAAAAGTCGGGTCAAGGTAGAGAGGATTCAACGTACCTCTCGCATTCTTCTCCCTGTTCCTCTCTGCGAAGTCTGAGGGCTGATCGCCGTCTCCGGAGGAGATCCAGCGATGTATTGACTTGACCAAGGTGAGCACTGTTTGATCCTGAGGATAGCCATGCTTGGCGGGGTCCAAAACATCTGTTACAACAGTCAATTTCCATTCCACGGCAATAGTTGCGCGAGGGGTCTGCTTCGTGGGTGCTCGAACTCACAGTCAGCCGCATCGGCAGCGATCTTCTGCTGGTCCTCTAGCGAGAGGCCATCGCGCTCGACGAAGCGCACGGCGAGCTCCTCCAGGTAGGTCGACATGGTCAATCTCGTCTTGTCGCCCTGCCAGAGCTGCTAAGGAAGGATCCCTCGGATGACCGTGCGCGATGCAGAAGCTGATTGGGACATAAACGATGGTCAACTATCAACAGGCAAGCGGTCGAATCGGTCACCGAGTTGCGCTGGTTAAGCTGTTCGGCCGACGCGGAAAATACTGCCGGCTGGGGAAGTGGGATGGCGACTTTCTGGAGCACGGTTGGGAGGGGCGGAAGCTCAATAACGCAGGCGGTGAGCTACCACCCACGGCGCATCCCCTGTCGTTTGCGCTACCGAGCCGCCGCCATGCCCCTTGAGGTAAGAGGGGCAGTGCTCAGGGCCTGCAATTTCTGCTATGACTCCTGTTATCGGAGAAGCGATAAGGGGCCAGCCCCTCTAGGTCCCCGTCAGTGCAGAGTCATGGTGAAGAATTTGGCTTCGTGGAGTTTTTGGCGCCAGCATGGCTCCAGGCACGGATCTTGTTCCTCATCGTCTTCGATTGTTCTGGTGTGGTCAACTGGCAGGCTACGTATGCACCTCCCCCTGAGCTAGACGACCATTTAACCTATTTGTCACTTTCCTTGCGAAGGTGGTCAGTTCAGCCACCGGCCGAGTCCACGAGGAGGGACCCGAAAGCATCTGTGCTGCTCTCCGACCGAGTACATATAATACCCAGACAGGCCTCGTCACCCGCGTCCCGCTCCGCTCCGGGTTGTGTAAGTGAATCCACTTCACCCGTCTCAAATTCGACACCGGTGGAGGCAATCGTATTGCCCTGTACCCAGCATGGCCTGTGTCATACCATATCAACCCATATATGAACCGCGCCGCCCACGGGCAGCGGTGGCCGTGGCCATTCCACCCTCCAATCACTTCACGATGACATCGACAGCCACTCTCTGTTGCTCTCAACTACTGACCCACTCCTGTCCCCAGAACATGGCGGCACCCCCAAAGACGTGCAAGGTCATTCTTGCAGACACCATAGCAAAGAAGCTGCTCAAAGAGGTCCAGGAGACCCTCGCGTCTATTGGCAACGGCAAGCCGCGCCTTGTTGCCTTCCTGGCCAACGACGATGAAGCAGCAGTGAAGTATGCGGAATACTCGCAGAAGACCTGTGAGGAAAAGTGAGTGTTGCTCTTGACGGCCCTCTTCTCCGAAGTGGGACTCGCCTCCGGAGTAGACGGCCAGGTGGCTGTCCACCAGGGGTCGCACAGCGGCTGACTCGATCACAACAGCGGTTTCACCTTCGACCTGCGACGCATCGACAAAGAAGCCCTGGAGCAGGAGGTCCGCACCGCCAATGAGGACGACAAGGTCAACGGCATCCTGGTCTATTACCCGATATGGCCCGACAACGTTGCCAAGGACAATTACATCAAAGAGTCCGTGGCACTCGAGAAGGATGTGGAAGGCCTCTGCTTCAAGCACCTGAGTAACATGTACCACAACGTGCGGTACCTGGACCCCCCGACGAATCTGAAGAAGTCCATCCTTCCCTGCACGCCGCTCGCCGTCCTCAAGATCCTGGAACACCTGCACATCTACAACCCGATCCTCGCCGAAGGCAACAGGCTGTATGGCAAGACCATCACGGTGATCAACCGCTCGGAAGTCAATGGCCGGCCACTGGCTGCGCTGCTAGCAAATGACGGCGCGCAGGTATACTCGGTTGACATCACCGGCGTGCAGCTGTTCACGCGCGGCCAGGGCATCAAGAGCCACCGCCACCAGGTCGAGGACAAGGAGGGCTGGGATCTGAAGAATGTCCTTCCCATCAGCGACGTGGTGATTGGGGGAGTGCCTGTTGAGAGCTACAAGCTGCCGATCGACTTGATCCGGGATGGTGCCGTGTGCATCAATTTCTCGTCCTTCCGCAACTTCGACGGCCCAGCTGTCAAGGAGAAGGCGTCCATCTATGTTCCCTCCGTGGGAAAGGTGACGATCGCATGTTTGTTGCGAAACTTGGTGGTATGTATTCAGCTAGTTGCCTTCGCATTTTCTCGGACGGACGGAACTCGTGCAGGAACCTGTTAGCTGACCGTTGGATGCTCCAGCGCCTGATTGCGAATCACCCAGATAAGACTCATCAGCAGGCACGAAACGAGGCGTTCGTCGATGGTTAGGCTCCGCGAGAGCAACGCTGCAGCTACACGCCCACCGCCACGCCCGAAACGACACCCGGATTGATGTTGAGAGTTCGTCGGCCAATGAGATGCTGAGACTTGTGATCGGTGGGCCGTATGGCTGCTATTTGGTGATTGTCACCACAACGAATGCTCTCAGCCTGGAGCGAATAGAGAAGATACCCGGGGCTCGTAGGCATATGAGCCCAGCTGCATTGCATGTAACAGGATAGAGGGATCATTTTGAATTGTTCGAACTGCTGGTAAATGCCCTGCCGGTTGAAATTGGAAACGCGCAGGTTGTCGTTGCTGTAGGTAAGCGGGGAAGAATAAACCCGTTGTGTGTTCTAGGTATGCAACCACCGAAGAGGTGGTTCAGCCAACAAAATGCAGTCGAGGGTGAAGAACAGAGAGGGGGTTCATCCCATCTAGGGGACAGGGTTGCATTCGCAAAAAGCACTGCCGAGACCCGAGCTGTCAGCACATCACCACTTGCTTCTTCCTCCAGCCCGTTTCGACTTGATTGGCTGGCGGTCGCAACATGGATCGCCGTCACACGCTAGCCCAGCAGCACCGATCTGGCAGGTGACCCCCAGACCAGGCGATGCAATCAAGAATGCAACTTCACTATGATGGGGCCAAAGTGAATCTTTCAGCAGCAGCAAGGGCACGAACAAGGGCGCCCATCGCTCAGCTCAGACTGCGCTCGCAGTCAAGCGATGGGCGCCCTACCCACGAACGATCACTTCTCCTTCCATTGGGTTCCCGCCCTCCTCTGCGCCTATCCGCGTCATTGTCTCACACGCCATGCCCAGGGCTGGCTCTGCTTCTGCAGCTGCACTGGTTTTCTTCTTTTCGAGTCTGCCGTTTGCTCCGACCGCCCTCAATTTGGGATAAATCTATTCTGCTTCTTGTTTTTCTGTGTCCAACAGCTCAGCTTGTGCTGGCCAGGCCGGGCTTCCCCCCTCCTATTCGCCCGTCGTATCTGCAGGCACTGGGGCCACAACAGCTTGCATGGTCCAACTGTCTTATTGCGATCCCAGACGGGTCATACCAACGACCGACTAGCCCATGGCCTCTTGTGGACGAACACAAAAGCTCTCGTTTTCCCGCCGCCAGTGTCCCGGCCGTGGTGCCGTGACACACAAATACCCACGCCCACGTGCGTGTCAGTTGCTTCCGAAGCCCTCGCACTTGTGAGCTCTCACATCTGTCTACTCGGGTGGACTGCCCGATATCACGCCATGGCAAACGGGACATTCTTCGTCTCCTGGGAGCTATGGCAGCAAATGACTTTCGTCCTGGCCATGGGTATTGTCTTCGTATTCCTGGTCGGTCTGATGAAGCTGTGGTGGATGAACCGCCACATGAAGAAGATCGAGGAGCTCGACGCTGAGAAGCAGGTGCGCACGGCGCAGATTCGCAGGTCCGGTCTGCCCACCAACAACCGCAGGTCCTGGGTGGGCAGCGAGATCCCGTTTGGCGTCAAGGCCCTCGAATCCGGCGTCGAGGTCGACGGCGTCTGGGTCGCGAGGATGGCGTCCCTGGCGTCCCAGCCGCCGGGCAGGAAGTGGACCTCGAAGAGGAAAATGAAGACTCCAGCCCTGAATGTTGATGATGCAGGTTCTAGCAGGGGGCTTGGTAGGGGATCTGTCCGGGCTGGCAGGAGTACCAGGAGGGAAATCGTCAAACCCTCGACACAGACAGGAAAGAAGCTTGAGAGTCTGCCGATTCCAGAAGGGCAGCTTCAATCGAATGGCTCCGGCCCAAACCATTGGCAACCGGTCAATCATATGGATCATGAGGAGGCCAAGAGTCCGACGCACGAGGGTAGGGGTGGCCAATCTGGACACCTAGGACCTTTGGGCCGTATACAGAGGTCTCTCAAGAAGATGACCTCGTCCGAGTCATGGAATGAGCAGCAAAAGAAGCAGCTTGGTGGACAAGAAGCCATAGAGTTCCGCAACAATGCCCAGGCGAGGAAACCTCAGCGGTTCTACCCACAAGCTGCCATACCAACCGCCCCTGTACGGGGTGTGCCCGGCCAACAATCGATTCCCCAGCGAAGGTCGAGTCTTCACAGCAACTCGGATCGTAGCCCAGCAGAAGCAGCAACATCTGGACGGGGCGGAGTCAACGGCACGCAGCCAACACGCCAAAACACCACCGCGCCCCGAAGTCACGAACCACGCCACCAAATGTCGCGGTCCTCGAGCATGTCATCAGTGGAGTCCTTCTCGACCAGCATCGAGGAGCTCAAGGAGTTCGCACCCCGCTCCCGGCCGCCCCCGCTCGAGCACCACCCGGTCTTCTCCAGCAGCGACCTGACCCAAGCCTCCGGGGAGGAGCTGACGTTCGGCCGCAGGCGCTCCCGGCGCTCCTCGCAGCGGGGACACGCGCGGCACTCGTCGTCCGAGGACCGGAGCACCATCCACGACCAACAACAGCCCGACGCTGCGTCGCAGTCGGCGCCGGCCACGGCGCTGCGGTACCCTCCGAATAGCAGCCGGAGCGCCGCCTACATCCAGCAGCCTCGCCCCCAGTCGTTCGCCTCCGATCAGCAGCCTCGAACGATTGGCGGTACTTGCTCCGCCGCGCAGCCCAGTCCAACTTTCGGGCCTAGTGATTCGTGAGCAATGGCCTTCCCTTTTAATTCTGAGCGAGCAGGAGCTGATAGAGACACGAAATGTAGGTATATCAACACCAGCACGAGAAAGGTGAACTCCAACTTCGAGGTCCTCCCGGCTGGCACCTTTGGACAACCTGAGCAGCAGGCCCCTGAGGAGCCTGCTAGCACATCCGCCAGCGTCCGGTCGTCCTTCGAGTCCCAACGGAGCGGTCGGAGGAAGCTGCAGAAGAAGAGGACCAGCAGCAGCTACAGCAAGTAAGGGCTCGTCTTATCGGGGGGAGCGGCCTCCTTGTCTGGGTTATGCTAGGGGGAGGGAGGTTCCCTACCCGTCCATCCCCTGGGGTTGGATTAATTGCTGCTTCGAAGATACAGCTGGCGATGCTATTTTGAGGACAGGTAGTATCGTCCGAATCGATGCATACTGCGATACAGAAAGCCCATGCCGAATATATACATACTCGTTGGAATCTTGCCGAGACCCAAATATGTGTCGCTTCTCGGGCCCATATTTGTCAAAGGGCCGAGTCCATCTTGAGAATGGAGATACACTCGTGGTCCCGACCATGGGCGCTGTGTGTTCCGGGGCCAAGAGATCGAATATTTACCTCGTGAACACCATCCTCGGCGTATTCATAATTTCCCAGGACCAGTGGGATCCTTTCAACCAGCTAGGCCCTTCCAGACGTGATGCCTCCATCAACAGTGTCCAGTCCAAGTGCGGGAAACACGGCGGGTTGAATGAAGTATGGAAAAGGGGTAGTCCTAACCCTGTGAGTAACATGCGGTGGGGGTTTTCGCTTGGCCTGAAGATCATCATCCGGGCTTCTCGGGGCAGTGCTCTGGGCGCGGTTGACGTCACGTAAAGGTTGTTGACTTCTCGGCATTCTGTTTGATTTCAGGACTCTTTTCACTCCAATCTCATCTTCAAAGATCGTTCTGACGCGCCTCCGAGGCACCAGGAACAAGAGCTATGGATTGCTTGCCCCTACCGGTGGTCTGCATTCAGTGCGGACCGGGAGTGAACAACGCATGCCACTTCAAATTCATCGGTGAGCGCCTGCAGGCCCGGGGATATCAGCACACTCCGAGACGCATGCGATTCTAACCGTTTTACCTATGTCTATGGCAGGACCCACGATCGGATTTGTCATGGCTGTTTTCCTGGCAATCATCTGCTGGCCCCTCGCCCTCTTCTTCTGCTGCTGTGCAACAGACGCAGGCAAGAAGTAAGTCGTGCTGCTGGGCTGTGGCATCCTGTGCTACTGAGCGGCCGCCTGCCGTATCACTCGTTTACATGTTTTCGGTGGCTGACTTCATGCCCAGACTACTGGCTTTTCCGGCAGACACGTCAGCCGCAATATCGGATTGTTTCCCTATATGACGACCGGAGTCGCGGAGGGTTCTTCATTCCAACGGGACGGAGTTTCTGGGAGTTATCGAGTGCTGCAGCAAATTCGCGTTGCCCAACATGGTGTCAAGATCCTGCAGGTGGTTTTCTAGCCACATGCCTCGTAATACCGAGGCTAGTGAATGTGATTTTCAATGCGATGGCTACCATCTTACCGAGCAGGCGATGTCCGGTCTGAAGTTCACGTTATCATGTCCCAGCGAGCATCCCAAGGCATATGAATTGTTCGATTTTACCGAGAAACTTAAAGTCTGAGCAGTCGTGTGTAAGTTTGGGGATGATACGGGAACACAATCGCCAAATGCTACCAACTCAGCTCTAGCCACAGTCTTCCCCGCTCCCGGGAATAATGAATACTAATCGCCCGACTTTCTAAGGCCACAGGACCAGAGGACTTTGTTTCCTGATTACATCAACAAGCAAGCTGTTATCTCGCTACCTCACAGTCAATCGTTGAGCTCTCAATTCGTAAGCTCCAGTGTACCTAGGTAGCTAGTGCTTACACGTGTTTCGAGGCCCATCGAACCACGCCAACAAAAGCTCATATAAAGCTAAAGTCCCACAACGCATGGCTGTGGGAAGCACGCCAAGGGTCCGTTGGTTGCAACTTCAAGCTGGACCATCTACACCAAGGATCCATCGCTTCAACGTCAGCTTACACAAATACTAGCAGCTGCGCCGCTCGAGGGCCAGCTGGCAGGATTCAACCCCTCTTAAGTCTCATACGGGTCTGTGAACTCATAAAGAGCCCGTGGCCTGTGGGACAAATCCATTGCCTTCTCCCCATTCACGTCCTGCCGAGTTCTCCGAGCACCTCTCACACCAGGAAACACACGCTGAAAGACCAAGATGTCTCAGTCTGAAACCGTCCTCCTAACAGGTGGCAATGGCTTCGTGGGAAGCGCCGTACTCGTAGCCCTTTGCGAGGCCGGGTATAACGTGCGCGCAGTTGTCCGCAGGCAAGACGCCATCGACAAAACATCAGCCCACCCCTCCATCAAGCGGTTCTCGGACAAGATCCAATGGACTATCATACCGGATATCTCCAAGGCGGACGCGTTCCTCGAGGTTGTGAAGGGCTGCCACCACATCATTCACGTTGCATCGCCCATCCCCCCGATTCCCCCGCGCCCAATGGACATGCGCACGCCGGCGCTGGACGGCACAAAGGCCATCCTCAACGCCGCCGAGAGCGAGCCGCTCGTGAAGAGGGTGGTGATCACCGGCTCCGTCGCCTCGCTCATGAAGCCGGAACATATGCACTGGGACCACCCCGACTACGACACCGGCCTGCCCTTCATGTCCGGAGACACGTACTACCCCACACCGGCCGAGAGGCCAGACGACGCCACCTCCCCGGTGTTCCACCGCTACACCGACTCCAAGATCGCTAGCGGGAACCTAGTGAGGGACTACGCCGCGGCGCACCGCGACTCGCACTTCCAGATGGTGCTGCTGTGCCCCGGGTGGGTCGTGGGGCCGGGCCTGTTCGTCACCAACAAGACCGAGGCCCTGGGCACGGCCAACCTGACGCTGTCGTGGGTCATGGCGGACCTGCGCGAGGTCATCAACCCGATCCTGGACCTGCCCGTGGACGTGCCCACGCCCTTCCGCAGCGAGTTTGTCTACGTCGACGACGTCGCCCTGGGCCACGTCAGGGGCCTCACCGTGCCGCTGCCGTCCAAGACGAACCTCGAGGTCTGGGTCCTGGCCGTCGACGGGCCCGTGGGGCCGCGCCAGGAGGACGCTGTGGAGATCCTGAAGCGCAGGTCGCCCGAGCTCGCCAAGCACTTGACCTTTGCCGGCAAGGTCAAGACCCTGCCGGTCAACTGCGACGGCGCGAGGACGGCGGAGGAGCTGCTGGGCAAGAGCTACGTGTCCTTTGAGGACCAGGTCGTGAGGGCTGTGGAGTGGATGGCCAGTCTGCCTGATGGTGAGCCTGTGACTGCTTGAAGGGCAGATAGTATTTGATCAGTGTTCAAGGAACACGTATAGTGGGAGGGGTGTTTACACGCAAGTACATTTCGGACCCGAGACCATACTTAAGTATGTAGCTCAAATTAAATAACACGCTTCTTAATTCTAAGGTCATTTACTCCAGGCTGATCTTCACAGTGCGATGACGGCATCACAGAATCTGTTATCAGATTCAGAAATGCACAATTGCTGACACGCGCAGGTAGATCCTCCTGCTCTAAGCCCGGGGCTTGGTGTGCTTGTTTGAAATATGAGACTTGTCCAATCGATGTCCTCTTGAATCAATAGTCCCGGTTCTCTATCTGCAGCCACCATGCGGGAGTGCATACAAGTCCCACAGTAAGAGCATAATAGGCCAATAGATCGTCATTGTCAGAATAGACACATAGTTGCTCCAATGTGATTAGCTCGTTATTCTCGTGGTGGTCGCCGACTTGCAGCAAACATTCCGTTCCAGGAGCGTGGGGGATGTTTGACTGGTCTTTTCTGAAAAATAGAGAAATAAATTGAGGGATTTCCTGTTGTGTTTCACACATCCTTGACAAACCACATCTGATCATAGTCCCAGACATTTCGACGACTTTTTGAACAAAATGACTACCTTGCCCACTCCATCTCTGGTCGAGCAAGCAAATGCCATCCTGCAGGCCGCAACCCAACTTCAGCAGCAGCTCGATGACCACGGCCTGCAGCAGCCCTCCCTCGAAGTCGGAGGCCGTAAGGACTGGCACGATGCAGCAGGTAGTCCCGAAATTCTCAAAACCAGGTCACTTCTCCTCAATGCAAGTCAAACAATGCTGAACCTTGCATACGGCCCGATAGACGCCATGAGCGCTCTCACCGGGCCAGAAGTGTGCAAGCTCGAGGTGATGCGAACACTGGATGCCCTCGGCGTTCCCCAGGCGGTACCCTTACACGCAGACATACGCGTGGCAGAGCTGGCGTCCACGCTCGGAGTCAACAAGTCGCTCCTGTACCGGCACCTCCAGTTTGCCTTCTTGCTCGGCATGTTCTATGAGCCCAGAGAGGGTTTTGTCGCTCATACCAATCTTTCAACAGCTCTGATAGACTTCTCTCCTTACATCAAGATGAGACTATCTCCGCTATTCATCAAAGGGGTAGACAAAGTTCCCGAGGCCATCAAGCTATCCAGAACGGAATCTGGCATTGTCCCTTGTGAGCTTGCTGATTCTCGCCAACGGACTATGTGGCAGATGCTGGAGGAAGACTACCCGGAGGGCCAAGGTATGAAGCTCTTCAGCGCAGCCATGGAAACCACCCTGTTGTATTCCATGGGGCCCACGTTGAGTCCATATGTCCATGGATTCGATTGGGAGTCTTTTGGTACGGGCACAGTCATCGATGTTGGCGGAGGGAGCGGCCATGTCGAGATCAACCTGGTGAAGAAATTCCCCAATCTTGACTTCGTCATCCAAGACCTACCGACGAACGCCGAGCCCGCTCAAGCGTTGATCACCCAGCACGGAGCACAAGCTCGAATCAAGTTCCAGCCGCACGATTTCTTTCAGCCTCAACCCACTCAAGGCACTCCACCAAAGGCGTACCTGCTCAGTCGAGTCTTACACGACTGGCAGGATGATGACTGCATCAAGATTCTTAGAAACTTACTCCCTGCAATGGAAACCCACGGTACCAAGCTCTTGGTCTGCGAGCGCATGCTTCCTGATCGACCAGGCGAGATTTTCAATCACATTGAGCAGCTGCTCAGAACGCGGGACATGATCATGTTCACACTATACGGCGGGCGAGAGAGGAGCTTGAGGGATTGGGTGGAGCTGTTCAGGAAAGCAGACGCGAGGCTGACATTGGAGATTGTTAAGCAACCGTTGAACTCGGTTGCCTCATTCTTGACCTTGGGTATCAGGATGGACCAGTAGCTTTCCTTCAAATCGGGTTTGTTGGCTCCCTTCGGGCTCGGTCAATAGCACTGGAACATTTTGAAAGAGTGAGGCAATGGGAGATTCCAACAATGCAAGAGAGAACTATAGTGACAGTACCCACTATTATAATTGTGGCCCGCCACATAAGCACTACTGCAACTTTCATGATATATGACCTTCGAGTTCTGGCGTCTCCGTTCCCGGATGCTCGACAGCTACGCTGTGCTTCCATGTTCGCGCCGCTTTTCATGGTCTTGGGCTCCCAGCTGAAAACCGAGGCATGCCCCACGAACTTCATCAAAGATGCGATTTAGTGGAACCCCTGAAGGCAAGAACTGTGCCACACTTGGGGGCGGCAGCAAAGAGCCAGAGAGGCCATCATGGGAAGACTCTGACTGACTGGCCGACCAACAGCCCCCGGTTGCGGCTCCATTTGAAGCGGAGATCATCTCCGCCAACTGCTTCAGGCAGAGACATTTACAGAGTCTCATAGGGCTGCGAAGCCGCCGTGGCCCACAAGGAATCGGAACCCTGCGGAGAAAACTGGAGCTGGATCCGCGGTGTAACCAACAGTGTTCATGGACCTTTTTTTTACCAACGGATCATGAGCGTGGTAATCTTTCCTCCACCTCTTGGTTCCTCACTCAGTCGCACCTTTTCAACACATGTCCTTTGTACCACCGCTCCCAGAATGACGAACCTTGGTCCCTTGACCTCGACATTCACGGCTACCGGCGCGGATTGCCAATCCACGTATTTTGCTGCAAACGACAATAATCAATGGATTCAATATGGCCAGCCTGATACGGCACAATGCGTGCCTGCAAGCTTTACGCCATACCAGAAATACTATTACTCTCCAGGAATTTGCCCTTCGGGATACCATTACGCTTGTGAGGCTGGCATAGGAACAAGTAGTACACAGGCAACATGTTGTCCAACGTAAGTGATTCCCGATACTGGCCTGAGGAAGGCTGGTTCAAGTGCGACGGAGACTCTGGTAACTTGGCGAAAGGAGGATGCTGACTTCTTGTGAAGTGGATATACCTGTCGCTCCGGGATAGATCGTGACGCCGACCCATTCGCATGCGCGTCGACGTATACGAGCAACACTTACATCTCAATAAGTTATTTTAAGTCTACCACAGCATCTGGCTCAACGCAATCCCTCGACACCTTCTCATCAACGATAACGTTCTTGGCCGTGGCGACAGATAATTATGTCGAGGCCTACGGCCTTATAGTCCGAAGATCAGACGGGGACCCTGAGTGGAGCACCTCGAGTTCGACAACCGCTGGCACGAGCAGCAGCGACGAGCAGACCGGCACCACGAGCAGCACCACGAGCAGCACCAGCACTTCCACTCTTCCCAACTCGACCTCCGAGCCCGCGAGCTCTGGCGGCGGCGGCCTCAGCCCCGGCGCAAGTGCGGGGATTGGTGTGGGTGTGGCCATCGGGTGCATAATCTTCATTTCCTGCATCGTCGCGGCGTACGTGATAGGCAAGCGGAGGAGGAAGAACGCGGCGCAGGGCCCGGACGGCCCGGAAGATCCTACACGCGAGGGCGGCATACCAGTGCAATATCAGTCAGCTCCGCTGACTGGTTCCGAGTATAAACCTTGGGAGCAACCGGGTGGCGGCTATCAGCAGGCCCCGGAGATGGACGGCCACGGGTATACAAGGGAGATGGACGGCCACGGGTATACAAGGGAGATGGACGGCAACGGGTATACAAGGGAGATGGACGGCGACGGGTATAGAAGGGAGATGGATGCGAATAACCATCCGATCGAGCTTCAGGCATCTGAAGGACATGGCCGATACAGATGAGCTTCAGGGGCATGGGGGTGATGACAACCAGGTTAAAGAGGGAGTGGCTAAATTTTTCTTGGATTAATATCTAATATCTTCATAGCGTATTAAAAGATTCCCATTTATTTAAGGAAGGCCTTCGGCCACACTGTGTTTCTTTAAATCAACTGTTTATTAATCTAGCTGTTATTCATTAGTTTTCCGATTATGTTTCAGGAGTTCTCAGCTTGTGCACAAAGTTTTCAACGGCTTAACATATATTTATATTTAAAAATTATTATTTCTAAAGTGTTTATTACTATATAAAGGGACTGGATGTATATTGCTTAAGAAGCAGATGTGTATAGGTAAAAGACGAGACCACTTACTCAAGGAACATATAAACTGTTCCGGAGTTGCAGTCTCAAGTGCTCTTGCAGCTGTCGCATCCGCCATTCAGTGAGGAATCTGAGCCGACATCATGCGTCCTCAATCGCCGCAAGGCGTAGAAATGGCTGGTTTTAGAACCCAAAAGATTCAGGTTCCGAAGCAAGCTTGTTTGAAAGAAAGGCTGGTTCGCTGCATGTAAAAGACGACCGAGCAGCACTCGAACCTGTGGGTGTCATTTCACATCATACCGAAGCACCGCTGGAATGCACACCCCGCAGCGATTACGGCCACGAGATGCCAAGGGGATGATGAAACTCCTTGAACGGAGCCGCTGGAGTCCACTGGATCGCACACTCCTGAGAAGGTTCAGGCCCTCTTCTTCCCCTTTGCGCCTATGCTTGTGCTCTTCAGCCCAACCCCCAAGAGAAAGGCCAGCCTCACAGCGATGATAACAGCCATAAATCCCAGGTTGCCCCAGTGCTCAGACCTCCACACCGCCGGGTCCAGCCGGCCCTGCTTCCCCAGGAAATGCCACGTCGAGTAACAGATCTCAAAGTCATACAGGACGATACCAAACTGGACAATCTTCCACACGCCCAGGTCGCTCGTGTAGCGCAGCAGGACCGCGCTCATGACGGCGATGGTCATGAAGCTGCCCGCGAGGTGGAAGAAGAGCATGTCGTGGTCCGGGTTGCGCACCGACATGGACCTGGGGATGTAGGTGTCCAGGATGAAGTCCGGGGCCGTGAAGTGTGCCCATATCGAGGGGATGCTGATGGCGGGGTCGACCCACGTGAAGAAGACGCGGTAGAACAGCGGTATGCGGGCTTGCTTGAGAGATGGCATGCTGACTGTGGGGAAAGGTCGAGTTGTCTTGTGTGCCTAGAGAGTTTGTAGGCGTCCCGGATGGCGAGGAGCGGTGGGAAATGAAGATACGTTGGTGTTTTGCACCCGCCGCTCAAGCCCGTCAGCAATTAGCATGTTTTGCGGCCCGAGGGGTTCCGTGCATGTTGGTTGCTTTGTCTATGTTGGTGCATTGAAGGAAAAGGCTTAGTGCTTTTCGTTGAATCCCTCAAATTCAGGGATTCGAGGGTGTGGGAGTGCACCCAAAGTACATGCTCTTGGATGACCATGTAATTAGAGAAAAAAGAAACTCATCCCATAACCCCTGCCCTGTTGGTAACGAATCTCTACATGCTTTTTGAAACTCATAAAGCACACCTCCGAATTTTCCGAACAAGGGTGGTCATGGGACCGTTAGGAGCACATTGGCCGGTTTGATCAACTCTACCATCATGCTTCTGTCTGATTTCCCCGGTGGACCATTCCCCACCAACCTTCTGCCCGAGTGTGCATCATTGCCCTAATTTCCATGGAATATTAAGTCCTTGCACCTCTAGTGGCTCAGTATACGCCGAAAAATATCCCTGGTCAAACAAACTCAGCTGGCTGAGCCTTGCGCTTCGACCGAGACCTCAAGACTTACACTCTTGGAGATGGAGGCGTACCGCTCTCGATTATCCTGCCACTCATCCCCAGACTTCTCATACACCTCGTCACTGAGGTCGGAAAACTTGCGCTCTGTCTGTCTCCGCATAACGTTGCCCTTCAGTGTCCGGATGAGGCTGCCGGCTGGCAGCACCAAAATGTGCGAGTATGCGATCCTCCCGTGGACAGGAACAGAAGAGTTTGCATCTTCAATGCGGGACGCCCAAAGCTTGCGTTTCTCCTCCTCGCCATCGAAATCGCCCTCCTTCGCGTGGAGCTCGACCAAGAGCACCGGTTGGCGGTGGCCTCTTCCCAGAATCAGGACCTCCGTAACAGCATCCTCGCTCTTGATCGCCTTCTCCATCGGACCAGGGTGGTAGTTTACACCAGAGGTGAATGTGACAATATCATCTTTTCTTCCGATAAATCTCCAGGCATACTGAGACTTGGCTGGGTCTGGATGCGGAGTCCATATGTCGCCTATCCTCAGCTCAGGATATTTCCCCTTCACCACCTCTGATGCCGTCCCCTCGCTCGATGCGACCGCCTCGATGTCCACTCCAGTATTTGCGTGCCAGCTCGCCACGCGGGCCGTCTGAGGGGAGACTGTAAAAACCATCTCGTACAGTGGGATTTCGGTACCATCGTCTACCGTGTACGTAGTCTCAACATCACGAAATTCGATGCCTGAATAGATCGGGTCGAAAAAGACGTATTCGTGGTCTTCATTGTCACCGACAAGTTGAGGCGGTGCAAGCGTTTCCGTTGCGCCCCAGGCTGATTGGAAAGTAGTCCACTGGGCCCAGATACGCGCGGTAGTGTCCGAGATGTTCGCTCCGCAATACATAGCTGAGTCGAAGGGCTCGATATAAGACCGAGCATTGGGATGCCTGGCGATTTGGTCCATCATCCAAGGCGTGAAAAGAGCCTGTGTTACATTTGCGTAGTCGAGTATCTCACATATCTCCTCGGGGCGGACAGCACGGTGTGCGAAGCCTGGCATTCGATGGGTCATCAGCCATGGAACGATTAGCGGAAACCTTGTGCAATAGACACAACTGACCTGGCACAAAAACGCCTCCACCAAAGACGGTCATTATCATGGCGAAACCAGCGGATAAGGCGTGAAAGGGCAGGGTGACCATTATGAACCGAACGCCTTTCCCTGGTTTGTGAAGTGCCTGGAGACGTTTTCTGCCGCAGACGTCCGGGAGCAGCTCTTGAGCATCTTGGGTCGAAATCATGGCATGGGTATACCTTCAGGCGGTGTTAGCAACTACTTCAATGTGTACGTTAATAAAGCAGCCACCATGACTAACACAATAGGCTTGGGGTCTCCTGTTGAGCCACTGGTATGAAGTATCATGTCTTGACGAGCCAGGTCAGCTTTTGCTCTGTGCAAGTAACGCATGCCCGAATCTTCCGGTCACGTACAAGGATCGTGGACTGCTTCCTCAAACGTTTTGGTGTACGGATAATGAGGAACCTTGTCTTCCAAATCTATGAGTTTATCGAGTTCGGGGACGATGAATGCATCCATGGGCCGATCTTTTAGTATGTCTGAGACGTTGACTCCAATTGCCGAGAACATATACTTGCAATCGGTCTTTTCCATGAGTGACAGGTGGACGGCGAGGCTGTTGAGCTGAGATGAATACAACACTTTGTGGCCAGTTTTACATGCTGCCATTTGCATCTGCATCCATTCGTCAGCGTCCAATTATTTTGCACTCGTACGGGGTGTGTCCAGAAGATCAATGTGTGATAATGTCTTGCTCGGGATATCACCGACCATGTGATATCGCACATCAGGGGTTCCCAGATATGCGATAGTCTCAAAAGAGGAATCCGAACGTCCAATAGATTTCTCCACCATCCATGCCAACTTATCGATCGCGTTAGCGAGAGCGGCGTAGGATATGTCTGTGTAGCCCTGGGAAAGATCATAGTCATCCCGTGGGATGGACCCCCACGGCCGGTCGGGATCTTCGCGAGCGAGCTGATCGATAATGACGGGAAGCAATCGCTTGCCGCATTCGCCCGGTGACACAGACATGGCCTTCTTGGTAGGTCCGAGTACTGGCTGGTTCAAATGTGTGCTGCCGAGTCCTAGGAATGCATCGAGAAAGAAGGACATCAGACATTACCTGCCCCCGCTTCGCAGATCCTCTACAACGTCGGAGACGCTTTTATAACACGAGTGCCCATTCGGCCCGGAAGAATTGATTCGGTACGAGCTGCTGCGCCCCCAACGTACATAATGTGGTGTAAGGTGAGATGTGACCATATCCAGTACGTGGGGCGCGACTTGTACCCTTGTTCTCCCTGAAGGCCTTCTTTTCCAGTTGAAGACTAGGGCATGCAGGAGTCACCTCGGTCAGCCCATTAAATCATGTATCCCAAAAGTACCTATCGGTTGTGTGCCGAGGCAGGATCCGACCGGTCCCTTAACCCCTTGTAAAATTGTCCTCTCCTGTGTTTCGATCACCGCAGTCGTCCTTTGGCCGTCCAAATCAGGCAGTTCTGGATGGAATGACAGGCATATGAGTGGGCATCGTCCTGCATATGCCCACAGTGCAATCATAGATTCACTTTTTAGCGACGCACCCCTGCAGTACGAAATGTCGCGGAGAATGTTGCCGGAAGTAACATAACATGTGCACGATTTCTCTATCTCCGGTGCGAGAGGAAACGTGACGGGCCGATATCAAGGAACGCGAGATCCGGCCTCTCGGCCATAACCGGAGAACTCGCCAGTCTTGCTGGTATATACTCCAGATAGATCCGAGTAGTCCTGCAGATGATAGTGACTTGTACCATCTTGCGACCCAGCGGCGCCTCTTCAGCTCAAAAAGGCCGTGCAACTCGGGTTCCTACACATGAACACATCTGCCACACTGGCATGAGATGACGCCTCAAAACCTTGGGCAAAGATTGTGATGCCCACTCTCAAACTTTTCTTCGTGACTTGTATGCTGCAGCGGGCCTTCAGCTGGCGAGGGCGGTGTGCGGGTGGTTGCTTCGTCCCGGATACCAACTGGTCGTCAATTAGTCCATACTGCAGCCGTTGTAAAATAGGCCCTCCTTTTTGGAGCCTCGCCGATGCACGTTGGTGGGAGGCCTTGTTCCCGCTGGGCCAGTTGAATATGGCCGCCTTGGAATCTGTGACACCAACACACGATCCTTGTCTGCTGCCTGAACCTGTTGGTTGACCGGGAATGCGCGGGCTCTGTTGGGCTGCAAGGCTGCGCGCCGAAGCGACAGCTGCGCACGGCGTCGTGCATGACTCCGCCAGTCTCTTTCCCTGTTAACCTCCTAGTCCATCGTGTTTGTTCCTCCAGTGCGAGCAGTCTCCTCGTACTTATAATCTCAGCGTTCTCAGCGTCTCTCCATCTTTTTTCTCCCGCTTGTCTGCACACTTAGCTCCCGCATTTGGTGCCACTCGTGTCCGCACTAATTGGGAAACTCCAGTTCCACCATCCACATTACAGCTACATCTATTGCACAAACGAACGTGTTTTACCTCGGATTTACGCACAAGTCGATCATCGCAGAAACTGAGCAATGTCTCTGCCTGAAGATACCGTGGCTGGTGATTTATCCCATTCGAGCCTTCTCTATTTGTTCCATCATGTCTTCTTGCCCCCCAAGCTGCCTGATGGAGACGATTCGTCACCTGAACAAGATGATTCCTTGATTGGCCTTGTTCAAGGCTGTCTCTCAGAATTTGCCGAGACAGCAACAGGGTCGGGGAGAAACCCAATTTTTGAGGCTCGCAACGCAGTAGGAGGTCTGAGACATCTACGAGATCGTTATGGCCATCTTCGAGAAGATGCCTTGCTCGAGACTCTTCTGCACATCAGTTCGTCAGGTACTACAGCAGTGCATACATCATCAACATGAGAAAAGAAATACCTAACGCTTTCTTAGGCTGCGAAAGCGCAATTCCTGTCCACATCAACCAGCAAAATGCCGGTCTTATCATTCGGAACGTCGAGGACGGTGCTGTTTTCGAAATGTTTGAACTTAGCCCCAAAAACGGATCAGTCTTGAAAACCAAAGGTCGACTTATCAGGCTATTCCCAGCAATCGCAGTACATGTACGGAGGGATGTCCTCAAAGAGCCCGATTTCCATTCTACCATTGCGAACACAATGGCCACAATGAGCCATCAAAGAGTGCCTCAATCGACTCCCAAGGCCAGAAAGGCTGGTCAATCGCACGACGAAGAGCGGGATACTACAAGCCCCACCGTTGTCACAGAGCTTCTAGCCAGCATCTTGCTTGGGTTTGGGAAGGTAGTGCCCGTCCAAGGCATCAGAAAACACACTCGCGAAGAGGTCCTCTGGAACAACAGCAAACTGCCATGGAGACGAAATCCAACATGGTTGCTTGTTCGCGTCACTCTACAGCTCAGCTTTCAGCGGGCGGACATCTTGGACAGAGACATCTACAAGAAGTTCATGGTGTACTTCATGGCTCACATTCTGGAAGCGGCCCAGGCCCGATCCTTGGACAGCGATATTCTGCATACTATGTCGGCCAAAATTATACGACGTCTTTCAAAGCTGAGGCACTCGGCTAATGGGCCTTGGATAAGGCCAATTCGCCGGGCCATGGAGGAGACATCGCATTTGCTGGACGAACGCTGGCTCTCGATTCGCCAGGCTTGCGAAGCTCCCATCAAGCTCTCGGGACTATCAAATCTTGACCCGGACCGAGACGTTCATTTATGTCTTCCCGAACTTGACAAGTTCCTATCCTCCATTTCCCTCCGTCAACATGTCTCAGCCAATCGCCACCTTGTCCCCAAATCTCGAGTTCAAGCTCTGAATCGGTTCGATCTGCCTCGCTTATCTCATTTTGGCCAGGCATCCCATGAGTACAAGCCCTTTCAGCTTTCTGCGGTCGAGAGCTGGGTAGCGGTCAACCTTGGCTCCTGGACCGAAGACAACGTCAACGGACTACAAACATGTGAGGGCTTGGCAAATTTGCTGTCCGAGTACCACGAGGCCGCCAGATCATATTATGAGAACTCTCCCGAGGGTACTTCGCGCATGCTTTTGACAATATTGGAGATCTGGATCGCCATGGACAAATCGGCCGTGACGCACATACCCTTGATGCGGAAATACTCTACTCATGTTCCCATGGAGCTCTTCAAGGGGTTTCTTCTTGGCCACATTCAAGATATGGGCAGGCTACATCAGGCAGAAGAGTATCTTCTCAAACGTGAAGAGGTTGCCAGGCGTGAGAATAGGCCTTCGATTATCTCGTCTTTTGGCACCAAAGGCTGCTTTTCAAGCCAGTATTTTGATCAGTCCCCGAACCACCAGAAGCTGCTACTCGACATCGAAGACACCGCACGAAAGGAGAAGCAGCTGAAATTGGCAGAGCTGCATTCCCTCCAGAATAAATACGACGATTTGATGAATCGCCACCGCGAGAGTTCTTGCGAGTACTACGAGAGTACCAACAGGTATGGAGACACCGTCACCCATCACAGCCCTGCTTGTGCGTGCTGCGGGTACAGAGAGAGTGCGGAAAGACTCAGCATATTTGTTCATGAGTGGCCGCTTCCAAGCCATCCCCTTGAGGCGAAATCAACTGTGTTTGAGCTGGATCCGCCCTCAAGTTTCCGAGCGTGGAGAGATGCGACAGTCTACTTCATCGATGATGTTCTTGGATACCATTCTCCCAAGCAACAGCCAGGCTCCAAATACCCTCTTCCCGACTACAGGGGGTTAAGTCGTTGGCAAAACGCACCGACACAGCGCATATATCCCCTTTCCGAGACGAAGCCCAATCTCAACACACACCGTAACCAGAAGCACGTTGTCTTTCTCAGTGAAGACGAAGTCTGCGTCAACAATGGTCTCAAACTGCAATATTTTGATTCCACCCACGACACGTTTCTTTCAAACTTCCGCCAGAGCGATCAAATTTTTGAACAATGCACAGTCAAGCTACCGTCTTGTTCGACGGGTTTAACGCCTTTTATCCTTCGGACGCACGATCGTCCCGACGGCAAAACACCCAATGAAATGCTCGCCGAGCAACACCTATGTCCAGATCACCTTTCAATTCTTGAGGGCAAGGCGCTCATGTCCCTCTCTTATGGCCATGAAATACGCTGGTTAGCCCTTCTCACTCATCTCGAGAGCCCACAGGTAGATTTCGGGAAGCCGGAGACCGCTACTTTCCTACTGCAGATATGTCTTCAAGCAGGCCCGAATACCACCAAAAGGGCTTGCAGGGACTCGCACGCAGTTCTTACCGAGGATCGCTTTGCCCTTGCGCTTTTAAAAGCGTTGGCAAATCGAGTCAGTCGCATCGAGAAGAACCCAGAGGCATACCTTGCCCTATGGGGTTTCCAAGTTCTGGCAGCAAAAGCATTAACGATGAATACGAATCATCAAACAGATTTCCTCAGCCTCCTGACACATTGCCGAAAGATATCGTACAAATGGGCAAAGCTACTGTACGAAAAGTCTCTCGCGGCAGATGATGAGCAACAGAGGATGCAGTTTCGAGACATGATGTTCGACATTGCGCTGGTCTGCATAGACTCGTTCAATGTGGACCAAATCCATCTCGATTCCATCCTCGACTCGCCTGAAATGGCGTCAATATTGGTTGAGATGTCCATCCGCGTTCATGACAACATCGGACTCCGGAAGACGACACAAGAACAGGACCACCTCCAGGCAGTTCTATTCGATCGGTGGCAAGTGCTGATGCATCGCTCAAGTCCAGTCATCTTGGACAAGACGCTGCAGCATGAGAACAACGGGCTGGATGTAGCTATTAAGCGATCTTGGCCTGCCTACAATCGTGAATGGGCTTGGGAATCCATTCCTTCGGCCGACTACTGGGTCACAACAAGCTCATCATCTATCCAAGTCCTGTACAACACCCTGCTTGGGGAGCTTCTCGTGGGTGGTTCACCTCTATCACGCTTGCCAGCGTCTTACCAGATAAATCTCCATTACGGACCTCTTTTTGGCCGTTCTGCGTTAGATGTCAGACCTAGTGATGTCGCCGGGCTGTCTTTCGTCAGCCAGGGTACTTTCTGCGGACATGAGGTGCACTTTGGTATGCAGTCGATCGACGACTGTGGTGGAACGGAAGAGATGTTATTGCATACCAAACATCAAGGTTCGACTTACGATCTTGTTCCGTCACGAGTCTTGGCCGGTTACATCCCGGACCTGTTGGCCCAAGACTTCGTACATTGGTACCATCATGATACGGGTGAGGTCGAATTCCGGAAGCTGCGGACCCCTTGGGTCACAAGCACGAAAGACTGGCGACTCAAGAGGCAAGATCACGGGCAATGGATCCTCTACCGCGGCGCTCACCGCATGGCGAGTCCTCTTAGTGAGACAGTGCGCCATGTCGCTGCTATTCTTGGTCCAATAGAGGACCTCATGCACATGCATGTGCTCTACAACTACCAAAAACATCTCATTGAGGTTCAGCTGCCTCGACTGAAATTGGAATTCTATCTGCAGAGCGAACCCGATGGTTGGCAATCACTTCAGTCTCGCCAATTTCAAGGCATGCAGGTTGACGAAAACCAGTCAATAGGTACATTGGTAGGCCTTCGAAACAAGCTCGTCGTCAGGGACTCCAGAAACACTGGCAAACGCTCGGTCATCATTCCAGAAGGAGTTATCAGCATCAATAAGCCCTCCGAGTCCTGTGGACATGTCGATATTGCTATAGCCCATGGTACGGCATCTCGGGTTCAAAGCTATGGGATCGACGCACAATTCGGAAGAATGACTGACAATGGTACACTGCAAAGCAAACTTTTTCTCTGCTACTTGCATGCTTTAACATCACATTGCGTTCCGGACCCTTTTACGATGCACACTGGCACTGAGCAGGCTTTGAGCATCCTTGAGTCAGCGGCTGTGCGATCCTGGAGCACACTCACTGAAGAGAATGTCGGTCTCCTTACGCAAATCGCTTGTCTCAGCCCCAGTCGAGAGTTCTATCCAGAGCATTTGCGAGAGATGCAGAGCGTGGATTGGCACAGTGCGCTTAGCTATCTCGCTCAGCCTGGTCGATTCTTCACCCTCACCAGAGAAATCATCGAGCGAGTCCAGCGACTTCAATTCCTCTACCCAAACAGCAATGCACCGAAGGACCTTGATCATACAAATGTTTACCTTGTTGAGAGAGATGCTATCAGGTCAGCTAGCCTTTACGTCTCAGGTTCTGTTGCTGCCGCTTTTACGACGGACTTTGACCAGCATTACGCATCGAGAGACCGCGGTCAGCGGTCAGAACGTGCGCTGAGGGCGACCCGAATTGCTACCAAGATCGGAAACCGCTCTTGTTCACTTGAAGCTCCTCCCCACCCACAGCTCTTGGAAAAGCTGTACGAGCTTCTTGGTGACTCGTCAGGCACGTTGTCACCAAGGCAAAACCTTGGACCACATGAGATTCAGTACGACAGCAAGTGGCTGGCGGATCCCGAAAGCAATCTTTCGGCTCAATGGTGCAGGCTGCATTATATGCTTAGGCATTCCACTGGACCAAGTCGATATCAAATCGCCACGTGGCTTGCCTCGTTGGCGTATGCCAAATCCAGATCCGAGATATGGGAGGTGTCACAGGTCTTGTATGCATTTTCAAACATCCCAGATGTCGGTGCGATTGCTCTACCTGCAATCGATGAGTATGATCTTGCTCAGGGAGACCAGTTGAGCCAAGGTTTACTCACAAATCTTGCAAGAAACGAGAGTATCAGTGTTTATGAATCTCCGGAATGGACTCTACCGAAACGTTATCATGAAACGTTCGAAGAGTGGCACTCGCGACGTACCAGTGCGTTTTCATCTCAGTTGGAAAGGGCACTGGGAGGCTTCATGGGACAGCTAACATCCCAGTGGCCATGCCTGCAGCCATGGCCGCCAACTGGGACCCTAGAGTGCACCTACATCAACGTGCCAAGAGCACTGGCTGCGATATCCGGGAAATGGAAAACATGGTACCAGAACTTGATGTTCCGACGTTACCTGGAGAGTATCGTGTCAGCGATGGAGCATGCCGAAGTTTGTCCCACCAGTCTTCCTAACGGTCAGCCTCCTGCCAATCCGCCTGCCCAGCGACGAGAACAAGCCTTTGTCACTGCCGACGACATAATGCGGTACAACACTCAGCTTTCAGCCACGAATCCCTGCCCTAAGCTTGAGAGTACTTTGGCGAGCGTGTCTGTTGAGCAGGCAGGACATGGGCACGACCTCCAAGAGATTCTAGACCATTTTGGCGCGATATCTTGTTCGGAGTATCAGCGCCAATATCTTGAAGATTTACAATCAAGCAACTTGAGTCTGAACAGGCAAGGGCATGGGTACGAATTGAACAGATCAATTTCTGATCTGCGCAGACTCTTCCAAGAATATTGGGCAGAGTGCAGAAGTCACGCAAACAAGCTTTACAGATCCATGGTCCAGGACACCAGTCCTAGGTTCCCGGGTATGGCATCTGCACCAGGAGAAGATCCGATCCTGCCAGACCTGCAAAAGATCGCCCACAACTCAAGGTTTTGGCCCAGAACGTCTCCTTCATTTTTCTTGGGCCAGCTACAGAAGAGCCAGTGGACCCAACTTCCAGCCGTCTGGAAGCAAAGGGTCGTTGAATACGGTCTGGCGATAACCGAACTACAACGAGCTGATCGCTTACTCCGAGTTTCTCGAGCGGGTAGCGAGACTGATCTGGTCAAAGAATTGTGCAACGTTGGTCACGAGAATTGGAGGCCTCTCGAAAACCCCGAGTGGCTCCTGATGGAGTGCGAGAGTGGCCTTCTGATCCGGCAAGTGCAGCAAGAAATCGCACAGCTCATGATGACGCCGCCTCAAGGCGAGAATGCGACGATGCAACTAAACATGGGAGAAGGGAAGTCCTCCGTGATTGTTCCCATCGTTGCCGCTGCCCTTGGTGACGGGTCGCAGCTCGTGCGTGTCATTGTGACCAAACCACAGTTCAAGCAGATGCACCAGATTCTTGTCTCGAAACTGGCAGGCATGGTTGGCCGGCAGATATACCAGCTTCCCATCTCGCGGGACGTCCTACTCAAGCTGGACCCGGTTGCCGTGGACACAATCCAGCAAATGACTCTGGAATGCAAGAGAAACGGCGGTGTCCTGCTGATACAGCCGGAGCAGCTGCTCTCCTTTCAATTGATGGGCCTCGAGTGCCAGATCAACATGAGGAAGGAGATAGCACCCAAGCTTCTGGATGTCCAGGCCTGGCTTGACGACAACTCGCGGGACATTATTGACGAGAGTGACGAAATTTTCAGCGTCAAGTTCGAGCTGGTATACACGATGGGCCAGCAAAGACCGATCGAGCATAGCCCAGCGCGTTGGGAGCTTGTGCAGGAAGTCCTGGGCTTCATCAAAGAACTAGCCTGCGAGATCCACAACGAGTCATCACAATCTGTGGAGATTTTCAACTGGCAGGGTGAACCAGGACGGTTTCCCAGGATTCGAATACTAGATGCTGTTGGAAAATACAAGCTTCTGGACCGACTTACCCAGCGCATCTGCTCTCAGGGCTTGAAAGGGTTTCCAATTAGTCGCCAGCCCGGGAAAAGGAGAACCGCAATCAGGAGGTATATTTCCGAGTCTTCTCTGTCCGAGGAGGAAATTGATGCCGTGGAAAAGAGCCCTTTTTGGCACGACTCGGTCATCAACACTCTCCTAATGCTTCGAGGTCTCGTTGCACAAGGGATCATAGCCTTTTCCCTCGGCCAAAAACGGTGGCGGGTGAACTATGGCGTCGACCCGAACCGAGACCCCAAGACCAGGCTCGCGGTGCCTTTTCGAGCCAAAGACGACCCAGCCCCAAGGGCCGAGTTCAGCCACCCCGACGTCGCGATCTTCCTCACCTGTCTCAGTTACTACTACAGTGGCCTCGACCCTGAAGAGCTCCTCAGTTCGTTTCGACGTTTGAAGCAGGATGACCAAGCACAGCCTGTATATCACCACTGGAAGGCGTCGGCACCAACGCTTCCTCCCGAATTTAGCGAGCTGGCTGGCATCAACCTCCGGGACAAGATTCAGTTTGAGAAAGAGGTCTTTCCCCATTTGCAATATTCCAAGGGTGCAATTGACTACTTTCTGACGAAAGTCGTGTTTGCAAAAGAGATGAAGGAATTTCCTCATAAGCTTTCAACCTCTGGATGGGACCTGGGAAAGACAAAAACGCATCCGGCAACTGGCTTCAGCGGCACCAACGACTCACGTTACATTCTGCCTTTGACTGTGGCACAACTCGACCAAGAGGAACAGCGACACACAAATGCCTTGGTATTACGCTATCTTCTCCAACCCGAGAACACCTTCTTCTTGGTACCAAAACATACCAATGCTGGGGAAGATGTCTCCGCTGGCAAGATGTTCTTGGAGACAGTGTCAAGTTTTCCCAAGCAGACGCGTGTCATCTTGGATGTTGGCGCTCAGGTAACTGACCTGACGAATCGTCAAGTTGCTGAGACTTGGTTAGAGGTAACGCATCAGCATTCTCAGGCCCCCCAGGCTGTCATATTCTTTGACGAGGAAGATGTGATATCAGTATTGGACCGATCTGGTCATTCCGAGCCGTTTCAAACATCACACTTTGCCCAACAGACAGACAAGTGCCTTGTGTTTCTCGACGAGGCACATACTCGCGGGACTGACTTGAAATTGCCACAAAACTACCGTGCTGCGGTAACTCTTGGCGCAAAGTTGACGAAGGACAGGCTCTTGCAAGGTATGAACTCCGATGAAAGCTTCTCCCCCGCCTGTGTTATTGCTAACTCCTACCGCAGCGTGCATGAGGATGAGAAAGCTGGGACACGGGCAGAATATCATATTCTGTGTCCCAGATGAGATCGAGCATAAGATCATGCGAATGAAAGAGGGATCCTCCCGAGCAAGTGCGGGTGTCACCGTGTCCGACATCCTGAAATGGGCCATATCTGAGACTATGGATGATACGACAAGATGCATCCCCCTATGGGTGACTCAGGGCCTGCGTTTCGGTGACCACAACAGGCTCTGGCACCAACGTGGCGATTCATCTTTTGTTGATGCCACCGATTGGGCAAAGTCGTTTCTGGAACCCGAGGCTAAGAGTGTCGAAGAGAGATACCGTCCAGGCTTCGCTCGGAATAACTTGATCGCGACCGGTGATGACATTGATGACATCTTCAAGCAGAGAGTGTCCGACCATCGCCTCCACATGAACGACCTCAATGAAGGGGATCTTCAGGAGGAGCAGGAACGCGAGTTGTCGCCGGAAGCAGAAGAAGAGCGCCAGATTGAGAGGCCGCCCCCTGCCGACCCGATGAGGCATAGAATCGACCCAAACGTCAAACAGCTCATCCGCCGCGGCTTCTTCAATCTTCAAGACGGTGGATTCAAGTCTGCTTTTGTCACTCTCGATACTACAAGCGCAGCCAAGTTCGTGCAAGTGGATCAGTTCCCTCGGCATCTACTAGTGACGGACGACTTCGCCAGAACAGTCCAGCTGGACTTCATCAACGGAGACAAGTCAGACTTCTTCCAACGGCCTGTGAATTGGGTCCTCACATCGACAAAACGCCCGGACACCCTGTTCATCCTCAGTGCATACGAGGTACAGAACCTCCTGCCGGAAATAAAAGCCTCCCCTTACGTGACGATACACCTGTACGCGCCGCGGGCGAGCATGACCCAACGACCCCTCGACCACCTAGCCCTATACACAGTCCCAGAGCGCACGGTCACATTGGTTCCCCCAGAGACCACGTCGCTTCTCAACCTATTCGCGGGTCAGCTTTACATGCAATCCCACAAAGAGTACATCACAATGTGCGACATGCTCGGCCTTGCTTGGGAAGACTCGGGTGATGCTGAGGTCGAAGCGGACGGGTTCATACCTCATGGCTTGAATACCGGCACGCTGGTGAATGAGACGCGGTTCACTCACAGCCCTACGAAGTTTCTCCAGGTTTTCCTGACGAGTGTGCGACGGAACAATGAAAGCATTGAGAAGACTCATATGGGCAAGTTGTTGAGCGGTGACCCCTTGGGTCGGGCAGAATTCGGGGTGGAGCATGTTTAAGTGGACTAAACTGCTGTTGGAAGTTTTGGAATGTTCTTGATGACGGGGGACGTCGATTATCTGGACAACGTAGTGCTGGACCCCTCAACCCATGCACTCTGTGGGAACAAGGGGCGGAAAGCGACCCGTACTGTACCACAATGGCTCATAAAATCCCCCTCAACAGTTGCATTTCTGGCAAGACTATTTGGTATCGACTGATCGAGATGTGACTAGCTGACATTGTAGCACACAATGAGATGGGACTCCCAAGAGGGTTGTATATCAGAAAGAAAGAAAATCTTACCAGCCGCATTTTCATTCTTCCAGGTTCAGCTACTCCATCTGTGTGGTTCTCACCCAGTATTTGCAGTTAAATTGACGTTATGCTCTCACAGATTGTCTCTATTACCTTTCAACCCAGGATCGTTGTATTCTGCATGTGAAGGGTAGCTGAGAAATTCTCGTCGGTGCTCACGACCACACAAGTCTTGGCCCTACAGCCAATGCCCACGGTAAACCTCCGTCCCGAACTCGGATCAAGGAAAGGAAGCGGTATTGGCTATGTTTGAAATGTCTCGATCTCTTTCCGGTTGAGGTGAAGGTGACTGCGACCAAGCCCTCCTTGACAGACCCATCTCGGCCCAGATCCGGTGAACTTCATCGTCGACAGTCACCTCATTTACTCTTTGATTCGCCTCCGTGGTAATTCCTGGCTCCTGTGCTGCCCTGGGCTGACTGATCATCCTTTCGGCCTCGGACGTCTTGAAGGCTTTGCCCTCTTCGGATGTGGCGGCCACGATTCTCCCACTCGGTAACTGTACGAGTTCGACGCTGGCGTGAGCTTGTTGTGTGTCATCCAGTCCAGTCATTGGCGACTTCCCTTTGTCTAAGGGACTGCTTGGGCTGATGGGAGGTCTTGATCTAGCTGATACCCTGCCACTTGATCTCCCCTGAAGCATGACCCGGATCAACGGCATCGTTTGTGCTGCGATATAGATGGTGATCTCAGCCTGCATTAAAGCATAACATGCCACTGAGCCATCTGGATGAGGTCAGCTAGGTACACATTAGGATGAAGGTTGCTGAATGGCACTTACACGTCCAATCCTTGCCCTGTCGCTCTAGCTCCATTCCGAGGCCGCTGACGACCGTCCTGCGTGATAGCGATCAGGCTGTGTTCTCGGAACAAGCGAAATGAATAAAAGAAGGGGGGAAAGAATGCTCACCTGACGATGCATACCACAGCAGAGAGACCCACGAGACTCATTGAAGTAGCAACGGCCCATTTCTCGTTCTGTGGGATGTATATCTTGTTGACAATCCTCCAAGGCACATATGCCAAGACAACATCAGTGCAAATGGTGGCGATGGCGTTTCCCACGTGGATCCATATAAGAGTGTCCGCCGAGACGCAGATGGTTGGTATGACATGGTCGATTTGTCGTCCGCACGGGGTGAGCCAGCTTGTGACTGTGATCGTGATCCCGAAAGCGCAAGCGACCGCAATGATAAACCAGAGCAGTGCGGTAGTTTTGCCACTCGAGACACGGAGGAGCGTCGCAGTGAAAGCCGTCTTGCCCAGCGCTATTGCCGGGTAGAAGAAGGTCAGGGATACGAAAGCGAGTGTCCAGCCGTGGGATGTGCCGTCGCGGACGTTGTACCCGTATGCCGGCGAAGCAGCCGCCACTCCGTTTCCGCACAACTGGAATACCCATGCTGCAACGACTGGTGGTTTATCAACGTAAGTATTGCCCAGTGTGTATTTATGATGGGAGTTTGACCTGGGAAACATGTACGTACGAAGGTAATCGTCCCACCACAGACCCTTGGCTTGAGTCTTCCGAGCCCATAGTCGAATGGAAAGGAACACAGTGGATATAGCCGCACAAGCTGAATGCACCGCCTTCGCCATCTCGGCATAGTTAGCCCGGAGCATGAAGGAGTCGCTCATCTTGGCAATATGATCCGGACCTGGGACCGGTGAGACCACAGCGAGGTGAGTTTGAGCAGAAAGAGAAAAGGATGCCGAGACGGTGTGGACGCTGGGCTCTGTACGGATTTAACGAGGGAATATTAGCTGCACAGACTCACTGAGGGAAAAGTGCATGAACAACTTGGGCGAGGCCCACTGTATCGGGCGCACAAGACCAGATGTAGTGAGTGTCCGAACCAACGTGCATATTTCCAAGATCTGATATGTTACAAATGTGCTCGGTCTGGAGCATTCGCAGTGACAGCAGGTCCAACCAGTAAGATCGACGTCAGAACCTGCGAGTCTTCCTCAGACCTGTCATAAACGATTGCGCACAAGTCGGTCACGAAATCTACTTCGCTAAGATCATGGTACTACGTGAGAGTAATCATATTTCCAGATTTTCGTAGACCCATCAAATATCTTTCGTGATTGCCGGTTCTTATAGATACTCAAGTATGCATCTGCCAAAGTTGCTTAATGAAGTCCGTCATATTAGTTGCAACGTAGTACAACAACTAGTGCAGCAACTCAGTATGTGTTTGTGGTACTGCTATTTCATCACTACAGTTCCTACCTAGAGTTTCCGGAGCTCAACCGTTAGGTTCGTTACTCAGACACATATTGCCCTAGCCATATTTTCCTTTGACTACAGGAAACGGGCTTCAGAATTTCGGATTACACGGATTTGAAAACATGGTGCTTCTATTCAATATTTGGCTAACCGTCCATTTGAAAATGCAATGATACAGATATCACCTGAGCGTAAAAGTTCAGGCTCGCGTTATGTGCAGCCTACTGGGAATGCTGCAGTCTAATTCTGGCCGAGGAAAACAATGATTCAATTATCCGAGTATTCTCGATACTCTTTTCCCACTCGATGCAGGAGTGCGCGGGCGCAAAGTCCTGAATCCTAAGTGCGTCGCTCATATCTCGGAACGGAAAGACACAACCGTCAGTCTACAAGGAATCACGCTTACGAACGCAATATGAAATCGGAGTGAGCTTCAACCATGGCCCAAGTCTGCCTATGAAATGCTTGTAGAAGTGTTTGATTCGTAACGGTATCACAAACTCTTCTCGGATGGCCTGCGTGACAGATCCTTACGCGCTACCCTTGACCCGGTTCTCACAAGGCTTGTACTCCCCAAACACCTTGGCAAACTCTGCTGTCGCCGCGATTCCCTTGAGGTACTCGACCGTTGCCGGCGCAGTCTTCCTCATCTCGGCATCCAGCAGGAATCCGCTCGCAAAGAACAGCGCGGCCGCGACCTCGAGGTCGGCCAGCGTCAGCTGCTCCCCGACCAGGTACTTGTTGCCGCCCTTGACCGCGGCCTCGACCTTTTGCAGCGCGCGCTCGAACGCGGCGGCGCTGAAGTTGTACCGCGTCTCGTCAAAGGGCAGGAACTTGAGCATCATGACCAGGGGCGGTGTGGCGTGGTTGACGAGCTCCGTGTCGGTGTAGAGCGTCCACTCTGCGATCTTGGCCTTGGTCTTCATGTCTGAGCCGAGGAGCTGCTCGGCCTTGGGGCCGCTGCCGGCGAGGTACGTGGCGATCGCCGAGCCCTCGGACAAGGTGAAGCCATCGGCGCCCTCGAAGGCGGGGACCTTGCCGAGGGGGAACTTGGCTAGGAACTCGGGTGTCTTGTTTGCCTGGCCAAACTGGAACTCGGGAACCTCGAGCTCAAGGCCGTTGAGGGCGGCGATGACTTGAGCCTGCAATATGTCAGAGAAATGAGTCTTGCTGGGATTGAAATAAGAGTGCAGCATGTGCTTTGCGGGAACTTACACGCTGAACCCGAAAGTTGCCCGGGTACGAGTAAATTTTGCCGAAGGAACCCATGTTGATGGCGTTTTTGGGTTTGGTTTTGGAGATGGTTTAGTGTATGTATGTCGAAACTCAAATTGGCGATGTTGCGATTTTGGACTTGTCAGATTGGTCGTTGAGTCTTTATTTATGTTGTCATCTCGGAACACTTGTTCTCTCCGCACGCCGCTGTGTTGGACATTTGGTAAGGTACCCCTTAGCGCCAAGACTTATGTATGCGACGCTGAGAAGTTGTGGAAATGGTTTTGGAGCCCTGTTCGCATGCCGTGCTGTGGTCCAATGGTTCCGTGGTTGTGAAGACACAAGTGGGCCATATGAGGTCGGTAGAAGATTCTTGAAAAGGTTTTAGCTTATCAGAGCCATGCTGTGCGACTCGGTGATAGTGTATCATTCGTTCACAGGCAGAAGGACCCACTAAAGAGCGCGCGCTGTGTTCCATACCACAACCAACAGTTGTGGAATATGTGTGTCCTAGTTGGAAGTTAGCTCCTCTGGGCTCGGAAAGCAATCCTTGAAACCCCGAGGCCGAGACCGCAAATTGACGATCAAAAAGCCTCAACAACTCCCAAACCGGCCAAGCATGTGGTGTTACCCGGTTGTATTTATAATGCTACCATAATCAATATAATTCTCGACTCTCGCTGATGCCTCGCGCTGAACACGACACGTTACACCGCATCCCCGAATTGATCACGCTTCTAGGTGAATTGCCGCTGTGAGCAGCCTTTTCCCGAGTATAAAATATGAAGTCGTCTAGAAGGCAGGATTGTCTGGCGGATGGTAGTCACGGTCTGCATGGGTACTTGGTATGTGCAGCACATTGAGGTTGTCGGCCAAGGGCTACTCATCTGATTGTTTGTACCTACTGGGTCCTGTTCTTATGCAACAGAGCGTGAGCAGCACGATCACCTGAATCAGGGATGACCGGAACATCGGAGTGCGAGCATTTGATTCCAGTGGGTTGTGACTCGTCGTATATACGGAAAACTGAGATTACATGCCATACTGGGGATCAAATTGTTTGTCATTGTAGGCCAGTCTTGAAGCACTATGTTGCTTGGTTATTATCAGATTGGGCAATGTTTTTCGACGCAGAAATGTTCATCCGAGAATACAAAGGACGGTTCTTTCTTTCGAAGTACCAGGATTAGGGAGGCCCCAAATGAGCAACCAGGAGGGGCCAGCGTGGTGAAATTACTGTCACAGAGAAGAGGGCTTAGATGTATATATGCCCCGGTGATGGAACGTGCCAGACGAATTTCAAGCAGCAGCGTCATATCTTATATATGCTTATGTTTCTCTCGTATTTACTTGCTTTCAATCAATACGGATTCATCGCGCAGCTTGCAAAATACAGTCCGGCCCTGAGAACTAGGGGCTGTCGAGGTCTTGACGGATCTTTTGAAGTGCGATCTAGTACGTCATAGAGTTCGTCTGATAAATTGGCAAGTTGATTAGGATTTGTTTGTTGTACATAAAAGCTTCGATGCGGACTTGAATGGTTGGAATCTGGCTGCCAGGAGCATACGGAAGAAGTCAGCACGCTACGATCGACTGTCGTCCACCCAGACAGCCACTTTCCTGATTGCCGCACCCAGGCAAGAAGAATGACCGACCTCTCCGGAGTGATAAGAAGCGCTATGCAAGGGATGACAATATTGAATAGATATGTCAAGGCATCTCAGTAATCAATTCCCCTTTTGAACAACCAATGCGTGAATCAAAAGGAAGGGAATAAGTGAACAGACAAGACAGATCACCAGCATTGAGAATTCATGCGAGTCAACGTTTAAATCCAGTCCCTCTGCTCTACCAACATCCGCCCTGCTTACACGCAATCCTACACAGTTGCTTTCACCCATACCGGACGCTCAAAGTGGAAATATTTATGGAGAATCTTTTGAGCGCTATTTCCGTGCTTACCTTATTGCAGAATTTGGACGAAACGTGGACGGTTCTGGTACATATTTCCGCATCAACCTACCTAGGTAATTATCTTGCATTTTGGTGCAAGTGGAACAGAATCAAGACGTGCAGCCTCACCAACAACCTTTTACACGTTATAATCATTGGAGTGATATGCGTGGGACAGAAATGTGAGTGTACACAATTCTGAACAGGTGAAGATAGGACAATTCTATTAGCCCTCGCGTGACAAATTTTGCTGGTCTTGGTGATTGCATCTCCATTGAGAGAGGCAGTCAAATAGCGCCACAGTGTCTTTGCGATCAATTAATCTCATGTCTCTTCGTCGGGTAACTTTACCAACCTCCTGAATGTATTTCTTCAGTACTGGATTGGAAGCTCTACAATACATCGAAGGATCATATCCCATTTCTATAGTGGCATCTGAAGCGCAACATGTATTAGCCCAGACTCTATGGACCTTGGCAGTGGAAACGAATATCCAGTAGCGGAATCACAGATCCTTAAATGTACAGAAACAAAAGACCTCACCACCATTGAGGCGGGCCTCAGCGATCTGAGAAATCGACATGCGGCGCCCCCACGATCAAGAGGAGCTGTAAAGAGCCGCCTGCGCATACCTGGGTCGACCAGCGTGCACTTTGCAAGCACTAGTGTTTCTTTATTGGACCATTTGGCCATTTCTAAATCTCAGATTACGCCATGGCAAAAAGAAAGAAGAAAAAAACGGCCGATCTGATAAAGGCAGACTGGGCCAGGCCTTTGCGTGGAGGTGGGGATTTGGCTGTGAGGCCCGGAGATTTCCAGATACCCACAGTTTTCGGAGATCATGATCTCCATTAACACTGACATGGATCAAAGTGATTATAAGTGTTGGCAGATCCATCCCTGCGCAGGTTTTACACCAGGGCCTGATTATCTAGGTGGAGTCGATGTGAGAATTTGTGCACCCGTAGTGCTACACTGATTTGCTATGGACAAGCTTGAATAGCTCCCACAATGTAATCGCTTTTGGAATATCTCTGGCCTCAAATACTCAGTTAATATTCAACATCTGTAACTGAAATGAATACACGGAAGTGGACGTTGCAGCAAGTACATATTAAAGATACATGCTTAAGCATCAACCACGTTCACGGCAAAGACGGAATGCCACACAAGCATTTCGTTCATTGCAACCCAAGAATAATTATATATATCAAACCGTAGCCTATATCAGCCCCTTTCCCATTTATACCTCATCAGAATAGGCAAGTCGATTGTCCAGGCCGCATGACGTTTGCACGATACTTGGTGGCTCAGCACCGGCAATTCCGGCCACGCCCGGAACTTCCGGGCTCCTGGACCCATCTTGCGCGCACCTGCTCGCCACTTTAATAACGCCTGAACCTAGACAAACGCGCAAGCCCCCTAGCAGATAGGATGCCGGTATCCGCCGTTGATCGAGCACTTTTCATGAGTGAGGCAGATGGTAGAAACTTTGAAAGCACCAGCTGGATTTGCCATAATAACTGTCGCGCCCCTCCGGACCAGAACAGTGTGGCCTGTCTGCGGCGGTTCGGGATATCCCGTACAACCTTGCGCAACAATGTTTCAATAACCTTAAAAGTGCGTGGAACTCGCGTTTATATTCCTCTGATAACGTAGCAGTCCCAATGATATCGCTACTATGTTTCAGAAACGGCACCCATTCCAGATCGCCAGCCCCCGGCCATGGCACCCTGGCATGTTCGTAATTAAGTCCCGGACAGGGGTCTAGGAGCCGCATAAACGTCCAGAACAGCACTGAAAGGCAAATAAGGCAAGGAAATCGGCCCCCATGGGCCCACAGCGGTGACCCTGATTGGTTCCGCGGGCGTTCTGTCGGTGCGTTACTTATTCAGCCTCCTTCTCCTGCGTCGTAAGCCTAATCCACTTGGCGCCGTTCGTTGTGATAACCTTCAAGGGAAACGACCAAGCCTATCCAGTGGTCCTCATGCCGGGCCCGAAGGCCATGACACAGCAGAAAAGCGACCCCACTGGTTGACGAGGCCTTTTGCTCCCTTCAGATGGTGGCATCCAACTCCACTGGCTTGCATCCCGGGACCATGGTCCATTGTGGGGGTCCCAGCATGTGAAGGTTGGGACGAAGTTATCAGATGAATATAAGTATGGGTCTGCCCAGCTTTCTTGTTCTCGAAATGTGTCTTGGCATCACTCGCAGTCAGGACATTCCTTCGCGCACACATTCTTTTTCATCTTGGGGTCTTCAGTCACCATGAAGGTCTCCAACGGGCTCAGTGCCCTTTCATTCGTTTCTGGTGGACTGGCAGCATCCACCAACTCATCCTCATCTGATATCGCAGCCTTGCTCGCCAACGGGAATGGTGAGTGCACACATCATCACAAGTCTGATAACATGAAAAATACTGACCGTAACTCTCCCCACTGTACCAGTCGACCTCGGAATCACGGCAGATGCCTACGAGAAGGCTGTCGCCTTCGTCTCGACCCTCACCAACGCTCAAAAGGTCTCCATCATCACCGGCACCGACATCTCCGACTCGAACGTGACATGGACGGCCTACACGTCGGCCGACGGCGGCTCAGGCGTGAACAAGCAGTTCTACGTCTCGGGCTTCTCCGCCCCTGCCGCGCTGACCATGACGTGGGACCGCCAGCTTATAGCAGAGCAGTTCAAGGCCATCGGCGATGAGTTCTATGGGGTAAGCACTCACTTCTCAGAGGGAACAATAATTCTCACATATCGTGAGCATAGCCGAGGAGAGGAGACTAACCATGAAATCCGTCTCGCAGATGGGCTACAGCCTCGTCGACGGCCCCGTAGCAAGCCCGGCAGGCCGCGTCCCCGAGGGCGGCCGCAACGCAGAGGGCTTCTCCTTCGACGCGTACCTGAGCGGGATAGCCATGGGCCAGGCCGTGGCGGGCATGAACTCGGCAGGCGTGATCACGGCGGGCCGCCACTTCCTCTTCAACGAGCAGGAGACGAACCGCATGACGGGCTTGCGGTACTCGTCCAACGTCGACGAGAAGACGGCGCAGGAGGTCTACCTCTGGCCCTTTGCCGACGGCGTCAAGGCCGGGATGACGGCCGTCATGTGCGCCATGAACCGCGCCAACGGCACGCGGAGCTGCGAGAACAACCGCATCCTCAGCGGCTACCTCAAGACGGACCTGGGCTTCCCGGGCTACGTGCTTCCCGACGTGCAGTCGCAGTCGACCTCGTACGGCAGCGCCAACGCCGGGCTCGACTACGGGTCCAGCACCTACTGGACCGAGGCTATCATCGAGGCCGGGATTGCTAATGGTAGCATGACCCAGGCCCGCCTCGACGACATGGCCGTCCGCATCGTCCTCCCCTTCTACTTCTCGGGGCTTGACGACGGCAAGATCCCCGCCGAGGCAGACACCACCGAGTACCGCGACGTGCGCGGCGACCACGCGCAGCTGATCCGCAAGGTCGGCGCCGAGTCCATCGTGCTGCTCAAGAACAACGGCGCGCTGCCGCTCAGGAGCCCGCGCACCATGTCCGTCTTCGGCGCTCACGCCGGCCCGGCCATGGCCGGCCCCAACCAGCCCTTTGGCGTCTCGGGCACTGATGATACCTACCAGGGCCATCTGGCGACGGCGGGTGGATCTGGCCAGGCCTCGTTCCCTTACTTGATCACGCCGCAGATGGCGCTCACGCTCCGCCAGTCCCAGAACGGGGGCATGATCTGGTGGATTCTGAACAATACCTACACATCCACTTCGACAGGAGGCTTTGGCGGCGGCGGTGGTTTCGGGAGCGGCAACGATACGGGCTCATTCCCCGGTGGTGGTAGTGACGGTGGGAACAGCAGCACGACAATGCCAGGCGGTGGAGGAGGCGGTGGTGGAGGCATCGCGGGCATCGGCGGCGGCACGGGCGTGGACCAGTCCATCCCAGACTACGCCGCAAACTCGGCCGTGTGCCTGGTATTCATCAACGCCGACTCGGGCGAGGGGGCCGACCGCACGGAGCTTTACGACACGGAGCAGGACACTCTCGTCACCACCGTGGCGGAGAACTGTAACAACACGGTAGTTGTGGTCAACACCGTTGGGCCGCGACTTGTTGATGCCTGGGTCGAGCACGAGAACATCACCGCAATTGTCTACGGCGGACTCCTCGGCCAGGAGAGCGGCAATGCAATTGCTGACGTCCTCTACGGCGACGTGAACCCCTCCGGAAAGCTGACGTACTCCATTGCCAAGAACGAATCGGACTATGCAAACGGAATCTGCACCACGACGGACTACGAGTGCGACTTCACCGAGGGCGTGTACGTCGACTACCGCTGGTTTGACGCCAAGAACATCACGCCACGGTACGAGTTCGGATACGGACTGAGTTACACCACCTTCGACTACGGAAAGGTAGATGCCAAGACCACCAACGCGTCAGCCTTGGCCTCCAAGTACGCCACCGGCGTGTTGGGGCTCGGTGGGCAGACGGATCTGTGGGACGAAGTCATCCAGGTCACCACGAGTGTGAGCAACACAGGTGCCGTCGAGGGTGCTGAGGTCGCTCAGCTGTACGTGACCTTCCCTGAAGAGGCCGAACAGCCCGTCCGGGTCCTCCGCGGCTTCGAGAAGGTAAGCGTCAAGCCAGGCCAGAGCGCTCCCGTCACGTTCAGCTTGAGGAGACGGGACGTGAGCTACTACGACGTTGCCGCTGGGAAATGGGCTGTTGCCAGCGGAGACTACACATTCGCAGTCGGCTCCAGTTCGAGAGACATCAAGGCTAGCACAAAACTCACCGTCTAAGGTCAACCCACAAATAAGCAACTGGCTGTTGCTTGTGGCAGTACCCAGTCTCTTTGTACATAAAACTTGTGAAGCCCACTGGGTGTTTCGTTTTCTCCATAGAACTTCTACATGCATTTTCCCCTTGGGAAAGTTTTGAACGGTAAATACATATGTTTCACTGGAAAACAACGCCATACCGACACAAGCTGTGAGCACAGCACAGTTGGTCCACTTGGAGACAACAGAAAGCAAGAACCAAAGGCAACAGACTTGTTGCCAAATGAGATGAGACCTACCTGGGATAATTATATTGGTTGAGACAGACAGCCCTGAATTTTGGCCGCTGCCACCTAGAAACACGGTTAGCAAACACCGGGGGAGGGGAGTACTTACCTGATCACCGTCCCGGATCGTCATCGTCGATTTGTCGTCTGAACAATGCTTCTGTTCGTTGTTAGCCAAACGAGTGAAATTTGCACGAAATGCGAAATGAATGTGGTGCCAACAATGTGACACAAAGCAGATACAGGAGACCAAGAGAAGAAACCAGAAGAAGCAGAGCCCAAGAAGTGAAGGGGCAGAAGCAAGTACAGGAGACCAAGAGCAAAAACCAGAAGAAGCAGAGAAGAAGCTGTAAAGCAGGAAGGGGAAAGGGGAAAGGGAAACGAGCGACAGAGAGAAGAGAGAAGAAAAGAAAAGCCCAATGCCGAAAGAGTATGATGCCTAGAGAGAAGAAGTGAGTCCAAAACCAGTGTTGCCAAGTCTATAGAAATGTTAGCAGCTTAAAACAGATAACGAGAGACAACCAGGCCGAGAGCAAAAGCCCCGGCGGCGATACCTGCCACGGCCTTCCAAGAGACCGAGGTCGAAGTCGACGAAGGAGTGACTGGGGTAGGCTCTAAATGAAGGTCAGTGGGGAATGTCCCCGGCATAGCCGGAAGAACAGTGGGAAAAGAAGGTAAAGACTCTGGAAGAGTCGGAGCAAAATGAAAGACTGGGGTAGGGGGCTCAAAGCGAGTGACAGCCGGGCGGGTGCGGCGAGGAGGTGGCGAAGCATCCTGAGGAAGCTTGCGCTTGAGTGAGCGAGCGACAGGTGGAGGATCTAAAAGAGTGTTAACCGTAGCAATAACGGGAGAAGAAGAGAGAGTGGCGGGAGGAACTAAATGAGCGTTAGTTGTGGCAACAACTGGAGATGGAGATGGGGAGGGAGATGGAGAGGGAGAAGGGAAACGAGGGACAGGAGAAGGAGGGCCAGCCTCGACAAGTGCCTTGAGCGTCGCAAGGGCGTCATTCAAGGTGGGGGGAGAAGGAGCGACGGGGGAGGGCGAAAGAGCGACGAGTGATGGCGAACGAGCGACGGGAGAGGGCGAACGAGCGACAGGAGACGGAGGGCCAGCCTCAACAAGAGCCTTGAGTTTCGCAAGAGCGTCAGTCAAGGTGGGGGAGTTGGGGGACTTAACGACAGGAGAAGAAGTTTGTTCTGAACGAACGGAAGCCGCCGGCGACCGGCGAGGAGAGAGCGAAGCGGCCGACGACGAGCCAGAAAGAAAAGCGAGCGAGTCCGAGGGAGACAGAAAAGCGAGTGAGTCCGAGGAATCCGAGGGCAATGGCGACATGGGCGAAGGGGACAAAGGAGGGGAAGCCTGTTCGGCAAGAGAGGGAGAAGAAAGCAGAGGGCTGAAGAGGGAGGGAGAAAGCGAGGGACTTCGGTGAGGCTGGACGGGAGAAGGAGCGTCGGGAGTTGGGATGTCGGCAATCCACTTGTGGAGGGATGCGGTCCTTGCGACGTTGTCGGGGGTCTGCAAAAGATTGTGGGGGTCGTCCCTGTGAAGGGCGTTGAGGTAGGCTTCCTTGTCGGCTGAAGAAAACCTCCAGACGCGCTTGCCAACGAGCGCTCCGAGAAGGGTGTGCTCGCGTTGGAGAACTGGGAGTCTGTAAGCGAGGGGAGATCCCGAACTCACCGTTGCGATGCTGGTAGAACGAGAGGACCAGGAATCAGTGACCGATGAAGCCAAAGGGCTAGCAACGGCTGATTCACATGAAAAAGGAGAGTGAGAGGCGTAAACCCAACCGCCAACAGTCGCCTGCTTCTTAGTGTACCGTTCGACGAACTCATCAAAGTCGATGAGCTCCGAACGGTCAGTGCAAAGATCGTCTGGAAGTTGATTAGCGAGCGGAGTGGATCGCGAAGATCCCGGAGAAAACACTAAAGGAGTGTAGGGAGCCAAATCGGCGTGGGGAGAACTGGGGACAGAAGAAGCAGAAGTGCAAGGTGAACGAGGGGAAGCCGTCATGCGGCGGTACCGTGCAGCCCACTGAACACGAGAAGTCAGTGGTGAAAGAATGACTGGAGGTCGGACCCAATCTTGGGTGGCGAAAGCAGCAAAACGAGGGTGAGACGGTCCCTGGCGACGAAGGGGCGCGTCGGGCGCGATTGGTGAAGGAGTGACTGGGAGGCGATTAGCAGATGCAGAAGACAGAAAAGAGCGTGTGGGAGTAGAAATAGCGTTGTTGGCAGCCATCTGTGGGCGCATATGTGGCGAAGTCGTAGATTCGGAGGAAGATGGACGAGAAGAGAAAAAACGAGTGTGGTTATTTTTTGGTGATTGTTTTTTGTTTTGAACTTTTTTTGGTGTTTTCATAAGGGATGCTGGTATATGGGGGGATAAGGATGAGCGGAGAGAAGAAAAGGTCTGGTGACGAGACATAGAGGAAGCCAGGACATGAACCTGGGACTCAAAAGAGCCGACGCATGAGTATTTGATGGGTGTTGATGGCGACATTGTGAGAAGTTGATGGTTGGCGATGTGAAAAGAAGCGGAGGAGGGTGGGTGGAAAGAAGAGAGAAGGGAAGGAAATTTCAGGATCTCAGGTCGGGGGGCGAAATCTTTAAGTAGTCAGGCAGTCGAAGGAACCCACGCCCTCCCTCACTTGACGCGTGAAAGTGTTGTTGACGCGCGAAGGGACGTGTGGTTGTGCGGTGATGACGATATCTAATGGGAGTGCGGGTCGACGAGGCTGAATCGGGTATGGAGGTGAGGCCATCCACGAACCAGCAAGGGCCCAAGGGCCGCACGATGGCCAACTAGGCCGGTGCTGCCTCGAAACGCGGGCTGGCTGTGGGTCCAGGCTTGATTGTTTGCCAAACCAGAGGGGACCTGTCAGCCCAGGAGGGGGCACGGGATCGAACTAGTCGCAGAGATACGCTTCGATGGCCTGTTGTATTGTTCGTGTCTGACACTGTGTCGATGGTCGAAGAGTCGAAGGGTGCATGTGAAACTCGAGGGGGATTTGGGCGGTTCGGGGGGGACTCGAGTGGTTCGGGGTAGCTTGGGTGGTGGTGGTCGAAGGAGGAGCGCTGTGGGAAGGGCATGGTGGCAGCGAGGGTGCGGTCGAAGGCGAGGACGAGGACGTAATGTCGCGGGCGAGAGACACAGAAGTAATTTCTTGTCGATTGGTATCGAGAGTCGTTGAGATAAATGGCAGTCATCGTGTGGTGGGCATGCTGGCCGTTGAACGATGTGCTGTTTGACCTGCGAGATAGGGAGGGAATCGTTGAGTCTGACGGCCGTCGAACAGGACCTCAATCAATACCTAGGTAAGTCAATAGACTGGAGAATGGAATCTTGAGAACACCACCGCAAGCCGGCGCCGCCAGCCGGCTGGAAGTACGGGAGAGAATGGTGCGTGGGCATCTGGATATCGGGAGACTCTGGCAGCGATGAATTGAATACGTGCTTTCTCGTCTAATGGGAACAACAGACAGATTCCTGAGCTCTTTCAGACAGGCAGTAGATAACTCTCGAGACAGTTTCAACGGGCACCAGGCCTTGATGTCACAGTTCGGAAACAGGGGATGTGGACATGAACGTTCCTGCCTCATGTTGTTGCAGCTTGCGCGTGCTCGTGACGGTGACTGCTCCTTCTCTTCCAGCTCGAAGCATCCCAGTATCGAGGAAGGTGCTCGCGTCACCAATTCCAACCATCAGCTGGTTGACAGAACATCTCCAAGCTTGTTGCTCCGGACTTTGCCAGTATTCATTGGGGAAGAGCTGACTCTCAAGTCTTGGAACGCTCTGCGACACAGGCTCCGAAGTGTTTTGTTGTCACTAGGACCATCTTAATTAAGTCATCCCCATCAGGACAATGCATCATCATTGAAATCATTTCATTGATACCCGACAGCCTCGCGTCGCTGCCTCCGAGATCGCTTGCGATGTCCTCGTCGAGCTCCGTCAACACTCTCGATAATTCGGCCACCAAACACGTCCTCCGTTTCCGAATCCAAGTGCCCAGTTCTGTCTGACCAAGAATTTTCCACACATACCTCAAACTTATTCGTCCCGTGTACAATCACCTCCCGTGACCCATCTGATTGTCACAAGATCGACCTCGCAATCGGAAGACACAAGCGAATCTACCAAGCGAGCTACGAAGAGCGGTTACTCCTGTCCAATGCTAAGAGAACACCACTTCTATGAAGATGATGCAACTGAAGAAAGGGATACAACTGAGGAGGGGAATAGGGGCACTGTGGCTGGAGCCTACTGCTTGTTGCTTTCTAAAACTTCTCAAAGTTATACCGCACATTTCCCGCGCCAGGGTGGGGACATAGGTCACATCAAAGCTTGCCCGTGTCCAGCATTCTTGAGAAGGCTGCTCTGTGAATTGTGCAGTCCGTTTGTCTGTTATGTCCTCTTTCGGCTGACTATCTAGGCATTGCCTTTGATGCTTGCGCTAGCAAGAAGCAGGACAGCCTGGAACTCTTGAACATCAGGCTGGAACAAGTGCAGATGTGGCTAAGTATCTTAGTGGACAACACAATTTGTTCCCGTCTTCATGGAATCATCAAGCTTAAATGAAGACCTGCTGACGATCTTATCTTGACTTCACAGGTACACTCAACGCCTCCCTCGCGAACAAGGCCCGGTATCTTCCTCCGACGCCTACGTTTCCATACCGAACCCGAGACCGGCCCCAAAACCAGAGCGACCTCCGCAGAATACAACACCGGATATAAAATACTATAGATTATGTAGGGAAGACAAGAGATGGAAAATATAAAGGCACGAGGTGGGAAAAGTGATGCGTCGGCTGTGAGCCGCTTCCCAACGCGTTGGCTGCTGGAGCCCCGTTTCCGATCGACCTTGCAATGGCCGCCGCAGAACAGCTCTGAGCATGGCATGGACATTTTGGATCCTCTCGGTCTCGGGCTGTGAAACAAGACTTTCCGATTCTCGCCTCCAAAGACGGAGGTTTTGTTGAGTCAGGCCTCACCAGAACCAACACCAGCGAGTGCGACTGCCTCAAACCATTCTACAGGTGTGGCTCCGAGCATTCCGCGATACTTTTTGATGGTGGAGAGGCTTCACCAATCGCAATACTATAATTCCATCACTAAAACTCGTGGATATGGCTTGGCATGGCCAAGGGGCGAGAGCGCGCGGTGGACCACTACCAGCCCAAGCACAATTTGCCAACACCACAATGCGGATTTCGATCTGGACCGCTTTACAAGCTCGGGGCCAAGTCCATAAGTAACCCATCGAAACAAGTGGTGTGCTTACCCGTTGAATTGGGCTCGACAAACAGAAGCGGGACGGACTCTGTTCAATCAGAATATCGGATGAATGGTGTTTCTTCGGGAGAAGTGCAACATCCCGAAGTTTGTTTCCTATCTGAGCCACAACACCATGAGACGGTCGAGCCTATCGCCAAGATCGACAACGGACATCAAATTTGACTTCGCGATGTGTTGCAGCGCATATCCAGCGGCCCAAGCGAGGTTGATGATAGTCTGTTGCACGGAAATGTTGGGGCTCTCGAAGGACTATTAAATCTCTCTTGCCCTCGAGCTTCCATCCTGATAAGTTGGGATCCTTTCCACAGCAGCCTTATCAATTCTCATTTCATTGGAAAACATACTGCTCCAAAAATGGCCCGATTCCACAGCTTCCAGACGGCTCTCGCCGCCTTCGTTGCCTTCGCCGGAATTGCTCGATCTCAAACGGCCATCACTTCTTGTCCCACCCAGGTCAGAACATCAACCGCCTCTAGCGGAAAATCGTACTCTGTCTGTGCAAGCACGGACTTTCGCGGCCCATCCGATCAAGTCCTCCAGGACGTTGGCTCTGTCCAAGCATGCATACAAATGTGCGACGCCCAGGGCGGGCAATGCGTCCGCGCCGTGTACGACAATGAGAACGCAATCTGTCACTTCAAATCCAACCAAGCCGGCGCCCTCACCTGGGTCCAAGACAGCCAGTTTAGCACAATTGTGAGCAGCAACTCTAGGACCGGAGCTGGACAGGGCGCGCCACCTCCCGCCAACCCCGGGACCGGTGCTTCGGGCGCTGCCCTCGCTCAGTGCCCCACCGGGGACCAAGCCCTCAACACAGTTACCGGATCCCAATTCCTGATCTGCGAGAATACCGACTTCCGGGGCGACAGTGCTTCCGTCACGAGTGCCGCGAGCACTGAGTCCTGTGCGGAGCTGTGTTCCCAGACAGTAACATGCACCAACGCCGTGTTCGACAAGGTCAATTCGCAGTGCCACGTCAAGGGCGATCCAACGACTACAAGCCTGACCTGGGTACGAGACCAGCAATTCGATGTCATCCGGTTGAACATGGGAGGGCTCGGAGCAGGAGCAGGAGTTGGCACAGGAGGTGGATTTGCTCCTCCACCGGCGACTGCACCAGCGACTGCGCCGAGGCCAGCGCCAGCGGCTCCACAGAAGCAAGACCCTGATCCGGATGTCGACCCAGCCTTGATTGGGTTCCTACTTGGAGGTCTGGGGGCACCACCGCCGCCTCAACAAGCCCCTCCGCCAGGCTTTGGTGCGCCGCCACCGACTACTGCACCACCGCCAGGCTTCGGCGCGCCGCCACCGACTGGTCCTCCACCAGGCTTCTTCGGCGTACCATTTGTCAAGCGGGAGGATTCTGGTAATTCTGATGGCAAGACATTGAGGGAGAGGAAGGTAGCCCGCAAGTTCGTGGCCTAGGACACAGCGTGTAGTGGTAGGAGCTTCAGTGTAGCAATTCCTCATGCAACATAGTTAAATATCTAATACACGCGATGCCACAAAGAAGAAGCCTGACTCGGTTAAACATTGGGATTACCTTCTCATGCGGGTTGCATTGGCATGAAACATGCTTGGATATTTCGCTCACTCCAAAGTTTAATTTATGCTTCTTTTGATTGCCGTTGGTGGTACCCAAATAAAGACTCTTGGCATCAGAAAAGTCATCTATTCGCCACAAGTACCTGTGCTATAGTTCGGAGCCTCGATTGTCGACGCTGCCAATGTTGCGAGATGAAGTCAAAGGAAAAACTGTTTTTGCATCACTTGGGTCGAGATTAAATCCAGCCGGGTCCCCAAAGTCTCCTGATGTCTGCGCACTGGAGGGCGGCGACTTCGACGTTACTCTGCATCTCTGACTGGCCCGAGATCAGGCCTGGTCCCAGACGACCGGTTAAAGTCTATTTCGGCCCCTCGCTGTCCCATCTGTACTGCGAAACCGTCGCGTAACCGCCCTGGTAGAGAGTTTGTGCTGGGTGGTTTGACCCGCCCCATTCGCGCGGGTTCACTTCGGGATCGCCCATTCGGAGCCGAACTGCTGGGTTGGATGTGCAACACTGTCCTTTTTGTTCCGAAAGCATATGACTCCTGATCACCTAGGCCTTTCCTGACTTGTGCTCACTGTAACCGTCCGCTGCGCATATCGTCCGCTGTAGAGTTGCACGCTCGCTACTTCTTCTCTCCGTCGCCTGTGCGGTCGATGGTACTGTAACCCTGTGCGAGGGTCCTCGGTGCAAATCTTGTCGAACCTTGGGAAAATGTTTATACATGCGATGCGTAGCTTCGTGGGTTGTGTTGTATCCGGCGGAAGTTGTGTCCTACCCGTCGGCCGAGACTCCTCAACTACAAGGTTGAGCTCGGGCAGCGATATGCCTCCGAGGTTTGAGCCTGATTCGTGCCGACTACAAGAGTTGTCTTCTCTCAATCAGACTCAACTCCGTATTTTCTTCTCTCGGCTCACATACTGAGCGAGGAGAGTGTTTGATCCGATTCTCTTGGGACTGCCAAGGAGATTTGGCCGCTTGCTTGAGCTGTGGATTTCCTCGCTCAGACTGTCGGTGGTCTCGCAACCGTTGGCCTTGCAAATTTTCAATTTTGACTGTTCAATATTGGAATTCTCTTCGAGTGGGGGCTCGTACCTACCTACATACCTAGGTAGGTAGGTAGAGGTGCAGCGAGGTGCCTGCCACACACTGAAGAACCACCACCTGGGATCCAGCAGGCTGGCCGCGAGAATGCGGGCAGCGCGTTCACTCAGACATGGAAGCCACCACTACTGGCAGTTCCTCCAGCAGCCTAATCGATGCTCATGGGTAACTGGGTGTTGGCCGGGCTTGGGGAAGTAGCGACTCCTCCTTGCGGAGGAACCTTGTCGACCGCGGCGAGGATGTCAGACCAGTTGATTCAACATTAGCTGTGCGCATCAACATGCCTAACATCTTTCCCACTCGTTTGGCCACAAAACATTTGAAATACGCCCTATATCATCAATAAATGGCTCAACCGCCAGTTTCTGCTGGTAATGTCCCTCCACCTCAGCCCAACTCTCCCCACGCTTCATCCCCGGCGAGGCCACCCGTTCGTTCACTCGACGACCTGCAAACTTCGACAGACTTCAAAGGCGACGAGGTGCGTTGGTCATGGCGCTGCGAAAACTGTGGGCATCTAAGCTGCATCCTCCGTGGCGTAGTCTTCGAAGATAGGGCACGCATCCGGCAGCTACTAGCACACACCAGGCCTGTGCTGTGTTCTCACTGCGAACAACCGGCCGACTGGAAGCATCTTTCGAGCGAGATACAAGTCAACAGAGCTCTCAAAGCGCCGCACGAGTTTCTCTACGCGGACACGACCGACGATTTCACACAACTGAGAGCCCAGGACTGGAGTGACGACGCCCTCCGAGTCTTGGACCCCGCAGAGGGCTTGCACGACGCGGCGGTAGAATGGATGCGAGTCCCGTACAGTTTGACGTATCGCGTCAGTCATGGTGCATTCGGGCAATCGCCCACTGAGGCGCCAAAATATTCCCTGGGACAGATCAGGTCTATCACTATGTCTGCTTCCGGTGGCGAAAACTTTTGGGGCAACTTCAACAGGGTGCTGGCTTAGATGCGCGAGCATCCAGACTACAACATCCCCTGGTTGCCGAACGATCCAAGCATGGAGCCCTTTTGCGAAGCTTGGTGTGGCAGAGACAAGCCTGAAGACCCGGGAGGGATCCCCCCTGGTTCACCACACCGTTCGAGTACCCCGGTTTCAAGCTTCTCGGTTTCAAGCTCCTCTTCATCGAGCTCCTCGTCATCAAGTTCCTCTTCATCAAGCTCCTCTTCTTCAGCCCGAACTAACTAGCGACTCCGGAGTGGTGGATGCCTTGCCTGCTGGCATGTTGATGCGGCAAAATAACCGTGCGGCCTTTACAAGCGCTTCAAATTACCAAACACTTTCAGTTAGCATAGCGTAGCTGGATCAGAGCCAGCTGAGAATACAGTCACTTCAAGAGAAAGCGAAAATAGAGGTGTTGTTTGTTGGCATCGTGTCTTGACTGCTATAAAATTACGAGTACCCAGGTAGCCCTCACAAAGAATGGATCATCACAGCAACCTGCATGACTTCATTTACACGAGTGCATCCTTTTCCTGTCGACTTTCTATGCCTAACGTAGCTTCTCACAAATGAGTTCCATTTCCTAGAATACTGCTTCCGTGGCGACGTGGCCCGGAAGCATATCTGATGACAAAAGATCGAACTTCAATTGCCTCCTGCGATCCGTACGTACTCCCTGAGGATCTAGCATATTTGCGAAACACTTGTGCTGTGCAGGCTTCTATGAAATCATTTCGTCTCGGACTCCCGCTGGCCTTTCCTCGTCTGCCCGAATCATAGTCGCTTATTCCAATCAGACACCATCTCCGGGTAGTCCAGTGAGTTCTTAACACAGCTTCTGTTCTGTTCGTATTGTTCGTAGCTCCTAAATACCAGCTTCCGTTCCCACCGGTCTCTAAACACGTTGTGCTCGGGTATTGCGATTTCAGGGTCCACACGTCGACGGTTGTTACTGTCTCCCAATATAGGAAGCGGGCATTCGGTGTCTATATCGCCATGATCCGGGTCTCCTGCCTCGCGCGTCAAAAAGCGGAGCAGTGCCGCTGTCTGGTCATCTGTGAGGGCGTATATCCGTCTCGTGACATCTTTTCTGTGCGAATGGAACCACACTCCATCGTACTGGGGATTGGCACACAAAATTCTCATTAGATGACTCTTGTCTTTCAGTTGTTTTGTGACACCTGAGGGGGGTGCATGGTGTCAGGCTTACCCCTATGCCGCTCTCACCTCTCCCAAAAAGCACTACTCCGCCAAAAATCAGGCTCTCCGCCCAGTAGCCGGCAAGATCAGCAACGCCATCCGGGTACTGCTCCACGTCCGTGTACGAAGTGACTGCGAAGCTTGTTGGCCAGGGTTGAAAGCGACGACGAATGTCGGCCTCAGCGTCTGCGTAAGGGTCCTTGACGGGACATGGAGTGTCCTTCTTGTGGGGGCCGTGAGAGTCGAGCTTGAAAAGTTCGACCGCTATCGCATGAACAGCGATAGCGACAAGCTCGATCAATACGGGTTTGGATGCTCGGGAGTCGACAGGAACGGCTTGGTATCGCTCCAATAACTATCAATGCGTAAAGGCTCAGTAAATGGTGTGGCATGAGAGGGGGCGATAAGACGACATACATCGGTTCGCACCGTCATCATAGCTGATTCAAATCCCTCACGGAAAGCCCTCGTCTTCTCTTTCGAACCAGGACATAGCTCGGTATGTGTGGCAACCGGGTCGTCACTTGTGTACCTATGACCGCGCAGGCCGAAAGCAACGTGCTCGAGGGCAAGACCATCGACGATCTGAGCCAGCGTGGTCTCGGCCACTTCTGTTCGTAGGATGTTGGACAGTGCTGCGATGAAGACTTTCTGGTGGTCTTTGTCCAGGACGCTGTCAACACGGCACTTGTCAATGTGCTTCGGTGGTGCGGCGGTGACATATCTGGGATCTGTTTCCATGCTGTGCTGTCTGCCCTAGTGTCGCTGGGATAATTCTTCTTTATGAAAGAGAGGAAGAAGCAGAAGGAAAAGCTGTCTAGGGAACCGTCTCTTGCCATCCTACGCTGGATACCCCTAGTCTCTCCTAGAAGCACCAGATCGAAAGTGTCGCCGAACATGACTGGGTTTTGACGAGGGGGTTAGTTGGTTCTATAAGTGGGGCGAAGTGCGGCTGCCTGACGAGGAAGTCGCAGTGCCGGTGGAAATGCATATACTCCACAAACTCAGTAAGCCTCAAAACAAATCACGATCAGGTCGAGAGACTGCCCAGGCAGCTGTCTTTTCGAGACCATAGCTGCTGGGGACACACGTCAGACACGGAGATTGCCGAAGAGTTAACTGTTGTATTTTATTTGCATCTCATATGTAGTTCACGGCTCTTCTATGCTTAGAAGAGCGCCCGGGCATCGACAGTCGAGTTCCCAGCGCCGTCACCCGCGAATCCGCGGCCCTTGCTGTTGAACCAGTTCAGGAACTGGAACACGGACGCCTTGGGGGTGCGCTCCAGCGATGTGTAATTGACATACTAAATCACGGTCAGATACCTAATCATCAAGGCACGGGGTAAGCGACAGAGAGGGAGGGACTCACCTGCAGCCCGAAGCGCACACTGCTCCCGGAGAACCATTCATAGTTGTCAAAAATAGCCCAGCCCCACGCACCAGTGACGTTGACGCCGTCGTAAACCCTCGCGGCGAGGATGTTATCCAGGTAGCCCTGGTAGTAGTCCGCACGGCGCAGGTCCCACTGGATGGCGGACAGCGAGTCCAGGCTCCCCTCACCCGGCTCGGCGAACCCGAACTCGGTAACGACAATCTCGGGGACGGTGGGGAAGAGCTCCTTGGTGATCTTGCTCAGGAACCGGCGCACGCCCTGCGGCGCGCTCCACAGCCAGCTGACGCCCGAGTCGGCGGCGGGCCCGACGGCGAAGCCGCCCGGCGCGATGGGCTGCGAGCCCGCGCACTCCGGGTAGCTCGGGTGCGAGCTGTTGGAGGTGCAGGCGTCGGCGTCGTCGATGGCGGCGGCGTAGTACGAGGTGTAGGGGTCGATGGCGAAGAAGTCGCACGACCCGGACACCAGCTCGCTCTCCTCCGGGGTGAACTCGGGCAGGAGGTCGCCGAGGGTGTCGCGCAGGCTGTCCGGGTACTGGCCGCCGTTCCAGACCGGGTGGTTGAACCAGCCGAGCGAGTAGTCGTACTGGCGCTGCGCGGCGTCGAGGTCGGCGGGCGAGGACGAGTTGGCCTCGAAGTAGTTGCCCGAGTTCTTGAACGTCATCTTCTTGGTGCCGCCGAACACGTCCTTGTACCACCTGTAGACCTTGGCGTGCGCGAGCAGGGTGTGGTGGCCGCACAGGAAGCGCGACTGGGTGCCGGACGAGATGTTGTTGTAGATGGGGTAGTACTCGCCCGCCGGGTAGGTCGAGAACTGCCAGTTGCAGTACTGCGGCTCGTTGATGGTGAACCACTCGGTGACATACTCATCGTACCGGGCGATGATGAAGGTGGCGTAGTTGAAGTAGTCGTCTATTGACTGCCTGTCGTTCCAGGCCCCATACTCGTTGAAGAGGGCCAGCGGTGTGTCCCAGTGGAATAGGGTGATGGCGAGCGTTAGGCCAGCCTCGACGGCTGTCTTCACCACGTCGTCGTAGTGAGCCACGCCGGCCTCATTGATGGGCCCCTTGCCGAATGGGAAGATGCGCGGCCAGCTGATGCTCGGGCTGAAGGCTGGGATTCCGAGTGCCTTGAGGCGTGCGATGTCCTGCTTGTACAGGTAGTAGTGAGAGGCCACCACGTCACCCGTGCTGTTGTCCGCAATGAGGTTAGGCACGCGGTGGGACAGCAGATCCCATATAGACGGCCCCTTTCCTTCAGCATCTGCGGCACCCTGCGGTGTTCACAGGTCAGTGATACGATCCCGAGAATGGCTGTGATTTGACGTGACATTACCTCGATCTGGTACGACGAAGAAGCCACCCCCCACACAAAGTCCTTGGGAAGGGTGAAATTGTTGAAATCAGGCTCATAAGCCGGGACGAGGGGGTGGAATGTGCCCGGTGATGGGTACGCACTCGGCTCAGGGGTGGGCGTCACCGTCGTCGTGACCGGACCTGTAGCCACGGGCCCGACCTGATCCCACAGGAAAGCAAGGCGCTCGTTGCTGAAGTCGGTCTGGGTCAGGTAGGCAGAGGTGGACAATGTGTTGTAGCTGGTGAGCGTATACGTGGTCGACACCCCACTCGGCGGAGGGAAGGTGACAGCGCCTCCCGCGGCCGAAGTGGTGGCGTTGGGTGCCTGTGCCTTGACGAGCGACGCGGCCGAGAGTGCAGCCAGGGCAGCATGTCGCTGCCACGAGGTGTGAAGCATGGCGGGCTGCTCTGGATTTTAACCGACGGCAGGGGCTGGTCCAATCAACGACTTGCCTATGGCCTGGCACACAACATGACGGTGGTGGGACACGGTCTACACAAACTAACGCGAGGACGCAGCCGTCTTTATAGATGGGTTACAGTGCCGCTGCCAGGATCGTTGACGAGTGGTGAGCTCATACCGGGACCAGAGGGGTGGGACTCGATCCAGGTTGTACGTGCTGCATACCTAGCATCCTTGGTATTGATCATAATTCCAGGCTAGCAGCAAGACGCAATGCAATGCCTGGGGTGCTGGGTACCACGGCTTAACTCCCCGCCGTCGTGATTGTGGGAAAGATCTGGGGCTTCTTCTGACGCGATCAGTGGGTTTTGCTGATGGAGAACCATTCCATATTCGGAGCATCTCCCTCCGACCCCCAAGCTTCTCCAAGGCTCCTACTGCTGAGGGGCATCTTGAATTGTTTGCTGGGCATTCTTGAGCGTCAATCTCGGGAGACTGACTTGCATCATGGCCCATCTGCCCGCTGAACCTAGACAGCATACGCGACGATGCCAGACTTAAAGTTTGTAGAATGCTTAGGTTAATTTTGGATGTTTGAGAGGGGCCAATCACGGCGCGATGTGACTCGTCTTGGGTGGGTTCTCGGTATGAGGAAGAACAAATTTCCCTCCTCTTCATCTCCGCTGGCCACAAAGGCAAGTATATGACTATGCAGTCCTCCAATGTCACGGCTAAGGTTCGATCCTGGAGCTGCTAGCATCCCCCTGGCTGGACGGTCATTAAACTTAGGCGGCATATGCCCACTCTGGGAAGACAGGGCCAGGGACACCGGATGAACTGGGACAGCCCGTCCTTAACAAGGGCACATGAAAATGATACCTTGTCCCAAGGATAGGTTGCATCTTCTCATGAGATGAGTGACATTGAGTCCGTGAGTCGCCTGCAAATTGCTCGATTCACGGTCTGTAGACGGCCTCTCGCAAGAGTGACAAGCTCCAGGTGTCATGGCCAGCCCCGATTCGAAGAGGCAACTTGTGCTGGCACTCTCGATAAGAATTGACTCCAGAAGTCCGAGGAGGGAACGAATGAGTATCAACTATGAGATCGAGCAGGGTAGAATGGAGGACGGGCACCGAAAGTCGCACATTTCTGGGCATCTATCTGCACAAAACAAGAGAGAGTGCGAGAGGAGAGCTGCGCGATGTCGGGTGTTCCGCCGGGCCACACGACCCGCGGGGCGCCCCGCATCTGACATCTCATCTCACACGGTGCGGACCGTCGACACTAAAACAACCTGGCAGGAGCCAGCCGTCTGGCGATTCCTCAATGCGGGTCAGGTAGATAGACGACCTGCGCCCCTGGAGTAGTGTCTGGAGTCTTGACTCGTGGTCTGGCTATTTGGCCATGCAAGCATGTGATTCTCGCTTCTCATGGGAACAGTCATATGGATGTTTTCAAGTAGAGGTTCAAGTCACAGGAAGCCAGTTGCAGGGCACGGCGTCGGGGAGCAGTGAAGATACTTGTCCTTATCTTGTCAAGACTAATTAGGTTCAGCATCTACAGATGCAAAGATATCATGGCACGGCCACTCAATCTACGTGCTGCCGTAGTTCGGTTGGCCCTCCCTTCCTCTGCCATCTCCTAGCCATGCTCTAACCCCCTGGGAATTCCCCATCCTTGCCTTGGACTTCGGTATCATAGATCCAATGTGAGAAAAATGCACCAACACCATGTGAACAGGCTTGTATGAACACCAAAAGCAAAATCAAAAGAACGCCTGCCGCTATGCTGCCATGCCGTCGTGGTATTCCCAAACACCGTCCTACCCCACGCCCCAGGAAAGGGGGATTTATGATCCCGTGGTCTCTACCACCTCTTTTCTCAAACGCCATGTTGTGACTTTCGCTTAGGGAAAGTTGAGGAATGAGACATATGTAAAAGTGAAATTGTGGATTGTGGATTGGCCTGTGTAGGCCATGCGTGTTGAGGTCCACAGTGTATTACCAGGTGTGCAGACAGCCTGTCTCCAGGAGTACCGACGCCCGTGTACACACGAGGCACATGTTCAACGCCCAGCCGTTGCTTTCCTGCGGGCCTCTTTCTCACGCCGACGCTGTTCCAGGATGGCCTCCTCACGCTGGTCCTCGAGTCGGGCCAGGCGGGCGGCCGCCTGCTCTTCGTCCTCCACGTCAGAGTAGCCGGCCTCCATGTCGGAGTCGTCGTCTTCATCGGCGTATCTGTACTGCCTGCCGTAGCCGTCGTCCTCTGGCTCATCCTCGTCGTCGTCGATGAAGTCATCCATATCTTCGTCGTACTCGTCATCCTTCGGGCGCGGCCGGCTGAACATTCCTAGTGGGTTGGGAGGGCGTGCACGGTCACGAACACTACCTGATTTCGCAGCGCCAGGTTTGGCTTTGCTTGGAGGAGGCCGAGCAGATCCAGCATACCCCGTGGTCGCCATGGCCGCCTTCTTTGGTTTTCGTTCCTCCACCAAGGCTGCGCCCTTTGCGCCAGCCTTTCCCGCTACGCCCTTTTGCCCCACCACCTTTACACCCCGGTCTGGTAGTCCGTTGCCATTTGAATGTGTCCCATTCTTGGACGGTAGGCCGGCGGATGGTTTTGAACCAGGCTTGCCACCTTTCTTGGCGAGCCTTGGATCCTCTGCGTCCTGCTCTTTCTTGCCCGACTGCTTCTCGACAGCTCTGTGCTGGATCTTTCCGATCGTCTGCAGCTTCTGTGCCTGGGCTGCAGCCCGAGCCTTGATCTCAGCGTAGGACCCCTTCTTAGGCGGCTTCGTAGTGGACCCCGCTGTAACATCTTGACCTGTGGTTTTGGAGGCTGGTGCAGGTCTTGAGAGTGATGAGCTTGTTGATGTTGCAGTTCGGCTGACGGTTGCAAAGGTGGGCGTGGTGGGTGAGGGTTTTGCGCTTGTCGTCGAGGACGGTTTCTTGGATGCAGCCGATGCTGACTTCTCGGTCAGTGGCCGTGGCTTGTTGTTATGGGAAGCGGCGGCGGTAGATGGTCTTGAAGAGCCGGTGTAGCCGGATGAGGCTCGTTCGGCTGGGCGTGGTGCCTTGGTTGCAGCGGCAGTCGACCTGACAGACCCGTTTGCATTGGATGCCAGCCGCGGTTGCTTCTGTTCAGAAGCTCTGGTATCATCGTCGGCCTTCCTTTTGGCCGGAATCCCGTTTCCAGGTTTTGCGGATGCTGTCGACGGGGGCACGGAGCCTTGAATGGAGGCGAGGAGGTCACCGATCTACAGTGGTGGGCGTGGGTCAGCCGGGTATGGGGGCATAGGGTACCGAGTTGGGCCCTGGGTATACGACACCTGGCAGGTTTGGGGAAGACAAGACCAAATCAGTGACTAACCGGCATGTTGAATGATTTCCTGGGCTCTGGCCCGATCCCAACGTTGATCCCACCCTCAAAATAGACAATTTGGCTCTATAGCTTCATGCCATCGATCGGTGTTGACTCATCTGCACGAGTGTGCTGGCGGTCTGAGTCGGGGGTTTCGCCGCTGGAGAGTGACAACCAACAGACTTTTTGCGGTCTCGCGACCACCCTTATCGTTTGTCCGCCTAGGGATTAGGGGACTGACGCCCTGGGGAAACGCCGAGCAGTGCTGAGAGCGCGGGAGGCGGTAGAAGAGCTGAATCGATGGTTGGTGAGCCAGGCAAGGCGGGAAAGGGCGGGCAGGGCGAGTAGACAAAGAGTGTAGGTTGAGAAGGAGAGCCAGGTCGATGGCGAGGTCGACGTCGTGGGTATTTATGGCTTTTGGGTCAATGGGGTCGATGGGGGGGTGGCCCTTTGCCGTTCCCGCCTTGCGCTGCGCTCGAATGACGGGATTGCTCTTTGCCAAGCCAAAAGAGTGCCACTGCGAACTGGGCTCTTGCTGATTGGGCGCAAGCTGAGATGGATCCGGTTCCGGACGCGATTAAGGTTCAAGACAGATAGTTGCCTGTCTGACCAGCTGGCTGGCTGCTGGTGCCAGGTGGCATGATCTGGGAGGCAGGACTTGCAGAGGCGGCAGAGCCGACTGAGGCAGGTGCACGGGCCACAGCCCACCAAACTGTCCCTGCCCGCCCAAAATCTGCCTACTACTTCCTAATCGCCGTGAACTTTTTCTATCTGGACCGAACCAACCCCATCTCGCCGAAAGACTCATCACCACCCACCCGTCTTCTCAGAACTCGACGAGCCAGTCTCCGCCACGCGGTTAAATCGATTGAACTCTCCTGTTCTTCTACAAATACCAACAGTGAGTACCATCCCGCCGCCTGAGCTGCTCGCGCCAGCAAGACGCCGACGCCGCCATCGCATCGCGCAAATCTCTGACAAGTCCGCATCGACCGCAGAAACAACCATCAAAATGAAGCACCTCGCAGCTTACCTCCTCCTCACCCTCGGCGGCAACGAGAAGCCCTCTGCCGACGATGTCAAGAAGGTCCTCGACTCGGTTGGGATTGAGGCCGACTCTGACCGCCTGAGCAAGCTCCTGTCTGAGCTCGAGGGCAAGGACATCAACGAGGTACGAACGCGACAACGCCTTATTGAGAATATCACAGGACAAATATGCTGACGGATCATGTTACACAGCTCATCGCTGAGGGTAGCTCCAAGCTCGCCTCCGTGCCCTCTGGTGGTGCCGGTGGCGCCGCTCCCGCCGCCGGTGGTGCCGCTGCTGGCGGTGCCGCTGAGGCTCCCAAGGAGGAGGCCAAGGCTGAGGGTAAGTCTGCTCCAGCATCAACTTGGCATGCGACACACGCTGACAATTTCCTACAGAGAAGGAGGAGTCCGACGACGACATGGGATTCGGTCTCTTCGACTAAATGCCCTGACGTCTCGCCCCAAATTCGAATCTTCACCCTTGGTGTCAATTTTTCGGAGATGCTTACAAGCATACTACACCGGTTCAACACATGCCAGAGCAAGGGTCCTAGGGATATCATGATACCACGATGTTTGATGGTTTTTTAGGTCTCGGGTTGGGATGGTGGCCGGGAAAAGTAAATCATGAATAGCAATAAAGGCTTCGTGACCTCTTCGGAATATTAGGACAACAAAATGATGTGTTTGATGAACTGGACGTATCTGGCATACTCAACACACCCACCTTGGTACTGGATGATGGTCTGGGAGCTGGTCTTTGGATCACCGAGACGGCACGCCCGTTTGCCGCACGACCAGCAATGGTGCCCAGTGGATGTTCACCACGTTGGCTTATAATGTTGCCTCGTTACGTTGCCTCACTTCTACTTGTATGCGCCGGTCTCCGAGATGGCGGCAACCTCAGTATGTCAAGCCTGGTACCTAACGGAATGGACGTCTGCTTTCCAGGTCCGGCAAACTCACAGTAGGCAACATGACTGGGTTGACACTCGATGCGACGCTGTAATCACACTAGTCCATGGTACCGCGCTGTGCATCGCCATCTAAGTGTAGTCTTGTACAGTTTTGGAAACTGCTTTCTCGTCGGCATTGAGCTTCCAATGTGTATTCTGAGCCATGACTACCGGTGTCACACTTCCAACATCTCCAAAGCGCCCAGAATGTGACCGTCTGACGCATGTTCTGACGGCAATCGACTTTGGACAAAGAACAGAATTGCACTGCGAGAATCTGCATAGTAGGCAGGGCATAATTGAGGGCTTGGTGTAAGAGTGTACTATTGAATATGGACAAGTCCAGGGTGCTTGCCAGGGGACGGACACAAGACAAAATGCACTTGTGAAAAGGAATTCATGATCTGGGCAGCTTGAGATAGTCAGTGTGAAGTGAGTATCGGCAGAGCACTCTGGACTCAAAGTTGACATTGTGGTTTATGAGTCGAGCGGGCCAGGGCTTGGGCTTGGCTTGAGCTTCGAGAATCATGTGTTTGTCGCATAGAAGCCAATCTCGAATTCTGGAATCTCGAGCATTGGATCTAAATTGGCTGCAGATTGTGAAGTCACCAGTCAGTTGAACAAGGCAAGGCACGAATGCAGCCTGGCAGCCAGGTCAGTGAAAGAACATGAGAGCTGACAAGGACATGGGTGCTGATCCCAGCATGCAAACGGAGGTCACTGCCTGAAGTGGACGGACGTTGCGGGGGTAACGGCCAGTGCCTTCTCCCATTGGCCGGGCGCCATTGCCATAACATTGGAGCTCCATCGCTGGGCCCACCCAAAACTCGACTCGCATGCCAATTCCATCACTCTCCCACCATGCACTCCGACTCTCGATATTCAACGCACATTGCTTCACCCGGCTGCCAGATCGCTCACGGCATGATCATGGACCTCTGAGACACGTCAAAGTATCCTTTTCTAACCTATACACAGCCTACAACACGAATCAGCGCGTGCGACAACAAAACAAAACAAAACATCGGCTCACCGGGTCCACACCGACTTTGCTTGAAGGATCCTGGAGCTGTTTCTGGTCCCCGAGCTTATGACTGACGAGGAGGGGCCGGATTGCATCAGACCAGAACGGCAGGCATCAATTGAGTCGCAACAATGTCAGCAGCATCACCAACGCCTATGGGCCCTGGGAGCCACTTCACCTCCCTCGGCCGGAGAACATCAGCGCGCCAGGCCTTGCGCAGACCAACTTCCCGCCCAGCATTCAGTCGCAGCGAATCTCAGCCCGCTGTTCACAGTGCTCGTGAGGCGCCTCTGAGCGCCAACCGCGCTGAGTCACAACCACAACAGCAGCAGTATGATGCCATGCACGACAGCTCCGACGATGAGATCCCAGTGCCCATGAAGCTCAGTGCTCTGACTAAGGCTCTACTGAATGACGGCGGCGCAACAGATGCCTCGGCAGCCGCAACCGCGCGTCGTACAAATGAGGCACTTAGTCAACAGCCGGAGCCCAGGGTTATGACCAGGAGGCGGAGCTATCTTACCAGGAACTCTTCGTCAGCCGCGGACGATAGGGACTCAGCGCCAGCGCCAGCGCCGGAACCGGATCGACCGCTCAGGGAGACACGGCGCCATACCAGGACCAGCAGTGTGGCAGGAGGGATCGTGTCTTCTAGACAAGCCTCGCCTGCGCGAGCAAGGGATAGCAGCCCGCCACCGCGCAAGCGAGTCGTTCGACTTAGCAACACGTCCAGTGTCGCGCCCAATGTCGCGCCCAATGTTGCGCCCGTGCAGACCGGCCGACTGAGGAGGTCACTGTCTACCTCGACCACAAGAAGACCAGAGAGCCGCGCCGATGTGGATGAGAGCGTGCACAGTGCCGGCGCTGCCGCACCTGCCGAGGAGGCAGACATCAACACTCCAGCGCAGCCCGTCCGCAGAGTACAAATTGCCATCGGGTCTTCACACAAACGACAGTCAGCTGGCAATTCTTCTGGCTTTGCGTCTAGGAGCACCGGCTCCTCCATGCGCAGTGACCAGGAGGGCCTCGAAGAACCCCAAACTGCGCCTCGGCCGCAGTCCGCCATTGGCAGCGTCTCGAGACTTGGCGGCAGCGCAAGCGTCAAATCAAGAGAAGAGCAAAATGCTCAGGGCTCAATGCGGGTCAAGAGACTTGGCAAGATCCCAGGCAGTTTCCTCAGCGGACCTGCTCGCCGCGGTAGGAGACGCGAGAGTGAAGAGGACAGGCTGGCTAGAGAGAACGACGAAGGCGAGATGGTGTATGGCCAGGAGCATGACGACTATCCGCCGCCTGAAGTTGGCCGTAGCGGCGCAGAACCCCAAGCATCGTCATTTTATGAGTCTGCGTACCGGGATTTCGCGGCGTCTGGCAGTCCCGTTAGCAGCAAGGAGTTGAGAGCAGGGAGCCGCAGACAATCTCATGCAGACCTCAGGGCCGCCTCTCTCAGCGAGGCCCACAAGGTGATTGAGGCAGCCCGGGAGGAAGCCGCCCGAGAACCGCTCGAAATACCGTCAACACACGACCAGGAGAACGAAATGCCTGCCCCGTCGGCCTTTGAGAGACGAAGGCCGTCAGTCGGTATCTATCCTGACAAGGATCTGGAAAAGAAACTGCTTCGGTCACCTAGTCTTGTTGAGATTGGCTCCAGGGCAATCCCTCGAGCTGTCTCGCCAGAGCGTCCGATACTGGCATCCCTCAGCCAAAATGTGCAAAAGACGCCACACGTTGTGATACCGATGCAGCGACCTGCACCACCTCCGCCACCAAAGATGAGTGTTCTGGATGCAGCCACAGCTACAGGCGGCGCAGCCACCACCAAAGAAGCCGCAAAGAAGAGGAGCATTATTCTCAAAGTCAACGGTCGTTCATACCAAAGAGTAGACTGCATAGGGCGTGGTGGCAGCGCCAAGGTGTACAGGGTGACGGCCGAGAACGGCAAAATGTTTGCCCTGAAGCGAGTCAACATTGAGAACGCCGACGAGACTATGCTCAAGGGCTACAAGGGCGAAATCAACTTGCTGCAAAAGCTGACCAACGTTGAACGTGTCATTCAGCTCTATGATTTCGAGCTCAATGAGGAGAAGCACGTACTCAGTGTCGTAAGTGACCCACCCCTTCAGCACATATGGTGAGCGTACGCTGACTTGACCTGGTACCCAGCTTATGGAGATTGGTGAACTGGATCTCAACACCCTTCTAAGAGTACGGCAAAACCAAGAGGGCGCCAAGCTCGATCCCGTGTTCATCCGATACTACTGGAAAGAAATGCTCGAATGCCTCGCCGCCGTGCACACCCATAACATCGTGCACAGCGACCTCAAGCCCGCAAACTTCGTGATGGTCCAAGGCCGCCTAAAACTGATCGATTTCGGAATCGCCAATGCCATTCAGACCGAAGAAACAGTCAACGTGCACCGCGAGACGCAGGTCGGCACACCCAGCTACATGAGCCCGGAGAGCCTGATGGACTCGAGCCACTATGCATTCACCTCTGCGAACGGTGGCAGGTACTGGCACGGGCCCAGAGGCCCCAAGCTCATGAAGCTGGGCAAGCCATCGGATGTGTGGAGCCTGGGGTGCATCCTGTACCAGATGGTCTACGGCAACTCGCCATTCGGGCACATTCAGAACCAGATGGCACGCTGCCAGGCCATCATCAACTGGTCCCACAAGATCGAATTCCCCGACAAGGGCATCGGCGGCGTCAAGGTGCCACCGAGCCTGCTGCGCACGATGAAGAAGTGCCTCGACCGGGACCAGCACGCGCGGCCGTCGTGCGCGAAGCTGCTGGGAGAGGACGACGGCTTCCTGTACCCGATCGAGTACGCCAGCGACGTCATGGGCGCCGCGGACAGCCTGCCAATCACGGAGGAGCTGCTGGGGCGCATCATTCAGAGCGTGGTCACGCGTTGCCGCGACAGGCTGCCCACCGACGGCGAAGCCATCAAGACGTGGCCATCGGCGTACTGGACCAGCGTGCGCAAGGCCATCGAGGCCAAACAGAGCGAAGGGGAGAGGCGGTAGGCCCAGCTGCTGTAGCGACTGTGTGCCCGCCTCCCCCCCCCCCCCCGACAACAGTGTAGTGTTGTGCTCGAGAGGGCAAGTGAGGCAGGAAAGCTTGTATACACGAAGAGTTTTGGGTGTGGTAATTTGTGGCCTGTGATTGATGATTGATGATAAAGAAATGGGAAAGAATAAATTGGACTGAGGAATTGATTATGGTGGACGAAGACAGTGATGAAGAGTTTGTTAGTCGGGCAGCGGTTGTTTCATGTCTCTTTTTTCGATTATTCCCCCAAAAGCAGCAGCACATATCTCACGAGTGGCTGGCTGGCGCGTTTCTTGTCTCCTTTTTTTGATACCACGACTGTATAAACTTGCGGTGTTTTTCTTTGTCCCTTCGGAAGGTTGAGGCTCGTCTATTCATAATATACTGCTCAGCGCCTGCTGAATCAGGGAAACTTTTGAGTTCATGAATTTGTGCTCCGTACCAGCGTGTTTTGAGCGTCGGGCTGCAGGCCCTTGGCTCTCATTACTGCATTGGACGTGTCTCCCGTAGCCCACGGCAACTTACTGTCCAATTGACATGCTGGAGTTCTTGAGACGACTATTTGGCTATGCCAAACTCGGCACGATACTTTTGATTGATATGATACATTTTGCAATCCCTGAGATCCTCATCCCTGGTCGATTTCAGTCGGTGCATGGTCTCCCTCGTCTGACACCATGGCTCGTACACTCGGTCCTAGCTTTTCAGATGCCGGATAATTGGTGTGAGCCATGGTGATGGGCTCAATCCGCCCGCTTTTGGAAGTTGACCTGGCACAGGGCATTCATGCCACCAGATCACACCCGCAAGATACCCCAATGCCTGATCCTTCTCCATTCCTCCGCCCGCCCGCCAATTTACTCCTCAATCTCCTCGGGCGCCTTGATCCTCAGCTCGCTGATGCGCAGGACCGTGTACCGATGCTTGCTCCTCACGGTCTTGACCTTCCTGTTCCGCCGCTTGGTCTTCTCCTTGAGGCGCATCGGCTCGCTGTCCACGCCGACGACGACGGCGCGGCACTCGTACAGCCGCTCGTCGACGTAGGCGACCTCGCCGCTCTGGGGGTTGCGCGCCGGCCCGACCTCGCTCGGGATCAGCGTCAGGTCGCGCGAGCCCAGCACCGACGCGCGGTTCAGCCGCAGCACGTCGCCGGGCCGCACGCCCGGCATCAGGAACGGCAGCCGCACCTCGTCGCCCGGCGTCACCAGGTACGGCCGCCCGTGCACGTGCAGCGTGATGTAGTGCCCGCCCGGCTGCGCCCGCAGCAGCGGCAGCATGTCCTTGACCTCCTGCGGGATCGGCCCCGTCGGCTGTGGCGGCGGCTGCGTCGGCGGCGCGCGCGGCTTGGGGGTGTTGGGGTGCAGAGCTTGGGTCGCTGTCGCGGAGGCGGCGGCTGCTGCTGCTTTGGCGTGGATGCTGGCTGAGGTCTGCTGGGCGCGCGATGCCTCGAGGGGCGCCCCGCTAGGTTGTGGCGTCGTCGCCGTCGTCGAGGCGGTCTCGATGTGCTGCTGTGTCGAGCTGATCCATCGCGCGCGGATGGGCAGCAGGAAGGTCGGTGGTAGGCGCGATGCGGAGTGGCGCAGCTCCAGGGCGGAGCGGAAGAGTGACCTGCTCATTGCGACGGCGGATTAAGGGGGGCGGCGATCGGGATTGACTGCCTGCTCGTGGCCCTCTCGGCTGGGTTGAGACGCTTCGCGGGCAAGCTCTCAAAGATCTTTTGACGCGGCTGCTGGCGGAAGCTTATCTTCTTATCGGCGCTTATGGCTGCCTCTGCTCCTAACCCTGCCAACGTCATCCAAAGAGAAGCCTTGGAACTGGTCGTGTTGGCAAGGGCAACTTTTGATAATTGCCCTGGAGGATCAGAGCATCTCACTGAATGATCTTGTCATTGTGGGGCTCTTTGAAATTGAGCAAGCACATGATTGATTACTTCGGACTACCGAAAACTCCTACGCATGTCCCATGAGTTGACACCGTCCCTGACTGGCTACACAGGCCACACTCATCAAGGATCATTAGGCAGCGGGCGGCATGTTCAGCCCAGACACAGCACCACCTACACTGCCGACGGTAGTGAGCCGGTCAGCTCCAGTTTGCTCTGGATATCTGCCCAAGTATTCTGCCTCGGGCACTGGTATGGCTGCGCATCCCCTTTGAAGGCACCTTAAGCTACCTGGGTACCCAGGTGCTCATGGACCGCCCTCCGCCCCAATTGGACAGCTTCTGCTCTCAACCCTACCTCCTACACCGATAGATTAGACCCCGCACTCTGTCTCTTTCTTTTCTTGATCGCTGTCTTTCTTTGAATAAATCAATAGCGCCAAGATTATAGATATACTTCACTCGTCACACCTTCTTGTCGCTACTCCTACCTTCTTTTCCGTCTCCATAGTGTCAAAATGAGGGATCAAGGACCACCGTCTCTGAAGAGTCACGAGGCAAGGAGACCATCGCCTCCTCTTGACATTGGATCGCCGTTGTATCCAAAACCTTGGAGAAGGAGACGTCGATCACCGCACAAGGCCTACCAAATTGAACCGTCAGAGTCCGCGACTTTAGAGCCACTAAACTTGAGTCGAGCATCCCAACTATTCCAGTATAAGTCGATGGAGTCAAAACAAGACACCATGGATTCGCTCCCAACTCCGAATCAGATCGCCTGGATCCGGCTCCTCAAAATATTTCCCTTTAAATCGGGGAAGAACCACTACGAACTCATCACATTCCATTTTCATGACCACCCGCCTTACAAGGCCATATCCTATGCGTGGGGCGATCCTGAGTCTAGTCGATATGTATCCATCGTACAGGGTCGACGTCAGGGGTGGCTGAAGGTGCCAATCAATCTTCACGCCGCCTTAGAGACCTTGAGAGATCAGACAGAGGATGTCTTGGTCTGGGCGGATTCCGTGTGCATCAACCAGCAGGACAACGGCGAGAAAACCCAGCAATTGCCTAGAATACCTGCAATATATGGCAACGCAGAGCAGGTAGTAGTCTGGCTAGGAGTAGAGATGGATGACTCCAATCGAGCTCAAGAGCTCTTGCATAATATCGCCCACGCCGAAGTGCAGCTTGATCCCGACGTGGACCTCAGCTCCGTTGTTTCACTCTTCGACCGTGATTACTGGAGCAGATTATGGGTTGTCCAAGAGATCCTACATGCCAAGGACATTGTGGTACGATGCGGCTTCTCATGGCTTCCCTGGGATGACTACACGCAGGCATCCAGGTTGTTCCAGTCAGAAAAGGCCTCCTTGAACAAGTTGCTTACTGTTGCCCAAGGCAGAAGAGACTCCACTCGATTCATCACATCACAGCATAGACTAAGTCCCTCGCAGATTTTAATTTATCATGGCCCGGCAAGCGTATCGCACATACAACAAGCAAGGGAGTTACATGCTGATGATTCTTTCTTCTACTTCCTCCATGTGTTGCGACTCAGCAGAACAAAAATGGCATCTGATCCCAAAGACAGGGTATACGGTATACTTGGTATCCTTCCTCAGGAGATACGCGACAGGCTCGAAGTAAACTATCAACTTTCGATCAAGCAAATATACATCGATGTCGTGCAAATCCTATTGGATTCTGGGCACATGGACGTCATATGCGAAGCCATCCATTTCCCCCCGCAAATCAGCAACGCGAGCCTTCCCTCATGGGTGCCTGATTGGTCATATGACCCCATGGCACGGTCTCTGGCGAGCCTCCCTCTCTCATTCTCAGCTGGCAGCGGAGAACGTCCATCTTTCCGATTCTACGAGGAGCACTTGGCACCGCGGACGAGGAGCAAGCTTTTGATCGCCGGGGTGCGTATCGGAACAATTGATATCCACGGCATGGCCGTCAGCACGCAATCTCGAGCCGCCGACTACTGCATGGCTTTCCTACAATGGAGGGTGTTACTCCTGCAGTGCTTTGGTATTGAATATGGGTCGGGAGACGACAGCGAAGATAACCGCCGTTCCCGCGCGACCAGTTGCGAGCACCAACGCCGCTTTTGCCTGACACTCAGCCTTGGGCAGCCAACCAGGACAGACTCCGACGAGGTAGTCTTTAAATTAGTAGACAAAGAAACAGAATGGTTAAGGAAATGCTACCGCATCTTCGCGGAAACAATCAAAACCCGGCTTCCCCAACTGCCTATTGACGAGGACTTGTTGGCATTTGCGGGAATGGGGGATGACATGGAGCCCGAGGCCGCCCGCCAGTTCCTCCAGGACAGCTTCGCCAAATACATGATGGGGCGCTGCTTCTGCATCACGGATTCTGGGAGCCTGGGGCTCGGGTCAGGAGCTATGGCCCGCGGTGATGTTGTGGTCGTGCCATACGGATGCTCAACCCCTGTCTTGCTCCGCCCCGAAGGGTACAGTTCTGAAAATGGCGACGGGCGGCGTACCCAGGAGTACCGTTTTGTTGGAGATGTTTACATCCATGGCTACATGGATGGCAAAGCCATGGATCAAGGGTCAAGGGAGGAATTCATATTACACTAAAGGGTAATCAGAAACGTTTGTGACTCTTGGGATACACACTACGAGTCAATATCTGGTAATGACGGATCTCCCTCCAATTGCGTTCTCGGGGGTTTCGTACGGTGTAGCTTTCAAACTTGGCTGCGATGCTTCTCTGGGTAAAAGAATACCAAATCCCGCTCGGGTAATCCACCTCGTCGATGGCACACATGCATTCCCGAACAAAGTCGTAGTCCTCGAAGTCCCTGAAACACATCTGTAGATGTTGTGTTTCGGTATTGCGATGTCATTATCCACATGGCGGCAGTTCGTCTTGTCCACGAGGTTGGGTAAAGGGCACGGTTTCTCGTCTCCTGGAAGAGTCTTGGAAACATGAAGCAACGACGGCTACGGGACTGTTCAAACTTGACAGAGCTTCCATCAACGTTCCGCTGGACGACGCTTCACACATATGGACCACACCGGAGATGGTCAAATGCTGGCTGCGACCGGTTTCTCAATGAAATTCGAATTTGCTCCTTGAGTTGAGGCTGTGAGAGCATCCTTTCAGGGCCACTCCAACCGAAAGCTCTCACATCCGACAAGGTAACTTGGGTCTTGTTTCCCTAATGACCATGTGCCCAGTATGTCAAATCCTCTTCCAAACTTCAAGGACTTACTTTTGTTCAGCTCTATTCTTCTGTGCGTTTGTGCCTCCAGAAAATGCCTTCCGGTCTGGCTAGGCCGAAGATAGAATTGACGAACCTCTTCACAACTCAGCATGCAAATCGCCCAGCGCGCAGGCAAGCCATCCACTTTTTTGCCTCCACAGACTTTGCACATATGGTTCACAGGTCGTTTCAGTGTTTGCTTGCTTGTGTTTGTTTGTTTGAGGTCTAGCCTCAGGTAATACACAACTATTTCTCACTAATGCTTGTGCGTGGCCTCGACCCAGTGGCATTCCTTGACATCTGCTGCATGTTTTAGGACGCCCATTATACACACTGCTCCAATGAATTCCCAGTGCCTGTCTGTGAGTTGGGACAGCCTCACAGACGTATAGCCATAGTCTAAGGTCTGTCTTCTGGCGGTCTTGACCTCCTCAGAGCTGTCCCCTACCCGGGCCATAACCTGCTCGGGCTATCACCCGTTCAGCCTCCGCTGGAACCATGCATGCCCTGCTGATGCTTGTGACCTGCTCGTAAGAGACCAGAAGTTAATGTCGTTTTGTCTATCTACTCTACGTATGCATAGTGAGCTTGTGCCCATGGAAAATCACGGAACGTCGTGATCCCATCAACAGCCGGCATGTGACTCACTGCAGCATCTCATTATTTCTCTGGTTATAGTATGGTAGAATCTCGCGATCCCATCGCACACTTTGTGTCACATAGATTCTATTGGTGCTCCCCTTTGATCCGCGATCCCATCGTGGGTCGTCGCGGTCCCAACTCACGATGGGACCGCGATGTACAGAATCCGGCCAATGGAGTCCGCCGGCCTGAGCATCCCATTGTGTGCTCTTTGAAGACTGTAGATATCGTGAAACGATTGGTCAAGAACTCGCGATACCATGTGTACTGGCGTCGTCAGTGGAATTTGCCCTTCGGCTCCCAAGCTCCAAAAACTATTTAAACCCTCGCCCCCCAACTCCCAACTCTTCCTTTCTCTCTTTCTTCCTTCCTTCATCATCATCTCTCAAACTACAAAAACCCACTCCTTCCATTCCTCAACAACCTCTTCTTCCTTTTGACTTCTCAAATCCTCAAATATACTTGTTCGGTCAAGCAACCGTTTCTCCCTCCTTGCCGTCTACTCGTCCTCGCACCTATACAAATCTACTCTGGCCATCTCAAGCTTTGCAGGGAAACGCCCATCACTGGAGACGGAAAATCTGCACCTGAACAGACAGACCGCCAGAGAAGTCTGTCCCAGGGATATCTCTCACCAATATCTTATCGAGATACTCTCGAGGCACATATGACTTCCACTGCACGGGTCTCGAAACAACTGCCCTATTTTAACAAGGTGGTGGCCCTTGAACAATTTCTCAGCGCGATGAGTCTCGCTCCACTATCGACCTCCAGGAATACTCAGTCTTATTGGACAATTTGCTCCTCCGTAAGGTACCGGCTGAGTTTCATCCGCGCCAGTCAACAGCCGGACCAACTGGGCTGCAATGCCCGATATTCCAAGCTCAGAGGAGCTTATGATTTCCGGTATTCTACCGAGCTCTTGAGCCCTTGCCGAAGCTCGAAACGTTCACATCTCGAGCGGTTCCAGCCGACCAGCCACTTAGATAAATCACCAGACTACACCCAGGACGAGCCATCAAAATGGCTTCCACCGTTTTCCTCACTCTCGGCGAGCGAACCGTCATGGTCGCACGTCCGGCCACATACCAGGATCTCCTGGGCGAGATTCGACGACACTTCCCCCGGGTCTCGTCGGTTTACAGCTTGGCCGTCATCTTTCAGCCTGCCCATGCGAACGGGGGTCTCCTCACCAACTGGGTGGAGGTGGACGAGAGCGCGTACAGCGCCGTCCACGATGGTGCGGAATTTTCCGGCCTGACTGTCTGGTTCCGCGGGTTGCAGACCGGGTACTGGAGTACCAACTCAGGCTAGACAAGAAACGGCGAGGTCGCACAGAAATACTCCAACGATGACAAGTCTTACGACAAACAACACCATCAGTGAAAGTGGATCCTCACCCTCTTATCGACGATTGGTCATAGGACCAAAGAAGTGTTGGGTAGCTCAACCGTTTGTCGACCCGAGGAGTACGAACAAACGAAATTTCCGGTGGTCAGGTCACCATCCCCAGAGACAGACCAAAAGGCAGAAATACTACATAAATCCTTGAAAATGTCTCACACAATCACCAAGTACGACGCCAACATCCTCAACCACCACGCCAAGAGTGGCGACGCCCTGGAGTTGGGCAGAACTCTAGACACCATCGCCCAGCGAGAGGGTCAGAGGACCCCAACGGCATGGACCGGGCTGATATCCTCCTCCTTGCAAAAGATTCTCAACTGCCACGCCAATTGAAGTGACTCCCTGAATCGGGCCAGAATACTCGACCACCTAGCCCAACGAGAGGGTCAGAGGACCCCAACGGATTTGATCGGGCGGATATCCGAGCTGAACGACCTGGAGAGTCCAACCTTGACTCTTCCAACCTATGCTCTTCCAATCTTGACTCTTCACTCGAGCAGACACTTACTCAGTCTTCCCTCTCTTGTGATCCTCCCTGGCTCAACCCAATTTTTCCACCACGACCACCCACCCCGTATCCTGGACTAAGCATATCGATGCCGACACACTCGGCACAAATTTCCCAACACAGCTGTCGCAGTTCAGGCCAGTGCCGCTGGATGTCAACCGGAATATCCAATTTCACGAACCACATCCGCGCGGAAAGGTGCCCTTCCTGGTCACGCTTCGGCTTGGCAGAAGACTCGGCAAGGGTCTATGGATGGAATGTGGGCATCTTCACGTTGAGACCACCGCACTTCTTAGCGAAGGCAACACATCTTCGCCCACACATGAACGGTGCACAACATGAGGACGGAGCGTCTCTTGCTGCCCCAGCCCAGGAAGTCAACAACAACCAAGTGCGCTCATCTTTCGAAATCATGGGATGTGCGACACCAAACCACCCGACCGACCAGTTGCAATTGGTTCGCGGTGTCGGCACAAATCTGAGCAGATCACCGTCCAGCATGCCGGACTTCGGTTTCGTGGGACAGAATGATGCACCACCACAAGCAGGAGCCTACGACCAGCTGGGACTAGACTCGACTGTGCACCGACTTGCCTATTTGCCAACGATGGAATTTTGAATGTCGTCGCCGGCATCGCCTTCGGGCCTAGGGGTCTCTGGCACGACCCATCACGCCTCTGCCTTCGGGGCCAGCGGACCACCTTCGCATGTTCATAAGGCAGCCCGTGGCGGCTGAATCATGCACTGGCGGCGTCACTGGTGCCGTGTCCCGCACTATTGTCTCCCCGCGGCAGCGACTCAAGATCCTTTTCCAGATCCAGCCGGCCGCTCGCGAGGAGTACAAGCTGTCTGTGGGCAACGCCCTCAAAGAAAATTTGGGGCATGAGCAACTCTACTGTTCAGACGTGGCCGAGCAACAGAAAAAGAAAACAAGGAGACCGGAACGTCTCAAGCAGCTCTCTGTCCCTCTCCCGAACGGGACAAACATGTGTTCTGGAGGTGACAGCTCTGCCGGGCGCAGCATGTGTTCCGGAGGTGATGGTCCTTCCGGGCCCGAGCATGTGGTCTGGATGTGATAGTCCCGCGGGCTGGGCGAGTCGATCATGGCTGTCCCCGTGGCTTCCCCATCATCACCGGGTGCTGGCCAAGTCATCTCTCACCTAAACCTCTATATCTCTAGACTCGACGCTACACTCGATGAAGCCTTTGTCCAGCGTGGCACTCACCATGACCACGGCTGGTGCAAAGCACCATCCGAAAATAACCTTAGGGTGCGGTTGGGCCGGGTCACCGCTGCGTGGCGTGCTCGCGTTGATGCCACGGCGGAAGAGCCAGAGGACGAGAGCCGCACGCGAAGGGCCGTAGCGGACTGGGCTGTCGCCGCAAAGGCCGTCGCGAACAAGCTGACGGACCCCCACGATGCCAGAGCAATCTATGTGGTCTAGATGCCCACACAGGCTACACTACGACAATAGCCAAGGGGACCAGGCTCGGGAAAAGCACCAACAGGGCCCAGAGGGAGCCCCATAAACGGAGCGCGAAGGGCAGAAATGTGAAGTGGCTGCCAGGCCCTATTCACGGGAAGATTTGTACCGCTGGGATCTCTGCAACTTGGGTATGTTCTCTTCAAGTCTACGGGCCCTATAGACAAGATATACTGACAAAACCCCAGAGATATTCTCGTGTCCGATAGCACATTCGGTGAGGATGACTCCTCGTCCTCATCATTGACAATTTGTACAGACAGAAATACTGCGAGTATGGCAAGTCTTCCAGCTGATGGCACCATCCGCGGGGATGCCTCCCCATCCTCATTATTGGTCACGACACCCAGGACGTGTTGAACCACGCATCCGAGCAACTTGAGAATGCATCGTGGCCACTCTGTCAAAACGAACCAAATCTGCCAGCACGTGTCCAATTCGCGCCCACACCAGACAATACAGAGGCGACCAATGCCAAGTCGCACACTTCATTTGAAGATATGCTCTGCAAAGATCTCGAAGTCAATCACGTCGATGACGGCATTCGAATATCGAAAGACTACCTCGCCATCCTGGCGAGAAGCCCAAGGAGCAGCGGGCCGCGGGCCATGATGAGGCCGCACTGTACATGTTCTAGCTGTCCATGCCAAAGAGCTAGTTTGGTTCGAGCTGGCTGAAGATGAGAGCGTGTTTCTGGAAACTGCCAACGACGCCGATATCGTGGCAATCGTGGCCGCCATCTGGTTGACGCTGTCCAGTACGACAACGATCACACCCTCCCAGACCTATCCACGCTGGCATCCATGCTGTTCTGGTTACCATCCACGCCCAGACAAGATGACCCACAGAGGGATGCTATTGAGTTCCAGCGATCAAGGATCCTCTCTCTGAATAGTCTATCTACTTTGAGGAGCTCATCTGCCAAGAGTGAACACGTTTCAAGGAATCACTCGTCGAGGAGACACGGCTTGAGACCATACGGCTCGAGGGGATTCTTCCGGAAATCTGCATTGAGATCAGCTTTCGGTGGACTTGAGTTGTCACATGCATTGTATCTGTATCGTGTGGTAGCTGTTGACATCACATACCAACAAGCTCCGGTCAAGACAGCGGGTACGGCGACTTCAGCAGATGTGGAGCCTCACAGATGCTCATTCTCTTCAATGAGCCGGATGTGTCACTTGGTCACATTTCCTCGCGGAAGACTGTTCACACTTGGCCAAGATTCTTGCTTCACAATTTGTTGACCGATTTTTGGAGCCAACAATACGCCGGCGAAGACGGAGTGTCACCATGGCGGGAAAATCCGACAACGGCGGCAACGGTTCCGCTCCGGCCACGGGCTGCCGCTGGTGGCGGCTTCAGCTCACGACCAGAGGGTCGCTGGGTATCCTACAAACCAGAGCACTACGTCGAAAAGTCAGATCGCGCACAGCCTGTGAGCCCGGTTCCGCTCCCGCCACCCCCAAGGCCGCTGCTGGTGGCGGCTATGGCTCCCTCACCACCCGCGAGCAGGAGATCCTGGCTAAGGCAATGACCTGCCTGAAGGCCGCTCCATCTCTGGTGGCGGCTACGGCTCGGTCACAGCTCGCTCACCACCCGTGAGCAGGAGACCCTGGCGAAGGCAATGGCCTGCCTCAAGATCACGGCCGCCCTCGAGATCACGTCATTTCTAATGACATTATGGAGCGGCTACAGCTCTCTCACCACACGAGAGCAGGAGATCCTGGCGGAGGCAATGGCCTGCCTCAAGACCGGAGGGTCTATCGGGTAAATGGTCTTGGGCCTGAAGACATCACCAGTGCACCTCCGGGCATGCTTCACGCTTTCTACACCATCAAGCAGACCAACGCGCCTTGATACTCCTACCGGACGCGTGCAGACAACCTCTTGGCCAATTCCTCATTTTCTTGTATCCTGAATACCAGAAGTTCGTTCCCATCCAGTCGCCCAAGCCAACTTATCCGATCGAGTTGGCTTCGCCTTCCCGAGACAAAGAGCGCAAGGACTAGAGTCAAGGAGTCATCAATTTGAAGCAGACTTGCACCACCATGGTCTTTACATCCACTGAATCATGCAGTACCACTTCTTCAAAAATAGGGCGGACATCCCAGGTGCCCCGTCAGATGAAAATTGTCTTGATCCGTTGGCTTCTACCGCAGGCACACATAGAATCGAGATCAATCATGTCCAGCAACAACACCACCAATGGGCGCTGGCCCTGCACGGTCTGCAACACAGTTAAGATTGGCCCAGGTATGTAAATAATTCTTTCATTCTAACCTATTGTAACTATCAACTTCTAATATTACGGAACTGGAGTGTTGCTAACTAGCAATAGACAAGAGTGTCGCCACAACGGGTCCGCGAATTCTTGCCCTCTCTTTCGACCAGCCAATACTGGGTCCGTGGCACTAGCAAGATGAGATGGATGTTGCGATCCCTGCGCCAATAACCGACAACTCTCGGGTCACACTCAAAGGCCACGACCCTGGGACTCGGATGGGGGCAACAGTGCCGATGAAGGTGTCCCTGAACTTGGTGAACGAGAACTTCTCACCTTTCGCCCTGAGCGACATACCTCTGAACGAGGCACGGGCCGCTGCTGGTGAAGCTTTGCACTCTGCCAGGCGGTCACCGGAGGGGAACTTTGGCGATGACAAATTCGGACGCGATCCACGGAGAAATTCCTATTCGAGACCTCGGTCTAGGTTCTTCTCTGAGGAGAACTCGGTCTCATTTACTTGACTTGGGGAGCGTGAGAGTCAGGACGGACGACACCACCAGGCCGCGAGAGACACGACCGGGCAGGCTTGCGCCCCTGAGGACGTTCGCCGCCCATCACTGTCCACCAATTCCCCGGAGACTCCCACCCTGAAGCAGAGAGTCAGACAGAGGGGGCATGATATCCGGGGTGGTCCGCCCAAGAGAAACCAGAGAGGCGCTTTTGCGCACGACACGCCAGCATCAAAACACTGGCAGTAATTTTCTCTCCTCTCCGAACCATGGATGGTGAGTGAGATTCTCTCTCCTCGTCGATTTAAAACTCGAGCACCAGAACTTGGCAAGCTAATATCTCCTCAGAATTGGCTTTGCGGAAAGCTCAAGAGAGTCTACGATACAGGTGGTCCCAACAGAAGATGATGCCATCCCACACCCTCGAGGTTCACTGGAATATTTGAGATCTTGTCCTTCCAGCCCAAGCAAGACCAGGGCCGACCTCAAGAACCACCGTGGTGCCCGAATCGTTTCTCTGAATCTAAAAAAATCGATGCGAAAAGTGGTGAACCATCTTTGGCTCAAGTTTTCTGACCATTGCTGGGCATGAACGGTGGAGCGCAGGACGTCGAGCTCCTCCTCCATCAAGCTGTCGAATTTTCGGCTTGAAACCTCCCCGCCAGGCCAGACGGATGACTGAGAGAAACGGTCGAAAACTCGATCCTCCTTTGGCGCTCGGCCGGAGCAGAGCCGTTGAGCAGCCGTGGCTATACAGCTTGTCGTCATCGTCGACGGCCCAGGACTTTTGTTCTTACCTCGAGGCCCGTGTCGGTCTGTTTCACTTATCTTGAGAACAAGCCACGTCTTCGCTCACAGCGTATTCGTTGGCCGCGTGTTCACTGGCCTGTCATCAGGATGCATCGTCTCTTCCAGTCTGGTGGCCAGTCTCCTCAGAACTTGCCTCACCCTAAGAAGTTTGGGCTGGGTGACTAGAGAACCAGCCACCACGACCACCCACGCCGTATCCTGGAACGCACTTTACACAAGCCTTTCCGCAGGGCCGTCCGCAGACATTACCTCTTGGTTTCCCTGCTCCGACAACTGCTTCGGTCGGTCGAATCAACAGCAGAGTCAGCCGCATGAGCAACACGTCCTTCCGGTCCGACCCTCGCTCGGTGCGAAGGGTGACCACAAGTCTGCCCAAAGACAGTTAACCTATGCGATATTCGGAACAATTCTCTGAATATCCCCTGGTCAAGAAAGACTGGCCGCAGCGAGTTGTTCAGGGTCTCCGGACAACATCCCGACCACTCCACCCAATGGCGACCCGCTTCTTCCCCAGGGGCCGACACACCACCTCCGCCTCTTCATAGGTCAGCTCGTGGTGGCTGCATTCTGCGCTGGCGGTGTTGCCGGTGAAGCTTCCCGCCCTTCCCGGGTGAAATTCGCCGGGGAAACAATGGCGCCTCTACACACCCACAGCGCCGTTCCTGGATCGTTTTTATATGAGCCGCGGCGACAAGATAATCAAGATCCCCACCACCTCGTGGGCCAACCACGCCACAGTCTTCAAAGACTCGGGATTCCAGCTCCAACTGAATTCCTTCATCACTTCTGGTTTTTGTTTCTCATGATTTCAGCTCAATGAGGTCAAATTGGTCCTGAAATACGACGCAAGAGTTACGCTCAACGAGCTCAACACCAAGATCCGACGCGTCGAGCGCTGCCTGGCCGCCAATCCTCCCGTTGAGCCCTACCTCAGCTGCGGCAGGTCGTTTGAACAATCACCACGCCATGTTGTGTCCAAAGAAATTCTTCTCACCGAGAAACAGAAAAGCGGTGTCATCTAGGGGCTAATCGACCGCCGCCACCAGTTGCGGAAACCGTGCGGGTGAAATGCCTGGACCCGCGTTGCGGTTGTCACCTTCAAGCGGGCTGCAGATGCAATCACCTATGCCGACTTCTGCAAGGAGACTCCGATCTGGGGCCTATGGACCTTCCAGATCTCCCGACCCGGTGTCCCGTTCACGTGGGAGCGTCGTGCAAAGGTCCAGAAGTATAAGGGGGCTCCTGGAATGGGATCCGCCTGGAACTGTGAGGATATCCCTACCCAGCCCAGGGACGTTGTCCTCCCTGACTCCCGGTGCCTAAAGTACAGCGGCTGTAAGCCTCACGAGGTGGCCGGCATCTACAGAGCCCTGGGCCTTCAGTATTCCCAGCACCAGAGGGATCGTGGCTCCCACTTCAATGAAAACCTACACGGAGTTCTTCAAGGAGGATAAGAGTTGAAGAGATGAGGAAACATGGCTCCCACTTCAATGAAAACCTACATGGAGTTCTTCAAGGGGAGGAATCGAGGGAATGTGGCACTGTCAAAGGCCAAGTCAGCATCCTCGACCTGGTGCGCCCGGCTGCCACAACGAAGGTCCGCTTCCTTGCTCCGGGATGCGCCCTTCTCGGCAATCTACTACTCGGTATATAGTTACCTAAAAGAGGATCTATTTAGCAAGCTACCGAGAAATGAAACTGCTTTTTGTTGAGTGCCCGACATTCCGTCACGAAATGGACGGGAAGACACGCTGCCTGTAAGGTCATCCACAGGTGGGCGCTCCGCTCGTTGGGTGAGGATGCAACTGAAACTCCAACCTCCATTGCGACTTTGGACATGGCAGGCTGCATTTTCAAAGAGCCGATGCAGTTCATGCCGGAGGACCAGCGGCCGCCTCTGCAGAGATCCCAGAGACTCGTGCCAGCGAGTAGGAGCTCGACCGATAGGCATCCGGCCGGTCTGAGGCCTCGCTACCGCCAAGATCTGACTAAATCGCACGGCTGACTCTACGCTATGAGGTTGCGAGGTCCTGGAATCCGGGTAACTTGGCAGTCTGGCTGGCGCACCTGGCGCGTTCATGGTCTACCCGACCGACCCCGTCGAGACGAGGATGCAGAACTAGAGAAGCAAACATTCAGGGCAGCATCTGTACGATAACAACATAAGGTCTGCGGTTTCTGCAGGGTCCTGCAACTCGGGGGTATTCTCGGTACTGGAAGTTTGCTGGCAGTCTGGCTCTCGCATACAGCGCCGGAGTGATGTTGCCACTGCTTCGTCAAACCCCGGGCCGATCACTTCTTCGAGTAATTCTGACCACCGCAAGTCGCTGCTACTTCAGACCGTGACTTCAACTCGTCACCAGGTACTGTGAAGAATGGTACTATTTGCAGAATCCACTCTCACCTTGAGCATCTTGAACGAAGATTTCGCGAAACACGAAATGTTACTCGTGCTGAAGTCAACTTGATACCTGCTTATCTCAGAAATGCCATCGAGCTACCATGGCAAATACGGCAATACCGCGGATGATTTTTCCCACCAAAGGAATACTGCGGCCACATTGATCTCGAGACAGTCTGCGCAGCGCAAACTTCTCGTGGCCCGCTCGAAACCCTCCTCGGCGGGGCCTTTTGCCCTGAAGACTGGCACGACATTGAACCCGGCCATCACGGCCTCCTGCATCCAGATCTACCGATCGACAAAGCAAGGGCCGCATTACAATGCCGGACTGGGCGTACTTCGAAAACCTCCTGAACAAGCCTGACGCCGAACACGAAATCGCTTTTCGACTTTTTGATGTCGAATGCCTTGGTACTATGAAATATGAGGGTTTCCGCCGCCTATATGAGTTGAATAAGGGACTCGACAGCATCCCATTTGACTGGGACTGCGAATGGGCCAAGCTGTATATCGGCAGCACCAAGAAGAGAAAACCGAAGGACTATCAGATGTGGGCATGTTCCTGGACCTTCCACAGACAGCTGGAACTTGGAATGGAGAAATAACAAAGGGTAAGCAAAGTCCAGACTCGGAGGCAATTTCAAGCTTTCCGAGTGTGATCATCTATGAAACAATTGCTGATCGTGCGTGCGCTGCAGCATTGACAGACACTCAGTGTCGGATCAAGCCTCGGACCTTGAGCCTTGAGCGCCTAGGTACCATCGAAGGGTCAAGAATCCTGGCGCTGCCCGAGTTTGATCAGCGACCGAGGCCAATGGGGAGCGCCTACGTGCAGACGCAAGCACATACCAGATGCCCATCCACAACCTGGACCACCGCTCCCTCGGTGGCATGAACCAGGGGTGCGCTCATACGGAGATGCCTAATTTTCCGACAGGAAAGGTCTTCATGCCAGAAGATGGCCCTACAAGAATGACTGATACTCGGCTAGAAGAGTCTCGGCTACAACGAGTCGGACAAGGATACAGCCCTACAGTTCTTGATACCGTCGAGCTTTGTTCAGAGAGTGTCCAGCGCTGCCCATGCCAAATGGGAACGGTTTTGCGGCCATCGCGGAGAACCAAGCCGACCCCAACTTCTGGGACCCCCAGCCCATCAAGAACGGGGAATTGGTCACTGCGCCCGAGGATCTCGAGCGCATCATCCTCGAGACATCCAGTCACTAGTCATAGGCACTGCAAAGAACACCTTATACTCTCCATGTTCACATGTGGCTCAACTTCTTGAAACAAATGCAAGCCTTCAGTTCAAAATAATACCTAAGAAATTAATTTAATATGAATACAGCATTTTTGGTATAGCCTGTGTAGAAATGTTGCGATTGTCTCCAATATTTAGTGTCGTCGTTGGACGGCTTGAACTCGATAAATCCGGTCCAGAAACCTCAGAGTTACCATAATACCATGCACTGTATGAAATTATTTTGAGAACACTTTGATTTTGCTTCGTTCCACTTGGGTAGGTCTACTTCCCGAGAACGAGAAAAATCAGGTTTGATAGGATTGTTGTTTAAGTAGGATTCTGGCTCAAAACTGCTGTCAGGCACCATATGAATGTGGATTTTGCAACAGAGTTTCCACTTATCAAGTCATATTTGCATGCCATAGTCAACAATTGAATAGATCTATCCGCATGCTGCCTTAGTGTGCCTAGACGCCTTCCGTCGGCTGTTCATCTTCGGATCAATGCGCCTCAGGCCAATGTACTTCAGGGTGAAGAAAATACTGATTGATCCTGCACCTCGAAGAATTCAAATGGCACATAGCTCCTTGCAATTAGGAACTTCCCGCGGGATTTATGTATGAGTGACCGATACGAGCCGCTGTTGTTCCCTCTAGACAAATTGCACGAGGTATAAAAGACCAGCTAAGCTATATTTGGCCATTCATATTTTGGTTGTTGGAGGAAAATCTTGGGCTAGATTGCAAGAGATGCAGCGTGTCGACGCAGAGCAATATATTTAGCCTGTCCCTAGAGTATGCGCAGACTATGTGGAGAAATGATCACCGTGAGTCTCTCGCGACATAAGCACGGATCGGCCCACATGCATCGCTTGAACAGGAAACTGTATCTGCAGGTTAATCGCTCTGAATATCGCAATCTGAAGACTAAGCCAATTGCATTCTGAGAAAAGAACATGTCGGTTAGGTATCCCGGCGGACCCCGACAGCACACGGAGAAGACAGGCTGTCCTACTATAAAAAGGAGAAGAAGGACATATGTTGACGAGTATCTCCAAACTCCTGGGCATCTTTCATAGACTATCAAATCTGAATTATTCTGGCCACAAAATGCATCATACACTCGCTCCCCTCTGCTTTCTCGCGGCGAGCCTTCTCCCTGGCTGTGCCTTAGCCCACTGGGAATACACCAATCTCATCGTGGAAGGAGAGGTGGTCGGCGAGCCCTACCAGTACGTCCGCCAGAGCAACATCTCCAACTCGCCCCTGCAAATCGTCAACAGCACCGACATGCGCTGCAACTCAGGCGGCTCCTCCGGCACCGCCCTGGGCACGGAGACCCTGACGGTCCAGGCCGGCGCCGAGCTGGGGTTCAAGATCGCCTCGACGTTCGGCCACCCGGGCGTGCAGCAGGTCTACATCTCGCGCGCCCCGGACGGCACCCCCGCGGCCGACTATGACGGCTCGGGCGGCTGGGCCAAGATCTACTCGGCGAGCTACACGCTCGCCCCCAACTCCACGACGGACTCGCCGGGGCCGGCCATCGACCCCGAGAACGGCATCGTCTGGGCCACCCACAAGACCCACAGCTTCCGCTTCCCCCTGCCCGCCGAGCTGCCGGCGGGCGGGTACCTCATCCGTGCCGAGGGGCTGGCTCTCCACGCTGCGCACAAGCTGGACAACGCGCAGTTCTACGTCGGGTGCGCGCAGGTCCTTGTCGAGTCTGAGGGTGGTGAGGGTGTCTTGGGGCCGCTTGTCGAGTTCCCTGGCGCGTATGACAACACGTCGCCTGGGGTGCTGATCCCGGACTTTTGGACCAAGATCAGGAACTACACGATGCCTGGTCCAGCACTGTGGCCGGAGGGGACGGAGGTGCAGCACGTGGTGAAGACGCTTGATGGCGAAGTTCCCTAAATCATGGACAGATGTTCTAGGTCTTTGGGTATTCATTAACGGACCGAGTGTTTTCTCTTGAGGTCTGAGGAACTAGACATATACTAAGTAGAGCTTGAGGACTTCTAGGTCTCTTGGTCAATATGAAGCTCTTGAAACATATATGCAATATTTTCAAGTAAGCTTTCCCACACTTGTGTCCTCATTTCATCTACGAATACCCCTGTGAGCCCTGTAGTATATGTCTTAGCCCAACATAGTCTAATTCTGGGTTTTTGTTTTCGTGTGTGGCATCGCCTGCCAAGTTTGATAATTACAGAATGGTCAACCAGAGGTACACATTATGATTAACAATAGCACTGACCCTCACTTACCTAATTTTTCCCCTTTGGCCTTTTTGGACCATGGTATTCATAAAAGGCAGTTAATTTTCAGGGCAAAGAAAACATGTTGGCTCCGTCTCCGTAACGGCGCTCTTTGCACGCAAGGTCTCCTTCAGCCAAGACGTTGTGGTACCCACGATCTACGCACTGACATTCCCGATAGGCCGGTTCTCATGTTTTGATGGAAGACGATCTGACCCCACCTAGACGGGATTAGACTGTATACGTAGAGGTGAAGTCACACAACTTGGTGTTAGGACTGCTTTATGAACGTCCATGATTGTGCCTACAAAACTACGCACCGAATGTAAAGGTTTCGGTCTTGATCTCGCTTCTGATAATTAATAGAATGAATGAGGAGATTCGCATCCATAAAAACGAAGGGTATATCTATATTCTGACAAAATGTAGCCGTCACTCTGCATGTAGAACGATCGACTTGGCCGTGGACAAGACACTAGCATTCGACGGACCCATCTCGCCAACAAGACGAACATTCTCGGCCTCCATCATCGTTCACCTTGTGGTATACAGTTCGTGGCGTCGGACCTCGGACAACATATACTTCCATAAGTGGGCCTGTAGGCGGGCCCGGCTTCCCAAGACAGCCAGGGTCTCCGCATCCCCTGCGCTCGGAATCGACAGCCGACTGTTCATCAGGAGTGGAGTTTTCCACATTCTCGGCTGTGCAACAGATCGCCCGAGATCGATCTGCCATGTTTCGTCCCGATGCACAGAGCTGGCAGTCACGGTTCCGTCATCGCGGGCCCCCTCGGTGTGGGTATCCTGCTCCCGGGCGCTGGGCAGGGCTGAGGGCCAAGACGGTAGCTTCGCCGCTGTCACTGTCGAGTTCATCAGCCCAGATGGAACCTTGACGCGGTGGATGCGGAGGCGTTAAGCGAGTGCGAGGAATTCTAGTGACAGCCATTTTGATCGAGGCCTTCAAGATATAAAGAAGATGTGTTTGCGACGGCATGGCATAACACATGTGTGGCCTTGACCAAGCAGCACTATCTTAGTCGACATCGGTACACTTGCAATTTTGCGGATCGCTTCATTCGTTCACTCAAGATGCACATCACGTCCGCTCTTCACTCTCTTGCCTGGCTGACAGCTGCTGTCGCCGCGTCTCCCGTGCATGCCCGACAAGGAGTAACGGCCAATGGCACGAATGTCGTTTCAGCCCTTTGGGATGGGTAAGTCCCGCCCCCAAGGCTTGCCCCAGGCCTCATGCCAGCTCGCCCTCCGCCTTGGTTCGGCCCGGCCCCTGGCTGCCACACACACGTGGCCATCGGTCCGGAGCTTGCTGATCCCAGAGTTCATCCACTCACATTCTCTCGTAGCACCTGCTTCTACCCCAAGTCTGTCTCGACTTTCGACCTCGCCTCCTATCTGGGCACGTGGTATCAGGTAGCAGGATATGAGGCCATCTTCACCGCCGGCTGCAAGTGTGTCACAGCAAGCTACTCCCTCAACGACGACGGGACAGTCGGTGTGAAGAACCAGTGCGAGGCAGTGGGACTGCCCATCACCATCACGGGATCGGCAGCTCCTGTCGACCCCGTCTATGGGGACGCTGGGGCGTTTGAGGTCACCTTCTTCAACGCCAGCAATGCCTGCCCGGGGCCAAACTACATTGTGCAAGGTGAGTGCAACCACGGTCGAGACCGAGCGGGATGGAATCTGTGGTCAGTTCTGTGGCTAACTCATTTCTGAAGAATATGTCGTGGACGACTATGCTATCGTGCAGTCGCCTGACTTTGGGACGCTCTTTGTTCTGAGCCGAGAACAGAATGTGACGGAAACTAAGCTCGATGTAAGCACAAGAATTTCAACATGGATTGGAGTGTCTAAACTGACCTTTCGCAGGCTCTAATCACGCGTGCTGTTGAGCTCGGCTCCAAGAGGTCGCTCATCAAGGTCAATGACCAGTCGGGCTGCCTACACACCTAGCTCTATTCCTAGGCTTTGGACACAGGGCAGGATGTATGATTTTGCCCCGCAATTAAAATAATCATAGAATAATGTAATACATACTCAAGTTGTTAGAACCTGTCCAGCGATGCCCCCCCCCCCCAATCCAATAACCCTGACTACAGTCGTTCAGTGCTGGCTGGTATAACTCGACGCATCATTGTTCAAGCACAGCGCCGTCGGAAAGCCCCAGGAAACTTGAGAAGGAGGCCAGGTCCGATCAGTTCAACTATTTCACGAGCAGTCAAAACACTGCTGTCGGCCGCGTTGGCTGAGACGAGCAGAATCAGGGTCTGGATCAGCTGAGGCTCAAATGCCAAGGTGACGTCACCCCCGCCCCGATCCCCAGTCCAGTCCGCCGACCGCCCCCTGCCCGGCCAACCACCAACGTCGCATCACGGTCGCAGTCGTTCGTCATGGGGGCTTTCCAGACAGCCACGGACCATCCCTTTGACGGCCGTATCGGCACTAAGTTTTTCCGTGCCCACTCTTTTTGCTGCAGTCCCCTGCAAACCATTAGGTACGCCTATACTATGTTATTTGCAGATCATTATTAGCAATACCCTCTTAATACCCTTATCACTAACGCCCTTAATATAATTAATTTTACTGCTATATACTTATTTTCTATATTATTTAATATTTATAATATTATAAATAAACCTTAACTTTATTTTAAATAAAGTTATAGCTTTAAAAGGTAGGGATTTAAGTATATAATAGTTAATTGCCTTAGTAGTAGCTAATTAAGGCAATTACTTCTTATTACTTATTTTAAATAACCCTCACCGCCCATTATATATCTATACCCTCCTTAATATTCCTTTTAATTTATTTAAATTATTTCTAATGCTAAAAATAGTTAATTTATTTATAAAAAATATTAATAAATAATAAAATTGTTAATTATAAAAAGAGTAACTTTGAAAAAAGTATTCCTTATATAGTGATTAATTAAGTAGCTATTAGCTTATTATACCTTTAGAAATTATATTGTTTTTTATATTTATTATTTATATAGGATTATATTAAAAAAATCAATTTAAAGATTATTAAAAGACCTTAAAGTTAATTTTAGTATATTTAATTGCCTGCTTTTTTTTAAAGAATTGCTAAAAAGCTGTTTATTAGAGCTTTATCATTATTAAGCCTAATAATAATAATAATAAATCCCAGCCATAATTATTTACTTAAGTTAATCCCTTCTTAAAATATATATAAAGAATCTTATTCTTATTAATTACTCTTAGTTATAATATTATTATTAATAAAGTAATAATATGCTTTATAAGCTAATTGAGAGAAATAATTATAATTAAGAGTAAGCCGACCTTATAAGGCTTTTAAATATAGGTTTGTGGCTATTAAGGTTATTTCTTCTTATAGCTATAGTATATTAATAATGTTAGCTTTGTAAATATCTTATACCTTAATGAAAAGGGTATAGTATATAACGCTTTATTAATAAAAATATAATTTATTAAGCTTAATAATATATAATAAATAATAGTAATATTACTAAAAAAGCTATTTATTAGCTAATATTATATATTTCTTAATAACCTCTTTTTAAGCCCTACCCTTTTTATATATTTTTATACCTATCTTAATTATATTACTATAGGCATTGCGCATTAATATAATAGGGTTAATATTACCCTCCTTTACTTTAAAAAAATTAATAATACTTATAATTATATTCCTTAAAACTATTTAAAGAATGCCCCTTACCTAAGAGGGTTAATTAATTAATTTATCTGGAAAAATAACTTTTTAGCTTTTTTTTTTAGTATATTTTATATTAATAATAAGCCCTATATCTAGCAGTAGTATTATTATCCTTATATTTAATAAGTAGTATATTTTTAAAGTAATAATTAGGAGAAAGAAGCTTCCTTATTAGTATTTACTAATGAATATAACCTTTAAAAAGGGGGTATAGATTGTAAGGATTAATTATACTTATATAATATATAGGATTATTATATATAAAAGAGTTAAAGTAATGCTTTATTTCTTAAATTCTTTTTTAATATTATATTAATTAATATATATTAATTATAGCGTTATTTTAATGGTTAATTATATTAAAAGTAGTATATTTATTAATTAGAGTGGCAATAGACCTTATTTAAAGTAATTATTATTAAATTTAGCCCTCTTTCTTAATTATATTAATATAGCTTTAGGTATATCTCTTTGCTTTAATTAATTAAATTAACGGAAAAGTATATATATATTTATTATAGTAAGAAATCTAATTGCATTGCTTATAATAGCAAAATATTTTAAATGCCCCTACCCTTTAAAAAATAATAAGTATTAGGGGATATATTTAGCAATGCAGCACCCCTATCATAAAGAACGATAAGGTATGGCTATAATGTATATGATATTGTAATATGTTACTTGGATAATTGTTGGTATAAATTTCACAGTGGTATAGTTTAATAAATTGGGGTTATTTGCGTTTTTTGAGCCTGGAATTAGATGCAGCGCTTATTATTGGCCTATACCCCTGACCCTCGCTTATTTGGTGCCGATACGGCCGTCAAAGGGATGGAGGTGCCAGGGGTGCGATCAAGATTTCCAAGTTTTGTCTTATCTATCAGGCCTCCCGAATGCCACGCAGTAGTCTATTCTCCTGAGTAAGGGAGACTTGGCAGATGATACATACGGTTGGCCGGCCCGCTCCGATGCTGTGAGCTGGGCCTTTGGGTCTAGAACACGCTGAGCTCTTGTTGGAACGACACTGTGGGCATGAGTTTGACCTCTAAACTATTCATCCACTTAATGAATTCCCGATCTTATGCCTCAGCTGTTGCACGAGAGACATGAATACAAATCTGGTCTCTTCTCGAAGACAGTGAGACCTGGTCATCAGCGCCGAAGCCAGGCACGGCCAACAACAGACCTCGACATAAAGTCCAGCTAAGGGCTATCGCCAGGTCAACAAGATGCGCATATTCCTCGAGAGAGTCATGCTCACCTTGGTGAACATGTTCCGTAAGCCCACTGTCCTAGCCAACTTCTCCATCTACTCCTCACCCAGCCCAAGTAGGCTAATCACCACGCCCCAGTACCGCCCCTCTCGGTGATGCTCGTCGCAGGTGTGGGCATGGACGCCCTGGTAAACACCCTCTGGTTCCTATGCGGCGTCATCCCGGGCCACGTGCACGGATTCTATGTGACGTGGACCTACTTCTCGCGGAAAAAAAAGGTCCGCAAGGGCCGCTACCCGGGCGGGCCAAAGCCCTTCATCTACAGCCGCCGCGTCATCAACGGCGACGCCAGCGACGAGCGCGTGCGCCAGCTGTGGAGGGCGGAGCAGAGGGCCAGCAGGGGGGATGCGGACGATGACGCCCTGCGGAAGCGGGCGTCGCGGAGGGCATCGCGGAGGACGTCGAGGAGGTCCGAGGTCTGATGTGCTCGGCTGATTCCATGAGGCGTTGTGGGTTGGGTTGGGCCGGGCAAGGCAGCGGCTGGTGCTGGACATGATTCAAGGACGGCGGGCTTCTATGCCACTGGTCATGAGATACCCATGAGCCTATTCCTTCAAACGTTCTTGCCCGGTTTTAGGAACACCTAGCCAAGTGCCTAGCTAGGTGGTCATCTGTGATGTACAGTAGACTCAAACGACTGTGAGCTCCAGATGCCTTGCAAACGCTCAGTTCAGGGTATCTACCAAGCCTATGACCCCGGTTCCAACATACTCTCCAGCAAAAGCATCTACGATGGACCTTGACACCAAACCATGCTCACTTCTTGACCAACTTGTACTTGCCGCCAGCAACCTCCAGCTCCCCAAGCTCCACCTTCTCCGCGAGGAACTCCTGCAGGTCCTGGTCGCTCCATGAGAACCCATCCGTGATCAGCATCCGCATCATCATCGCCAGCTGCCCCAACTGTGCGTTCGGCATCGAGTTGGTCAGCATACCCACGATGAACTGCCAGTACATGGCCCTTCTCTCGTTCTCTTTGGCGTCCATCGCACTCGTCGTGCCCGCTCGCTTGAGAGCAGCAGGCTTGCCGCCCGGATGTGACCCGTGGTCATCTTGCATGACGGCTGGTGCTGACGCCGCGGGGTGAAGCTCGGGACGACCGAGAGGCTGATCTCTCCGCTCGAGCACGACAAATGTGTTCTGGTCATGCGAATAACGGGCGAGAACTTGCTTGGACTCCCAGTATTCTAGGGCTTGCAGAACAAGCTCCTCGTCCATCTGCAGGTGCTCATGGAGTTCTTGAACGGTCCGGTGAGCTGGACCTCTGTGCTCCTCTTCTCCGCCATCATCTTCGTAATGAAATGCGTAAATGACAGCCGCCTCGAAGGTTCTGCATTCCACGTTGACGATGCGGTCCTCAAGCTCCAACTCAACAGTGGCTTGGCCGAGCTGGTGCAACCAGGTAAGTTTGCGTGCTGACTTGAGGCATTCGTAGCCCCTTCCGTACCTCGCCTGTCGTTCTATGACAGGTCCCGGGAGGGTGAAGGTCTCTTGGACGATGTTTGGCCAGTACAGACGGGACAGAATGCGGGCTGAGTAGGGCAGCAGGCCTTGTCCCTCTTCCTCCATATCCAGCTGGACGCCGTCAGCCACGTACGGAGTTGTAGGCGCTAGTGTGCCGAAGACCCGAGGGTTCAGTGCGGCCATCCGGATCAGGCTGTCGACTTTTCGGGAGTCGAAGATGTCCTTGATCATGACTTCGCAGTTTTGGAGTGCAGCTTCGCCGAAGCGTTTCTTCAGAAGATCCAACACCATCTCTTCCTGCGTGAAAACCGTCAGATCGGAGAGAAGATTGTCCGCGATGATTGTTTGGAACTCCTTGATGAAGACATCTTCAGCTCCAAGAGTGCTGATCAGTGTGCCAATGACATCCTCGGATCTAGGACGTTTGTAGTTGACACCCGCGTCAACTGGGTCAGGCACCCAGTTCATATCGTTCCAATCCAGGTCTTCGTCGTCGATTTCCACCCGTCGTTGTTGATCCGGGTCATCGAGCAGCATGGCAAGCTCGACCAGCTTACCGCTGGCACCCGTACCGGATCCCAGCTCCGTGGGGAACAACGTGGCCTTCTGCGCCTCCTCCACTTCTTCTGGACCCGCAAGCAAGCCTGTGACCACGATACGGACAGCATCTTCTCGCTGGATCAGGTAGAGTTGGAGTGACGGGACCACCCGACTCAGGAGCACCTTGGAATGGTCCAGAGCGTGAAAGGTGCGAATCATGGAGATGTAGACACGCAGTATGTCTAGCGTGGACCGTGCAGGGTGTAGAAGTCGCTTCTGGAGTGCCGCCGAGAAGGAGTCGGTCAATTGTCGTCGCCATTCAGGGGTTGTGACACTGGCTTTGAGGTCATCCAGCGCTCCCTTGCTGGCTGGCCACTGGAGGACAATGTCAAACAGCTCCGAGATCCGCAATGCAGCAATGTGGCCAATGGCTATTTCCTTCCACTGCTGGAGTTCTGTCAGAGGCACAGCAGTCGTCGCTCTCGAGCCAGGGCCGTCGGTACAACTGCGTACTTCTAAGGCCAGGCGAGCGAAGTGGTTCTCTACCCAGTGGCAGAGAGATACGATGCACCAAGATGCTTGTGTGAGGTTCATAGACTTGGCTGCACCTTTGTCTAGTCCATGGAAGGACCGGTTGTTTACTGGAGCCGTCTTCCAGACTTGTGCGTAGGACCGACGGACGTATTCTCGCATATTTCGATCCATGACCTCGGCGAACAAGCCTTGAAACCCCTCACCCGCAAGTCCAACCTGTGCGAGAGCCCCCACGAGCTGTAAAAGCTGCCCTCGTCCACTATCAACCTGATTGTCATCAACTCTTGCATCCTTAAGACTGATGTGCTTCTGCTCGGCCTTGGGGATCTGGAGTGCCTGCTCTGTAAGAACACCTAGCACTACACGCAGCGATGGCATTATTGGACCAGCTGAGTTGCTAATCAGTGCATGTAGATCCCGGCGGAATCGATTCACAATGGTCTCTGATGAGCTCCTGGGTGATGCCTTTGGCTGGCCCCCCCGTTCTATCCCGCGCAGTATCAAGGACAGGTGGTGAAAGTACTGCTGCAGTGCAGCTTCCAATATGTGTACTGCATTTTCGATGACGATCAGATGGTCTGTGTACGAAGCTGTCTCATTCTGGACCCTCATTTTGCCCGTGGCAGATGTCGCGGCCAGTAAAGGGTCGACATGCTGGATAAAGTGCCGTCTAGCTTGATGGCTATGCCAGGCCAGGATGGTGTGGTCATGGCGAGTCCCTGGATGGCGAGCTTGCAGAACCACCTGAAGCGCATCATCGAATGCGACCTTATCCTCATGAGACTGGAAGGGCAACTGCGGAGGCAGAACCCCGGACGATTCTTGGCCTGACGCGGAATGTGGCAACTGCAATATCGTCGTGACAGTATGCCAAGCGCGGTCAAAGGTGGTCTGGTCATCTGCACTCCTGGTGGTATCCCTGCTGGGATTATGGACGGAGGGGTGCGTCTGAGACGTCAGAGGAGCCAGGAGGAACGAGGCCGTGACTGGGGACAGAATCGTGGACGGTTCTGTGTGGTTCCCAGGAACTGGCGCAGATGGGCTGGGCTGCGATGTCGGCAGCGAGCTTTCGGTAGGGAAGACAGACCGAAAGACCTGGTTTCTCTTCGCCCTCCACTGAGAGTGCGCAGATTGTGCGACCTGGGCGGCCATGCTGGTTGCGAGTGTGCTTGTGTGCTTGCAACGTGACGGAGTGGTGGCCCACAGATGAGACTCGATTGCTGCAGCAAATGAGCCTGAATCCCTATCGGAGACTACTCAGCACGACCGGGATGGGTCTCGCTCCCTCCTCCTTCCTCAGGAGCTTGCCGCTTGTGCAAGAGCAGGTAGCCAGTCTGGTCCAATCCTCCTGGTCGTGGCTGGCAACAACGGGCAGCAACCACCTCGGCGGTGCGCAGGTCCTTCCTTCCTCCTTCACTCAAGCACAGTCGGGCAGAGGTCGCTTCCAAGGTTGTTTGAGCAGCTCTGATCTGGGAGGTCCCAGTTTATGCCGACATGCAGTGCAGTCAGATGCCGTCTGGTGCAATCCTTGCGAATCCTGTATCTATAGACGCTGAGATGTGCGAGTCATGCAGCAACAGGTCATTTGTCAGTTCTGCAGGGTGTGGTCTAGTGTGCAGTGTGATGGCGCCCACAGTGGCGGTGGTAATGGTGGTGTCGTGTTGGCGATGGTGGTGGTCGAGGATAGTGGATGCCGACGTCGACGTCGATGTTGATGTTGATGTTGACTCGTTGGCCCGTGTGGGGCTAGTTGCCTGTCGCGACTGCCCCGGTAAGCCTGTGTTGGAGCGTGGTTTGAGTAGCAATGCACCTAAGCGCGGCGCCTACGGGAAGGCTGCGCCTGCGTCTGTTACGCCAAGCGCCTGCCGACTGCCCCAGCCCAACTGCCTCGTTGGTGTGTGTCCCGTCCCACTCAACCAACATCCAGCGAGGCTGACTCCTGCTTTCAACGTCCATCGTTGCCGTCACTCACACCACCGCGTTTTGCCCTCAACTCCCGCATCACAGGCTTGTCCTCCCTGCCAATAAGTAGGCGCCCAGAACCGACTTCGAGACGCGGGATGCGTCCCTACATTAGCCTCCCCGTCAACGCCAGCCTCTGTCTGGTCTGGCCCTCCGGCGACCAGCCGTGACGACTTGCACCTCTCGCGCTCACACCCGCACCCTCATCCTCACCTCAAGTTGTCTAGCTATCTACCTGCCTGACATGTTTGGTATCGCTCCCGTAACAAGAACTCCACGCATTGGCCGTGACAGGGTCTTGCTGACTTCGGAACGCGACGATTGCATTTCCAGTCTCGTCTCTCCGTCGGTCTGATCGCTTCCGCTCCAATGCTCCAATGGTGGCCTGCCGGTGATAGCGCCCACGTGTGGCACAATGTCAGAACCTTACGCTGCAGCATCTAGTGTAGATATTCGGCCACTCATTCGCGCTCGAGCCGCCGTCGGGTCATCTTGCAAGCCACGCTGTCTTCCTCTACCCCCTCCATCTCGTAGCTTGCTGTCTGACCGAAGGAGCAATAGTCTCTAAGATCGCCAAGAAATCGCACAACGGCTACTTCATCGTCCTCGAATCTTCACAGGAGCCTCACTAGGAGTGTCAGTAGGGCGGCTATCTCAACTAGCCACCGACTCAAACCCCTTATCTTCGTTGTGGGAGACTGTCATGTCACATTTGCGGCACTCTACGCCAGCCTTTACGGATCCTAGCCACATTGCCAGCTCCATCAATCACCCCACCGTCTTCCAATACACATGGGGGGGGGGGCTGGGGAACCTGGACCCGTGGCTCAAGATCGACAAAGCGGAACCCTCTTTCGCGAGCACCGATGAAACGCTTCGCTCCTGCCGCCCTTGAGGTTATTATGCATAGGCTGGGAAGCGAGCCATCAAGCTCGTCAGCAGACGAGGCACTCATCTTGAACCTTCCCTTTCAAGCCTTCTCGCCGTCGAATTCACATTCAGTGTGCTTCGTCATCCCCATGAGGGGTTTTCTTGCTCACGACGTTCTTGGTTCCGCCGTCACATGTGCCGTGCGTAGAGCGAAGCGTTGAGGGACCTTGGAGCACCTGTGGCCGAGAATTTTCCGGCCACAACACCTGTTCTGCATGCGAACAAATCTCCTGACCATATCCTGTTGGAGGGGCGATGGCACGGTAGCAGTTAAGCCTCTGACAAGCTGTGTCTTGATTTCTTGTATTTTTGGCACCTGCAGACCCCGAGCTGCAAAAAGGCCAGTACATGATGGAGAGAAACCGTTCGACGACGCTACTACCACACGTGTGCACGCACATCATGACAGATTGCTAGCCAAGCCCTTGCGGACGACGAAGTGACATTGGACCATCACAATCGATGTCGCCGTCGGGGGACCCTGGTTCACTCTCGGGGCTCACCCGGGACCGGAGAGAGCCCATCGTCTCCGGCTCGGCTCTGTCTGCCAGGACCCCTGGCACCCGCGAATGGAAATGATAGACACTGGAACCACGAGAAGCAATCATTATTGCAATCGTATTTGGATTCCTGGCACAGCAATACGGTTGACGACGGTCCCACACTGTGCAACGGGTGTTCAATTAGCGACCGATCCTTGGGCTTGCCAGGCAGTCCTTTCTTTTCAGTGTATTGGCTCACTGACTCCAACAATAACAGAATTGGCCTGGCTTGCTAGCTGCTTTGGCGTTCACTGGGTGCAGATCGGCTTTCGATTTGGCTTTTGGCCTCTCAAGCTGGCCTCCCAGCCTCGAGTGAAACACGCATGTCGACATCGCTCAGCATGCTGGGATGGCAGATATCTTTAGATGGTAGCCCTCGCCTTCGCTCGTGACTATAGCACAAAGTGCCCTACATTTGGGGGTCACTCAATTGTATATCCCTGGCACCAAATCGCCTTGGACATGCAGCGCCGGCGACCACGCAGATTCGCAACAAGCGATGCGCTGCAACGTCTCGCCATGACACGCGAGACTCGAGCTCACGTCACAGTCGCGGAACTATCACATTTCTAATCCACAGCCAGTGACGCATTGCAGGATGCCAAATCTGCTACTTGGAAGCTGAGGCGTCAGGGGCGTCCTGTGTCTGTTGAAGCACGGAGCAAGGAGCAGTGGCCCTGCCACGTCTGATATCGACACACCCTCACTAGGTCGTCGCGCGATCCAGGACCATTCCCTGCTCCGTGCTCGAGGTGTTCCACCAGGCAAGCAACCCCAGCAGAGTCCAATGTAACGCCGGTGACTGGTGTTGTCGAGTCTTGTGGCAGGGAATTCTGTTGCCTGGAATTGACGTCCACTCGGCTGGTGATGATGATCGATTTCTAGTGGGCTGCCTTATTTTAGACCACCGTCGTCGACCGCCCTATCTGTCTGTCTCCAGTCTCCCAATGATGTCGGCACACCATCTACGATCACTCAAATCCTGCTCCACAGCGGCCCGTCGGTTGTGCCTCAGCCTCGCTCCGCTAGCCACCGCTTTCTGACGAAGGACCCGTCACGCGAAGAAGCTGCAGCGGCGACAAAAATAACAATGGCACATTGCCACGAGTCACATCGAGAGCAGCTATGCCAGGAACCTGCTCACGGTGGGCTTATGATGCGCCTGTTTCGCCTGCAATCATCTGGCGGATGTAGCGTACGGTTGTCTCTTGCGCAAGGCGATGGCTAACATCAACTACATGTCTCCTCGACGATAGCAAGTGAGATAAGGTGCTGACGATGTATCACTGTTGGCTGTTTTGAGGTGCGTCCCCTGAAACCAAAATGGACATCGCGGTATGGGCCTTTCTGGAACCCCGCAGATCGTATGATGGGCTAGTGGCATGGCTAGCAGCGTCACTGTCGGCATTATTATTACTTAACCCGGGACACAGTGCACTGAGGGAAGAACTCGTTGGAAATCCTCCTATTGCGGTCGCTCGGTGTGATGGAATGCAGTATTTCCAATCCACACACATAAAGCGATCGTGTTCGGATATTTTAGCTGCAGTCCCACCAGCGCACCCAAGTATGCGCTGCAACCGTATCCTGCTTCTGTAGGGCTTCGAATGTCCTGGGCCGACTGGGTGGTCCCAAGATGTCGGTTATTCAGCGACCAATGATGGTCGGTTGATCACCGTCCACCGAGCCTCTAGCCCAGTCAACCGAAGCAGGGAGCATCAGGGCTCGCGCACCCATCCGGTTGGGACGCGATCTGACCGCAAGGTCCACATTCCCCACACCGCTGGGGACTCGGACCCGGGACAATACAGCCGCGGTTTGTAAAGGGTGAGTAGTTACTGACGGTGCCACGCCCTGCACTACAGTCTATCGGCCCAACAAGGCCCTGTGCCACCTATTCCAAGTTAAGAAGCTCGATCAAACCTCGGATCCGCAGGGCATCTAGCCCATTTCTCAACGACGCAGACAGCGTCGACCTAGAACATCCAGGATATTCCACCTGTTCGTTCGCACCTGGTTGGCTTGGGCCAGACCGCATTGGGCCTGGCTATCACCCTGCACCGGTCGCAGTGGCATGATAAAGCGCACATGTGAACACTGGCCGCGGGTCCGAGAGGACGTCGGAGATGCTGGGATTGTCCACCCAAGCAGTCTAGGCTTCGCGACAGTGTCACTGTTTGTGTGCGGACTGTCTGTACTCCTTGAAGCAAGCCACACAAAACCGTGGAAGTGGAACCGAGGGGTTGAGCAACAGCTCTTAGCGAGCGATCTTCACGCATCTTGCCCGATGATGACCTGCAATCTGTCAGCCACAGCATCACATGGCGGCCGTCTTAGCATCGATCTGCGCTGTTGAAAAGCACTGGCGTGACTGACGATGCTTGATGTGTAGCAGATTGTCTCACCCGGGGGCCGCTTAGGTGGCACAACAGATGATCGCGCAGCAGGCCGGATTGGTAAAAATGGAAGCTGGTAAGGCTGGAAGCTGTCCTACCTCGCCGGCCAGGTGATCCGGACTAACAGGCCAAGTCCGCAACCCGGGAAACACAGAAAGTGATGAAACAGAGTTGGTCACGACTCCATTTTCATGCAGCATTCTCCGTTGTAAACGCCTCGGGTAGAAGGGGGCGCTCGGTGACGAGCTTCATCGAAGATGGCAGGCAGGGCTGGTGAGCTGCGCCCGACTACGGGCACGGGTTTCGATGGCCGAATCCGCGTCCGCGGCAGCCCGGCGAAACGGCTGTCAGACTACCTAGGGCCGCTCACAGACGACACGGTGGATGCCGGGAGATGAGACTGCTCTGTGCACCACAGCCTCCTACAGCACGGTGCAGCGGCGGCGTCATTTGTACCGAGCACGGGCTGATTGTGCCTCAACGGCGTCGCATCGGGCCATCGACGCCTTCAGATCCAGACGCCATTCACGACTGCTAAACCGCCTCAGACGGGCGCTGGTCATTTGCCAAGGACGCCCCGACCGTGTGTACACTAGCAATTGTGTAGATACAAAGGTCCGTGGTACACGCCAGGCGACCTAACCATCAAGGGTCTTCAACGGCCTTGCTATGCTGGGACGACCCTTGCCCGCGGTGCCTTAGGTCGCCGGCTCGTCTGCTCCCTCGCCTAGCTGTTCGGGAACGGTGGCCGTGCTGGCCGGCTTGGTGGCACTAAGGTCGGCGCAAACTCACGATCGTCCTGGGACCCGCCGCCCCATTTTGGAGTGACAGCTGGGGCTAGCCGTCTTTCCTTAGCCGCGCAGGCTGGGTGCCATGCAATAGCAGGCGACAATTATGGTGGGGCCTTGCACAACGGCCACCACTTTTCCTGCTCGGGGCTGCAGCTAGAAAGTCACCGTTGCAGCCAGCCCTCCAAAAATCTATTTCCGTCCCGGGCTGTACCACCTCAGCTTCTGCCTGTGTTACCTGCCACCGCCGCGGGGGAAACCACACAATCGCGCACCCACATCACTCGTCACCGTCGCAAAGAGCGGAACCCCGGATGACGGAGCGATGGGTCAGCCAACAGGTCTCCAGGGACACGGTCGCGGCCTCTTCTAACAAACCTGCCGTTTCGAAACGACCCGTCATGTTCACCCCCAACATCTCGGTCGGCGACAAGTGCGGGTCGGTCTACTGCATCTCATCTGCTACGGTAGGGCTCGGCCGAACCCCTGCCCTGTCTGTCTGGCGGTCGATGCCCACCAGCGAGCCAGAGACACAGGACGAATGAGAGTGCCGCAGTGAATTTTGCCCATTTTCAATGTCGACCGCGTGCCAATGGCAGCCATCTGCCCCATCACCTCGTCAATGACACCCCTCCCTCCCCCTGCATTCACTCTTGCCAAGCGGTGCAGTAGTGTAGTCTCTTGAGCGGTACGACGAGGCCAGCGCCGACTTGTCATCTGTTCTGTCTGAGGTCTCTGTCGGCATTACGGGTGTTGTGGCCCCCCTCCCAGTGCCTACCTACAGTGCCTACTTGATCTACATGCAAAGTACGCAGTGTCTTCAAGCGTGTGCCTAACAGCCACCCCTCCCCCTCCCCGGCACAGATCCCCCAGCGTTGATTGGATCCTCCAAGCGACCTTGCTGCAGACGCTACTGGGCCCAAATGCCACCAATAGGAAATCTCGTGCGGGAAAGCCTTATACAGTATGTCTGACACCCGGCGGCCGACTCTGGTGTGGTCTGGCCTGCCTCTGTGGGTATCCACACCCACATGGTGGTTCATGGTGATGGTGACGATTGGGAAGGCCTTCGCCGGGTCTCGCTCTCTCCTGTTCCTGTCGCGGCAGGATCAGGGGCCGGTCATCTACCGCCCAGCCTCCCCGCTGCACCCTCTTGCGCCGGCAGGAGAGAACATAGACGCGATCAAGGCAGTGCTTTCCCTGCTCAGGTGCTGAAATCCAGCCACGAGCTACTCCTTCCCGCGAACTTGGCAGATCTCGTCAGACCTCCGGCGGCTGACGGGCGTTCGGTGGTCGGAGCACCAGCAGAGAGTCTAGTCTTTTGAGTGGTAGGAGCCCTGACGTGACGTCCACAGGGCTGACCTAAATTTGGGGCGCCACGTGGTGGGGTGCCGGTGCCGGTTGCCAGCCGGAGCATGGCAAAGGGCCACAGAAGGCAAGGCTAGCACCCAAACAAGACAGGCAGGGTCGCAGCAAGCGGCCGGCTCAAATCTGCGCGCAACGACCATGGGGGAAAAGGGCCTGCACCTGGGTGGGTACGAGGGCCCTGCCGGGGCCAGAATAAAGTACGTACATGTATACGTAGTTACATCGTGGAGCGGACAGTTTGGACATGACGACGTTTGGGCGGTTGGTAGGGATGGGCCAAGTCTGGTTAAATTCCGACTGTGGGCAAGCTTCTTCTGCCCCCCGGAGGGGCCATGATGTGTATGTCATGTCCTCCTGCACGGGTTGGCCGTGACTTGTTTCCTGTTCTACATGAGACGGGACTGCCGCCTGCTGGCGCGCATCTGTGTATCTTGATGCATGCATGCCTGCGGGCGGGTGTGCGGGCGTGCATGGTATACACATGGTGCCGTCGCATTGATGTGACCAAATCGCCTCGTGAAAGAGTGAGAGTGTGTGCGACTTGGGGTGGGCCTGTATGGCGGTCTGCTTTCTGGCCGGCCGGCCATTTCCTGGGCTGTGACATTACTAGCTTTTGCTGGCTGACTGACGGAACTGGCTGGACTGGGCTTATACCCTCTCACTGCATATTCGCACACACACACACACATACGAAAGCAACGTGGGATGGGAGATGGCCGGGAAGCCATGATCCGATCCGACCCAAGTTATATTAGCCCGAACCAGAATCTCTTGTATACACTAGGCTAGGCACCGTATGGGCCACGTGCTGCAGTCCAGCCCGGTTCAGTCACGACCACGTGCAGGAGGATGCGAGGGTGCGGATATTACCCCGTCGCTGTTGAGCGGGAGGATTCATCTCGTCGCAAGGGGGGGTAGGAGGGTGGCAGTGAGTGAGAGAGAGAGTGTAGTGTTGTTGTTGTGTCTGGGTGTGTGAGATGTGAGATCCAGTGAGAAACGAGGGAGCGATATCCGGCCCCCCCAGATAATATCACAGTAAGCCATGCGTGGGTTCCGAGTTGGGAAGGAGGGCTGATGTGGGGTGGGGACCAAGGGGGGTGGGAGGGAAGACAAATACCACAGTAAGAGAACGAGAGTGAGAAAACGTGGAAATCCCTTGGCGTGCCTTGCGAGGTGGTGTGTAAGACAGCAGCAGCAGCAGCAGCAGCACCCAAAGCACCATGCAGCATGGGTCGGTCGGTCGGTCAGCCTCGCCCAATCCGGTGAGCGAGGACTTGGTTGCTGGCGGCTCCGACCACCCCCGGGACGGCGTGCGCTTACAGATGTTACATTGTCCTGACCACCACACATATACCCAGATACACGTTGTCGCTAGCCAAAGTCTTGCCGCTGCGTGGGGTTGGTATCTTTTTTTTGGGGGGGGGGGAGGGGGGCGGGGGAGACGGGGAGGGTCGCGAGAGGGGAGTAAGCCTCGCAAGCAAGCTGCGGCGCAGGCGTGGGCGTGCAACAGAGGCCATGCGGTGAATGCACGTCAGCGGCGAAGCTGGGTTACCCCCCTCTTCTCTTTTCCATTTCTTCCCAACTGGGCTGCATTCTCTGCTTACTTCCTCGCTTGCGCTGCACCTGTTGGCGCACGTGGGAAAAAAAGAGAGAGATGGGTGTGTGTGTGTGTGTCAGGCACAAGGGGGGTGTGGTGTGTGGTGTTGAATGGAGTGGACTGACTGGCTGGCTTGTGCCGCACACGTATTCGTCGTGTTGTTGTGTTGTGTCGCATGCGGCGGGAGAGGAAGGCAAGAGGAAATTCCCCGGTGTGGGCGACCCTGTTTTCTTTTTCTCCCTCTCGTGTGGCATGGCATGGCATGATCAGACACACACACACACACACACACACACGCACACACCGGGCTTGCTCGCCCCAAATCAGGTATCGTGGTGTTCTTTTTCGGCCTGGGTGTTGGGCTTTCCTGGAACCCGCGCCGCAGGCCTCGTGGTGCCGGGCCACACACCCTGATCACCTCTGCCCTTGCCCTTTTGGCCTGGCGTGGCATGGCGTGCATGGGCTTCGAGAAGCGCCGTGGATTTCTCGTCTGCGGCGGTGGTGACGGTGTTGGTGCTGGTGCGGCGTGTCTCTGTGCTGCGACTACTATTCCTGCTTGTGTAGATGGACACAGCACACAATACAGCTTATGATATGTGTGTGTTACACGTCCGTGTCATGAGGCTCCCGCCTTGAACTGAATGCGTGCTGCTGCTGCTGCCGGCCCCTGGCTGCTTGCTCGTCTATCTGTCGGATGACGCCCCGGCCGGCGCTGAACTCCGACGGCTTACAGCAGAACGCTTTCCTCCGCACCGTGCCGGAGCAACACAAGATACAGGACCCCTGGACGTGGACGAGGGGGGGTGTCAGGGGGGAAACTCCTTGGAAACAAGATGCTGCATGGAAGGAAATAAGCGTTGGGGTGTTGGTTGGTAATCCCGGGCTTGGTGTGAAGGGGCAGGGGGGGAGGGCCACAGGGCAGAAGAGCCCACTTCCTGCCCTCTCCCTCTCTCTTCTCTGCCCTTTGCTGAGAAATAAGCCTTGGCCTCGCGTGTCCTGTTGGCGCCGTCACGTTCTGTGAGAGGTCATATACAAGGGGGGCTCTCAAGCCTGCACATACAATATTGTAGTCAGCGTGGGCGCGGGTGGGATTTGCTCCGGAATCCGGAATGTAGGCGAGGAAGGAGGGGGGGAGGGGGGAGTGGGACACCACACTCCCCGCTGCTCGCGTATTGGTCATGACCACCCGGAGTTTGCGTCTCTGCTCCGGGCCCGGGATGTCTGTGACCCGGTCTTAGCGAGATGATGGGAAAGCCCCGGGACATGCGGGAGGATAGCCAGGCGGGTGGACGTGCATTTTGCCCTTTTGCGCGCTTGCGGTCGCGTCAGAGTGGGCAGTATCGCGGCGCCCCGTTTTGGCTTTTTTGGGGCCAGCCCGTGCCCCGTGGTGGTAGTAGTAGTCAGTGATACACAGTATGAGGCTGGCAGGTTGCTGCTGCTGCCCGTTGGTGCGGGACGGATGGAGGCTTTGCTTGTCGAGTCACGCTGTCCACAGTCTCTACTCGCTTGCTAAATTTGCCCCGAGGCAAGGTGGGCTTGCTCTTGCGGCGGTCTCGACTTCTTTTTCCATCTTCTTCCAACATTGATCCTTGGAGTTGGGGGACTGTGCCGCGCGCTATGCTACTCTGCCAGTTGCAACGACGGTGGGTTGTGGTAAATTTGGACAAGAGTCGTTGGCCATGTGGAGATGACAACAGTTCTGATCTTGTTGGTTGCCAACATGTCGAGGCGTCGACTCAAAATTGTGGCCCCGCTATGGGCCATCTACAGGGTTCTTTTGAATCTGTTGGTTGACCTCCGCATACGTCAAGATCTTGCCAGGCGAAAGAGTGGTGTGTTGGTTGTTGGTTGTATTCACGCGTGTCACTGGCCGGGATCATCTCTGAGAATTTTGGTCTGATGGTGTATTTCACATCTAACTAAGTACATAGTAATCATTTCTATCCCGGCAGTGGGGAAGAAACGCCGTTTGAACGAATTGAAGGCTAAATCATTGAACCGATGGTGTTTTGTTGATCACAGAAAACACAATAAATCCTCACAGGAACAGGTGAACTCTTCACTCTGCCATGTATGGAGCAGAAACTCCGTTTTCCTCCTGGTCCCTCTTTGCGCCGCTGATACTCCGTACAAAAAATGTGTGTGGGTCTGATAGGTGGTGATAAAAAGAATGGTCGGTTGGTTGGTAGTGGAGCTGGTTGGATGGCAAGGTTGGTTGCAAAGCAGATTCGCTCCGTCTATTCATATCCCGTTACTCTCGCGTCGTAGATCCATGTCGCCCAGATGATGATGAGACGCCCGATTCTGCCCAGATCCTGGAGTGCCATCCAGATGAATTATGTCGTTGGTAGTGGAGCAAAGCGAATGAGCTGCGTAAAGCGCGGCGGAAACGAAGTTTATGGCCCTCGAACTAAGTGTAAAACGATTGGGAAAGTGTCCCTGGTATCATGCAAGCCACCATCTCTGGTTGGGTTGTTGTTTTTGTTTTTGTTTTTGTTTCTTTTTTTGTCTTCTTCATCTGTCCTTGCTCATGACGAGCTCGTCGAAGGCTGCCTCTTCTGCTTGCACTTTTGGTGCAGCAGGTGGCCGTTCCGTGCCGTGGTCCTGGTAAACTCGGCGCCACAGTCCGGGCAGCTCGCCTTGGTGGCCTGGCCAGACTTCTCTCGCTGGTGGCGAAGGAGGTTGCTGAAGGTCGAGAACTGGCGGCCATTGCAACCGTGCTCCCAACATTGGGGCTTGGGCCTGCTCTGGACCACCCGGACGTGCCCCTGGTTGTCGTGCTGGTGGGGAGCACCGCCGGTCTGCATCACTGGAGGAATAGAGTACATCATTGATGGATCGTGGGAGACGGGTCTGTTGATTTTATTAGCCTCCAGAGTTACCAGTGTTAGTCAGGACTGTGAGAATCAACTTACCCGTAATGCGAGGAGAGGGGAGCGCCCGTTGATGGAGGGTAAGCGTAATCCATGTATTGTGGCTGCTGGTATGGGCTAGGGAAACCCATTTGGTTGGAAGACGGGAGCGGCGGAGAGTAGGAGGGCAAGACCATTTGCGGAGCCAGGGTGGTGGGCTCGGTGAGCAGGGACATTTCGGTGGGAGCGGTGGTGTAGATTGGCATGCTGGACATGCTGGAGGTGTGTGCGAATTCTCCTTGGTTGGGTGGTGGAGATGAGACATCGTAGCCGCTGTGCGATCCTTGGCTCCCTGCCCTTTGGATGCGTGCTGAGAGCTTCGAGTCCCGGCGCGCCTGCTCGCGTTGCCTCTTGAGCTCGCGCTGCTCCGCACTCATCCTGGGTGGGCTGCTGGTAGCAGAGCGAGAATGCATAGGAGGGCTCAGGCTGGACTCGGGTGCGTAGTGGCCCATATCCTGGCCGAGAAGACCACCGTTTGTAGGCTCGAGGACGACGTCTGCTGCGATGTTAGGATGAGGGGCGGGCCAGGAAGTGTCTGGTTTGCACATACCAGGCCAGGCAAAAGAAGATCGGCTACCCATGCTGAAGTGGTTGAAACCAGGGTCGAAGTGGAGAGCAGCAGTACTCATAGTGTCTGATGATGTGGGCTGCGGTGATGGCTGAGGTGCGGGCGAGGAGTGGTAGGAGTAATCCGAGGCGGGATCTACTCGTAGAGATGGAGTGCCGTCAGGGTGAGGTCGAGATGGTATGTTGAACCAGGCTTGAGGCAAGATGTGCTCAGGTAGAGGTGGAAACGGCGAGGCTTGAAGTTGAGATGTGGGTGAAGGTGGGTAGGAAGGTGAGGTTTGAGACGAGGAGAGGGCGTTGATATATGTCGAGCGTGGTGTTCCAGGCCCAGGGGTCTTGGTAGTCCGAGTGGGTTCCAGGTGGGAGGTGTGGGCAGGGGCAGGGGGGTGGTCGATTATATGTAATCCCTGGAAGAATCCGTGGGTGTTGGTGGTGGTGGTGGAGCCTCCGCTGCCGGTTCTAGCTCTGGATCTGGGGTCTGGTGAGCGAGCGTGTTCCCGGGCCTGATCCACGCATGCACGTTCCATCTTTGAACCAGTCCTCTTTTTCTCTCTGAAGGAGCAACAGGGCATAGGAAATAATAGAAACAGCCAAAAAGGGCAGGAAGACGACGGGTGGGTCCAGGGCAGGGCGAGTGATGCAAGAAAGTCGATATGCACGTACGCTTGAAGTTGAGTTGAGATGAATCTGACCTGCTTTTAAACCTGATGTTCCTTTTGCAGTTTTGAACGTTGCTCTCGTATTTCGCCGTTGGACACGAGTGAGTGAGCTGGAGGATGATGCTGTTGTATGCAGAGACGTCGATGTATGTGGTATCGTGGTTGTCTCTGGGTGGCTCACACGCAGACGCACTTATAAGCAAGCGATGGCACAGAGGGAGGTGGTGGATGTGGAGATGGAGATGAGGCCGGCGATGGGTATCTCTAGGCTGCAAAATAACGTTACGGAGACGATGAGCTCTAAGATGCTGTAGCGTCTATCTTTGGTAGGAAGGAAGCTCGACGGATATCTCAGCCTCAACAGAGGTCCCCATCGAGCAGGGCCACTTGAGCTTATAAGCGCACTGGTATGGCGCAGGGGAGGAGGGTACATGTGTGGGCCGTACCTGGGCCCATACCGCGAGCCAGGCTAGCAGGGTATCGCTGAGCAATGTCGGGAAGAGGCTAGGACTGGAGACGAGATGATGGACACCTTCAGGCCATGTACCCACGCCCTGGCAGAGGGCACAGTGCCGCAGGACCACATGGTGGACGACAAGCACCAGAGAAGCAACCCCCAGTACGAGGGTACCTGACCGGCCCTGGCCTGCCTCTGGCTTCTGCATGCATGCAAGGATGGCATGGGGTGGGCAACGGTAAGGCAGTCAGTTGCTGTTGTGCTGAGTGCTGTGGTTTATTGGGGTGGTGGTGTCAAGTCCGATGTACACAGGGAGCATGGGTTGCAGGTCTCGAGGACAAGGGCATCGAAGGAAAAGGCAGGGCAGGGCAGGGCAGGGCTGGACTAGAATGGGCTACCTAGGTACTGGGGTACCTCGTAGACAGTGCCCGCAGAGAGGAGATGATGAAGGGCAAGGGGGACCAGACTGGGAGTCGAGGTCGCTCGTACACAGTGAAAGGACCAGAGGGAGGGGGGAGGGGCGTGAGCCGAGTGAGGCGAGGACTTTTGTGTTGTATCAATGTACCCTCGCCAGGTACTGAAAGTAGACATGGGGTGCATCCGCCACGAGGGGAGCTCTCAGAATAGGCAGGGCTAGGGAAGAAGCGGCAAAGTGACATTCCCGGAGTCGCAGTGAAATGATGATGGTGGATGATAATGATGATGTCTTGGGTGTCTTTTCCTGTCTGTCTCCATTTCCCATGTCTCCTAAATTCGTCGTGCGTGCGAGGGTGCGTGATGTGTGTTGTCTGCTGTCTTCCCCCGTCTGAGGTGCGCGGACAGCAACTCCGTCCCCGTCCACATGGGAGGTGGGTCGTGGGGCAGTGTGGATAAGCCCAGAGGCACACGCAAAAACAGGTACAGGCACAGACAGGCACAGGCACAGGCACACCAGATACACAGACATGACCCATCTCGGCGAGGTACCTATCTATCTAGGGACCGGTGGTGGCTCATCTCAGACTCACTGGTGAACTGGCCCGGCAGGCTCACTCGTATCGGCGGTCGAGGGAGGGCGGAAATGAGTGCGAGGGCCAGTTCCTGAGTGTGTTGGGCGTGCTGAGTGTGCTGTGCTGAGCTGAGCTGAGCTGTTTTCTCGGCTGTCTGTTCTGTGCGACAGGAAGACAGACGGAAAGAGTGGGGTTGGTTGTGTCTGTCGGAAGCGCGTAACTCGCCATTGGTGACTGTGTCTGCCTGTGTCGTGTCTGTGTCTCGTCTGCGCCGCCCGCCCTTTCACCACTGTCGTCAGAGGGCAGAGCCTGTCAACCAGCGGAGAAGAGACCGTGCGGGAGAGGAACACAGACCTTGGGAGGGGTGAAGAGGCCTGGGGGTGACGGGGGACGAGACGATGGCGACACAGCCATCAGCCCCATGTTGTGTGCTGTGCGACCGTGTGAGGGGCACAGGCTCCAGATTCCGGGCTGTACGACGTGAGAAAAGCTGGGTTGTGAGTGGTGTGTGGTTGTCTGGTGCTATGTCAGACCCAGCGGCCATGACTGCAAGGCAGATGGATACATGCACACACACACACACACACACACATAACCACCCGGGCACATAGATAGATCAAGATCATGGGGAGCAGGAGCTGGCTGGGCGGAAGCAGAGGGACACCTGAGGCCTGGCTCGCCGAGGTGGGGGCACCTACCCCCTGTCCCTGCTTCCCCTGTCGTTGGTCCTTTCCTGCCTTGTCCCTGCTCTCGTCCCGTTGGTTGTCGCTGCTCTGTGTAACGTTGGCGCTAGTGCTGGCCAGCGAAAACGGACGATTCTACTTGGCCCCCCCCCCATTCTTGCTTCACTGTTCTGCTCTGCTCCGTCTGTATTACGGCTAGCACTAACCCGGGCTGGAAGAGGCTGACTGACCGACAGATGGACAGACAGGCAGGCAGGCACACAGCATAATCAGATGAAGGAAGGCGGCCTTGGAGAGAGAGACCGCTGCCGATGCTGCTGCTGCTGCCATGTTGATGCTGCTGCTGCTGCTGCTGTTTCCGGCCGTTGCCCACCCCACTGCTGGCTGCTGGGTTTTGGTGCTGGGTTCTGCCCGGTCCAAGATGGCGGGTGGAGGTGGACCGCAAGTGGGCCGCAGGCTTCAGCATTCTCTCTGATCTTGTTGGTTGAAGATCAGGGCCCTTTCCCAGGGTTGGCAGGCCAGGTGGAGCCGCGCCGCCGTGCTGGGGTGTGTTAGGTAATTGCGGCCTGCGGAGCCAGGTACGTACCTGCTGGGTAAAATTGGACATTGCTCTTGCCAGAATTGGGAACCGTGAGTGGGGAGAGAGGATACTTTGGTACGTTGGGTGGTTCACCCAAAAGACCATCACCCGCCAGCACGCTAGACTGGGTTGCCCTTGCTTCCCCTCGTTCCTCGACCACTGACCGTCGGTACCTGCCGTCTGGTGGCCGGATGCTGGGGAGGTGGGTACCGACCGGGTTGTACTCTGGAGACCGCATGTAAGGTCCTTTGGTAGGGCTATGGGTGTGTGTGAGTGTGAGTGAGTGTGTGTGTGTGCCAGCCATCGACTATTAACCCCGATCGAGCTGGCTCGACTGAGTCTTGTTGCCCGTCTGGGCAAGGATGCGGCCCAATGCTGTGTCACCGTGTTGCATTTTATCGTCGTGGTCGCACATCGCAGGTACTACTGCACATCCACACGTACAGACCGACCCGTCGTCCTGGGTCGCCGTCTCGCCCCGTCAGCACTTCCGGCTTCTTGCAGCTTGCCCAGGTGCACGCTGGGCACACCATACAACACAAGACATCACATCGCATCATCGGTCGGCGCTCCAGTACGCCCATGCGCCACAAATAGCATTTCCCGATGTGGGCGCCTTCTCCACGTCGCCAGTGCTGTGCACAGTAGGTAGGGCTCGCTCGAGCAGTTGTCTGCAATGACAGGCCACGATGAGGACAACAGATGCAGGCAGTGCTGCAGTAGACTAGTCTATCCGCCTGGAGGGGAGACTGGGCAGGGATTCTTCAAACAACACAACACCCTCAAGTCTGGCATTGCGAATGGAAATGAAGCAACTCGGTCTGCATTGTGTATTGTGCGCTTCCGGCATCCTCTGGAGTCCGTGGACCGCGACGAGGGCCGCAACGCATTGACCAACGGCTGATGGCGGCATGGGACAGGCCTGTCTGGAGGTCGAGTTCTGAACACTGGTTCGCTGGGGCTGTGGCAGCTATCACAGTTGCCATAGCGTCTCAAGTTTTGCCAGTGCATTTGAGGAACATGGGCAAAATACTCGACAAGCGCTCTGGCTTTCGGCATCACTTGCCCTGAACACAGCGCAGGCATGGGCAGGGCAGGGCAGGGACGGGAGGGCATGGACGGGGGCTCCTTGCTGCAGAAGTCCTCAATGCGGGCACACAGATGGTTGAGGTCAACGGCCTGCGGTAGACACCCTACCTGCCTACACAGACCCATGTACATGATCTGCGGGCAGAGCTGGGAAAGCCCGCATGCACGGACGCGGGACTCGCCACCAAGGCATAGAGCGGAACAACATCAGCAGATTGCCTTGGTGATGCGTATCATGGGGTGCGGTGTGATGACCCTGAAGAGCACAGCACGCCTGGACCCTGCTCGTCGAGATGAAAAGCAGTGCAGTCTCGAAAATTGCACGAGCTGAGCTGCCTGGAGGGCTCATGGCTGGACTGCCAGGGTTTTTTCAGATTCTCGAGTGGACTCGGGGTGTCTATCCGAAGGTCCGCATTGCTGATTGATCACAGGTACTAAGCCGTGGTCTGGGCGTCGGCGCCGCATGCTTTGCTCCGCGCCGTTGGCTCAATTTGACGTGTACCTGGGTTTTGACATTGCCGATGTGACTGAGAGATTGACGGGGTTCGCTATTTGACAAGAAACCACTTCCCTGTCCCGTGTGGACTCATCGACCGTGTAAACACTGCTAAAATTTGGATACGCGATAGGAGTAGATGATGTGCGGTAGGCAGTCTAGTCGGGACTGCTGTGCATGTAGCCTGACACCCTCGGCGCTTCTCAGCCCCTCAAAGCAACAACGCTGGCGCGGCAAATAACCTTCGACTGCCTTGGGATAGGTGTATGCACGGTGCCTTTTTGTGACACTAATTTTTAGTGTCAAAACAAGCGCTTGTGGGAGTGAGCGAGGCTGATTTGCCAAAGATCATCTGGTATATGTGCTGTCTACTATGGTATGGAGTACGTGTGTGACGCAGCGATTCAGGGTGTCACAAAAACAGAGGGGCTGTGAGGACAGACCACAGTATGCGCAGCCCCCTCCCCTCACCTCGAACCGTTCTGCGTGCCTACTGTGGTGAACGCCCGTCACATTTCCTACCTCTCACCAACCCAGCCATCAATCAATAGGATTGCTTGGAAATGGCCTTGTTGTTCCTTTTTACTTCTATTTAGAGGTACAGCGACGCCTGGTGCCTGGCCTCTCAGGCTCAGCCGCCATGGCTGTCCTGGTGGTGATGCTCAAATGGGCATGGTCTGCACCACACGCATCCACCAGGAGCATCGCGTGCAGGACTGGGCGTCCCATTCTCTAGCTGGCGCCCCCTCCCAAACTCAATTGCGAGATGGACGCTGTCCCGAGTCTGTGGGACGCCAAGGACTGAAAACGTGCGAGCTTATGCTGTGGTCCTTCAAACCGTCCCAACACGCAGCGCACGCACGCACGCACGGCATTAAGCAGCCCACATCTGCTGTGTCAATATTCGAACAATGCCAGAAAGGTATTGATGATTCCTGTCATCTCAACATCGATTCGACTCGGCGCCGAGTCTCGTACGAAACAAGCTGCCCTGGCCGAGACAGGATCTGACTGCACAGAGAGGCCCTGGTCGGCCTTTTGATCAGACCGGGACCCCCCTTGAGACCGACCCACTGGGGCCCCCCGATCCCAAGGGTCTGGTCTCACCGTCTTATCGCCTTAAATAATGTCCACTAACGAAATCCGAGGCAACAAGGGTGGCTCCGCATCTCCAAACTCGTCAATTGTCCCCCTCCGCCATGACCCGTACTGGCTGGTCGTCGACGCAGGGTGGTATCCAGCAGAGAGAAGAGGGAAGGTATGTCACGTCGTCAACGGTCGGTGGTCTCGTGCAAGCCCCAGCCGTCCTCTCCCCGGTGATAATGCTCACGTCCCGCGGGAATACGCTTCGGGGTTTGCTCACAGCCTACTAGAGAACCTTCGGGCTTTGAGCAAGTCTTAGCTACCAAGAACCCGTATTGAGCGAATGGCTGGCGATAGCCGAACGTCGAGGTTGCATTCTCAAATTCTAGCGCGACATCCAACAGCGAAGCTTTGCTCCCAACCAACGCTGCCTTCGATGCATTCATTACTCGACAGTGAGAACAATGTCCATGGCAACACAGCAGCAATTCTCCACGCCGCAAATGCCGCGCCCGTTGAGCGTCTCCCGCAGCACAACATCGATCGGATTTGGGCTCACAAAAGGAGCACGTGCTGCGACACTGACTGTTCAGCGCTGCCATACTCGTTATCCGCTTAAACCACGATATTTTATTTTACCATATGCGATGCGAGTCCTTCCGCGTCCTATGGTCTTGCATCGTGCCGTATACCCTGCTCCTCACTCACGAGCAGCGACCCTCGACCAATGACATGTCACGATCGCTACCAGACCGTTGCGCCGGGCGCTTGATGGGTCGGTCGCCCTTCAATGGGGTGGTGGAGGCAAGCTAGCTCTTCTCCTGCTCACAGCCGACCATGCCCAAGGGCTGCAGGCGAGATGAAACGTGTCTGCCTTAGAGGGCAAAATGCCCAAAGAAGCAAAGACGCGCTGCCACGCCTATTTCTTCATCACGAGGAGCTTGCTGCGTTCGGCGACGAGGGGAAAAAGGGGCGTGTACGCCGGTGTGGAGAGGCGAGATTGCCCTTCGGACCTGATCTCCAATGCTGCTCCGTGCTGAGGGACAGCCTACTCATCCGGGTGGCTGGTTCCGTCCGAACCCTCACGAACCCTGGCACCTGAGGGTCAGGTAGCTAGCTGCTGTAGCTGCCTGGCGAGCACACATGGTGATCTGGGTCCCGCGTACTTTAATCTCACTTTCTACGGCTCTGTCGCCTGGTTCCCGCAGCCGTTGGGAGATGGGAGGAACAATTAGGTCCGCACCCTGCTTCTTTTCCCGCGTGGCGTCTGCCTCTTTCCGCCGCCTGCTGCCCAATTAGCTCCGGCAACAATCGGACTGTCTGACAGTATTTTGATGGCTCGAGAGGGTGTGGTCTGTTCCCTAGTCGTCAGACAAGACAGTCAATGACTACCACGCTGACAGTCAGAGTATCCCGTGTCTTGGGTGAGTCCACCGCATCTGCTGCAGGACACGCCAGGGGGGGCCAGGGGCGCAGACTTGTTCTAGAAGATCATATGACCAAAAGGCATGGCGGTCATTTCTGCTGTTGGGCTCTTCGTGCATGAAGACAGCAGGCTATCGACCCGAACGCATGGGAGAGATCATGTACCCGGCCACAAACGTGGGGAGTTTGATGAGGAGGAGCCATCACACCAAAACCCCTCCCTGCCCTTGGCAACCCCCTTCGCTCCCACCCCCAAACCCAGTGCCAGCCGGTAAACTCGGCGAATACAGGCCACGGCCCAAACGATAGCGCGAGTGCAATCGATAGCATCGCGATGCACTGTGATGAGCACCGCTAATCGTGGTAACCCGACGTCACCCCCATAGTTCAGCTTATTTGGCCTCTGCCCAGCATCCCGGGTGCTGATGCTGGTGTCCCTGGGCACTTCGATAAAATGATCGAATGGTCGACATGGATGGGCACTCCTTCTGCTGTAGGGGACGATTGAAGGTTTAGACCAGCATCCCAGAATACCTCCCTACCTCGTGGTGCATCTGGGCCACCCAGTCGGCCTCCGCGCATCATCGACTACCTGCATCGAGCATACGGTGCAGTGCAGCCAGGGCGGTGAGGTCAGCCAACAGCGCTGTCGTGTTCTATATTGAGATTCCTGGCAGGCTAAACCAGCCAGCGTGATATGATGGTGGCTGGCAGAGCTGGCCGTGGCCATGTGTCAGGGCCGTGGCCGTGGCCGTGGCCTGGCGTTTGCCCTGACCTCAGATCGCAAGACTCAGACCGCAAACAGCAGACCGTAGGCCGTAGACGGACCTCAGGCACCGATGTTGCCGGTGCAGCCAAATGCACCGGCAGACGGCGACAGCCTTGTGGCATGGGCGGCATTCCTTTGAGATTTCTTTTCAATCTGCTGTGCCTCGTCCCGGCTGACGAGATCCCAGGGGGGCCACGAGGCTTGAAGCCGCAAGCTCCACCTACCTGTTCATTACTGTACACTTACTGCGAGAAGGTACCTGGTATCCCCTCCGGAGTTGCAGGGGTCCCCGAGCGAGGCCAGTGTTGGGCTCTCACCCCAGCCCTCCCAGCCAGAGCTCGCGAGCTCTGACTGCTCCTGCATGGAGAAATCGGTGCTTCGCCCTGCGGAATGCTCACCCCGCTGGCGAGTGCCCTGACTCCTCTGGCATGTCCGATCTGGTCACAGTTGAATTTTCCGGCGTCGAAACGGGACTCTTGCCTACAGAATCTCTATTTCTCGTCGGCTGTGTGTCGCAAGAGGGCAAGAACAGCGCTATCAGACGGACTAGGGCAATTAGGGAAACATTTCTATCAAGCGTGGACGTTGTGTACCAAGCAGTAGGACACCCGCCACCAGGTACCTGGCTTAATCCAAGTACAAGAAACTCGTCTGAAGAAATAAAGTGAGGACCACACGTTCCTGTTCCTGCCGTCAGGGCACAGGCCAGAGTCTGGCAACTGCAGTGATGACGCTGTGGGCTAGAGCTGCATAGACGAGGAAGGTACCACGGGCAGTACGTACCTCCGATCATCTCCCATCCCCCCGGCTCTTCCCTGTTCGTTGTGTGTGGAGCTCACAAAGGGACATGTTCGAGGGAGGCCCAGCCAGCCCACTCCTGTTTCTGTTTCTGTCTCTGTTTTGGCAAGGGAACAAGATCTTTGTCCATGGCGGCGACATCACCAGCAGTCTTCCGTCTTTGATCTTGCCCAAAAGGTGTCTGCCTAATCCTACACTCGAAAGCTAACATCTCAGCCGGGATGGCCCCGTCACCCGATGCACGCCAGCTCGCATCGGACCCGAAGTTCAATGGGCGCAGCGCAGCGTTGCATTGCCTCAGGTGCAGCCCTGGGGGGTGCATATGCCCTCGTGGGGACGGCGCACACCAGGCAGATTGACCAAGGCCCCAGACGAAAGCGACGGGACCCATCAAGATCCATTTGCCGCCGTCCGCTCCCTAAACCGTTACACCCAGTGTAACGCCACCAAAAGGCCCTCCATCTTCCCTTCCACTTCCAAGGGTTCGCCAAATCGGGGGTGCCTAGACTTCGCGATGCCTGGATCTGGAGACGAGCCGGCCTCAGGATGAAGCGACCGCAAGCGACTGGCGTCGCACACGAGCACGCGCCATTGGGACACTGAAACGCTTGTGGCGGTAATTCCTTCGCTGGTGGCAGGATTCCACCCAACTTGCTCTGGTCAACTCGCCAGGTCTTGGTAGTGATGCCTCTCAGCTCCTGCAGCGCGGCAGGTGCTCGGGTTTGCTGGCGGCGGGCCTCGTCGACGGGCCGCTCGTTATCGTTTTCTCTCTCATGCCAGGCACCTCAAACCAGACTGTCAGATTCGAGGCCGTCTTTGTGACCGCCCACCGTGTTACCTCCTGTGCTCGACTCGTGACCTCTTCCGACCGTACGGTACCGCCTATTCCCGGGGCCCCTATCAAGATCAAGCAGTCTGGGCGCAAACAGCGATCGTCCTTCAGCAGTCCACATCCAGTACCGCCCTGTGATTTGCAAATCTTTCAGGTCACCAGTCTGCAGCAGCAACGATGTCGCAACAGGCCCTGTGTTGGTGCTCGTGCGAGAACCCACAGCCAAGCAGCGGGAGAAGTCTCGCCTCTGAAAGTACCTCTGCAAGGTCTTCAAGGATGGACACGCCATTTCCATAATCTTCCCGATCCGATTGGGACTGACAATTACTCTCGGTCCTCGCAGGAGGGTCGACTCCGCTTACCACAAGGCTCGGGCGGCGACGGACCCTGTTCGATTTGTTCCCCGGCTTGCGGGGACCGTTGATCCTTACCGTAACTTGGCGACCCTCTTGTGGAACCACTTTCCAGCACTGCGGTAGCAATCTTCGGGTTCTTTCTTATCGAAATCGGAGCAGGCCGCATACGTAGGTCTACATGGAACAACCAACTGCATTTCTTCTTGCAGGTTCCTCGCAGGCTCGCTACCGGGCGAGAAATCCAGCTAGCACAGCAGATGTATTCCGCCATGGACCGCGCTTATTAGACGCAGGCTTCACGCGTCGTGGCCGTCCCTTTTTTCAATATCGCTGCTGGTGCCGTTGCAGGCACAATAGCAACCCATCAAGGATGTGCACTAAGTTGCGGCCCGCCCACCCTTGATAAGGTCGTAGTGCCGGGGTTTTTTATTCGTCAAGGTTCGACGTGTTGGGCCTTGCAATTGCACCCGAAAAACGCCCAGACTAACAGAGTGGATCTGGCCTTGGCATTTGGCTGGGTCCAGTTCATCGCAGACAAACTCACAGCGTGTCATGGTCTACAAAAGAACCCTGTTCAATGCAACACAGTGAAAAAAGGGGGTGGGCACGTGGCCAACAACCAACGCAGCGGAAACCCACACCCGCAATTGACAGAAAAGCCCACCGGCAAGTTTTGCATGGGACGAATGTGACTTCACAAGTCGAACCTAGTTGTACCATGGAGCTCTGCATGAACCAGCACAGACAAGCGGTAATAAGCAGTTTCAACAGCCGGCTTGTTCTCGTTCTCATCCGAGTACCGACTGAAGGTATCTGTCACTGCGCCAGGAACCCCTAGGCACGAAGTTGGCACGCCATGCACCATCAAGGAGGGATCAAGTTCCAATCTACGCTGCTCGGTCCGCGGCGCAGGGCCAGCCAGAAATTAACAGCAGCCTCGAGGACAAACTAGCAGCATGTGAAGATTGGGTACATCTCCAGGATACAACTCCGGGGTCGGTAACAGACGGTATCGGCACCGGAAAATGGCCGAGATGGTGGTATTCATTTGGCAATGGCATAGACTCTGGAGAGAAAGTGCGCGCTTGAACCTTTGGTACACTTTGCCGTTGGGGTTACACAGCCCACTTTCAAGGTGGCACAGTGCTTACTGGGGGCCACTTTGTGTTACCATGACAGTCTCCAGTCCTCTCAAATTAGCCGCGCCTAGTCGGACACGCCAGGTCGCACAAGCTGTGCCACACCAAGGCATCCAGAGTTATGCAGGCGATCACCACTTGGAATCCAGTCTTTGCTGCAAGCGATTGCCCACTGTGACCTGCAGGACCGCCCAACAGTCGGTCAGACTATCAGAGCCGTGCAAACAACGGCTTGCTGATGCTGCAGGAGATGGGTCAAATGTGGCAGTCGCTGAATACACGCCCCCTACCCCTACAAATCTCACAAGCCCAGCGCAGATGTCACCTGCTGACGTAGGTGTACCACAAACGAGTCCTGCAGAAATTGTTAAGGCCACCGACAATTACCCCCATTTGCATGGGTGGGACACACACACACAGCTCAACCGCCTGTTGCGCACATGGGCCCCGAACACCCAATGCATACACAAAAGTCGGCAGAGCATCGCATCCAAAATGCCCCGCACCTATACGAACACATGCAGCCCTTCTTGGTGTTGGTCAGTCTTCGAACTGGTCACCGGCTCAGCGGGACGACACATGTGATGGGCCGGGCAACACATCAGCCAACGCCAGAGAACGGCAGTTCGCACGGTTTGCACGGGAGGATTGCTTTGTCGTGGGTACTCCCGCAGCCCTACAGGGCTCAGGCACCGCTTTCGGGCTCTTCCTGAGAACACCACTGAAATGGTTACGCAGCGTCGTCAGCCAATGGCCTAGTAGCATGTGTCCTACCGACCGTTGAGCTACCTCGCGCCGCCGCGCACAGTCGACGCCTGCCCGCTCGTTTACGGCGAGGTGTGATCGGGCTCGTTGAAAGACAATGGTCTCGCCACCACAACTCGTGAAATGGGCAAAATTCACGGTTGCAAAACGGTTATTTGCACGCAACAGTTCTGCGGCGTCTATGTGGGCGCAGACTTGCGCCTCGATTGCCTGGAGCTGTGGCCAGTCATCGGCCTGCAATGCCCTGGCCTCGCAGCTAGTTGTGCAACCGGAACTGGCCATGATCAAGCGACGACGCACGCGGTCATTGGACAGGGAACGGGACAAACAAAGAAACCGTACTGAGAACAGAAACCCATGCCTCTATTTGATATCCTGGTGTTTGCGTCATTGACCAGTCAAGGCCATTGCAAGCTTTCCGCGTTGAGGCTCTAGCAGACTACTCGATGAGGGATCTCGGGTTTTCTGTCAGCGCCTCCAGGGGCACACCAGGGGACGCACGGGGGCATGCCGGCGACATCAGGTCTTGCTTATGGTTCACTTGCTGCCGAGGAACGAATGGTCGCATTGAATTTCGCTAGTCTAGGACTCAAAACTCGATGACACCCAATCAAAGTGTGTCGTGGCTCAAATGTGATGGCTTCCATCTTCAAATCAATGGGGGCCTTCCACGAATGCAGCCTTCGCTTTGTCTCCGTCGGTCGAGCTGTTTGGCCGAACATCCAAGCCTTCCGGAGGGACTGATGGGCCGTAGCAGACAGAGCCTCTATCGTCTGCCTCGTAAAGAATATGGTGCAGGGCCAGCTGGGAACTCGGGCGTTGTCTATTGGCTGGCTCGCCATCATGTGTGATTGGGTTACAATGCTGATGGGCATTGTGCCTGCACCGCTGCAGTCCCCTTACCAGGAGTGTGAGCCATGTGGCCATCCTTCGTAAATTCGAGCCAACAAAGTCGTTTCAACATGCAGTCATCTTCACGACGGGTTGACGAAGCGGTCTACCCGAGCCGTGTCGAAGCGGCATCGAGCAGTTCCATCGAGCTGCCACTCAATCATACTGTACACTTACGAGTCGGGGACTAGCTCCAGATCTGTCCCAATGGCACCTTGCCAAAGAGTCCCTGAGCCGGCTGAAGCTGACAAACATGGGCATCCCCGCACGGGGAAACTCTCTTGGGCGGCGACCACCTCCCTATGGGACGGTCTCCAGCCCTACGGCCACCCTTGGCTCAACGTCCTTCCCGGGCAAGCTGCAGCATCAGCACCAGCAGCACCACCAGGGAGGGTGTGATGTTTGGGTGCCGGGAGATCTTGTGCAATGTTGCGCAAAACATCTGTGCAACCGAAGCACGGTGAGAAGCGACATCCCAATCAGTGTGCACTGCAAGCCATGGGCTCTTGCCAGAGACGCGCGTCTCATGCTCTAGGATGAAGTGCTCAGGTCATTCCACAAGAGCTGTCCGCAGCATCTAGGGACGTCGACGGATACTGTGTAACGCTCACCAGATGCCCCTGCAGGAAACCGTTCTCTGGCTTGTTTGAAATGAGCACCCGGGGCCACAACAAGACGGGAACCTACTTGACCGGTTGTCAGATAGCGGCGACTACCTGTCTTGGCCGATCATGCAATAACGGGCAAAGACAGGCAGAGCTACCGGCAAGAGATTGAAAAATGATGCTCTTTATCCAGGCTAATACCACAGTACCGTAGTAGTCGATCAACACAGCCTTCGGTTGCATCGACACTAGCCAGCCAGTGCAAAGCTGTCACAGCACACCCTTGCGGCAAGGCCCCGAGGGGCAGCATATGCATCAAACGGGGGTTCTTTTGTGCGCCATGCTACGGTGGTATCCAATGAACATCGGCCCAAGCTCTCCCCCTGCAACCAGGGGTAGCAATGATCGCACAAGCTATCGACAGCTTGGCACCACCCTGCCCATGAACCATGGAGACGGCCGCCCTTGACAGCACCTTCGGGACTCTGCATCATCACAGCGGAGAAGCTGGATGCTGTTACACGAGACCGCGTTTGGTGACGACCACGGGTTCTTGCGGCCCCAATGCTTCTCCGGCTCTGAGTAGGTTGCATGCTTTCTTCGTCAAAGGCGGCCCTGATAGTTAGCTCGGTAGGGCTGTGTCTAACCTAGAATCCTTCCCTTGCCAGCGGTCAAACACGTTCAAGCAGAAGGTCACTCACTCATCGGATTTGATTGACAGCATCCGAAACGCCGGGAACCAGCACCGGGATTGGAGTTGGCTTTCGAATGTGTGGACCGCCGTCTCTCCACTCTCGAATGGCCGCGAGACCCACACAAATGGCTGGCGAGAACCAGGGCCGTTGCTCCGCCTTCAAGGGTCGGCCACAAGGCCGACTCACAATTAAACTCCTGGCTGGGGCGGGTCGTGCTATTAACCAAATGTGCCCGCCTAAAAAAAATCACCGGTCCCGAGGCCGACGAACAGCCACGGTGCCAGCAGGCAGATACATTTGCTGCAAAGGGATTGGCCTGCTCGCCTCGGTCCCGCTGCCCATACTTTGCCAGGGCCTAGGTTTGCAAAAGATCCGTTCTCGTCGGCCTAGCCCCCGCAAGCCTATTGAACGTTTTTGATGGGCTAGCACAAGCTCTGTGCCATCGTCTCGTCTATTCTTGTTGTCGCTACGGGGCAAGCAGCTCTGTACGCCTAGGTCGACGAGACGCTGTGGGCAGGTCGGCTTGGCGCCGGCCAAATGCTGATGGTGATGACTGTGTGCCACCACGCCCACACTCCAGAGGCCACCGTCACGTTGACTGGCATGGTTTTCACGTGCTGATGGACGTCAATCTCTCGAACACGTCTGGCGCAGGACAACGCCCTTACGGGCTGCGAAGGTGGCATGTCTCTGGCTGTGATTCGCCCGCTCGCCGGAATAGACACAAACAGCCCCCAACTCGCGATCTGAATCAGGACATAATGTGCTTCACAGGAGCACGCCACGTATCTGGCCCTTTGCCCAAGAGGGCATCGGAGGGGGGACGCCTCGGCGGCGCCCACGCACAGTAGAAGCATGTCTACGCCCTTCGAGAAGCGAGCCCATTCCGAGGTAGGCCAAGGCCAGAAGCAAGAAAAGAACAAACAATTGTCCGACCCGGGCGCCGAGGGTGTGTGACAGAGACACCGGCCGATTCGGCTGCTAACCGGATGAGATGCCACTCCCGTTGCCGTGGCTGGCCTCGATATTGCCAGTTGGGGTGGGACAAGATCGTGAGGCGGGTGAGCACCACATCAGAATGTCTCAGATGACTGTGTGTGTGCGGTCCTTTGTAGGCTTGCATGCCCTCACCTCTCGCCGCCGATGCGAGGCAAGTGTGCATTCCGTCGCACCGCGGCCAAAGTTCAAGCAGCGGTAAGGCTAACAGGAACAATGCTTGTGTCTTGCTCTCCCTTGTTGCCCATGTGGGGGTTAGTACCGGTGCTCTGGGAAGCAGAACTTGCACTGCACAGGACTGTGAGACAGTAAGCACCCTTCAGCCTTACCAATGCGGGACTTGAGGGTCTACTGCTGCCGGCACTGGCTGTTGTTTCACCCACTGGCACTGTCACTTGACTGCGACTGGCTCACTCGAATCCACAATGGGCATGGGCAGAGCTGACCACTGGGCAATTGTTCTTGCTTCTTGCCCTCTCTGCATGGTCCTTTGGGGTGACACAGGCAGCAAAGCATATTACACCACCCCCCGTTCCGGCCTCACCGTTCAGGAATGGAAGGTGACACGAGACTTTTCTCGCGGCAAGGCAAGCCCAATTCACTCCGGGGGGCGTCACTCTTCTTCGCTAGAGTGTCTGGCGAAGTCGCAGTCATGGCTTGCACGCAGGGAGGAACCCAGTGTTTTGTTTTCGGGCGAGTGAAGCTATCGTCACCTGAGTTGTCCGTTTCCGAACCTGGTAGACCTGGCTGGCTGGACCCTGTGCCTGCGTCGTGCTGAGTGGCTGAACACCGAGTGGATGAGCAGCCCGTACCTTTGTGCCCGAGTCTCTGGGTGCTGCTGCCGATCTGTCTTTGCTTTTTGTTGTGTCTTCCAGTCATGTCCTACTCATAATGATCAATGATGATCAACTCGGCTGTCTCGCCGACCTCGCCTTTGTCTATTGCTGGTCTTCCATCGGGCCATATGTCGATCATGGTCACAAAGAGACCATGACCGGGTTGGGAGCTCGAGACACGGCCTCGGGGTCACAGCGCACAGCTATTATCGTTCGAGGGGCTTACCTGGCTGTTCCATGTCGAGCCACTATAGCTTGCCAAAGGACCATATTCCCCAGAAAGGCGATATGATTCAAGAGCACCTGGCTACTGTCATGACTTTTATGGTTTCTGCCACATCACTGCTGGTACTTGCTAGGCTATTCAGCGTAGAGAGTCCGTCTGCAATGTTCTCATGTCTTCAAGGACGCGCTTTGCGGTGTTTTAGCACAACTCGTTCCTACCTATGTTTGCGTCGAGCCCTGACCTCAGAATGAGGCAGCACAGAGCACATTGCCATCAAGGAATAGCTCATTGGGCGCCGTAGGAGCCCAACCTTGGGTTCTCAGGACAGCTAGCTTGCCTTCATACCACGTCGCGCCCATCAAGGCGGGCTGGAAACAGGCATGCCATGGCATGCTTTGATAGATACAGACTACGGCTTTCTCCATGTTTTCTAAACGGGCTCTCGGTGTCTTCGTAACCGCGGAAGTTCCGCGGTGAAGTCCCAATCGCTCAGCTCCTTTACACGATCTTCGATCACTTCGTAGCGAGTCAGTATGCGAGGGGATAGCTGTCGTAGAAATTATGGTTGCATATGTGATGGTGAGTCGGCATGAGTTGTCCCATCATCATGTAGTGTAGCACTCTGGTATAGGTGCGCAGTGATACCCGGCACCACTGAGACCCCCTGATGCCGGATGAACCGGAGCTCATGGGCGCCTGGAACTTGTTCTCATGGTACTACTGTACGACCTCCATATGGTTGTCATGCCGGCAGGTACAGCGGCCACGCTGCTGCCTTTGGCGAGTGACAGTGATTGAAAGGCTGCAGCATACGATGGTGACTCTACTCTGGTCGACTGCCGTGCGTTGGTTGATGAGGGTTAACCCAGTCAATCTGCCATCCAGCCAAACCCGTTTCTTGATCTATCGGTTGCTAAAGATGGAACATTGTCAGGTACGACATATTTCCATCTCAGTCAGATGTCACTGTCTCAGTGTGACTGTCTGGGACACGAGATATCGCCCTCGACGCCATGCCGGCCACCTTGTCCGCCGAGACTCTGTCAAATCGGCACATATGCTGCGAGCTTCCCGTCGTGCTCGATCCTGGCTGAGGGAGCAGCCAGGCACTTGTCGCTGATCAGGCGTGGGGAGCAGACATTGAGGTCCTCCCGCACCCCCTGGTCGTCGAGCCGCGTTGTGCTTGCCCCTGCTTGGCCATCTCGAACAGCCGTGAATGAGCATCGCGACTGGGCGGACGCGGGAGCTTCGGCCGCAGTACTGTTTCTGCACACGGAGTACATGGCGACGCAGACGGCAGAACACTCATCCCGCGCTCGAATGCACACGCCCCCCTCCTCTATCCCTTGCCCTCGCCCGCGAAAGCCAGGCCATGAGGCCAGATCTGGCCCACACTCGCCTGGGCCAGAGTGAAGCTATCTGCAACCACCATTCGCGGTGCGGGCAGGTCGAGTGCCACCCGCATGAGCAGGATCTGTTTCAGGACAGAGTGCATACTCTCTTGGACAACGGCCAGGCGTTTTGTGCATGCAGAGGCTGCTCTCGAGCTCTTTGAGTTGCTGCAAGTACCACCTCGCAGCGCGTGATCCTACACAACCTTAGATCCTCTTGGTGTTCCTGTTTCACACCAAGTGAGGAGCTCCCACAGAGCTCGAGGGCTGCCTCCGTGGAAATGCCGACCGACCGTTGATCAACAATGCATAATAACCAATTTGACGAGGTGGTCTTCCCAAACGGGTGCGCTCTCGAGATCCTTCTGCGCGGGCTGGCTCGCCACTCCAAGGCCGCGATCGGCCCATGATTTTCCACGCATGGGTGATACAGGCAGTGTAAGGAGCATCTGCAAGCGATCCGATGTTCTCTATTGACCTGCCTGACCTGTCTGTATCAGTAGATTATGCCTCACCTGCACCGCCCGGAACAGCCTGCGGCTCGAACCGACCCAGCAGCAGTCGAGATCCTAAGACGAGATATCCAGGCACCGTGCCTCCGCGCTCGCATCGCGATCGTCACAGCCATACACGAACCGACGAGCCGACCTGTCTGCCCGACGAAACGACCATAATTAGAACTATCACCCCCCTGCCACCAGGCGTCAAAGACAGCCGCCATTGACGCGACCTACCACCTCCACGATCCCAGGCAGGCGGATTCGCCCGTGGGGTTCGCGCAGCCCACCCAGACCCAAAGACTCCCCCGGAAGGCAGGCATACAGACAGACAGACAACCAGCATGGCCAGCCGCATCGAGACAAGGGCGGCCGTTCCTGGGCCAGGGCAGCCCAGGGAGCAAGGTCAATGCCGGCGGTGCCACGAGCGGGAGAGCCTCAGCTGTCGCCGCCCGCCACCATGGTTTTCTTGCGCCTTGCTCACCTGGGCAGAATTGTGGAGTGTTCGCTCCTGAGCGGAGGATTTGCCGCGATACCAGGGGTTGAGAGGGTGGGAGGGGGTTGTTGTGTCTTTCCAGGCAACAGAATAAATAAAAAAGGGTTACCCAGTAGGCGCAACTAGGCGCACTGAGCACGTGTGGGACGTGGTATGTGATACGTGGGTTGCGGTTGAGGTCTGCCCGCGGGCACGCGCAGGGGAGACGGGAGGATGGGGCAGTGCTTGACAGGACAAGACACTCGGCCCTCTGGCGTGGGAAACCCTTGCAGTAGGATTCGCGGGCAATATGATGATGGCATCAAATTTCACACACACACACACACACGAAAGAACCACCTGGGGGAAATAATCGGTATCAGTGTCGCAGTGGCGCTCTCATTATCTGACTGCAATCACCGCCCGAACGAGGGGGTTCGTCCCATCCGGCGTTTGGATCCCTCCCCTGTTCCGCTGTCGCGTGCATCGCGGCTCTTCGTCGGCGACAGGTCACCTTGGCTCGTGGGCTGGGATGACAGCTTGAGACAGACGCGAGCGGGAGATCATCCATCTTTTACGCCCTAAGGAATCTCTCTCTTCCAGGAACGGGCTGGTCTTGTCGGTCGGTTGCTGAGGCTATTCTTAGTTGCTTCGTTCGGCTCCCTCGTCGACGGTGTCTTAGCACTCACTCGATGGGATCACGCCGGCCGGGCTTACCAGGTAGTGGAGAGATCGGGAGGCGAGATTGTACCTTGCCACTCAGCTTTTGGTGCCAGGGGGCCGCTCGTGCCTGGCTTCTTGCTGCTGGGTAGTTGCGGGTGGATGCCGGCAGTGAGGAATTGTGGGAGAGGTCGAATTTGTAATCCGGAAATCAGCCTGTCAGCGCTCTTAGGACCCCACTGAGGAGCCTCACGAGGACAGTGCTGATGAATCAACTCGAGGGGATGTGGATTCATTCATGGAGGCAGTGGCCTTGTTCTCTAGCGAGGGGCCGAAAGCGTGGCATGGCGCTCCCGACGTTCATGTGAGGCAGACTGGCCGAAGATGCTCAGAAGACGAGATGGTTGACACTCTGTATCAAATCGTAGAAGCTTCACTTCCATCTAGTGGGTACAATACTAGACTCTGCATAGCCATTGCCCTGGTCCCATCACCGCGTGTTGCCTCAGGGTGTCCGTCATGGCCGTACTCAACTACGGATATCTGTAGACTCAAATGGACTTCAGACATGCAAGTCCAGCGTGGCTTCCTGCTACTGCCCTGAGAATATCGGGGGCTTCCCCGAGCTGGCCGTGATAGATCCAATTCTTCTCCTTTGCCAGCTAAAGCTCTGGACACATCAAGGAGGGACTTGTGCTGCCTCAGCGTTGGCATGCCCAGATGTCCTAGAGCAGCTCTGTTGACCGCAGCGTCACTGCACCGTCCTGAAATGGGTTCACGACGATGTTTGGAGAAAGCGAGCCATGGCCATTTGTTAACAGGTTCAGACATCCAGAAAATGGCTTCAGGTCCATGCGTCTCATCGTCCATACTCATTTCATATATCGCTCGATCGCTTCCCGCACCCCCGGCGTCCCATTCGCCTGGGCAAAGTCCAGAACAGTACCATCTCGGAAATTCGAGCGCGGATCGAGGTCGCCTTCAACAAAAAGGGTCCGCAAGAGATCCATGTTGTCGCCCGAGCAAGCAGCTTCCACCGCACACACGCCTTGCAAGTCGGTGGCATGTGCCCACGAGGGACCAAGCCTCTTGACCAGCCGGTCCATGACCTCGACGTGGTCCTCGATCCTGTCCAGGTCAGCCGTCATCTTGGCTGCTCCCTTGATGGCGAGCATGATGGCGGTGTCGCCATTCTTGTCGGCAAGCAGCGGGTCTGCCCCATAGTCGAGGAGAAGCTTGACCGCGTGGGCAGTTCCCGAGGTGACTGCTAAGTGAAGGGCTGTTCGGCTCAGTGCGCCGGCTCTCTCGTCGATCAGCGCTTTAGCCTGTAACAAGAGATCCAGGACTTGGGCGTGGTCATGGGTCAGGTCACCGCGGAACTGGTTTGCTGTCATCTGCAGAGGAGTCGCCCCGGACGAGTTCTTTGCGTTGACGTCGGCCCCTTTGTGTAAGAGCATGGCAACGGCCCACTTGTCCTGCCTTCGTACAGCCAAGTGCAATGGAGTGTTGCCTGTACCGGAGGCATGTAGGTTCGGCTCAGCTCCGCCCTGGAGAAGCACAGCCAAGGCCTCGAGGCGATGCTTCTCAAGGGGAAGGGATCCCGCACCGAAGAAGACTTTCGTCAGTGGGAAGTCGCCATTCTCATCAGGCATATTCGTCTCGGCCCCGGCATTTACCAACAGCCAAACGAGCCTGACGTAGCCTTGGAATTGATCATTCTCGACAGCCAGATGCAGTGCTGATTTGCCCGACTTTTTGCTCTTCACGTTCACGTTGACATCATGTTTAATGAGTTCTCGAACACACTTGTTGTGTCTTTCGCTTGCCCCTTGGACCGCTGCAAGAAGTGGTGCACGACGTGGGTGCTTCTTCGTGCCAGGATTACACCCCTTCTGCAAGAGAAATTTGACGGCGCTGGCCTTGCCTTGCTTGCAGTAATCCCTCAGCAGGTTGTGCATCCTATCGAATTGATCAAACGGGACAAGTATGCGTGAGAACTTTGCTTTTGTAGCTTCAGACATGACAGAAGTTGGCGCACCCGCCGAGGCCGAGTCCCAGGCTGTCTTCATGAGCGATTTGGCATTGATCGCCGGAAGTGCTGTCCGCTGGCGAGGGCTTCTCGAGGCCGATGACCCCGTTCGGCCAGAGCTTTGCTTTGTTTCCTTGGAATCTGGTGGATTTGATTGTATGGGAAGTGTGTCTGCTGCACTTGTCTGCACTTGTGTAGTAGATATGTTCCGAGCGGGAGAAGGACGATTCTTAGCATTGCCGAGAGCCTTCACGTTCGCTGCTGTTAGTGCAAGACGTGGAACAGGCCTATATCGTGTCAGCTGGCCATCATGAGTCTCCCCCGTTGCGTTGCCAGCGTCCAGTGCACGCGGGCTTGCCTTGGAAAGCAGCGTCTTGTGGGCCTTTGGGTTTTGCGGCACCACTGGCGGTGGGAGAAGTTCTCGCGAGAAGACTCCTCTGATATTGGTCTCAAAGAACGTAACAGACCCTGGTAGAGTTCGTAACTGGGTATTTTTATCACTCTTCCCAAGGAGGTTATGAGCAGTTTGGTCTGCTGGAATCGAGACACGGTCCGGGGGCTCCTGTTGGTCTGCTAGGGAATGTGATTCATACGCAGTGAGCTCTGATTCCCTCGAGCCGTCCTTTGGAGTCTTTGCAGCAGACTTCCGGTTCAAACGGGCTGACGGCCCCTTGGGCGTTTTAATCAGTCTTTTTGTGTTTGCGTTACCCCATGGTGGCCGTCGCAACTTCTGCTCAGTAGTCGGCACCTGCTCGAGCTGCTGCGTTTGATTTACAATAACAAAATTTGGAGAAATGTCCTCCAAATCATCACTCATCGGTAACAGGATGCTCTTTGGGGAGGTCACTCCGGTAGCAAGTTCGGATACGCTCAACGTCGACTCGGTTGTCTGCGGTGATGCCGGAGGGGGGAGGGCAAAGCGCACTGTCCGCTCAGTCTCTTCAGAAATTGAGCCGATATTGGTGTAGATTCCATGAACATCGGATACTCCAAAGCTTGATGGCAGATTCAGCGTTTTCTCCTCACTTAGAATCAATGCGTTTCCGTATTCTACTTGGCTCTCGCCGGGTATGATTTGTGCGGTCATCGACGACGGTGACGGGATGCCGCCCTCGTTCTCACTTGACTGAGAAGCACTTTTCGCAGATGTCTCGAGGATGGTCCCGAGCTGTTTTGGCGATTCATATGATTCATTTGGAGCAGACAGTCCTTTTTGATCGGTACGCTGTTCGGTGGGCCATTCAATCAATACCGACCCTCCTAAATCCAGTGTTGAGGGGTTTGGATTTCCAAGAGTATCAGACATTGCGTCTTCTGGGTCGTCTTCACAAGTGACTGCTTTCGGTCCTTTGGTGGCCGACTCGTCCAGGTTCACGTCGGCGCATTGACTCTCGATGTATCCAGCGACAACGGGAAGCGGCAGCCGTACATCGCTTAGAGCCTGCGCTGTGAGATAGGAAGAGTCCAATGGATCGCCCACCTCAGACTTGTTACTTGGGAGACCTGCACCCAGCTTTTGTGTCTCCTCCTCATCGATGGTGGAATCATCGGAAACTTCCTCGTATCGGTGGCCATCGTCGTCGTCTTCCTCTGAGGCGCCTTCTTCAGACTGGATCTCGTCGACTTCCACGATTATGCCGAGCTCCTTCATGGTTGAATGAATTCCTGATGCCAGATGAGTCGCGGAGGCGCATTCGCTTTCGGAGCTCGTGTCTGATGAGTCCGAGTACTCCTCGAACATCTGGTGCTCTGCATCCTCGTCCGAGTCACTACTTCCATACTCCATGAACCCTAAACCCGTGTCGCGGAGGTTCTTCTCAAGATCAGAGACCGCCGGGTCAACAGCTGCAGATTCCGAATATCCCGCTGGCGATGTAATGTTGTGATACGACTGAGTGGCACGTTCTTCAGGCTCGTTGGCCAAGATGTTCTGGGTATACCATCGGTCACCCTCATCAAGTTCGGAACTAAGGTACCAATCCTGTGCGTGGGTAGCAGAAAGAAGGCCGTTATTGTCATCGACTCTTCGCCCGCTGCCAACGTGCGCTTCCTCCGCATCAGGAAAAGCTCCAGGCATGGGGATTTCATCACCCCTATCGAGCCTCGTAATGCCGAGCCATTGTTCGACAGAACCACTTTTCTGTGCAGACATGCCATTCGCTGATGACGATGTTTCTTCACCGAACAGGTTTGCTACAGTCCTTTTCGTGGCCGTGGAGTCCTCGAGGAGCTCATCACGTTGCAGCCCCGCGTCATATTCAAAAGCCCGCTCTTCGAAATCCCCTTGGCACTTGAAGCAGCAAAAGCTGCGGAATGATGGCGACTCCAGTATGTCTTTCATGAGGCCCTTGGCGGACGGTCGATTGCGTGGCTTCTCCTGAAGCAGATCTCTCACCCAAACAAGTGGCTCGTTATCGTGCTCAACAGTGTTTCCCTTCATCAATTCATCCAGCCAAGTGAGGACCACAGGAAGGTTGGCGTAAACATAAGGCTGGTCGGAGTTGTGTTTTCTTGCATTCTTCGCGATTTCACGCTTGAGTTCAGCTGTTGAACGACCGAGCAACTTTGTCGTCATCTCCAGGAAAACCACTCCCAATGAGAACATGTCGCTTTTGGAGTCGCGCTCTTCTCTTTTCGCAATCTCTGGCGCTTGGTAATCGGGACTGACTGGTGTATGATAATGCCTCGTGGCACTCACAGAGCGATTCGACCAGTCGTAAGCCGAGCCGAAATCACTGATGTAAACCTCTTCACGGTAGATCAAGATGTTCCGCGCAGTGATGTCCCGGTGTCTGATCTTGCTCTGGTGGAGATAGTTTACAGCCCCAGCGAGACAGCCAAAGAATCTTCGGAGCACACTCTGATATTCAGGTGTAATAACCCCTGGCATCGCGAGGAGACGTTCCAGGTCCAATTCTGCCACTGGCTCCATGATGTACGATATATACTCTAGATCTGTGTAGCTTGCAATGATCTTGACTAGGTGGCGATGGCTAACCTGCTTCAAGTGTCTTAGTTCGCCAATCAGGGTACGCTGAGACTCGCGGTTCCTCTCAGAGTCCCGACCTCGAAGGACCCTCTTACGAGCGTAGTGCTTGAGACTCAACCGGCTGTATACGAGATCTACACCGCTGATTTTCATCAGCAACGCTCAAATAAGAATCACAAAGTGATCTCCCACACCGCGAGTGGTCCAGTCAACGGCATAGTTTGTCCAACTTACCCAAAACTCCCCTGCCCCAAAGACCTGATGGGTTGGAAGATATGGTCACCATTCTCGGTGTCGAAGTGTGTCGAAGTGCCGTCCGTTTCAATGAGCTTTGTGTTGGTCAGGAAATAGCTTTGCGCGTCCAAGAATGCCTGTCTCAGGTCCCTGCCGTCTTTCTGTTGCAAGAAGTCCGGCAAAGTCCGCTCATTGTACGGCAGATAGAAGTCGTTGAAATTCTTCGCCCTAAATTCGTCCATGAATTCGAGTGCGCCGATGCTCCGCAGGATGCCATATGTCCTGGGTGTGAAGCTCCAGAGAAGTGAGCCTTCACGTTCTGCTTTGGCATCCAGAAATGCCAGCAGCGTCTGCAGATTCTGGATGTTTCGATGTGAAATTTGATCGGCACTTTTTCCAGGGGTTCGCGAGAGAGTTGGGGTACAGAGCATCTGAAGATGGGCTTCGATGTCTTCATCTGTCACCACAGAACATGCTGGCGCCCGTCTGGCCCGGGGTAGAGGCAACGGGTGGAACCATGAGAGAAGCGACATGGTGCCGGCTCCTATTGCGTATGATCTGCACTCAACTACGGGTGTCAAGCGCAATTCGAGAGACCAGCAGCTGCCCGTGAGTTCAGCTAAGAGCTGGCTTCGATAATCTGGAGTCGTAGATTGAGCCGTAGAAGTATCTGATGGCACCTGTGGCGTTCAGCTTGGAGACCATGACCCCTCGTAAGGCTGTGGATCAAATCTCACCACTGGTGGTTGATGCAAGCTGCAGGCATCCGTTTCTGGACTGGCCTCTGTTTGGTGCCATGCGAACGTGAGCGGCTGATGCAGGAAGTGTCACACGGATTGCGTCTCCGTCCGCATTGCAGCTGTCCAGCCACCTCGTTTCCCAGCGTCGGCCATAAAAGATCAAGAAAGGCGAACAACGGGTGTCTTAGTTCACATCGAAAGACCAAGGTGTATGATGGCGGGTCTCGAGGTCGCGGCAGCCGGCGTCAGCTTCATTGCTTTTGCCTTCCAATCATTCCAGGGCTGCGTCCAGGCCTTTGAGTTCTTCGAAACGACGCAGAATATCGGCTCGGACGGCGACCTTTTGAGGACTGGGTTGGAAATACAGAAGTATCGTCTGATTAAATGGGCAGAGCGATCTGGACTAGGGAAGACGGACAGACCTGCGGTCAATTGGCAGTATGCCAGGCTCGTGCTGGACCAATTGCTGGTGATGTTGACGTCTGCTGAGAAGCTCAAGACCCGTTACCACCTGGAAGTGTCGGAAGAAACGTTGGAAACGGCTGAACAGCTTCGCACTGCGGAATCACCAAAACAAGGCATTGCGAAGCTCATTACTCGCCTGCGACCGACCATTCAGACAGCGGCAGGGAAGATAATCCAAGAAAGCAACTCTACAGTCAAAAGGCTGCGATGGGCAACGCGCGACAAGACCAAGTTGAAGCAGTATCTGGACGAGATCAAGAACCTAGTCGACAATCTGGATATGCTCCTTGATCATGCGGAACGGGAGAGCGATAGGGACGACATGGAAAGGCTCCTTCGCGGGCTTGTCTCTTTTATCCCGAGCACCACGGAGGCGGAGCAAATCGAAGAGCTTGTTGGAGTGGGAAGACACCATCGGCACGCCAGCGAGGAAGCGATAAAAGCTGCGGCTTACGTGAAGCAGGTCAGACTGGTCGTTGGCGCAGACAAACGCGAGGATGAGGAGACACCGTCGTTCAGAAAAGCACCCAGTTTCATGCCGACGCTTCGGAAGCTGAAGCACCGGTATCTGCGACCCAGAGCCGGAGGCGAGTTGCGCGAGGCCGGGATCGAGCTTGGTCTGTACCAGGATGCGCCGGTCCTCGTGCAGTGGAAGATTGCGGAGGGCCCGGAGTGGTCGAGGTTTGAGCAGCAGATGAAGTCCTTGACAGTTCTTCTCATGTCCCTGGTCCACGAGTCCTTTCACTCGCTCCCCTGCTTGGGACTGGTCTCGGTCAAGGACAAAGGACGGTACGGTCTTGTGTTCGTGTTGCCAACGGATGCAGTCGCCTTGCAAGTGACAGGGCTGGATGAGCTGGTGAAGACGACACAAAAGATCTCGCTCGTCAGGCGACTTGAGGTCAGCCGCAACATTGCAGAGGCGGTGCTCCAGCTGCACACGGCGGGTTGGATGCACAAGTCGCTGCGGCCGGCCAACGTCGTGTTCCTGGCCCAGCAGGGGGCAAAGCCTGAGGAGATCTTGCAGACGACGCCATACATAGTTGGGTACGACTATGCCCGACCAGACACTCAGGATGCAGCCAAAGCGTTCACGCAGCTGCCCGAGCCGAGCCTGAGATCAGAGCTGTACCGTCACCCACAGGCCCGCGGGGCGCACCGACAGACCTACCAGAAGAGGTTCGACATGTATGCGCTGGGGTGCCTCATTGTGGAGCTCATGGCATGGAGATCCCTCGCAGACCTGCATTCCGAGCACACGGACCAGGGATTTGGAGGCAGACTGGAGCAGGCAGAAAACACAAACGGCGTGACCGAGGTGCCATCGCTAGACGAGCTCATGGAAAAGCAGGGAGCCGTGGATGATCTGGAGCATCGGGCTGGGAGCCAGGTGGTGAAGGCAGTCAGGAGATGCCTGGGCATGAAGCAGGTCGAAGGTACGGAGGATGCAGGGCTCGAGGACCAGATGGCCGTGGTCGAGATGTTGTCATGGTGTAGGGTCTAGGGTCTGACGGGTGTTGTGAAGGGGGCGGCTCAGGGTTAGGAGTCATGCCTCATAAATCACTGGAACTTATCTCCCGCTTACACGGCGACTGACTAGCTGACGGCACTCAATCGCCGCTATCGGCAGCGGGACGCCGAGTTGCCCTGACTAATAATAACAACACCGGACGACGTGCCTGTGATAGCCGGCAGTACACGAGTCTCGGGGACAAGGAGGACTTGGGATGAATTTCCGTCCTTCTTCTTTTCTTTTCTTTTCTTTCCCCGAGGCTGCAAGCACATCAATTAGACAGCATGAGGAGAATAACATCAGTTTTGAGGCCCCAAACCGGCCTCCGGGCCAAGGCTGGCGTTGGCAGCTCACTCGCCGTGTCGTACCGCGCCCTGTCCTCATGCTCGTCCTCGTCTTCATCCCCGCCCTCACCACTGAGGGCTGGCTCACTGAGGGCACCACTGTTCGCAGCCAACAAGCCAAGCAGCAGGAGCTACTCGTCTGAAGGCCCTCTCCAGAAGACCGCCCTGTACGACCTTCACCTCGCCCATGGCGCAAAGATGGTCCCCTTTGGCGGCTTCCAGATGCCCGTGCAGTACTCGGGCCTCTCCGTCTCCGAGTCGCACAAGTTCACCCGCACCCACGCCTCGCTCTTCGACGTCTCGCACATGGTGCAGCGCATCTTCAGCGGCCCGGACGCCGCCGCCTTCCTGCAGAAGGTCACGCCCTCCAACCTCGAGACCCTGTCCGTGAACAAGAGCACCCTGTCCGCCCTCCTGCACCCCGAGACGGGCGGCATCGTCGACGACACCATCATCACCAAGCTCGCTGATGACAGGTTCTACGTCGTCACCAACGCCGCATGTCGCGAAAAGGACGACGCCTACCTCGCCGGGCAGCTCGCCTCCTTCGGCGGCCAGGTCAAGCACGAGAAGCAGGACGAGAAGGGCCTCATCGCGCTGCAGGGCCCCCTGAGCGCCGGCATCCTGGAATCTGTGCTCGTCGACCCCGAGACCGTGGGCTTGACGAAGCTGTACTTCGGCTCATGCACCTCGGCCAAGATCAAGCTGCCCGGCAAGGACGTGTCCAGCCCGGTGCTGATCAGCCGCGGGGGTTACACCGGCGAGGACGGCTTCGAGATCTCGGTCCCTTCCGCCGAGGAGACCGTGGCCGTGACGGAGGCGCTGCTGGCCGTCGGCCCGGAGAAGCTCCAGTTCGCCGGCCTGGGCGCGAGGGACAGCCTGAGGCTGGAGGCGGGCATGTGCCTGTACGGCCACGACCTGGATGACACCACCACCCCCGTCGAGGGCGGCCTGAGCTGGATCATCCCCAAGGAGCGTAGGGGCGCGGACGCGGGTTACCACGGCGCCGAGCTCATCTCAAAGCAGCTCGTGCTCAAGAGCAAGGGCGGCTTGGGTGTCGAGAGGAGGCGTGTCGGGTTTATTGTCGAGGGGGCGCCCGCGAGGGAAGGCGTCGAGATCGTGAGCAAGGAGGGCGAGAAGATTGGCAAGGTCACCAGTGGCTGCCCGAGCCCGACGCTGGGCAAGAACATCGCCATGGGCTACATCAAGAATGGGTTCCACAAGTCGGGCACAGAGGTCGATGTTGTGGTGAGAGGGCGGAACCGCAAGGCTACGGTGACCAAGATGCCATTTGTGGAGTCAAAGTATTGGAAAGGCACCGCTCCAGCATAAGAGGGAATTCTTGTGGCGTTATTGCATAACTTCAACAACCAGGGAAAGGACGGGAATGGGCGGGGCTGGATTATCAACAGCATTCAACAAAAGGTAGTGTGGGTATGGTCGCCTGTCCGCAATAGGCATTCAAAATTATGGCCGAAACAATTGAGAAGCGCATTCGCTTGAGCCTCCTGCTTTTGTCCCAACTTGCCCCTGGACTATCCCTTTGAGAACGGATATTCGGACCCGTAAAAACGGAGGGTACACCCGTATATATCACCAGCCCTATTTTACACACCACACATGGTAACGCACCCAATACCCATACGCCCAATACTCATATACCTAACACATATACACCTAATACTTATATGGATTAGGTGTTGAGTGTGTAGATGTTGGGCGTTGGGTGGATGTGCGAATAGGCTTGGGCGATATGCTTTAATGGGCTGCGGCTGTGGCGTGATTGATGTACGGGTGTATCATCCGTTCTGGCGGGTGTGAATATCCGTTCTCGCCCCTTTAACTGGAACCATGTACCTAACACCAACATTCTATGTTGTAATATTGGTATATTGGAAGCGTAATCAGGCAGTTAGTAAAGAGAGAATATCCTCGTGGATATATATATAGAACCGCTGCTTACCAAGACTGGCGACCACACCTCACCGGTCTCATATTCGTCAAGACGCAAATGCTCCTTTCGGAACTCTTCGCTGCTTCCACTGTTGTGTTAGCGACGATTCCTATAGCATTGTGCTCTACTACGACTAGTGGAGCAGTTATACACACTCAAGGAACGGATTCACTTATTCCGTTGACGGGAAGATAAATGTGCACGGTAATAAAGGCTCTGCGTACACGGTACGGTATGCATTCTATTCATTTGCTTCTTGAGAGGTGTGTCGCAGCCCAAAATAGCTATCAACAGATGTAGAAAATCTACTGCGGGCTAGAAGTCAAAATAAAGAGATTCGGCATTTACGTGTGAAATCATCACATGCTGGTACTGAGTTCTCCACGCATAACCAGCCGTGCTGGCCTCGAATTGTCGGAGGCCAAGTAAAACCGACATAATATGCTAGAAGCCTCCATCTGAACGGGTAGAATCAACGCAATCTTTCGGGATATATTACAAGGCTTGTCCGTTTGGTTTCCCGTCTAGCAGTACAAACTTCATCAAGGGCAAGTCGGGCAACGCAGCCCACGAGTGCTCCAATATAGGCAGTGTTGTCATTTGTGGAAGAACAAGTTTGGCTGTCGAGTTCTAGTTTTCCAGTGAGCTAAGTGCATCTCATGAGAACGCCTGGTAAGTCATATACCAGGTTTTATACTACTGAGAGCGGACATGTGTCGGCCCAAGAAAACCCAACGCACCTGGTTGGCCAGCACTATCACAAATAACACATGAGACGGATGCTATGGTCTTGGCCAATCGTGCCAGTCACGAGTTATGCAAATGTCTTGCACACAGGAGGAAAATGAACAGAACATCAGAATACAAATGCAATGCTTCGTACAGTTTCTCATATGCTACCCATTTCCCGCCTACCACCCTACCGCCGCAGCTACAGTCAAAGGCCGCACTCATTTATCGTTGTTCTCGAAGCTGTACTTGAGCCACCCGCCCAGCGCCCTCAGGCTCTCCCACCTCACGTTCTCGTCCGCCTCGCCCATGAGCTGCATGACCCTCGTCTTGAGGCCGAGCTTCTCGAGCGTGCCGCGCCGCTCGGGCACCTCGCGGACGAGGCTGCCGACGTCGTTGCAGGCGATGGCCAGCACGGCCTTGTCGTTGTCCCACGGCTTGGTCATGACCTCGGCCAGCTTCTTCAGCAGCTCGCCGTTCTCGTAGTCGATGATCTTGCGCGCGTTCTCGGCCCAGAACACCGTGCTCTTGTGCGGCGGCGACCACCGCAGGTGGCCCGACTGCACCTCGGCCACGTACTCGTCGAACGTCGTCTTGGTCTTGGTGTACTCCTCCAGCATCTCCTTGAGCGCCGCCAGCTCCTCCTGCAGGTCCGGGTCCGTCAGGTGGCGCGTGCTGAGGTTCTGCAGCAGCGCGGGCAGGCGCACCAGCACCGCCTGCGGGAGCAGGGTCTTTTGGTTGGTGCGCAGGAGGTTGTAGAGCGTGGAGACGAGGAGGCGAGTCGTCTTCTCCTTGGGAGAGAGACGAAGGAGCTGTGTGTAGAGGAGGACTATGTCATACTCGCTGTGAAAGTGTTAGCACCGATGCCCGCTAGATACTCGTTTATAGGAATGCCTGCTCGGCGGTATTTGCTTACTCGTTCAACTCATCCCCAACTTCCTCGCCCTCGAAGCTTAGCTGCCAGAGGACAAGCAGAACATGGTAAAGCAACTGCAGACCGACACCGCCGCCCAACGAGCCTTCAGACTCTGCGGTCCTTGAAATGCCCGTCGTGCCACTCCACAGGCTCGCAGACACATCGCCATTGGAAACGCCGCAGGCCTTCTGCAGTATCTCTATCAGCGGGGCGACAGTCTCGCTACGCTGGGCCCAGAACTGCTGCCGGGACGCACTTCCGTACAGCAAGGAGGAGTATTCGAGCACGCCGATGTCCTGCAGCCCGGCGTCCGAGTTCTTGGTGAGGGAGGACAGGTAGCTGAAGAGGTGTGGGAGGGCCTTCTTGACAGTCGCCGTGGACTCGTCGCGGGAGCTTGCCATCAGGCTGGTCAGGACGGTAGAGGTGAGGAGAGGTATGGGGTCTTCGGAGCTGGAGGAGTGTGCGAGCAGCGGGAGGAAGTGCTTGTATGGGTCGCCGTTCTTGAAGAGCGCTTTCGACAGGGAGGGGACGCCTGTGAGCACACAGTCAGTAGCTGCAATATCCCCGAAGCGTTGCGAGGGCCGCATATGGACGCATATAAGTCCGACGTACTGTCGAGCAGGTCGCTCAGCAGGACCAAGATGTACTGCACGACCTCTGTCCTCTTCCGCGCCAGCTCCAGCACGCTGGGCTTGCCCTCCTCGCCGACGAACAGTATCCGGTAGCCATCGAGATCACCCTCGACAGTCTGTGTGCGTGCCTCCTTCTTCGCCCGCTCGACGGCCTTGATCTTGGCCAATTGGTCCTCCGTCAGGGTGCCAGCCCGCACTGCGCCCTCCCAGGGGATCGGCCGTTGGCGGATATTGTTCTGCAGCGAGGCGAGATACGTCGGCGGATCCAGCGACATGTTTCTTCTGGTTTGGTGGTCGATGCCGTCGGTTGCAGGTAGGACAGGAAAACGGAGAGGTAGTTAGAAGCTAGGAGGATGAGCTGGGAAGCTCTCGCTGGTGGCTGCGGGAATCGGGTTGTCGTCACTGCGAGGGCCTTGGTCGTGGTCTTGGTCGAGGTCGGGAGCTGGAGAGCACGATTACGGAATGACATGGGCTATCAGCTGCTGTGCTGCACCAGCTTGGCGGGCACTCCTCAGGTAGAGCTGGAGCTCCTTCTGGCTCCTCTGCCGCCGCCCAGGCGTGTACTAACAATTTCTGGCTGGCTGGCTGCGGGCCTGAACTCGGACCAGGCCAACGGTATCAACTACTACTACTACCACTTGCCCTGAGAACCCTTGATGGCCCGCCCATTCGTCCATTTACTACTGAACAACTTCTAGTCTGTATCTGACCATCTACAGACGTTATTCTCACAGCTGTGCATTTTATCCACACCAGAAGCAGTCGGTGAACGGTCAGGTCTTGTTTTGCAGAGCTTTCTTTGAGCTCAGATGCATTCATTATCCTTCCAGATCATGCCTCATCATCTATCGACTGCATGGGTATCCAGATGTCTCGTCTCAAAACGTGCCGAGTTGGGTGATTGTACAATATCATCTCTTCTCATATCCATCCATCCCATCCATCCATCCGTCTGGTCAGATCGTCCATAAGCTCTTGACGTCGTCATTACCGTACTCGGCGACCCGACCGGTGTGATCTACTCTCGTAACCAGATTCCTTCATGACTCCTTTCCCTTCGTCTCGTCATTCGTCATCCCGCCACCCGCCCTCATGTCTCGTCATCCAGCCTCAGCCTCTGCCTCAAGAAGAAATAAAAGGGGGATTGCAAAGCATCCCCTTGTGTGTTTATTCTTCTTGTTCCTTCCAGAAACGCCAAGCAGTATTATGAAAGAAAATTCCAACCAGTAAAACGTGCAAACAATGGGGGAGGGCTTGAAGATTAGTGATATATACCAAGGACTCCAGCCCGCTGACCTGACAGCGGGCTAGGTCGTATCCATGCAAAGCTTTGCGGATGCTGGTAGCCAGGAGGTGTGTGGTGTCTCATGGGGGTTGGGTATTTGTTCTTATGTTGTGTACACGGGTATTTGATGGGTTTGTTGTGCTGGTACCTCTCCGGTAAGAGGTTCGGGTCGCTCTCGGCAGGAGAGGACGGACGCTTTTGGTGGTTGTTGACAAAGGAAACAGGAGATACACGATTTTTGATTTATTGAAAAGGAAAAAACAGGGGCAGCCCTCGAAGGCGGCCACTATTCTTTTTTTATCACCGCCGTGACGGAGCACGCGAGATGCGTGTAGTCTCCGTCCGGCGGCTGCGGCGTGTATCTCGTGTCCTACCACCAGAGCTCGCGGAGCCTGCATATTCGGGTGGCACGTTAGATTTGAAATAGTCATCCCTCTCCCTACCGGCACCCGATGCCGAGTACACGGTAGGAGGGCCCCGGTGGGCCTGGACTGGAGGGTTCGATTGCGGAGGACGCGTATAAACACTGGAGTAAGTGTAGTCTGAAGAGAACTCACTGGGGCTGCTGGCCGTGTACGAGTCCGAGAAGTAGCTGCTGCTCACGTCGCTTCTCGCCCGTGACGTCCGCTTCGCCTGCTCCTTGCGCTTCTTGTCTCGTCGAAGGCCTAGCAACAGGCCCAACGTCCCCAGCGCGCCAGCTCCCCACCACCCAGCATTGGTCGACTCCCTCTTCTTCTCCGACACGCCAGATGCACGCCGGCTGCCTGCTGCTGACCTCGGCGGCGGCCGTGACGCAAACCAGCCGGTGTGCGTATCTCGTCTGGAGTGAGCTGCTGCGCTGCCGCCGCGCCTGTAGCGCTCCTCTTCGACAATGATGGTCTCGCGGTCACGGCTGCGAGACTTCCTCTTCCGCCCGGGGCCGAGCCCGAAGATGGCCAGCAGGCCGTGCCACAAGCCGCGCATGATACAGCAGGCGCAAATGGCGAGCAGGATGACGACTCCGGCAATGACTCCGATGACGATGCCGGCGATAGCACCGCCGCTCAGGCCGTTTCCACCGGTGGTCACGGCGGTCCCATTGCCGCTTCCCGTGGCCGTCGCGCTCTCCAATGTTCCTGTGGAGGTGGTCGTGCCGGTCCCAGTTGTGCCGCTAGTCACTCTGTATGGCGCGCTGTACTGCGTTGTGATGGTGGTCCCACTGGTTGTTATGGTGGACGTAATCATGCCGCCGCCACCACCCGCCGCCGCAGTAGTTGTCGCACCGGAACCGGGGGCAGGTCCCCCACCGCATTGGCCGTTAGAGGCGCAATACTGCCAGCTCGCGCAGCAGATTGGGCCACATGCAATCTGGCCGGAGCCTGATGGAGGCACACAATCGGCACCGTTGTCGCCGGTGGTCGCAGGGTAGTAACTCGAAATGGTGCTGGTGTACGTGTCCGTCTCGGTCCACGTTGTGGTGTAAATACCATAACCACCGCCGAGGGCAGTGTCGGTACATCCTGCGATACCTGCATTGGTGGTGCAGGCCTGCCCTTGAGCGCAACAGTACTGGTTGTCGACACCACAGTAGGTTGCGCAGCTGCGGTCGACCAAGAACCCGGCGCCCAGGACATCGTGCAGGTCATCCTTTGGGTAAGGGCCGGCATGTGCAAGCTGTAATGATGCGCTCAGGCACAGGAGTAGCTTTTGTAATGATGTGATGGACAGAAGCGGGCGGGGCCGCTGGTCAGCCGAGGAAACCATGGTGTTGATCGAAGCTGTCGCTGTTGCTGTCGAGCTGGCTGACAGAAAAGAGGAGCTGCAGACGAGCACCCCCTCCTTGGTGCTGGCACCTCACACCTTCTGCTGCCGCCGCCTCAGCTCAGGTGCAGCCGACAGAGGGTGTTGGAGCCCAGGGATGAAGTTGAAGCTGGCCAGTGCCGTGGAGGAGAACCTTGGACCCGTGCCGTGTCTTAATGCCACGAGGAGAGAACGAGGCTGGGGCTGGAATGAGATTGTCGCAAAGCGAAAGAGTGTGGGACGACGAGTCAAAGCTGGGCCGACTTGAGCCGTCTGATGTTGATGTTGGGTGTTGCTCACGGACGGTGCTTGACGTAAGTTAAGGGTCGCCTATGCTTTCCTCCGCACAGCCTGCGATCTAAGGAAGAACCTTAATCGCGATAGAGTATGAGGCCAGAGTGGGAGTGAGGAGAGGAATGCAATGCAGTGTAAGTGTAAGTGTAAAGAATTGGAATGGGAGAGGAAGAGGAGAAGGGCGAGAAAAGCATGTGAGGTGTGACAGGAGCCAGTAGTGCAGATGGTGTTTCTGGGGCCTGGATTTTTTATTTGGATGGCTGGCAAGATGCAGGGCATCTACTCCGTGCCTCACTTAAAACGCCGTCCGTAGGGATTCTGAATAATAAGCAGCAGCAGTGAGCGAAATAGTGAAATGACGGGGGGCATTTGAGGGTGTGGGATGTCGAGCTTGGGTGTTAGCCAAAGTGGGATGCGAGGTTGTTTACCAGCCACCTCGGCCCCAGTTCCCAACCTCACCCATTTTCCAAACAGATGCCTCTTTCGTCACAGAGCCCCGTCAACACGACACTGCACTACACAATCAGGAAGGGACCAGCTCGTCATGAGCAATCTCCAGTATCCATTTCCCTCAATCAGCTGGCTAAGTGTCAATACCTGGTCGTCATATCCTGGCCGTCAAAGTCTTCCTAGAGTTGTCCACTGCAAGGTACATACGTCCGTCCGTCCTCGGGTATCCATCCGTCTAACAAATGACCCCTCCCCGCCCGATCATCAGGCTCAATTGCACATCCCATCCCTCTGAGTTGTCCTGTCACTGGCTGACCAACCTTGAAATCATCCAATGCCGGGGCCCTGCACGGCTGCAGGGTACGGAGCGGCCAACCTGCAAGCTATGAAGCCTCGATCCCACCTGTGGAAGCAGTGGTTCGCTCCGTCCCAAGCTGCACATGCACGCCCTGGCCAGCCTGGTAGATACGCAATAGGTATTTTGTGCTTGTGTTTGCTTTCCCACCAACAAGGAGAGCTCCTCCCCCTCCCCGCTGGCTGGGCAATGACCTCGGGTGACAGGGGGTAGCCTGACCTCACTCGGCAAACCTTAGAAAGTGGAACTGGCCTTAACCTTAACAAGCTTGGGACCGGGCAAAACCTGCCGGGCCGTTTACCAGCTGGCACCGCTTGACCGACCAAAGGCTCGGAGCCCATAGCGGTGTGACCTCACTTTGCAAGCTCAACCCATCTGACGATGCTGTGAACACCTCAGAGCAGTTGCTGAGATTCTCATGTGTCTTTGAAGTGCTTGGGAAACTCGTGTCATTATTCGTCTCCCACGAGCCGATATCGTCATTATTGAGACGGCATAACCATAATCAACATTCAAGTCGCGCCGCCCAACACTCGTCCTTCACCTGCAATAATCGCTTCCTGACGTTCCCCATTCAAGTTCCGCGTGTGGACTGCTTGATTATGTGTGTCAAAGCCCTGCAGATGAACGCTTCGATTTGATGAAATATCCACTATGACGATAGACGAGCACCTGAGCAGGAATAAAATATGAATACTCCTGATGTGGTTCGTCTCACGGGCTTTATCCTCCGTATCTGCTAGATAGTAAGGCAGATGTGGAATGAAAAGACAAGGGATTCCTCATTGGCTTCTCACAAGGCATCATGCATATTGCAATTTTTCTCAGGTCGGCTCAACAGCAACCGAGTGTGCTGTCAAAGACTCCAGACGCTGGCTGCGCCCGTTTCATTGGATCAGCATGGGCATGTACGAGGAGGTAGACAGTAAATCGCACAGGTCGGTGCTCCGCCAGGATCGAATGCTCCGCCCGGTGGAGGCCCGGACGCCCGTGAGAACGGGTGAGTCGGGGCCCACGCAGCAGCCCCGATACCCAGCTGGTGGTCTACATGCTCAGCGTATGCGCTCAGCGTACAGGCACGCTGGGGCTTGCCTCATGGGATGGTCGTCAGTACTGCATCTACTCGGCTCGGAGCCGTCGGGCCCCAGGAGAGCGGATAGTCCGGTGTGGCCCCGTTCAGAAGCAGCGTCCATGGCCGTCTCCCAGTGCTGCCCCTTGGCGGTGTCATTAGTTCAGTAGTGCTTAATTCCCTTTGAGCGAGATTGCCAGCGTCCATAGCAAGAACAGTCAGTCCCTTGGATACAGCCAGCCTTGCGGAAAATTGAGTCATATCCCCGTGATTTGCTCGTCAGAGTGGCCCTGGGCCTTCATTGGTGAGGTATCATGCATTTTCTAGTACCGCTCGCGGCTTCATTATCGATGAGAAGCACCGAGAGCGAGGATCTCACAGCGTCTCTGGAAGCATTCCAACCTCCCCCCTCGATGCTGTCACGTGCCACTCAGGAGTATGTCTAGTCGTGTTTGGTCGCCATCGTTCTGGCCAGGAAGAAGGCATCGATTCGTCAAATTTCCGATTCTTTTTGATTCCGTAGCGTCATGCTACTTGACATGCATATGTCCCAAAATTGATGAACCCCTTGCCACTCCGTGAACCCAGAAAAGCACAAAGAAATCGAGACCGAGGACCCTGGTCTCCATTTACGCCGTATCCTCGACGACGTTGCCCTTCTCCGAGACGTACATACCGTCAAGGAACTACCAAGCCGTTAGTTCTCATCCTGGCCCCGACTTCCACTGCCATCAAGGCCGCGCTTGGGTAGGAAAAATAATCTTACCTTTCGGATATCCTTGTTTCGCACCCGGCAGATCTGCTGGATGTCTGCGGCGGACTGGGAGACAGCCTCGAGGGAGTTGCCGGACAGGACCAGCTCGTCCTTCTGGGCCTTGGAGATCTCGACATCGACACCGGACTGCATGATGACTCTGCGAACGAGCTTCTCACCGATGAAGTTTCTGTTCAACCAAGATAATCAGCCTCCGTGCTCCCATGGTATACCGGACCGCCCGTGATGTTTCATGACCTGTCCTCCCCATGATCATCCCAGTGGCGTCTGGTTCTCAACATACCGGATCTCAACCTCGTAGACACCGTCCGAGTTCTTGTCCAAGTTGACGTTGATGGGGAAATGGGCGTAGACGTATCGCATCTTGTACTTGAAGCCTTTCGTGACGCCGATGATCAGGTTGTTGATAAGGGTGCGGACGGTTCGGAGGGCGGCGACGGTCTTGCGGACACCATGGTGGATGTGGATGGCGATGACGTTCTTCTTGGGCGTCGAGAAGCTGACGGCGATGTGGGACAGGTCCTTGACCAGCTTGCCCCGAGGACCCTCGACAGTGATCTGTCGGGCCTTGATCTGGACCTTGACTGTTTGTGGGGACAAAACCTCGTCAGTATTTGATGCAACAACCCATGCACGTTGTATGTTTGCCTAGCAAGTGCCAGCCGATGCCCGTCAATCGCCAGAAAAAGAGCCCCATTTTGTCGCATCCCTGTGTGGTTCCGGCTGGTGAGAAACGAAGGCCGCGGCGGTCGCCTCTGGATGAATTCGGCAGGGCATCAATATCTGCATTGTCCGTCTCCGTGGGACTGCTCCTCCGGCGTCGTGATCTGTCGTTTATCCTCCTCTTTTCTGGCAATTGACGGCTCGGCTTGGCTCGTGTTGGGCTGGGAATCAGGCGTGCGAAAGGTTAATCGTACCTCCCTCTGGGATCTCCAGGGTCTCCTCGGAATGAATGTACTTCATCTTGCCGGTCGGTTCGGGGGTTGTGTGGCGAGATGGGTTGTCGATGAGGGTATCTTCAAAGGGCCGCGAGGTTCGCTCTCCGACTGCAACTTTTGAGAATCACCCACTGGCCCAAGCGAAATTCGTGCGCCGGCTGGATTTGTCCGGAGCTTGGAATTACTTTGCGCCGTTGCGGTGGACCCACTTGGCGCGCTTTTCGCTGGTCCCGATAAGCGATAATCGGCTGTTAGCTTGCCTCCCTGCTCCCCCGTCAAGCGTTCACTGCAGTCTCCGATGGACCAGCAAAGCTGTGTCTACTTGCAGGCTTGGGACATCTGGAAGACTATCGAAGATACTTTTGACTTTACACAGGCATCAAACATTTCTTCTCAATCCAACTCAACGATGATACGACCCCATAACCCTTGAATTAGTACGAAGCCAGGGGAGCTACCACTTTTGATGTGTGAAAAGCTGACTAGCATTTGAATATGAGCGATTGATATTCAAGATATGCAACTCAATCAGGTTCAGATTGTCCGTCCTTTATGGTGAGGCTTGGTTGTGGAGCGTTTGGTAGCTTGATCAATTCGGCGTTGGACTACCCAAGCTACGGAGTAAGCAGGCATTTCGGCCTCCGCCCCTCGGACGGAGCTGTTGGAGAACAATTTTGAACCCTTGGGTCGGGCCATGCGATGCTCGGGTCGAATAGGTGCTCACAGGACTGATAAGCCTAGACCATGAACAAGTGCTGCCAATGGCAAGAGCTGTACCTCCTTACGCGCACACAGTAGACAATATGCTGGCTTCTCTCGTGGGGGATGTCCTGTTCTGGCTGGTCCATGCGTTGCGTTCTTGTGCTGTAGTCTAGATCCCAGCTCCCTCCCCCTGTACCCTGGCGGGTTGTCTTCAACGGGGAGCTTGGCCGGCAGTGACGCCTCGTCCGCTCCAAGAGGCACCTGGAGTAACCTACGTAGTCGCAACCACGTCCACACTCCCACTCCCACTCCTAACCTCTCAACACCTCGACCTCAGCGCAACCATTGTCAGCGCCGACCGGCCCCTATCACGAACCGGGGACTATCCCGCCAAACAACACTTTCCCGCCAGACCAATCCAACATCAGTCAAGCTGCCTAGCTCACGGGGCGCCGGCAACATGTCGTACTTCTTCGCGACGCCCGTCGACATCGACGTCGTCCTGGAGGATGCCGACGAGCGCGCAATGGTCGACGTGAAGCTGGACAAGAACCGCCGCGAGAAGGCCCCGCTGTACATGGATGGCGAGTCGGTCAAGGGCGCCGTCACAGTCAGGCCAAAGGACGGCAAGCGCCTCGAGCACACCGGCGTCAAGGTCCAGTTCATCGGCACGATAGGTGCGCCGCCCGCCTGCCCATGGCCACACGAGCACTCCCAGGCTCGATTCCGGCCCAAAGTCGTACCTGCTGACATCCCTGTGCTGTAGAAATGTTCTTCGACCGCGGTAACCACTACGAATTCCTCTCCCTGGTCCAGGAGCTCGCCGCGCCCGGCGAGCTCCAGCACCCCCAGACCTACGACTTCAACTTCAAGAACGTCGAGAAGCAGTACGAGTCCTACAACGGCATCAACGTCAAGCTGCGCTACTTCGTCCGCGTCACCGTCAGCCGGCGCATGGCCGACGTCATCCGCGAGAAGGACATCTGGGTCTACTCGTACCGCATCCCGCCCGAGATGAATAGCAGCATCAAGATGGACGTCGGCATCGAGGACTGCCTGCACATCGAATTCGAGTACTCCAAGAGCAAATACCACCTCAAGGACGTCATAGTCGGGAGGATCTACTTCCTGCTGGTTCGGTTGAAGATCAAGCACATGGAGCTCAGCATTATCCGGAGGGAGACGACCGGCGCCGCGCCGAACCAGTACAACGAGAGCGAGACGCTGGTGCGCTTCGAGGTGAGTGTCGCCGCCGATTTTAAATCCCATGGGGTCGAAGATGGATCACGATTGATGCGTTGGGAATGCTGACCGGTGGTTATCTTGGAACAGATCATGGACGGCTCGCCATCCAGAGGAGAGACCATCCCCATCCGACTCTTCCTAGGCGGCTTCGACCTGACGCCAACATTCCGCGACGTGAACAAGAAGTTCTCCACGCGATACTATTTGAGTCTGGTACTCATTGACGAGGGTAAGTCCCATCCTGCCGGGAGAAGCCCACCCGTCCCACCCAGTCCACGATCCCCATACTTACTTGCACATCTTGCCAGACGCCCGGAGGTATTTCAAACAGTCCGAAATAATACTCTACCGCCAGGCTCCTGAACTGGCCAACGGCGGTAACGCTGATGGCACGGCACTGCCAGCGCCACCCCCAGAGAACGCGAGCAAGGTGGCGGCGGCTCACGCATGATCCTAAGCGGGGTGTTCCGCACACCTCGCTATCGCTCACTGAGCGGTGGTGGCTCATGATTTTATCTAGTTCACATTCAAAGCATTGTCACGGCGTTCTCGTTCTATGATAGGTCTTCTTCAACGGGCAAAAACAAAACATTAATTCCGACAGACCCCTCTGCTTGCGCATCCGTGAGCGCCGCGTCGAGCTTGGTGGTCCGCCGCCCGGCGCCGTGATTCAATTGGGCGCAGTCATGACATTGAGAACTGACCTCTCGTCTCTCTCTTTCCCTCTCACACTCCATTCTCGTAGACTGTAGGTACGTCATTACAAAGTGTCTTTTTTTCCTGTGTCCGGTAAGTCCATCTACCTGACAACGGTATCTCGCTTGATGCAAGTGTCAACCAATTTATCCATGTCCATTGGCGCCCTATGCGTCGGCTCGGCTGATTGTTTTGTGTTCTCTCCACCACATTGGTATCATCGTCAAGGCTCAAAATGCAATTGTGCTTGTGCCTCGTAGTCCTACAAAATCCATGCCATAAATCCTTCCTCCCCACCCGCTTATCCTTTTGATTTTCCGAGTCCGCTCACTGGTCAATGACCATCACATCATCGTCACCATCATCCGCCGTGAACCCAAACTGGTTGTTCTGTATCGCCGCGATCCGGTCCAGCTCCGCCTGGTACTGCCTCCTGAGGTCCGCCAGCGTGACCACCTTTCTCCTCGGCTTTGCGGCGGCGACTCCGTCGTGGTCGGCCCCCGCACCCTGCACGCCGCCGTTGGCCAACGGCGCCTCCTCGACGGTGATCCAGGCCTGCTTGGGGTCGACGCAGCTCAGCGCGTTGATCAGCAACAGGAACTGCCTCGTCACGGCTGTGTCGAGTACGTCATCGCCATTAAGGCTGTCGCCCTCGCCCGCCTGACGCAGCTTCTGCAGCCGGTCGTGGAGCACGGCCGCGGCGCCGCGGTAGTCGTTGTGCGTGATGCGCCAAGCGTACAGGATCTGGTGGTAGGGCGTCCCGCGGATCACGTCCGTCGTGTTTCTGCATTTCTGCTGCAGTATCGAGTCGACCTCCTCCTGCATGCCCGAGAACGGCAACGCCGTCAGCTCCGACGTCTGGGCCGTCTCGCACATCCGCTCCACGAGTTTCTTGAGGCATGACAGCTTCAGGGCGCGGTCCGGCATGGACAGAAGGGTCGCATGGGCCATCTCAAACCGTGAGATGGAGGTCGAGGCGGTGAAGAGGCGGCTGAGCATTTCTACCCTCGTCACTTTGGCATCTGGGGCCTGAGCGAATTGTAGGGAGAGTCGGGCGAAGTCAATGACATAGGAAAACGCCTTGTGCCGGTCATATAACGAGACTATGTGGGAGTAGTAGTTGGCGAGGCCGCTGTTCAGGAGGTTCTTCTCAGTCTCATCTAGCAGCCCACCAGTGTGTCGTTCCGTATGCTTCATCGGGACACCTGAGAGGGTGTTAGAGTACGACGTTGCGAGTAGGCTGGCTCTGGGAAACTTACTCATTCCAACCGCAGCTTTCTTGAAGTGGAGTGCAGCCGCGGTGTAGTCCTTGAGTGACAGGAAGACGCGGCCCTGGATGTAAATTGGGAATGGGTCTTGACCACAAAACCTCGTGAGTTCCAGCGCCAGGTCTGGCCGGTCTGCCTTCAACAGGGAGCATTGTATCAGCTCAGGCGAAAGCTCAATACCACTGTCAGGCGCACAGATGTCGATCACCACATCCGTAAGGCTCGATGCCAAAGGCTCACCATCGACATCCACGAGCCCGAGCAGGTGGCTAATAATCACCTCGAAAGCAGTGATCGTTCGCATATCGTCTGGCCGTTTCGTAGTTGTTGGTGATCCGTTAGACCGTTCGGGTTTCAGAACAGGCACACTGATCTCTGTCTTGACTAGCCACCTGAGGAACTCGAGATGTTTCAGGGCTTCGATAAGCTGGCGGTAGACATGGCCAATATCCAGTCTGGAGTGGAGGGCACTCTCCTCGTGGTCTTCGTCGTACTCATACTCCATGTGGACCAGGAGAAGCAGCTGGCTTAGCAGAACCTGCCACTGCAGGTCTGCCGTCTCTTGGACCGACTTGACGACGACCTTCCTGCCGAACTCTGTGAGTGGATGTCGCACGTCTCGTGCGCGGGTTTCTTCGGCTGTTGCGAACAGCTCGATAAGTTGTCGGTAAAGCTCTTGTGTGACGATCCTAAAGTCGCTCCCTAGACTCTCGACAACTTGAGCCGCGTCCTCTTCGGAGATCCCTCGCCATGACGCTGACTCGTCGAAAAAGCGTTGTATTCTCTCCATGTCCGTGTCTGCTGATTCCTCAAACAACTCCACCCGCAGAGCGGCATTGGCTTGCTGCATGATGCTGTCCGAGAAGTTATCGATCAGGTCCAGCCCAGCAGAAACCAACGCCGCTACGTTCTCATTATCTATGTCGATGGTGCCCGCAGACTTGTGGTAGATCTGGTCAAGAGTGGAGCATGGGTGAACAGCTGCGACCAGGTCGGCACACAACACCCAGGCCAAGCCTGAGTTGTGATCCAGGGCCAGCGAGAGTGCCTCGCCGCGCTGCTTATCCAACTCCAAAACTAGACGATAGAATCGACGCCATGAGACCTGACTGTGGGATCGGAACTGGTCAAAGTCCATCTCACCGCTTGCAAGTCTGTCGAGAGTCGCTGTTGAGCCTAATACGGAGCATACCGCCTCAACGAGGCCCTTCCCATTCCTTGAGGTGGCTTCCTTGGACCCCAGCCCTCGCTCATACATGGCCAGGGCAGCCTCGAGCGTAGCCTTTGAGAATCGCCCGGGGTAGAACAAGGTCTGGAGCCATTTTTCTGTGGCGTCGGTGGGATCGCCGGCATTCGAGGACTCGGCGGTAGGTTGCTCGTTGTCGATGTAGACAGACTCCCATCCAGACCTCCAGTCGTCTTCGGAATCGGAGGCACGAAACTGGAGTTTCTGGACTCGGTAGGTAAGGTTATTCTTGGTCAGTATCCAGAGGTGGAAGGCCGTCCCAGTAGGTTGTGCCACGCCAAAATCCGCCAGCGTCCACACATCCCCTGACGAGAGACCTGGGGGCGTAAGTAGCTGATCTGGGAACATATCATGGACAAAAATTGTCGAATCATCCTGGGTCTCGACCTTCCAGAACTTGAACTCATTGGCAACCGGAGAATAAGTCACCAGGGTCCGCCGGCCTTCAGCGTGTCCAACGATCCGGACCAAATTGTTGCATCCTGGATCGATGATCCATTTCCCAATCTCTTGTGGATTGCGCTCGACGCCGAGCATGTCCGCCGTATACAGAATGGCGCCTGAGCGGACGTTCCAGATGCGCAAACGGTGATCGAGACAGACCGAGAACAGGAACTGGGCGTAATCGACACCCAGGCTGTCGGTCACCACGGACGTGGCGGCACTCAGTTCCATGTTGGCCTTGCCGTGCTTGATGGTGTGGCCGCCCTGGAACGGCAAGGGGAGCAAGCTGCGAAAGCTCGTGGCCCAACCTTGGGCACTGAAGTTCGTCTCCTTCCATGTTTGTCCATTGACTAATTTCGAAATACGTCAGTCGGATTACCCCTGTGATATAAGAGAAGGTCCTGTACCGTTGTGAGTCCGGTCCCTGTCAAACCTGATCAGGCCGCCATCATGGAAGGTGACGACCACCTGATGCGCGCTGACAGCAGCCAGCCGATGAGGGCTCTTGAAGCTGAATGTACCGGCCAAATGTGTCTTGCAGGCGTCGCCAATGCCATTCTCGGTCGCAGAGCGTTTTCGGAAGTGATCGGGCCGCAGGGTTATGCTGTAGAGATGGTTGCTGTGATCGAGGGCGAAGATGTTGAGGGCGTCGTGTTCGGGGGCGTCGGCAAGGGCAATGCATGAAGCTCGTATGGGGTTGGGAAAGCGCAGGTGCAAGATGAGGTTTGCGTCGGGAGCGCTCTGTTGTTTCGAGACGTCGGCGGCGCGGATGCTCAGGACGGTGTCGTCCTCCAGGACGCGCCAGAGGAAGCTGCGGGGTGAGTCGTGGTGCTTCCTGTGGTATATGGAAGCGGCGCTTGCGAGGTTCTTTGAGCGGTATGCCCTCTCCTCCTCGCCATACTTGTCGAGCCCAAGAGACCGGCGGTCTCTTGACCTTGTGGGTGCAGGAAGCCTGATGTGGACGATGGACGCGTTGGAGGCAGGCTCCAGACTGACGCGAGTCTCCTTGTAGAGGATTGGCGGCTCGGGCTCCATCTTGAAAGCTGCCTCCTGCGTTCAAAGTGTCCAAGTAGAGCAAAGTCCTGCGAGGGGCTGGCTACGTGACGGTTGGTGGAGAGCCAGGGTCGAGTGGGAGCTGTTTTGAGATGCGCGTTCACGCGGTTTCTAGCGCTGGTGAGGCTGGCAGAATTTCTGGCCGCCCTGTCGCCCAAGCTGCAGGACCACAAATCCCTGCAGCACTTGCAAGGGAGCTTGGACTGCAGCTACTAGGGTACCTCGGTACCTCAACTACGAATATTTAGAAAGAGGACGGATATTCGCACCTGCAAAAACGAATGATACACCGGTACATTGCCAACACTACTCACGCCCGGGCGCCCAATTCACACACGCAACACCCAACACCCACACCTAACACCCACACACTCAACATATATACACCCAATTTATACACTTAATTTATAAACCTAGCCCTTATATAGGCAATATAATTGTTTGGTATATTGGTGTTTAGGTATATGGATGTTAGGTGTATGGGTGTTAGGTGTGTGGGTGTTTGGGTATGGGTGTGTGGCGCGAGTGATGTACCGGTGCACCATCTGTTTTCACAGGTGTGAATATCCGTTCTCTTTAGAAATCACAGATCTTGCTTGGAGGTCTCTGGGAGACCGCGTTGCAGTTGGTCACAGCTACGACCTAGGTATTGATTGCAGCGAGTTTAGAAACGGCTGACTACGCTAGCCAGTAGAAGGTAGACGAAGCTCTGTCTGGAGATACCTACCCCCCAAGACTACGGATTCGGTGTGTTTGAGGAGACTGATGACCACACATTGGCCGTCCTGGCTGATCATAGTGCTCAGCTTCCCAACTCCTTCCGAGCCTGTTCGGGCATAGGAACAACGTCACAGAAAGACGCAAGCCCACCAGACCCGACCTGGCAGACATCATGCCCTCCAGACGGGCACCCTCTCCAAGACTGATATGATGTAGTGTCGCCGGTTAAAACCATAGGAGGCCGTCACAGCGCAAAAGTGCTACGACCACCCTCAAACGTACGGCTATTTCAATCTTGCAACATTCCCCCTCGACGAGGGGGCAAGGACACCGAGCCATGGATTGGACCAGGGCGTTTTGTGGAGTTGCGTTTGAATGTGAAGAGAGGAAGAAGAGACTTGACAAGCGACGGCACGAAGGGATTTTCTTAGCCTATGCCAGAGAATCGTGCACGGGCCATGACGGGCCCACCCCATCGGCCGGGGCCGGGGCTGTCGGGCTCTTGCTCGGCTTGCTTACCGGAGACCAGCCCCGGATTCTCAGACAGGCGCCGAACCGAAAAGGCGAGGGACAAGCCCCTCCTGCCTGCACTTGATCTGCCCAAATAGCAAGGGCGCACCAACGAGAGAGGGGGGATGTCACATAAAATGGTCGCGTGATGGCGGCACAACACGGGCGGGAGCCATTTCTACGTCGACTGCAGTACCGTCTTCTCCTCGTGGCCACGTTTAGCGCAACAGGCAGCGGCGGCAAGTTGTATATTCCTGAAAGAGGCCAAATTCCGTACGCCGGTCATTCCTTTCGTGCTGAGCCACCTGTAGCATCATATACATAGTAGACCCAGACCAGGCGACCAGACCGACACATGCACAGGTACCACTCCGAGGGGAGTCACGAGCCCCTGGTTGACTACGCACTTGGTCCTTCCTGCGGCTGACATGATCGTCGAATGACGAGGCTGTATGACCTGAGTTGTCGCAGTCTTGAGCCGACAGAACCGACAAGACTCAGGCTGCGGCTCAGAGTCAGCATCAGCATGTTGCTCTTATTATGTCAACACGAGAGCGGCCACAACATAAAGTTCAACGTTGGTGGATGAGGCACGCGACGGCCGAGCCACCGGACAGCAGGAATGGAGGGGCGAGGGGCGAGAGTCGACGGACGAGGGTCAAGGACCAAGGCGGCCATGGTTCCGGGCTGTTGAGGCGGCGCATGTGGTCGCGTGCCACAAAGGTTCTCACGTACGAATCGTGCAGTGCTTGGCCCGTTTCCGCGATTGCCTGGGGGAGGCATTTCCTGGGTGTTGGGGGTCAAGGCGAGGGTGGTTACACGTGTGGGCATGAGCGAAGGGCATTGGCCCAAAAGGGAATCCGGGGAACCCCAGAGCTGAAGGGGTGGTTCAGCCTTGCAGGAAGTGCGGTGCGGCACGAGACCACTAGTTGGGTGCAGACACATCTCTGCTCTCGTCTACGGCTTATAGTACATGTTCTAGTGCGCACGAGGCGGCTGGGAGCCTCGGGACTGGACGCTTGGTCACGAAGCACATCATCAATGTGTGTCAGTTGAAGCTGGATGACGGGCGATGGATGAGACAAGGGCAGGAGGACAGCCACCCTGCCGACCTTAGTAACCCGCTTGCATCTCAGGAGGCATGCGGTCTGTGGTCTGGTCTGTTGCCTGCATTTGACAAACAGACCGACTACTATATGTACCACGGTGAGAGCAACGGCTCGGAGGATAGATCGCCTGCCTGTCTGGCTGGATTTGTGTTTCTCGATGTTTCTCTCTCGCTCGCTCCTCGACTTTCTCAACTCGAAACAACACCATCCAAATTCCTCGACCGAGAGACTCATGCTTCCAAGACTGGCTCCGACAGCCTGAGAGTCTAAAGTCCAAGTTCTGGATCTCCGATCTGCCGGGCGGGACCCCCATAACCCCTGCCCACAAGCAGTGACGTATCACCTCCCTTGTTGACTCTGCCGTCACTGCCGTCTTCGTCCGTCTCGCAACTTCTTTCCAGCCTTATTCAGGTACCAGGGTACCAGCCAGTCGGGCAGCGAGTGTGCTGTCGCTGCTGCTGCTGTCATTCCACACGCGCCTGCCTCTGTCCGATTTGACAGCGCATCCCAGCTGGTGGCCCGAGTCTCGATTTCCTCGTTCGCCGCCCAGCCCATGCGACACAAAATTTGGCACATTCAAAAGCCGTGCCTTCTCCTGGTCAGACCTCACGTCCTCCAGGCCCGGGGCCCTTGACCGACTGTCCGACCATCCCTCTCTTGTCTGTCAGCCTGGACCATCTCGTTATTTTTACTCTCACCGTAATTCTTCAATTACTTCACCCTGCAATGTCTCGCTCGACAAAAATCCTAGAAGCCTGAAAACCTGTCCTTCTCCAGTCTTTTTTCGCCGACACACCCTTTGCCAACCCTGACTCTGGCTCTGTATTTCGACTCCGACTCTGCCTCTGGCCCTCGAGCCTGGTCGCGCACCAGAATGGCCAACGGCGCAATGTTACTTGCCGCTGCGCTGGCGCACCTGTGCACTGGCGTCATCGCTGCACCAGCTCTGGCACAACCTCAGATGCCCCTTGCAGCTGGCGCACTCGAGCAACACCCCTTGGTTGACACACCACCATCGCCACCGCCAATAACAGAACAGAAGAAGGCCGCCCAGTCCAGAAAGCTGCATGGCCGGTTCCTGCACATCACAGGTGAGTTCCGCCCTGTCGGTGCCGCTAGCTCCCCTTCAGGAGCTGCACCAGCTGCCCGTCTGCCCCACCAAGCTCCGAGGTAGCAACGGGCAGGCCTGACACTGATCGTCTGGCAGACTTCCATCCAGACGAATTCTACAAAGTTCACACCTCCACTGAACAAGGCCGTGCCTGCCACAGCGGGAAGGGCCCAGCAGGCACATACGGCGCCGAGACGTCGGACTGCGATACACCCATCTCGCTCGTCAATGCCACCTTTGACTGGATAGTATCCTCCAAGCTTCGCGATGAGATCGATTTCGTCATTTGGACCGGCGACAGTGCCCGCCACGACTCCGATGAGGAAATTCCAAGATCACCCGCTCAGGTGCTCGGCACGAACCGGTTGATGGCCAACAAGTTCGCCGAGACTTTTTCTGGCGACAACGGCGCCGGCGTGCCAGTCATCCCGACCTTTGGCAACAATGACATCCTGCCGCACAACGTCCTTATGCCCGGGCCCAACAAGTGGCTGAGGTACTACACCGACATCTGGCATCACTTCATCCCCGAGGAGCAGCGCCACAGCTTCGAGTTTGGCGGCTGGTTCTATGTTGAGGTCATTCCAAACAAGCTCGCCGTCTTCAGCCTCAACACCCTGTATTTCTTCGACAGAAATGCCGGCGTCGACGATTGCGTCAAGCCATCGGAGCCCGGCTTCAAGCACATGGAGTGGCTGAGGGTCCAGCTGCAGTTCATGCGAGACCGTGGCATGAAGGCTATCCTGATGGGCCACGTCCCACCAGCTCGGACCGACAGCAAAATGCTCTGGGATGAGACCTGCTGGCAGAAGTACACTCTCTGGCTGAAGCAGTACCGCGATGTCGTCATCAGCGGCCTGTACGGTCACATGAATATCGACCATTTCGTGCTCATGGACACAAACGAGATTGACATCCGCTCCGCCGAGATCGAGTCTCAGTTTGACTCTGAGTCTGAGTCTGCGGATGAGGATGAGGACGAGGACGAGGAAATCACTGTCCGTGAGAACCTGGATGACGAGCTCTCGTTGCAGTCAGCTACCGATTACCTGGAGGAGCTCCGTGAAGGGTGGGCCAAGTTGTCAAAGCCCGGCGCAGCCAAAAGTCTCGACGACTTTGAAGCGGAGAAGAGCAAGAAGAAGAAGAAGAAGAAGAAGGGCAAGGACAAAGACAAACTTGACAGCGAATGGGCCGAGCGATACCACCTGGCCCTTATCAGCCCGAGTATTGTGCCAAACTACTTCCCAACGCTTCGAGTCTTCGAATACAACATCACCGGGCTTGAGGACGCAGTGACATGGGCCGATTACACCAAGAAGCTCCCAACCGTGCCGTCAAAGGACGACGCAGATGAGACCTCTGGCGTAGAGCTGGAACTTCGCAATCTGGACGATGATGTTGAGGCCGAGAAGAAGAAGCACAATGGAAAGAAGCCAAAGAAGCCAAAGGGTGACAAGAAGAAGAAGAAGAAGAAGAAGAAGGGGAAGAAGGGAAAGAAGCCGAAGGATCCCAATTTGGTCGTCCCTGAGCCCCCTTCCAAGTCATCGCCCCCGGGTCCGGCGTACTCACCACAGCCACTGACCCTCACCGGCTACAAGCAATACTATGCGAATCTTACGTACATCAACAATGACATTGCGCCGCAATCCGAAGACATCGACACCGAGAAGTGGCGCAAAGGCAAGCATGGAAACAAGATGCCAAAGAATAAGAAACCCAAGCCTCGGAAGTTTCAGTTTGATATAGAGTACACGACGTACGACGACAAGCTCTACAACCTGACTGATCTCACCGTGAAGAGCTTTGTTGAGCTGGCGTACCGGATGGGCAAGACCGTGAAGGCCAAGACTGCGGAACTACTGCTACCTGGTGGTGACATTGTCGACGATCTGGACGATTTCGATGTTGAAGAGCCCGAGGTCCATGACCTAGATGAGCTCACGCACGACATGTCCGAACCGGACGGCGAAGAGGCTACTGAGGAAGCTGAAGCAGACGGTGATGTGGAAGCTGAGAAGAAGAAGAAAGGCAAGAAAGACAAGAAGAAGAAAAAGAAGAAGGGCAAGAAGCCCAATAAGACTTGGCTTCACTTCCTGAGGCACGCATTCGTCAGCACGGTAGATGACGAGGAACTGAAAGAGAAGTTCTCTTAGATGGAGGGTGTCGTTGACACAACAGCAAGCTCCGCATCTCACGCGGAGTTGTAATGACAGCATTGATGGCGTTTCTTCAAGCATGGCGATGGGCGTTTGGCTGTGCTTCTTGGTTCAACTGGTCCTGCTCGGGAACGAGGACAGGGCAACGCTGGGAGTCTGGATGACTAAATCATATACCACCTGGGCATAGCTTTAGATTGTGACGGAATTTGGGTTATTAGGGGGCGCGAACAACGTGTATAGCAGAATGGCTGGACAGCCTGGCGGTGGACGCCCGGTGGTGTTCGCGCGCCATGAACCTATTGTATATCTCCTACCTACTACGAGCATAGGCAGTATATTCTCAGACATGATCACTCGAACGATCCCCGTTATTCAAGTTCAGTTTTGGGCATGTTACGATGGCTTTGCTCATAGTACGATGCACCACATGTGGAAAGCAGACGCTGCATGAGGAGACATTGAACATGGACAATGACACAAAAGAAGCGTGATGATATCGGCCACCGGCAGGTGTCCTGTGCGACTCTGCCAGCCAAACCCTATTCGCTGATGGCGTTCAAATCATGAGATTTGCCACGCCAGCGTAGACAAGTAGGCGACCATTTTCATGCCTCGGACGGGTAGTCCGGAGTCCGCAAAGGCGTTGTAGCAGCACCCGTGACGCATCGACTCTGAACTGCAGCCAGAGGAAGAAGCTTGGCCCGGACCAACTGGGTCAGGGCATCAGGCATGTCTGAAGTGATGATGGACATGCCAGGCCATTTGGAGGCGCTGTCTGATTTCAAAGTTCATAGAAGTCTTTCAGGGACAATGGACGGTGTTGATTTTAGCCAGATCAGAAAACGAGTGTTCAGGCCGGAAGCGATGGTGTAGACCAAACCAACCCCGGTCGGCAAGGGAGCTCAGCTGCGTTGTCAACGCTTCCCCGCCATTTGATTTATCTGGCGTGGACCCCTCCGAGCGGAAGGCCAACCCGTCTCCAACTCAACTTGCACGACGAGTGACTGGCGGCACGGGGTTCTGGATTCCTCGGTCATCGAGACGCCTGACCTCTCTTGCTCCCTTCCACTTCCATTCCCGGACACTCTGCGGCACGAGCCGGATTTCCACCAGGCTCACATCCTCCTGCCCGTCACCGTTGAGCTGTGTTGTGTTGTGCTGTGCTACTGAATCCCAGAAAGCACGTTTACCATCGCGCCGGGTAAGCAACTTCTGGGAACCCTGGGCTTTGTTCACGCAGCAAAAGACACGTCTTTTTTGGTCACTCACCATTCCAGACGTGGACCTTTTTATATGCGCCCAGCCAGTACACCGAACTGACCTTGGACTTGCCTCCTAGTCGACCGAGAGATTCCACCCCACACATTAGAGCAAGCAGCAGTACACCCAGCTCTGGCGAAGCCAACAGCGATACCGACCAACAGCAACACCATCACATCAACAACATCAACACCAACAACTTCCATATATCACGATATCTCCGACCTGATCCATCATACCACCAACATGTCGCAATTCTTCCAGGATCTATGGGAGTCCATCTTCATCCCTGGGCCCACCCCATCCCTCCTGATCGCGACCAACGTCACCTTCGCCTGCCTTCAGGTCGTCCTCTTCGCGCTGCTCCTCGCGACCTACAGCATCCACTTCATCATCCTGTCCTTCCTGAGCGGCGGGCTCTGGTACGCCATCAACTGGTTCGCGCGGGAGCTGCAGGAAAACCACGACCGGGAGGTGGCGGAGAAGGCGAAGGCGGCCCGCAGGACGGCAGCAGGGACATCCTCCGAGAGCGAGACCGAGGTGGAGACGGTCCTGACCAAGAGCAGGACCAAGCAGCCAGGCCCGGCCGCCGCGAGCGCGGACGTCGAGGTTCAGGAGCCCGGCGCCGGGGAGGTGAAGCCGCGCGCGTCGCAGCAGTCGCAGCAGTCACAGGGCAGCAAGTCGAGCGCGAGCACCGAGGACGAGTGGGAGAAGGTCTCGGAGTACGAGAGCGACAAGACAAAGTGAGGCACCCTGCGTGGAGGGCGCCGTGGGAGGCATGGGCTGGCCATTCTGGTTGGTGACGAAGCTGCGATGGCCGCGGGCTGCTACTGCGCTACAGCGATGGTTGGACGGAGGGAAATAGGACACCACATGGCCTTTTCACCCGCCAGTATCTTCTCTGTGCCCCCTTGTACATAATTGATTCCCATCTCTGTCTTGAGCACTGCACGAATACCCCCTTTTGAGAGTATAAATCCCATGTTTGGATAAAGTACAATTAAAGTACCTCGCTTGACATATAAAGGTCGGTGAATATGAAGTATCTGTGAAGTAGCCCTTCCATCACATGACTGCGGACGTGGTCCGTGCCCGGCAGCCTTCTCGAATTTGGAGGAGCTCTGGGTCGCGTCTCCAGCTTCGATTGTCCAAGTCAGCCTCGTTCGCGACCAATTCAACATACGCAACCCTGCCATCACCCAGAATAGTTGAGGTGCTTGTCATTCCCACCCGTCGCCAAGATGAAGCTCGTCAGGTAAGCCCATCTCAAACTTTCCTCCTGCTCCCTTCTTGTCTCTACCTCCTCTGCACCGTTTGTGCTGAACCAGCTGTCTCAAGCATCGCGAGCCGACGGCGCCAAACCTCGAGGCTAATCATGGACCCCATGCTAGATTTTTGATGAAATGCGCCAATGAGACAGTGACAATCGAGCTCAAGAATGGTAAATCCCCCCGGCCTTGGCCGCCTATAACTGCCCCCATCTCACGGGGGTCGCCATCGTCGACGTCGTCACTGACCTGGTACGCGCAGGAACCATCGTCCACGGCACAATCACATCCGTCTCCCCACAAATGAACACGGCCCTGCGCAATGTCAAGATGACGCCCAAGGGCCAGGAGCCGGTCCAGCTCGACGCCATGAACATCAGGGGCTCCACGGTCCGGTACTACATCCTACCCGACTCCCTGCCGCTCGACACGCTGCTCATCGACGACGCGCCAAAACCGAAGAACAAGGCCCGGAAGGAGGCCGACCGCGGGGCCGCAGGCGGTGGCATGCGCGGTGGCCGCGGCGGCAGGGGCGGCGGTCGCGGAAGGGGCGGCGGCCGTGGCCGGGGCTTTGGACGAGGGCGGTAAACGGAATCATCACGGTTTTTGGGGACGGAGGTATTTGTATGACGACGACTTCGGCGGGCTGGAAAGGGTTCAGGTGCGCTGGAGCCCCGGCGCGCGTGCCACGAAGGATTGCTCGAGCTGCATCAAAGCTCATGCGGAGGTGGCATTTATCTCGGGTCGACTGCTACAGCTTCCTGGTATTTCTCGACATGGCCGGTACCCCGGCTTGAACAGGCTCTGTGATTTGCTTGGCTCGCTGGATATGGGTCTTTGCAAAGGGAAACGGCGTCTCATTGTCGTGGCGTTGGGGGCAGGGGAGAGAGAGAGGAGATTGAACTCGTCAGGGCATTCATGCGGCGTCACGTCGTGAAAAGAAAGAGGGATGGATGTATCTGCCTGCAGTCATAAAACAAAAGCGTCTAATTGTGCGTCCTTTCTCCTCCCCTTAGGTGCTAGTATCGTGGTCGCCGTCGTCCCTCCAAATTCTAATGATCTGAAGCTTCTCCCACCCGGCCTGCTTGCCGCTATCCCCCACGGTCAGCACCCTCCACGCCGGCCCAAACCCCCGGATCCTCGCCTTGACCTCGTCGGGCTTGTTGCCCGCGCAGAGCAGCAGGTACGCGCAGCCCCTCGCGCTCAGCGCCCCGGGAAGCGCCTCGATCAGCCGGTCCGTGATCTCCATGCCGTCCCTGCCGCCCGCGTACGACAGCGACAGCAGGTACGAGTCGCGGTCGAACCTGGCGCTCGCGCTCATCGTGCTGCTCCCCTCCCCGTCCTCCCCTTCCCCTTCCCCTGCAGCAGCCAGCCGCGCGTCGTCCTGCGCCGGCAGCTCGTCCGTCGGCACGTACGGCGGGTTGAAGACCAGCACGTCGGCGCTCCCCGCCCGCAGTGGCGCCAGCAGGTCGCCCCGCACGGCGCCGAGGAACATGCCGTGCGTGGCCGGGTGGTCGGTGGCGGCCCGCGCCGCCGTCGCCGCCGTCGCGCCGCACGCGAAGGCGTTGACGTCCACGCCCAGGGTGAGCACGCCGCGGGTGCCGAAGATGGGCTGCGCGTGCGCGTGCACGAAGCCCACCACCACGCCCGAGCCGGTGCCGACCTCGACGACTAGCGGCGGCGGTGGGGGTGGCCGTCTGCTGTCGTTGTCGCTGCTGCCGTGGGTGGATGGACCGAACCGCTGTTGCAGGAAGGCGGTTTCTGAGGGCGAGGAGAGCGTGTCGAGGAGGAGGAACGAGTCCTCGGCCGGCTCGTAGACTCTTGAGTAGGACACATGTGAGGTGTCTGGCGTGGGGAGCATGGCTGGCTGGTCCATGCCGGTGTTGCGTGGTCTTGTGGTGATGAAGGTTGAGACGTGGTTGTCCAGGTTCAGATGCGATCCCACTGCCGCCGCCGTCGGAACCGAGACGAGAAAAAATTGCTGGGCACGTGATGCGTTAGAGAATGGCCTAAAGTCTCGGCCAGTCTGGGCCCGGGAATTGCAACCATCCCAGCCCCCAATTCAGGTATGTTCCACGGGGTGCATGGTGGTTGTCAACCTTATGCAGACTTTTGAGCGGCTGAAAATAGTCTCGCCTTCATTCTCACTTAAGTTGTCTAACATCCCATCATACTGAACGTTTCTACTTCTTTGAAGACAACGCCTTATCCAGAGCAGCTATAAACGCCTTCACCTCATCAACTGCATCATCATCATTATCTAGTCAGCTCTACGCAGGCAGGACGGGGAACATATAGGTAACCTATATGTAAGGGATAACTTACCAGTATTATAATGCACCATGCTCACCCTCACAACCCCATCCTTCCCAAGCCCCAGGGTCTCATTCACCAGCCTGTTAGAGTAGAAGGCACCCCACCTGAACCCAAACCTCGTCTCCTTCTCCACCGTCTCGACCAGCTCCCTCGAGTCCCACCCCTTGACCGTGAAACTCACCGTCGGCACCCTGGCCGCCCCGTCGGCACTCGTCTCGCCGCGCACGGTGACGTCGTCCCTCCTGTTGAGGTACCCCAGCAGCGTGCCCTGCAGCTCCGCCTCCTGCGCGAGTATCGCGTCCCAGCCCACGGAGCCGACGTACGCCGCCACGGCGCCGATGGCCCCGACGAGCTCGTAGCTGGCGCCCGCCAGCCCGAGCTTGTTCTCGAGCGTGGCGTGCGGGTTGAAGAAGTGGCCGAGGCTGCGCATCTGCGGCTGCGCCGACCCGGCTGCCGCGTACAGCATCGCGACGTGCGGGCCGTACACCTTGTACCAGCTGAAGGCGTAGACGTCGACGCCGAGGTCGCGGACGTCGACCCTGCGGTGTGGGGCATACGCCACGGCGTCGACGCACACCAGCGCCGACGGGCTGGCGGCGTGGGCGGCGGCGCTGATGGCCTTGATGTCGTGGATCGTGCCCAGGATGTTGCTTGCGTGCGTGCAGGTCACGAGCCGCGTGCGCGCCGAGAGCAGGGGCGCCAGGCCCGAGGCGAGGAGCTTGGGGGAGGTCGAGGGGTCGGCGGGCCTCCACCACTTCAGGACCAGGTCCTGGCGCTCGGCGAGGTCGACCCACGGGGCGATGTTGGCCTCGTGGTCGATGGCTGAGACTACGATCTCATCCCCGGGCTGGAAGGTCAGCGTGGAGGCGAAGTTGCGGAAGAGCTGGGTCGTTGAGGCGCCCAGGACTGCGTGGTCAGCTATGTCAGCAATGGCGGCGTCTCATCTGGTTGATGGGGGTGGTAGCGGCGGTGGTGGTGAGATAAGACGTGCCTATCTCTTCGCGGGAGGCGTTGATGTACTTCGCCGCTGCCTGGTAGCCTTCTTCGTATCTCGAAGTGGCCTTCTTGCCAACATCATACGTGGCGCCGAGCTGCACATTGGAGTTGATCAGATAGTCGCGTATGCTAGGTTGTAGACATGCTGTCAGTCGGGCGCCCGTACAGAGGCTGACACTATGGCGTGCACAAGTAGATGGCACCTTACGAATCAACGACGGATCCAAGGACCTGGCTGCCCCCGGCATTATCAAAAAAGACCTGGTCCTGACCCAGCGCCGGGAAGTTGGCTCGAATCTTTTGCACGTCCATGGCTGATGTGAAGATATGTGTGTTTGTGTGGTCTTGTATGCGGTCGTGTCACGTTTGAGCAAAGGTATGGAGGAAGAGGGTAATTCCAGTCGATATCAACAATCAGAGCATTGGCAGCAGGAACAAAAGCATGGCGGATCCGCAGCACACGGCATCGTGACGGGCACGACTGCGCGGGCGCGGGGCAAGAGACCTTCCTCTTCGGGAAATGGCTCGGAGGGGTCCACCGATCACGGCGGCCCGCCTTCGGCCCTGTCCGGCGCCGTCAACGGACGTTCCCCTCTGGGACAGCCGGGACAACGTCGTCTCACGCACCGAGGTTTTTTCGGCCACGCAGGGGTTGCTGGGCCGGTCTCGTAGAAATCAAAGAGGAGCCGAGAGCCTCGCATACCAATTCCTACACCGCCTGCTTCTTGCTTCAAGGTTACGAGTTCCTAGTCTTGCCGGCGGTGTCTCAAGACACGCTCGGTCAGTGTTCTTTCACGTCTCAGGCGCCACGAAATGACTTAAAGCCTGGCCGGGTCAGGATGCGCTGCGGTGAGCTGAGATGCAGTTCGCAGCGTGTGCTAGGTCTGCTATTTGTGCAGCCACAATAACACGGTCACCGAGAGAATGAAACCCCTGGAGGCTGTGCGCAGGTCTCGAATTTCGGAGACTCGAGCTGCCAATCGTAACCGTCTCTTGGAGGTGGTCTAGTCCCCAGCGCGCGATATTGCTGGCAAGGGGTCGTCAACGCAGCACGCCGCAGGGTAAACCGCAGTCAAGCCCCGCAGCGTCGGGCGACGATGCCATAGGAGCTCGCTTCCTCCGCAAATTGGCCTGGTGACTCCGGGTTGGCTGTTGATAGCAGCCGTGGCATAGCTGGGCGGGCTGGGCCCGGCTTCAGAGCACTACCTACTTGAACGAAAACGGCACCCGTGCTTGCGACTGAGTCTTACACGTCCCTGGCGCATCAACCTACGTCTGCTGGCTGACTGTCCTTTATGTGGACATTCCTTCAGTCGCTGATCCCTTTGCTCTGCATCATAGATCGACCGATGAAGTAAGGTTTAACTTGTGAAACCAGCGATTCAGCGGTCTATTGCCTGACATCTGCCCTGGTTAGAGGTGCAGAGGTCCGTGAGTGATCGAGGACCAAGCAGGCTCCCCTCCGCGCTATAGTCCACCGAGCACAGCGAGTGCTTTGGACAACGGCAGGCGCAGATCTGGCCACCCAACAAGAGATGGCGCCGATGGTGCGGTCCAAAGAGACGACGTCCCAACCTTGTCGAGGATAATTCACCGCAGCTGTGGCTTCAAGGTCAGCCGGCCTCGTTGCTGGTCTCGGCCGGATTCAGCTAGAGCTATAGTGGGTGCAGTGACACGACGCTTTCACCTACAAAGGCATCCAGTCCGCCCAACGCCGTCCGGGGGTCATGGATCCTGCAAGCATCCATTGTTGTGTACAAAAGGAGCGTGCTATCGCCACCGACACATAATAACTCAGACGAGGAGTAGCCGGGGCAGCGTCGCACCTCCGAGCCGCCGGACGGAGCGAGCCAGGGATCTCCTGCGTTTGCAGGCAGGCTCCAAGCAAAAGCCCTACCTACCTGACCTACCGTCGCAATCAATCTACTCGGTTGGACTTGGGTTTGACTTTCCACCTAAAGACAAACAATGGGTTGAGTTGCAGGATTGACGGCCGCCGGCTCACACCGGCAAAACTCTGTGTGGGGAATCGCAACGGCAGAGGAGATTGGTAGCAAATAACGTGGTCGGCGCCATGCTCTTCTACTAGTGATAGTGACATATGGCGTGCATGAGCGCATCGTGTCCGGGCACCGGCTCTCAGCGCCGTCGTGGGAGAGTCTCAAGTCCCGAGCGGATGCGGTCGCGCAGGGTGGAGGGGCAGGCGCTTCGAAAGCCTTGAGACGCAAAGCGTCCCCACAGGCATGACCAGGCTGGAACTTGGGGCGGCACTCGTCAGGTGAGGACTGGTGGAGGACCTGTGCAGACGGACAAATGTGGCCGGCGTGGCGTTGGGGTGCCTGAGTGGTCATGCTGTCATGTTGCCATTGCTGCTGCTGTGTCGGGGTTTCTTGGGGTCGGATCTACCATCGGCCGGATTCTGCGAGCGAAAGAGATGGGACAGAATAGAACCCTGCCCCAGCTGAAGGACAGACGGTCAGATTTGCCATGCTCGAACTATATGCCATGTGTTGGAGAATGAGACGACGGAGTATCCGCACTCTTTTGACGCAGCCTGCACAGGTCTGCCAAGGCGAATACCACCTCGCAAATAATTAAAAAATCGAGCAGGCAGGCTGTCTGGGTACGGACGAGATTGCCTGCCTCGTCTCTCGCCTGCCCTGCCTGACCGCCTGCCTGCCTGCCTGCCTGCCTGCCTGTGCAGGACCGCGGGGGTGTCATGAGTGGGCTGGGCTAAGTATCGGTTTGTCGGTCCAGGGTGCAAACTTTCCTTCTTGATTCCATATTTTTCTTCTTCTTTCCCTTTTCCGACACGGCTGCAGTTATGCGGTGTCTCTGACACAGAAATCTTCCGATGTGTCTCTGGTCGGGAGGGACCAGCTCGCGAAGGGGTATGCCTGGGCCTGGCTGGGTATATATTGGTCCACAGGACCAAGCGTCGGCCAGCAACAAAGAGTCGGCAAGAGTCAGAGTAAGCCTGTTTGCGGAAGGACAGGATGCTGGACCGAGCCGAGCCAACCACTGGCGGGATCTGGGCGCCGTGTCCGCGTGTCTGGGCTGGCTGGCAAGTGGTTCGCAGTCAAGGTAGGTAGGTCAGAACGAGCAAGGGCGTGGAAGAGGGTTCTTCGCGGATTGAGACTCGACTGGGACGCACAGGACCGGCCAGCACGTCGCAGTGGCGGGTCCGCCTGACTTCTTATACCACTATCAACCCGCATGTCGCCAAGTACGTATTGTACGTACGTTCTATGCATGCAGCCAGCCTCATCGAGCACCATACGTTGTGATGTATCACCGCTGTCTCTGCCTGTGGTCCGCCTTGTGGAAGTGCTCAATTGCCTGTGTGTGAGTCTCTCTGTCTGGCTGTCCGGCAGGAGTGGACTCAGATGGGTCTGGTGCAATACATGTTGGGTCTGCAGAGCAGAAAACCCGCGCCCAAAGTGGTGAGCGGTCTCGGAGTGGTTGTCCCCTCTTGGTCTTGTCCTGTTCTCCAGCTGCATCACGAGTCAAGCCTCAGAAGCCAGTCTCGAGATTTCCTCTGCTTCTTACATCATCGCCCGCGTGTCCTGGATCGAGGTAGTCTACATTGTGTACTGCATGGCGTGTAGGGTGAGCTGGCTGGCATCTACCCGGCAGCCTGGGCGGCATATTCTCCACAGCGCTGGGCTGGCAAGCTGGTACACTTGCGTACTATTGTTTGCTGGCGTCGATCTGTTGTTGACCCCGCAGAAGCTGTGCGCTGTGTAGGCGGGTCGACATGGCAGTCACGCACAGGGTGAGATGGCGGCTGGGAGAGGGGCCAGAGGAGCCAGAGCGACCGGGTGACCAATTCGACGATTTGCCTTGCTTATAGTTCAAGGTCCTTGAATACAGGTCCTTGCCTCCCTGGCGCTGGCTGACTGCGAGGGATGCATCCATACGTCGACGCATTTGTCGTGACATGCCTCTATACCCCCATGCTTGGGCCGCTAGGATTTTGACGGAACGAGTCGGGCCCCGAACGGGAGTTGTCATCGTGAGAGTCGGCTGGAGGCTGACGGCATCTGATTCCTCTGCCCGGACCTCGCAGGGTAGCTGCGCTCATGTCGGGAAGCTGTGCTGCGCTGTGCTGCGCTGTGCTGAATTGCAGCTGACCAGGGGGGCCACGATGCGCTGGGTGTTGTGTGTGTGTGTGTTGTAATGTGCCGGGTTAAACGGACTGGGTTGTGTTGTGTTGTGCTGTGCTGTGCTGTGATGTGTGATGTGTTGAGGTGTTTGTGTGTGTTGTGCTATGCCGTGTGGGCACTTGCCCAAAGGCACGGAGCGTGGTGACAGCAGGAACGGTACATGCGTGTACATAGGGACAAGAGCTCCGTTCCGTCTGATGTCGTTCTCAGCACCCCTGTCGATGATCCCTTCGCTCCTGCAGCATGGGCCAATAGATAAGCACAGATTAGCCTTGATGGGGGAGGTGGGGTCCAACTGACAGGGGATTTAATTGATTCGTCTGTGCCCCTTGGGCCGGGGACTTCCCTTCCTTCCTCCTTGACGCTGATTGACCGACCGACCATGCATGTTTGCGATTATTGGCAATTGACTGAGGTTGTTCGATATATGGACGTGTCTTGTACGCAGCACTCATCGATCAGTTCCTGTGTGCCATCAAGGGACTCGACTCGACTCAGCACGACCCGCCAGCCGCCTAACCTTTGGGGTGAAGCGAAGAGGGGCGTCTGGGTCTTGGGTCTTGGGTCTTGGGTCCTGGACCCAGGTCGCAGGTCGCAGGCGCAGCGCTCGGTGAGGGTCTGAGTGCATCCGGATGCAAAAACGAAAGCTGATATTCCGACTGTGTCAAAGTTCCGAAACCTGGAAGTGAACCTTGCCGAAGCTCGCAACACTCGGCTGACTTTTCCCGTCACCAAATCTGTTCTGACTCGGCGGCGACCAGACGGTCCTTTTCCCCATTAACTCATGGTCCACGGCGATCAGCACGGCTTATTACCGCGATCAAGGCAGGCAGATGGTTCGGCATTTTGCCCATCTCCAATCCATCTTCTCTCTTGCAGCGTCGTCTTTGTTGGCGCACCCACCATTTGGCGCCGTCCGTTCTGACCTGCAGCAGCTGCTGCTAATTATTACCTCGGCTCCCCAATATCCTACCCACTCACTTATTGATTGAGTGGTCAAACAATCAGTCAGGTCGATCCATCAGTCAAGCAGCCAACGCAAGCTAGCTCTTTGTGCTGTGCCATGACCGCCATGCCGTTTCCTCCACGAATCATCAGCTCCTCGCTCTCTCACTGCGTATCTGCTCGACGCCCCACGCAGTGAGACCCACGGAGATGATAAGACCAGGCCAGGCCAGGCCAGGCCGGACTGACCAGCAGTTGCCCGATTGCCTTTGTTTTTTGTCTTCTTCTTCTTCTCCATTCTCATTTGCCTCTTCCACCCATGCCACAACACAATGCAGGGCAGGCTGGGGCAGAGCAGGGCGATGCAGGGCGGATGGGCAAGCAAGGGTGGTTCAACCAAAGGCAACGCAATGCAGCTCCAGCAGCAGCAGCAACGCAACACAAGACAAGCGGGCATCGCATTGCATCGCTTGGGGCCAACTTTGAGGTAGCAAATGTTTGGGCTACGGTTCAGTAGTGCCAGCTCTTGTCCGCCAGTCACCATACACTGACTGTCACTACGCTACCTGCCCGGGGCTAGGTGGCTACGGTTGTGTCGTATGGGTCCTTGTATGGGTCCTTGCCCTGTCTTATCCCACCCTGCCCGCCTGGTCCGTCTGCCTGCCTCGCGCTTTCTGCCCGTCCTGTGCTTATCCTCTGCTTTGCTAATAGCGCTCGTGAGCAGCCCCATCCCCATTCCGTTTCCATATCCATGTCCTAGCCCATGTCATGTACAGTCCAGGTCTCCGGTCGTGTCCATGTCCATGTCCATGTCCATGTCCGACCATGTGTTCCGCCCCCCCTCCCTTGCTCATATTGGCAACCTGGGCCCCGGTAGGGCGAACCTCCCAGTCACTTAAGTCGGTCGGTTAGTAAATCAGTCAGTCAACCAAGTCACTCACTCGAGCACTTGAGCAGTCACTCTCAATATCCCTCGCTCCCTCGCTAAGCACAGCCAGTCAGTCTGTTAGCCGGTTGTCCAGTCACCCAGTCAGCTCGTGAGGCCCGTAGTCCTGTTGGCTGGGCCTCTGCCTAGGTAAATTTCATTTACTCACCTGTCCCGTCAATCCTGGCCCTTGTCCGCGCCGACTTATTATTACTGCGTCAAGTAACAGCCCGCGCTCCACCTCTTTACATCCCTGTGCGCCTGATGTCCTCCCACCGTCACCCCTCCCTCGTCCCTCGTCTCCCATCTTCTCCGCCGTGCCGGGGCTGGGCTGCGCTGGGCTGGAGTGGTGCTTGGTCTGGAGTGGTCTGAACTGAGCCTGAGCCAGAGCCAGAGCCATGGCCAGAAACTGAAGTGAATTTGAACCGAGCCGAACTGAGCTTCACTACGCTGCACTGCACTGCGACACATGGACCCCTCCTCCTCTCCACACATGACTGACGGACTGACTGCATTGCATCTGAGACTCTGACGCCCCGTCTCTCCCGCCTCCTGCCCTTTCTCCTTCTTCCTTCTCACCTGGTTTTCTTCCTCGACCCTTCCCTCAGTTGCCGGCCTCGCTCGATTTTCACAATCCTGAGGGCATCACTGAGCAGCAGCTCACTACGCCAAACAAAGCCCAACGAGCCACAGCCCAGTAGTCTTAACCCCGCCCACTTCAACCCGTCAGTGCCTCTGCATTCTGCCTGCACTCCCCCTGGCTCACATAGTGTCTAGACCGCATCCGGCACCAGGCCCACCTTGCATCGACGACGACAACCACCACCACTACTGCTACTTTCTGGCCGGAAGGTCCTCGTGAAGATCGCATGCTCCCTTTCCAGTCGATTTTGTGCTCATAATCTCTCGCAACCACCGTCCCTGTGTCTTTCCCCAAGTGGCTCTCCACCTGCAACGCCTCGAGCTCTGGTCGTCGAGGTCCATACCGACTGACCGTCTGCCGGCCGTCGTCTCTCAACATACCGAAAGCAATAGCATGGATGAGGATGCCATGGACTATGAAATGCAACGCCACGATCCTCACCCACATGTTGGACCACGGGTAGGAGGAGGTTGCCCGGCATTGGCTGGCTGGCGTGGGGAACAGCATCGAAACTTGTGGCAGGAGCACCGGGGCTGGAGCCAGCAGTACTTCCCACCCATCTCATCAGATGCCTTCATATATCCTCACCACCACCCTCAGCCGCCCTCCTTCTTGCAGCACTGGCCTCACGGCGCCGGCAACACCACCACTACCAGCAACAATACCAGCAACACCGCACCACACCTTGGCCTGCCAGCCTCGCGACCAGCAGATTCAAACTACGAGGGTTCCTTCAACCACCAGATTCCAGAGTTCAGCCCGCTACCTCCAATCTCGGCTCACCAGCCCTACTCTCCGGTCACCTTCGTGCCACCGGCACCACGTCCCCTGCAGCGGAACCCGCAGATACCCCAAGGCCCAGGGGACTTCCAACATATTTTGCACTCTAACCAGGCCAGCCCGAACCCTGCCACAGAACCCGTCGATGGCGAAGCACAGCGCTCCGAATCTCAGCCCACGCCCAGAGCACCCCATCATCCTGCGTCTGCTTCTCCCTCTGATCCTAGCAACGCCGGCTCAGGGCACGACACCGACGGGAGCAGGCCCTCTCACCCGTCCCACAACCCCCAGTCACGCCCGAATGGCCACGGCTTCCCGCCCAGCCACCCGGATGTGAACATGCAGCCACATGCCAGGCTGCCCCCGCCGGCTCCAAATCAGAGGGTGTTGTCTCAGGATTCCGCCTCGAGGAGAGCGGCTGCAGCATACGGCTCGCGTGAGGGATTCACGTCTCCGTCTTCTGCTTTCGCTGGTCTGAGATCTAGGCCAGGTGTTGTATCGAACGAGGGGAACAGTGACACTCCGGCATCTCCGGGGTCCAGCCTGGACGAGGACAGTGATCTGGACGAGAGCGCCCCCCGCTTTCCTTACGCTGGCCTCCGCAGTGTCCGACAAGCCCAGCTCCTCCGTGGCCAGATGTCCAACAAGCGGGTCGCTTCTCAGAAGGCTATCAAGGCATTGCAGAACGTGGAGATCCAGAGTCTGCCTGAAAACGAGAGAAGTGAGTGCATAATCCTTCCCTCCTTCTGTTTCTGTTGTGGTTTGCGTGGAAAGCTGACCTTTCACAGCCTGCGTAATTTGCTACAATGACTTTGGCGTCGCCAGCCCGGAAGGCATAAACGAGCACCCCCTGCGTTTGCCAAAGTGCAAGCACGTCTTCGGCAACCACTGCATCCTCAAGTGGTTTGAAGACGCCGATAGTTGCCCGTACTGCCGGGATAAGCTCCATTCTGAGCCCGCACCGCCAAGTAGGGATATGTTGCGTAGGACATACCAAGTCGCCAGGGTCGACGCGGAGCCGGGCATGCCTGCATACCGTAGGGCGATACAAGCTCTGAGGAGGGACTCGTCTGGCGTAGACATGTACCATCAGTATGCCATGTATCCACGTGTTGCTCAGCCTCACCACGAAGGCTCTCACCGCGATGCTTCAGCTGCTGGCGAGCGGCGGGCACCACCAGAGGATCCGAGCGACACCCAGCGGAGACAACGCCCACGGCACGACGCTTCAAGGACATACGAGCAGCGGCATGGAAGCCTGCTGCTCCATGGCGCCATCAGTGAACAGAGATACGACCCTTCGCACACTGCTTCACAGCAGCACAGTCCGGTCCGTCTGCCTTTCTCCCCCTTCCAGTCGCATAACCCACCTCAGCCTAGTCACCTATACGACGTGTGGCCTCGGAGAACGCAGAACATGCCTAACTTGCAGCAGTCAATCTTCCCACGCACATCCAACATCCCACATCAGACGCAGGCTGCCAACCATCCTGCCACGCTCGCGCCTCTAGGACCGAGTTCTTCGAGCTTCTCAGGCTACGTTCCCTCAAGTCCTCCCACAAGCAGCTCCATAGGCGCTTACCCCACACCATTGTCGCACATGGGCAACTACCAAAACTACTCGGGCCCGCTTGCTGGAGGCGGCCTGCAAGCCCCGACATCAGCTGAGCTTCCTCTCCCAACATCATTTCCAGGGCCACCACCTCCTCACGCAGCGTTTTCTCAACAACTTCCTCACATGAGTCAGTTCCGAAACCCTGCCTATACACCATTTAATCTGGGACTGGAGTATGGACGGGCGGATCAGAGTGTAGCAATGGCGAATAGTGGATTCTATGCTCCGAACTAATACTGGGGAACACTGATACTGCAGGCTGTTGAACTGCGGGGGGTTATATCTGAGTCGGCAATTCTTCCTACAACGCAAGTCGACTGGACGCAGGAGATCACACGGAGAATTCCATTTCTGACAGGGCATCTCGAGCTGGGCCAAAATCAGCACTTGGGCATCCACACGTCTACCAGATCCAGGGGAGACCGTCCCCTGGCTAATAGCCTACCTCCAAACGAAGAATAGCGAGACGGCGGGTCACTTTGTCATCCAGTCACTCAATGATGACAAGCAGGGGGGGCACAGGAAGAGACGACCATTTTTGATTTGAGTGATGCATTGCTTTGGGTGGGGGAAGGGGGCATAGCACAACAGCGGCGTCGTCGGCATATAGATCCAGCATTTCTTGTTCTCTTTCACCTTCAACCATCAACTTCTCTCTGGCGTTGCGGGCTGCGAGCTTTCTCCTTCCGCTTGCCGGCCGACCAACACAGCTCCGGTTCTACATAACACATTCGGTTTTCTGACATTCGAGCGGCATCGGCGTGGGCATAACCAGGGCGGCGGCAGGGGTTTTATCCTTTCCTATCACACACGCGGAGTTCCGGTTGCAAACAGAGACGGACTCGGTTGGTGGTTCTGTGCTTACACATTTCGAGGGATCGGTAGCTTAGGTCGATATCCATCACAATGGAAGAAGCAATTCTCCTCTTGACACCGGCCGTGGATGCTCGGGACGGACGGCGCAAGGCCGGTCGGGGTTAATGCTCTGTGTGTGTGTGTGTGTGTGTGAGAGAGAGAGAGAGATAGCTTGTCTGATGTAGTATTTGCTGTTCGAGGGCAAGGCAAGCATGCGTCTCACAGGGACCCATGAATTGCTCTTGAGTAAACGCCGGACGGAATCGAGTCTAGGCGACTCTGGAATTCGGAACTCGGAATGACAGTACGCTTACTGTCATCGTCGGCGTTGCAGACCACTCTCATCCCTTGACTCTGTCAAATCGGGTGCCCGGTAGCAGGGAGGGGAGTCAATGCACCGGGCGAGAAGCTACTACAGTAGTGGCCTACAGCACGAGCCACTACCAACCATATGGGCGGACTTCAAAGCTATTGTGAACATCAAATGTGGTCTTGTAGTCAAACCCAAAGTCCTTAGAGGTGACCCGTACATGGTCGGCGCGACACGGACAATTTGGAGGGCGGAGGAGAGAAGAGCACAAGAGAGTACCGCAGTATGCCTAAGGGGGCTCAAGGCTTTCGTCTCCCGGCCAAGTCAGTCCGCTTGTCAGGACCTATTGCTGTGATCCTCGTCGGGAGCGAGCTAGACACTCTTTCGACCTTCACCCGCCTCAGATACTCTCCATCCCGTCTGGAACGAAGGGAGCTATAGCCGTAGACCAGGGCTTTGATAGCAAGACGCTTGCATACGTCCGTCTCTTACTATGCGATATGAAATAATGTAATACGAAAGTTCCCAAAGCGAAAAGTCTACAACGCCTAGCTAACATGCCACGTAACCCAACAAGCCGGGAAGATGTTCAGACAACAAGTGCTATGATGCTCTCCATTCCTTGCCTCGGCTTGCCTGCCATCCCATATACTGGAACCGGCCATTCCCGGTGCACCCAGATCCATCCCAATCATGCAAGCGATTCATGCAACGTCACCGACTCTGAAGGCCACCCAGCTACCTGTCCATCTTCTCCATGTCCTTGGGAGAGGGGTCACCAATGCCGTCCTCTTGGATGGCAAACAGGCAGTCAGCCTCGGGAAGGCAGGGGCTGTCGTAGATCTTCGCAATACGAGTCTCGCCACGGCCCTTCTTCAGACTGAGTCGGGTTGTGGAAGCGTGAGCAATGATGTTGCCGCCGATCGGCTTTTTGGGGTCTGGGTTGAACATGGCAGAGGGGCCACCGTCTACCTGGGCGACGACCTGGTTTGTAATGACAACGGCAATGCCGAATTCGTCTGCCAGCCGTTGCAGCGTGCGCATGAACTTGGCAAGATGCGTTTGCCGGCTGCTGAGCTCTCCTCGGCCCAGGAAATCGGTACGGTACAAGGATGTGGCTGAGTCGACAACTAGGAGGGAGAACCTGGTCTCGCACATCATGGCTGCAGCCTGGTTGAGGAGCTGCAGCTGGTGATCGGAGTTGTAAGCTCGCGCATATGCAACGTTGTCGAGCACCTCCTCGCCGGACAGGCCATAGCGGTTTGCAACGGACAGCAGGCGCACTGGCCGGAATGTTCCTTCGGTATCGATGTAGAGACACTTGCCCTCGCCACCGCCCATGTCAAAGGGCAGCTGGCAGGTGACGGCTAGGGTGTGACAGATTTGCGATTTGCCAGTACGGAACTCGCCAAAGATCTCGGTGACACTGCCGGTCTCAATACCACCAGCAAGAAGAGTATCGAGGTTCTTGGAGCCGGTGGAGATGGAAATCAGCTCGCTGCGGCGTTGATGCATCTCGGTGGCAGTAGTGAAGCCCATAGGAACGAGCTTCGAAGCTGTGCGACAGAGTTAGTGTGTGGGTAAAACGAATGCATAATACCTGGTTGGGGATTGTTGTGGTGGGACGTGAGTGTGTACCTTCTTGGAGGATCTTGTTTGCCTTCTGCTCTGATATGCCTTTGATCTGCTCGAGGTTCCTCCGTGGCGTGTAAGCCACCGACTCAACAGTGTTGTAGCCACCATCTACGATGAGCTGGATATCACGTTTGGTGAGACCGGCGAGACCCTGCACCGCGGAATTTTGTTAGAAAAGGGCTCCTGGCAATGTGCATCGGCCATGGAAACTCGCCTCGAGAGCTGCCAACGGCGTGGGCGCACCTGGGCCGGTCATGCTCTCATCGCCTGCCTGCGCCTCATCGTACTCCTCCTCTGTTTGGGTCATTTTTGCGATGGTGTGGACGACAATTCTTAGAAATTTAGGAATTGAAGGACCAAAGTCAGAAGGGAAGACTATAGTCACGATTCTGGAGCGACGCGCAATGTGTTTTTGCAGAAGTAATGTTGGTGGCGAAGTTGTACGGAATCTAAGTGTTGACGCGACGGAGAGAGCGCGACGCGGCTGGCCAACGCCAGGAAGGAGGGTCCCAGGGAAACAGGCAGGCGCCAGGTCACATGTGCCGGTGCAGGCAACAGCAGGGGCGCCCGAGCACCCGTCCATTACATAGATCGGTCCACCTGGCAGCTGAGGACCCCTGCTCATTGCGATGCACCCTTGGCAGTCTGCCGTACTGTACTCCGTAGTAAGCCCAGCTACAGTGGAGACTCGTATGGGTTCGACCCATCCAGATCTCTCCTCCCGTCTCCATACAAAAGTGATCCATACCATCATTGTTGATCCAACATGCCCATCCAGCGTGCACGAGGACGCCTCGAAGCTTCGCCAGCATCTTCAGACCGTCAATTGGTCTTTTCCGGCTGGTAGACGCTCTGCCCCAGCACCCCTTCATCCTCAACCCCTAATAGCAGCGACTGCGGCCTGTGCACGACAGATGCTTGGGAGCCCCCGGTCTTGCAATGGCGCCGCCGCCTGCAAAGCGTCGCAGGCGGAATCGGGTCGACGACGAAGAAGACGATGAAGACGAGAGGCCACAGCCCACGCCCGCCACCACGCCCAAAAAGAACAGCCTCAACTTCTACTTCTCGTCGCCCGCTAAGGCTTCTAACGCGGACAACGACGAGCCTCCGCCACAGTCGCCGAGTCCCATTCGCAAGTCCACCCGCTCAACCCGTGCAGCTGTGACTGCAGCTCCAACGCAGGGCAATGGAAGCCGAACCCGACCAAGCAGCGCGGCCCCGGCTAAGAGCTCCGGCAGGAGCCCAGCCAAGAGCAAGAAGCAGATCGAAGAGAAGGGGAAATCTGCGAATATCCAGGCATTGTTCTCCAAGCAGAGTCAAAGAGCTATGACAGAAGGCAGGACCAACGGCGCTGCGAAGAAGGCCGACCCCCAGCCATTGGATATCCTGAGTGACCCGCTCTCAGATGACGAAGAAATTGGAACACACAGAGCGGCGGCGTCGAGCCTTGTTGGGAAGAAGGCGCACAAGAGAACCGGGGACGCTTTCAACTCCGCAACATCTTCCGATATTAGTGGTGTTGCTAGCCAGAGGTTTATGAAACCTCCACGACTGAGCTCGGCTCCATCAAGCGATGGCGAGGACAAAAGGCCTTGGTCAGAACGATTTGGCCCCTTGAACCTGGATGAGCTGGTCGTGCACAAGAAGAAGGTGGCTGATGTGCGAAAATGGCTAGACGATGTGCTCAGCGGTCGTATGCGCCAGCGTCTGCTCGTGCTAAAAGGCTCGGCCGGCACAGGCAAGACGACGACTATTCAATTACTGGCAAAGGAGCTTGGCTTCGAAGTTTTGGAGTGGAGGAATCCCACGGGTTCCGCCGGCACTACGCAGGGCTTCCAGTCCGCCTCGGCTCAGTTTGAAGAGTTTATGGGACGCGGGGGCAAGTTCGGCCAGTTGGATTTGGACGATGACGACAATTCTACCCCTGGCACTGTCAAGACTACCGCGGCGACATCACAGGAGTCTCAGGTAGATCAAAAGAGGGTCATCCTGATTGAAGAGTTCCCCAACACCTTCATGCGCTCTGGAAGTGCCTTGACGTCTTTTCGAAGAACAGTGATGCAGTGCCTTGCCAACAGCACGCCGTCTCTGACAGCCTTCGGGCAACACGCTCCCTCCGAACCAATCATCCCAATGGTGATGATCATCTCCGAGACGCTGCTTACAACCACGTCGGCATCTGCTGATAGCTTCACCGCACACCGGCTGCTTGGACCTGAGATCCTCCGTCACCCCGGGACCGGAGTCATCGAGTATAACGATGTTGCGCCGACCCTGCTGGTCAAAGCGTTGGAGCTCATCGTGAAGAAGGAAGCCCGAATCTCTGGGCGACGAAGGACTCCTGGGCCGTTGGTGCTGAAGCGCCTGGCCGAGATCGGCGACGTCAGGAGTGCGATCTCATCGCTTGAATTTCTCTGCTTGAAAGGCGACGGTGACTCCGACTGGGGCTCCAAGGTCGCATTCACCAAAACAAAAAAGGCCAGCAAGGACCAGGTCTTGACCAAAGGGGAGCAAGAGAGCTTGGAGCTGATATCCCAGCGGGAGGCGAGCCTGGGGATCTTCCACGCCGTCGGCAAAGTCGTCTACAACAAGAGGGACGAACAACCGTATCCAGTTGGGTCGGAGGAGGCCTTGGCCGAGCAAATGCCGCCGCACCTAGAACGATTGTCACGACCCAAACGGTCGCAGGTAGCAGTGGAGACGCTGATTGACGAGACGGGAACAGACACTTCCACCTTCATCTCGGCATTACATGAGAATTACGCCCTTTCGTGTGAGCGCACCGGCCCTTCTGATCCGAACTCGTCTATAGACTACGTCAACGATTGCATTGAATACCTATCTGAGAGCGATCTCCTTAATCCCTCCTGGGACATTTTCTTTGGTGGCAAAGGCTTCTCGAACATGGGGAAGGACCAAGGTAGCCATATCCTCCGGCAGGACGAGATGGCCTTCGAGGTAGCGGTACGCGGTCTCCTGTTTTCTCTGCCATGCCCGGTCAAGCGAAAGAGCGCAACGTCTGGCAGAGGCGGTGATGCTTTCAAGATGTACTACCCGACGAGCATAAAGCTGTGGAGGACCAAGGAGGAAGTGGAGGGGCTGGTCGATCTGTGGGCTACCAAGATGCTCAAGGGCGAAGGCGAGAAGCCGGGGTCTGCAACCGGCCAGAACGGGAATGCTGGGTTCAGCAGTGGCGCCTCTGCCTTTCGCAAGACTAAGGGCGGCAGCGTGGGTGACTGGGTCGGCAACCGGTCGGAAATGAAGTACGCGGCCAGGCCGAAACCAGCCAAGGCGGAGCACGAAGAAGCACAAGAGGCAGACACGTCGTGGCTCCTGTCACTGGGCAACTCGGCGCGGAAGGAGATGGTCCTCGAGAGGCTACCGTACATTGCACATATCACGCGCGGCCGGCGCACGTCGTTCTGCTCGATGGGGGTACGCGACCTGGACAAGGTGGTGTCGTTCCAGGGGATCGGCCCGCCGGCGGACGCGGAGTCGGACGCCGAGGTAGACGAAGGTGCGGCACCGGCGGGAGAGGCGTGGGCAACCGACAAGCCCACAGAAGATGCATCGCCGAGAAAGAGGCGAGCGCCTGCGATAAGGTCACGCGGCGACGAGGGCGAGGGGTCAATGATCAGCAGCCTACAGAACAAGCTAGTGCTGAGCGACGACGATATTGAGGACGACGAATAGAAATTAAGGGTGGCGAGGGTGTCCTTGTCTGGTCGATGGTTCAAAACAAAGGTGTCTGTGGTTGGCGGTATACGTGTACTTGTAGCTCATGGTCACTCACCTCCGGGTCGGCGCTGGGGACACGGGTCAGGGATGTGTAACGGCGTTCTGGGGCAAGGGAAGGCGACGATGCGACTCAATTGATGAGCTCAGGCGAGCCTAGGAGCTAGAATTTCATCTGCGGCTTGTCCTCTGAAATTGGACTCGGTGCAGCAGACGGCGAGACTCGGCGGTATAATCATCTAATATGAGTGTTCCCTCTCTGTCTGAAACACCAGGACCTTGGTCGGCAATGCTGTGACCACGATGCTGTCTGTTTCTTGGGTTTACATTGGGCTGTTGTCCCATTTCAGGCTTTGGAGATGGATGTGGGTGGTAATCAGCTGACGTACTACAGTGGGAGGGCGTGCAGGCTGGTAAAGGTCCGAGACGGCGGCGTGTAGAACGGTGCAAGAGAGACCAAACCCCTGGTGAAAATCCGGGGCGGCAGCGGGAGTACGGAACGGCGCTGGGCTAAGCTAGGCGATGCATGACCGGCCCCACAAACGGCGAGCCGGTGGATAGGGACATGCATGCACACACATTGTGCACGGCAGATGTGACGGGCGGGCTGATGTGTGAAACACCATCTTTTTACAACCACTTCCTATTGTTGGCAATGCCAATATTCTTTCTGTATGGCAGTATGTAGTTGTGATCTCGGACCAGCTATTTTTACCTTGTTGTCAGCTAGGGAGTGAAACGAGACGGCACGAAACGGCCACATGCAGAGGCCGACCTGGCTGGATGGTCACGGTCATGGTCATGGTTAGCCTTATTACTGGATTCTGGTCAGCCTCCTCTTCCTCCTCTCTCCCCCTTCCTCTTTCACCACCAGCTGCTGCTGCTGCTGCTGCTACTCCTGCAGGGCCACCGAGCCTGGGCTGGTTGACGGTGGGCTGGTGGACGGTGGGCATCTGAGGTCTGCAGTGGGGGCGCCCGCGGGTGAGGTCCCCAGGCGCCGCGAGCGTCTCAATCCCTGCTGGAAGAGCAAAAAACGTGGGCCGGGCAGACCAGCGGACCACCTTCTGGCCTGTGCGGCAAGCGAGTCGGGGCGGGACCAGGATGGCACAGGCCCTCGTGCTCCAGTCTCTCTCTCCCGGTTGGCCGCTTCCCTGCTGAAGGTTTGGAGGTTGGAGGTTGGGGTTGGCCTCTCCTGGCTGGCTGCTGCAGGCGCCACTGGCTCCGTCCAACACCGGCTGCTGGGTCTAGCGTACTGGGTCTGCTGGGCTGGGCCGGGGCCTGGCAGGGCTGGTCGACCGTTTGTCTGGCTGCCCGGGTGGGTTGGATGAGGTGAGTGAGTGCCTCCTCCTGCCTCCTCCCGCGGCTGCTATTCTGAGAAAAGGCTATCCCGTCGATCATCCCAACGTCCAATCCAAATCCAGGCCAACTACCCTCCAATCTTCCCGGCCTCGACTTGCATCCACCTGTCTTTCGTCTTTTTGTCTTTTCCCCTTCTCCTTCGCAGCATCTCGTCTAATGTCCATTCCCTGTCTGTTCCCTCTCTTCAACTCGCAGTTCTGACTTCCCATCCGAGGGCTGGGCCATCGTTGCATTCACGTCCATGTGTCGTGTGTAGTCTGTATGCCTCGACCTTGAACGCGACGGGCAGATAGACACCTCAGGGCCCACTTCCATCCCCAGGCCGATATCTACCGCCACTACCACGGCTACCGCCACTGCCAGCACCGATATCATTGCCAATACATATACAAATATCAATACCAATACCAACGCTGTGCAACTGGTCTAGAGCTGTAACTGGGACACGACCCGGAAGTCGAACTCGAACTCGAACTCGAACTCGAGCACTCCCGACGAGAGGTGGTTGGCTAACCTGACCGTCACGATGAGCCACGACCAGTACGACGAGGAGGATGACTACCAGGACAGCGGTTACCCCAATCCTGAACAGGCCTACGACGAGCCAAATGGCTTTGAAGACTCCTACGACGACCGCAACACCCCCAACGATGCCGACGACTACGACCCCAATGCCTACGGCAGCCGGGACTATGACGACCCTCCACAAGACGCGTATCCGGACGAGGCCCCCATGGACGAGCCCGCCATGGACGACTTGGACAATCCTGATCTCGACAATCCCGATATCAACAGTCCCGACCTCGACGCAGACTTTGGCGGCGACCCCAGGCACGTCTCACAGATCTACCAGGACGAGGCCGGCGACATCACCGACCACGACCCAATAACGGAGTACCTTAAGAGCAAAGACCCTGACTGGGACGTCCAGCCGCCCGAGACCAAGAACCTCCTAGACCTACCCGAGGACATCCTCCGCCTGGTTGTCAAAGAGGCAAGTACACCCCAATCTTCCGTGCGGCATCTTCCATCTGGACCCGCATCGCTTGTCGGCTGCCTCTGCCTATTGTGTCGCCAACTCCGAGCCTCGAGAGTCATGCTAACCGTCGGCAACCGCAGATCACGCATACCAACGACCTGACCTCCCTGGCCCTGACCAACTCGACCCTCTATAAACTTGCGATCCCTCACATCTACTCCAGGTTCGACATCGTCTGGCCCGATGCCCACGCCACCACCACCGAGGCCAAGAGCGTCGATGCCCTGACCTACGGCCTGTCGACGCTCTGCCTGGGGAGCTCCTTTGCCCGCACCACCACCCGCTTCCGCAATTACGGGGACCAAACCCCGGCACCCATCAAGTTCGGAGACAACAACTATGCACAGCACACGCGGAAGTTCTCGCTCGGCAACGGGCCCAACGACTGGGTTGCCGAGTACATGATCAACAAGGAGAGCGGCAAGATGCTGGGCACCTTGGTGGCCTTGGCCGTGTCCAAGATGAAGAGCCTCGAGACCTTCATCTGGGACATGCCCACGGGCGTCCTGTCCGACATCTTCATCGCGCTGGGCTCCCTGCCGGACGAGGAAACCCGCGAGTGCATGCTGGAGCGTGTCTGGATCCGGTGGCATGACAACAACGACACCGGCGCGTCCCCGTCTTCCTCATCGAGTCCCGCTCCGGCTGCACCCCAGGCAGCCGTGGTGCCAGCCGGCAGCACCCTCACGCCGATCGGTATAGCGCTCCCCTCGACTGCCTCGCACCCGGCCCCGAGCCCGCCCATCACCTACTCGGAGAACCAGGTCGAATACCCCACGTTCAGCGTCCTTCCGCCCCTCAAGAGCCTCACTGTGCTGGACGTCGATGAGTTGCCTTACCTCGACGAGATGGCTGTACTGGTCGAGCGGTCCAAGGACGTTATCCAAGAACTCAGGCTGGGCGTCTCCGCCAAGGCTGTCCACAAGGACTTTGTGCAGACTTGGGACAGTCCCGAGCTACAGCAGGTAGACCACAACGCCCGGTGGCCCGGTGAGAGCGCCATTGGCGACAGGAGACTTGGTGGCATATTGGGCGTGCTTGTCGGGCGTGTATATGACATCCGGAGGAAGCTGCCCAAGACGAAACCAGCGCCTCCTTTGCCCATGCCTGAAAGCACTCCCGGCCAGCAAACCCCGCTGACAGGAGAGTCTGGTGCACCGCCCCCACCATTCTCAGGCGAGCCAAGCCCCGCACCTGGGACACCGTCGCTTGACACGGAGATTAGTTCGAGGCGGTCCTCGGCCCTTAGAACGCCAGGGGCTTCCGGGCCTGGCACCCCGGCGAGGAAGAGACTGGACGGCAAGCTCAAGCTGACGACCTTGGAGCTGGAGAGAGTACCGCTATCTATGCAGGTCTGCAGCAAGGCATTCGACTGGACCGTGCTGACCAACTTGACAATTCTCGACTGCGCCCAACATGAGAACCTATGGAAACTGCTGAAGAAGCAATTCGAGCCTAGGCCGCTAGAGTCTGGGTTCGGGATCTCACCGACCTCGAGCAAGCCAGTGCCCAATGGCCCGATGGAATACCAGCTGGGTCTGAAGAGCATCCACACGGATCAGACGTCCCCGTCCCTGATCGCCTTCATCAAGGAGACATTGGCTCCGAACTCTCTCGAGTGTCTGTTCTTGCAAGACCGGAGGCGGGGCACCGCGGCCAGCGCCCCTCCACAGGTGACGATCGATTCCATCTTCAAGGGGGCCATCAAGCGGCACCGGAACAGCCTGAAGAAGCTCCTCCTGGACAGCTCCAACAAGACCACATCGTCGGGGGCGAACTCTGCGGAGACCATGAGGTGGCGGTCTTGGTGCCTGACCAGCGACCTCCTGCAATACGTGACCAGCGGCCGGATGAAGAAGCTGAAGGAGCTGTCTGTCTCGATCGACTACAAGGACTGGGTAATTATGTCTTGCTTCTTGCCTACATGAGAATGTGCCATTACTAACCGCAGAACTAGCACACTTTCCTGCAACGCCTCCCTCACATGACACAGCTCCGGTCGCTCCACATCCCATACATGGCGGATCATGTCATGGGCAACTTCGAGCCCAAAGAGTTGGTGATGCAGGTTGCGGACATCATCACGCTCTGCCCGGAGATCCAGCTCTGCTACGTGGGCATATCGACCAAGTGCTTTGAGATCATGGAGCAGCGCGCATCCGATGTGGCAGGCTCGGGCCTCCTCAACGGCGGGGCGGCCAACGGTGTCAACGGCCACGTTTCGAACATGGACCAGCCTCCGGCAGAGGTGGACGAGGCGACCGACGAGGACGAGAACGACACGGAAGACAATTCGGATGACCCGGATGACTCGGACGACGAAGGCACGCCTACGAGCCCGACAGACCCCGACGAGACGCAGTCCGAGGAACACCACAGCGACGAAGACTCGGACGACGATGACTCGTTTGTGGAACCGGCGGCCAAGACCCGTCTGCGCCTGAGGGAGATCCTCTTCTACGACGACAAAGTGGCCATCTTCAAGGCCAGGCACGGGCGGTTGTAGGCGGCTGTACGCTGTGCGGATGAGTATGGGTGGGATGAATTGAGCCCCCCAAGGACCGCTCAAGGGGCGCTCTCCTGCTCGTCAGGCTATCATGAAGGTATTTGGACGGGGTGGAGCGCCTGTGGGCAGGATAGCAGGCGATGATGTTCCATGGATAGGCGTTTAGGTCCTCTTTACTGCAGACGGCTAGGCCAAGGCTCGCGTTGGGCAGCCATGGGAGAAGCCATGTATCCGAGGCGACGAGGATGTTGGCCTGGGTCACTGTGATTTCGCAACGGGAAACAGGCAGGGCCATGGCACCAGTCATCACCAGGGCTCCCTAGGGCTCCCCTCGGCTGGCTGTGACGAACAAACAGGATATGCATGGTAACGGAAAGGAAAGGATAGACTAGCGAAGAATTTGCGGGTAATACCCCATGGGCTTTAAGGGAGGGCTAATGATCAGAGGATCCGGATGTCCAGGTCCCATATCAGAGAGGAAGAGAGAGGGGGCATGGGCGGAAAAGGGGAATGACTTGGTCACCTGTCACATCCGTGATTAATTTGTATACTATTGCAGTGGTGGTTTTAGCGATGAAGGATGGACAATTGTCACAGTCGCATCTTGGACGAGAGCAGAAGACAAATAGTACTCACATGCACACGCACAATATCCTCTTTAAGGTCATGGCTTACCGGGATGGTTAGTACTAGTATAACACGGTTGGTTTGGATTTGGGCATTTCTATGACGTAGCAGCAACGGCTTTCAGAACAGTTCCTGAGAGCGACGCGGGTTCATTTCCACTTAGCATTGGCAGAAGACCATGAGACCATTTCCATGATTTTATTTCTCCCAATATCGCATTTCCTTGGACGGTGCCGACTAGCGGGGCAATGGAACTTGACCACCGGACAGGCCGCAGCCTCTACTCTGTGGTGCTCCAGGCGCTGATCCGGCCGTTCAAGCCACACCTCGTGGCCCCGAAGCGCACATTCCCAGCCGGATCACCCAGGCTTGAACACGACAAGAAAATCAGGGGCGGCGTGACGGTGGCGGAGCGGCGGCAGGAGGACATATGGCTCTACGATATGGTCGCCGCTCACGACAAGAATGGCGACGAACACGACGACGGTAGCAAGAACAAGAAGCCGGCTGCGAAGAGGAAACGCATGTACTATATAGCCGGGGGAGGCTGGCAGAGCCCCCCGTCCGGGCAGCACTGGAAGTTCTGCGCCGAGGTGGCGCGCAGGGTGCCCGGGCTGGTGGTCACGATAGTCAGCGCGCCCCTCGCGCCGGCGTCGCCGGCGGCCACGACACTCCCGGCGCTGAGGAGGCTCTTTGCCTCGGTTCTGGGTCAGGGCAGCGGCAGAGACGACGGCGGGGAGCAGGTCATTCTCGCGGGGGACTCGTCCGGGGCGAACATTGTGCTCAGCCTGGCGCTCGAGGCGTTGGGAAAATCGGGTACGAGGCAGCCAATGACGCTTCTCATCATCTCGCCGGCGGTGGACCTCAGGCCCATGGAGGCGGCGGCGGGCGAGACTCGGGTGATCGCCCGAAAGGACCCGGTGCTCACGGTGGGCTCGCACAACAGCGAGGCGGCTGCGTGGGCGCAGGAGATGGACAGGACCGACGTGTGTATCTCACCTGCGGTGGCGGAAGTGAGCATTCTTGCGGCAGCCAGGGTGAGGCTGGTCGGGGTGACGGGCGGGCACGACATCCTCACACCCGCAGCACTGGGGTTCCGCGACGAGTGTGCGGGTCGGGGCGTGTCTGGGGCGTGGCTTCATTGGGAGGGACAGATGCACTGCTTCCCGCTTGCGTTTATGTACGGGCTGCCTGAGGCTGTGAGGGCCAAGGACTGGGTTGTTGAGCAGATTAGGGGGTTGTGATAGTTGTGCATATCTGTATGAGAACGGATATTCGCATCCGCAAAACTGAAGGGTACACTCGTACATCAGCAGTACTAGACCAATTTACACACCTATACCTACACGCCTTATTTGCTTTTTCGATTCATATGCTTAAAACTAATTGGGTATATTAATTGGGTGTGTAAATTAGGTGTATAGGTGCTGGGTTTGTAGGTGTTAGGAGTTGGGTGTATGGGTGTTGGGTGTTGGGTGTGTAGGCGTTGGGTGTTTAGGTGTGCGAACATTTACAGCTATGGCTTGAGTGATGTACGGGTGTACCCTCCGTTTTTTCGGGTGCGAATATCCGTCCTCATCTATAATATGTGTGGCTATTCATGTCAGTGATCATGACAGTGGTGTGTATGAGATTGGATGATGTCTGCTATGTTATGTGTAAATGTGTGAGTGAGTAGCCTAGCCTATACTGTGTATATGCTGAATGAGGTCAGAGCATCAACCCCTGACCCCTGCCCAACATCCCCTGCCGAGGTGGAGCTTTTACCCCAGCTTCGACTTATCGGTCGGCACCTCCACCTCAAACTCACCTCGTGGACCTCGGCACAGCGCAGCCGACGCCGTCGCCGAACTCGAACTCGACGGCGGTCCTCATGCCTCTTGCACTCATTCATTCCATTATGAGATCAGGTTCCAGGTCTCAGTGAGCCAGGCACACAAACATTGACGGTCAACAACAATTAACAACAACATACTGTACGACTCAGCATAAGCATAAGCATAAGCATAGTCACCACTTACTCGCCTCTCACTCTCACCCTTATCTGCTCTCACTTACACTTGCCCTCACTCACTTGCTGCTCTTCCTGGGGCTGACGCACAACAACATGGCCGGCCCGGTCCGCCAGCCCATCGACGTGGCCGCCCTCGAGGCGTACATCTCGCGGTCGGTGCCCGACATCGCGCCGCCCCTGGACGTCAAGCAATTCGGCTACGGCCAGAGCAACCCGACCTACCTGCTCACCTCCAAGCCCACCGGCAAACGCTTCGTCCTGCGCAAGAAGCCGCCCGGGAAGCTGGTGTCCAAGACGGCCCACAAGGTCGAGCGCGAGTACCGCATCATCCACGCCCTGCGAGACACCGACGTCCCCGCCCCGAAGGCATACGTCCTGTGCGAGGATGCCGCCGTCATCGGCACCCCCTTCTACATCATGGAGTTCCTCGACGGCCGCATCATCGAGGACTCCCTCATGCCGGGCGTCTCGGCCCACGACCGCTCTGAGATGTGGAGCGACGCCATCCGCACCCTGGCCAAGCTTCACAAGGTCGACGCCGCCCGCGTCGGGCTTGGCGACTTTGGCAGGCCCACCGGCTTCTACAACCGCCAGGTTGCCACCTGGAGGACCATCTGCGAGGCCCAGGCAAGGGTCACCGACGTCGACACGGGCGTCGAGGTGGGCGACCTGCCGCACTTTGCCGACATGACGCGCTTCTTCGAGGACGCCGCCAGGCAGCCCAGGGACAGGGGCACGCTGATCCACGGCGACTACAAGATCGACAACCTCGTCTTCCACAAGACGGAGCCGAGGGTCATAGGCATCCTGGAGTCAGTAGTCTTGTGCCTATCCCATGTTCCCCTTGCGTACTTTTACTGACAGCCCTGCAGCTGGGAGATGTCCACCGTAGGCCACCCGCTCTCTGACCTTGCAAACGCCCTGATGCCCTTCTTCTCGGCGCACACGGCAGACGGTCCTCCCGAGACCAGGATCCCGCACGCCCACGCCGCCTTCCTGCCCGGCGCCACCCCGGGGCTCCCGACGCCCGAGCAGCTCGCGTCCATCTACGCCACGGAGGCGGGGCTCGGCAGCGGGCGGTGGGAGGGCATGGAGCAGGAGCTCAAGTGGACCCAGGCCTTTGCCACCTTCCGCCTCAGCGCCATCTTGCAGGGCATCGCCGCCCGCGCCGCCGCCAGGCAGGCCTCCAGCGCAAAGGCCCAGGAGCACGCCAACGCGAGGGGCCCCGTCGCAGAGCTCGCCTGGGCCCTGGTCCGGGAGTCGGACGAGGAGCAGGCCAGGGCAAAGGGCCCAAAGCCACGGATCTAGCAGCGGCAGTAAGATGGTAACTAACGTACCGTCGGTTGGACAGATAATTGGATCATCAAGGCGCAAGCCTCTTTTCAGCCGTCCGAGAGCCTCGAGTTGTTTGCTGCAGTGAGAAATGCACGTCTAACCTCAATGTGCATCCTTCCCCTGAATAGTGCAACATGCAGACCTGCATGAGTGCAATAATAAAAAAGAGACCGTTGTAACCACGAACCCAAGTCACACGGTCCGGCCAGCTCATAGACTTACACATCAGACTGCATCATGGTAGTGAGTAATAATTCAAAAAGATCAGAGTCGATGCCCCGTCATTTACTATCACAGTGCCATTCTTCCTTCTTCTCCACCCTCCCGGGCGGCCCCTGTCGATGGTGGATGCAGGTGGAGACGGGGAATAATACGTGAGATACGTGCGTATAACCGTACGGGGCCGTATTCCCGCCCATCTCATAGGCTGATGACTCGTCTGGGCCAACGCTAAGGCTAGCCGCTGCGACGATCGACGGGAACGACTGCAAGGTGGATGCCACCCGCCCCACTTGTCCTCTGCACCGTTCATGTATATGCCGGTGTTACTTCTAATCAAGACAAGAGATGAGCAGCTCCTGGCATTTGTCTCCAGCCCTGTGCTCTCGTATTGATCATGCCGCGGCCCGGTCCACGGATGCGTGACGGCATGAGAGAGGCACAGTTGGCCAATTTCCAAGAAGGAAAAATGCCTGGTCACTTTTGTATATTGATATGTATATAAAGTGCCGGCTCATGGCCACCACAGTCAAGGTAGGGAGCGCCTTCAGCCCTCAGCATTAATTCTTCTGGTGCTGAAGACCTCACCTCGTCAACATGCGCATCTCATCCAATGCTGTCCAAGTACTGCTGGCCGTGTCCGGCGCTGCCGCTCATGGCAGCTCTAAGAGGGCCACCAACATGGCTGAACCGCCTGCCCCCGAGCCCATCGAGGTCGTCGAGCTGCCACAGCCTCCTGCTTCCGCCGACACCGCCGAGGGCGCGTGCAACTCGGCCATCAACCCCAGCGGGACCGGTTGCATAGCCCGGACCGGCCTCCAGAGCGGTGACTTCAGCCCAGACGGCCTCCACGTGGTCGCAACAGCCACCTACGTCGGCGCCCCGGCCGCCCCGGACCCGGCCAGCATCTACTCGGGCGCGCAGTTCATCATGGTCAAGGCCGACGGCACCAGCTTCCCCAACGGCGACGCCTGGAAGTGCATTACCTGCGGCGTTCCCGAGGCCAACCGCGCCGGCGTGACGGGCGACCTCGCCTCGTACCCCCAGACCTTCCACGACGGGACCCGCGCCCTGTCCGGCATCAACATCATCGACTGCGGCGGCGCCGAGCTCGCGAGCGAGGCCTGCACGCCCAACAGCACTCACATCTACCCTCTGTTCCTGGACGACGGCTCCGAGGCCGGGCTCGAGATCCGCGAGCTGCGCCTCCACCCGGACAACGTCCACATCACCTGGAACAGCTTCAGCGTGTCGACCACCGGCCTGCTGGACGAGTTCACCGGCATCTCCCGCTTGCAGTTCAACGAGGCGGCGTCGAGGTACGACCTGGTCAACACGACCGTACTGCGCAACCCGGACCTCCCGCATCCGCTCTCGGTGGCTGACGACGGCGAGACGCTCGTCTTGAACAAGTCGGCCCTTCTCGTGGGAGAGCTGCGCGGGTGGTCCGGCACAGGCAAGGAGGTCACATATGTCGGATACCCCGTCGAGTCCTGCAACATCGACGTCTTCGCCGCCGACCTCGCCACCGGCGCCGTGCGCCGCCTCACCAACCATCCGGGATACACTGATCCAGTCGCAGTAGGTCCGGATGACCAGTGGCAGGTCGTCCTGGACACGCGCGGGTCGCAGAGGACCGAGTTCATGGCGGCGCTGCGGACGGTGCCGCCCGTCACGGACCTGATCACGGTCACGGCGAGCTCGTCGGTGCGCAACAACGGCGTGCGCCGCTTCTTCCAGCCCTTCCTGCTCGACCGCGACGGCGACCGCGGCCTGTACTTTGGCCAGCAGCTCAACGCCGCCGGCAACGGAAGCGCCGGCGCCGTCAACGACCCCAACTGGAACGCCGGCGCCGACCCGCGCTGGAGCCGCGACGGCACAAAGGTCGCCTACTACCAGTGGCTGGCCGTCGCCCCGGCCTGTGGGGGGGACAACCCGCTCGAGTGCGAGCCGTCGCCCTACCCGGACGGCCGCGCGGCACGCATAATGGTCGCTCACCTGACCTCTCGCACACCGCTCGCCGTTCCCGAGCCCTCGGAGCTCGAGATCCCGGACGAGGTCCCCTGGGGCACCAAGTACACGCCTGGTCTGCGCATCCCAGACATACCCGTTGTCCCCGCGGGCGAGTACACGCTGTACGGCTCGGCGGGCGGGCACGCCAACGTGTCGATCGCCTGGGACCCGGCCACCAACTCAACCATCCAGTCCGTCGCCGCCACGTACCACGACTTCTCCGACGACGGGGACAACGTGCTCACCGGTTCCGAGAAGGTCACCTTCACGGCCCTGAACCTGACAGACGGCCACTGGGACTGGTTCTCGAACCTGACCTCCACGGGCCCCGTCCACAGCGGGACCAAGATCACGAGCGACGGCGGCTTCCACTTCGAGGTCGACGCGCTGTACAACTTCTTCACCGCCAACGGGACCCTCGTCACCAAGGTTGATGAATTCAAGCCCTGGGTGCAGCCTTGCAATAGTTGCTAGGTGGGTTCCTAGGGGCGGGGAGTGGCTTGGGAACGAGGCTGTTGCCACCATTGACACTGTACATATATGGCCTAGACAAACCTCTTATGTGTAGCTTGTTAGCAGTATGATGAATAACGAGATGCTACACTTACCCCACTGATGTTTCCATCGTCAGCTTGCGCGTACCTGAATTACAGCCGGCACAACGTACTTGACTTAGATGTGTGGTGAAACCCGAGAAGCCGGGTCGTCGGCTGGAGCCAGTCCTGTCACCCTGGATGGGCACGCCCCTTTGTGGTAGTCCTGCTTGAATCACATTCGAGGAATGAGCTGAGGAGCGCCGCCTCATCCACGACTCATTGTTCTGCAAGAATCCCGACGGGCCAGCAAGCAGTAGGGGGGGACAACCCATTCAAGCAGGTTTTTCCACCTGAAGGTATCCTATGGGAGGTGATTCTATAAGAAGTTGCCCTATAAAAGCTTGTCCCATAAGTTATCTCATAAGAAATTGTCCCATGGGAGGTTATCCATGAGATGTTGTCCCATAGAAGTTTGTTCTATAAGAGATTAGGCTATCCCACGAGTCATTCAATGTGATACACCTAGGTGCGGGATCAAAAAGGAAACGAAAAAAGAAAAGAAAAGGAGTTGATACATGCAACAGTCGGGATTCGCTGGTCGTCACCGACCCAACTACTAATCGACCTCTTACAAGCTTGATTACAGGAGAGCGAACGGGATCCGATATTTTCTTGTAGATATGGTCGCATGTGCTTGACTTGCCCATTGCATTGCCTATGTAGTCAGTGTAGGTTGCTCGACACTGTTACAGGATGGGGTCCAGGAACGGGAATCACCGGACACTAACCCTGCTTCGGTTTGTTGTGCTCGTGTCTTGTTCCCGTTTCCATCAATGTTGTAATCTCTCAATGCCGGACTCAATGTATATCCGTGATTGCCTGAATCCGGCGCTGAAAGGTCGATCACAACCGGGACCCTAAACACCTCGCCGAGCTCGTCCGGTCTGCGCTGTGCGAAGGTGCAGATCAACTTCCGGCTGGCCGGCAGGTCGTTCTCCCAGCGGGCACCGCCCCAGTAATACCTCGACTCGGCCGGGATAAACAGCTCGCCGTCTGCACCACGGATCCCGCCCTGTTCCTCTAGCTCCATCAATGCTTTGGCGCCGCGGTTAGTCGCGATCGTGTCCCAGCCGTTCTCGCGCCACCATATCCGCTCGAGAATCGCTAGGGCTCTCCGTCGGATAGGGCCGACTCGGCACCGAGTGACAACAAACCCAAGCACTGAAACCACGCCGAAGCTCTCGAATGTATACCCCGTCTGCGGCGCTGGTGAATACTGGCCCAGCATGCCGCGACCCTCCGCGCAGCTCTCGCTGTCCTCGAAGTCATGTCCCAGAAGCTCCGCGCTGTCTTGCACAACGCTCTCAAACCTGGCAGTGTGGTCGTCGAAACCCATGCGGGTACGGTCTAATGCTTCCGAGGCCCAGATGAACAGTATTTCATATTGCAGGCGGACGAGTTTGAGGGCCCGTGAGTACACCGTATCCAAACCCGGCGCAGGGCGCAACCCATATATGAAGTGTTGCCACTGAGAAAGGCGTGCTAGGAGATCAGTCTGCTCCTCACAGGCTCCGGCATAAACCCCAGGTTCGTGGCTGTGTTTTGTGTAGTCGCAATGGCGTAGAAACACAAGAGAGCGGGAGGTGAAGGAAGTCCAGATAGCGAGAACACTGTCCGTTAAAGATGCTGTGACAGGCCGGTCGCTCCAAGCCGGCGGAGGACTGGAGTCAAGGAACATGTTGCTCGGTATAGTGAACACGTTGCCCTTCTGAGTTGGATATAAGGGGTTGTGGCCGCATAACACTGCACAATCGGGAGTCAGCTTCCAAAGCACAAACGAGGGGTTGGTGTATGATAGCAGGTGCAGAAGACGACACATCCTGCACATAAGCTGCCTCACAGCCTGCAGCTGGGGGGAATGAAACCGACGCAGTCCATTCGATATCCTTTGAGGAGGGCAGAAGTCTGTTCTCAGGCACGATAGGTTGCTGCTTACTGTAGACTTGAAGCATGGGACAGGTTAATTCCTCCATTTCTTCGTTTATAAGCAGACCTTTCGAGCCTCCGCGGACCTGTTTTCCTTGCCAGACATGGCACACCTCTTGCAGGGCCTTGAGGCCAGACAGCAGGGTCTCGGCAGCTTTGGTATTACTCTGGAGCATGGTGAACGCTACGAGCAAAGGCGTGACGATGAAGGCGCTTCTGGAGGGGAAGTTGTCGGTGCCGTTGGCCATCATCTCCCGGAACAGAGCGAGGGCCTTTGTATGATGACAAATTGCAGCCCTGCCGTGGGCGTTGAAGCTGGCATCGTTGCTGGGTGACCAAGGAAGATGCTGATTTCGGGCCACCGAGGGGTACGAGGCGGCGCCCAAGGCAAGTATGGCATGGCGGATGCATGAATCTGTGAGAGTCTCGCAGAGGACGATCCGGGACCAGAAGGCAGAAGGGAGGTACCCGGACAGCTCCTTTACGGCCTCGGAGCGGAAGAAGTCGAAGTAGAGCACATCCGAGCCAAGGAGGCGAATGGACGGCAGAGCCCTCCCGACAGTGATTGCGAGCCCGCCTGACTGGCTGGCAGTCTGGCGAGGAAGAAGCCTGCGAATCACTGGGTCTGGCTTCCGTGGCCGCGGTTCGCTAAGAAGAGGCATGTAACCTTTGCATATCTGTCGAGCCCTGGTGCAGCGTAGGCAGGTGGGCTTGACCTCATCGCACTTGACACGGCGTTCCTTGCATGTGATGCAGCCAGTGCGCACTTTGGATGTGCAGGCTCGCTTCCGTGTCCTGCTCGGCTGCAGCGAGGGAATCGAAATCCCGGACATGCTCCCGTTCATTGAATCTAGATGATACAGCACAAGCTGACAGCGACTACGGTTATGGGCAAGACAACCTCAACTGTTGTCCAGTCTGAAGTTTACCAGAGAGGATGAACACAGAGAACGAGAAGCGCCACGGACCTGTGAAGGACGCCAGTGAATTGCTGTCTGTCTGCGAAAGACTGCCTGTGTCGTTCATATCGTCGGTATCAACGTTGGCTCCCCGTGTGATGATTGTCATCATCAGAATACCTCGTGGACAGGTAAGCAAGCACGCACCAAACCCCGGTCAGAGTAGAAGTGCCGGAATGGGCGTACGTTCCTTGGGGCCAGGAGGCATGGCATCAGCTCGCAAGTGTCGGCCTATCAGGTGGAAGAGCGCTTCTCAATGCAGTACCAAGGACCCTGGTCCAACGGCGTCTTTGGGATCCTTCTGACGAGGGGGGCAGTGGGGGAGGGGGCTTGAGATGAGAGATGAGAGGTGGGAGGTGAGCCGCAACAGCCCAGCGACATGCATCCCGAGCCCATCTCAACGCTGAGATAGCTGCATGGAAATCCATCGGCGCCTGCTGGCTCCAAGGCCCAATTGAACAAGCGGCCTCTCGCCTTGCATGAATGAAGAGCGTCAAGCCTGTGACAGCTATGCGCAGCAAGCTGGCCATTGAAAACGGTTGATTGCAATCTGGTGCAGTTTTTGAAAAATTATGCCGGGCGCCTCAGAACCCAAGCACCATGCGTGCGAGCCTCTGGGCTTTGGCTCTGCTTCCATGGCTTCATGGGCGCATGGTGGACGGTGGATGGTGGATGGTGCATGTTGCAGGGTACAATGGAGCAATCAGTCGGTTCTCACTACAAAGTACAGAGCAGGGGAAAGGTGGGTGGATGAAGCTGTTTCAAAGGCGGTGAGCTGAGATGCAGGGGGCTCCAAGACATTGAGACATTGAGAGCGTCCCCCACGTCACCGGGGGACCCACTAGAAAACGATTCTGCCGTCCGCCATCGTCTCATTCTCCCAAAACTTGTCGGCCTGATCAGCCCATCCAACAACAGCCCTTCCGCTCGGTATTAATTTTTCTCAATTCGTCTTCGCCGTTTGTGCTGCCGTCTTGCCTTTCCACTCGCCCAGTTGTGTCAATTCTCTCGTCCAATATGAAGCGCAAGGCGGCATCACAGCCGGGGCTCAAGAGGGCCTCGTCCAAACGCTCAAAGACTTGTAAGCTATCTGGCTCTGCCTCTCTCTCTCTGCTGCCCACCCCTGGTCATGCAAACGGCTGACTGTGGCAACCCGGCAACTTCAGCTCTCCCGGAATCAGAGGCAAAGGCTCGGTTCCGGAAAGGACTCTTCGAGCAAAAGGTACTGGACTCGTACACCAAGGGCTACGCTGAGTCGTCGCCTTACAAGCATAGCGTCATCCACGGCTTGGTCGACGATTCGCTGCTTCGCAACGTCCGCGACGAGATCCGGGAGAACGTCAGCTTCACCCCCAAGGAGACGGACATCTACAAGATCCACCAGTCTGGGGACCTTGCCAACCTCGACGGCCTAGACGACGAAGCCCTCGCCAAACTGCCTAGCCTCCTCTCCCTGCGAGACGCCATATACTCCGAGTCCTTCCGCAACTATGTCTCCCACATCACTGACTGCGGTCCCCTGAGTGGTCGCAAGACCGACATGGCCATCAACGTCTACACCCCTGGCTGCTACCTGCTCTGTCACGACGATGTCATCGGCAGCCGCAAGGTCAGCTACATCCTCTATCTCACCGACCCGGATAAGACATGGCAGCCCGAATGGGGCGGCGCACTCCGTTTGTTCCCCGTCTTCGATCGCAAGGGCAAGGGCGGCGCCATCGCCAAGACCCCTGGGCCTGACGTCGTCAAGGTCATCCCCCCGGCCTGGAACCAGCTGAGCTTCTTCGCCGTCCAGCCTGGTGAGAGCTTCCACGATGTCGAGGAGGTCTATCACGCCGACACCAAGGAGCAGTTGGAGAGCCAGGGCGGCCGTGTGCGCATGGCCATCTCCGGCTGGTTCCACATCCCCCAGGTTGGCGAGGAGGGCTACGTCGAGGGCGCTGAGGAGGCACAGGTCAAGAACAGCGGCCTGATGCAGCTGCAGGGCGACCCTGACCAGCACGACGAGCCGCAACCCAAGCCTGTCCCCGTCGAGCAGGCCAAGACCTTCGACGACTTTGAAGAGTCCGATATCGAGTTCTTGCTCAAGTTCCTCCACCCGACATACCTGACACCAGACACCCTGGAGCAGATGCAGGAGCACTTCGACGAGAACTCAAGTATCACCCTGCCCAACATACTCAGCGAGAGGTTTGCGGCTAGGCTGAAGGACTACGTCGCCAAAAAGGAGTCCGAGGAGCTTCCCGAGGCAAGCGACGCGATCGAGGAGCAGACAGCTTGGAAGGTCGCAAAGCCACCTCACAAGCACCGCTTTCTATACGTGCAGCCGGGTCAGGCGGACAAGGAGAAAGACTCTCCGATCAGGGAGTTGCTCGATGAGCTCCTTCCCAGTCCCCAGTTCAGGGCCTGGCTGTCCATGGCTACTGATTGCACCATTGAGAGTTCCGACCTTCTTGTTCGCCGCTTCCGTCGTGGTCTGGACTACACGCTCGCCACGGGTCACGCGGGTAAGCCTCGCCTGGAGCTCAACCTGGGTTTCACCCCAACGTCCGGCTGGGGCGATGATGACGAAGAAGGAGAGGCCGAGGCCGAGCAACAAGACAAAAGCAAGAAGACGAACGGGAGCAAGTCCAAGCCTAAATCAAAAGGCAAGGGCAAGGGGAAGTCCAAGGATGAAGAGGTCGCCAAGGAGCCTGAGGAGGAGGAGCCTGAGGAAGTGGGCGGCCACGAGGTGTACATGGCGGGCGATGACGGCGACGAAGAGGACGCTGCGATCTACAAGTCATCTGCTGACGATGACAACATCTTGTTTTTCCAGGCTGCGGCTTGGAACAAGTTGACGATCGTGTTGCGCGACGGCGGAACACTAAGATTCGTCAAGTACGTCAGCCAGAAGGCCAAAGGTGATAGGTGGGACGTCAGCGCTACCTTCGATATTGAAGAACAGGATGACGATGACGATGATGAGGACGGAGAAGAAGACAACGGGGAGGGACCTGCAAACGGGGTTTCACTGGAGGATGACTCAGAAGAAGAGTTCCAGGGATTTTCGGATCACAACGATGATTCCGAATCCGATTGATGTACATAGGTGGGACTCGCCGTCGGTGACTAGCTGAGCATCGAGAAGCGTTGGACATAATAAAGGAGCATCCACATGGGCATGAACGATATTGTTGTCCTTGTCATCCGACCAGCATCTATTTATGGTTGCGCACCCCACTTTCTGTCAACTCGCAGGCGACAGTCAACAGCTGGATTTTTATTATGATAGGATGTGTCACCGATGGTGTTGCAAGGGAAGGTTGATTAGTGTCCCGAGAACAAGCCAATTCTGTTCATCTTGTCCTTTGTAATGGACATGTTAGGGAAGGCGAGGTAGGTAAATCCGACTCGTTTGTCAAACAGGGAAATGCGAATGATCACATGAGTACTGCCAGATCTTTCCTCCCTATTCTGTAAGAGGGCTGATGTTTGCAGAGACAGAAACGGATGGTATACAGACACATTACATGCCTATTGCACTTGTACCCAACCAACACACCTACAGACCAATACACCCACGACCAACACACTCACAACCAATACACCTATAACCAATGCACCTACGCCCAACACACCCACGACCATACACCCACGATCAATACACCCACGACCAATACACCCACGACCAACACACCTACACCTAATTCACACATCCAAGCCCGATTCACATACCCACCACAATTCACAAACTAGTTTCATACCCCAAAGGCTCGTTGGGACTTTACCCATCTATTTCGGATGACTCTTGTGACTTTAGTCACGGAGTCCGTAGACGCGAGAGACGTGGTCATGACAGCAGGATCTGGGCAGTGTCAGGGAATCCGCTCGAGAAATATTCCCCAATTTTAGGGCCGCACGTCTGTAGCTTCTGGACCTCACTCCTGAGACTCAAACTGAAAGTCCAATTGTGGGAGTCTCGGGACGAGTAGCACGCAATTACACTTCACAATTATTACTTAGCGGCATGGGACATATTATTAGACAAGAAAAGGTGCACAGTCTATTCACTCACTCAAGGCACGAGCTTGGCCGCAGAAACGCTTGCGCTGTCCCTCACCTCAGAGAAACTGATGCTCACGGGGCTGAACGCCTCGTCGCCATCACCTGCGTCCGGCTCATCCACCACTGCATCGCTCTTGCTATCCGTGCTCAGCCGCAACTTGGTCTTGGCCTGAGAAATTTGCTCCTTGATGGTTGCCAGCACGTTAGCCTGCTTGCCCAGCCTGGCGGCGCAGTCGGGACAGACCTCCTGGACCCTGATGCTCTGCACCAGGTGGAAGTCCATCTTGCCGCAGCCAGAGCTTGTCTCCCCGTTCTCATATGCCAGCTGGAGGTGGCATTTCCGCACCAGTCCGGCAGGTTTTGCGTGGTTGTCGGCGAAGATGACTCGTTTGTACCAACACATCCTGAACGAGGAGCACAGAAGGTCTTGTACTGAACTATATCGATGACAATGATGGGTGAACTTGATTGGCGGGCGAGAGAAGCAATGATGTCGTCCACCGGAGAAAACAGAACCACGCTGACAAAAATGAGGTAGTAGTGGTCACAAAAGTGTGAGACTGATGCGTCGAGGACGAGAGGTTCCGAAGCAGACACTAGGATCTAGTGCCGAGAGTGTGGATGACGATAATAGAGTGAGGGTAAGTCGACGGTGTCACTGAGAACAGAGCATTGTATATATCCTGATTGTCCTTTGTTATTCTCTCTGGGGCTGATTCTATTCAACCCTTTGGCACAATGCTGTCAGGCCTTTGTTGATTGTGTGTTCGCGGCCCGTTTTGGTAGGAAGCCGCTCCCCATTATTTCGGCAAAGTCGCGAGCCCAGCAGATAGGCTCGTCCTTGTACTCGGAAACATGAGGGACATTGTAATTGAGCCCTGTCTGCAACACGTGCAGGAGGTCGTTCCCATTGAGGGTCGTCTTGCTGGGGTTTGTGGTCTTTGTGTCGGGCCTTTGTGCTGTTTCAGCCTTGGGAGATATCACAATGCCACCGAATTCTAGAAGGCACTCAAGATCTGTTGTTGAGTCACCAAAGTAGACAATCTCAACTGACTGCTTCGGCTTGGCCTTCTGCTGTCGCCGGTGGAGGCATCGCAATGCTGATAACTTGTCCGAACCGACAGCAAAAACGCCAGGCCAGTCACCCGGAGCAATTTCATCAGAGATGGCTGGCAGCGCATTGATGGAGCCGTCGGCTGGGTTGATATCGTTTGCAACGATCGACGGGATGTCTTCCCTGCTCAGCACGCCTCTTATGTAAGAGGCTGACCAGTTCACTGAGAGGATGTGTACTCCGCTCATGGTCTCAAGTGCCTGAGTGAGGATCCGGAATCAGTAGGCGATCACTAGACAGGCGGATGGGTTGGCTGGGGAGGTGCGCATCCTCACCGACGGGCTCCGTATGAGATCAATGAAATCGGAGAAGCCATTGCGTAACTTGACAACGTTCTTCTCCCTATGCTCCTGGCCGGAAAGGAACATATGTTCAAACGGAAGATCGCGAAATAATCCTGCCTCTTGTACTCGCAACAGCGAGGCCAATTCAACTTGCCGGCGCTGATCGCTCGAGAACTGGGCTCTAGCTGCATCTAAGGGTATTGGATAGTTTTTGTGAATAACAGGATCGAGGCTTTTATGATACGAATCAAGATCTGTCATGTATGACTTGACGATATGGCGCCAGGCATCGTGCAAAGAATGACAAGTCTCCGGGGAAGAGACACTTTTGTGATAGCTCAGTGCGGCATCAACGACGGACGCAATGGTGTCAGTATCCGTTATCGTGCCATCGAAATCGAAAACCAGCTCTAAGGTCATGTTGGAGCTGTCCTGGGGTGAAGCTGGCGCAGACAAGGAAACGTGGTTGTGGGATGCGAATGTGGGTGAAAGACCGCACAATAATGACGAGTTGGTCGGTTGGTCGTCGTGATGAGAGACACGCCAGGGTTAAATGACTTGCAGGAAGTCTGATGTCACCTGCCGATTATGAGCGTGGGTCAGAGAGGGTTGAGGCAAAACGGAATCACGAAGAACGAAGCATTATGGGACGGCATGAGAATGTGTATCGAGTGACGAAGAAAGCGTGAGCTTTGCCAAGTAAGTAGATAAAGTCGTCCCAGTTTGAACAAGTCAATAGCCTCGCACCTTTCCTACGCCAAAACTCATCACAACCGACAACTTGCAAGTCCGATTTTGGCATATGCCTTTTCACTTACAGCTTGCTTACCAGTAAAGTCAACCAATTTATTTCAAACCCCAAGAAGAAACAATGTGTCGGGTCGCGATGTACAAGTCGCCTAGATGCAAGTGCAAATGGCTCCAGATCATCGAGCCGTGCGCGCCAAACGCCGGGTTCAGCCAATGCCCTCAATTCGGCGTTGGGAACGCCATGTATCCCCCCGAGAAATATAAGAGCTACCAGTGCCCTCTGCACGTGCTTTTCGGGTGCTATGACCGAAATTACACCCGTATGGTGGTCAGAGAGAGACGTGGCATCAGATTTGGGAGCGGGCCCAGCAGGAACGACCCTGGATTCGAGGTGGGGTGTGTTGTGATGTGACGAGGCGGGAGGGAATGACAAAGCCAAAATGGCCTTCAAAACGGTATGTGGGTGACCAAGGCTCCTGGACGGTTTGGGGTTGTTGTCTGACATCCAGTGTCGAAGATTCATGGGTCTGAACCGATCTATGCGCTTCCGTACATCTACACTTGGGCCAGCTCTCATATCTACAACTAACTGGGACGACTGCCCTCAAGCCTCATTCAAAGCTTTCCAGTCTTGGACTGGACTGATTTACGCAGCACCGAGATGACTTCGGAGGGGTCTTTGGCTCCGAAGACAGCGCTGCCTGCCACGATGACGTTTGCGCCGGCATCCGCGGCCTGGTCGATGGTGGCCGGTCCCAGTCCACCGTCCACCTCGATGTTCAGATCGGGGTACTTCTTCCTCAGCGCCTGGACCTTGGGCAGCTCGCTAGCCATGAACTTCTGCCCGCCAAAGCCAGGCTCGACCGTCATGATGAGAACCATCTGCAACGACATCAGCTCTAATCACACCCTGCCCTCCTGGTCGTCACGCCGCTGCGGACTGCGGACTGTGGACTGTGGACTGTGGACTGTGGACTGTGGACTGTGGACTGTGGACTCACGTCTGGCCTCTCCTTCTCGTTGGGGTTCTCCAGGATATCCCACAAGACGTCAACACCCGTCTTTGGCTTGATTGCAATGCCGGCCAGCAGGCCGCAGTCGTGGATGTAGCGGATCAGCTCCTTTGGGTTTGTCTTGAGCTCGCTCTCGGCCGAGGGGGTCTCGGCGGCGGTGGAAAAGGCAGCCTCGTAGTGGAAGCAGTACAAATCACAGCCGGCATTCTTGAACTCGTTGACCCATCGTTTTGGCTCTGCAATCATCATGTGACAGTCAAAGGTGCCCCGGCCATGGGCAGTGGTGGGCTTGTCGACGTGGGGGCGGATCTTAGCGACGACAGGGGCGCCAAAGGTGATGTTTGGGACAAAGTGTCCATCCCTGGGGCGAGTACGATCAGCGGAGGGCGTAGGCGAGAGAAGACTGAGAACGGTATCTTCGCACCAAGAAGTGAAGGCTCATAGGAGAGGGAGAGAGCTCACATGATGTCGACATGAAGCCAATCTGCGCCCTGCTCGATTGTCCTCGCGCAATCCGCCCCGAGCTGCGCAAAGTCTGCGGATAGGATGGAGGGGGCAATGATAGCGTTGGGAGCCATTGTGATGTGTGGATGGCGGCTGAATTGGCAACGGTTGCTAGTGTTTTGTCACGGATTAAGTGTGTGTGTATATACGCGTGTTGTTTCAACCTCGAGGCCAGACAAGATTGAAGCTGCTTGGTCTGAAAGTCCTCTCGACACCGCGGTAGGTATGTACCTAAAGTATGTAATCAGAGGTGGGGGCGGGGCATTTCTTCCTCCCCTGCACCTCTGACGTCGATAGGCCAATGCCGGGAGCTTATAGTACCTAGGTAGTCGGCGGCAGGCAACGGCCGTTGAGGGCCGAGTACGTACCCGCCTAGGGGAGATAGCAGATAAGTTCATAGAATCAACCATAGGTAGGTCTGAGAGAATATACTGTAAACAAGTCCATCGCCGACACCCTCGATCGTCGACCTTACCATGCGACAAATGGATACTACCTTGCTTACTGCCGGTTTCCCAAGTCCGTAGCAACGATGAGGGGCAGGATGGGATCGCCGTGAAGCCTAATTTTCCACTTGAGTAATATCGTCCGACAATCCGGGGAGAGCTCCAAATTGTTGGGGCGTCCCGTCGCCACTCCCTGGGAGGCACCACCCTCATAACCCCCTCGTCTTCCTCCGCTCCTGCCCTTCGGATTCCATCACAACCAAGCCAATTCGAGCGCATCATTGACCATACACACGCTCGTGTTTATGCGCGCACAGCACGCACACAGCACGCACATCTCGCAAAGCCATGCTTTCGTACATCTACGGCCGTCTGGTCGGCGCGGGCGCGCACCAGGCCATCTCCATCGAGCCCGTCGAGGTGCACCGCATCGAGGCAGCCCCCGAGAAACGGCCGCGGACGCTAAAGCACTTGCTTCGCGCAAACCATACCAACCATGCCATCCTCTATAACACGCTGCGTTTCCACAACCACCTGCCACACATCCTCGGCTCCGCCTACCTCCTCGGCGCCTCCCCCGACCAGCTGCACACGATCTACGACTACGAGTCCAAAGAGCTCGAGCCCTGGTCTGACAGTCCGGCCGAGATAATCCAAGATGATTGGCGCGAGTTCCTCGGCGACAGACACTACCAGAGGGCCTATGTCGACTTCTTCGAGGACCAGCTGGTCGGCAGGCGGCTGGGCACCCAGTCGTGGGACTGGACCAAGGTCGTCAACGACTACGTGTGGGGAGACGCCGACGGCGGCCCGCCGCTGGGCAACAATCTGATCGCGGGCCTGGGTCACCCTCTGATCCACCTGGGCTATGCCTACGAGCTGGACAACAAGGAGCTCGCCATAGAAGCGCTGGCCATGGCCGCCACCCAGTACGATTTCATGCACAAGTACCTCGACGACCCAAAGTACACCCGGCCGCCGCCCAAGGGAGGTTTCGTCTCGAACTCGCCCGTAGAGATACTCGACAAGGTAAGGGCCGACAAGAGGTTCGACGGCCTGTTTCACAAGGGCGAGGGCTTCGACAATATCGAGGTCCTCTTCGACAAGCACGAGGACCTGGTGCTGGAGTACTGGAACGCGTGGGACGTGGGCAGCGACCCGGCCAAGCGGTTCAAGGAGAGCCAGGAGGCTGCCACGGCGCTGCTGGTTGCGACGGTGCCACCGGGGGCGCATTCATACAATTTCCTGGTGGTGCACTTGCTTACCACCAGCCACGCGGTGCGCATCCTGCTGCCGATGATCCCGGCCAGGTTCCACATCCCACTGGTACGGCAGTGGTGGCTGTTCACACTGTCGACCTACATCGCGGAGCTGAGGCCCAAGATCGACCCGGACTACGTGCCATGGCCCGAGGGGTCCTCACAAAAGGGCTGGGCATACGTTGAGGTCAAGGCACTGAATGGCCAGTATGCCACGGATGCACACTTTGTCAAGGCGGTAAGGGCGATGAAAGAGGCGGCAAGGACCTGGGGAGATGTTCACGAGCGGTACCTGGCCTCGGCTGTGCGGTTTGTGGACGACTTCCGGGGCTGGACGTTCTCATGAGGACTGTATGCTGTTGTGTGTCAGACTGTCGTTGACCGTGACCCAAGGATTGGATTTTATCGGACTGCATCGCAGCGCAGCGCTGCGCAGAATGCAAATTGAAAGCGCAAGCAAAAAGCTGACCAGAACATGCATCCCATGTCTGAGTGAAGGCTTAATCAAGAGCTCGGGTGCCACAGCACTCGTCCGAACATCCCCCCGAGCCGTCGCCCGGGGCTGGTCCGCGACGGGCAGGATTACAGATGCTCAGGACCAGAACGTCAACCTCGTGTTCGAGATTGCAGCACGATGCATCGTCAGCCGGCATGCAATCTATACTGCTACTCTGTATGCACGTAAGCTCCAGGCTTGGCTCGAACACGTCAGGGATGAACCAGCAGAATGGATGATGTTGGGATGAACCGGCGCAGATTGGGTCGGCTGGCTCTATGTGACCACCGCGTGGACAAAATAGTAATGAGGTTGATCCCGCCCCAGGGGATCGACGTGCAGCGGTACCCCTGGGCCCCTAAGATCGGCCCCCATATCAGGGGAGCATCCTTGGCAGAACATGTAATTTACAGCACCTCCACCTGGTGTTAGACACCCAAGGAAAATGTACTTGATGTGCTCAAGCTACAGTATCTAAGTTCGTGAGGCAGCAGGGGTAGACTCTGCACAAGTATGGTAATAGTCTGAAGACTACGGTATCTCTTTCCAAGACTCTGCCCTTGCTGGGCGTCGCCTTCCACAATCTCCCTGCCGCCGTCGCCGCGGCGCCAAGGTACAGCCCACCATGTACTGCGGCAGGGTCGCCTTGCATTGGAATGGAACGCAATGCAATGCGCCACCCTCGCCGCCAACTCAGCCTTATTTCCTCCCCCGTTTCCCGGTCCCAGCTGAGCTGACTGTGTCGCACAACGCGTCTACCGTTCACCATCACCATCGCCAACTTCCCCCTGGACATGGCCGGAAATGTGTCTCGTCCTGTCTCCTTCTCCAGCAGACCAAGAAACGACCCGGAAAGCCCATTGAACCATCCTGCACTGCGACACTGCATACGTGCAGTCTGCCCAGAAGCGCCTACTTGAATCAGGGTCTCCAATCCCGGCCGTCAACTTGACCACTCGAAGCTGCCCGCGCAGTTGTATTGAAGGATCCACGGTGGGGAGGTGATCATCAGTCGGTCCCATCATCTTCGTTCCTTAATAAACCGTCGAGTCCCTTGTCGTCGGTTTCGATTCTCGCTCTGGGCTTGCGTGGCTAAATCCTCGCCACTTAAAATCCCCCGCGGAGCCGATCGACAACGAGAGCGACAGCGACAGCGACATCTCAACGTGAACTTGCCCGAGACGCCAGCCAGACAACGCCAGCCCTGTCTCTCCGCCCTGCCCTGGACCCGTCGTCCGGTCTGCGCACAGGACACTTATACTGTCTATATACTATACTGTACTCGATTACACAGCACTGTACCGGGGGCCGGTAACACCTGCGAAAATGGGTCTACGAGACATCTTGAAGAAGAAGGACAAGCTCGAGGATAGTAGCGACGACAACAGGAGGGAAGATGCAGTGAAGAACCTACAGGCCCCAGAGTTCACCTTCATCCGCTCCGATACGCACTCGCACGAGGTGATACAACCACCAAGCGACCCCAGTAGTCTGAATGCCAGCCACGAGAATGTGAACTTCCTCAGCGCAAGTGATGCTGAGTACTCTGGGGGATCAGGGGTAACCTCACGGCCACGTCGCATCTCCGACGCCTTCAAGCCACGCTCGAGAGGCGCGTCAGCCTCCAGCAGGCCCAGCAGCATGCCCGCCCCGGACAAGGGCGGCCCCAGCCGTCGCATCTCGCAGCGTCTACACCTGAAGCGGTCCCCAGCTAGCTCCGAGAACGTGCCTGAGAACCTGCCCGAGATCGTCGTCGCTGGGGGCGAGGACGAGGCCGAGAAGCAGTGGGAGAAGCGCGCGACGATCCTCGCCAAAACAGCCAACGAGAACGAGCTGCAACGGGGCCGTCCTGCCAGCCCCACCACGGACCCCTACGTCGCTGCTGGGATCCAGGGCGGGCTCGGGAGCATGCGGATCAGCAACGAGCAGAGGCAGAGCAATGCTGTCGCGAGCTCGCCGGCCATCGACGCCGACATCCAGGAGGCCATCCGCCTGCACGAGGAAGGCGAGCTGAAGGAGAGCACCAGGCTGTTTGGAATCCTGGCCGATCCGAACGGGGCAAATAACCCGCTGAGCCAGGTGCTCTACGGTCTGGCATTGAGGTAAGTGGTGTCTGTTGTACCGCGAGGCCACGTCCCCGGCGGCCTGGTCACCATACCACTCCCGCACCACGCAGCACATGTCATCCATCAGTCGATCCTGCCCCTCGCCTTTCACCGGCCCCTTGTCGAAGTCACACTGACTCTTTCAGGCACGGATGGGGCTGTGAACCGATCCCCGAAAAGGCAGTGTTCTACCTGTCTGCTGCCGCCAAGAATGCCGCCGATGTCGAGAGTCTGGCTCTGCAGGCCGGCCTCAAAAAGGGCGGTGCGGCCAAGGGAGAACTGGTCCTGGCCATATTTGAGCTCGCCAATTGTTTCCGCCAAGGCTGGGGCATCAACAAGGACCCGCTTGCCGCTAAACAGGTATGTGATCTCCCTGCTTTCAGCTGGTACGAAGGAAGAGGCCACAGTCGGGGTTACGCGTCTTGGGCTGGGAACGGGGCGGTTCCTGTGCCTGAGCTGAACAGCATCAAGCATGGTGCACGTTGCCACGGCGAATGCGGTCGAGGCATTGGGTATTGAAGGATGCGAGGATGCGGGCGTCTAAAGTAGCCGTGACTGATTTGTCTTTATTTGGCAGTACTATGAAACAGCTGCAAATCTCGGAGACACAGGTGAGTCGAAGCCTGCCTGACTGGCCTGGCCGACGATGCCCTGCAGGCACACGAAGCTGATACGTCGCCCTGGACAGACGCCATGAATGAGATAGCGTGGTGCTATCTGGAAGGATTCGGCTGCAAGAAGGACAAGGTAAGTCTTTCGTGGCCAGTCGATTCTCAAATCACACGCTATGGACCCTGCCCAACATCCTCTGTGGCCTGGGGGCCTGAGCCTCATTGTTGCGGCTGACGCAACTCGTGCGTCTTGCTGCACGCCATGCCGGATCACAATCCAACTGGTTGGATCCTCTTGGGCATCAACGAGGCGGCCGCCCTTGTCGCAAGGCTCGCTCATTCCCCATGTGCAGCTGCTGGACCATGAGACGCACGCAGAATCACACGAGGCTGACAATACCCGCCCCATAGTATTCGGCTGCCAAGTACTACCGTTTGGCTGAGAAGAACGGTAACAAAACGCTGGGAAACTCTTGGTAAGTGGCCGGAGTTCCTTTCTCTTCCGATCACCTTCTGCTTCGTGCATGCATTCCACAAGTCGAATGAGTCGCGCAATCTGCAATTTGGCCCAGATCAGTCATCTTCCAGCTTCAGATTGGCTCGGATGGAGGGCGCACCGGGAGGCCTGTCGATGTTGTTTCGCCTCGGGACCGCATGGCGCCCGTTGATGCTGAATGGCCAGCGCAACCCTCGGCAGGCTATGGGTATCTTGAATGGTGCACAGCGGGGGCCTTAGGCGTTCTGGACCTTCCGACTTCTCGTCTGGTCTCACTCGGCCTCACAGCACAGGCTATGGTGTCACAGAAGGCCATATGCGCGTGGAAGATGTCGCGTCATATTTGCTCCGCCTCAGCCCAGCCGGCTGCCTTCCTCTCGTTCCCCGCGACCATGTTAGCTCGCCGTCTTCCGGCGCAGTTGCGTGGCGCCCAAGTCGAAGACGCCACATCAAATAGCAGACCTGACGTCTTCGTCATCGCCTCAGCCTTGGGAACTCACTTCTTGTATGGGAAAGTGCTAACGAGGTCGCGCAGGATCTGGAAAGACAAGTACAACCCCGAAAACAGGAAAAATGGCAAGAAATAGAAACCAAGTTGTGGCTCTGCAACTCTTCCGTACCTGAACGAAGCGGGGCCGGAACTCTTGAGAATCTCCCTCTGTGCCACGGGTCTCCTACATCACGGTATCACGGCAGAACCAGGGAGCACTGCGGCGTCACACGGCGGACATGAGAAGGGACAGAGTACGAGGCTGAGCCGTGTCTGGGGCAGGAGGCCCGGATGAAGCCGAGCTGGGCATTCGAGAACGTTGGTGTTCCTCCGGCATCAAGATTGCGACCAATGCTGGTCCACGGGATCTTTCCACTCGTGCCATCGTCATGCAGTGACACGATAGGGGCCCAATGGCTTCAAGCCCACCAGTTTCGCGGGTCGCGGGGGGGCTGGGGGTTTGAAATGCAGGCGTGCCTTGGACCATGCAACGTAACCAGGCTACTGCACTGTGGTCCGCGGGGAAGCGGGTGCCGCCTGCTGGTTCTCGAGCTTGGATATCCGGGCCTGATGCTGCTTCCCATCCACTGGAGTTTGGAGAGGGCGTAGCCGGAAGCGAACAGCAACAATGGGGCTGACTGCTGAGATTGGCTATGATTCAGGTATATATTTGCTAGCTTTTCTAGCCTCTGGCAGTTCAGGGCTGGTGGGAAGGGTACACATCCTTTTGGATACAGAGAGTCTCGTTACGGATATTGTCACAACCCGTGCTGCACTTCCGAGAGACCCCCCCTGCCTGCTCCTCCGTACGCCGTTGGTTTGTTGGACCCGGTCATGTCCCAGTGGACGGCGGAAGTCATAACAACCGCCGAATAGCCTCGCACACCTCTTTGTCTGTCGGCCCGTATTGCTTGGGCCGTCCTGTCTGCATGGTCAGCGGCGGAGCAGGGCAGGTGGACAGGCCCGGTTCTGACGAGGCGTCGATCGGCATCCAACCAAGGCAGGACAGCCCTCGAATCCGGGGCCACAGCACCGGCCAACTCTTGCCTATGTTTCGACATGGGATTACTGTTAGTTGCTGCTGTTGCTGCTGCCGCAACCCGGCTTCGCGCTTAAAGCTGACTGGCGTCGTGCCGCGCCTTGGGGCCACCCCAGCTGCTTATACGCAGCCCGCGTGGGTCAGCTGATGGGTGTTAGGACTCTGGGCGTCAGGACTCTGGGTGTCAGGGCTCTAGGTGCGCCGGTGCTTGATTCGTACCGAGAAGGATTACACGGATGTTTGTTGGCGGGCCATGATATCTATCGGTCTTACTGTACGTAGGCTGCCACTGTCTGCTGCTGTCATCTAGCCGGAAACAAAACAAGCGAGTGCTCGATGGTTCAATACCTGTATTGTATGACGACCGCCAAGGTCGATGCCACTGCATGTTCTAAGTTGGGGTTGCATGTGTGTGCCACCACGGGGCCGTTTCGAGAAGCCTCGTGCATCTTGACGGGGGAGGTCGAGGCCATCTGTGTACACGGGTCACTAGGCGTTAATACATAGTAAAGATTTCAGGTTGCCCTGCAGGCTCCTTAGTCTTCTGAGCCGGTCACTCAGGGGCCCCAAGGTGAAGCCGAATCGAGATCTGAGCTGAAGCTATCCCCAAGTTCGAGTTTTTATTGTGTGACTTGGGCATGTGTGTCTCGGCAGGTTCCCAATCCCAGCTTTGGGCGTTCTTTTATCCCGGCGCAGCCTCGCAAGCATCATCTCCTGACCGACCCGCCCGTTCGCCGTCTGCAAATCACTGCATGGCAGCACACTCATCTGACAGGCAGCTGATGCCCAATACCAACCTCGATCGATCTCCCTCCCGGTCGGGGCCAAGAGGAAGGCGAGTGTGAGTGACAGGAAGGGGGTGTGGTTGGCTGGTTTGGTCCCCTTTTGGGCACTACATGCAATAGAAACCAGTGTGTGTCCCCCCTCCCCCCCCTTCTAGGTCATCCGTACCGTAGACACTAGCCGAACGTATGGCAGGCCCGCGCCGCCCTCCCGATGCAACGTGAAACCCCCATCTTCTTGCACTGGCGGGTCGGCCGGGTAAGACAAGACCAATGGGGGCTCCGGCTCCCGCTGTTTCCTCACCAGTGCACACCCAGTGCCACCATGGCTCGATGGCACCGTACTCGCAGTAGCGCGGCAGTGGTGGTGCGAGGCGTTTTGGGGGCAGGGCCAGGAAAAGCCCCAACCCATGATCTCTAGGCCCCTTCCTTGGTGTTCCCGGGGGACAGCCAACAGGGGGACACGGCCAATAGGGGCCCAAGTTGGGCAGGCAGTGGTCGTTCTTGACTGAGACATGATCCTGTTGGGCAGCGTGGGCACCTCACTAGTTGGAACATTGTTCATGTCATGGACAAACGTGGGCTTGGATGCGAGACACGCTGCGGCGAATAGAATCTTGTCGTGTTTCCTATTTGGGCCATTCGAGAAGACAAGTACCAGTCCCGCCGAATCCGCCCCATCCGTTCACCAGCAGCAGTAGCGTAGGCAATGCTACTGGAGAGGGGGTGCCTGGGAACGTCTGGGAACTACATGCCTCAACCAGGCCGGCAACCACACACATGTCACATCCAACGGCAATAGGGGCAGAAAGTAAACACGTGTCTGGGGGGGGGGGAAGGGGGGCTCCATGTGTCATATTAGCTCAGGAGCTCTAGCTACAAGAGTTTGTCATCATCACGACATGCCTTCGTCCCAGAACACATGTCCGATTCCAAACTGCCAACCCAGCACAACGTCTATAGTTGTGGGGAATGCTGCTGATCCTCCAAACGCCTCAATGCCGCCCGAGCAAACCCCTCGTTTGTCTGCTTGTCGGGCCTGAGTTCATGAGCTTTGTTCCACTCATTACGTCTCATCCCACACATATCTCACCACCGGCCACCAACCCGTTCCACCGTCCCTTTTCCGTCCGTCCGTCCGTCATTCTCAGCTGGACAACACTAACCGCTCACCCGACCGCTCAAGAGGAAACAAGCTAGGAAATTGGTCGACAAATGAGATGCTTGATCGTAGAGAGTGACTGTGTGCGTTGTCGTGAGACGCTTGCGTAGTTTTTTGTATGCGTCGAGGACACCCTGTCGGGACCAGCTCTCGCCCTTGTTTGGTGCCAGGGAGTATCGAGACACAAGAGGGAGTCTTCCTGCATGGACTGCTATGCTTCCCTTCCCGCCCGAGGGTGACGCTGATGCCGTCCGAGGAGAGCATTCGATTCATGTTTTTTCTTCTCAAATCTGGGGTCTTTGCCGTGGAGATCCGGATTCCGTCTTCTCTCGAGGCTCTCTGTACTGTCGTTGCCGTGGTCCTAAACAGACAATTGGCCGTCCCTGTCCCAAACCAGCCCATGCAACTGTTGAAATGTTCGGCGCGCTGCCATATCCAAGATAAGAAGCCCCCAGACCAACCGCCCAATGATTCCCAATCCCAATATGTGAGACAACACAAATACAAACAAGGAAAAACAAAAACCAGGCAGAAAATGTGTGTTGGGGGGGGGGGGAGGGGGTGTGCAATCAAATTCCAAACGCTCGCTCGCCTGCTAAAATTTCAATCGCTAAAATCAGGAAACAACCAAAGGCAAAATTGTAGACAGACAAAATCAGAAAGGAAAGCAAGCAAAAAAGAAAACAATGGAAAGGAAATCGCTATCAGGTAACAAGGACTCCAGAGCATGGAGTCAAAATGGACAGTGGCAATCTTTGTGTGTGCGTGAGCACAAGAGTATGTAGTCGCTGCGCGGGAGCGCGTCGGAGAAGTGTATATGTGCGGCGATAGCTTCAATACAGGCTTGCAATGCTGGCTGGCTCGAGATAAAACAAGCATATGTAGCGGAGATGGTTCTGGTCTATGATCGTGATATTTCGTTGGTGCTTCGACGCACGGGCAAATCATCGACGTGAAGTTGTCGTTATTTCATCAATCATGCTGTGGCAATCTTGCCGTGATTGTTGCCGTCCGGGCTGCTGCTCTCGGCCACCATTTTCGCAAATGATCGTACCACGTCACCCGGGATCTGGTCCCACAAAAGGGACCTTGTGTACACCTCGGCCTTGCTATCGGTCCTCATGGAGGCGAGAGCCTGCGCCAGGTTCTTCCTGCCCTGACTGGTAGACTTCTCGGCAGGAGCATTCTGGAGGAAGTCGTGCGAGTTCACCCCTTCGTACTGCGCGGGAGTCAGACCGAAGAGTTGCTCGTTTTGCTGCTCCTGGGTCGGCTGGGTGAGGCTGTCCGACAGGTCCCCAAGCATCGAGGGAGCCACGCCGTCCAGACCGTTGCCAAGAACGGGCATCGACGCCGTAGGTACCGAAGCCCACGAGGTGCCAGTAGGTTGCGGAGCCATGGACTCCATGCCGCCGGACGCGGATTGCGCCACACCAGCGTCCTTGAGGACGTTTTCGAGGATAGAAGCCGAGGCCGCCCGGACATCCTCGGAAACGCGAGGGACGTTGGATTGGCGGTTGGAGAGGACAAATGCGCCGACGAGGAACAGCATGAAGAGCAGGCCGCCCTGGGTCGCAGGCTTCTCGACATCGGCCGAGACGTTGGCCTCCGACTTCTTGGTGGACACGATCTGCATCTCTTGCTTGACATCGGCCTGCTCCATGGGGAACTCTGCGCCGAACAAGCCCATGCCGTCCCAAGGGCCATCCATCGTCATTCCCTCCATATCGCCGAAGGCTGCGCCGGTGAAGGCTTGATTGGCCATGCCATTCGCCTGGGACATGGCTGCACCCTCAAGGGCCTGGACATGGTTGCTGAGAACGCTGACCTTCTTGCGCAGCTCGCCAGTCTCAATGGTGTGCGTGCGGACCATCTCCTCCTTCTCGAATTTGAGCTGCTCGATGAGCTGGACATCCTGCTGCTTCTCGCGCATCATCTGCTCCATCTGAAGACGCATCTGCTCCATGTCTGCTTCCAAGTCGCCGATGATGGAGGTGAATTGCTTCTTCTCATCCTCGAGCCGCTCGGTGTGCATCTTCTTCCTCTGTCTTGAATCGAGGGCTGCCTGCCGATTGCGCAGCAGCCTCTTTTGCTGCTTAAGCTCCTTGATCTCAGTCTCATCGGTCGACTGGGCTATCAGGGTGTCAATGTTATTGAGCGTGCGCTCAGCTGGGATATCAAAGCGCGCATTCTTCTTCCGGATGCCATCTCCTCTCCTCAGCTCGTTGTGTGACCTGATGGTAGGGCTGTCATTCTTAGGGTCCTTGAGACCAGTCATCCAACCATCCTTGGAGGCGGACTGCTGCATGGGATGGCCATTGACTGGTGGAAACATTGGGACCTGGTTGGCTGGGTTGCTGAAGGGCGTCTGGCCCTGCATTTGTGGCCGTTGGAAGGGAATGCCGGCAGTGTTGTTGTTGCTGCTGCTGTTGTTGTTGTCATACTCGGTGGGAAGACCATCAAACTGCGCCATAGGGGTGCAGGAACCGGAGTTACTCATGGACCAGGGGTTGGTAGGCTGAGAAACAAAGGGCTGAGGTTGATGTTGCTGGTATTGATGTTGGTCCATGCGGTAGAAGGGGTTGTTACTGTTGAGGTGCTGAGGCTGGGCTTGAGGCTGGGCTTGGTGTTGGTGCTGGGAATGTTGTTGCTCCATCTGATTGTCCATGAAGGGGTTGTTGGACATCTGAGACGGGTTGGACTCCATGTCCACGGCAGCCCATGGCTCGTTCTTGGGAGAGAACAGCGTGGTCGACACAGCGAAGGACTCTCTCCTGCTGTCGGCCATGTTGGGCGACATCTCAAGGCCCGAGTCCATGGCGTTCTGGTCCAGAATGCTGTCGTCTAATATGCAGTCCTCGTCGTCGAAGTATTTTTGTTGTGCGTGCGCAGTGTCTACCGTCAACCCAGATTGCCGGTAGTAATTTTGCATCTGCAATGTCGAGACCATGTTGGTCTCTCAAAGACTTGGTCTCAAAGGGTGTAGTGGGCCTGAACGGGACTACCAGTTTAGACCTTTGGTGACGATATTTTGGTCGTAACGGAGACAAAGGCTCTCTGTCTGTTGTGATATGAGTTGTTAGTCTTGGGAGGGTTGGTCGTATGAGACGAGGTGATGAGAGGGGGAGCGGTGTGTTATGTATACAAGATGATGTTGCTGAAGGTCTTATGGGAGGTTTTATTTTTGGAATTGCTGGGGCTCGCGCCGTGGGTGGAGGACTCAGGCTGTGGGCTTCCTGGGTTTCTCTCCCCGGGCGGCAAGCCGGGTGTGGCCTAAAGAGGATGTGGGAATTTTTCGATTTCGAAATTTCCCGGGAGGAGCGCCAGTCCGCCTGGGAATGTTTGTGTGATGGGGGCCCCGTTGAAATGCTCGCCAAGCAGTGGATAGGACTTCACAGGATTTTCTCGGACACACAACATCTATGCAGAGAAATGTGGAACGGAAAGAAGAGAATATGCGAGGGAGGGGGGGTGTGATGTCCGAGAATCTGGGGAAAAAGAACAGGTGAGGGGGGGAGGGGAGGGGGGTAAGCAGGATGGACAGAAACGTCAAGCAGAGTGAGTGGTTGATGGCAGGGGGGGTGGGGAAGCCGGGTGGTCGGCCAGGACCACTATCGGGACCACACAACAGAGCCCGCACTCAGCCCCGGCAATCCTGAAGACGCAGACAACAGGCCCGGGACGATAGCACACGGTAGACCGCCCAGATTTGCACCAAGGGCGAAGGACCAGGAGCAGAAACAGTTTTCACAACTTTTTGCCGGGGGTGGATCACTTGGAAGATAGGAAGATATGAAGAGACAGGAAGTGGGTGGAGGGCGCGTGTGTGACTGATTGTGGGCGTGAGAAGATGGGAGGAAAACTTGCAGCACTGACCACGCTCGTTATACAATATCTTGTCAAGAAGACGCTGGCAACAGATGGCGACGTCTGTCTGTTGCTGTTGTTTGTGCGACGATGGTCTGCTGGGCCGTAGAGGAGGCAGTCCGATATCTAGTAAGCCACGGTCGAGGTGAGGCGAGGCGAGGCGAGGCGAGGCGAAGTGGGTGAGAGGCGATGTTGAGTATGTTATGTGATGTGACTTGATATGGTGTGAAAGTAGGTGATGGAGGGCTGGCTATCTCAGACAGAGCGTCCAAGAAGGCGACAAGATAGAGAGCAAGAAGGGCAGCGGCTGTGGTGCTGAGACTGGAGGCGGAACTGCCGACCTTTGAACACGAGCATGCGTTGATGTTTTGAATGGTGGCAGACACGGGGTTGGGAGAGACGGTGGAGGGGCAGCTTGGATTTGTACCCCCTCGAAGACGCAAGCTGGGCGTTGGTTTGATGAAGAGGGAAAAGAGCTTGGAGGTGGGCATGAGTGTGTGACCAGGGTCGGCCGTTGGGTATGGATACCACCGCAGGCGCACAGGGCAGGAAGGGCAGAGACGAAGAGAGACCGGGGGGACAGAGAGAGAGAGAGCGAGGGTGGTACGTACCGGGGGCAGGTGGTCCTTGGTAGTCTGCCATCCAAGGTGGAGCACGGAATGATGCTCCCTCGCAGAGGCCCAGTGGGTGATTGAGCCGGAGCGGCGGACAGGGTGCCCGCCGTCCCAGGGCTTCCCAAAGAGATGCCGTCCCGATTGGGATTCCGTTTCCACCGTCCAAGCCTATGCGCAAATCCCAAATCCCTAATAGTCCACATCAAAATACTCATGCAAATACTGTGTGCCTATGTGCACTGGTCCGGACAAGTGGGTTCGCCTGATGTTTCGCTGCTAACCCCATCATGCACTCACCCAGAGTGCACCTACTCACTGAGCAAGTACCTGCCTGCCTGCCTGCCTGCCTGCCGTGCGGGAGCCTGTCGCAGGACGTATCACACTGAGATAGAAGTAGACCATGTGTACACGCGGACAAGGACCTCGCGGCTTGTCCGCCATCCTCTGGCTGGGCGTGGGCATCAGGCATCGGGATCCATGTGCTACGAGGTTTGGCAACAGCTCAACTTAAAATCAACCTAACTCGACGCAACACCCAGCCCTAAGTCACCGTTGCAGCGCGGGCTGGTGACTGATTACCAAGTAAGGTAGGAAGGTGACCAGGGACCAGGCACGTCATAGGCTGGGAACAGAGAGAGAGACGGATGACTGATGGCGGAGAGCACTCAATGAAACATGGGCCCGTCAAAAGCATGTCGTCGGCACCGTCATCAGCCACAAGCAGACAGGCGGGCGGGCCTGACTGCCCAGGTACCAGTAGGCACGCTTGATGGCTGTGGCTCTGGCAGTAAGGTTTGAGCAGAACACGCTAACGACCACCTTGGCAGGCCAGCCTCTCACCAAAGTCAACAAACGGGTGGCAGAATGGGTGGTAGGCTGGCAGGCCGGGAAGACTAGGTGATGCCTGGGGGGAAACAAAGACCAGGTCGCGGGGCGCGACGCCACTGCCGTCCTAGAGCCGGATGCTGCGTAGGTACTGTGGTATTCTAGATCGGTGCAAACACCGGTCGGTGCATTATGGGGAGGCGACTAATAGCAGCAGCGACTCAAAACAGCGGTGGGAGGCTGGGCTGTTGTTGATTGACGGCAGCAGAGCAGATGTGCCATAGGATGCAGACTGGGAGACTGGGCAGATGGAGAGTGGGCAGAGTGGCTGATTGTAGCAGTCGTCCCCAGCCGATCGCCCGTGCTGATCTCTTCTAGACTGCTGGCTGGCTGGGCCGAAGAAGCTAGGAAACCTTATCAGGTGCAAGTCGCAGGTTTCATCGAGCAGTGACAGGACGAGACAGCACAGGGCGGGAGACGCCACAGTCGATGGGCGCTGGTCGTCTGATTTTCCCTTGTTTGGATGGCTGCAAAGCGTACCACTGGCAGTAAACTGTACTCAACTTCCTGTTATCTGCTCAGCAAAGTGTGAAGCAACATGATATGCTTTGCTCTGCTCAGCAGAGCGCTGCACTGTACTGCACTGCTAATGCTCTCTGCCTCTGCTGTAATCCCCCCCCCCTCCGATCCGAACCGATTCGGGCGATCTGACGACGTTCAGTGACGGAAAATCCAAATCTGGGGAACAGGTGCCGGTACCCACTTGCCCACCTGGGTAATCTAAGCAGCCCCTAGGCTACCTTCTAGAAGATCATGCACGGGTTCTTTTCGGCCGGCCATGGCCTCCAGGAACAGAAGAGCGGCAGCCGGGGAAGTCGCTCCAGGGGCTGTTTTACTGTAAGCGCCGCCGCGCAGGGCTTCTGGGCATCCGGTGACCCAAGATGCTACTTGGTAGTAGCATGTTTGGCGGTGCCCAATACGAGGGCGAGCAGCTCCTCCGTGGAGGGCTCCTTGAATGACTGGCTCAGAGCATACTGCCGGTGCTCTTGTGTGTGCAGCCCTGCAGCGGGTTGGGTATCAACGGCCGTTGCCGCGGGACGGTCGACGTTTGTGCCCAAGGCAGGCCTACCTGACGACTAGACTTATCAGACCTAGACCACCAGACGACCCCTCCCTACCAACCAGACGACTAGACTACAGTAGTAACCTGTTATCCACAACGTCGAAAGAGTCACGCACACACTATTGCATCCCATCCTGTCCCATCCCACCCCATCCCGTCACCACCCCCATCCCACCTGGGCACCCGCGTGGGCTGCACTCAACGCGACTCACAGCAGGGCACTGCCCAAGGCTCCCAATACGGGAGCCCTTCTCGCCAGTCATCAGCCAGTGCAGCCTCCCCCCGGGAGGAGGAAGGAGTGGGAGGTTTCCGATTGCCCGTCAGCGACCGACTGACTGCCTCGGGTGCTGACCTTGACGGCGGCTGACCCTAGGAATTCCTACGTACCCAAGGTAGAGATAGATATGCTACCTATCTAGGGATGGATCTATATACGGTACGTATGCCCGTAGACTGCATGTGCACCTAATAGCTCACCTCACCCACCAAAGCAAAAGCACTCGCATGTCGCCCATTCGACATGCACGGCTGGGGCCTGACTCGAAGCCAGTGGCCATAGCACCAGGAGTGACAAGCCCAGCAAGCCCAGCGCCATGCAGTCTGGCACGAGAATGCTCGGCTCGAGTCATGTCATCTCGAGGATCATGATAGGCGAACGATGGAGATGTGCATCCCGCGCCAACCTGCCGCCAATCCTTCCCCACCAGTCCGTCTCGTCGACGTTTAAGGGTTAGGGTCGCCCAAACAGCAGGGGAGGGGGCCAGCAGTTGTGGAACAGCCGCATGTGTGTACTGTAATATACGCACGCATGTAGTCTGTGTATGTCGAAGTGGTGTCTATCTCCCACCTAGGCATGTACAACAGGGCCAGGATGCTTTGTTGAATCAAAGTTTTCTTCTCCGTGGCCCTCTACCAGACTCCACTACGTACAGATCGCGTTACCTCTGTCCGCTGGCAACGCGTCGATGGTGCGATCCGCCTTGTTTTGTTGAGCTAGCATCGTCTCTTCTCTGCCCGTTTGCATGCAGCATGGCTTGTCCTGACTCCGTAACTGCTTAGTGTTTTTTTCCCCTACCCCGTCCTGTCGCCTCTTGGTCGCGATAACCGACAGCTTGGACCCTCCGACCCTCTTCTGCTGCCTCCCGACTGCTGCATACGGCCTGCCTGCCCTGCTTGCGCACTTACCACCTGGCAGTGGTGAGTGGCACCTGCTACGCATGTCACCTACCTCGCTTGCCTACCTCGGTAGTCTGGGAAGGCACGCATCTGGCACGCAGGCACGCTATGCCTGGGCTGATGATGGGCAGGAAAAAGTCGGTGGCTGGGCGCGCATGCAAGGCCCGCTGGGATTTCCACGGCCACAGGGGGCAGGCCGCAGGGGAGGGCGCGTCGTGTTTGGCTGATCGGTCGAATCTTAAACACCCCAGCGAGACTGTGGCCGCATATCCTGCGGCCCGTCGTGGAGTCCCAAAGCCCATGCCGCCAGGGCCGTCCACCACACAAAACCGACAGAAACCTCCCACCATGGCCCGTCGTAAAGTCGGTGTGTCGTCTGTCCACGAGCCGCCTTCCAATCAGCGCCCGAATCTGCCCTTTCCAAAACCTCCCCCGGCCGATCCAAGGGCCCGGCGGATCCAGTCCGGTCAGCACTGCCGACCATGTCGACGCGTGCTACTCGCGACTGCTGGGAGAGAGCCCCATCTTGACATCCTCACCCTTGCAGCTGGCAGCTGGCAGCAGCCCATCCTACTCCTCTGGTCGACCGTGCCGGGACGGACTGACTGGCTGACTGTCTGACTGTCCGTCCGTCTGGCTGTCTATCCGTCGCCCGCGGCCGATCACAGCCTCGCGCCACTCGCGACGGCATGCCCTCCTGGTCCTGATGGGCTCCATCCTCGCTTGTGCACCGACAGTGACTACCCTCTGCCGCTCGGCCCTGGGTATCCATCCCCATCCATCCGTCGCACGAGGCACGAGGCACGGCGACCCCAATGCCATCATCTTCGCCAGAATCATCCCACCCGTGCTCATATCCGGCTGCCTGCCGTTTCGGGGACAGGCAGTCGACAGGCGTTTTCCCGGGGCGGCATCTTCGGCCTTTGCGCCTTTGCCTGTACGGTGGTCAAAGACTCAACGTAGCGGAGGCCCGAGTTGATGGCTTCAGAGCCTCGCAGGCAAGGGCTACTGGCTCCAAGCGCGCGATCCGGGGCATGCAGCTACCAGGCATCCGGTGGTGGGACCGTGACGACCCGAGTGGGATACTTTTTGGCGGCTCTGCTGGCTTGATCTGACTTGACCTGACCTGATTCGGCGTGCTTCCCATCCTCGAGGTAAGCTTGGTCTACGTTGTCGACCGTGTCTCGTTCGTTCCTGTACCTGCGTGGGTTCCAGTCACGGAAAGGAGTCGCCCTTGTGTCTCCATTCCTGGCAGCACAAGACAGCCGGTGATAACACTGTACTCGGGCATCAGCTCATCCTTTGCAAGGGCAGAATATCCTCTTGCCGCGCCTGCCGCTCTATGAAGCCTGCCCTCGAGCCCGAGAGAGGCCTCCCAGGAGAGCCGCATGCCGGTCATGATTGCGTGCCATGTGTCTGCCCAATGTCGACTCTGAGTCTGTCAAGCCGACGATCCATCCATCCCCACGCGTCAAGAGAGGTCCTACGCAGCGAGCTGGTGAAACAAGCCGTCAGATGCGCTGCAGTCCTGGAAATGTGGGCCTCGACGGTAGCCCCTGGGCTGCTGTTTCGGTTGCGGCATTCTCAGCGGCGTGCGGCCTTGGATCTTGGTTGCAGTGTCAGACTCCCGCAGCCATCGGGATGGGCGTTGGATCGTCACTCCGGCTCTCAGCCTGTCATCTGGTGTGAGAGTCTTGTCCGTGGTGCAGGCTGTCGACGTTCCATCTCATGTTGATGTGCTGACGTCGGAACAAGCTGTGGCCAATGTCACAAGGAACCCTTGTAAACTCTACCCACTGCTCCCCCAGCCGTCAAGCTTGTCAACAATTTCCCGGGGTCCTGGTGAATGTCTGTGCTCTCCCGGAACCTGCCTCTGCACACAAAGAGTGGTCTTTCGCTTTGCATACTGCCCTCCTGTGTCGACAGGCAGATCGCCAGCATCGTCGGATTTCGGGCGCGGGAGACCTGCACGAGTCGGCTTCCAGCGCGTTCCAAAGACTAGTCTACGTTCCAACCCACGGCGCTATGCCGCTGGCGCTGTTCCGGCCATCTCTTGCGACCAGGGCTCTGCCTGCGGTCGTTGTGAAAGCCTTCCCTGCCCGGGCATTGACAGCCATCTACTTTACAGTCACATTTCCCGCCGTGCGACCAAGAGCGGAAATTTGGATTGCACGACGTCATCACGATCTTTACGGCGAGGGCATCGTTGACACTCGCGAACTAGCACGAAAGCTTATTCCCAAGCTGGTCTTGGCCGAGTCGAAACCAGCGATCGCTTCTCACCACCAGCGGCCTTCCCTGGCGGGCCTGGGTTGGGTAAACAGTCGCGCATGAATCTTTTCGAGAACAAGGTTTAATGATCCAACACCCGAAGCCCAGTAACCAACAGCCGAGACACCGGGAAAATCGGGACGTCCCACTTGGGCGGTGAGGACGGCTGGGTTCAACCCGGCGACGCCTCAAGCTTGACCCTGGACGGGTGCCCGCTGTGAAGCCGAAATGCCTCGGGCGCGCCACGCTGATACGCGCGTAAACACGGGAATCCAGCGGCGGGGCATGCGAATCTCGATGGTTTTTTTGATGGAGCTTTTTTTTTTTGGTCAACTTGGCCACCCCACACGACAGCGATCCTGTTCGCATCGGACGTGGAGGCTGATTCATCGTACGGACCGCAGATTGACTCCGCCGACGAAGATCATCTGCTGAGCGCGGCCGGAAGCACTTGAGCATCGGTCTCTTGTCGCAGCGGGGCTCGTATTGGTCGAGCAGACGCCGACTGCTTTACCAGCGTTCGAGACATTGCCGCGCCTCGTCCGTTCTGTCGGTTGTGCGCGGCTTCGCTGGCTTTTTTGTTTGAGACGAGGACGTGGGCCCGTCTGGGACTGCGCGTACTCTTGCACCTGCTGTCAGGTCGATTGGCTCAACACTTGCAGTATCCCGCGATGAGATCAGCTTGCGTCCTTCAAGCCCACCCGGCGGGCATGTTGCATGCCTCGGAATAAATCGTCAGGCGACAAGCTCAGCTCTGGTGGCCAACGATGGCTTTGTGAGGGCAGTTGATTCAGCGTAGAGCAGCCAAAGTGATACGAATCGAACGGGCGTCTTGCATGTATTTTAGGATAATTCGGGCACAGGTGGGAGCCGGCTGCGCAGCTACGCCTGCCTTGAACATCTGCAAGTTCTACAGATTCCAGCTGTGGTCATTCCCATTTGTACATCCAGGACTGTCCGCTCACTTCTTGTCCAGGTGCACGGAGGTCAGTCGGTCCATCGGAGGGCGTCGTTCCTCCTCACGCTTGCTTCTCAAGTCCGGTGTAGTCCAGCGCTCCTGGTGGCTTTGATTATGTCTCGGGTGTGTTGCTTGTGGATTCATTCACCCCCACATAATGACTGGCTGGCTTCCACCCGGGGCAAGGGAACTCGGGATATGCTGTAGGCAGAGGTCTGAAGGGTCTCCTGAACCACATACGTACCGAATATGAATATGGAAAGGTCAAGGCGATGTGCCTCGGGTTATGAGCTTTAGAATGAAACCTTGGCTATGTAAGGCTAATACACTACGATGTATACCACAGCACAATTTACTGACATAACTCCTGACAGGATCCACCGAGGGGAGGAGAACCCCCAACGGAATGAGAGAATCATGTATACGATGACCTCCTGTACAATCATGTCCTCTCGGATACCATCCTTGATAATTCCCTCCTGTGGTTAGCTTCATTGGAAGCATCTCTCACAGAATAACCTTTCATGGGATGACTCCCGGTATGATGCCTTCCAGTAGGATAATGTCCTATATGGAACCTTTTTGGTCCTTCCTACAGGATAAGCTGCTTTTGAATAACTCTCAATGGGACAGCCTTCATGAGGCTATTCTCTCCTACAAAGTGCGACATCAACAACACTTCCCAGCGGCAGAAAAGCCCTGCGCTGCAGTGATGATAGTCCAAAGAGGCCTGGCCATCACACATCTTTACCACGACTGCTACCTAGGCTTCATGAAGCAACAGGGTAAAACAGACCATCTCGGCAGTTACAGATCGAGTTATATGGGCAGGGACGACAATTCTCCCCTTTCAGACCATCAACTGTGAGCTGGACGCAGGGCGGCTCGAGTTACGTCTCCCGGGCTGCCGTCCCCGTCGTGTTCTCGCTCTGCCCATGCCGCATAAATACATTCTGCTCCGTGACCAAGCTGGAGAATGTCCAAGGTCTACGGCTAGAGACACAGATTTAGTGAAAGGGACTTCAGGCCTATAATTTCTTGAACTCAAGAGGCGTCCGAATGCACCTACATGTCTCATAGTATATGTTGGGTTACACGGCCAGGGACGACTACTAAAGCCCGGTAAAGATCCTGGGAATATCGGACTGAGGATGCCTCAGCGGCCTACCTGTGTAATGGCAATCCCACGGGGGAGTATAGGCGTACATAAGCAGCTGGGGGCTATAATTGTGGTGATTTGGATTTTACACAAGCATGTACTCCTCCCTAAGACGGGAAATCTTGAGATTGCTCGCCATTAATCAGAAATCGGCCCCGGTGGTAGCAGAGCGATATCCCTTCAATGTTAGCCCACCCCATTTGGAGCAACCCGTGTCTATAGATTCAGGTTTTTTTGCGATGGAAAGGCATAGAACGTGACAGAATTGTTGCGGTCCAACGCTTCTCATAATGAGCGATCCGTGGTTTTTACATGTCACCAAATTCAGTAAACAATCGCAGGCTTTCATGGCATACCGTGTACATTGTAATTCTTCTGATTGGCCTATCTCTCTTCTTCTTTTTCTCTTCTTTTCTTAAGTATAACCATCGGCCTGTATCGCCTGTCTCTCTATTTTCTCCAGTGGGCTCCTTGATAGGACCCTGATCTACTTTGTCAATGCCAAACGACGGGCCAATAAGTGCGGACGGACTCGCACGGGGCCTTCGGCCTTCTCGTCAAACACCAGGATAGATCAATTGAAGGAGATGAAGTCCTTTTCAAAGTCTGTCGGGTCTTCTTCACCAACGAACTCCTCAACCTCGTCAGAGTCAACATCGTCGCTGCTGACCGAGTTGTTGTCGTCGTCGCTGGACAAGTCATCGTCGTCATCTCTGTTCTCGTTTTGCTCGAGAGCGGCATTTGCCTTTCGGAGGACGCTTGCCCTCTCTCGATGGGGGAGCTTACAACCCTTTGTCTTACAGACACCTGTGTTGCTGAAGTCAGGGCATTCGAAGACATGGCGATCGGGACAGCTGATGCCCTTTTCGCAGTAGCCATAAAAGCCAAACGCGTGGCACACCGGAGCACCTGGAGGCAGAATACGGTGAGTATACGGACATTCACTGGCCCTGCAGTTGCCCTTGGCATAATGCAAACAGTGTGGCGTGCGCTCCGGAACCAGGTCATGAGATAGGTCACATTGGTCGCCGGCGGAGCAGGTCCCCTTCAGCAGGAGCTCCTTGCATGCAGCAACTCGGGATGGATCGTGGATGTAGCGGCACATGGGCCCCTTTGGACAAGAACCTGTGCACAATTCGACGTCGTCAGTAACATCCGTCCATGGCCTGCGATGTAGACGCGGGGCTGTCAGTGCAGAGGAGCCGTGGGGAGGAACAAGGGGGTACCGGTATTGGAAAAGTTTTTGCAAGTAACGTTGGTCTTTTTGACTGCTGCGGATTGTCTGGATGGTTGTCGGTCAGTGGACGCACTCAGTTTGGAGGGGAAACATACCGATGGGCCTTGACGATCGCCTGACGGTACATGTTGCCGTTCTTGGACCGATGGAACTTGACGCCTCCGACCAGGGCCATCTTGGGTGTGGCCTTGGGTCCATTGAGGTCTCCTGATATGGACTGGTGAGCAGGAAGTCGCGCGCAAAAGAGTGAAGGCTGGGGCGCACCGGGAATCTTGACCAGCTTGCTGCCGTTGTTTGCGACCCTAAAGCGGATGCCCTCCACCGTTATCTCATAGCTGGGCGCTGATGTGGGGTTAGCAGATGCAGTAGAAGGGTTCGCCGTGTGTTTGAGGTGATTCATGAGCTTGGCCCGCTCGCGATGTTCCTTTTGCTGCTGTTTCTGGAGTCTTGTCTGCTGCATGGCTTTGGTTCGCGCCTCGGCCTGCTCATGAAACACGCTGGAGTTGATCAGTTGGAGGTGGCGGTCGTTTCTTGTGACCCATGATGAGGAGGCCGTTTCGTCGGATGCAGTGCCTGCGACATGGCTGGGGTTGTTCGCAGCTTGCGCGTTGTTGAGGACAAGGGATCTGTGGCGATGGACAGGCTTCGCAACACGGTACCCTGCGCGCCCGGGCCCGGCATAGGGGTGGTGACCACGATGGTAGCTGCCGCGCCCAGAGGCTGGATATTCCTCGGCTGGTTAAAATATCATCCATCGAACGGGTGTTCTGTTTTGGCGCTACATACATCGGAAAGGGCCAGGGATGGTAGGTGTTGCTGGGGCGAGGCCAGCCTGTTGGTTCTTTGCACGGTTGATTTGGCCTGTGGCTACGCGTCAGGATTCGTCTCTATGGCATCGCGCCGTATCGCACCACGTCGCTCGGTTGGGAGGGACTTGCCTGCCAGGAGGCTGATCTGCTCCATCAACTTCTGATCCTCATCAGACATGATGGACTGGATTCCAGGCTGGAGATCTTCGATGGGTAGTATCTTGAGGCTAGCTGACGGGATGCTGTGGTGTGGCGGGGAGGATCAAGGTTAAATAGTAAAAAAAGGTCTTGTATGCCTGTGGGTGTTGGGCGCACGGAGTTCGAATTGTTGCTAGGTTCGAAGTGTTGGCGGAAAGTTCAGAAGTTGGTTGAAATCGCGATTGGTAACCTTGCGGCAGGCTAGTGTAGTACTCCGTACCTCACTTGGCTCGTGCCTGTGATAGGTGTACGTACCACATGTGGCTAGCACGCGAGAATAAGACGGATAAGATAAGATTGCTACCATTACATCATTGGGACCTAGGTACTGACCACCTAGGTACTTAGGTACCTGCAGTACAATTATCTTTCATACTTTCCTAGCTTGCATGGCATTCGGCTCAGACCAATACTCGGAGAAGGAGCATGGTGCAGAAGAACAAGATATTAATAGTCAATAGCGAAATCCTTTGAAAAACGGATTGGGCATTGACTGAAAGCGGAAGACTGGCCAAGTATTCCTGCTTGGTGAAGGGAGTGTATGGGGTACCTGCGCAAACGGCTCTTACGTAAGCCGGCTCTGGCAGCTCCAGGCCCCTCGGCACACTGCCGCCGTCGCATACCTAGGTTAGTTCGACACGTCCAAGACACGACCAACAACTTGAACGTCCTCCACAACCAGCTCAGCTTGGAGGCGATTCAGGCACAGGTACAGGCAAACCCTGAACACCTCTCAAGATGGCGGATCCAGCCGTCAAGCCTGACCCGGCTGTCAAGCAAGACCCGGACGCCCTCCAGGGCGGATCCCCCATGGCCATTGATGCCTACGAAGACGACGTCGGCGACCTGGATCTCGACTTCTACGCCCCGAGGGACCCGGATGGCAACCCGTCCGCACAGGACAACCTCTTTATGGCTCGCGTGCCCACTTACGTCTGGGCTGCTTGGGACAAGATTGACGACGACACCCCAATTGAGATCGGAAGGCTCCGCGCCTGGAGCGAGCCGGACAAGAAGGGCACACCCAAGGTGCGTCTCCCACCCCCCTTCACATACCTACGCACGTTGGCCGCTGACCAGTGTCTCTTGGCCCCCTTCATAGAGGAAGATGAGGCTCCTTCTGAAGAGCAACGTCTCCGCGCATCAAGGCCTACCACGCGAATACGACCTGGACGACACCAACCAAGCAGTCAAGAACACCTTCATCTTCACCGAGTCGGACATCGAGGGCTTCAAGAACAAGAATAAGTTGCGCAAGGACGCTGCCGATCAGCACATTCCCTCCTACCTCCTCCGGGCCAAGGTAGAGAAGCCGCCTCAGCAGAGCTCTCGTGGCGGACGTGGACGACGAGGAAGGGATACTTTCAGACAAGTCATCCCCAGTACGTTCTTGGCTCCTGGGGACCGTGAACCATCCGCCCCGGGTCCTCCAGCAATGAATCGAATCACGCTAATCAAATGACAGAGAAAACCGCCATCTACGGGCGCGTCTCACAGGAAGTGAACATGAACCCGATAGGTATGTACTGGTCGCTGGCACGAGACGGGCAGAATCTAATTCTACGCAAAGACAACCCAGAGACCGCCTACCTCATGGCCGTCCGCGCGCAGGAGCAAGTGACGCCCAAGAACACCACCCAGATCATCGACCGCTTCACCGTCACACACAACGTCGTCCAGGTCGGAACGAATCAAGCCGCCAAGGCCTTCGAGAGCTTCATCAAGGACTCGCGCACGCAGACCAAGAAGGCCAAGGCCGAGGCCAAGACCGCACGTATGCCCGAGAACGAGCTCCTCGACAAGATCTTCCAGTGTTTCCGGCAGTACAACTACTGGTCGCTCAAGGCCCTTCGCTCTGCTATACCTCAGCCCGAGGTCTACCTCCGGTCCACCCTGGAGAAGGTGGCCGATCTGCACAAGAGCGGACGCTTCGCCAACAACTGGAGCTTGAAGGCGGAGCATCAAGACATCGGCGCACAGGCTGTGGCGGAAACAGCACCTACCGTGAACTTCGCCGACGAGTCCGAGGATGAGGAGATGGAGGACGTTCAGATCCAGTGAGCCTGTTGATCTTTGGCTGGACCGGTCAGAGGTCTCGCCGTCAATAGAGGGCCTCACCTTATGGCGAGGTAGATCGAATGGGGGTCCGGTGCTGGCAAATGTGCTCCACCTATGCGCTGCCGGAGTCTCACATGAGGGAAACGCAGGTGTGTGGGCTCGGTAGCCTCTCTTTTTTTTTTAGGGCGTTTTCGGTGGGGGCAAATGGCTTGCTTTACTTGCATGGACAGGACGTAACTATTCCAACTTGATATGATACCCTCGGCCCGTCAGGGCTTGAAATGCGGTTTGCAGTGGGATCTCGGTCTCGTGCATGTTCGGAACTTGGGGCCAACTTGTATTCGCCTCCCAGTCCGATTGGGCCAGCAGCCCCTTCGGAATGCTACTAGACGGGAGCGGTTGATACTATTGCTCATCCGCAGTGCGGTCCAGATCATCCAGTGTGCCTAGCTTACCAGCCTGCTCCTCCTCCATGATACTGGTAGTATCTTCAACGTCCCCCACCACCCTGGCTAGCATCGCTTCTATGCGCGCGTTGCTGTCTTCCAACGCCTCCAGCCGCGTCGTCAGGTCGCTCATCTCTTCGCTGTCGTTGAAGATGCCCTGCAGCTCCTGCCGTAGCCCCGGGAATGGCGCCATGCTGTCCCTTCTGCTGAGCACCTTGCCTGTCGCAGGCGACTTGGGCGTCTGCCGACCGTCGGAGGCGGTGGGGGTCACCCCGAGCTGGTCACCGGCGTCTTTTGTGCCGGCGTTGCCGTCCCTCTCGTGTGCCTGTTTAGCCTTGTAGTGCTTGATCATGTTTTGCAGGTTGGTCGAGTCCGCAGTGTTGTTTCTCTGGAACTGCCGGCGGATCATGTGGCGCGTCAGGTCGTCGTCGACAGAGATGGCACCCTCGACCTCATCAGGAGGCGAGACGTCAAACACGGCGTGGATGTCACCGTGCGTCGTGATGCGCCACTTCTCCCAGAACCAGTGGTACCTCCTGTCGGGCAAATTCTCTACATTAGGACGCCTGGTTGGTGCCGACACAGGCCACAGGACACGCCGCTCAACAGCCGCGATGATGAGGAGCAGGGGGAGGTTCAGGAGTCGAACGGCCGCAACATGGATCTTGTGGAACCATCGGGGGCTCACGACAAACTTCAGCGGGACCAGGATGAAGAGAGCGAGGATGTTGAATGGTGGTTGATAAGCGAAGATGGCGTCGCTCTTGACACCCTCCAGAGTCTGAACGGCATGGCGGTACTGGACCTCGGCGGTCGCGTTGGACACGATGGTACTGAAGGTATTTGAGAGCATGGACACGAGGATTGTGAGGAAGAGGGTGTTTCCTAGAAAGGCAAAGGTGACCATGAGGCACGGGCCCAGTATCTGGTGGAACTCGGGTGCCTTTTGGATGCCGGTTCCGTCCAGGCCAAACCAGATCCAAAGCAACCACTTGCTGACGGTGATGGTCGAGTGGTCTCCTTCGCCAAGCCAGACAAGTGACATGAGGAATCCGGCGAAACACCAGGCGGCAAGGGCTGTCAGCGTGGTGAAGTCGGCCATCATGGCCCTAAGCGAGACGAAGAGCAGGTTGTTTGAGAGGAGATTGAAGGCCAGACGGGGGATAAGCACCGGAGCACCCATTGCAAGTACATCGAGTGCCTGCTGGTCTGTTTCGTCGCTGTCGGTCCGCCAGCCCTGGATGCGCAGCACAAGGTAGATCCAGAAGATGACGGCAAAGGTGACGTCCAGGAAACTCCACAGGTTTTGGGTGTAGACCTGCCTGCGCCGAGCTTGTTAGTCGCGAAGCCGTGAAACGGATGAAAGGAAGGGGGCGGTTGGATGACTGACCACCCATGCTCTAGTATCGTAGCGAAATTGTCAAGAACCCATCCAAATGAGTAGACTGAGAATATGACTTCGAATATAGAGAAAGTAGTGGGGTCTCTCTCGGCCATAAACAGTACGTATAGGACCAATAATATGAAGAACTGCATGATCTCGAGTATGTTCCTCGTCCTGGGGACGATTAAGCGGTACTGGTTCAGCAGCGATGACGCCCTGGGGTCGTACAGGCTTATCGGCTTCTGCTTGTACCGATCCGGGATGATATTTATGAAGCTGCTGGGGGTGTATATCACGCGGCCCTCGTAGATGGCGTCAATGACCTTTTGGCACGAGGTCGAGCTGAGGAACAGCTTGCTCTCGCTCAGGATGGCAACCTCGAGGGCAGGCAGTGTGGTGTGGTAGCCGGAGGAGGCGGACCTGGAGGCCTCACGGCGGATGTCCTCGGGGGCGTTCTGAAAAGGCGAGAAGCCGGCGACTAGGATATGAGCGAGGACGAGCAGCCCCTCGGTGCCCTCGTTGTCCTCGTTGAAGCGCCGGAGGATGCGAGTGGCGACAAGCTCGCACAGGGTAGCACGGGTGTAGTTTACATTCTGCCTGTTATGCAGATGAGCCTGCTCGTGCAGGAACTGTGTGCGGTTCACAAGGAGGCAGTAGACTAAGCGGCATCAGCATCGTAGGAGGAGGCGGGCACGGGGACTGGCTCACCAATGGAGATGTCGTCCAGGTCATACAGCTTATCGACCAAGGGCCGTATGACAGAGATGTTGATCCTCACATCTCTCAGCTGCTCCAGGCTCATGTAGTCCTCGACAATGGAGACCACATCTCTCCTGATGCGGTGGATGTTGGTGTAGACGGGCAGGTGAGAGTGCGGATCGGGCACGCAAGAGAAGACAGGCTCGCTGTCTGGCTCATGGCTCACGTGTCTCCTCAGCAGCGGCCTCCGTTCTGGCTCCTGGATTTGCAGGTGGCGGTTGCTACGAGAGTACGAAGTCCGGGTTTGGCCATGTTGATGTGGTCGTTGTTGTTGTTGTTGGTCTTGGTCCTGGCTCTGGCCGTTCTGGGCCTGGGCCGACATCTTGTGTGGACGGAGCCAAGGGTCGAAGCCAAGGGGGAAGTGGGTTCCGTCCAACACTACGCTCCAACAGATTCGAGCGCCTCCCGAGCAACACCAATTCTGTGGCCAGATGGATGCTCGAGGGCCGTGATACAGGTGACCAGGCGTAACCTCGTTGACCCAGTCAGGTTTGCTTGCGCTCCGACCGCCTGCGTGGCTGACGATGCGACGTCGAGTCGAATTGGACCGGCACTTGACTTGTCAACAAACAGGCCCCTCGGCGCGGTATAAGTAGCGCTGTAGCGGTGGCCGTGGTTGCGGTAACTCTTATCTGTACCTGGATATGTTGGTGGGAGGAGCTAAGCCGGTGCTATATAAAGGGCGGTAAAGATATTCTGACTCGGTGGCGGTTTGAACACTTTGACACATGCACCCCGACGTGTGGGGTTTTGGCCAGCGACGATGGCCACCGGGCATGGCCGTGCTTGAGGGTGGCTATCAATGGCCCCTGGTCTTTGTCCTCGCGTGTGCTGGATGAGTTGTGTCGCGTCCCGTCGCGTTGGTTTGGGAAAAGTCGAGTCGAGTCGAGTCGCCTGGCCGTCTCAATTCAATTAAGCCTTTTCCTCTTCCCTCGAGGAAGCGGCCACCCCTCAAAACGTACCTCCCCCCAACGCACCTTCCCGCTCACCCCGATCTAGTTTTACTTGACCCAAATGACGCAAACGTGCAGGGAGCCCACCGTCACAGACCCTGCCGTGGCCCGCTAATCGACGATCTGCCGCTGCTTCTGCTACGCGCATATCTACAGTATCTATTCTAGGCACAGTATTACAGGTCTATGTGCCTCCTTACTGCTTACTATATTACATTGTATCCGACCAGAATACATAGACCAATGTGCTTTCATCTGCCTAGAGCCTTTCTGTACCGGTAGTCCAGTCTGATCGATAACTGCCTACTAAATATCTCCTACACGATCCTCGAGGCACATGTCACATGTCACATATGCACGCGTGTCACTGACCCGAAACCAATGCTGACTGCATCTGCAAATGTGTCTTAAGATCAAAGGGCTTCTCTGTCATCATTAGGTGCGCGCTATGCTATCGAGTCTCGTCAATTGTCGCCGTGCTGCCTTGCCTCGCCTTGCCTTGTCTGAGGATACTGGCCTCAAGAGAAGCCGGCTAGGCTGGCCCTGCCCAGTCTCGGTCACAACCCAGATCTGACATCTGAAAGCCACCTTGCCACCTTGCTCATACCCCAACTGGTATCATACAAATGAAAGAGGCCCTTCCTGCCGAGGGGTGACCTCCCCAAGATTCATGTCGGAAAGAAAAGAAGAAAAGGCTATTGTACATGCTTTAGAACATAAACATTACAATGTGGTATCTCTGTCTCTCTCTCTGTCCGTACCCCAAGCATCTCAAAACGATGACCAAGAATATGAGGAACCTCAGAGATAAAACAATGCGAACATAAGAAGAAAACAAGGAGGTAGAAGAAAAAAGAGACCGTGCTAGTTGTTAAATCGTTGAGGCCACCAATCCGCCTGCTTCTCCCCGTCTCATGCCACCGCCTTTCGCACTGTCCCTGGCCCTGAAGCATCAATCGCTTCACGCCTTGCGCGAGCCTCATCTCAGAAAATGCCCACGGGCATCCGCTCCAATCTTCGAAAATTGTCTTCCTTCGGCAGACTCGGGGGTTGCTGGCTCAGTCGTCGCTGCCATGCACCGTGCAGAATGAGCTGTTCTGCGACCTGGTGGCCTTCGTCCTTTTGGGAGACATGCTGTAAATGCCTAACCTGTAACGCCGTTGCTAACTGCATAATCCCACACAGTATTAATTGAATTCCACATCAAACGCCGACACAATGCCTTCTTTTGTTGGTTTCTTCGCGACTCGCATTTCCCGCGGGGTATTTTCAGCATCTTCCTCTACCACCTCGCCGTTGTCCTTCCTTCTCTCACACATGCGGTGCACCAGGCCGTCCTTTGCCTAGCGACTCAAGCAGCTCGTGGGGAGGGATTCTTTGCATGCCACTGCCGCGGTCAAACATGGACGTCGGTGCTGGCTGGTACCCCTCGCGCTTCTTCCTCAGTCGCTCCATGGCCATACCAGCAACGACGATGAGAAGGGTCAGCCCGAGGGCGATTGCTAGCCCGATGAGAACGATAGCGTATATTGGTAAGTTGCCACCTGATTCGCCCCCGAAGAAATCCTTCTTCTCGACAAAGACCCGGGAGATGGTACCCGCGGTGTTTCCTGCCTTCGTAGTCAGGGCGAAGGGTGTCAATGCAGTCCCGTTGAACAAGGCAGCACTCGCGCCGCCGAAGCCTGGGATCACGATGTGACCAGTCAGCATCAGGGACATCTTGTCGCTGAGTAGGTCCGAGGAGCCCTTCGTCTCGGTTAGGGAAAATATCTGTAGTGATCGGATATCTGTTCCGGCTTCGAACGGCTGGCCAGCAGATTTCCAGTTAGACCCGTCGTATTTCATCAGATAGATGGATCCATTCGTCGCCGTGCCGGTAACCCACACCTGCTCGCCCTTGGAAGAACCGGAGACGACAAAATCCACCGGTCCAGGAAGTTCAGTGCCGCCGGGATAATTGTCCCATGACTGAGCGCCTGAGGTATAAGAGACCAGAAAGCTCGTCGACCCATTCACAGTGAAGTTTCCTCCCGCGACGAGATTCTTGTCAGTCACCCATGCCATGGTCCTGGCTTCTCCCATCAAGTTGTTGCCCGGACGACTCCATTGGGAGGAGGAAGGGCTAAATGAGCAGACTGCCGGACAGCCCAGGGAGCCCGCCGAGGTGAACGATCCGCCGACAAACACGTCGGCGCTGTTTGGGCGAACGGCGATGGTGCTGACCGTAGCGCTGCCGCCTTCCAAGGCCGGAGGTTGCGAGCCGTAGTCATTGGCGCTGAGGTCAAATGATACCAAGCCACTAACGTTGGTCCCGCTGACGAGGCCAGTTACATTGCCACCAGCAAAGAGCCTGGAGCCTTGAATGGCGACCGCAACGAACGTCGAGTCTTGGGAGATACCAGAGGCGAAGCCAGTGACGGTGGCGTTGTCATCGTCAGTGTTGTTCACAATGGCGACATTGTGAATAGTGGAACCATTGCTTCCCGTAAGAGTAAACCGCCCTGCAAGAACAGTGACGTTAAGGTCGTCCGTGTTCAAGAAGGCTGCGTCGATGACCCCAGACGCGCTGCCGTTGAGGATGTCCCGCTGCGCCGTAGAAGGGGTGGAAAGTGTTGAGTTGGGCTGAATGCGAGCCCCAAAGTCTTCGAGAGCGAAGTCAGGTTCCGATCCGCTCAGACCGGCCGCTCCCACGGCTCCAAGGGTTGAAGATATGACCGTGCCAGCATACAGCGGGTCGCTTCCTGTCACATCGAGAACGGAGGTGGTCAGCATGCCGTCCAGATATTCAACAGGCACGTCCAAGTTCACCAGCCAATTCCCCTGGGTTGGTACCCATACCCCAAAGCCGTTGGCCAACACAGCCTGGTTGCCTTGGAACGCGTTGAGCTGGCTGAAGTTCCCGGTGAAGCTGACGACCTCCTCCGTGGTGCCGGAGATATTCATCGTCAGTGCAACCACCGTTGACACTGGGCCGTTGACACCAGCGCCTAGAGCACTCCAAACATTGGTCGAGGTATCAAAGACCGCGACGTTGGCAAGACCGGATGCATCATTGCTCTGGGTGTTGTTGAAGGACCCTCCCACAAAGAGTTTGGAGCCATTGACGTGCATAGAAGCGACGTTTCCATTGAGACCACCATCGAGGGCCCGCACCGACGAATCCTGACGATCAACAGAAACAATATTGTTGGAACCCGAAAAGGTGAAATTGCCTCCGATGAAAGTAACGGTCCCTGAAGTCGCCAACGCATTGACAGCAGATCCAGTGGAGAAATTCATGCCGAGCTTGTCGAAGACCGAGTTCTGAAAATCGGACGAGTTGAAGTTAGTGACAGACGGGTCGTATTCAAACAACCCGTTTAGGCCCCCAGTCGTGTTGTACATGACAAAACCGACCCTTTGAGCTACAATGGTCTGCTGGGATAGAGTCTGGCCGCCCGCAGGGGTCAAGGTTACGGCGGGCCGGAACGAGTCCGATGTCGCGTCCACGTATCCATAATAGATGGGGTCGTACTTGTCGAAGTTGTTCGTTTGAAATAGCGAGGTGCCGATCGTGCCATTGGTGCCCGTGGGCGACATGGTGCCGCTGAGGCGGACTTGGCCACGGGAGTCACACGTGTTGTCTTGCAGGCAACCCGGTGTGTACATGTTGACGGTGTAGTAGCCAGACTCCCTTATGTCAGGGAGGAAGACAACAGAAGCCGAGTCTGTGGTTATGGGACTCGATAGGTCGGCTGTCAGGTATCGGGAGCTGTTGGCAAATGACGAGGAAACAGCCCAGGGGCCAGTCTGGGTGGCATTGGACGCGGTGGAGATGCCGGCACAGGCTGGCTCGTTGAAGTCACTGACGGCGAACGCAAAGATATCATCTTGAAACAGCTCAATGCCGTTCAGCCCACCGCCACTTCCGTACCAGTCCGAGATGTCGATTCGGAACGCGTTCATTCCTATGACGTCGACGAAATGGAACTCCTGAAAGGTAATGTCGCTATTGCTGCTCAGCGGACACTCGCTGGTGCAGGTGAGGTTCTGCTTCGTATCGGGATCGATGTAAGTGAGGTTCATGATGCCATTGATAGGCAGGGCCGTGAAGCGCCATGTCTTTGTGCCTCGCCCATCTTGGTGTGTGTTATACAGGCGCAGCTTTGTCGGCCGGTAGCCGAAGCCCATGTTCGCCTGCCAGAACCCAGGAGTGTTGTCCGCAAGCAGCCACGTGTTGCCCGCTCCGTCATCGCCACTGGTCTTGCAAACGATGTTGCTAGGCTCGCTGAAGCCGTCGGTCGTCGTTGAGCCTCCGGAGGTCAGGTCTGCCGTGGAAAGGTTGATGACCTGCTCGTCAGGCGTACTAGGCGTGCTCGCATTTCCCAGCCCGGTGAAGCTTCCGCCGAAGATGATGTGGCCGTTTGAGGCCTTGGTGATGGACAGGACGGGGCCATTGAAGCCGGCAAAGGGCAAAGCTGAGAAACCGGCTTCGGTGCCTCTCCACGAGACGGCGTTTGTAGAGTTCTCGATGCCCATGAAGTTGCCCCCGACGTAGACCGTGTCATTGTCACAGAGGACCGCGTTGACCGAGCCCTGTATGCCGGGTAGCTGTCTGACTTCGGTTGTGTTGGGGTTGAAGAGGGCGATGCCGGTGGATTCCCGGTCGCCGAGGCTGGTAAAGTTCCCAGCTATGACGACACCCTGCGCGACTCCGTCGGTGACATAGGAACACATGGATTGGATGGAGGCATCGGCCTGGATGACGGTGGTGAGAACGCCATTGGGTAATCGAGCCAGCAGGCCCTCGCTGCCATTTGTTCGGAAGGGGTCCTCGTCCTGGCCCTCGAACTGGTAGAGGGATATGCCCGCGAAGTCCCCGGCAAAGCCAACCCTGCCAAGTGTTGAAATGTCCACGTCGAGGAAGGAATCTGGCACGGAGGTAAAATTAATGGCGCGCGACGTCGGTATTGACGCGAGCGAAGAGACAGTAAGAAAGGATCTGAGTAATGCAGAAGCACCCGTCCTCGGTTGCCGGGCGACACGGCGCCGTGAGAGGAGGGACCTCATGGCACGAGTCACCCAGGTGGATGAGAAACGGCCCGTTGGATTATGGAGTGGATGGGTGCCGATATTGCAGGTTGCGAAGTTGATGTGCTACGCGTGATCCATCTCTCAAGAACAAAAAGGAAGGTAGCAGAGTCGCGAGGGCTCGGTTACGGGTGAAGATTTCGGTGGCGCGGATCGCGTGGTCTGGCAGCCCTGAGGCGGTCGGAGAAATGGCGCGAGGCGGTGTTGATGAAACGAGCGTGTGTTGAAAACCGATACAGAAGAAAAGATGATCAAGGCGAGAAATTGATGGCGACGGCAGCGACGATGTCGTCCTCGCTGCGGTGTGTGCTACGGCGAACCGAAATTATCGTCGAAAAACTGTGGTGGCCGAGCCGAATGAGAATGGGATAGGGCGAGAAGAGGTGGCCGGGTAAAAAGAACGCAATCGGCTTTGATAGGCCAAGGGGACGACAGACCCGGTGGACGAGGATGATACGATGCGGTCGAGTACCGTCGTGTGTCGTGTCGGGTCGTGTCGGTTGCGTTATTAGTCGCGGTGGTGGTGGTGGTGGTAGTAGTGGGAGTAGCAGTGAGTGAGCGGGTGGGATTTGATGGTCAGGAGGTGGCCTCGTTCGTGTGGTTACAGGTGGGTCCTGCAGGTCAGGACATTGGAGGTACCACACAAGGTAGTCAGGTACGAAAGCAGCCCGGCAAAGCTAAACCGCCTTGGTCGGATGCAGGTCAGGGACAAAGCCAAGGCACGCGTGGGAGTAGCAGGAGAAGGAGGAGGAGGAGCAAGGAGCAGCAGCAGAATGGGAGGGATTGTGAGAAAATGGGCAGGAAGGGGGCTCCAATCAGCCTCCAGCAGATAAGAAACAGAGGAAAGAGCTTGGCAGGAGGGAACTCTTCTCTCCTTCTCTTGCTCCCTCTCAATCGCTCAATCGCTCAATCTGCCCGACTCTGTCTATTTTCCGGATCTCTCTCTCTGCCCGCAACTTGTCACTGTTGCTGTGTCAAGCAAGAGTCAAGACGAAGACGAGATTGGGACTGTGGCTTGGTCGGGTGGTGCAGGGAACCCAAGGTTACCAAATGCCCATCTTTTAATTTGCGAAGGGGCCACGGTAGGGGGATGGCAGGGGATGGTCGAGTTGGACACGGCGAATGGCAGCAGTTCCTCTGTTCCTGCAGCGGTGGAGCCCGGGACCCACAGACAAGGGTGGGGCACCAGTGAGTCTGTGAGTCTGGCAGCCAGTCGGCCAGTCGGGACCATGTATCCAGGTACTGTGTAGTCCCGTCGCCCCCGGGTACTCATACGTGTGCATGCAGTACCCGTGGACGCCCGCACTCAGTCTGCTGTTACCGCAGCACAGCTGCTGTGCTGTACGCCTCCTTTTACTCCTTCCCGCCCAAGTACATACCTAAGGTAGGTAGCGGGCTAAGACTCCCCAGCTACTTCAAAACACCAGTGCAACACCACAAACAGCGGCTGACTCTCGCCTCCGTCTACTGTTTAGGGCCACGGTATGTGCGTGGTACGTGATGGATGAGATCTGATCAACTTTCTGTACATCGGAGATCTATATCTATTCCCTAGCCATGGGCCGTAGGCAGGCATGTGCTGTGTTATTCATCGGTCATACGGCACATCATATGGTTCAATACCAGGTCAGGTCTGTTGTAAAGGTGATAGCAACAGCAATAGCAGAGAGGATATAACAAACTATCCAGACTTCATTATAAACACTCCTTTGCTTCCCGTGCCACCATCTGGTACCTGACGACGCGGCACGCCATCCTAATAAATGGTCAACACCCTGCGACAACCTCCACGATAACATGGAACAAGACGCTGCTGTGTCTACTGCGCTGCAACTGTAGGCCGCTGGGAGCCACATGTTAAGCGAAAGCATGAGATGCAATGCCACAGCAGGTCAAATGGGGACATTACAGACAACAGACAAGGGCCAAAAGCCTGGGTGAACCTGCATGAACCATTGCCTGCAGGGAACCCTGAAAGTTTCAACGTGCACTGCGTTGCGACCAACCAACGGAACGGAGCTTCGGAAGCCCCTAGGCCTGGCTGCTGTGTAGTATTGTACACCGTCTGGGCCGTTTAGGTGTCTCAGGAGAATCAGAGGCTGCAGTGCTCCCCTAAGGCCACCCACTATCTCTCTCTCTCCAGCCGAGCAATACTGCAGACTACCTGTCTGCCTAGGTGGTAAAAGTTTCAACAAAACCAACATGAAGAAGAAGGGCTTTTCGACTCTTCACCTGATCTTTCGACCGGGCCGTGCCTTGGCTTCTCGCCCGCTCGCCATCCCATCTCTCCTATCATTAGCCTACAGTAGCCCACACGCCCAAGTCCGCGCGGCACTCGTAGCCATCCTGGGATGAAGTCGCTAGCCTGACTTGGTGCACAGCCATGCAATCTGGGCTCGTCCTTGCACGAATGCATGCTGGGCTACGAGTACCGTACACAGTAGAATACAGTTCAGTTACCAACTGTCTGCTCGCCTCATGAGTAGGAAGTTTCCTGCTCGGAAATCCCCCCCCCCCGTCTGCATTCAGCGCCCCCTCGACGGAACCAGGCACTCATTCACGGGCACGGCACGGCATCGAGACCTCGCTAGTGGTGCAAGCAGAGCGGCAGAGACAGGGGCAGACCAAAATATCCTAGACGGTCCGGGACGATCAGGCGACCGAGCCAGAGTAAATTCACGTTGGTTCGGCTGCGAATGCCGTGGCATGGCGTGGCATGGATCTGGATCTGATTCTCTCGGACTCAGCGCAGCAATTAATGCCGTGATTCGGTCCTGCGCCCGGCCAAACACCAAACACCAAGCACCAACCCTAAGCAGGCCGGGCCCTCCTTTTCGGCCCCGGGGCTGCTGTGCCTCCTGGGTACTGCGGTACGCGGCAGACGGTAGTGGTTTGAGAGACCATTCTTACATTCTTCGTAAGCAACGCCATGTCACCAAATCGACTAGTCTGCGGCCAGCCATGACGGACGACCACACTACAGTCCGTACCAAGCCCTTGACGTCTCCGGCCTGACCACAACGTACATCACCAGAGTGACATGAAAATAAATTATATGAGGGTATGTATGCGTGTGCTTGTGCGTGTGTGTGTGCGTCACTTATTCATGTTCGTGTGATGTCATCCTAGGCCCACCACAACTGGGCCCTTTGGGGGGCTTTCTTTCTCTCTCCCACACCGAGGGAGGCCGGGTCGCATACAATAGTATCATCCAACCCCAAGCCCGCGCAGTATGGACCCGTTGGCTACCCTTCCCGCTGAGATAGTGCTGCGCATCCTAGAGTTCGCATCCATCGGCAGCATCGCAGCCCTGACCAGGACCAGCACATCGTGGCAAGCATTCATCGATCATATACATCAAGATGCCATCTATGCCGCCCACCTCCCGCGCGTCTCGCCCGCGACCACACCGCACGAGTACATGGGGGCCCTGAAGGCCTTCCGCCCCGACTCTATCTCGCGTGGTGTCAAGTCATGGAAAGAAGCCTGCCGGCGTCGCTGCCTCCTCCAGGACGCCTGGAACTCCCCGGACCCCATGCCCGTCGCATCCGTCATCCAGATTGGCATCCATCCAGTCTGGCGTTTCAAGCCCGACTTTGATCGCAGGCTCATTATGTCGACGAGCCAAGCAGGTGGTGTCAACGTGATCGACATGGACACGGGCGACCTCCTCTGGTCCCTGGGACGCCATGAGGTGCGGCCGTTTGCTCATCTAGAGTACCAGAATGGCACGGCTGTCTGGGTATGTTGCTGATCCTATCTCCTATAGGATAACCTCCTTCTACACTCTACCTTGTTAGTCCCGGAGTTGCTAACATGGGCATCGCACACAGGACCGTTTCGGCAATGCGCTAGAGGTGTGGAAGACCGGCCTGCCTGACTGTGGGAGAGGAGAATTCCATCGTGTTGCCCTGCTGCATCATGACACTGAGACGCGAGGCTTTCAACTGTCCTACGATACGCTCTGTGTGGTTTCTACCGAGGGAGAGGGCTTCGTGTACGATGTCCCTGCAGCATGCCCCGAAACACCAGTGTCGCTGCGGACCCATCTGCAGATCGCACACGGCGCAATTGGCCACCTGGATCAAGCCCAACAGGCCGTCATGTACTCTATGGGGCCAGACGGCTACCACTTTCATGACAAGACGTCAGGCGAGCTGCTTGGCACCGTCCGACCACGGAGTGCTGGCCAGGTGCCAGTATACCATGTCGCACACCCTGACACGTTTGCGTCTGACGCCAGCAACATTGTTGACATCATCGGCGGCTTTGGCGGCATACTCTCAACGCAGACCGGGCTGCCGTTTGGGCCCCAGAACAACGCCGAAAGACTGACACCCATGGCGGTTGGGCGGGGCAGGTTGACCTTGGATCAGCGCCACGCGAACTCGGAGGAGGACGATGCACTTCATACCATACCTTCCCTCGATGAAGACGAGTGGGGCGCGGGCATGCTAAATGGGAACACAATGGTTGGCGTGTCCCGCGGCGGCCGGCTGCTGGTCTGCTGGGACTGGCATCGAGCCCTCCAGCATCCACAAGACCTGGCTCTGATTGCGGCCATTGTCGAGTGTGAGCCGAGCGGCGAGAGGAGCTTCGACCTGGGAGGCTGGCTGTCTATTCATGAGACTGTTGGTGGTAAGCGCGTGTTGTTCGAGGTCAAGGAGAGAATCTACGTGCTCTCCCTTGGTGACGAGGGGAGGTTTGAGTTGGGCAGACCGGCCTTCGCAGTAGCCCAGAGTATTGCGCCGCAGATCACGGTCCCGGTCAGCTTTATGGCCCTTTACGACGACTGTTTCATGAGCACCTTCACGACACTGGGCATGGAGCTGGAGGACGACGGTGACGAAGGGTCGGAGGACCAGCTGGAGCCTCCGCGCAGAGAGAGATATTTCCCAACGAAGGCGGTGAGGGTGATGTGCCTCGCGCCTGACGTGGGCGGGCACGCCTCGCATAGTACTGGGGCGTAGGGCAGACCTAGCAAAGTCCGTTCCTCCAAGGACTCACTTGGCCTCGCCATCCTCAGCCTTTCCCGACTCCCTCATCCTGTCCTTAAACTGCCTCGGCGTCTCAAACGGCTGCTCACTCTTGCCCTCGGGCTTGCCCAGCCCAAACCAGCCCTTGTTCTTTCCTGCCAGGGCGCTCCACAGACCCAGGTTTTTCTTCTTGGCCTCGGCCTCGGCGTCTCTGTACTTCCTCTCCATAGCCTCGCCGCCAAACTCGACGCCGGTCTTGGCCTCATACGTCGTCGCGAGCCCACGGCGGAGCATTTCTAGTCCTATGTCCCGGCGGAAGAACAGGAAGCGGCGCAGGTAGATCGTGGCCACGACGCGCTCATACTGGTCGCGCTTGTAGACCTGTGCGCGCACATAGCGGTTGAGTATGGACGATTGGAGCCACTGGAGTGCTTCGGAGGCGTATGGCTGCGCGGGACGGCCAAAGTGGGCGCCCTCGGGGGCGTCGATGCCGGCGAGTCGGATGGGAATCTGAATTGGGGGATGAGGGTCAGCGCCAGGTGGCACGGAAGGGGTTTGGCTCCCGGCCGAAACGTACAGTCTGTCCCTTGAGCTTTTTCTTGTCAGTGGGAACAGGTCGCAACCAACCCCAGCCTGCCAGTCGCCCGCCGGGCGTGTGATACAAATGGAAGCCGTCGCCATCGCCCACACTCGTGACTCGTCCAAACAGGGTCCTCTTGTGGTAGTGGTGCGGTAGCACGTAGTTAACGCTGGGAATGCGTCGCAAATAGGTCCTGTAAAGCTTGAGGCCGCCGAGGAGCACTGTTGTGATCACGAAAGCCGGAATCCACGTCCTCGGGTCCTTGAAGTGATCCCAGTCCTTGATGTCCAGTGACTCGTTCCAGCTGACGGTGCTAACACCCGATGCTGGCGATTTGCCCTCTTTGTCCCTGCTGGAGGGAGAGGACGACCAGGGCCATGGCATCTTGCTTGTATGTGTTGGGCACAAGCAGATCGTGCTGGGAGGATGAACTTGGGCTGGTGTAGTCGACTCCCAGAATTTGGCGCTGTAGGTCTAGCTCCAGGGTTTCGTACCAGCAGGGGGGCTAGCGGGGTTGGAATGGGGGCCGTTGACTGACGTTATGAGTGTTCGAGCAGTAACAGAGATTCAGTCTTCCGTAGGCAGTTGCCCGCCACACAAGCATTGACTTCAACCAGGTTCGGTGGAGGAAACTACCAGGTGTTGTCTTTTAATATTCGAATTTTGTGCCATTCATACTCTTTGTCTACGGGCTTCTGAATACGGACCAGTCACAAATAGCACCACCCCCTGCTGCCCTCCCAGTCACTCCCCTGCCCTCCAAAAGCCCAATTAGCAACGTGATCACGACGCCGGTTTTCCCGTGCCTTTTAAGACATCGAAAGAATGCCCCTCTTTGAGGTATCTCTAGAAGTGGCTATCTCAAGCGCCTTGGACTTTGAAAGTCCGTCCACTGGCCGTCTTGCGCTCCTTTTCCTCGCTGTCGGGCCTTGCTCTTCGGAGAACTGTGTATCGTTAGTGTCACTGCACTGCTCAGGGCCAGGGTGAAGGTGATCTTGCCTTGGAGGAAGTCTGCCGTGCGCCGTCGCATCCTCGAGTGAATATAGGCCTGCGGTGTGTCAGAAATAATGAGATTGGCCCACAGAGACGATATGTGCTAACCTTGGAGGCTTTGATGTGATAATGGAAGTAGTCACGGAACGTTTGGATGTGCGAGATGACCTCCGGCATGCGCTGCGGTGTCAGGTGTCGAGGAAACAAGACTTGGCCCAGTCAGTCGAATCTTCCAAGGGGCGACCAGGGAGGTTCAGCCTACCGAATGTCACGTAGCCTATCTCACCAGTGCTGGAGTTCTGCACCCCCGGCACGCCTTGCAGCTCTAGGGGCGGGTCCGTACGGAACAGCACCTGTGGCGCGTTCTGGATAGCCCGCCGTCTGGCATCCACAAACTCCTGGATGAACACCTTCCCAAAGACGCGATCCGTTTCCTCCCTGAAGATGGTGCTGAAGATGACGGTGACTCTGTCGTGGCTCGCCTTAACGTAGATGGCCTCCTCCTCGCGGTAGTGGATCGACATGACCTCTCCGCCCTCTCGAACACCTTGCGGGGCCTCCTCGGACGTGAACTTGGATGCTTCCTCCTTCAGCTTGTAATGCTCCTCGTAGGCGTGCTCGAACGGCGCAGCCATGGCGTTGCGCTTCAGCAGGGATATCTTCTTGACAAGCTCGTCTCTCGCCTCTGCGTTCCAACAGTCAGACTTGTGCCAGGCACACTATAGCATGTCTCCAATCAACGTACCCTTTTCAGCCGGTAGGTTCTCGAGATCGACGGTGACGGAGAAGTCGTAGCCGGGCTCAGGAGGGACAACGTATTCGCCATACTCGCGGTTGAGGACCTGCTCGGCACCGTACTTGACGAGGTCTCGCCAGCATTTTATCTGGATCGACACCTGGATCTTGGTCTTGGCCTCGGGAGTCGAGATGTGGAAGATGACGCCGTCGAAGTCGGATACAGTCTGATCGATGTTGACGGGGGCGGCCCTGGAGGGGGGAGGACAAGGTCAGCATCTGGTGGTGGTGACGGCACACGGTTGCAGGGCAGCAACACGCCTTACCCAGAGAACCGCTCCGTCAGGACTGATTGGATCAGCACGTTCTGGTAGTCGAGGAGAAGCATCGTGGCAATTGCTTCTCGTCTCCGTTTCCCCGCGGTTTAATGGACGATGGAAAGGCAATGCAATGTCGAGTCGAGTCGAGTGAACAGGGCCGTTGACTGTGCTGTTACCCCGAGCTGCAGCTGCCTCCTGTCCGGGTCAGTGGGGCTTGTACGCTGGCGACCTTCCGGTATGATGTACTGGTATGTCTGCCCCTGACAGTGGGACGAGTTATGTAATTGGGAGAGGGTGGGGGAGGCTGCGCTATCGATAAGAAGACCCCTGCAAAAAAGTACCGACCCTGGGTGGTCCAGAAGGCTTGTCGAACTTTTTGTCCGACAAGTTCAAGCACCGACGCCAAAGAGTACGCATGGTATGAGAGGAACTCTGCCTGCTCTTCTGCCAACATGGTCAAGTCCTATTTGTGTGTCATCTCTGAGAAACTACCAAGTCCTGTTGCCCCGCTAACGATGTCCGCAGGAAATACGAGCACTCCAAGTCGTTCGGCCTGATCACGTCGAGCTCGTCCAATATCCTCTGGACCAATAGCCATGGGACTGCGACTGGGGCAGGCCAAGCCGTTGTTGCTGCCAACGAGGAGGTAATATGCTGGGACATCAAGAAGGGCGAGCTCCTGTCTCGGTGGCGCGATGAAAACTGCAAGGCACAGGTCACTGCCCTTGCGCAGAGCAAGACCGACAACGATGTTTTTGCGGTCGGATACGAAGACGGCAGTATTCGCCTCTGGGACAGCAAGATCTCCACGATCATTGTCAATTTCAACGGCCATAAATCCGCCATCACCACACTGGCATTCGACAAGTCCGGCGTCCGCCTGGCCAGCGGTTCCAAAGACACAGACGTGATTGTGTGGGACTTGGTCGCGGAGGTGGGTCAGTACAAGCTCCGGGGCCACAAAGACCAAGTGACGGGACTACGATTCATGGAGCCGGCCTTCCAAGCGGAGGATGAAGTTACGCACCAGGCTATGCAGCTGGACGGGGAGGAACAAGGCGAGGGCTTTCTCCTAACGACAGGCAAGGACTCTCTGATCAAGCTCTGGGACCTATCATCGCGGTACTGTGTCGAGACACATGTTGCGCAGACAAATGGAGAGTGCTGGGCTCTTGGGGTGTCTCCTGGACTGGATGGATGCATCACGGCAGGCAATGACGGCGAACTCAAGGTCTGGTCAATAGACATAGCGGGCATCTCCGCGGCCGCTCGCCAGGTGGACGCGCAGAACATGCAGTTCCTCCAGGAGCGTGGAACACTCTTCAGAAACAGCAAAGACAGGGCCATCGAGGTTTCGTTCCACCCGCGACGCGACTACTTTGCTGTGCATGGGGTTGAGAAATCCGTGGAGATCTGGCGGCTGAAGTCTGATGCTGAGGTCAAAAAGAGTCTGGCCAGGAAGAAGAGGAGGAGGCGGGAAAAACTCGCCTCTGGAAAGAAAAGCAAAGATACCGCAGATGTCGAGATGGCAGACGACGAAGAACAAGGGGACGAAAACGCCCAACCAGAACTATCCGATATTTTCGCCCAGCATGTCGTCATCAGGACAACAGGCAAGGTGCGGTCGGTGGACTGGGCAACGAATTACGGACACAAGCAGTTGCAACTGTTGGTCTCAACAACGAACAACCAGCTTGAGCTGTACGACATCACGGCGAAAGAGAAACAGAGCAAGAAGAAAGACGACGTGGCAGACTACACGAAATCACTTGCGGTGGACCTCCCTGGACACAGGGCTGATATCCGCGCCGTGTCTCTGAGCTCCGACGACAAGATGCTTGCATCTGCAGCCAATGGCAGCCTGAAAATCTGGAATGTCAAGACGCAGACATGCATTCGGACCTTCGAATGCGGGTATGCTCTCTGCTGCTCGTTCTTGCCGGGCGACAAGGTCGTCGTTGTAGGCACCAAGAGCGGTGAGATTGAGCTGTTTGACGTCGTCTCGGCATCCCTCATCGACAGCGTATCGGCCCACGATGGGGCAATCTGGTCTCTGCACGTGCATCCAGATGGCCGTTCTGTCGTCACCGGGAGTGCGGACAAGACGATTAAGTTTTGGGATTTCAAGATCGTGCAGGAGCAGGTCTTGGGAACCGCCAGGACGACCCCAAAACTGAAGCTTGTTCAGTCCAGGGTCCTCAAGGTTGCAGATGATATTCTGAGCTTAAAGTTCTCCCCCGACGCCAAGCTCCTCGCTGTCGCTCTACTGGACAACACGGTCAAGGTGTTTTTCACCGACTCACTAAAGCTCTACCTCAACCTCTACGGTCACAAGCTCCCGGTCCTGAGCATGGACATATCGTACGACAGCAAGCTTATTGTCACCAGCTCAGCAGACAAGAATGTTAGGATTTGGGGCCTGGACTTTGGAGACTGTCACAAGGCACTCTTTGCCCACCAGGACAGCATTCTGCAGGTCGCTTTCGTGCCTCACAACTCTGATGGGAACGGACACCACTTCTTCAGCACTAGCAAGGACCGCAGCATCAAGTATTGGGATGCCGACAAATTCGAGCAGATCCAGAGGATAGACGGCCACCACGGAGAGATCTGGGCACTTGCTGTCAGCCACAGCGGCAACTCCATTGTCAGTGCCAGTCACGATAAGAGTATTCGTGTCTGGGAGGAGACAGACGAGCAAATCTTCCTCGAAGAAGAGCGGGAGAGAGAGATCGAGGAGCTGTACGAAGGCACGCTGACAACGTCTCTCGGGAACGACGCGGACCCTGAGCAAGAGAATGGCGAAGTGGCTGCTGCCAGCAAACAGACGGTAGAGACACTCATGGCGGGTGAAAGGATCGTCGAAGCACTTGAACTCGGTATGGAAGATCTCAATGTGGTGAAAGAATGGGAGGAGGCGAGGGCTGGCAACCCAAATGTCGCGCCACCACAACGAAACCCGATCTTCATGGCACTGGGCGGCATCAGTGCAGAAGTCTATGTCATGAACACGCTCCAGCGGATCAAGGCTTCAGCACTGCACGATGCTCTACTCGTTCTACCGTTTTCCACCGTTCCTCTGTTGTTCACCTTCATCAACCTCTTCGCGGCGCGATCCATGAACATCCCTCTGACCTGTCGGATATTGTTTTTCATGCTCAAGACGCACCACAAGCAGATTGTAGCCAGCAAGACGATGAGGGCCATGCTAGATGGTATACGGACGAATTTGAGGCAGGCTTTGAGGAGGCAGAAAGATGAATTAGGCTACAACATCGCCGCTTTGAAGGTGGTCGGGATGCAGATTCAGGAAAAGAGCATCAAGAACTATGTCGATGACACCTGGGAAGCCGACGAGGAAGGGCGAGGTACCAGGAAACGAGCCTTTCTTCACGTCTCATAAGGGAACGAACAGTCACGCCGCCCAAAAAACAGGCGTGATTGGGGTGATGGCTGTTGGAATTAGGCGCTCGGCTACTGACGACGGGGCTCCGATAACCCAACGCTGGAAGGAACATGCCGTCTAAAGTGTATCTTGATGAATAGGTCTAGTAGATGTCTGGCAGGCCGCCGTTACAAGAGAAACAACAGAAATTTAAAGTACGCGATACCCACGTCGTGGCCAGGAATCAACTGCGGTATGTGCAAGTGGTCAGTGTAACCGATGTCCAACGACAACAAACACAGCTTACAGAAAAGAAGCCAATCACCCTACCAAGATATCATCTCAACCAATTACTACATAATAAATTACCAAAGTATCTCGCAGTTAACGATGGCACAGGAGGTCATATTATAGCTACGCGAGTAGGATATCCCCCCCCCCCCACACACACACACACATACACAACCCAATCAAAAAAGATATACAAATTGCTAGCAGACAACCTCTCTAAGAACACCGCAGACAGGGTCACTTTCTTACCGCTACCACCACACTGGCCACATAGTCTAATGCGACCAGGGCCTTGCCTTGAAGCGAGGCGCCTCTTCCGGCTTGCCCTCTTGTGGCCAGTTGACCTCGTCAGGGTTGAGATACCACGAAGGGTCGCCCTCGGTTTCGGTCACGCTCCAGCCATTGCCTAGCCATCTCAGACTGTTGCCCGTAGGATCGGCGCTCTCGTAACTAAAATCCTCCCAACGCGGCGACATGAGCGAGTCCAAGGCATGGAGTGTCGACCCGGGCCAGAGTCCGATGATCCAGTTGCCCTTGCCTCCGTCGCTTCGATACCATGATTTGCACTTGGTGAGTGGTGTGGTGTTAGCCAACACTTCTCCTGATATTGCACTTCGCGATACTTACTTTATCCAGATACACCGTGTCTGCGAAGTAGGACCCGACATACTGTTGGAAGTCCCTGACCCTTTCCGCCTTGGGCTCTATGGTGGCATAGTCCTCTTTCTGCATCTTGCGCAGTATCTTGACGCAATAATCACACTCGCTCTCCAGGATCTTGGTGAGGGACCCAAAGCCAATGGCGCTGTTCGGCCCAAACATCATGAGGTAGTTTGGAAATCCGTCCACCATCACGCTTAGGTAGCTCTCCGGATGTGGGCTCCAGCGCTGTGCGAGAGTCACGCCGTCCCGACCCACGACCTCGAACGGGGGTGGCGCGCTCGTCCTGAAGCCCGTGGCGCAGGCTAGGGCATCGACTTGGACCTCGTGGCCGCTGGCAAGCTTGACCCCCGTCTCTGTGATCTCGGTGATGGTCTCGTTGGTGACGTGGACATTGTCTTGAGACAGGGCTTCGAGATAGCCTTTCCCCGGGGTCAGGCGTCGACACCCAGGGGCAAAGGTCGGGATGATAACGTCAAAGAGCTCGGGCTTCTTGGCGAGCTTCTCCCTCATCGACGCCGTGAAGGCCTTGATGAGCTGTTTCTGCATGTCCGAGCCGTGGATAGTACCCTCGTGGATGACGTTGCCGCCGTCTTCAATGACCTTTCGGAATCGAAGGTACTCCTCCGGGTTCGAGGCAAAGAATTCACGCTTTTCCGGCGCCACTATACTCGACAGCAGCCAAGCGGTCAGTAACAAAGTACGTTGGTATGCACGTACGCATATAATATAGCTGACGGCGTGCCACGGGACGGAGTCAGACTTACACCCTTCGGGGTCAAGACCCAGTGCTGCCATCGCAGAGTCGCCGAATGCATTTGATGATATCCAGGTAGGTGAGCGCATGAAAACCGTCATGCTAACCCCTTCGACAGGCTGGAGGCTCGGTACAATCTGTATAGAACTGGAGCCGTTCCCGATAACGCCGACTCGCTTGTTCCGGAAGTCATACCTTGATCTCGTCAGCTCTCACAGCCCAGCAAGGCAAGATACAAAGGTCATTGGGGGCGTATGGGGGCGTATGGGGGCGTATGTATGTGTAGCACATCACAGATCGCACATTTACTCACTCCTCGTCCCACTCAGCCGAGTGCAGCAGCTTGCCTCGAAACGTTTCAAGCCCGGGTACCTGTGGCCATGCCACCTCGTTCAGTTGGCCCCGAGCCGTGATGACAAAGTCAATGTCATTTTCCTCGACCGTCTCGCCAGTGTCGGTTTTCTGCACCTGAACAGTCCACTTCTTGGTCTCGGCGTTCCACGCACACCGGACTACCTTGTGCTGGGTCTTGATGAAGCGCACAGCGCCAAACTTTTCCGCGACGCCTTGCAGGTAGTTCTGGATCTCTCGACCAGGGGCATACAGAGACGACCAGTGGGGGTTGGGCGCGAACGTGTATTGGTAGGAATGAGCTTGTTTTTGTTAAAACACGCGTTGGAGGTAGGGACGGACAGTAGCTTACATGGGATATCGCAAGCCAAACCTCCACCACAAATCATGTCAGCCACGAAAATATTGCTGGAATATAGCTCTTACCAGGGTATTTGTTGAGCCACCTGTTCAATGTCAGCAACTGGTTCTGAAACGTCCTCGCTTGCCAAAATGTGCTCCTATTTCTCCTGGGGGGCAACGTACCATACACCCCCAATGCCCTCGTTCTTTTCGTATACTACAAGATCGATATTCCTGAGTCGCTCGGGTATCCTGCTGACGGCATCAGACGTGTGCACTTTGGGACTGGCTCCGGGAAGAAGGCACCGACCTGATGGCCGCACAGATCCCAGAGTACCCAGCGCCGACCACTCGAACCTTGAGGCGCCTAAGGTTCTCGACTGGCTCTTCTTTTAGAGTGAACTTGGTGGTGCCATTGGTAGTGTTTCCACCGGAGCCATTTGAGTGGGCCATCTCGTCGGCGCTTTAATGTTGTCTCTGGATGAGCTCAGCTGGTTTGAGCTGAATACGGTTTCACTGTGAGCTCAATGGCAACGCGTGTTTTGATAGAATAGCTTTAATCCGCAGCAATATTCTTTCACAAGAGAAGAACGTCTCATCAGCAGAGCGAAGCACCTGGTTTAATAGCCGTGTCAGCGTGGCTGTTTTACGGCGGGTGATTTGAGCCCCGTAGTCTGTATCCTTCCTCGTGCCTCCCGGACCCAGTTCTGCTGCACCATCCGCTGGTCACTCCCGAGCGGAAATCGTCGCGCCCCAAGTTCGCTTCGCAGTATGACAAGTCTCTCACTAAGCCGTCTCAAGGGCCCCTGCCCTCAGTATTGTCTCCGATCCGGGCCATGGCCGTCCGTCCTGCCGTCCTGCCCCCTGGTCCCATGACGCCTGTAACCCCATGGGCGGCGCGGGGAAGGTGCGGAGATGTCGCCTGCGTCGGCAAACACCACCTCGACCCTTCCTGGGCCGCTAGGCATGACTTTATTCCAGATTCATAAGAGTGTCAAAGTGGAGGAACCAAGGCAGGGTTCTAACGAGGACTGTATCAGCCCACGGGGATCTCCAAGTTCTGGCGTATGACCTGACAAGTACACCTCCACCCCTCCCCCCCATCATATAACCTCACCAACAACCTGGTTCCCTAGCACTTTTTATCTCTCGAGATTGTTAAACCACCAATAGGATAACCATCTATGGGACAGCCTCTCAAATAAGGTCATCTAGGATACTCCCCTCTGGAACAAACTCATGTGAAATATAGGATAACCTGCCCTAGTATAAGACCTAATGGCACGACCTCTTGTAGGAACGTCTCCTTTCGGGTAGCCTTCTCGTGGTCCCTTCTGGGATAATATCCTGCGGGATAGCATCGTGTAGGATCAACTCCTGCGGAAGACATGTCCTATTATAACCACCTCACATTCGGTGCTGGAGTATGATCAATTCTTCCCTTGTTGTTCATCCTCTCATGCAGGTCCGAACGATGTGCTTAACCCAAGTCTCGTCAGCCTGTACCCAGACCTCATACCTACGATGGTCATAACATATATGATACCACCGCGAACACACGGCAGACGCAATTGCCCACTACAATGTATTTCCCCAGCCCTTGTTGAACCCTTTTTCAACGAGATTAATAAAGATTGTCTTATGGTATCCCCTCGGCTACCATCGATTGTGAGATAACTTACTCTGGAGCGGTCTGTTCCAGATGGCATCCTGGCAGGCTACTTGGCTTGCTAGAACGTACGAGCCAAGGGTACTTGCCTTCTACAATCAATCATACCAACCTGGTTGAGCCCTTTTTCAAAGGCACTCGAGAGCCCGAACAGGTCGACTCGACTGGGTTGCCAAATTGCTCCCAATATAGGCAGTTGCCATCGCAATATCCCCTCCGTCTCCGATGCACGTGTGTTTAGTTTCCGATTTCCGGATGGCTTGCCAAAATGCTGCCCACATGGAATGAAGGGGGCCCGGGGGTGTAGTTTTTGTGCTCTTTGGTCAGCCGAAGCCAGGAAGACGACATCACTCTCGCGGAAGCCTTCGGAGTTGGAGAGCGGTGTAGAGTCCACAATGCCGGCTCGAGAGTATCTCTTTTTGAGGCCGAAGAGGTCACCCCAGTAGCACCACACCAGCCTGTCCCGTGCCTTTACTGACCATGGACGGCACACCTTGCTGCTCCACGTTAACTGGGCAGGCAGGTTGTGTGTAATAACGGTTAGTTGTTTCTTTCGAAGCATGAGCTAGATTGTTACTGATTCACGCAGATCAATGGGGCCCAGAGCACTGGATTTTGACTCTCAAGATCTTCGATTGACTAATGCACAGGGTGTCCGGTCTTTCTAGACACAGAGACGGTACAAAGGAAACCCCCGGTATACTGTATTTGCGTTGTCTATGTTGAGCGCTTATTGAGCCTTGGAGGAGACGATCTCTGCGAATCTTGTCAGCAAATGGGAAGGCCCAATGGGTTAGTAGATGAATCGCCAGGATGAACGCACTCTCGACATCAGCCACGCTTTGCGCCAGGATCTGCTGCAAGACCTTGGGGTTCTCCAGCTCCTTCTGGACCTTGGCGATGATGGAATCAGCCAGCTCCTTCTGCTGGCGCTGCTTGACCTGGCCCTCGTAACGGACCCAGGAGTCCAGGACGGCCTTGGCCTCGGCAGCCAGGGCCGTCTTCTGCTCCAGCTCATAGGCCTCAGCCTCGAGCTTCGCGGTTTCCTATAGCGACAGGGTCAGAAGATGTACGATACGGTGCCTACTGAGGACGGAAGGGATGGTCGTCCGGGGCCGGGGCCCCGGCAGCATTCATTGCATACCTTGGAGACCTCGAACAGGCTCTTGGTGACGTCGACAACACCCTCCATCTGCTTGACGTTCTCGATGCGGTCCTTGACGGCCTGGGTGTGGTCGGAGCGGGCGGCATTCAGGATGCCGGCGATTTTCTTGCTCTGACCCTGGGCCCACTCGCTGTAGGAGGGGCCGGCGTACTTGATGAGGGCGCCCCAGACGCTCAAGAGACAGAAGGCGACGATGGTCTCCTCGTTGACGACATAGTACTCGTTGCTGAGGGCGTAGACGGACAGGCCGGCGGCGGAGGACAGGATGGCGGTCTTGGAGACGAGCGAGTTGCCGGGCAGAGCGTCGAGGATGGACGCGGCCTTCTTCTTGGGGTCCTCGGCGGGCACGTTGGACGAGTAGCGGGCGCTGGCGGCGTTGATGACGGAGGAGGACGAGGCCAGGGCGGGCATAGATCGGGGCAAGATGGAAGGCCGCAGACGGGCAGCCCCTGCGACGACGAAAGCGAACACAGCGCGTCAGTCTCAATTGCAGTCTCAATCGCAGTCTCGGTCGCGGCCTCGGTCGCGGAGCCCGCCAATTGAGCTGGCAGGAGCGACGAGGGCAATCGTTTTGGTCCGGAGCAACTCACCGACAGCGGTTCTAGCCAAGCGGGACGCCATTGTGATGTGGTGGGAGACGGAGTGGTGTGGGTTTTGCGGTGTCGGGCCTGGTCTGGGCGGATGTTGGTGTGAGGTTGAGACACTTTCTCGCAGGTCCTTTTGCTGTCGGGCGCTGACGGAGCCGCTTGCCCTCGCTCCGAGAGAGAGGTTTGCTTGCTGGGCCGGGAACGCAAGCCGCAAACGCCTACCTGAGGTGCCCACTAGCAAGGTACCTAGGTACCCTGCCCACGGACCTAGCAGCTTGAGCTTTGCCCACTAACACAGGTGGCCCAGGTCAATGCCACAAACCGCTAGCTCAAGGCACCTTTCCTGTTAGCAGGGCCCTCGCACACTAGCCAAGGTACCGGAGTACCTAGGCCATCTGGTCCCCCCAATGCCTGATCGCTGCCAAAAGCATGTGGGGCAGTTTTTTTATGTTTTTCGCGAACTTCGACCTATCTGACTGACCCATTCAGCTCGACTGCCGGCGGACCAGTCCTGGACCTGGACTCTGTTACCCGTACTGCGGCCTCTAACAAAGGACCCATAGCACTCTGAAGCAGCAGCAGTACCACACACCATGCCGTCTGCAGTGGGAGTGCGCACGGGACGACGAGGAGCAGAGCAAAAGACGTCGAAACGGAAGAGACCAAATGCAACCGAGCCGCCAAAGAAACGAGCACGATCCGACAGCGCGAGCAGCGGCCACGATCAAACCGAAGACGACGACGAGGGCGGCGATCCCCAAGCCAAGATCCTGCTTCTCGAGACTGCAATCCTCGAATCCAAACGAAACTACAACAACATCACCACCCTGCTCCACATCGCACGAGTCCAAGACAACGACGAGGATGAGGCACTACTCGCCACCGTGGCTCTTTGCAGAGTCTTCATCAGGCTCCTTGCTGCCGGCAGTTTTCTTAGGAGGAAGAACCTTGCCGAGAAGGATGTCATCCTGGTGCACTGGCTCAGGGACCGCTTGGCCGAGTACCACGAGGTCCTGCTGTCGTTCCTCACCAGCGACGACCACGCTCTGACCGCCCTGACGCTGTCCATGCGGCTCCTCAAGGCCCATGGCCAGTATCCCTACCGTGAGGCTGACGAGCACAGCTTCCCAAAGGTGCTTCTGAGAGACGTCGTCGCCGCGCTGTGCCGCCCCGGGGCTGACCAGGTGCGGAGGGAGTTTGTCGAGAAGTTTGTCGACGAGTACGATGACATAAGGCTGTATACATTCAAGGCCATCCATGACAAGCTTGCGGAGCAAGGCGCACAGTCAGTATCGGGGTCGGGGTCGGGGTCAGAACATGACGGGTCATTTGAGGCAGTCTTTGAGCTGCTCTCCTCAATCGAAGGCGTCCCCCAATCCCGCGAGGAGCTTGTCGACTTTTACGTTGACCCTCCAAAGAAGCAAAAGGGCCACGAGCTCTTCTCTGTTTCAAAACACAAGAAAGCGGCGCAGGACGCATGGCTGGCTCTAATGGGGCGGGACATGACGAGAGACCAGAGGAAACGCCTGCTTGACATCATGTCCAGGGTTATTGCGCCGTGGTTCACCAAGCCGGAGTTGCTGATGGACTTCCTTACCGACTGCTACAATTCAGGAGGCTCCATGTCCCTGCTTGCACTCTCCGGTGTCTTCTACCTCATCCAGGAGCGGAACCTCGACTACCCGGCGTTTTACACCAAGCTGTACTCTCTGCTGGACGCGGACATACTTCACTCAAAGTATCGCTCTAGGTTCTTCCGCCTCCTTGACATTTTCCTCGCATCCTCGCATCTGCCTGCCGCCCTCGTGGCAAGTTTCATCAAACGCCTGGCACGGCTCAGTCTGAACGCACCACCGAGTGCCATAGTTACCATCATTCCTTGGATGTACAACCTCTTCAAGAAGCACCCGACCACCACCTTCATGATGCACCGGGTCCCACGGACCGAGGAGGAGAAAGAAAAACTCGCGGCGGAGGGCATGGATGACCCCTTCGACCCTGACGTGCAGGATCCCATGGAGACGCACGCCATCGACAGCTGTATCTGGGAGATTGTGCAGCTCCAGTCGCACTACCATCCCAATGTTGCCACTATCGCTAAGATTGTGTCCGAGCAGTTCACCAAGCAATTTTACAACATGGAGGACTTCCTCGACCACTCGTACGCTAGCCTGCTCGAGGCGGAGATGGGCAAGAATATCAGAAAAGCGCCGGTGGTAGAGTTTCAGATCCCAAAAAGGATATTCCTGCCGCATGATGCAGGCTCGCAGGCAGAGGATAGCCTCCAGGCAAAACTCTGGGACTTCTCATAGAGCCAAATGCGCGAATAAAACCATTCAGTTGATACCCTCTAATTTGTGTGACTAGATTTAGTTATTTTGGGGGGCTGTTATTGGTATACCTATGCGTGTTGCTATCTCATGATGTACCACCGCTTTAGTACATGACGACAGTGACAACCTTGGTGCGTTACATGGATGATAAGTACAAGTGAGAGGTAGCAGCGTCGGGGCCTCGTTTGATTCTTTTATTAATATTTAGTACCGCTCCATCCCGCGTCATGCTCACCCTCCCGGCTTTGCAATTGTATGACCATTGCCGCCAATTCTGTTCCCTTAATGTTGGCATTCAGATTTGCGCTGCCCACCACCGGTTGCTGATCGACTCTATCTCTCTACAATACCATGCATGGGAATCTTCCAGTCCCTTTTCCTCACGCTTGGATGTGTCTTTATCGACCGACAAGTTGGCCAAGGGCAGGACCGCGGCGGAATTGCCTCTTGTTCCCAAAAAATCGCCCAGAGATATCGAACGCCTTATCCGCCAGGCATCACTATGTCGTACTTGTCAAACTAATTTTGGTAATCCGCAGCGCTGGAACGACTCTGTCTCTGAATTGGACTATGTTACCCGCATCATGATTCATTCGACCCCGTTCTGGCTGCAGTCAAAGAAGGCTGTCGCATTTGTGCCAGAATTCAACGAAGTGTCGAAATTGTTAAAAGAGGGGCTTCTCATAATTCCCCAACCCATTTACTGTCTACTATGTTTCGACAAGATGCAATGTGTCACTATTAATAGTTATTATTTATATTTAAAATATTATATAAATAAATATTAATTTTTTAATTATATTATTAATATAAATTTTATAAACATTTTATATAATTATTATATTTTAATAGTTTATATTAAAAATCTTTTTTTTTAATATTTATTATAATAATTTTTATATTTAAAAATATATTAATTAAATTAAAGTTTTTTATTAAAAGTTTAATTATTTTTATATTATTTAATAAATTAAGTTTTATAAAATTAATAAAATTAATTTTTATAAAAAAATAAAATAATATTTAAAATATTCTTTATATAATATTATATTTATTTTAAATATTATTATTATTTATTTAAAATTAATTATAATAATTTAATTAAATAAATATTAAAAACTATATTTAAAGATTTTAATTAAAAAAAGTTAAAAATTAATATTTTATATAATTTTAATATTATAATATAATATTTATTTATATTATATATTTAAAATAATTTATTATTTTTATTAATTAAAATAAAAATATATTTATAAATTAATTTTATAAATAATTTATAAATATATTTAAAATATAAATATAAAATTAAATTAAATAAATATATTTATAAAATATATTTTAATAATTATATATATTAATATATAATTTTAAAAATTAAATTTAAAATAATAATATAAATTTTTAAATAATTAATAAAAAAATTAAATTAATTTAATATTAAAATATAATATAATAAAAATTAATTATAATATTAATAATATTTTTTAATTATATAATAAATTTAAAAGTTATAATTATAATTTTTAAAAATTATATAAATTATTTATATTCTTTAAATTTCTTTATTAAGCTAAATTAATAATAATTATTTTAATAAAATAAAAAAAAATATAAATTATAAATAATTATAATTAAATTCGCTATATATAGCCTTAAATAATAATTATTTAATCTTTTATAAATTAATATTATATTAAAAGCTATTAATTTATATTAAAAGTCTTAATATTAAACTATACCTTTTTATATTAATATTATTAAGCTAAATATTAAGCCGGTTTTTATTATTATAAATAAAGTTATTTTTAATTATTAATTTTAATTTAATATTATTAAATATTATATTTAAATACTTTTATTATATAATTTAAGCCTTTAATTATAAATTACTTAAAATAAATAATATAAAGCTATTATCTTTTAAAAAAATTTATTTTTACTTTAAATATATAATAATTATAACCTTATTTTTTAAAATTATTTAAAAATAATTATTTAATTAAAACTCTTTAAAAATAATTTTTTAACTTATTAAATTAAAAAATTAAGATTATTTATAAAATAACTTAATTTAATATATATAATTATTAATTATTAAATATATTTATAATTAATATTAAAATAAATTAATAAAATAAATATATTTTATTATTTTAAGCTATATAAATAAAATAAGTTAATAAAATTAAAGCTATAAAAATAAATATTAAATATAATAAGTAAATTTTTTTTAAAATAAAGATAATTTTAAAAGGTAACTTAAATTTAATATTATTTAAAAAAATTAATATATTTATAATTATATTTAAAAGCTATAAAATTTATTTAAAAAAGGCTATTTAAATAAAACTTACTTATATAATAATATGCTTATCTTAAAAGTAAAAATAATATTAAAAATAAAATTTATATTATTATATTAACCTTATAATAATAGCTATAAGCTCTTATAATAATAATATAAAAAAGATATTAATAAATATAAATAATAATAAAGCTAGCCTTAATTAAAATTATTATTATAAAAATTATAAATTTAAAAAATATATAATTATAATAATTAATAATAAAATATAAGATATTATTATTATAAGCTTAATATAATTAAAATAAAATAATATTAAAAGCTAATTTATATTTAAAATTTTTAAAAAAAGAAATATAAATAAATTAAATTATATTTAAATAAAAACTCTATATAAAATTTTAATAATTATAAAATATTACTTTATTAATAATATAATATATATAATTTATAATAAGTAAAATATTAAAATAAATATTAAAGTTATTATAAAAAAAGATTTATATAATAAAGTTTAATAAGCTATATATAATATTATAAGGAGCTTAAAGAGCCCCTTAGGGCTATTTAAAAGAAGCTATATTATAACCCTTAAAACTAATTTAAATAATAATATTTAATATTTTTAAAAAAAAGTAATCTTAATATATTATTAATAATAAATAATAATTTACTTAAGTAATTAAAGTAAGATATTAAAAAAAAGGATATACTTAGAAATTATTTAAGCTATAAATATAAATATATAAAGATTTAATAATATAATTATTATATAAATTTATAATAATAATATATATTTAATTATATTTATAAATACTTAAAAAAAAAATTAATATATAAATAATATAAAATAGTTAAAGATTATTAAAGATAATATTAAGTTAATTATATAATTTTATATAATTATTATTTAAAAAGTTTTTAAAGCTTTAATAAAAAGTAGCTTAATTAAAATCTTTAAGATTTAAATTAAAAAATAAAATAAAATATTAATTATAAAGCTATAATTTAATTTATAAAAAAATATATTATTTCTTTTATATTATAATTTAATAATAAGGATTTACTTAATTATAAAAATAAAGAAAATATATAATTAAGGGGTTATTTAAGAGATATAATTATTTATATATAAGCTTTATAAAAATATAATTTAGCTTTAATAATATTTTAATTATTATAATTAAGGATATAAAGTTAAGTTTTATAAAATCTAAGCTAAATATAATAAATATATAAAAAAAATATATTTTAAAAGGAAAAAGAATTACTCTTTTTTTAATAATAAGGTAAAATAATATTATATTAATTATAAAGATAATTATACCTTATTTAAATAATAAAATTATTTAATAATAACTTAATAACTTATTTAAATAAAGGCTATTTATAAAAAAAGATTAATTATATTTATAAAAAAAAAACCTTTTAATAAAAGATATTTCTTAAAGTTTATATTTTTATAAAAGCCCCTTTATATATAATAATAATAATAATTTTTAAAAAAAAAGGATAACTTCTTAAATTAATATTAATTAAATAATAAAAAGGAAATATTATTAAAGCCTTTATAAGTTAATTACTACTTAATAATAGCCTAGCTATAATATTATAATATAATAAAGTAAATTATATATTAAGTACTTAATATTAAAAATCATTATTTAAAATTAATAATAAAAATATAAAAATATAATAAAAATAATATATTATAAAAAAAGATTTAATATTATTATAATATAAAAAATAAATTTTAATAAATTTATTTAAATTTTATATTATTTTTAAAATAGCCTTTATTATATAATATAAAAGCTAAAAAATAAAGCAGCTTTATTTATTATTAAAAATATCTTAAAAGTAAAGTAAATTACTTATATAAAAAAGAATTAAATAAGTATTATCTTAAAAGATAAAGAATAATAAATTATAATTTACTTAATTTATATAAAATATTAATATTTAAATAAGCTATAAATAATACTTTTTAAAAATTTAAAAAAGTTAACTTATTTAAAAAATATAAATATAATATTTATAAAAAATATAAACCTTTATTTCTTATTTTAAAATTAATATAATTAAAAATTAAAAGAGATAAAGAATCTCTTTTTATTTATAAAAAAATAAAATTTATACTTATTAACCCTTAAAAAAGAAATTATAAGGCTTTAAAGAGGTTATAAATAAGAAAAGAATTTAATAATTAATTATATATAAACTTTAATAAAAATTTAAATAAAATATTTAAGCTTAATAAATATATTAAATTTTAATTATTTATTATAAATTATAAAAATATTAAAATAATTTTATTTTAAGATAAATAAAGGGCTATTATAATTTAATTAAAAGAAAATAAATAGAAACCTTTTATACCTTATATTTAAATATTTTTAATAATTAAAAAAGATATTAAATAAATTATAATATTAAGTAAAATAAAATAAATTTATAATATTTTTATATTATATTATAAATAATATAACTTTAAAGTTAATAAAAATTAAAGAATAATAAATTTAATAATAAATTATTAAAATTTAAAAAGTTATAAATATAATAAAAAGAGTAAAATAAAGATAATAAATAGAAAAATTATATTTATATTAAATAAAGTTTAAGGAAATAATAAATTAAAAATAATAAATTATTAATTTAATAAAAATATAAATATAATATAATATAATAATAAAAATATTAATAAAGTAATACTTTTTATAATTTCTTAAAAAATAAATAAAAATTTATATTTATATTATATTAAATTTGATAAAAATACCTTTATTTAAAAATAATAATAAAGTATAAATAAAGATTTATTATAATAAAATAATAACTTTAATAAAATAATTCTTTTTTAATATAATTATAAAAAAAGGCTAATATAATATATATTTAAAATTATTAAAAAAAAGATAAAAGAATATTAATATAAAAATTATAAAAAAGAATATAAAAAAAGCCCTTAATTATATAAAAAATAATAAAGCTTTTAAAGAAAATCTTATTAATATAAAATTTTTAAAAATTAAAAGATAATTAATTAAAAAAACCTTAATAACCTTTATTTAAGATAGCTTTAATATTAAGTATTACTTTAAGTAATTTTATTATAAGATTATAATTACCTTTTATAAATTAAAAAAAAAATAATAAAGATAAATTAAATAAAAAATTAAAAATTTATAATTTTATTTAATAATATTAAAAAAATAATTAAGATAATCTTAAGTAAGTATTTTATTAACTTTATTAAAAAATTAAAAATATTATTAATAAAATAAATAAATAATTAAGAAATAAATAATATTAAATTAATAATATAAATAATTATAAACTTAATTATAAAAATATAATAATATTATAAAATAACCTTTTTATTTTAATTTAATTTATTTAAAATATTTAATTAAATTTATTATATAATATTATTAAAGATTATAAAAAGATATAAAGTTTTTAAATAAATAATATACCTTATTTAATCTTTCCTTATATAAAGATTATTAAGATTATTCTTTAATAAATAATTATCCTATTTATTTATAGCTTAATTAAGAATATTATAAGGCTCCTTAATATTTTTAATTTTATTTTTAATTTATATTATTATATTTTATTAATATATTTAAAATATTAAAAAGATAATAATAATAAAATTTATAAATAATATTAATCTTTTAATTTATAATTATAATAAGCTATAAAATAAAATAATATTAAAGATAATATAAAAAATTTATAAAACTTAAATAAAAAAATAAAAGATAATATTTAATATTAAAAAGAATAAGCTTATTTATTTTATAAAATAATAATAATTATTTATTTATTTTATTATATTATTTAAGAGGCCTTTTTTTCTTAAGGAATTAATTTAATTTCTTAAGATATAATTAAATTAAAAATTAAAATAAATAATTTATATTATTAAAATTAAAATTAAAATAATAATTTAAATTTTTATATTAATTAAAATTATTATAAAAATATAAAAATATAGTTATAATTAAATAAGATAAGTTTATATAACTTATATTTATAGCACTTTAGTTTATAAAGTATTAATATAATATAAATTTATAAAGCTTAAAAGAAATTTAAGAAATTTAATATACTTTTTAATATTAATTTAAATAAAATACCTTTATATAATTATAAGGATATATAAATAAATAGCTATATATAATTTTAAAATTAAAATAAAGCTATTCTTATTTAATTTATATTTAAATAAATAAATAATTATATTTAAAAAATATATAATTATATTATTAATATTAATATTAATTAAAGGAAGATATTAAAATATTTAAAATTAATTAATAAGATTATAATAAAATTAATATAAATAAAAGTAGCTTATTTTAAAAGTTATATTAAAATAAAAATATATTATAATTTAATAATAATAAAATAATAAATTAATTCTTATTAATATTATATTTTAAAATTAATATTAATATTAAAAAGTATTATTTTAAGCTAAAGGAAGATATATAAAAAAGCATTTTAAATAATAAATTTCCTTATTTTTAATTTTACCTTAAAAAAAGCTTTAATAAAAATTAATTAAAATAAAAATATTATTATTAATTTAAATAAAGATTAAAAAGATAAGGCTTTAAATATTTTTATTTAAAGTTAAGATAAAAGAAATCTTTATTCTTTATTATAAATATAAAGGTTAAGAAATAATTTATTATTTAATTATTTATTATTTTATTATAAGGTTATTATTACTTTAATTATTTTTAAATATTAATTTAAAAAAGGATTTAAAAGATATATTAAAAAGTTTAAAATAAGCTAAGCTCTTTATATAATAAATATTATAATTAAAATATTTAAAGGAATATTTATTTTATTAATAAATTAAAGCTATAAATAAAGCTTAAGATATATAAATTAAGAAAAATATATTATAACTTTAAAAAAAAAAAAAAATTAATAAAAAAAAGAAATAATTATATTATAATAAATTATTAATTATTAAATTATAAAGATAATATTAAGGTTTAATAAATTAAAAGTTATATTTTTAAAAAGCATTTAAATAAAAATAATAAAAAATTAAAGAATAATAAATATTTATTATAGCTTTTTATTAATAAAATATAAACTTTAAATTAAGATTATTTAAAAGATATAAAGATTATAAAAAAAGATAAAAAAAGATATAAAAATATAAAAATAATAATATTAAAAAAGAAAATTAAGAGTATTATTAAAACTTAATAAATTTAAAAAAAAGTTAAAATAAAGTTATAAAGGATTATAAGTAAAAAAAGAAAAAGTTTTTAATATTAATAAAATATATTAAGATTTAATTAAAATTTATTTTATATTATAAAAATTTTAAATTATAATTTATTTATATTTAAAAGAATAATTATTCTTTATCTTAAGGTCTTATCTTATATTATTATTATATTAAAATTATAATAATATTATATTTATTTCTTTAAAATGATATTATTATTCTTTATAATATTAAATATTATTAAAATAATAATAAAAAATATAAAATTATTATTATAAAAATAAGCTATATATTTAATAAAATTAAAAAGCTTATAAAGCTTATAAATCTTAAAATAAAGATATATAACTTTATTATAAATTTTATTAATAATTTACTTTAAAATTATATTAAAGTTATTAAAAGTAGCTTTTTAATATTCCTTTTTAACTTAAATAAAATAATCCTTAATTTAAAGGAATTTAAAATTAAATTATAAAAATTAATAAATATTATAAAAATAATAATATAGACTATTTATATTCTTTAAGTTCCTCTATTAAGCTGGAATGATAATAATTATTCTAATGGGATAAGAGATAATATAGGTTATAAGCAATTATAGTTAAATTCAGGATATAGCCTTAGATAGTGATTATTTAATCTGCTTTTGCAAATTAGTGTTGTGTTAGAAGCTATTAATTCATACCAAAACTCTTAGTGTCAGACCGTGCCCTTTCGTGTTGGCGCTGTCAAGCCGTTGCGGACGAAGCCATCTCTAGTTTGATACCATCAAGCACTATATTCAAATGCCTTTGCTATGTGACTTAGGTAAATTGCCTGAAATGGATAATATAAAGCTGCCGTCTCCTAGATATACTCGCATAGTATACATATAAGATCTATCTTTGCTTCTATAAATGCATAATAATCTGCGCTACTAAATAGCATAGCCTTGCTCCTCTGTATAAGATCATTCAAAGATAATCATTTGGCTAAGACCCTTTGAGAATAGTCATTCGACCTGTTGAATTGATATAAAGACCAAGACCACTGGCCAAGATAACTCAACCCAGTGCACACGGTTATCACCTGTTGAGCGTGTTTGCAACTGACGTTGGAACAGACTGCAACCTGGTAAGACAAATACGCTCCATTGCTTTGAGCCATATGAGTGGAATGGGCTGATAGAGTTGAAGCCATAAGAATGGATATTGAATATAATAAATAAATCTTTCTTAAAATAAGGGTAATTCTGGGCGATAACTTAAACCCAACGCTATCTGAAAAGATTAATACGTTTATAATTATATTTAGAAGTTATGAGATTTATCCTAAAGAGATTAAATTCTGGATAAGTATTAAATTAAGGATATGGAAGCTTAAGATAAGTAAGAGAAAAAAGCTGGAAGAGTGGTTTAAGAAGTATAAAATTCTTAAGATGGATAATTTGATGGAACGCTGAATTCTGTTTATAAGTAATTAGTAGAATAATTATAGTTTAATAAATATAGTTTAAAAAATATAATTATAAATCTTTGGTTACCTTTATATTTAGGAGGGGTAAAAATAATAATATAAAATATTTATAAAATTAATATTATTTATAAAGCTAATATATTTATTAAATAAAAAAGTAAAATAAATTAAATAAATTAAATTATATATTATAATTATAATAATTTTATTAAAGATATTAAGAGGAATTTAAGTAGAATTAATATAAATTTAATATAAAGTTTAAGAAGAAATATATAAAATAATATTAATTAAAATAATTTTAATTTTAATATTAAATATAATTATTAAATTTATTCTTTATATAAAATTAATATAAAATAATAAAGAAATTATATAAAAGTTAAATATATATATTATTTAAATATATAAAATTATATTAAAACCTTTATAATAAATATATATAATATAAATAAAATAAAAATAATTATTATTAAAAATTTAGTTATTATTTATAATAATATTATAAAAACTTTAATTTAAAATTATTATATTTTAATTAAAATAATATTTTATTATTATAATAATTTAAATATAAAAAAGCTTATATTTTATATCTTTATTATTTAAGAAAATATTATTAAAAGCCTTTAATAAAATCTTAAAATATTTATTAATAATCTTTTTATTAAAAATAAAGATATATTTCTTATTATTCTTAATTAAAATTATAATAATATTATTAAAGAATTTATTAAAAATTATAAAGATTATAATATAAAAAATAAACTTATTATTAAAATTATTATTAATAAAAATAATTATAAAAGTTAATATAAATTTAATATAAAATTATAAAAAATTTAATATATTTAAAAGTTAAATTATTATATATAAAGATTATAATAAGATTAAAAAAATAAGAAAAATTTATTTAAGGGATATATTATTAAAAAAAGAAAAAAAAAATATTAAAAAGTAAAAAGTTTAAATATTTAAAGAGATAAAATTCTATTATTATTATAAATAAATTCTTATTATCTTTTTAAAATAATTAATTTTAAAAAAAGGTTTTTTTAAATTATAAAAAAGTTATAATAATTATAAAATTATTATAAGCTTATAAAAAAGCTTATATTAAAGTTATAATAATTTAATAAAAAGAGATTTTCTTTTTAAAGATTTTTTATAAATATAATAATAAAATATATTTATTATAATATAATAAAAAGATAGTTATAAGGATATAAAAAAGTATAATATAAGGGTTTTCTTTAGCCCTTAAGGTATAATTTTTCCTTATAAATTTATAATAAGGAAATTATTTATTATTTATTTATAATCTATTTTTAAATAATATAATAAGAAATATTATTATTATTATTATTATAAACTTTATTTTAAATAAATTAAATTAAAAATAAATATTAAATTAAAAATAAAAAAATTTAAAATAAATAAAATAAAAAAGTTAAAAGAATAATTTAAGAAATATAAGATTCTTAAAATAAATAATTTAATAAAATATTAAATTTATTTTTTAAAATTCTTTTATATTTTTTAAAAACTTTTTTTAATTTTTTTAATTTTTTATTAAATATATTCTTTTTAGTTTAATATTTATTTAAAATTTAATTTTTTTTAAAATAATATTTTTAATTTTTAAATATAATTATAAATATATTAATTATTTTAAATAATATTTAATTTAAATTATAATTTAAAATTATTTTTATTTTTAAAAATAAAGTTTTATTATATTTAATATTTATTTTTATAATTTAAATTTTTATATATTAAATAATTATTTTTAAAACTTTTTTATAAATTAAATATATAATTTTAAATAATTTTATATAAAAAAAGGAAAATTATAATAAATTATTATATATTTATTAAAATAAAAATAATTATTATATATATATTATATAATTTATAATATAATAATATTTTATTATTTATTTTAAATAATTTATATTTAAAAGCTTAAATTATATAATAAAAATATTTAAATATTATATTTAATAATATTAAATTAAATTATTAATAATTAAAAATATTATTTTTAATATTAATTTAATAATATATAATATAATATTAATATAATAAAATAATTTAATATTAAAACTTTAAATATAAATTAATAGCTTTTAATATAATATTAATTTATAAAAATTTAAATAATTAATATTTAAAGCTATATATAATAAATTTAATTATATTTATTTATAATTTATATAATTTTAAATTTTATTAAAATAATTATTATTATTATAATTTAATAAAGAAATTTAAAAATATATTATAAAATATTTAATAAAAAATTTATAATAATTATATAATATTTAATAAAGATTTTATATTAATTATATATATATATTAAAAATAAAAATAAGATTTTATTAATATTAAATAATAAATTAAATTTTATATAAATTAAAAAAAACTTAATAATTTTTATTATAATAAAAAAACTTAATTAATAATAAATTAAATATATAAAAGTTTTTATTTTAATTTAAAGTTTAATTATTATAATAAAGAATTATTTAAAAAATAAGTAATTTTTAAAATTTAAAAAAATAAAAATTAAATATTTTATTAAAAACTTAATATTATTATTAAAATTAAAATAATAATAATAATATTTATAAATTTTATAAAATAAAAATAATAATTAAAAAATATAATATATATAATAAAAATAAAATAATAAAATATAATAAAAATAAAATTATTAAAGCTTTTATTATTATTTATTAATATTTATAATTATTTAATTATTTATTAAATTTAAATTTATTATTAAATTATTTTTTATAAAGATTATTAATTAAAATATTATATAATAATATTTTAATTATAATTTATAAATTAAATATATATATATATATATATATATTATATTTTATAAAATATTTAATATAATAAAAAGATTTAATTATATATTTTAATAAATTATTAATATTATTATATTTTTATTTTATTTTAAAATTATAATTTAAATAATATTAAAATTAAATATTATAAAATATATTTTATTTATTTATTTATAAAAACTTTAAAATTTAAAATTTAAAGATATTATTTAATTAATATTAATTATAATTATAAATAATTCTTATTTTATTATTATAAAAGAATTTTTATTTTTAAATATTTTTAAATATTATTTTAATATTTTTTTATTTAAAAAATATAAATTATAATTTTTATTATAATATAATATTTAATTTATAAATAATAAATCTTTTTTTATTTTTTTATATTTAAATTAATTTATTATTATTTTAATATTAATTTTTAATTATATTCTTTTTATTTTAATAATTTTATATAATATATTTTTTATTATTATAATTATAATAATTTTTATTAAAATTAATAAATAATAATTATATTTATAAATTATTATAAATATTTTAAATATTAAAATTAATAAATTAAAATTAATTTTTATTAATAATTAATTTTTAAAAATAATAATTAAAATAATAATTAAAAATTTAATAATAATTATAATTAATAATTTTTAAATTATAAATTAATATTTATAATTTTAAAATATATATTTATTAAAAAAAATATTTATTTTTGAATTTAAAATATAAAATATTTATAATAAAAAATAAATAAAAATATTATTTATATAAAGGAATATTTAATTATAAATAATATTAAATAAAGAAAAAAATAAAGAAATTATTAAAAATAAAAAATTAGATATTTAAATAATAAATAATTTTATTAATAATAAAATTAAAGTTTTTAATTAAGAATTTATATAATATAAATAACTTAAAATAAATAATAATAAATAATAAAAATATTTATTAAATAACTTTTTTAAATAATAAATTATATATATAAATTAATATATTATTAAATTAATAAAATATTATAAAAATAATATAATAATTTATAAAAATATTATAATTAAAGTTTCCTTAATAAAATAATATATTTTTATTAAAATTATAAAAAAGTTTTTAAATTATTTAAATTATTATATATAAAGATTATTTATATTTTTTAAATTTCTTTATTAAATTAAAGTAATAATTATTATTTTAATGAAATAAAAAATAATATTAATTATAAATAATTATAATTAAATTTATTATATATAGCTTTAAATAATAATTATTTAATTTTTTATAAATTAATATTATATTAAAAGCTATTAAATTATATTAAAACTTTTAATATTAAATTATATTTTTTATATTAATATTATTAATAAGCTTTAATTTAATTATTAAATTATTATAAATAAAGCTATTTTTAATTTAATATTATTAAATAATATATTTAAATACCTTTATTATATAATTTAAATAAATATAAATTATTTAAAATAAATAATATAAAGCTATTATTTTTTAAAAAGATTTATTTTTATTTTAGATATATAATAATTATAGCTTTACTTTTTAAATTTATTCTAAAATAATTATTTAATTAAAACCCTTTAAAAATAATTATTTAATTTATTAAATTATAAAATAATTTAATTTAATATATAATTATTATAAAGTTAAAGCTATATAAATAAATATTAAATATAATAAATAAGTCTTTTTTTAAATAAAAATAATTTTAAATAATAATTAATATTATTTAAAATAATTAATATATTTATTATTATATTTAAAAGTTATATAATATATTTTAAAAATATTAAATTCTTTATAAATATTAAAAGAAAAATTATAAATAAAAAGATAAATAATAAAAGCTTAAGAAAGTTAATTAAATTTTTAAAAAAATATAAAATAATTAAAAGAAATTAATAAAAAATTAAGTTTTATTATAAATAATTAATAAAATAATTATAATTTAATTAATATAATTTAAAAAATATAATTATAAATCTTTAATTATTTTTATATTTAAAAAAGAATTATTATATATAATTAAAAAAATATAAATATAAATTAATTAATAAAAAGAATTAATAATTAAAGATATTTAAAAGAATATTTTAAAAATATTATATATTATAATTTAATTTTTAAATTTTATATAAATTATTAAAGAAATAATATTAATATAAATTATATTTTATAATTAAATATAAAAATAAATAATAATAAAGAAAAGCTTTAAATATTATAATATAAAATAAAATTTCCTTTTTTTAAATATAAAGGTAATTAAAGATTTTTAATTATATTTTTTTAAATTATATTTATAAAATTATAATTATTTTATTAATTATTTATAAATAAAATTTAATATTTTATTAAGTTATTTATTTTAAAGATTTTATATTTTTTAAATTACTTTTTTAACTTTTTTATTTTATTTATTTTAAGCTTTTTTATCTTTAATTTAATATTTATTTAAAATTTAATTTTTTTAAAATAAATCTTATAGCTTTTAAATATAATTATAAATATATTAATTTTTTTAAATAATATTATATTTAAATTACCTTTTAAAATTATCTTTATTTTAAAAAAGATTTATTTATTATATTTAATATTTATTTTTATAATTATTTATATTAACTTTATTAATTTATTTTATTTATATAATAAAATATATTTATTTTATTAATTAATAATTATATATATTAAATTAAGTTATTTTATAATTTAATAAATTAAATAATTATTTTTAAAAAATTTTATAAGTTAAATAATTATCTTTAAATAATTTTATATAAAAAAGTAAGGCTATAATTATTATATATTTAAAGTAAGGATAAATCTTATATATATATTATATAATAATTTAGGAAATAATAGCTTTATATTATTTATTTTAAGTAATTTATATTTAAAGGCTTAAGTTATATAATAAAGGCATTTAAATATAATACTTAATAATATTAAATTAAGTTAAGATAACTTTATTTATAATAGCTTAATAATATTAATATAAAAAAGTATAATTTAATATAAAGACTTTTAATATAAATTAATAGCTTTTAATATAATATTAATTTATAAAGAATTAAATAATTATTATTTAAAGCTATATATAATAAATTTAATTATGATTATTTATAACTTATATTATCTTTTATTTTATTAAAATAATTATTATTATTTTAATTTAATAAAGAAACTTAAAGAATATAAATAATTTATAAAATAAGATTTTTATTAAAAATTAAAGAATTATTATAATTTATATAAAAATAAAATTATAAAAAAAGCTTTTATAATTATTTATAATAATTAAAAAAATTATAATAATAATAAGGATATTTAAATTATTTAAAATTTAAAGTTAATATATAAAAATATAATTAAATTATAAGGATAAAATAAATATAAATAAGCTTTTTTAAAATAAATATATTTAAAATAAAAAAATTATTTTATATATATTTACCTTTATATATTTATTAAATATTTTTATATCTTTTTAAAAGAAAACCTTATAAAATATAAATCTTAAGTTAAAAAGTTAAAGAAAAGATATAAAAAGCCTTTAAAAATAATATTAATATTTTAATATAAATTTAAGCTTTTTAAAAATTAAGATTTAAATTAAAATTTTAAATTTTAAAATTAATAAAAAAAGAATTAATATAAAAAGTTAATAAATAATTATTAAAATATTATATTATTAATATTAAGATTAAAAAAGCTTTTATTATAAATATTATAAAAAAATATCTTTTAAAATATTTAATAATATTTAATTTTATAAATATAATTTTAATTATTAATAATAATAAATAATTAATAAATTTATAATTAATAATTTATAATAATTATATTTAATTAAAAAATTAAATATTATTAATTATAAATTATAAAATAATATTTATATAAATAAATAGCTTTATTTTATATTTTAAAAATATTACTTTATATTTATAAATATTAATTAAAAATAAAAATTTAATAAAATTATTATAAATAAATTAATAAAAATATTTATAATTAAAAAATAAGATAATTCTTTTTAATAATTTAATTTATAAAATATTAAAAATAATTTATATAAAAAAACTTTAATAAAGGATTTATTAATTTAAAAATAATTAATAATAAAAAAAAGAATTTTTAATTTTTTAATATTTATAAAATTAAGAAAATATATTAAATTTCATAAATAATAAATATATAATAAATATATTATAAATAATTATTTTATAATAAATTTATTATAAATTAATTATAAATTTATTAAAATTAATAAATTATTATATAATTTATAAATATAATTATAATAAATATCTTAAATATTAAAATTTATAAATTAAAATTAATAATTAATTTAAAATAAATAATTAAAAAATAATTAATTTAAAATAAATAATTAAAAAATAATTATATTAAATATTAAAATTAATTAAATAATATAAGAGTTTTATAAAAATAAAAATTTAAAATTTAATAAAATATATTATTATATAAAGTTCTTTTTTAAATTTAAAATTTATTAATATTTTTTAAATTCCTTTATTAAATTAAAATAATAATAATTATTTAAATAAAATAAAAAATAATATAAATTATAAATAATTATAATTAAATTTATTATATATAGCTTTAAATAATAATTATTTAATATTTTATAAATTAATATTATATTAAAAGCTATTAATTTATATTAAAACTTTTATTATTAAATTATACCTTTTTATATTAATATTATTAATAAGCTTTAATTTAACTATTAACTTATTAAGTTATTATAAATAAAGCTATTTTAATTTAATTTAATATTATTAAATATTATATTTAAATACCTTTATTATATAATTTAAGTAAATATAAATTACTTAAAATAAATAATATAAAGCTATTATTTCCTAAATATACTTATATAATATATATATAAAATCTATCTTTATTTTTATAAATATATAATAATTAAGGCTATACTCCTTTATATAAAATTATTTAAAGATAATTATTTAGCTAAAAGTTTTTAAAAATAATTAATATATTTATTATTATATTGAAAAATTATAAATTTAATTTTAAAAATATTAAATTCTTTATTAATATTAAAATAAAAATTATAAATAAAAAAATAAATAATAAAAATTTAAAAAAGTTAATTAAATTTTTTAAGAAATATAAAATAATAAAAAAAAATAATTTAATAAAATATTAAGTTTTATTATAAATAATTAATAAAATAATTATAAATTAATAAATATAATTTAAAAAATATAATTTAAAAATATAATTATAAATCTTTAATTATTTTTATATTTAAAAAAAAAGTTTATTTTTTAATAATTATTAAAATTTTAAATATTTTTAAATATTTTTAATATTTATAATTATTTAAATTAAAATAATATTTATTTAATTAAATTTAAATTAAATTTTAAATTTATTTTTTAATTATTAATAAAAGAATTTAACTTTTTTTAAATATAAAGGGAATTAAAAGTTTATAATTATATTTTTTAAATTATTCTTTTTTAATTATATTTATTAATTTATAATTATTTTATTAATTATTTATAATAAAATTTAATATTTTATTAAAAAAAGTTTTTAATTATTTTATATTTTTTTAAAAAATAAAATTAATATTTTTAAAGTTTTATTATTAATTTATTTAATTATAATTTTTATATTAATATTTATAAAGAATTTAATATTTTTAAAATAAATTTTATAACATTTAAATATAATAATAAATATATTAATTATTTAAAATAATATTAAATTTAAATTTTTATTTAAATTTCTTTTTAAAATAAACTTATTTATTATATTTAATATTTATTTTTATAATTATTTATATTAATTTTATTAATTTATTTTATTTATATAAAAAAAAATATTTATTTTATTAATAATATATTTTAATATTAAATATAAATATATTTAATAAAGAATAATTATAAAGATTAAGTTAACTTATTTTATAATTTTAATCTTTATATATTAAATAATTATTTTTAAAGAATTTTAATTAAATAATTATTTTTAAATAACCTTATATTAAGAAAAAAAGCTATATTTATTATATATTTATATAAATATATTTTTAATTTAAATTATAATAACTTTATATTATTTATTTTAAATAAATTATATTTAAATTATATAATAAAAATATTTAAATATAATATTTAATAATATTAAATTAAATTAAAATAATTTTATTTATAATAAAAATTAATTTAATATTAAACTTAATAAAATTAATAAAATAAATATAATTTAATATTAAAAAATTTAATATAAATTAATAGCTTTTAATATAATATTAATTTATAAAATATAAAATAATTATTATTTAAAGTTATATATTATAAATTTAATTTTAATTATTTATATTTTATTTTATTTTATATATTATTAAAATAATAATTATTATTTTTATTTAATAAAAAGATTTAAAAAATATAAATAATCTTTTAACTTTTTAAAATATAATTATATAAAATAAATTATATTTTATAATTTTTAATTATTATTATTATAAATTTAAATTATTAAATATTTTAAATTTATTTAATTTAATATTTTTATAATAAAATATTTAATATTATTATTATTTATTTTAATAATATATTAAATTTAAAAAAAATATATAAAAAG